>CM057460.1:172910713-174160713 GCA_030035585.1 Dugong dugon | reverse complement strand
GGAGAAACAAATGTAAATGCAGGGTATTTTCATCAAAATTCAAAACGTGACTATTATAGGAAGTATGAAAATATTATGTGGTATTTGGATTCCATTTAAAGATATCTGAATTCTTCTGATGGTTCCAGCTTTGACTAAATGAATAAAACTTTTATTCACTTAATGATAAGCTTTACAAAATGATGGTATTTGTTAATGATTTCTAGCATTACTCATCAATCCTATACCTAAATATGCATCACTTCTTGGGGTAAAGCTCATAACCATCATCCAAATTCCCTTCCCAAAGGAAAATCTCAAATAAAACTATTATCAACAAAAGCCCAATTTTTTCAAAAGTCAGATATATTTATAACTCTTACCTCTTATTCTGAAAGGTTTTTTTTTTAAACGCTGAAAAAGTTTCATCAGCATTGACTTCACAGCAACTCAATTAACTCTTCCCTGACCTAGGATTATATTCTTTTCCTTCCTGTTTACAATAGTTTTAACGGTGCACAACTGATTCTCATTTTATTCCCTCCAATTCTGGTTACCAAGCTGCAACTGAAGGAGGGGATTCTTTTTAAAATTTGATACACTAAAAAGCAAAGGTATTACAAACTTTATGCAAGTGGAACAGAGGTCCTGAGGAATTCACTGCTCAGAAAAAAGTTACAGAGGGTCAGTTGAGACAGGTCCCAGTGCGGGCTAGACCAAACCCCTCCCAGCAAACAACAGAAATATCAACAGAAGACAAAAGAAACCTTCCCCTCCCACAATTCCATCCTCTTGAAAAAAACTAAAAGAACCTAACAGTGGGAAAAAAGTCATATGCAATTTAACCAACTGAAAAATAATATCCAGATTTATTTTATTTCAAGCAGATGTCTTTAGAAACTACCTCGCCTTACAATGCTAAAAGATGTTTATAAATTGTTGTTGTTAGATGCCGTCAAGGCGGTTCAGACTCATAACAACCCTATGTACAACAGAACAAAACACTGCATTGTTTATAAATTAGCAACAGGTTAAATCACAAAGGAGGGAAATTACTTTGGTTCACATTTCACATCTTTGCGAGAATGTCAAAATTTAATCTCAGGACAAATGAGAAAATTTGATGAGAAGTCATATATTTGCAAGATCATAAAGGGATTATGAATTGCAAGGGAAGTAATAATAACTCCAGGGAGGAGAAATAGGACAACACCCTGACCTGACTGGAGAATCAAAGTGAACATCACCAACGAGGGCAAATGGATATCATGTGCCTGCAGATACAACACCCTGAGGACAACATGGCTTGTATACCTAACCTACTCATAAGCAAATACCAGACAAACCCAAATTGAGAGATATTCCTTACTGCGTATATTTTTTATTATACTGCAACTAAATACAATACACGATAATGTACTGAAGGGGTAAAAAAGCTAGAAAGGATATTTTTTAGAAAACTGACAAGGTTATGAAATAGGGGCTACAAATTAGATAAAAGTACTCTATCAATGTTTCCTGAATTTACAAACTAAACTGTGGTTATGTATGAGAATATCTTTGTTCTTAGAAAATACCAGAACTTTACACAGATTCTGCTCAGTTCGGTCATGGCCAACAAAGCAAAGCCCGAACAGACTCAAATTTTTTTTAATGTGGGTGAAGCAGAATGGGAAAAATTACAGGTCGAAGCCCTGCTAGAAACTTACTCTCCATCTTAGAAACCAAGCAGTGCGTGCACTGCTTAACAACGAAACCTCTTGACCAGCAGAGTTGGAAACACCAGTGCCCTGCTCAAAGATGGCAGCCAACTACATCCCTCTGAATGTTGTGTTCCTCTCAACAGTCCTGGCAATAAGCCAATCTCCCACATCAGGCTCCTGAAAGGGCCCAAGACTCCTCTTTCAAGTCTCCCATTCCAGTGCTTCCACCTGTAAATTTTCCCGTTCCGCTTATCATACCGCTTCATCCATATTTTAAAACTTCAGGTCTGTTCCAATTTCGCTTTGTCGGCCATGCATGAACTAGTTCAAATCAGTTCAAAGCCCTGGAAAATACACACTCAAATATTAAGGGGTAATAGAGAATTATGTATGCAAACTACTCCTAAATATTTCAGGAAAAAAAATGTATGTATCTGTTATATAGAGAATCACAAAGCAAATGTGGCAAAATGTTAAAAATTAGTGAATCTAAATAAAAGGTTTACAGTTTTGTGTACCATTCTTGAGTTTTTTATGTTGAAATTATTTCAAAATAAAGTTAAAAAATAATTTGTTTTTAAAATAGTCTTAAATTTAGTTTACCTCGGTTCCACCAAAACCTTCAAACAAAGAAATTATATAAAAATAAAATTTCTTACTGAAGTGTAAATGCCAGCAGACTCACTTCATGTACTGCTAAGCACAGAATCTATGTTAAAAAACCAGTATGCTACTTAGTCTGACAGTAGAGAAATCATTGTGATTAGTGATCAGGAAATGCACTTTGCGAGGAATGGGGCTATACCTAGAAGGGCCAAGCAGATTAAGCAAAGAGAATGGTGATGACTATGGCTACTCAATTTGAACGCTGGTAACCAATTAAACTGGTTTTAAAACAAAGCAAAACAGACCAGGTTCAACAAAAACCACCAGACGACCAGGTGCAACAGAACAACCTAATTTTCTCCTCTATAGGAGACAGGTAAGGATTCAGAGGCTTAATACCAAAAAACCAAACCCACTGTCGTGGAGTCAACTCCGACTGATAGAGACCCTATAGGACACAGTACAACTACCCCCCCACCCCCATAGGGTTTCAAAGGCTGTGAATCCTTACAGAAGTAGATCACCGCACCATTCTCCCCTGGTGAGTTCAAACCACCGACCTTTATGGTTAGCAGCTGCGCACTTTTAACTACTGTGCCACCAGGGATCCCCATGGAGGTAGATGGGCTTCAGAATTCAGAATTTTTTTTTTTTTTTAGAATTCAGAATTTGTTTTGGTTTTCAAAAGATGAGTACCCCATAATCAAGCATATTAATATTTCAGCAGTGAAATAAGTGAAAAAAATATTCATATTAAATGGGATAAACAGATATAAACAGCCTCACATCCTTTCAGGTTAGACTAGGTTTTGCTACCGAAAAAGTAACAAAAACTTCAGTTTTCACAGCTTTTTGAATTTTGGAATTGCAGTTAAGAAATGTGATGTAGTTGCTATCAAAATTAAAGAATATACATAAGTGTTAACCATAGGGCCTGGTACAAAGTAAGCAGGCACAACATGACAGCTATTATTACATTAAAATTAAATGTGTTTAATTTTATTAACTGTAAATGACTGAATAATGTTTTTAATTAAAACTCCCAAATATTACAACGGCAATCTGCAGAGACTATGGGTAACCAAATGTGTGAGGGGGAGGGAAAATGACTTTTACAACATCAATAACAAAACATGCATAGGTTATGAAACAAGGAAATATATTTAAAAATTAACTGGTAGATAAGGAACTATATAAAAAAAATTCTTAGGGAACATCTCTCTAGCCATAAGAATTTATTCAATCTTTATTTAACAACAAAAAAAAAAGTTTATCAATACTCCTTTAATAACTTAAGATTTTAAGCTCCCAGGCGTGTACCTTCGAACAGTTCTCTGAAGAAACTTCCCTAGATAACAAGTCTTGGAAATAAAAATGGAAGCACCTATACAGAAAACACATATGCTTCAGCCTTTTCAAAAGCAAAAACAGTAATAACATCTGAATATTATTCAAATTATTTAACTCCCTACAGTGATTTTTTCTTTTAAAATAACCACCCAAGAAAATAATAGCCAGGCAGTGGCAAGATATTTTTAAGATTAGACAAACCTTGACTTCACTTTTGTGTGGTACCATTTATTTTAACAACATAACTTGATATTTCCCAAGAAAATGAACACTAGTATAAAAGGATCTTCTTTTTAATTTTTAATATAAATACTCATCAGTTCAAACACTTGAACAGAATTCCCTTGGTCCTGGTTCTTAGATACCAATAAGAAGGTGAAGCGTCCCCTTTTTCTGTTTTAGTTTCTACGTACTTTTAATATTTCATCTGTATTACGTCCAATAAGCAGCCCTGGTGGCACAGTGGTTAAGGCACTCAGCTGCTAACCGAAAGGTTAGTGGCTTCAACCTACCAGCTGATCTGCAGGAGAAAGATGTGGCAGTCTGCTTCCATAAAGATTCACAGCCTTGCAAACCCTATGGGGCAGTTCCACTCTGTCAGACAGGGACGCTATGAGTTGGAATTGACTCAATGGCAATGGGTTTGGGTTGGGTTATGTCCAGTGGTGCCAGAGGTCTACAACAGAAGGGCTTTTTTTTTTTTTAAAGGTAATTTATTCAAGCCTATTATCATTTCACTATTTCTATTTTACCAAAAATACGTGGTCCAACAACCTACTGTATTTTAGTCTTTTTCAATCCTTTCTAAACCTATGTCAAATTCCATCATCCAGTACTTACTGAATACTGATTTTGTGCTGTATGAGCTCCAAAGCTGACAATTCTTGCTTCCTTACCAAACAAGTGTAGTTCACTGTGGCCAAGGCCAGGCCAACAAAGCTAAAACAAATTGTACCTAATTTAAGACCAAAGGTCACATATAAACAAGAAATCCCATTTCCACAATGCCCAAATAATTCCCTAAATTGAACTGAAGAGCTATTAATATTTTAAAAGCAAACAGCACTGGGTGAGTGAAGAACAGAGAGCTCTATCATTTCTAAATAGTAGAAAGTTAACTCCCCATCAAGTCATAAGTTAATAATGGTAAAGTATATTAGTATGACAACTTAAGCAGGGTTGTTTTCAAATCCTAGAAAGTGTATATAGTACAAAAAGGCATCTTCAATATACCTACTAATATATGCCACTTAATTTTGCTTACTTACAATCCCTCTGAGCCTCAGTCTCTGTATCTGTGAAATGAAATTAACAGAATTTACTTCATTGGATTTTACAGAGAATTAAATGATAACAATGTATACAAGGTGCTCAGCACTGTGTGCGGCATAGAAGTGGGAAATACATAGTAGCTATTATTGATTACAGAAAGTAAAGCTTGTTAATCTTAGATGGTGAGAATATGCAGAAAAGTGAAATTAAGTATTATAGTGGGAATAAGTTTTAAAACGCTAAAAGCCATTATTCTATAGTAAGGTGACTAGGTAAAATTGGTTCCAGAGGAAAAAAGATAAAAATTATAGATCACTTAAACTGTAGCAGGCAATCAAATTTAAGAAACCATTTGCAAGCCTACTATACTAGTACTACAATAACGATCTGGACCTGTTGCCCATCCCCACATCAACTGCCTACTTTGTAATTATGTCCAATCCTTAATTAACCAGTAACTTTTAAAACAAGATTGACAAATGTATGTTTCTACTATTTTGGCAAAATCACCCCCATAAAAATCAGTATATCTCCAATACATAGTCCAAGAAGCATCTGCATCAGAATCACCTTGTCAAAATGCAGACTGGTGAAATGGACCTCAGAAATCTGCATCAATAACAAGGACTCAAAGAAATTTTTATGCACATTTGTTCTGAGGACCACCACCCAAAAGAGTTTAGCAAAAACATTCTATATTAAACCCACCCAGAATATAGCTTAACCTCTATTTACTCATTATTGCAAGATCTGAGAACTACAGCAAGCTTCTGTTCTGCTGGTAATATGTGCTTGAATTAATTCAAGAATTTAGGGAGACAGGACCAGTAAATATCAAGACATGATGATGCACCTAATAGGTACAACTAACCGCTAAAAATATCTCTCATTTTTTTATCAATATGAAATTTACTCAGTCATAACAGTAAAGATAAACATATAATATACAAACTCTTTAATACCCTCCATAGAAAAGTTGATTTTAGGAAGATTAAGCCTCGTTTCATCAAGACATTTGCTTTCAAACAGTAGACAGCGAGGTGTAGTCTCATTTACATCTAAAAGGTTGAAAATTAACTTCATGAGAAACCCCAAGTCCAATAAAACATGCCTGGCATAGTTTGTGTATAACACATCTAGTTATCTAGTTTATAAAATCTAGTTCTAAATTTTTGATACCATAATGTTACAGGATTTTTTACACTCAGATTCAAACTAGGTTTTCAACGTCCAACAACTAATCACTTCCATTAAAAAAAAAACCCTGATCAGGCCAGTGTAACATGCAATGGAAGCGTTCACTCTCAATACAGTATAGTTGTGTAACAGTGGGCGTCCTAGAACTGGGTCAGAAAGTGACTAGCACTCGCCTCTTGGCTATTTCACGGTGGGAACCCTTTATCTACACCCTGGGACATAATCAGAATAACACCCCCCCACACCCAGAAAAAAAAAAAATTTGAGTTTTAAGTAAGCACAACCCAGCACAAACAAGCACACTACTTGAAGGCCTGAATTCTCAACCTAGACGCTTCAGTTAAGCTACTGATACTACTACTCACTGCTTCACCAGAATGGCTGTATATTTTTCCCACCAAAAGTAGGGCTATTGCACCATACGTTTCATGGTCTCTGTAAAGAAAAGAAATCATTGTCTTGGTTTATATTTGTTTAAAGAACAAGTAAATTTGCTACAAATTGTTTTAAAAACAGTGAAATCTGAGGTTTTCTGAAGAAATCACTTCAATTGTTGTTAATGCATTACTATAGCAATAGTACCCCACATACACACAAAAATGTCAAAATTTGTATAAGATCTATCCTAAAATACAACCAGCTACAACCTTTAATAAGCGTACTACAAAATTAAAATGCGCAAGCATTTTTAAACACAAGCATTTACACTTCATGATTCCTTAATGTCAGGTCAAGAAAACTGGAATTTAAAAAGATTTTACAGGATTTTTTTTTTTTTTTAACCATTTTTGTAAGATGTACTAAATACATTCCCACAGGTAGTATCAGATGTGTTTCTTGTGAAGACTAGCAATGAACAGACCATTTAAAAAAACCCTCTGTGCAGGCAGAAACGGTTGGTCCCAATAATTAATACCCCTTCAGGTATAAATTGAGAAGGCTGAGGAACTACCTTTTCAAAAGTCTGGGTTGAAGGCTGTTTTTCTTTGTAGATGACCTTGATTGGTTACACTTTTCTATGTTTGGACTTGGAGGTGTGGGTAAAGGATAGGTCTAAAAGTTTGCAGGCGCGTTAAGAGATATCCATAATTATTTCTACTGACCCAAAACAAGGGAAGAGAGGCTTTCGAAATAGACCTTGGGAGGACTGTGCTGCTGCCCTGTCAGTTAGCTCCTATGGGAAAAGAACTATTTCGAAATGTTATGGAAATGCATCGAAGGGGATGCAATTAGAAAAAAATCAAGAATGCAGAAAATTCTACAAAACAAAGTCCATGGTTTGTTTAAAAATAAATTGCAAGAGAATTAAAGCAATGGCAGGAGAACTACAGATGAAAAAAGGTTTAAGAAAATCAACCAACTGCAATGTATGAACTTTATTTGGAACTGATTTGAACAAAACTTATAACAGTATTGATGTCGTTTTTGAGAGATTTGAAACAATGTGTAGCATTTTTAAACTGAATGATGACATAAACGTATTTTTGCTATTATTTTAGGTGTGATAATATTACCATGGTTGTGTGTCTTAAGTCCTCATCTTTTAGATTTATACTAAATATTTATGGATAAAGTGATATGTCTGGGATTTGCTTGATAATAGTTCAGTGGAGGCAGGTATGAGGAACCAGGTTTGGCTTAAAGCTGAGAAATGCTGAAGCCCTGGGTGATACATATATGGAAACTGAATTCCCATAATAAAAACCTAAACAAAATTTACGGCACAACCACTAATTTATTATTCTGCCTAAAATAATCATTAAAGCAGTTTAGCAACTTGAAGAAATGCTTATTATATAATGCTAAATGAAGAAAAGCATACCCATGACAGAATCACAAAACGATAAGGTTAAGAAAAAAAAACAAAACTCGTTGCCATCTAGTCAATTCCGACTCACAGAGATCCCACAGGGTTTCCGAGAAGCAGCTGGTGGATTCAAACTGCTGACTTTTTGGTTAGCAGCCAAGCTCTTAACCACTACGCCAAAGGGAATAGGAAAATCCAAGCTGAATTTGTCGGGTTCATTATTTTCATCTGCTAGTAGAAGACTGTATAGTAACGATTATAAAAAGAAAATGGTATAAGGATTGCTAACAAGCACACATGGTGGCAGATAATCTAAATTAGCTAAGAGGGTTGGGTATAAAACAATAATGAAAGAGCACAGACAAAACTAAAGGCTGTCCCATCTAAAGGCATTCAATTTCAAATAAATAAGCTTAACAAACTTCTTAACCTGATATTCAAACACCCTTATTTTTAGGGCGACTATGTCATTACCTGCCAAAGCAAGCTACCTTTAAGAAAGGAAGAGATATTAACAATTAAATTAGAATGGTTCAGAAAAACCAGGCCACCTGGTCACCCTATTCACTTTATGTATAGACTGAGGCCTAAATTTTGTTTCTATGTGTTTAAGTGAACTGCCCAAAGCCAAAATAAACTAGCCTTACAAGAGAACTAGATGGACTGGAGCCCAGAAAGTCACAATGATTTGCCCAAAATCACAGTGTTAAATTGGAGAGGTTGGAACTAGAACCAAATATCCAAGTACCCTAACAATCTGCCCAGGTCTAATAATCACTTAGTAGCTCTTTCTTTTCTTCCTTTTTTTTCCCTCTGTATGTTGTTACTGTTGTTTGAGTTAAATGTGTCCTGCTCTTGTTTTCCACAAACAGAAAATGTGTTCTTCAATCAAACAACTCCAAAAATAGGGCAAAAAAATAAGGCAAAAAAAATCAAATGATTATAAAAGTTATTGATCAATCCACATACATATTAAATTCTTTTTTCCAGGATCAAATCCTTTTGCCACACAGTGGACAACTCCTCAACTTTAAAAGACACTTCTGCATCACGTGTAATGTCAGAATAAAATAAAGAAGAAATCATTAAAATTTTATTAATTTCCTCTTGAAGACTGAAGAATTCAAAGCACACATACATTGATGAACTTAGTAGTCTCTCAAATGTTAATTCTTTATTACCTATCTCATTGGACAAGCAAGAACCAAGATTTTAGAGCCTACTATGTTGTCCCAATACACTGCTAAGGAAATGAGGAGTCTCTAGAGCAGATGGTTCCATGGCTATTAACCAACTAAAGACCAGTTGCTGTCAATTCTGATTCATGGTGACTCCATGCGTATCAAGAAGAGAACTGTGTTGCATATGGTGCAATAGCTAACTTTTTAAAAGTAGGATCACCAAGCCTTTCTTCCAGAGTGCCTCTGGGTCAGTTTGAACCTCCAACCTTTTGGTTAGCAGCCAAGCATGTTAACCATTTGCACCACCCAGAGCCTCTGTATTATCACATACAGCCACTAAAATTAAGGTAAGCATTAAATTTCAGAAATACCCAATTCTTTACTTACTGCTTAAAAAAAAAAAAAAAAACAGACCAACTAACTTTCTAATAAGAAAAGTAGAAAAAGGATAGATTTAGAATTAGATAGACCTACATTTGAATTCTTACTTGACCATTAATACGCTAAATGACTTGCCAAGCTAAATGAACCCCAATTTCTTCCTATTACATATATGAAAATTATCATCAGAGTTATAAACACTAAAGCATGTGGTACAATGCCTGGCACTTAATCGGCACTCAACAAAAAGATCTTTTTATTTTTACCAAAAGACTTAATTCACGATTAATTCAAATAGGAATAAAATTATTTTTAAAAGCAACTGATGAGTAGAGTCATGATCTTGGTAGAGCCTATACAAAAGTATCTCTTGGGTCATCAGTTAACCCCAGAACTCCATATGTAAGTGTGTAATCAAAGCAACCAGAGATTAAAAAATGTATTGGCAGGTCTTTTTTTCAAATCATATTAAATTATGAAAATTTAATACCCAACGAGTAATTCTTCAAATTATGAAATTTTAAAGACACTTTGTTGTATTTCCTCACTTTCGAACCTCATCACTTCCACAGTTGGTGCTTCCCAATTAGCTCCTAGAGGACAGGGACTTTGTCTCACACATCACGTCATACTCAGAATACCTAGAAGGGTGCCTTTCACACAGATGTGCTCAATAAACATTTGTTAAATGAAAAGTTAACATGGTTCCCTTAATGGCTTTAAAACAAATACTTTGATAGGATCCTTTCACTCAAAACATTCAAATATGAAGGGCTCACAGTAAGAAAAGCTTTCCCAACAAAAAAATTGCTGTTTATAAAAAACACTGTTAGCAAAATAGACCAAACCTCATAAACTGCAATTCTCTATCAAATAAATAAATAAACACCAACACAACGACAACCTCAAAACGAGAAAGCACTATCCATTGCATCTGTAAAAACTACTTACCTTTTTGCACCTTCCTTTTGCAGATTTGAAATCCAGATTCTCACACAATCACTGGCCTTCTCTTCTGTTTGATTCAATAGCAAACACACTACTAAGCGTCTCTCACTACTAAACGCATCAGTAGAAAGCACACTGATCTTATTCTGCTTTCTAATTATGAAAACAAAAGTACAAAAGTCCTGAGCCAAAATTCTTAAAAAAACAAAAAACAAAACTTGAGATTAAACAGTGTACAGAGTTAACTGTAAAGCCTCCCATCTTCCCCTCATATACCATACTTAGCTATAAATTTTAAATGGCTTTTTTTTCCCAAATGGGAAAGAAGGATTCTTGTGTCTTGAGGAGAGGGCAAGGAGCTAAAAGTGAAACATACTAAAAAGCCATTTCCAAGCAGGTAAGATACCATCAGAGTGTGTGCTGTTGCAGGAAACAGAATGGAGAGCCGTGAATGGGAGTCTCTGCACTTCATATCTGCAAAGGAAGAGAATAAAAAGGTTAACTTTAACTCTAGACTTAAAGACAGATGATCGTTACTTGTTTAAAGGAGCGTCCATAAACACTTTAAAACAAAATGATGAAAATGTGCTGGTTAAGGCAGAGGTTTGTAGATGAACTCAACCTTCTCGTTCTTAATACATAAATTTAAACTATAATCTATAGTATTAGAAGTCATCTGAACACTTTATGCCACCCATCACCTTGTCATTAAAGGTAAAACAAAACAAAACAAAAAATCTGACCTCTTCCTTAGACTTTTCTTAAGAGTAAAATTAGCCAAATGTGCTTCCCTATTGAACAAAGTTACCTAAGGGGAATTACTTCTAACATTAAAAGTAACAGTTACAAGGCTCATTTTAATAAATGATCTTCCCCCCTATATGGAGTGACAGGTAACCTTTTGGGAACCCCACTGCACACACCCTTTTCTCCAACCCGCCCTAAAGTTAAAGGTTAATGTGAGGGCAAACACACCAGTGCCTCACAAGTAATCGCCCCCGCCCAGCACTCTGATCACTGCAAAAATCCATCTGGCATTTAGCATTAGCGCACCCTTCCCATGCGGGTGAGCGGAGTGTGGACGCAGAAGGCGGCCAGGGGGCTAGGGGGTGAGATCGGCGAGCCGGCGAAGCACCCGACCCCCGTTCGCGACACACCTGCCCCCCGCAGGAGCCCACCTGGGGCAGGGACCGCCCTCTCCCCGCATCGCACGCCTGCCACGCCTGCCCCACTCTGAGAGCGCGGCACGCGCAGGACCGGAGGGCTGTACAGGCGACAGGGCCCCGTGCGTGCAGGAGGCGGGAGCCGGGAGCCAAGGGGCCACTCCAGCTAGCTCCCTCCCTTGGGACCGCGCTGGCCGGGGCGCCCGGGGGTCGTGATGGGGGACGCGCGCAGTACCTTTTGGACAGATCCATAAGGACACCGGAGAAGAGCTTCTCCCCGAGGCGAAACGACACGACGAGCGCGTCCTCAATGATGTGGTCCAGCGTGACTCGCACCTCCGAGCCGGGGATCAGCTGCGACACCGCAGAGTCTCCGCCCGCAGGCGGCACGAGCGCTGGGGCTGCAGGCTGGGGCAGCGGTGGCTCCTCTCGCTCCTCCAGAGCCAGCGGCTGCTCCAGCGGCGGTGCAGGAGAAGGTGGAAGGTCGGGCCCTTCCTGAGGTGCGGCCGCCGCCGGCTCCGCAAGCCGGACGGGCAGCTTCTCCTCAGCCTCCAGCTCTAGCCCCGCCGCCTGCGGGCTGCGGGTGAGCTCCCCTGGTGGCGGCGGGAGCGGCGGCTCGTCGGCCTGAGGAGCGGACTGCTGCCCGTCGGCCTTACCATCGGGCACAGATGCTTCAGTAGCGGTGACCGGGAGGGGGTCAGTACCGGCCTCGCTGCCAGGGATAGGCTCCATCTCCGGCTCGGCCTCGCCGGCGCCCCCCTCCCCGGGGGACGCTGCAGTCGCTGCCGCCTCTGCAGCCACAGCCGCCATTTTCTTTCTGGCTTCTCCCTCCTCCAACTCAGGCAGCAGCGGCGGTGGCAGCGCTGCTTGGTTCCCCGGGCCTTCCCTCCCTCCCGCTAACAGTTTCGACCCGCCCTTTCCCTGATGCTCGTTATTGGCAACGCGCCATTGGTTCCATCCTACACCCCTCCCGCCCTTATGACATTCCAATGGTCAGTAGGGGACGTCTATCATCTAGTCAGTCCGGCCCTCCCATGCAGAGTAGGAACTTCTCATTGGCCCATTGAGTTGTCAAATGTCGAATCTCAGAGGAGGAGTGGGGAGGCGGGCTCAAAAGGGGGCGGGGCAACTCCCAGAAGCAGAGGCATATACTTATCACTTCTTTCTATTGGCTGGAGGAAGAACTAGGGTCTTACGGTTGGCCTGTGCTACTGCCCATTATCAACCAGGTTTTCGGAGGTGGGAGAAAGGAGGGAATCACGTGGCGTGCCAGTTCTTTCAAAGGCGGCGGAGGGGAGGAGTAGCAAGAGGATGCGGGAGGGGGACCGCTTCCCAAGAAGCTCCGCGCGGAGGTCCTTAGAATAAATGTTATTTCTAGGCGCGAACCTGCTTGCGGCCGCGTGTGGGTACGACAGGCTTCTTTGGAAAGGACAACTAAGTTTGAAAAATAATTCTACAAACACTTTTGAGCGTCTGCAGTGCTGGACATTTTGCTAAGTCCTAGGAGTAGAAAGATGGACAAGACATTTTTCATAACGTCCTGGCACCCCTGTCAGGCCCCACACCAGAAGTGTTTTCCTTGACTTCTCTCCACTTTGTAGGAACAAAGCACCTACTTATTTCAAAAAACAAAAATGCTAATGAAGAGGAGGGAGAACATGCATACTGAACAAGCTGATGAATGTTCTAGAGAGCAGTCCTGAGACATTGCTAGACTGCTTCTTCTCTCCAAATCCAGTGAAAAGTGGTCACACCTGGTTCCCTGGTTAAGCCTTTTCCTTTCCCCGCCTCTCCTATGCTGCAGGTACAAAAGATCTCCATCTTCAGTGTCCTGATGCCCCTACTTCTCTACCAGCACTTTAAACCTGCTGGTTTGTTATGTCGGGAAGAATCTACTGAACGTTCTCTTAAATTGCACTTGAATTAGTCTTTTTTCCAGAAGAGACCATAGCCACTGAGAATGCCAATAGACAGCAGAAGAAGTTGACAGCCTTAAAGAGAGAAAAAGAAAAGAAAAATTCTAAGCAGAAATTCCAGCTAACATTTTTTGAGCACCTACTATGTAGGCACTAATCTAGACATTTTTCATTACAATTCTGCTAAGAAGTAGGTACAATTAGTCCATTTTATAGATAAAGAAACTGAGGCACAAAGAGGATGCCCTAGGTCACTCCTAGTAAGTTGCAGCGCCAGAATTCCAATTCTAAGCAGATAGGGCTGAAAATCGCAATAGGCAAATATCACCATATGTTCTGCCTATTTCAAGCCATTGGCTCTTTGGGAAAAGGCCAGTAGGAGGCCCCTGTTGGAGCAGATTGAGAATCTTACCTCACAGAACAAAAGGAAATGCATTCACTGAATATTCACTCTGTGCCAGATATTTTCCCATAAACTTATTTAACAATCCTGAGACTTAAATCTTCTTCCTCTTTTGCAGATGAGGGAACTGTGGCTTAGCCAGACTAAAAATCTTAAAAGTCACACAGGTTGCTAGCAGCAGATCCTATCTAACCCAGGTCTTTCCAAGTACATGATTGTTTCACTCACTCATTCTTTCAACAGACATTTATTGCCAGACACCTGCAGTAAACAGACATGGATCGTATCTTCCAGGGTTTTCACCATGTTCATTGTGTCTGTAATTCACCATGATTGATTAATTAAACATAACATATAATTCTATGAAACTCCTAGACCCAGACTGAGTTCCCACATTGTATAATCTCCCACAAGTTTCTTCTGGCAGTCCGTGGTATATTTAATCCCCTTCACCAATACTATAATTCAAAGGCATCAATTCTTCTTCAGTCTTCTGTATTCATTGTATAGCTTTCACATGCATATGGGGTGATTGAAAATACCATAGCCTGGGGCAGGCACACCTTAGTCCTCAAAGTGACATCTTTGCTTTTTAACATTATAAAGAGGTCTTTTGCCACTATTATAAAAACTCATGAAAAGATTTACACAGAGAAAGAAACATCCTTTAATGGTTACTAGGAAGGAGAAGGTAAGAAGGGAAAACACTAAATAGACAATATATAAGTGGTAACTTGGATGAAGGGTAAGACAATATGCAATACTAGGGAAGTCAGCACAACGTGACCAAGCCAAGGCCATGGAAGTGTTATAGACACATCCAAACTCTCTGAGGGACCAAATTAGTGGGCTGAGGGCAGGGGACCATGGTCTCCAGACATTTCAATACATTGGCGTAACATAGTTTATAAAGAAAATATTCTACAACCTACATTGGTGAGTAGCGTCTGGGGTCTCAAAAGCTTGAGTGGCCATCTAAGATACTCCACTGGTCCCACCCTGTCTGGAGCAAGGGAGAATGAAGAAAACCAAAGACACAAGGGAAAGATTAGTCCAAAGGACTAATGAACCACAACAACCACAGCCACCACCAGACTGGTTCCTGCACAGCTAGATGGTGCCAGCTACCACCACCGACTGCTCTGACAGGGATCATAATAGAGGGTCCCAGACAGAGATGGAGAAAAATGTAGAACGAAATTCTAACTCTCACACACACACAAAAGAAGACCAGACTTACTGGTCTGACAGAGACTGGAGAAACCCTGAGAGTATGGCCCCGGGGCACCCTTTTAACTCAGAACTGAAGTCACTCCTCAGGTTCACCCTTTCACCAAAGATTAGACAGGCCCATAAAACAAAACGAGACTAAATGGGCACACCAGCCCAGGGACTAGGATAAGAAAGCAGGAGGGGACAGGAAAGCTGGTAATGGGGAACCAAGGTTGACAAGAGGAGTGTTGACATGTCCTGGGGTTGGCAACCAATGTCACAAAATAATATGTGTATTAATTATTCAATGAGAAATTAATTTGCTCTGTAAACCTTCATCTAAAGTGAGAATAGCAGTACAACTGGAAGAACGTAATCGATATCACTGAACTGTGCATGCAGAAATTTTTGAAATGGATGGTGTATCTTTGGTTATGTATATTTTCACCAAAAAAAAAAAAAAGGTCAAGAAGGGAGAGGGTTGACATGTCATGGGGTTGTTAACCAATGTCATAAAACAATATGTGTACTGAGTATTTAAGGAGAAACAATTTGTTCTGTAAACCTTCACCTGAAGTACAATTAAAAAAAAAAAAAAGTATAAATAAATATAGAGGTCTTTGCAGCAGATTTGCCCAATGCAATACGTCCTTTGATTTCTTGGCTGCTGTTTCCACGGGTGTTGATTGTGGATCCAAGTAAAATGAAATCCTTGACAACTTCAATATTTTCTCTGATTATCATGATGCTGCTTATTTGTCCAGTTGTGAGAATTTTTGTTTCCTGTATGTTGAGGTATAATCCATACTGAAGGCTGTAGTCTTTGATCTTCATCAGTAAGTGCTTCAAGTCCTCTTTGCTTTCAGCAAGGAAGGTTGTGTCATCAGCATATCACAGGTTGTTAATCAGTCTTCCTCCAATCCTAATGCCACATTCTTCTTCATATAGTCCAGCTTCTCAGATTATTTGCTCAGCATACAGAATGAATAAGTAGGGTGAAAGGATACAACTCTGACATACCCCTCTCCTGATTTTAAACCACACAGTATCCCCTTGTTCTATTCGAACTACTGCCTCTTGGGCTATGTACAGGTCTCACATGAACACAATTAAATGTTCCAGAGTCCCCATTCGTCACAATGTTATCCATAATTTGTTATGATCCACATAGTCAAAGGCCTTTGCATAGTCAATAAAACACAGGTAAACTTCTTTTTGGTATTCTCTGCTTTCAGCCATGATCCATCTGACAGTGGCCATGATAGCCCTCATTCCACATCCTCTTCTGAATCCGGCTTCAACCTCTGGTAGTTCCCTGTTGATGTACTGCTACATCTGCTTTTAAATTATCTTCAGCAAAATTTTACTTGTGTGTGATATTAATGATATTGTTTGATAATTTCTGAATTATGTTGGATCATTTTTCTTTGGAATGGGCACAAATATGGGTCTCTTCCAGTCAGTTGACCAGGTAGCTGTCTTCCAAATTTCTTGGCATGGATGAGTGAGCACTTCCAGCTTTGCATCCATTTGTTGAAACATCTCAAGTGGTATTCCATCAATTTCTGGAGCCTTGTTTTTTGCCATTCCCTTCAGTGCAGCTTGGACTTCTTCCTTCAGTACCATCAGTTCTTGATGATATGCTTCCTCCTGAAATGGCTGAACGTCGACCAGTTCTTTTTGCTACAGTGACTTTATGTGTTCCTTTCATCTTCTTTTGATGCTTCCTGCATCGTTCATTTTTTTACCCATAGAATCCTTCAACATTGCAGCTCAAGGCTTGAATTTTTTCTTCAGTCCTTTCAGCTTGAGAAATGCTGAACCTGGTCTTCCCTTTTGGTGTTCTAACTCCAAGTCTTTGCAAATTTCATTATAATACTTTACTTTGTCTTCTCAAGCCACGCTTTGAAATCTTCTGTTCAGCTCTTTTACTTCATCATTTCTTCCATTTGCTTTAGCTACTCTGTATTCAAGAGCAAGTTTCAGAGTCTCTTCTGACATCCATTTCGGGCTTTTCTTTCTTTCTGTCTTCTTAATGACCTTTTGCTTTCTTCTTGTTTGATGTCCTTGATGTCATCCCACAACTTGTCTGGCCTTCAATCATTAGTATTCAATGCATCAAATCTACTCTTAAGATGGTCTCTAAATTCAGGTGGGATGTACTCAAGGTTGTACTTTGGCCATCGTGGACTTGTTTTAATTTTCTTCAGATTCCACTTGAACTTACATATGAATGAGCACTTCATGGTCTGTTTTGTAGTTGGCCCCTGACCTTATTCTGACTGATGATATTAAACTTCTCCATCATCTTTTTCCATAGATGTAGTCAATTTGATTCCTGTGTATTCCATCTGGCAAGGTCCAGCCACCATTTATATTGTTGTTATATTTGCAATGAATACGTTGTTAGTCTTGCAGAATTCTATCATTCCATCCCCACAGTCATTCTGATCACCAGGGCCATATTTTCCAACTATTGATCCTTCTCTGTTTCCAACTCTCGCATTCCAATCACCAGTAATTATCAATACATCTTGATTGCATGTTTGATCAATTTCAGACTTCAGAAGTTAGTAAAAATCTTCAGTTTCTTCATCTTTGGCATTAGTAGTTATCACAGAAAAATTCTCTCTTGTCTATAATATGGGGATGATAATAATCATCCTTATCTCAAATAGTTTCTGTGAAGATGACATTAAATGAGAGCAGGTGTGCAAAGCAGTAACTATTCTTATTATCCCTCCCAGCGGTCTGGTCTGGAGGCCTGGGTGAGAGTGTGGAGGCCACCCGTTTCACCCAGTGTACATTCTGAGCCAGAAACTGGGGGCCAGGCACTGTTCTTAGCATTTACTTCATAGCCACCCTCTCCCAAGCTTTAGTGTTTACCCTAGTTGTTCCTCCGACTGAATAGTTGCCTATCCATGTGCAAACACAAAAATGGCCTGGATATTCAGTTCTAAGTTGCTTTATTTCATTTTTATACCAAATTCCTACTTTCTTTCTATCTTACTTGTGTTTGTTTTCAAAACAACAGAGTATTCTTGAGAAGATCTGTGCCTATAGCTATAGATAGAAAAAAGCCCTTTGTGATGTCTGTCTTGTTCATCACTGCACCTCCCACACAGTGCCTAGCTACATAGGAGGCCTTCAAAAAATATTTGTAGAATTCTGAATGAATGAACGGTTATTTCTAGGTGGTAAGTTCACAGTGGGTTTTCTTCTCTTTTTGCTTATGTATGTTTTCCAGTTTCCCAATTTTCTACAGTGAACATTTACTTCCTAGATGAAATGTTTACATTCTTCAGCAAATAAATACATAAGTAAGTGAATAAATAGAGCCTGAGTAGCCTTGTAGAAGGAGGATCCCAGACTGGGGTGGGGGAGAGGGGTGTCTGGACAGAACTGCAAACGACATCTGACAGGGAGAAGGGACAAGAGTCCCCATCCCAGAACCCAGAAGCTCCAGCCTGCCGTTTCTGCTCTCCCTTGGGTACCAACACATGGATTTTTGTTCCAGTATGCGTGCTGGGTGAAGGAGAGAAGCAAGTCCCAGAAGAGTTTTTCAAGGACTCTGAATGATTCATAAGGAGATTTCCTCCTTCCGCAGAGGCGGATCGGGGTCTTGGCTGTCTTTGTGGCGCTGCATTGGAGGTTGCGCAGCCCCAGCCCCTGATCACCAGCCCCGCCCCGGAACCCTCAGAGGCGGCCCCCTGCGGTGTGAGTTGACGCCTATACCCAAATCTGAATTCCTTACGGACTCAACCCACTCCATCTAGGTCTGTGGTTGCTGACGAAGAAGGGAACAGGCGAAGCCAATTTGGATGTCCTCCTCCCTTTGTTCCTTTGACCTTGAGGCACTTAACTCATCGGTGCTCGCGGTGCGGGGAGCTGGGCAGAGTTCTGGAATGAAAGGCAAGAGACCTTAGAGGGCTCTTGGAGCAGGCACTCGTTCGCTCTGCTTTGGTCACCATAGTGACTTCCCTCTGAAGCCTCAACCCTCTGGTTATTGCTCCATATTCATTCATAATAAGGCCACCCCTGAGTTTCGACCCGCCGGGGAGCAGAGCACCGCGTGCGCTTGCGATCACGTGGCTGACGCCCTGGGCCTTTAAGTCTGTGTAGTGGAGGAGAGAGTGCTTTGCTGTGCAGAGCAGGTCAGCCAGAAAGGAATTCAGATTCCGTCTGGTCCTGTCTCCTCATTTTACAGACAAGGGACTAGCCCAAGACTTCTCCATCTTTCACAGGGACAGCCACGCCTGCAGCAGGACCCGCCTGACTCCTGGCCCAGTGCTCATTCCACTCCATCACGCAGGGGTACAGGGTCCATGGTCTCCTTCCAGATTTTCCAACTTGTTGGCGTTTTTTGTGCCAAGCACTGCCCTCACACTTCCTAGGATTGTCACTGCAGGTTACTGGAATTTACGGTTAGCAGATCGTTAGCCCTTCCAAAAAGGCCTGTAGTAGGCAAAAGCACTTCCAAATCCAGTACAGATTTACAAGCAAATTAGCTCGTTTAATCCTCAAAATTATGCTGCAAGGCGACTATGATTCCCTTTTAAAGTGAGAAACTTGGAGCTTCAGAGAGCAGTTAGATGGATCAACTTGCAGCCAGAAGTGACTTTAAATACTAACTCTGCAATTTACTAATTATAAATAATGACATAATAGCTAATGGGTAATAGCTAATTTGGCTTCAGAGTCAGTGAAATCAAATCCTGCCATTTCCCTGCTGTGTGACTTTCAGCAAGTTACTCAATTTCTCTGAGCTTCTATTTCTCCCTCTGCAACAGCAGCATAATAATAGAACCTACTCCTTAGGGTCATTGTGAAGATTAAATAAGGAAATGTGTGCAAATCACTTAGACAGTGCCTGGCACTGAATAAGTGGTTTCTATTATTCCAGGGTTGGAAAGTGCTAGAACTGCTGGTCAAAGACAAAAAGAGAAAATCTACATCACACTTCCACGCTCACCTGGAGCCCAAGGCCCTTCTTTGTGTCAACTAAGGAATTGAGCTCTGGAAAAAAAGACATTCAGAAGTCAGTAAAGTGAATTTGAAAGATGTTTTTCATAACTTAATTTTGCGTTTTTAAAAGACCCAGACAAAGAAAGGGTAAAGAGTTGAGTTGGTGGTGTCCCTCATACAGCTTTGCAGCCAAAACCCTCTAGAGCTGTGCTGTCTGTCCAATAACCACATGTGGTTACTGAGCACTTGAAATGTACCTGGTCGAAATTGTTCTACACATTGGATTTTAAAGACTTAGTATGAAAAAATTATTGCACAGTATCTCAATAATTTTTTATATTGATTATATATTGGAATGATATTTTAAATAAAATGTATTATTAAAATTCATTTCACTCATTTCTTTTTATGTTTTTAATATGACTACCAGGAAACTTTCAGCTATATATGCGGCTCACATTACATTTCTACAGGACAGAGCTGGTCTAGAAAAATGTGATTCCAGCTCAACTGACCTGTCTTGGGCACCTCCCCACATTTCTCTCCTTTAATTCTCAAACAATTTTGTCTGGAAGGTATCCTTATCTACATTTTACACCTCCAGGTCAAGCTTAGGGATGCTAACCCTTCATTTTGCCAGGTAAGGTCACCAGAAATGTACTATCATCATTTCATTAAAAAAAACCTTTTCAATAACAACAAAATCGAAAATTTTAGCTATGAAAAACAGTACATTGCCTCCCACAGCTGTCTCCTATAATAAAACCAGCTGGCATTTCTTTCTTTTTTTTTTTTTTAATGATTTATTTTATTTTGTAGTTGTTGAGAATATACACAGCAAAAAGCGGCTGGCTTTTCTTGAGAGCTTACTGTACTGCAGACCTGGGCTAATATATGCTTTATCTCATTCAGTTCTCATAAAACCCATGAGGTCAGTAATATTGTCATCTCCATTCAACATGAGGAAGCCTAGGCTCTGAGAAGTTGAGTGAGTTCAAAGCCACTTGGCTAATAAGTGGGGACTGTAGGATTTGAGGAGTCTCTGGGTGGTGCAAACAGTTAATGTGCTCATTCTTGGCTGCTAACCAAAAGGTTGGAGGTTCAAGTCCACCCAGAGGCACCTCAAAAGAAAGCCCTGGTGATCAACTCCCCCAAAATCAGCCATTGAAAATCCTACGGATCACAGTTGTACTCTGACACACATGGGGTCGCCATGAGTTGGAATCGACTCAATAGCAACTAGTCGAAGTCTAAAGCCTGTTTTGCTCCATCAGTTCTGCATTCCCATAATCGTCCAGGGAAGTGACGGCAGTTTGCATTTGGCTATAAATTTGATGAGCTTTTTTTTTCTCTCTTTTTTAAGAATCCCGTTCTGGATTCATATCCTTTTCTCACCCCCTCCTCCCAACTCTGTACTTGAATTCGGGAAAAGGTAATTACAGTTGAAGTGACACGTGCACTTAAAAGGAAATCAACGCATCTGTCTTCAGCCTGCATGAATATGGAGGAGGAATTTCCATCTCACTTGCCCTTCTCATTTTGCCTCTGATGGGAAATACCTGGAATCTTTCGAAGCCAGAGCCCACCAAGAAGACCCAGATACCTCCCCCCTTTTCAGTAGATACCTGATCTACAGTTGGGCTACTCGACTCCCCCACACCCAAGGCCTCTTCTGCATCCTTCCAGGCAGTGCCTGAGGCCCTGTGACACCAGGGTGCCGGGGTGGTTACCACTCCACTTTAGCCCATCTCCTGCCTGACAGCGGACATGCCAGAGTTACAATTGATTTCTGACTTGTACACCTCCTGTCTTCCTGAAGCCCGGCCCACAGAGAGATGGCTGCCTGACTTCAGAAGCTCAGGGGAACTTGTTCAGCATTACCTCTTCTCCAGATCCAAATCCTGAAGTTGCCAGTTTGCAGGGTTAGGGCACTGGAGAGACGGTATTTTAAAACTACAAGTATCAGGGGAGGCCATAATAATAATGCCTTCTAGTCACACTGAGTTTGTGATCATACTGATTATTATTTGCTAGGTATTTTGCAAACACTATCTGATTCAGTTCTTATGGTAACCTGCAAGGTTGGTCTTATTATCATACAAATGAGAAAACTGAGGTTAAGAAAAGAAGTGACTTCCCCAAGGTCACACAGCTGATAATGACTGAGCCAGGACCCCAAACCTAGCTTAGAACTGAGAACTAGTTTGCTCAAGGTCACAGTATAGCTAGTAAGTATAGAGCCAAAATTCCAATTAAAACAAAATTGACAGATCCTGCCTTCCCTGGCAAACTTGGAGAGATTGTAAAAAATGATAATACCAAATGCGAATCAAGGTGAGGTAAGATAAGCATTCTCGCAGGTACTCAAGCCCCTGCGATTTGATATTTCCCTTTTGAAAAGCAATTTGATAATATATACAAAGGCCTTAATTTTTCAGTTTTACTTTGAGAGCAGTAATGGGGAGGGGAAGATTATGTATAAAGACATTTATTGCAATGTACTTTATATAAGGAAAAAAAAAAGAACAACCTAAGTTTCACCAATAGGGATTCGTTACTAAGTTACGGTACAGCCACTCAGTGGTATATTATGTATATTATTTGTGAGTATTTGTACTAATATGGAAATGTTTACAGTATCAGGCTAAAAGTATGATTTACAACAATGTTTGAAAAGAAAAAAACTATGCATTAAAAAATCCTGGAAGTAAAACGCTAAAATATGGCCATGTTTGAATAGCAGATATGAGAGTCATTTAAATTTTTCTTCTATTTATTTTCCTGCACAATTAAAAATTTACATAATGATATTTATCTATACTAGTTCACAGTTCTATCCCTTAGTGGATAAATATTGATCATTGTAAAGAATCTTGAAAACCATGTGTTTCAGTCTCTGAAAGCTATCCCAAGAAAAGAAAAATCATAAAATAATGCCAATATTTTTTGAATAAGTGAAAGCAGCTCAAAGAGACTAATCTGAAGGGGACATGAAAATTTATCAAGTTCATTTTGGGTTAAAAAAAAAAAAAAAACTTTAGTCATTTTTACCTAAAGTGTTAGCTCTACACCCCACCCTGCTTCTTTCTAATCCTTTATCTGTTTTCTTCTCTTTTTTTAAACCAGCTTTATTGAGATATAATTCACATACCATAAATTCACCCGTTTAAAGTGTACAATTCATGGTTTTTAATATACTTACAGATTCATGCAACCATCACCACAGCCAATTTTAGAATATTTTCATCACCTCAGAAAGAAACCCCATACCCTTTAACTATCACCACCTGCCCCCCACTAATCTATTTTCTGTCTCTAAAGATTTTCCCATTCTGCATTCATATGAATGGAATCATAACATATGTAGACTTTGTGACTGCCCTCTTTCATTGAGCATAATGTTTTCAAGGTTCATCCATGTTGTAGCATGTAACAGTAATTCATTCCTTTTTATGACTGAATAATAGTCCATTGTATGACTATACCACATTTTCTTTATCATTGCATTGATTGATTAACATTTCAGTTGATTCCACCTTCTGGCTATTATGTGTTTTATTTTCAGTATTGATCACTATCTGAAATGATCAGTCTTATTTACTTAGGAGCCTGGGTGGTGCAAGTGGTTTGCAGTTGGCAGCTAACCTAAAGGTTGGGAGTTTGAAAACACCTAGTGGCTCCATGGAAGAAAGGCCTAGTGATCTGCTTCCATAAAGATTAAGAACTCCATGGTGTCCTGGTCTTAAAAGCCAGAGAGTGGCCATCTAAGATGCATCAATTGGTCCTAACCTACCTGGAGTAAAGGAGAATGAAGAACACCATGGAAAACAAGAAAGTATTAGCCTGAGAGACAGAAAGGGCCACATAAACCAGAGACTTCATCAGCCTGAGACCAGAAGAACTAGATGGTGCCCGACTACCACAATGACCGCCCTGACAGGGAACACAACAGAGAGTCCCTGATAGAGCAGGAGAAAAGTAGGGTGCAGAACTCAAATTCTGGTAAAAAGACCAGACTTAATGGTTTGTTTGAGACTGGAGGGACCCTGGAAATCTTGGCCCCCAGGCTCTCTGTTAGCCCAAAACTAAAACCATTCCTGAGGCCAACTCTTCAGACAAAGGTTAGACTGGACTATGGGACATAAAATGTTACTCTTGAAGAGTGTGCTTCTTAGCTCGAGTAGATACATGAGACTAAATTGGCAGCTCCTGTCCAAAAGGCAGAGAGGGTCAGGAGCTGGTTGAATGGACACGGGAAATCCAGGGTGGAAAGGCAGAGGGAGTGTGCTGTCACAGTATAGGGAGAGCAAGTAGGGTCACAAAACAATGTATGTATAAATTTTTGCATGAAAGATTAACTTGAATTGTAAACTTTCATTTAAAGCGCAACAATTTAAAAAAAAAAAGATTAAAAACTCCATTGCCATTGAGTTGATTCTGACTCACAGTGACCTTATAGGATAGAGTAGAACTGCCCCATAGGGTTTCCAAGGCTGTAGTAATCTTTATGGAAGTAAACTGCTACATCTGTCTCCCACAGAGCAGCTGTTAGGTTCGAACTGCCAACCTTTCAGTTAGCAGCCTAGCGCTTAACCGCTGCACCACCAGGGCTCCTTTCCATAAAGATTATAGCCAAGAAAACCCAATGGACCAGTTCTACTCTTTAACGCATGGGGTCACCATGAGTAGCTGGCTGACTTGATGGCAGCTAACAACTTATTTATTTGTTGTCTCTCCCCTTTCTTGAATATCAGCTCTACAGGGCCAGTAGCCTTTTCTGTCTTGCTCTCTGCTGTACCCCCAGGATATAGAGCAGTCCCTGGCACTCAGTATGGCTCAATAAAGATTTGTGAAAGGAATGAACTCACTCTTACCCTGACATTCCCCTAAGGGCACAGCGCTGTTACATTCTCTTAAAATCAGTGGTTCACTGGAGAGAATCTGAGAAGGGCAGGATAGGAATTTAATTTCAAAATATCTCTTTTCTACCTGACACCTGGAATAAGAACCATCTGGCAGCCTGCAATGATTAGGTCAGGAGTCCCAGAATAAATCATTTCCATTGCTAACCATACCTAAATAGAACATTCCATTGTCAGGCAAAAATGGTAACAAAAATAACTACTGTGTTTGGAATGTTTACTGCATATCAGGGACTGTGTTAATAGCATTTCTGGTGTATTAATATCATTTCGTCTTCATGGTAGCCCTATGTGTAATATTAACATTCTCACTCTGCACAGGAAGAAACAGTCTCAAAGAGGTTAAATAACCTGCCCAAGGTCATCCAGATGGTAGGTGGTGGAACTGGGATTCAAGACAAGAATCCTGTGTTTTTTCATCCCCAACTAAAGCATGAGAAAATATGGATTTCTAGACCCTGCTTAAAACCACCACCTCAGGATCTCTGGGGTGTGGGCCTGAGATGTGTTGAAAAATCTCCACAGGTGACTTGATGCCCTCCAAAGGTTGAAGACCTAGGCCCAGTTCAGACTTATCCTCAAACTCACCCTTTTAACTACTCACTTGCCTAGGACCAGTACTAGTCTTATTTTGTTACTGCTCCAGAAGAGTCTTTGGTAAAACCACTGATGGCCTTTGTGAAGGCTTTGATCCAATGATTAACTTTCAAGACCTTGGAGTAATGGAAACTAGCATGTAGGCACAGACGTTTCTAAAGGGAAGGGTCTCAAAACGCTAATGATCTAGTACCTTCCTAGCCCAGGGATCATGCCTCTCAATCAGCCTGAAACATTGCCCCCTTCTTGCTTCTGTAGCACCTATCCACCCATCTTTCAGATGACAGTTTCCTTATCTAGTCATATGAACTATGTACCACCAGCACCACCTCAATAGCTTTTTCTATTAATTTGTGTGATTATTTGCTTGTTGTGTCTTCCTGCACGAAACCAAAGACAGCAAGGACCATGGCTGGTTTTGCTCGTCTCCAAACCCTCGTCCCTTGCCTAGCACATAGTAGCCACTCAATAAATAGTAGTTAACCTTTCTAGACCTCCTACTATGTGCCAGGGGCTGTGCTGAGTACTTCAAATATTTGATCTCACTTACTTCTTACAAGAACCTTATCCCAATTTCATAGATAAAGAAATTGAAGCATAGGAAGACTGGTCACTTAAGTGGTTAAAAGGCTCATATTCTCCAAGTTAGTAAATGACGACCCAGATTCAAACCTAGACAGTACAACTCCAAAGTTGAAACTCATAATTAATTCATATTAGGGTAGTTAACTGATTGACTGTTTGATTAATGGCCTGTGGAGTAGCCACACCCACCGAGGAGATCCAATTCACCCGCAGGAGAATAGAGCTAATGCCTAACATAATAAGGAGTCTAACTGGAATATCCAGGTAACTTGGAAGAGCACCACCTGTCAGAAAGACAGCAGGGTACCCTGGGAAAGGATATACTTTGGGACCAGCCTTGAGGTTTACATCCTGGCTCCATCACTTCTCCTCCCTGGTCCTCAGTTTTTCCATCTGCTATGTGGGTTAATAATTCATCCCCTTGGGATTGTTACGAGGAATAGATGATCTAATGAATGCTAAACAACTTATCATGATGATTTGTACCAGGCAGCAGATGTTCAATGCGTTTGTTTCCTTTCTTTAATATCTCTCCCTCCCTCTGTCTTTCGCTCTCTCAGTCTCAACGTCACCTCACTTTAAAGACTGTTCTAATAAGGCTCTTTCTCACTTTTTCCAGTAGACATGATCCAGCTGAGGTACAAAGGCACAAGGGCAGCTGTGGCCTCTGCTCATGTCTGCCTGCTCCCTCACTGTCTTAGTTACCTAGTGCTGCTACAACAGAAATACCACAAGTGGGTGACTTTAACAAACAGAAATCAATTTTCTCACAGTTTAGTAGGTTAGAAGTCCAAATTCAGAGTGCTCGCTCTAGGAGAAGCCTTTCTGTCTCTACGGGCTCTGGAGGAAGGTCCTTGTCTCTTCAGCTTATTTCCTGGTTCCTTGGAGATCTCCAAGTGGCTGGGCATCTCTCTTCCTTAATCTCTGCTTCTCTCACTTGCTCATTTAATCTCTTTGATATCTCAAGAGATTGATTTAAGACAGCCTACACTAATCCTGTCTCATTAACATAACAAAGACAGCCCATTACCAAATGGGATTATAACCACAGGCATAGAGGGTAGGATTTACGACACATACTTTTTGAGGACACGATTCAATCCATAACACTTATCAACACTTCCCTTGTCTGTTTCTATCTCATCTGTCACCAAAGGCCGCCCCTTCTCGGAGGGGTAGCTAGGATACAGGCTTATTAAGCTTGATACTGAATTCTCTGGTGTGGCCAAAGCAGGGCCTTGGGCAGGTGGGTACATTGGGAAGCTGAAAAGGACAGCCTTCTCTGAAAGCAGCTCAGCAGCAGCAGATGAGCCAGCCAGGCTGGAGAGCTGGAACCAAATCCCAGGAGAGAGGGCCAGGTAAATAGCAGCAGGGAATTAGCAGCTCCTCCACCCCTGAGAGCAAAGCCGGGGTCGGGGTAAAGGGTCTATTCTTTCTTGCCGTCTCTCCCTCTTCTCTGTCTTTTTAGGTAAGAGTCACTATTTTTTAAAGGACTGAATCATTTAGGACCTGAATATTGACTAGGACCTATGACAACTAGGAGGGACAGGGTCTGGGTAGGGGCAGTCTGTTGTGGCGTATTTAAACATAAGGACAAAAAAGAATACAAAGTACTTTCTCATGGATCTTTAGGAATGTGTAAGTTTCTTGCCTGGCAATGCAAGCAACTGGCAGACCCTCACCTGCTAGAGCAATGGACTGCTTGATCTCTGAAGTCTCTCTCCCCAGCAACAGTGCGAATGGAGGAAGGGGTGCACGGAGAGAACCGAGGCAAATATCTAAACTCAAAAGCCCCTTCCTTAGGCAGGCCTCCTGATTTCCTCTCCTTTGTTTTTCATGATTAAAACTTCTTTCCTGTTTAAAATGTTTTGAAGAACTAGTACATGCACATAATAAACAATTCAGACCATTCAGAAGGTAGAGTGAAAAGTAAGCTTTCTTCCCATCCTGGTACTGTTGTCTTCTTTCCCCAAAGCATCGCATAACCTCAGCTCTCCGAGTTTAAGCATTTTCCTGCCCATAAATTATTTCAATCACTAAGTATTTATTGAGCCCCTTCTATGCAGCAGACACTAGGCAGGACACTGGGGTAAACATAAAAGAGACACAGTCCGCGGCCTTAGGGAACCTACAGTCCAGTGAAGGGGCGAGTCAATAAACAAGTAATTACATATGCATAGTGATTTAACTATAATTGTGAAAAGTACCATAAAGGAAAAATACAGGGGACTGTGAAAGCATCTTACAGGCATACCGATATACCTGGACAAGGAAATGACATTTAAGCATCTCCTGTAGGACGAGTCAGACACACACACACACACACACACACACACACACACACACAGCAGTTGCCATCAAATTGACTCCAACTCATAGAGAACCCTTGTGTATCAGAGTAGAACTGTGCTCCATAGAGTTTTCAGTGGCTGATTGTTTAGAAGTAGATCACCAGACCTTTCTTCTGAGGCACCTCTGAGTAGAATCGAATCTTCAACCTTTTGGTTAGCAGCCAAGCACATTAACTCTTTGCAACACCCAAAGACTCTGAGAGATGAGTAGGATTTTATAACACCAGGGGGAAATAGTTTTCCTGCCAGAGGGCACAGCATGTGCATAACCCTGTGGAGGATAGGCATGTGGCCATAGGGGTTGAAAGAAGGCTGGTGCAGCTCCACAGGGAGAGAGGGAGGCTTGAGGTGAGGTTCAAGGACAAGCAGTGCCTGCTCCTGCAGCGATGTGGAAATGCCAGCAGGGAGCCCAAAGGTCTTCACTGTAACAAGGCCCTGTGCTGAGTGCTTTGGGGGAATCAAAGACCTTTCAGAAATTACTTGAAAAAAGAAAATATAGGAAAACAAAATGAAGGCTAAGAGCATCATGGAATTAGAGCCAGATGAGCAGAACAGTCCTCAGGTGGTTTAGGAGCCAGGGCAGAAGACCTCACCAGGCTGGGAATGGAGGGAGAGGAGCTTTGAAATCAGACACAAATGCGTGTCCTCGGGCAAATGGATTACTTCTGCTAGACTTAGGTGCCTCATAAGTAATCTAAAGACAGCGCAAAGAGTAGCCATTATAGAAATGCAAGTCAAAACCACAATGAGTTACCATCTCACTCAGACATTACTGTCAGGAAAGAAAAAAAACAGAAAATAGCAAATGTTGGAGAGGCTGCCAGGAGATAGGAATGCTTATGCACTGCTGGTGGGAATGCAAAATGGTACAACCATTTTGGAAAAATGATATGGCGCTTCCTTAAAAAGCTAGAAATAGAAATACTATATGATCCAGCAATCCCACTCCTAGGAATATATTCCAGAGAGAAATAAGTGCTGTCACACGAATAGATATATACACAGCCATGTTCATTGCAGTATCGTTCACAATAGCAAAAAGATGGAAACAACCTAGGTGCTCATCAACCGATGAATGGATAAACAAGCTATTGTACATACATACAACGAAATACTACCCAACAATAAATGATGACGAATCTGAGAAGCATCTCACAACATGTGTGAATCTGGAGGGCATTATGCTGAGTTAAATAAGTCAACCACGAAAGGACAAATATTGAACGAGATCACTACTATAAAAACTCATGAAAAGATTTACACACAAAAAGAAACAATCTTTGATGGTTACAAGAGAGGGGAAGGATGGGGAAGGAAAAATACTAAATAGACAATAGGTAAGTGGTGATTTAGGAAATAATATTGGAGTTATTATGCCCTGCCCTTGAGCATAGAGAACGTGACCCAGCTGGAGCTGGGCTCACAAGGGCTTACAAGGACTCACAGGGACACATCAACTGGGCCCTAAACTATAAAGACAATAGCTAAGATAATCTTGCAAAATATCTTTTAGGGAAACTGTCACATAAAGCCAATCAAACAGAACACAAAAGACTTTACACTCTTACCTTTTTCTATTAGCATTTGGTGAATAGAAATTTGTTAGACCAGCGAAGACCTTCCTGACTGTTGTTACTGAAGGCTGTACCAATGATTGTTAAGAAGGACAATTCAAAATGTAGGATCACAATTTCTAGCCAATCTGTGAAAAGGTGAAACTTTCAGTGGTTTTGCCCATTTGGAATGTTAATATATACTGATGGCTCTGCAACTGTTCCTCGGACTTGGGCAGACATGGCTGTGGCAGCTTGCTTGTCCATTTCCCACTTTTGCCTTTTTGAATACATGCCAAATAAAACTTTCTTTTTGCTTTACTAAACTTTATAATGTTTTTCCCCTACAACAGTGGTAACTTTGGTGAAGGGTAAGATAGTATACAATACTGGGGAAGCCAGCACTACTTGTCCAAGGCAAGGTCTTGGAAGCTCTGTAGACACATCCAAACTCCCTGAGGGACCAAATTACTGGGCCAAGGGCTGTGGGGACCATGGTCTAGGCAAATATCTAGCTCAACTGGCATTACATAGTTTATAAAGAAAATGTTCTACATTCTACTTCAGTGAGTAGCATCTGGGGTCTTAAAAGCTTGTGAGTGGCCATCTAAGATACTCCACTGGTCTCATCCCATCTAGAGTAAGGGATAATGAAGAAAACCAAAGACACAAGGGAAAAATTAGTCAACAGACTAATGGACCACAGCTACCACAGCCTTCACCAGACTGAGTCCAGCATAACTAGATGGTGCCTGGCTACCACCACCGACTGCTCTGACAGGGATCACAATAGAGGATCCCAGACAGGGCTGGAGAAAAATGTAGAACAGAATTCTAACTCACAAAAAAAAAAAAAAAAAAAAAAAGACCAGACTTATTGGTCTGACAGAGACTGGAAAAACCCCAAGAGTATGGCCCCCACACACCCTTTTAGCTCAGTAATGAAGTCACTCCTGAGGTCCACTCTTCAGCCAAAGATTAGACAGGCCCGTAAAACAAAATGAAACTAAATGGGCACACCAGCCCAGGGGCAAGGACAAGAAGGCAGGAAGGGACAGGAAAGCTGGTAATGGGGAACCCAGGGTCGAGAAGGGGAGAGTGTTGACACGTAGTGGGGTTGGCAACCATTGTCACAAAACAATATGTATATTAATTGTTTAATGAGAAGCTTGTTTGCTCTGTAAACCTTCATCTAAAGTACAATAAAAAATAAAAGAAAAAAAAATAAAGACAGTGCGAAGATGTCATAACGTTGAAGAGCAGGGGCTAACAGAACAGATTTGCTCAATCTTGTTGAGAATATACCTAGCAAAACATACAGCAATTCAACAGTTTCTACATGTACCATTTAGTGACATTGATTACATTCTTCGAGTTGTGCAACCACCGTCACCCTCTTTTTCTGAGTTGTTCTTCCCCACTGGCATAAATTAACTGCCCTCTAAGATTCCTATCTAAACTTCCAAGTTGCAGCTGTCGCTTTGATCCCATATAGATAGTTCTTAAAAGAGCATAATGCTCAAGGCAGACATTTCTTACTAGTTAAGCTGTTGTTTGGTTTTAAGAGGACTCCGTGGGATATTTTTTTGTTTAAGGTTTAAAGATTATCTCAGGGCAACAGTTTCAGAGGTTCAGCTAATCTTCATTGCTCCAGGAATGCTTGATTTTTTTAAATTGAAGTTTTTATTGAGATAATTGTAGAATTCACATGCAGTTGTAAGAAATATCATATTTTTATGCAAACAACGCATGCATTACACATTTTTTTCCCAACCAGGCGACACCCCCTTGTTATTTTTATAAGTGAGCCATGCAGCATGTTATATGTGTGAGCACGTTATTTACGTGGGCTCGTTATTTGGGAGGAGTATGGTAATATAGAAAGATTCCTTGTACACTTTGCCAAATTTTCCCCAATGGTAACATGTTGCAAAACTATAGTTCAATATTGCAACCAGGATATGGGCATTGATATAATCCACTAACCTTATTTAGATTTCCCCAATTTTACTTCTACTTATTTGTATGCGTGTATTTATGTGTGTATGTGTTAAATTCTATACAGTTTTATCACCTGTTTAGCTTTGTGTCTACCACCACAGCCAAGATACACAACATTTCTATCACCAAGAGATTCCCTTGTGTTTTTTATAACCACACCTACCTAGCTCCTTTCTGCCAGCCTGCCCCACTTCATTCCTAACCCCTGTCAACCACTAACTGGTTCTTCATTTCTATATTTTAAGATGGTTACATAAGTGGAATCATACAGTATGTAATCTTTTGGGATTGACATTTTCATGCAGTATGATTCCTTGGAGATTCATCCAAGTTGTTACACATACCAATAGTTCAATCCTTGTTGTTGCTGAGTAGTATTCTATGGCATGACGTACAGTTTGTTTAACCATTCACCTATGAAGGACATCTGAGTTGATTCCAGTTTTTGGGTATAACAAATAAAGCTTCTGTGAACATTGAGGTACAGGCTTTTGTGTGAATATAAGTCTTCATTTCTCTGGGATAAATACCCAGGAGTGCAATTGCTGGACAACTGAGTCATCTGGTAGTTGCATATTGTCTTAGGCTAGGTTCTTTAGAGGCAAAAACCAGTGCAGCTTACAAATATATATACGTATAGGCAGATTTATATAAAGGAAACAGCTCACACGGTCATAGAGGCTAGAAAGTCCCAAGCATGTGAGTCAGGCTGGAAGCTTCTCCTGACTCACATAGCCACAGATGCTGGTGAATCCAAGATCAGAAGGTCAGATAGGTGGCCTTTGGTTCACAAGCTTTGATAGCTTATGAATCCCAAGATCGACAGGTGAGATGACAGGTAAGCTTCTAGTTCAGGTCCCAAGAACCGGAGGTCAGACAAACAGAAGCCAGCTGCAGGATCCAGAGCAAAGAAAGTCATTTCACTCTGCCACGCCTCAATTTCCTGTCTGTAAAGTGGACTTTTTTCACCTCTTGGTCCTCAGCCCTCCTAGACTATTGGGCAGATCAGGAGGATGAGGGCTGTCTTAGGCTGTGTTCTCTAGAGAAGCAAAACCAGTGCAGCGTATAAATACATATATATAGAGATTTATATAAAGGAAATGGCTCAAGTGGTTGTAGAGGCTGGAAAGTCCCAAGTTTGTAGGTCAGGACAGAGGCTTCTCCTGACTCACCTAGCTGCAGGTGTGGTGAACCCAAGATTGGCAGGTCAGACTGCAGGTAAAGTGCTAGCTCAAGTCCCAAGAACCAGTGGTCAGAAGAACAGGAGCCAGCTGCAGCATCCAGAATGAGCAAAGCCAGCGAGTCTTGCCAGAAAGTCTACCTATTTTGGATGTAGGTCACACCCACAAGGAAACTCCCTTTCAACTGACTGGCTACTTACAGAAGATCCCATCATGGAGGTGATCACACATATCAGATCTCATTATGGAGGTGATTACATCATTGAAAAGCTGCTGAACTACATCATAACTGCCAACCACTGAGGATCATGGCCCAGCCAAATTGACACACAGCTTTAACCATCACATATATTTAGGTTTTTTTAACTGCCAAACTGTTTTCTAGAGTGGCTGTACCAATTTATATTTCTGACAGTAACATGTGAGCAGTTCCGTTTCTCCACATCCTCACCAGCATTTGGTGTTTCAACTATTTTTTATTTTATCTATTCTGATAGATGTGTAGTGACATCTCATTGTAGTTTTTTTCATTAATATTTTATTATGTTTAAAGTGAAAGTTTACACAGCAAATTAGGTTCCCATTTAATAATTTCTATACAAATTATTCTGAGATATTGGTTATATTTTTCACGATGTGTAATTATTCTCATTTATTCCATTCTGGTTGTACTATTTCCAGTACAGGTAGTCCCTGACTTAAGACATATTTGAGTTATGATGAATTACACTTAACGACTGTCAGTGTACCTGGAACATTGCATCTTCCTGGGATGAAGTTATGGGAAAATGCATCCAGGGGAAGTGGAAAAAATTGCTAAGTTAAGTGAACACACTCCAAGCATTTGATCAGGATAATGTGATGGAAGAGATAGGTGGAAAAATCGTTCATATGGCAAGAATACTGAATTTAGAACTTGATATCACTGATGTGGAACAGGTCATAGATCACGAAGAAGGTGAATTGACAGATCAGGGCTTAATGGATTTTCAAGAGGAAAGAAATGCTGAAGAAGATAGAAATGATGAAGAAGAGGAAGGAGAGAAGTTGTCAAAAAGTTTCACAATGAAAGGATTAGCTGGAGTGTTTTCTAAACTAAATGGGGGATTTCAGCTGCTGGAAAACATAGACCCAAAGACTGATTGTTTTGCAGAAGTCAACAGGTGGAGTCAGAAAGCAGTGAGATGTTACTGCAAAACACATAAAGAGAAAAAGCAAAGGGCTGTACAGATAACTCTCACAATTTTCTGACTAGAAATGCCATCTCCATTCCCAGGGATAAATCAGATGATCGAGAACAGTCCATGGGTGGAATTATTACCTCAACTGACAAAATGACAACATAGTTCAACTCTTCTTCATCCTCTGAGTAAATTGTTATGATTTGTGTATTTTTTATGTGTGTATTAAAATATATATCTGTAAGTTTATATGTAAAATCTCCAAACCCCAAAGACAAATAAAGATCTGATTTATAAAGATGCCATAATAAAAGGCAATAATAATGAAAACTGAAAAAAAAAAAAAAATGAAGTATTCAGCTTACTTCCAAACCAACCTATGATGGAGTCATCAGAACAGAAACCTGTTGTAAGTCAAGAACTACCTGTACTCTAGTTTCCCTGTCCCTTTTCCTTCTCATCTTCACTACAGAGTAATTTTTGACACTTTGGTCACCTACAGATGATTTTTCTTAAAGAAGATCATTACTCATGGGTGATATACTTTCTTTTATAAGCCAATCTGTTATTTAGCTAAAAGATGATCTCAAGGGATAATTTCAGTTTAAGGTTTAAAGTGTATCTCAGGGTGATAGTCTTGGGAAGTTCTCTAGTCTCAACCAGTCCAGTAAGCCTGGCCTTTTTAAGAATTTTAATTCTGTTTCACATTTCTCTCCCCTTCTGCAAGGATCTATCTATGGTGTCCCTGATCAGAATGGTAGGTAATGGTAGCTGGGCACCATCTAGTTTTTCTGGTGTCAGGGTGGATAAGGCCATGGTTCTTGTTGACTATTAGCCTTGTAGACTACCTTCTTCTCCTAGTACTTGGTTTCTTTCTGTTTTAACAAACAGAAACTTATTCTCTTACAGTCTAGGAGGGTAGAAGTCCAAATTCAGAGTCGCAGCTCCAGGGGAAGGCTTTCTCTCTCTGTCAGCTCTGGGAGAAGATCCTTGTCATCAATCTTCCCAGTCAAGGAACTTCTTAGCACAGGGACCCTGGGTCTAAAGAATGTACAGTTCTCCTGGCTCTTATTTCTTGGTGGTAAGAGGTCCCCCTGTCTCTCTGCTCGCTTCTCTCTTTTATATCTCAAAAGAGATTGACTTAAAACACAACGTAATCTTGTAGATTGAGTCCTATCTCATTAATATAACTATCTCTAATCCTGCCTCATGAATATTATAGAGGTAGGATTTACATCACATAGGAAAATCACATCAGATGACAAAGTGGTGGACAATCACACAATACTGGGAATCATGGCCTAGCCAAACTGACACAAATTTTGGGGGGACACAATTCAATCCATAATAGTCCTATTTAATTTTTTTACAGATGGACATCAGTTTTGCCAGCACCATTTGTTAAAAAGACTCCCTTCTCCCCCACTTAATGGATTTCTGTCCTTTGTCAAAGATCAGCTGACCTTAGGTGGATGTATTTACAACTGGGTTTTGGGGTCTGTTCCATTGGTCTATGTGTCTGTCATTGTACCAGTTCCAGGCTGTTTTGACTACTGTAGCTATACAGTACGTTCTGAGATCAGGTAGTGTGAGGCTTCCTACCTTGTTCTTTTTCTTCAATAATGCTTTGTTTAGCTGGGGTGTCTTTCCTTTCCTTATAAAGTTGGTGGTAAGTTTTTCCATCTCATTAAAGAATGCTGTTGGTATTTGAATCGGGATTGCATTATATTTGTAGATCCCATTGGGTAGAATTGACATTTTCACAATATTGAGTCTACCTATCCATGAGCGTGGTATGTTTCTTCATTTATATAGTTCTCTGTTAGTTTCTTTCAATAGTGTTTTGTAGTTTTGTTCGTATAGGTTTTTTACGTCCCTGGTTAGATTTACACCTAAGTACTTTGTCTTTTTAGGGGCTATTATCAATGGCATTGTTTTCATGATTTCCTTTTCGAAGTTCTATTTGTTGGTGTATAGGAATCCAACTGATTTTTGTATGTTGATCTTGTATGCTGCTACTCTGCTGAATCTTTCTACTAATTCCAGGAGTTTTCTTATGAAATCTGTGGGGTTCTCTATGTATAGTATCATATCACCTGAGAATAGGGAGAATTTTACTTCTTCCTTTCCAGTTTGGATGCCCTTTATTTCTTTTTCTTGACTTACTGCTCTAGCTAGGACTTCCAGCACAATTTAAATAGGAATGGTGATAAAGGCATCCTTGTCTTGTTTCCGTTCTCAGGGGTAATGCTTTCAGCCTCTTTGCATTGAGAATGATGTTGCCCCCCTCCTCCTTTTTTTGAGAATATACACAGCAAAACATACACCAATTCAAGTTTCTACATGTACCTTATAGTGACATTGATTACATTCTTTGAGTTGTGTAATCATTCTTACTCTCCTTTTAGGAGTTGTTCTTCACCATTGACATAAATTCACTGGCCCCTAAGGTTCCTATCTAATCTGCTGAGTTGCTCCTGTCACTTTGATCCCATATTGATAGATCATAAAAGAGCATAATGCTCAAGGCAGACATTTTTTTACTAGTTAAGCTAAACTATTGTTTGGCTTTAAGAAGACTTCAGGGGATATTTTTGGCTTAAGGTTTAAAGGTTATCGCAGGGCTATAGTTTCATGGGTTCATCCAACCTTCATGGCTTCAAGAAGGCTGGAGTCCATGAGAATTTGAAATTCCATTCTGCATTTTTCTCCTTTTGATCAAAGATTCTCCCGTAGAATCTTTGATCAAAATGTTCAGTAATGGTAGCAGGGCACCATCCATTTCTTCTTGTCTCATGGCAAAGAAGGCAGTTGTTCATGGAGGCAATTAGCCACACATTCCATATCCTCCTTCTATTCCTGACTCTCTTTCTCTTCCTGTCTTGTTCCAGGTGAATAGAGATCAATTGTTGTGCCTTGGATGGCCACTTGGAAGGTTTTAAGACCCTAGGAAGTAAAACAGAAATAATAAACATGTTATTAGGCTAATTAACTGGGATGGCCCATGAAACCATGACCCTAAACCTCCAAACCAAGAAACCAAATCCCATGAGGTGTTTGGTTGTACATTAGCAGCCTCAGCAGCTACTCTTTTTTTGTTTTTGTTGTTGTTGTAAATATATCTATCAAACAACTTTTGTCAATTCAACCTTCTTAAAGGTGTACAATTTATTGACAGTAATTACAATAATCAGCTGTGCAACACTACCCTTAAGCAATATGATATTTCCATAAGCGCTTTTTCCCCCTCCCTCCCAACCCGGTAACCACTAATAAACTTTGTTCTGTATGTCTTTGCCCTGTCTTGTCTTTTTATATAAGTGAGGCCATACAATATTTATCCTTTTGTGATTGACTTATTTCACTCAGCATAATGTCTTCTAGCTCCATCCATATTGTAGCATGTATCAAGATTTCATTTCTCCTACTGGCTGAGTAGTATTCCAGTCCATTGTATGTATGTACCACATTTTGTTTATCCATTCATCTGTTGATGATGGGCTTTTAGGTAGTTTCTACCTTTTGGCTATTGTAAATAGTGCTACAATGAACACTGGTGTTCAAGTCTCTGCTTTCAAGTCTTTTCAGTATACACCTTGGAGTGGAATTGCTGGATCGTAGGGTAGTTTTATTTTTAATTTTCTGAGGAACTGCCACATTATTTTCCACAATGGCTGTACCATGTTGTGTTCCCACCAGCAATGAGTAAGTGAACCCTGTTCTTATGATTCTAAAGCCCTTGCTGAAAGTGAAAATACAACCCACAGACTGGGGGAAATTTTTTGCAAATCATATATCTGATAAAGCACTTATATCTAGAATATATAAAGAACTCTTACAACTCAATAATAAGAAGACAAATGTTGTTACTAGCTGCCTTCTTGTTGGCTCCCTACTCATGGTCATCCTATGCTCTATGAAGGAAAATGCTGCCCTGTCTGATTTTCAGCCTTTATTCCTAGTCCATCTTAGTCTGGAGCTCCACTGAAACCTTTTCATCATCATAACAATGCATAATCCTTCAGAGATAGATAAGTAGTGACAAACCATGAGGTGCATTGGCTGGCAAACAAACCCAGGTCTCCCTCATGGAAGGTGAGAATTCTACTGCTGAACCATCACTGAACTAATCTTGTCACAAAAAATAATCCAATTAAAAAATGGGCAAAGGATCTGAATAGACATATCTCCAAAGAATATGTACAAATGGCCGATAAGCATGTGAAAAAGTGATCAGCGTCATTAACCACCAGGGAAATGCAAATCAAAACCACAATGAGATACCACTTCACATCCACTATAAATAAATGACTGACTATAATTAAATAGACAGATAATAACCGGTTTTAGTGAGAATGTGGAGAGACTGGAACCCTTATACCCTGCTGGTAAGAATGTAAAATGGTGCAGCCGCTATGGAAAACAGCCTGACAGTTCCTCAAAAAGTGAAATATAGGAGTTACTACATGACTCAGCAATTCCACTCCTAGGTATATATATATATATATATAAGAGAAATGAAAACATACGTCCATACAAAAGCTTGTACATAAATGTTTATAGCAGCATTATTCGTAATAGCCAAAATGTGGAGACAACCCAAATGTTCATCAACTGACTAATGGATAAATAAAGTGGTGTGTCCATACGATAGAATATTATTTGGTCAAAAAAAGGAATACCTGCTATTGATACATGCAGCAACTTGGATGAGCCTTAAAAATATGCTAAGTATAAGAGACCAGTCATAAAAGTCTATAAATTGTATCATTCCATTAATATGAAATGTCCAGAACAGGTAAATCTATAGAGACAGAAAGTAGATTAGTGGTTGTCTAAGGTTGGAAGAGCTGGGAGGAAATGGATGTTGTTGTTAGTTGCCAAGAGGTTGATTCTGACTCATGGTGACCCCATGTGTGTAAAGCAGAACTGCTCCATAGGGTTTTGAAGGCTGTGACTTATTGGAAGCAGATCACTAGGCCTACCTCCTGAGGTGCCTCTGGGTGACTTTGAACCTCCAACCTTTCAGCTAGTAGTTGAGCGCTTAACTGCTTGTGCCACCCAAGGATCCCAGGGGAGAAATGGGCAGCGACTGCTAATGGATGCAGAGTTCTTTCAGAGGAAGGGAGTGATGAAAAATGTTCAAAAATTGATTTTGGTGATTATCTTAGTTATCTAGCACTGCTATAACAGAAATACCACAAATGTATGACTTTAATAAACATAAATTCATTCTCTCACAGTCTAGGAGGCTAGAAGTCTAAATTCAGGGCACCAGCTCCAGGGGAAGCCTTTTTCTCTTTGTTGGTTCTGGGGGAAGGTCCTTGTCACCAATCTTCCCCTGGTCTAGGAGCTTCTCAGTACAGGGACCCTGGGTCCAAAAGATGTGCTTCTTTCTTGGTGGCATGAAGTCCCTCTCCTCTCTGTTTATTTCTCTCTTTCATATCTCAAAAGAGATTGACTCAAGATACAACCTAATCTGGTAGATTTTGTTCTGCTTCATTAACATAACTGCTTCTAGTTCTGCCTCATTAATATCACAGAGGTAGGATTTACAACACATAGGAAAATCACATCAGATCACAAAGTGGAGGACAACTGCACAATACTGGGAATCATGGCCTAGTCAAGTGGACACATATTTTTGGAGGGCACAATTCCATCCATAACAGTGATCGTTGCAGAACTCTGTAAATATACTAAACACCATTGAATTGGACATGTTAAATTGGTGAATTATATGGTATAGGAACTATATCTCAATAAATGTGTTATAAAAAATTAATAAATCCTGTGTTACCACATGGCTTCTCAGGACTCAGTCTCTTATTAAGTCAGTTGGTCAAAAAATATTTATTAACTTGAGTCTCTGAAGATGTTATCAGTTAGGTTAACATGAAGTTGTATTGGAATAGGTTGGGTCCTTATCTTATATTACTAAAAGAAGACAAGATATACAGAGACAAGTGAGTGACCATTTAAGATACTCCAATTGTCTCACCTCTTCTGGAGCAAGGGAGAAAGCAGAAAACCAAAGACACGAGGCAAAGATTGGTCCAAAGGACTAATGGAGCACAACTACCTTAGCCTCCACCAGATTGAGTCCAGCATAACTAGATGGTGCCTGGCTACCACCACTGACTGCTCTGATAAGAATCACAACAAAGGGTCCTGGATAGAGCTGGAGAAAAATGCAGAACAAAATTCTTACTCACAAAAAAGAACAAAAAAAAGACCAGACTTACTGGTCTGACAGAGACTGGAGAAAACCCCAAGAGTATGGCCCACGGACACCCTTTTAGCTCAGTAATGAAGTCACTTCTGAGGTTCACCCTTCAGCCAGAGATTAGACAGGTCCATAAAACAAAAAGAGACTAAATGGGCACACCAGCCCAGGGGCAAGAACAAGAAGGCAGGAGGGGACGGGAAAGCTGGTAATAGGGAACCCAAGGTTGAGAAGGGGAGAGTGTTGACATGTAGCGGGATTGGCAACTTATGTCACAAAACAATAATATATGTAGTAAATGTTTAATGAGAAATTTGTTTGCTCAGTAAACCTTCATCTAAACTATAATTAAAAAAACTTAAAAAAAAAAAATGATATACAAAGACCAGGAGACAGAGGAAGGATGCCATGTGACACTGCAGTTGTAAACCAAAGAATACCTAGAGCTATCGGATGCTAGGAGAAAGACATGGAACAATTTCTCTCTCAGAGTCCCTAGCAGAAATCAACCCGGTGGACACCCTGATCTTAGACTCCCAGCCTCCAGAACTGTGACAGAATAAATTTCTGTTCTTATAAGCAACTGACTTTGTGGTATTTTGTTACGGCAGCACTAGGAAACTAATACAGCACTCATGGTATTCAGCCTCAGAATCCTTCCCAACACAGTGCTCTAATCAGCTACCAACAATGGATCAGAGATGGCACGTAGGTTAGCACCTACCACTCATGCATCTGAACAGAATCATTTCTAAGGCCCACTCAGCTTTGCTATTCTGATGAATTTTAGCTTCTATGTTTGCAGTCAAAGCAGGAGGGGCATGTTGTTGTTGTTAGGTGCCATTGAGTCAGTTACAATTCATAGTGACCCTATGTACAACAGAATGAAACACTGCCTGATCCTTTGCCATCCTCACAATCGTTGCTATGTTTGAGCCCATTGTTGCAGCCACTGTGTCAATCCATCTCGTTGAAGGTCTTCCTCTTTTTTGCTGACCCTCTACTTTACCAAGCATGATGTGACTTCTCCAGGGACTGATCCTTCCTGATAACATGTCCAAAGTATATGAGATGAAGCCATCCTCACTTTCAAGGCGTAATCTGGCTGTCCTTCTCCCAAGACAAATTTCTTTGTTCTTCTGGTCATCCATGGTATATTCAATATTCTTTGCCAACACCATAATTCAAAGGCTTCAATTCATCTTCCATCTTCCTTATTCATTGCCCAGCTTTCACATGCATATAAGGCAATTGAAAATACCATGGCTTGGGTCAGGCGCAACTTAGTCCTCAAAGTGACATCTTTGCTTCTCAACGCTTTAAAGAGGTCTCTTGCAGCAGATTTGCCCAATGCAATACATCGTATGATTTCTTGACTGCTGCTTCCACGGGCTTTGATAGTGGATCCAAGTAAAACAAAATCCTTGAGAACTTCAACATTTTCTCCATTTATCATGATGTTGCTTATTGATCCAGTTGTGAATATTTTTGTTTTCTTTATGTTGAGATGTAATCCATACTGAAGGCTGTAGTCCTTGATCTTCATCAGTAGGTGCTTCAAGTCCTCTTCACTTTCAGCAAGCAAGGTTGTGTCATATGCATATTGCAGGTTGTTACTAAGTCTTCCTCCAATCCTGATGCTGCATTCTTCTTCATATTGTCTAGCTTCTCGGATTATTTGCTCAGCATATAGATTGAATAAGTATGGTGAAACGATACGATGCTGATGCACATCTTTCCTGATTTTAAACCACGCCATATCCCCTTGTTGTGTTTAAAAAATTGCCTCTTGGTCTATGTACAGGTTCAGCAGGAGCACAATTATGTGCTCTGGAATTCCCATTCTTCGCAATGGTATCTACTATTTATTGTGATCCACACAGTCTAATGGCTTTGCAGAGTCAATAAAACACAGGTAAACATCTTTCTGGTATTCTCTGCTTTTAGCCAAGTTCCATTGACAGCAGCCATGATATCCTTCATCCCACATCCTCTTCTGAATCTAGTCTGAATCTCTGGCAATTTCCCTGTCAATGTACTGCTGCAACCACTTTTGAATAATCTTCAGCAAAATTTTACTTACATGTGATATTAATGATACTTCTGGTTAATTTCTGCGTTCTGTTGGATGGCCTTTCTTTGAAATGGGTACAAATGTGGATCCCTTCCAGTCAGTTGGCCAGGATCCTGTCTTCCAAATTTCTTGGCATAGACGAGTTAGTGCTTCCAGGGTTGCATCCATTTGTTGAAACATCTCAATTGGTATTCTGTCAATTCCTGAAGCATTGTTTTTCACCAATGCCTTCAGTGCAGCTTGGACTTCTTCCTTTAATATCATTGGTTCTTGATCAAATGCTACCTCCTGAATTGGTGCAACATTGACCAATTCTTTTTGGTACAGTGACTCTGTGTATTCCTTCGATCTTTTGATGCTTCCTGCGTCATTCAATATTTTTACCATAGAATCCTTCAATATTACAACTCAAGGCTTGATTTTTTTCTTCAGTTCTTTCCTCTTGAGAAATGCAGAGTGTGTTCTTCCCTTTTTGTGTTCTAACTCCAGGTCTTTGCACATTTCGTTATAATACTTTACTTTGTCTTCTCGAGCCACCCTTTGAAATTTTCTGTTCAGCTCTTTTACTTCGTCATTTCTTCTATTTATCTCAGAGCAAGTTTCAGAGTCTTTTCTGATATCCATTTTGCTCTTTTCTTTCTTTCCTGCCTTTTTACTGATCTTTTCCTTTCTTCTTGTATGATGTCCTTGATGTCATCCCACAACTGATCTGATCTTTGGTCATTAGTGTTCAATGCATCAAATCTCTTTTTGAGATGGTCTCTAAATTCAGGTGGGATATTGTACTTGACTATCATGAACTTGTATTAATTTTCTTCAGACTCCACTTGAACTTGCATATGCGCAATTGATGGTGTGTTCCAGTCGACCTTTGGCCTTGTTCTGACTGATTATGTTGAGCTTCTCCGTCGTCTTTTTCCACAGACGTAGTCGTTTTGGTTCCTGTGTATTCCATTTATGGAGGTTCACACGTATAGTCACTGTTTATAGTATTAAAAAAAGGTGTTTGTAATGAATAAGTCGTTGATCTTGCAAAATTCTATCATGCGATTCCCAGAGTCATTTCTGTCACCCAGGCCATATTTTCCAGCTACTGATCCTTCTTGTTTCCAACTTCCACATTCCAATCACCAGTAATTATTGATGCGTCTTGATTGTATGTTTGATCTATTTCAGACTGCAGAAGTTGGTAAAAATCTTCAATTTCTTCATCTTTGGCATTAGTGGTTATCACAGAAAAATTCCCTCTTGTCTATTATATGGAAATGATAGTAACCATCTTTATCTCAAATAGTTTCTGTGAAGGGGACATTAAATGAGACCAGGTATGCAAAGCAGTAACTATTCTTACTATCACTCCCAAGGGTCTGGGGTCCTGGGTGGGGGTGTCGAGGTCACTTGGTTTACCCAGTGTAAATTCTGAGCCAGGAACTGGGGCCCAGGCACTGTTCTTAGCATCTAGTTCATAGTGACCCCCTCCCAAGTTTTAGTGTTTACCTTCAGTTCTTCCTCTAACTAAATATTCAAAATTCAATAAAAATTCAATTTCATCTTGGGTGTTAGTGGTTGGCACATAAATTTTAATAATAGACATATTAACTTCTCTTCCTTGTAGATGTATGGATATTATCTTATCACTGACAGTATTATACTTCAGGATAGATCTTGAAATAAGCATCTAGATTTGCAGTCACAGCAGGAGGAGTATGAGCGTGTGTAAACTTGGGCATTCAGAACAGAAAGTCCTGGGTTTGTATCCTAATAGTGCCGCTTACTGGTTGTGCAAACTTGGGTGATTTATTTCACTTTTAACCTAAGTTTAGTCTTCTCAATAAAATAGGATCAGAGACCCTAACACATAAGGAGTTGTAAGGATTAAATCAATCAATGCTTGTAATGTGCCTTTTGCTTGCACATAGTTGTTATCGTTAATTGCTGTGGAGTCAGGTCCAACTCATGGCTACCCTATTTATAACAGAAGGAAATGTTGCCAGGTCCTGGGCCACCTTAATAATTGTTTGAGTCTATTGTTGCAACTATTGTGTCTCAATCCATCTCACTGAGAATTTCCGTCATTTTTATATAAATGGAACATAAACAGACACATCAACAAAATCATACATGAACAGATTTGTCTTCTACCTACTTGTGCCAGCCTCTCCCTTCCATACAGCAGAAAAGCCCTGACAAGAAGCTTTTGACTTGTGCTGCCTGGAGCCCCCTGCTCCCTGGGCTGTCTTTTTGTCAATGTCAGGTTGTTCTCTGCCCTTCCAAAGCTCCCTGGGACCCACTGGCACATCAGAGAACTCAGAGCAGCCTTGCAGTCTTCGGAGCAAGACAGCAGCTCAAGAGAACCACCAGAGATTAGCAAAAACGTGGGCTTTTCCCCTGATTTTTATGCTTGGCCTCTGCTTAACAACAGAAGGTGCTGGATGTTGGATGCAATTGGGAATATAGTTCTTGAAACATAAGGCAAGAGCTGGCCTGTTTTTTGTCTCTCAGTATAGGTGCAGGGAAAACTTGAGTTAGAATGTCTCTAGGCCAAGATGGCAAATTCGTGGCCTAAGTGTAGTCCCCAGCCCCCCGTGCTGTCTCAGAACAGGGATCCCAGGGAAGTAGCCTCTGAGACAGAGATTTGCATGTGAAAATTTTACTCTGGATGCTTTCAGATCAACAGCTGTAAAGAGGAAGGGAAGCAGGGTGGGGCAGAGGGAGAAGTTGAACTATGATGTAGGTAAAACAAAGGCCTCAGTCATCCTACAGGGAGCTCTGGAGCTACAATGATCTGTGCCTTGTTGTCTGTCTCCACTGGGGCAAGGAGGCTGGGCCTTTAGACTTCCACACTGGCCAGTGGGGTGGCTCTTTTTAGCCAAGGGCAAGCTCTAGAGAAGGTTTTAGCTGAGTTGCCCTCAATAGAACTCTCAGCTGGGGAATGAACACCTTAGTCCTGGAGTGAAAAACCGGAGGCACTCCACATGCTCATGCAGGCATTGCTAATCAACTGCAGCATTCTTCCTCTCAGCTAAGACTGAGCTTCAGAATTCTTCTCAAGACTGCTCCAGGCAGCCATCAGCAAGCAACCCATAAGGGTGAGCATGCTACAGGAGACATATTTGTCATCTCTCTTCTAATCTTAACCCCTCATCTTATAGTCAGAAATGGAGGTTCAAAGAAAGGAAGACACTTGCCCAAGGCAACACAGGTGAATTAAAGGTGGGGGCAGGGCTAGAATCCAAGTCTCTCAACTCTGAAATGCTCTAGACCCATCCAGATTTAAATTTAAGTTAATTAAGATTAAATAAAATGAAAACTTTAGTTCTTCAGTTGTACTTGCCACATTTCAAGTGTTCAACAGCCACATGTAGCTAGTGGCTACTATATTGAACAATGCAGGTTAGATGACATTTCTATCATCCTAGAAAATTCTGTTGAACAGCTCTGCTCTGATCCCATTATCCCATGCTGCTCCTTTGTTCTCAACTTCAAAAGCTATGGCACTCCCCCAAACACCTTTGTTTCCCTTAGCAACCCCTCTGTCAATCTGTCATCACCAGGATCCTGGGGCACTGACTGTACATGGAAGGCCAATTGCTCGGGGCTTGGAGACAGAAAACGCACGAGGGCTGTCTGGCTCTGCCCTTTCCTGGCTGCGTGACCCGATCATTCACCTGGTCTGCACCTCAGCAGAGAGGAGAATACAGCCCTGCCCTACCATCACGTGGTGGGTTGTTATGATGTGAATTATGTTAAGGGATACGAACGGGCTTTGCAAATGGAACGTTAACAGAAGTACACAAGTCAAGCTCTCCTGAAGCTACATTGAACCCAGAGTAGGATTAGTTTCCTCTAGAGGAAGTCGCTACTTGCAATGAGAGATAAACAGTTCCTATTTCATTCACTCAACAAATATTTGTTAGGTTCAGTTTAGAGCCAGGCACTGGGGCTACCAAGATGAATTAGACATGATCCTTGCCCTCAAGATGTTCACAGTCTAGTGGGGGAGACACAAGATACAGAGCAATGGGAGCATCTAGATGGAAAACCTGAAGAACGTGTGCAGTTTTGCCAGGCCACGTGGTTAAATGCTCCTGCAGCCACAAAAGACAGGAGTGAGTGGGTGAAGAGTGATTTTGTTGTCCAGGAGACATTTGGCAATTCCTGGAGATGTTTTCCATTCCTATGACTCGGGGAGGGAGTGCTTCTGGCATACTCTAGTGGGTAGAGGCCAGGGATGCTGCTAAACAGCCTACAGTGCACAGGACAGTCCCCCCACAACAAAGAATTATCTGGTGCAAAATGCCAATAGTACTGAGATTAGGAAACCCTGGGTTGGGGCTGCATTGGGGATCTGCAAGTATGGGCTACCATCTAGCTGTCACAGGGAGGGAAAGGTGAGAAGGACCATGAAGGAACTGACAAATCAGTTTAGACTTTTCCTGGAGGGCCTTAGGAAGACATTGAAGAATTTAAATGGAGACTGACCATCTAAGATACATCTACTGGTCCCACCCCACCTGGCAGAAGGGAGACTGAAGAAAACCAAAGACATCAGGGAAAGATTAGTCCAAAGGACTAATGGAACAAAACTACCACAGCCTCCACCAGACTGAGTCCAGTACAACTAGATGGGGCCCGGATACCACCGCTGGCTACTCGGACAAAAGTCACAATAGAGGGTCATGGACAGAGCTAAAGAAAAAATGTAGAACAAAATTTTAACTCACAAAAAAAGACCAGACTTACTGGTCTGACGGACTGGAGAAATCCCAAGAGTATGGCCCCCGGACACTCTTTTAACTCAGTACCAAAGACGCTCCTGAGGTTCACCCTTTAGCCAAAGATTAGACAGGCCCATAAAACAAACAATAATACGTGTGGCTCAACCATGTATACAGTACTAAATGGGCATACCAGCCCAGGGGCAAGGATGAGAAGGCAGGAGGAGACAGGAAAGCTGGACCAGTGGAAATGGGGAACCCAAGGTCGAGAAGTGGAGAGTGTTGACACACTGTGGTGATGGCAACCAATGTCACAAAACAACGTGTATATTAATTGTTTAATGAGAAACTAATTTGCTTTGTAAACCTTCACCTAAAGCACGATTTAAAAAAAAAGAATTTAAATGGACTCAGTGACCAGATTGGATATGCACTTTGGAAAGACCCCTCTGGTTGCTGGGTGAGAAATGAGATGGATAGTGCAGAGCCTGGGAGAGCACTCAGGAGGTCACTGGTGGTCATGGCCATGGAGATGCAGCCAAGAAGGTGGATGAGAGCTATAGGGCAGCTATGGGGCTTGGCGATCAGCTGGGGTGGGACAGGGGAAGACCTAGCACTTGTCACAACTGTGATTGAACGGCTCTTTGTGTAATTAGCTCTTAATGTCTTTCTTCTCCCATGCTAGACTGTAAGCTCCACGAAGGCCATGTCCCCAGCATCACTCAGTGCCTGGCACAGAGCACTGTTTGTTGAATGAATAAATGGCCCTGGACTTTGGGCAGTGCTACCATTCACTGAGATGGAAACCAGAGAGGAGAGGCAGCCAGGGAGGGAAAAAGTCCATCTGGTTGCAGAAAAGCTTTGGGTCCTTGAGGCACACAGTCTTACGGGACAGACAGACACATAAACAACATATCTTTTAAGCCACTTCCTGCCCATGAAGTCTTAGGCAAAAATAAACCAGTATGCAGATAATACCAGTACCTTCACTCTTGACTAAATACTAAGATTCAATGAAATAACCCATATAAGGCCCCTTAGGACAGGACCCAAGCGTTATTATTATCACTTTTTTCCTAGATGTGTTCTAATAAAGGGAGAAACCAAGAGCTAAGAGGACAGAAGCAAGCAGGTTGTCTAACTCTGCCTGGCACCTGGGTCAGGGATACAGCTGAGGGAATATTGAAGGGAGATTTGGCTGCAGAGTTGTTGGGGGAGAGCTCAAGAAGGCCAAAGCTGCATTTTCAGTGAGCCTGAAACCTCCTGACTAAATATCTAGAAGCCTCCCACACTGTTAGCACCCAACTCACCTGGGTGAGTCCTTCCTGGACAAGACTGCCTGTGGTCCAGTCCTTTGTTTTTACGAGGCAGGAATTTCCGGGCCTGAGGCATTTGCATTAGGTATCTTGACCTGTTCTTGCAGCTGCTAAACCACTGATAATGCTTTCTCTGGAACCCGGTGGGCAGAGAGAAAATAAGAAAGCTCTTCCTTATAGCTTTTGTGTCATAGTTAGTATTTTATTCCTTGTGTAGAGAGAAAATAGAACACCCACTCTCAGAGGCATCAGTTGCTGGCAGGTCACCTTTGTACATTCTTTATATATATGTTTCTACAGGAAGGACCTTCAGAAGTCATCTTAGTCCAACTCACTCGTTTTACAGTGAAGCTAACAGAATGCCACAGAAGTAAACAGAATTGGAGTGCAAGGGATGTGGTTTTAGTCCCAGCTTGCTGTGACTGGGGCAAGTTATTCAACCTTATTGTTGTTAGCTGCCATGGAGTCAGCCCGCAACTCATGGCAACCCCATGCACAATGGAATGAGACACTGACTGGTTCTGTGCCATCCCCTTTATTGGTTGTGGATTGTACCGTTGTAATCCATAGGGTGCTCCTTGGCTGATTTTTCAAGTAGATCACCAGACCTTAGTTCCTAGTCTGTCTTAGTCTGGAAGCTCGGCTGAAACCTGTTCAGCATCTTAGTAACACGCAAGCCTCCATTCACAGACAGGTGATGGCTGCACATGAGGTGCCTTGGCCAGGAATCAAACCAGGGTCTTCAGCATGGAAGACGAGGATTCTACTACTGAACCAGCAATGCCTCCTTGGAAGCTGTCTTAGTTATCTAGTGCTGTGTCTTAGTCCTTCAGTACTGCTGTAACAGAAATACCACAAGTGGATGGCTTTAATGAACAGAAATTTATTCTCTCACAGTCTCGGAAGCTAGAAGTCCAAACTCAGGGTGCCAGCTCCAGGGGAAGGCTTTGTCTCTCTGTAGGCTCTGGGGGAAGGTCCTTACCATCAATCTTCCCCGGTCGAGGAGTTTCTCAGCACAGGGACCCCAAGTCCAAAGGACACGCTATTCTCCTGGCTCTTGTTTCTTGGTGGTATGAAGTCTCTGTGTCTCTCTGCTTACTTCTCTCTTTTATATCTCAAAAGAGATTGATTTAAGACACAACCTAATCTTGTAGATTGAACCAGGCCTCATTAACATAACTGCCTCTAATCCCATCTCATTAACATCAAGAGATAGAATTTACAAGACACAGGAAAATCACATCAGATGATAAGATGGTGGACAATCACACAATACTGGGAATCACGGCCTTGCCAAGTTAACAGATATTTTGGGGGGACACAATTCAATCCATGACAGAAGCCTTATTACTCCTCAGTAAAATAAGGATAATAAAACTTTTCTCTTGGGGATCTTCTGAGTAGTGAAGGCCATCATGGAGCTGAAGCTCACTGGCAGCTGGCAGTAGGGAAGCTCAGCACCTCCTCAGAGAGCTGTCTTTACCACTCAACCTGGTACTACTGTCTCCCTGACGTTTTTCGCTATCTGAAACTGCTTGTGTTTACTTGCTGGTTTCATTCTCACTCCTGTCTCCACTAGAAAGTAAAACTCCAACCCAGCAACTAGGACTAATGTGTCTAGCACATTATTGGCACTCAATAAATGTGGAATAAATGGCACTTTGGGGTCACTCAGGACCTCTCAGGGATGAGATCAAGCCTTGTTTATTCAAATTATACAACTGTCCATGTTGGACACTTTAGGTAAATTATTTCAGTAACATTGAGAAGCTACCAGCCTAAGAGAGATATATTTAGCTATGTGGACAAAGGAGTAGTTCATACATGCAGGCCCTGGAAAAGAAGAGCAAATAAAATGAAGGCTTTTTGTACCAGTACCTCCTTTGCTGGAAGCCAGTATCCAGGTAAACCAGGAGACAAACCAGGGTCCTGGGAATAGGGATCAGAAGATGAATGCCAGGTAGATAAGACAGGGTTGGGGGAAAAAAATAGCTGGATTGGCTTTCCTGGGATTCTGATTCCTGGCTTTCTAGGATGGTGGTGTGTTGGGTTTTTAGAAATCATATGTTGAGCCAGGGTAACTTAGTGGTGAAGCACATGGGCTCTGAGTCCAAAACTAGCTCCATTCCCTATCTGCTCTGTGATCTGGAGTTAGGTTTATCCCCTACCTGAGCCTCAATTTCCTCATCTGTAAAATGGGATAATACAAGCTTCTTTACAAAATTACCTTGTGGTTAAATGAGATCAGGTATGCAAAGGTCAGCATAGTGCTTGGCACAAGGGAGCGGCTGAATAATTTCAAACTATATTGTTATCCAAATGAACCATTGGGATCCAACATGGAGACATGGCTGCCAGTTAGCTGCAGAGCCTAGGCTGGAACCAGGGCTCCTGAGTTCATTCTCTTTCCGCTATATGAGGTAGATGCCATTTCTTGTCCCCAAGGTTCTAACAGGGGAGCCTGAATATTAAAAAGTAAATCTCAGAAACATACAAGGGCGACAACTGGGGCTCAGCATGTGCAGTAGAATAGGCCTGTGCCTTGTGATTTTTAGGATCTCTAGAAAGTAAGACACCCTCTCTTGCCCAGAATGATGGTGATGAATATAACTTACTGAGTGCTTATTATGTGCAAGACGATTTATTAATGCTTTGGATAAATTACTTTATTTAATCTTGAAAGCAACCCTAGAAAGCAGGAGCCATTATGACTCCCGTTTTATACATGTGGAAATGTAAGGCCATAAGAAGGTTAAGTAAACTCAAGGCCATAAAACTAAGAAAGCTCTAAACTGAGCCACTAATCGGAACTCCACAGTTAGAGAGCCCTGCCTTTGGATCATAGCACTGCCCCCTGCAAAAAACACAAAGACACATTAAGACTTGGGGTTCCTAGGTGGTGCAAATGTTTAGCATGCTCACCTGCTAACTGAAAGGTTGGAAGTTTAAGTCTACCCTGAGGCAGCTTGGAAGAAAAGTCAGGCTATTTACTTCCAAAAAGTCAGCCATTGAAAACCCTATTGTTACAGATTGAATTTTGTCTCCCCCAAAATATGTGTTGTAAATCCTAACCTCTATGCCTGTGTTTATAATCCCATTTGGGAATGGTTGTCTTTGTTATATTAATGAGACAAGATTAGTGTAGGGTGTGTCTTAAATCAATCTCTTGAGATATAAAGTGATTAAACAAGCAAGCGAAAGAAGCAGATAGGGGGGAAGAGAGATGCCAAGCCACATGAAGATCACCCAGGAGCAGAAGCTCAAAGAGACAAGGACCTTCCCCCAGAGCTGACAGAGAAAGAAAGCCTTCCCCTAGAGCTGGCACCCTGAATTCAGACTTCTAGCCCCCTAAACTGTAAGAAAATAAATTTCTGTTTGTTAAAGCCACCCACTTGTGGTATTTCTGTTACAGCAGTACTAGATAACTAAGATACCTATGGACGCTGGCACCGGTTGAAAATCACCTGCAGCTTTGCCCATGGTCTCAGGTGAGATTCTGCACCCAGAGCCACCAAGGACCTCAGGCCCCGACAGGCACTGCCGCCCTTAGGCCCCGAGGCACCTCCGCATGGTTCAGCATCTGACCCTTCCTCTCTCATAAGGACACTGATGCCCAAGCCTGCGGGGAGAGGGAATGCTGGCTCTCCTCAACTCTCAAATACAGCTGTGTGTCTAATGGGAGAGAAAAAAACAACGACAATAGCCCTAGGGAGCACAGTTCTACCCTGACACTCATGGGGTCTCCATGAGTAAGAGCTGACTCTATGGTCACTAGTTTATATTAAACCTTGCCAGTTATGCACACATTCAAGATGTATGAATCTGTTCATTGCAGAATCGCAAAGTTGAAAGGAACATTAGCAATAATAATAGCTAATACTGTACCAAGTATTGTTGTAAGTTCTTTTAACCCTTAAAAACAAAAGTACAAAGTAGGTACTATACTGGTACTGTTATTACCCTTGTCTTCCAGATGCAGAAACAAAGGCACAGAGAGTTTCAGTAATTGTCCTTTGGAGTGACATGAGCTAAACCCAGACCACAGGCAATATTGTGTTCCTAACTTTGCACTGTCCTGCCTCTTGGCAGACTATCCACCCTGTGGTTCTATAATTTGTTTTTAGACTCAGATGACCCCTTCTAAATCTGAAAAAAAAAAAGCCATAAAACCTCTCCTCAGACACATTCCTGGGAGTTCCCAAAGCCTCAATTATTTATCACAGAACCTCCAAAAATAACCTCATCTCAGCCCAGACCCTCTGCCTTATGTCTCCCTACAACATCCTCATCCATGGCCTTCAGCCTTGGCTTGAGTGTCTTGAAGAACAGGGAACTCACTCCCCAGTCAGCTCATTCTTCCAACAGCAAGATTCAGTAGAAACTTCTTCCCTCTGATGATAGAACATTTGCTTCCCTGGGACCACTGCCCTGGTTCAAGCACACACCAGCTCCCCTGCTACCCTCCCACCCCTGCAGAGAGCCCTTCTATGGTGGTTCTAAGTCCCTCCCACCTCTCCTTCCTCAAAGCCCTCACTCTGCTGCTTGTCTCCTCTGCAAAGTCTCCCTCTTAAAGTGAGAGGTGCAGAGATGAGGGTGATACAGTTTCAGGAAGGATGTACTGTTCCTGCTCAAAGCAGGTGTGGATGTAGGGGAACTGAAAGGCCCCTGACTATTCAGGAAAGGCAGGTGTAGATGCCTAGCCACTGGTGGGAGCCTTTCCACTGGCTTGCTGTGCAACCTTGGCCAAGAGACTGCACCTCTCTGGACCCACATTAGTTCTTCTGCCCTAGAGTCAGCCCCCAACTCACAGTGACCCCATGTGCAACAGAACGAAATGCTGCCTGGTCTTTCACCATCCCCATGATCGGCTGTAAATCGGACCGTTGTGATTCTGCAAAATTAGGAGAGTTTAAACACATGGGGTCGCCATGAGTTGGAGTTGACTTGACAGCAACCAACAACAGCAATGACAATTAGAATGGGATTGTAAACCCAAATACTGGGGCCAGAGCATGCTAGAAACAAATGGAAGAGCTGGGTGTTTGGGAATGAAACATCTAGGAATATTCCTTTAATCCACAAAGAGGTAGGTCCTCTTCGGATTTTCTTGGAACATTTCCTTTCTCAGTCTTTCATTTCCCATTTCTGACGGAGTCATATGAGAGTAGACAAAATATCTCAAGTAATACCAAAAAAAAAAAAAAAAGTGAAGGAAAATGACACCTGGTCTTGGCATTAGTGAGGGACAGGAACCATGGCCAGCTGGATGCCCACATCCTGTCTACAGGGGCACTGACTCAGCATCGGCCCATTGGACCTTGGGTTATCAGATCTCAGGAGTTTTCTAGAGAAGTTGGGCAAGCGCATTTTTTATGTGAACTCTCCCAATTTTTTAAATGCTGGCTCAAATTTTTCTTAAACAGCAGTAGGGCCAAATGCAACATGTCCCAGAGTATGAGACAAAAGTCTGCCATCTCTGGATTAGATGTTTCTAAAGCTCTTGAACGTTCTGTGGAGGGAGAAGTGAAGAAGGAAGGAGGGGTGGAAGGAGGGAGTGGAGAATCTCTCTGGGACCTGAAGGCCGGTTCAGCAGAGGGTTGGGGGGAGAGGGGCAGGAAGACCTTTCCATTCTATAAAGCTTTGTTTAGGTTAACCCTTCCTTTCCTCTTGCCCTCTGTTCTCACTTGGGAGAAATGTAGTGGCCCCAGGCCTCAGGAGTATCTGAGCAGGTCTGAACAGGACGCTCCAGTTTGTGGCTGGGGAGGCGGGGCTGCGGCTTCCAGGGCTGGTGGAAGGCGGGGGTGGGGGTGGTGCGTGGTGGTGGTGGTGGGGTGGGGACACAGCATCCCAGACCAGAGGGACCCTGGGCCTCAGCCTCAGGCTGGACTACACCCTGCCCCCTAGCCTGCTTCTAGCTCTGGAGAAGCCCCGGATGTCATTCCGACAGGCCTCTGGATCAGGAAGGGAGCAAGCATGAAGCCATGGTCGGCATGGCTGACTTCCAGGCTGGCAAACGGCCAGAGCTCAGAGCTCACTGGGAAGGAACGTAAACAAGGCCCTTGGTGGGCAGCTGTGACCCAGAATCTTCCAGCTGAAGAGCAGTGAGGAGGGAGGGGGAATACCCAGGGGTCCCTGTCCCTATGCCTGGTCCCCCAGGCTGCTCAGGACTCATATATCAGACAGGGCAGGATGAGGCTCCCCGGGGCACCAGGCAAGCAGCTGTCACGTAAAGCATTGGATAAGCCCGCTTTCAGGGGCCTTTTAGCTCCAGCTTCCTGGAACTCTGTGATTCCAGGACTCTGATTCAGCTTTTCTTCATGGTATGATATTCTCTGTATAGAGGACATCTGTGGTTTTCCCTTGCCCAGCATCCACTCCACTTCTTCTGTTAGCAGCACCCTAGTTACCCTTTGTGAACCACCCCTCCTCCACTCTGTCTGTGTGGTTTGGGTGAAGCCAATCTTGCTTTTTTACCCTCCTGCTCCAAGGTGGCCACGTGAGCCAGACCTAGCCAATCAGCAGATTTCTTCCTCTGCTGGGTCCAATGAGACCCAACCCCAGGAATTTTGCTGAAACTACTGTGGAATGTAAGATTGCCAGCAGTTGGCTTGATGCACTCTTGGAGGTGCTGGGACCATCTGGGGGGAGCTTGCCTGAGAATGAAGCGATCACAGAGGAAGATAGCACGGAGGGAGAAGAAGGTGAAGGAAGAGGGAGAGGAGAACAGAGTGATTGATTAACTGATGTGTCTAAGAGAGAGGAAACCTGAGACTTGATAAAGTGGTGTGAGCCCCTGGATCCAGCTTTAACTGAAGCAGTTTCTAATCCCCACACTTTTGAATTGTATGTGCAAAAAATTCCTCTCCTCTCCCCTTTTTTTTAAACCAGTTTGAGTTGGATTTGTAGCATTTGTAACTGGAAGTTCTCACCCTCACATTTTTCAATTCTTGCACTCTGATTCTTACGTGCTATGATTCCCATACTCTGTTGTAATCTTCCATGACTCCAGCATTCCACACGTCTGTAATTTATGCTATGATTTATCTAAGGAGTAAATTCTACTTTATTTTTGTAGGGAAGAAACCAGCAGTGACCTTGGCCCCCCAAAACCTGCCCTGGTTGCCTGGAATTCCAAGAATTTGCCCAGGAAGCCTCAATAATCCTGCCCTGCATTCCTGCCCTGCCCCCCCCCCCCCCCCAACAGACACCACTGGCAACCTGGTCTCTGCCTAGACCCACAAGGGAGATGTCACAGGCCCTGGTGGTGCCTTTACTCACTCATTTGTTAATTCAATGAGCATTTATGGAGCACCAGTTGTTAAAAAAGAAGTTCTTATCCTCAGAGATCCTTGAATTTGGTGAGGAAAGCAGAAGAGTAAAAAGATTTTCATTAGAATGTGATTGGTGCTATGCTAGAAGCCTAGAAGGAGGGAGCTAGGGGGTAAAACGCTGCAGACATGACATAGAAACTTCCTGAAGGAAGTGACCCTTGAGCGGATTCCCAAGGGATGAGTAGGAGTTAGCCAGGGTGGAGGGTAGAGGAAGAGCTTTTCAGGCAAAAGCAGCAGCATGATACACAGGGGGTGGGAGAGACCACAAGCGACCTGTAAGGGGAACTGCCAAGGGTTGAGTGGGGAGAGGTGGGACTCTAGACCAAGGCAGGGCCAGGTAGGGAGAGTTCTGGAAAATACACCAAGTAACACAGCCCCAACCAGGGTAGGGGATCTCATAAGGCAAAGGGGTGATGTTTGACAAGCCCTCTTTGATGAGTACTGCTTCCTGCATTTATGAACACTCAGATAGTAGGCAACATTTAGAGTTTATTTGGGAAACATTCATATTTTATACAGATATCAAGCAATACAACCCAGTCCCAAACCCAGGCCAGGGATAAAGCCTGACTCATGCCTAGAGAAGAAAAAACAAGCTGTCAGATTCCCAGGCTGGTGGGGCATAACAGAGTCCTTAAGCACAAGTATTGGTGAACTCCCTGCCCACAGAAAGAGCCTAGACCTTTCTCTATTGGAAATTAATGTAGGCCACTGAGAGCAGGGCGCAGCTGTACTTGGCATCCATCCTAGTCTGGAAGGCTCCATTGAAACCTGTTCAGCATCATAGCAATATACAAGCCTCCACTAACAGACTGACGGTGGCTACGCATGAGTGTTTGGAATCGAACCTGGTTCTCTTGCGTGGAAGGCAAGAATTCTACCACTGAACCACCAATGCCCTCAGAAGATAGTAACAGTACAGATTAAATAGAGCAATGCCTATATAGTGAAGCAGTTATGAATTATTTTGCTTAATAGACCTTTTTATGTTGTTTGTGTAGAATGCCTTTCTTTGGGGCCCACACCATTCCACACGGTCTGCTAAGGCTTTTCATCACAGAGCCTTGGCCTCTTCTTGGCCACATGGCTAGGGGAATGACCATGTCCAGCCAATCATGGTACCCTCTTCTTGACCAGCAGTTGGTCTCTGGGGTGGCCTCAAACCTCAAGCAGGTCCACCAGTGCCTGCCTTGGGAAAGAATCTCTCTTCCCTGGGTTTCTGAGTCTGAAGAAAATCCGTCTCTGGATGAAGTCACTTTGTAGAAGTAAATAGAGCCTGGAGGATGATGATGATGTAGACATCCTTGTGCGTTGCTCAAAGCCAAGTCCACCCCTGGACTTTCTAGCTCCATGAGCCAATTCATCAGCATTTTCCTCAAGCCAGTGTAGTTGGGTTTCCTTCAGTTGCACTCACAAGAATCCTAAATAATTTGGCATGTAAAGCCCTAAGCACAGTATCTGGCACATAAGAAGGGTTCAATGAATGATCAGAATGACGAAGAGGGTGAAAAAGATCTTAAGTCCTGTTGTAGATTAAATTGTGTCTCCCCAAAATGTGCATTAAAGTCCTGATCCCAGTACCTATAAATACGACCCTGTTTGGAAATAGATTTTTCTTTGTTACGTTTATGAGGTCATGCCCGAGTAGGGTGGGTCCTAAACCTAATCACTTCTGAGTTATAAAAAGAGCAGAATACACACAGAAACACACACGGGGGAAGACACCATATGAAGACAGACACACTGGGCGAGGAATGGCAAGGATTGCTGGCAGCTACTAGAAGCAGAAATAGACAAAGAAGTACCCTCTCCCTAGAGCCTTACCCTGAATTTGGACTTCAAGCTTCCCGAACTGTGAGAAAATAAATTTCTGTTCTGTAAAGCCACTTACCTGTGGTATTTTTTATTACAGCAGCACGAGGTAACTAAGACAGTCCCCTTCACCACCACCCCTTTCGCTTCCAGAATAGTCTCACCCCTTCTGGACTGAGGAAGGGGCTGTAGGCTATGTTGGCTTCCCACTTGCAAGAAAGGGACCAAGGTGAGGGATATGGTGATAGGTAGGGCCACACCGCCCGATGTCCACCAGTCCTCCTGGGAGCTTCAGCAGCCCAGCTGAGGTCCCCAGCCTATTGCTGGAATATGAGCTGGGTTGGCTGCACAGTAGAGTGGAAATAAGCCCGAGTCAGACTGACCTAGTTTGAATCCCACTAGAGCCATGTGACCTTGGAAAGGTCATTTTATCTTCCTGGGCTTCTGTTTCCTAGTCTGTATAATCAGGACAATAATAGTTCCTGTCTCTCAGAGAAGTTGTGTGATTAAATTAGAAAAACAAAAAACTAACATTAATATTATGCTTACTATATTCCAGGCACTGTTGTAAGCACTTTGAAAACTATTAATTCAATTAACCTTCACAACAACCCTGTGAAGTAGACAGGGATATTATCCCCACTCTACAGATGAAGAAATTGAGACCCAAACAGCTAAAATAATTTACCTAGGGTCTCACATCTGGTGAGGGTAAGAGCTGGGATCGGAATCTTGGCGTTCTGACCCGAGCCTATGTGCTCACTTACCGTATCAGTGGTGATCCAGGCAGGAAATCAAAACCCATGCCAGAGAGTTGAAGAGAAGGAATTTAATATGGGCAACTAGTTTAAAAAAAAAAACCAAACCCTTTGCCACTGAGTCAATTCCAACTCATAGAGACCCTGTAGGACAGAGAAGAACTGCCCCATAGGGTTTCTAAGGCTGTAATCTTTATGGAAACAGACTACCACATCTTTCTCCCCCAGAACAGCTAGTAGGTTCAAGCCGCCAACCTTTCAGTTAGCAGCCAAGCACTTTAACCACTGTGGCACCAGGGCTTCTCAGGCAACTAGGTGGAGAGGGGTTAACCAGTTGCTGTAGAGTTGACTCCAACTCTTGGCTACCCCATGTGTGTCAGGGTAGAACTTTGCTGCATAGAGTTTTCAATGGCTGATTTTTTGGAAAATGGTCACTGGGCCTTTCTTCCCAGGTGCCTTTCAGTGGACTCAAACCTCCAACCTTTCAGTTAGCAACCAAATACGTTAACCCACCCAGGGATTCCGGAGAGGAGTTAAACAAACTAGCAAAAACCTGTTGCCGTTGAGTCAATTCCGACTCATGGTGACCCTATACGACAGAGTAGAACTGCCCCACAGGGTTTCCAAAAAGTGGCTGGTGGATTTGAACTGCCGGCTTTTTGCTTAGCAGCCGAACTCTTAACCACTCGTCACCAAGGCCAGAGCTCAGAAATCAAGGAAAGGCGAGGCAACCTAGAGATTAACAACTGTAGGGGATCACTATTACCCCAGCACTGGAGGGACAAATATAGAGGATAGTGTTACTGGAGCTCAGAAGCCATGGCCACCTGGTGGGAGTGGGGACACTGGAGGAAGGAGCTGCCCCCTGGGGCCACAGAGGAGACGCAGCCACTGCCAGAGACTCCACCTGAAGCAGATAGAGAGGGAACTAGGACATACACCCCGACGTCTTCACCCCCTGCTGTGGGTCTCCCGATAGCCCGGTGGCAGTGGAGGCAGGGAATACAGTTTGAGGGTGTCAGCCCCTTATGATGCTGAGCACAGCAGGGGGAGTGTGGGAAATGGATCTGAAGGCCAATGATAAATGATCAGCACACCCACTACGCCATACAGCCTCATCGAAATGTAGGGCACATAAAGGTGAGTGTGCAATAGACACAAAGAGTGGGGCTTGAATTCAGGGCCCTGACCTCTGGTTCAGTGTCGTGCCCAGCACAAAAGTAGAACTCAGCAGTTGTGGTACATCCTGTGATACCTGAAAAGCAGGGAAGGGGCAACTGGGCCCCCTAACGGTGCTTCTTCCCCTTGGCCTTTCACATCTGGAAGCTTCTATAGACAGCTCTGCTCAGCTGGATGCAGACCTGTGGCAATAAGGAAGCTCTCGCTTCTCCCTTTAGGGTGTGGGAACAGCCTGAATCACCCTCAGCAACTACTCTGGGGTTTGAAAGAAACAGATACAGCAGTTGCCGAAAATGGGAGGCAAACAAGCCAGGGGTGAGGCACCTCCCAGCTCTCCAAGTCCTCCTTTTGCAAAGGCCATCATTTCTCTCCCTTCTAGGTCCCCTCATTCCCCTCACATTGCAGATCTCAGTGTGACCTCACTGATGGCTGGGAAACAGCTGCCACCTGCCGCCCTGAAAAAAGGTAGGATCCCAGAGGTGAAAGCGTGGGCAAGGGCAGCTGATTCCTGCAAATCCTTGCTGTGCAGGCAAAAGAGCTGGAACAGAACCCAGGAAAAAATGTGGGGTCTGAGCCTGCCCTGCAGGATAGAATAGAGATGATCACAGGAACCCTCCCCATTGACCCAGCGTTCTACCTCTAGGAATTTATTGCACAGACAATCTTGCACACATGCACAAAGACTTCTGGACAAAGCTATTCACTGCAGTGTGGTTTATAGGAGGAAAAAAACCAAGTGCCCAATAGAAGGTGATTTGATTGAACAAATTACGGTGCATTTGAACAATGGAATAGTCTCTGCTCTTACAAAAAACGAGGCTGATCTACGTGTGCTGAAACAGACTTATCTTTGAGATAAATCATTAAGTGAAAAACACAAGGTACAGAACAGTGTGTCTAGTATAGGCACATTAGTGGAGGGACAAGAAGTGATTTTGAGTGTATTTATACAAGCATCCCTTGCTATCAAAATCTATTTGGTTTCTGAATTCATGTAATGAGGGTTTGAATAGTAAGGGATGCTGCTTATTGGAATCTTTGACTCCTGCACTTCATTTCAGATAGCAAAGAGGAAGAGTATGATAGCAAGTAGTGCATCCATGAGGTTTTCTGAATCCGTTTGGTTCCTGAGTTAGAGTAATGAGTGCTTGGATAACTAGAGTGGATAGTAAGGGATTTCTGTATATGTTTAACTCTCATGCCTATATATGCATGGACTCTCTGAGGAGACACACACTCCACTGCTAACTGAAAGGTTGGTGGTTTGAACCCACCCAGCGGCTCTGTGGCAGAAAGACCTGGCAAGCTGCTTGTGTAAAGATTACAGCCAAGAAAACCCTGTGGGGCAGTTCTACTCTGTAACATCGGGTTGCTATGAGTTGAAAACTACTTGACTACACCCAACAACAACAGTAAGTGGTTGCTGCTAGGGAGGGTAATTCAGCCCTGGGGGGAAGGGGAGATTTTAAAACATGGCCCCCAAATTCTTTGAGAGGTGGAGACTAGCTCCCCTGCTATGGAATCTGAGTGAGTTTGCAACTGCTTAGATCAGTAGAGAATGGTGGAAGTCACACTATGTGACTTCTAAGGTTGGGTCACCATAGGTCATGCAGATTCTCCCTGGTTCTCTTGGATTGCTGGCTTCTGGAATGTTCTCTGTGACTCGAGCCAGCATAGTAAAGCCCAAGCTACCCGGAGTGGCCAAAGGTGGGCACTCTGGCCAATAGCCCCATCTGAGCTCCCAGCTGACTGTGTGAGGAAGCCATCTGGAAACTCTGCCCCAGCCAAGCATTCAGATGATGGCATCCCAGCCGCCATGTGACCACGGTAACATGAGACCCAGGTGAGAACCACCCCTTTGAACCAAGTCAACCCATAGAACCATGGGAGACAATTATAAATTGTTGTTTGAAGCCACTAACTTTTATATTTTGTAGCCATAGTAACTGGAACATACTCATTACCGTATGTATCATTTATTCAAAATTAAGAATATCTTCCTTGTAAACATACACGGCACCATGCTAAATGTTAAATATCTAGTATCTAATTTATTCTCACAAAGTGCTGCCATTATCTCCGCTTCATAGAAGAAAAAACTGAAGCTCAGATGGGTTCAGTTATCTGCCCAAGGTCATACAGCTCATAAGAGGCAGCTCTGTGATATAAACCTGGATACTTCTCTTCTCTAGGCTCACTGCCACTCAGGAGACCTTGATCACATTCATTGCCCACCATGGGCCTCAGTTTCCCCAGTGAGACGGTTGGAATGGGTGAGGGTGGAAAATTCAAAGCCCTCGGGGACCTGGTCAATAACACGAAGGGGTGATGTAGGGGCCTTAGTTTCTTAGTGCTGCTATACCAGAAATACCACAATGGGTGGCTTTAACAGATAGAAATTTATTCTCTCACAGTTAGGAGGCTGGAAGTCTGAATTCAGAGCACCGGCTCTAGGAGAAGCCTTTCCCTCTGTCAACTCTGGGGAAGGTCGTTTTCTCTTTTCAGTGTCTGTTCCATGGTTCCTTGGTGGCAACAGTCTTTCCCAGCTTGTCCTTGCTTTCCTCTATGCCTAAAGTGCTTCTTTTATATCTCAGAAGTGATTGGTTTAAGACAAACTCTACACTGATAACAGTCTCATTTACCTAACAAAGAAAACCCAATTTCCAAATGGGATCATATCCACACTATAGGGGTGGCAGCAGTGGTTAAGCGTTTGGCGGTTAACCAACTGTTGGCAGTTGGAATCCACCAGCTGCATGACTTTGGACAACCCTCCTTGGAAACCCTACGGGGCAGTTCTACTCTGTCCTATAGGGTCGCTGTGAGTCGGAATCGACTCTACGGCAGTGGGTTATAGGGGTGAGGATTTATGACACATATTTTGGGGACACAATTCAATCCAAAGCAGTAGACATGGTGGGCTCTGTCTGGAGTAGCCACAACTCAGCTCTGGGAAGGCAGCCTAGAGTTGCCAGATCTTCAGATTTTCAAGGGAAACCAGAAATCCAGAATTTTATGTGCGTATTGTCTTCCTGTGCAAATGTTGGCAATTTTTTTTTTTTTTAACTGTGCAGAAAGAAAAGCAAAACCAAAACAAAAGCCAAGGGCTGCCAATTTGCCTCTGCAGACTAGAAGATCTCTAAGGGCCTTGAGCTCAGACATCCTGACTTGCAGCAGAATCTCTCTGGGGAGAAAGTGCAAGTTCCAATCCCAAGAGGCTCAGATCAGAGAAAGGAGGAGAGGGCGATGAGGCTGGAAATGCCCCAGCCTCTCCCTGCCACCCCTCTTCCAGCAGCATTGGGGAGGCAGGGGTGCTGGGAATCCGGGACACACGGATCACGAACAGGGCGGGAACACCACTGAGGCCTGCAATACATCATCCACCGTAACCTGCCTGGCTTCCCAGAGCTGTCAGCCTGCTCCGCGGGGCTGCGGGAGCTGGCAGGGCACCAGGGGAGGCTGCATGTCCGTTACAGTGGGAAACCACCCCGCCCACGCCAGCGTTTTCTCCACCTCTCCTCCTCACCCCACTGCCTTACCAACGGAAACCCTGATCCTGCCCTCCCCCCAGATCGACCCTCCTTAGTCAAGAGGGCTCGATCAGGTCCTTGGCTGTCTTCTGGGCCTCTTCTTCAACCCCATCCCAATGACTTGGATTCCCTCCTGAGCCTGCAGCCCATTTCTGTCTCAGCCGACTTGTCTTCCTCTGAGACACAGCCTGGCAGAGTGCAGCGGCATGATTGATGAGCTAAGAAGCTCCGGCTGGCAGGCAGGCGGGCAGTCAGCCAGGAAGACGGCTCTCACGAGATAGCAGGGCCGCCCAGAGGACAGCCCCCAGCTAGGAGGCTCCCTGGGGTTCCTGCGCTGCCACGGCTGACTCGGCGGCTGCTCTGGGCAGAGCAGATGACCACAGAGCTCGACCAGTACAGGGATACAGTGTCTGGCAACCCATGATCCCTCAGTTAATGAGAATGCTCCTGCCTTTTCCCACCCAAAAGAGAGATCCAAGGGGATGAAGATGATGAACTTCTTATAGCTGGGCATACCTGTCATTCAGGCACGGAACACTCAGTTCAGGTGTTTATACTTTGTTTGCTCACTCATTCATTGATATATTCATATAACATGCATATATTAAGAGTTTGCTATGGGGATCAGCTTGCGGTTGTGATTGCTATGGTCTTGGGAGGTAGGCTGGTTTGAACCCAGGCACCATCACATGACTTTCAACAAGTCACTTCACTTCTTTAAGCCTCAGTATCTCTCAGGGTTGCTTCAAGATTCAGCCAGGTAATATATGTAAGGTGCTTAGAATGGAGCCTCGCATAGAAAAGAGATCGATAAATTCTTTCACTCACCCAACAAACAATAACTGAGGGCCTATAATGTGCCAAGAGTCTCTGGGTGGTTCAAACGATTAACACACTCAGCGGCTAACCAAAAGGTTGGAGGTTCAAGCCCACCCAAAGGCACCTCGGAAGAAAGGCCTTGTGATCTACTTCTGAAAAATCAGCCACTGAAATCCTATGGCACGCAGTTCTACTCTGATACACATGGGGTCACCATGAGTCAGAGTCAACTTGATGGCAATTGGTTTTTGGTTTATGATGTGCCGGGTTCTGGGGCTAAAGCCATGTGAGTCTGACATGTTTCCTGCTCTCGTGCAGGTTACCTTTGAGAGAGGGAAGACTGACAATGAGCAAATAAAAAACCATAAACAAACAATTGAACAAATAAGCAAGGAAATATCGGTAGAGAGCATAAGATAGCAAGCAATAATGGCGAGGGTGGGTAGTCTCAAAGCTGCCTCCAAGGAGGTGACGTTTGAGTTGAGTTTGAATGAGAAGAGGGCAGCCATGTGAAAATCTGCAGAAAGAACATTCTAGGTGAAGGGGCCAGCCCCTGTAAAGATGCCCAGGCAGGAATAAGCCTTGAAATAGGTAAGATTCTGGAAAAGAAAAACAAGAGACAGTGCTCTTTGTGTGGCTAGAAGAGCAAACGGGAGCGTGTAGGCTATGAGGTCAGAGACATATAGAGGAAGGCCAGGTCAGCAAGGACTTGTAGGCCAGGATAAAGATTTTATTTTAAGCACAGTGAAAAGCAACTGTGCTTTTGTTTTTGTTTTGCTTTCCAGTCTGCACAGTTAAAAGAAAAAGGAGAAAGAACTGATTGCCAGCATTTTAAGCGGGAGGTGATATGATGGAGGTAGTAGAAGAGAGAGCAGCTGAGCAGCTATCACGGTGGCTTGGACTAGGGTGGTGGCTGGGTGAGATGAGAAGGCAGACTTGGATGGTCTGAGAGGTAAACGGGACAGGTCTTGCTGACGTCCAGGATGAGTCCTGGGATTTTATCAAGTCCCTGTGGAGGAACGGTGCTGCTGTTGACTGAGATGGCGCAACCTGGAGGGAGTGTGTTTGGAGCTCTTATAAATAGTAAATATTTTGCTTTTTGCAGTGAGTTAAGAGTAGAGAATACAACCTTCACAGGAGGCAGTCTGTATCCTCAAGAACTTGCTATCTAGTTAAGGAATCAGAGAAATGAGCAGGCTGTGACAATGCAGTGTGACAGGTGCTATGATAGGGAAGGGAATGGGGCTGGGCACCAACCTGAGTAAAGAAGGAGGGAGATGTGTCTTCCTGAGGAAGGGCCTCCAGGCTCGTCTGTTCCTGCCTCTCTCCCCTCCCCTCTCCGCCTCCCTTGCTGCTCCAGCCACTCTGGACTTTCCATTCTTCTAGTTTTCTTTCCTCTTCCTGCCTCTGAACTGTACACTTCTGTTGCCTCTGCCAAGAGTGTCCCAACCCCACCTTCTGTCTTAGCCCTTGTTATCACTCTTTCATATGTTAATCCCACTGTAAATTATTATTAGTATTTTTTAATTTCAATCTTTTTAATTTTTTTAAATTGTACATCAGGTGAAGGCTTACAAAACAAACAGTTTCTCACGAAACAGCAGTACACATATTGTTTTATGACATTGGTTAACAACCCCACAACATGTCAACCCTCTCCTTTCTCAACCTTTTTTTTTTTTTGGTGAAAATACACATAGCCAAAGATACACCATTTCAAAAATTTCTACAGGCACAGTTCAGTGACATCGACCATGCTCCTCCAATTGTGCTGCTATGCTCACTTTAGATGGAGGCTTACAGAACAAAATAGTTTCTCATTTAACAGTTACTACAAATGTTGCCCTATGACAATGGTTAACAACCTCACAACACGTCAACAATATCCTTACACAACCTTGGGTTCCCTATCACCAGCTTCCTTGTCCCCTCTGCCTTCTGGCCCTTGTCCCTGGACTGCTGTACCTCATTAGTCCCATTTGGTTTTATGGGGCTGTCCACTCCCCAGCTGAACGGTGAACCTCGGAGATGACTTCACCACTGAGCTAAAAGGGTGTCTCGGGGCCATACTCTCGGGGCTTCTCCACCACTGTAAATTATTTTATCTGTTTGTGAAATTGTTTAATTGACTGTCTCCTCTCATAAGAATGTGGAAGCTCCAAGAGGAGAGGGACCAAGTATGTCTTTTCGCTCCTGGATCCCTGATACGGTGTGACACATGGTAAGTGCTCAGTAAGTGTGGGTTGAATGAATGAATGAATACAGGAAGGTAAGGCTTGAAGAATAAATTGAATTAGCAAAGGAAGGGAAGGAGGAGGGAGAGAAATGACTATTCCAGGCATAGGGAATGGTTTGTGCAAAAGCCAGGAAGCAAGAGAGCATGCTCTAGTCCAAGAATTGAAAGGATTGAATGATCTGAAAGTGTCCTTTTCATTTGTGGGCCCAGCACACAGGAGGTCTTCAGTAAGGGTGGGGGCTTCCCTTCCTTCCCACCTTCGTTTTGTGACTAGAAAACAACAGCCGAGGAATCCCTGCGTGGCACAAATGGTTAAGTGCTCGACTACCACCTGAGAGGTTGGTGGTTCAAACCCTCCCAGAGGCACCTCAGAAGAAAGGCCTGGCAATCTGAAAACCCTATGGAGCAGTTCTACTCTGCACACAGAGTCTCCGTGAGTTGGAATTGACTGGAGGGCGACAACAACAGAGAAAACAGTAGCAGGATGCCATGGAGACTGGGGCTCCCAGGGCAGGGCCCGGGCCTCATCCACCACACTCCATGGCACCTGGCGTAGGCTGGCACATAGCAGATACTGAATAGTTTTCGGACATGAAATGGCGGTGAAAGGACAGTCACCTCACAGCTGCAAACAGGAGAGGATTTGATCACTCCAGAACATTAGCTCTAGCAAGGCCTTTACAGCCTGAACTGCCTTATTTGACAAATGAGGAAACTGAGGCCCAGAATGGGGAGTGGGTTTGTGCAAACTGACACAGTAAGTCAGTGACAGAACTCAGGTGGGAGTCCAGATGTCCTGACTGCTGGCTCAGGACCTCTCTAACCTGTCCCCACATCTATCAATCCACCTCCTGCCCCTCCAGCCCTCTGCCTTTCAAGATGTCAGAAATTAGCAGATTGGAGACAACAGGAAATCTCTGAGTGCCTTTTACCAGGGTGGAGGCATTGTGTTACAGGGAGGGCAGATGGAGCAACCCATTAGCAGCTAATGCTGAGTTCCTGTAGGTTCCATTAGTGTCTCTGATTAACCCACTAACACCCACTGGAAACAGACTGGTGGGAGAGACAGGAAGCACAGGGACCTCAGAGGGGATGAGGCACAGAGAAAGTCTACTTGGATGAGGCCAGGGGAGCCAAGTTGGAGAGAGGGAGAGGGGGTCTTTCTTGTTTCCTTGGAAGGAGGCCTGAAAGTAGGCTCAAAAGCAGTGAGAGGATGCCAGGCAGTGCCAGGGATGACAAAGAAGAGGCAAGGCTCAGAATCATAGCATTTCAGAGCTGGAGGGAGCCCACTGAGCTGACTCATTGTACAGATGTGAAAACTGAGCAGCAGAGAAAAGAAATCACAGAGAACCAGGGTTCCTGCCCATCACACTATATTATAGGACTTAAGTATGCTATAGAAATTATAACTAAAAATACAGCCAGCAATTATTGGGGCACTGTGCTGACTGCAGGACCCTGATAACGTAGTGGTTAAGAGCTCCGCTGCTCACCAGAAAGGTCTGCAGTTTGAAAACCCTATGGGCAGTTGTACTCTGTCTATAGGGTCATTATAAGTTGGAATCACTTGAGGGCAATGGGTTTGGTTTGGGTTTTTGGTGCTAATTTCGTACATGCATTGGCTCATTCTCACAGCAATTCTGGGAGGTGGGTACTATTACCCCAATTTACATATGGCAAACTAAGGCACAGAACGGTTGGGTAATTAATTTGCTCAAAGTCACACAGCTAATATGTGGTAGAGCCAAGATGTGGACCCAGGCAGCCTGACCCCAAGCCCATGTCTTTGCCATCCTGCCATCCTACTGAGGAGCAGAAATAGAGACAACTACCTTTTAATACATGCTGTCTGCTGAGCCCTTCACACAGGCCATGCTTTTTATTACAATCACTTGAAGAAGATAATTTTCTCCTATTTTACAAATGGAAAACCTAAGGCACAGTGAGGCCATGTAACTTGCCTAATGTAGCAGAAATATTGTGTTAGAAACAGAATGCAAAACCATTTATCTTGCTCCAAAGCCAAGGCTGTCTGCCATTCCAGGATATGAATATGAAGACCTCACATGCTTATGATGACATATGCTATATGCCTAGCTCAGTGCTTGGCACCAGGACCAATGCAGCTACTGGTTCATTTACTGATTCACTCATTCGACAAACATAATATTGAATGCTTGCTATGTGCCAGGCCCTTGCTTACAAGGCCAATGAGATCCCAGTGCCCCTGCAGCTTGCATTCCCCTTGAGGGACAGGACAGATGCTCAATCAATTCCAGTATGAAACAAGAATGGTAGGGGTGAGCATTGGGTGTTATGGGATGCCAGAAGAGGTTGCCTGACCTAGTCCCAGGAGCGAGAGAAGGCCAAAATGAGTCTCAAAAGCCAAGTAAGCATTGTCTGAATTTCCTGGGTAGTGTAAATGGTTAATGTGCTCAGCTGCTAACCAAAAGGTTCAAGTCCACCTAGAGACACCTCAGAAGAAAGACCTGGCAATCTACTTCTGAAAAATTAGCCATTGAAAACTGTATGGAGCAGTTCTACTCTGATACACATGGGGTTGCCATGAGTTGGCATTTACTCAAAGGTAACTGATTTTTTAAGCATTGTCCAGGCAAAAAGGAAGGGCCGGGCAGGCAGAGGCTTGAAGCTTTAAGAGAGTTCCAATTCTAGCAACAGCAGGGGCCAGAGCTTTAGTTCTGGTGGCGCAGAACTGGATGAGAGAGGTGGAACTGGAGATTCAACAAGTAGTTGGAGTTTGAACTTTATCCTGCAGAGTATCAGGCCTGTTGATTTGCATTCAGAAAGCTGGGGTCTGGAGGGTGATTCAGTGGGATATGTTTTGGTGGAGTTTCAAGAGATAAGGAGGGCTTGGTGATCGATTAGATTTGGGAGTGAGGGGAGAGGCCTGGTTTCTGACTGGAAATGTCAGGCAAATGGCAGGGCAGGGGGTAGGGGATGAGGAACTGTAAAAATGTCGTAGCTGCCATGTCCGACCTCCTCTAACTTCACAAGGGGGAAAGACAAGATCAACAGCCCAAGGCTGATTCCTATGAGAGGGAGGTCAGGCATGCCTCCTCTCTCAGCCATCTTTGCCAATTCTGATACCAACCATCCCTCCCACGCCACTCTCTATTCTATCCTGGGTTCAATAATTCATTGCAATGGCCACACAGAACTCACAGATGATACTCATGATTATGGTGTTTATTAGAGAAGTAGCAGGTTACAGTTCAGGTTGAGGAATGCTCAGGATACAGTTCTTCCATCAAGACAGCCTCTTCTCAGCCATGAACATCTCTCTGTGGCCCCTCAACCTCTGTCCTGCTCAGGCAAGTGTTACAAAGCTCTTTTAGCTCTGCTGATAAGTGCTCTGAGGCACCTCACTCAGCCAGCAAGCCTCCTGCCGGAAGGCACTCAGCTTTCTCAATCTGTGGGCCAGGAAGCCCACTGCTCCGTCTCCTGTGGCTCTTTCCTGCCCTCATTTCTTTGCCACCACTTCTTGCTGTCTTTAGTATTATAACTTTCTCTTTCCTCTCGGCTTCCTGGTTCCAGGAGCTTCTCAGTGCAGGGATCCCGGGTCCAAAGATGTTCTCTGCTCTTGGCCCTTCTTTCTTGGTGGTGGTGAGATCCTCTCTCTGCTCTGGAATTGGCTCTCTTTTAAGACTAGTGGGATGGCAAAACTGACCAATCCCTTTGATGGGCCACAATCACTTTATTTGCACAGTCCCACCCAATCACTTGGGTGGGAGTTACACATCTATGGCAAGAAAGGCCGTACAAAAGCAGTCCATCACACTGCAGGAACCACTGAAGAGAAGCGTGGGGAGGAGAGGCAAGTTCCATTCCTGACCCGTTGGGTGTGGCCTGAAAGGCTTCCAAGGGGCTCTGTTCAGGGCATGGCTGGACTTCAACTAGATGCCTTAGGGTGCACCTAAATTTATGGTGACCTGGACTCATGGCAACCCCATGTGTATCAGAGTAGAACTGTGTTCCATAGAGTTTTCAATGGCCCATTTTTTGGAAGTAAATCGCCTGACTTTTCTTCCGAGGCATCTCTAAGTGAACTCAAACCTTCAACCTTTCAGTTAGCAGCTGAATTTGTTAACCAGTTGCACCACCCAAGGATCCCACGGCTGGACTCACCAGCCTGGATTTCAGGAGAGTAGTCTTAAAATTCTGCAGAGAATGAACTCCAGACATTCTTTCCCCGTCTGTTATGGATTGAATTGTGTCCCCCCAAAATGTATGTCAACTTGGCTAGACCACGATTCCCAGTATTGTGTGGTTGTCCATCATTTTGTGATCTGATGTGATTTTCCTATGTGTTATAAATCCTACCTCTGTGAAGTTAATGAGGCAGGACTCAATCTGCAAGATTAGGTTGTGATTAAATCAATCTCCTTTGAGATATAAAAGAAAGAAGTGAGCAGAGAGACATGGGGAGACCTCATACCACCAAGAAAGTAGTGCCAGGAGCAGAGTGCATCCTTTGGACCCAGGGTCCCTGCACAGAGATCAAGGGAAGACTGAGAACAAGGACCTTCTTCCAGAGCCAACAGAGACAGAAAGCCTTCCCCGGGAGCCGGTGCTCTGAATTCAGACTTTTAGCCTATTAGACTATGAGGGAATAAACTTCTGTTTGTTAAAGGCATCCACTTGTGGTATTCTCTTATAGCAGCACTAGATAACTAAGACACTCTCCCTCAGTTTCCTTATCTGTAAAATGGGGGGAATAACATCATTTACCTCTGTTACAGGTTGAATTATGTCTCCCCAAAATAAGTGTTGTAAATCATAACCCCTATGCCTGTGATTATAATCCTATTTGGGAATGGGTTGTCTTTGTTATGTTAATGATGCAGGATTAGTGTAGGGTGTATCTTGAGTCAATCTCTTGTGAGATATAAAAGAGATTAAACAAACGAGCAGTGATGGGTTAAGATCGATATGAAAACACATAGAGATCTCCAAGGAATGAGGAAGCAGAAGCTGAAGAGACAAGGACCTTGGTCTACAGCTGACAGAGAGAGAAAGTCTTCCCCGAGAGCTGGGCGGAGCTCTGAATTCAGATTTCTGGCTTCCTAAACTGTGAGAAGATAAATTTCTGTTTGTTAAAGCCACATACTTGTGGTATTTCTGTTATAGCAGCACTAGACAACTCAGACAACCTCACAGAGTTGTTGTGAAAATTAAATGGATATAAAATATATAATGAATCTATAAAGAGCTTATTAGCATAGTACCTAGCACATGAGGAATTTGTAAATAAAGGGGTTAGATGAGTAAATACACGAATGGATGGTTCTCTAGGCTGTTGCCAATAGGAGTTATTTGGGGAGAAAGAGTTGATGTAAAAGCCTGAGGTCCATTTCTCCTTCTTTGCTGTTCAGGATTGGGTTGAGGGTAAGGATGAAACATAGAAAGGATTGAGTTGGGAAGGGGTGGTGCCATTTTCCATCCCCACCTCTAACACACACACACAAGCCTGGCGGGTAAAACTTAGGATAACTGTAAGCCTTTCATAACTGAGGGGGCTTTCGGAGGTTTTGGAGGACTTTGGTCCTCTGGATCCCTATGAGTCAGAATTGTCTTGACTATAATGGGATTTTGGGTCTTATGGGTGTGGGGCTTTGGGATATTATTTTGGGAGGAAAGGGATGGCCAAAGGGCTGTTCACTCTCTTTCCTATCTCTCTCTCTCAACAGTCCTGGGCTCTTTCTGCACAAAAGCACTTTTGAGTCCAGGGAATACAGAAAAGGGCTCAAGGTAGAACTCAGAATTAAGTTCATTCATTCTTTTAACTAGCATAGTGGTTTTTAACCAGGGGCAATTTTGCCCCTCCCCCCCACCCCCCAGGGAACATTTGACAATGTCCAGAGACATTTTTGAGTGTCACAACTTGGGGGATGCTATTAGCATCCAGGAGTAGAGGCTAGGAATGTTGCTAAACATCCCACAATGCACAGGATTGTCCCCCACGACAGACTTTTCCAGTCCGAAATGTCAATTGTGCAGAGGTGGAAAAACCCTGATTTAGTACAGAGCCTATTGTGTGCCTATTGGAGATACACACTATATCTCAATTTTCTTTCCCAAGGGAAACAAAACAGTCACAAGCCTGCTATCATGAAACTTGACATACCAGGCAGGGGAAACTGACAGGGAACCAGAAGATATCAGATGGTGATAAGTGTTATCAGGAAAATGTGGCAGACACTGGGGGCCTGCTGCCCAGGGAAGGGCTGGGGGAATAGGACTGCTAAAGCAAAGGCCCTAAAGGCTGCAAGGAATTTAATTTCATTTATTCTGAAAATATTTGTGAGGTGCCTCCTGTGTGAGGCACTGTTCCAGGTGCTGGGTATTACAAGAAGACTACACGACATAACTGTGGTCAGCGTCACCTTGGCTACTACAAAGCCCTTCTGTTAATAAGATAAAGTGCCTCATCTGGGCACTGAGAAGGTGACATTTGAGCCAAAATGTGGAGGTGAGGGCCAGGCAGGAGGAGCAGTCAGTGCAATGGCCCATTGTGGGAGTTTGCATGGAGGAGGAACGGAGGGAGGCAGTATGGCTGAAGTGACTAGCAGGAGATGAGGTCAGAGAGATAACAGGGCCAAGATCATTGGGCCTTGCTGGCTCCTGCAGGGACTCTGAGGGAAATGCGAGCCGTGGCAGAGTTTCGAGCAGAAGCATGACCTGACCTGACAGGGTCACTCTGACTGCTGTGAGAAGAAGACTGTAGGTGGCTGGGGTAGAAGCAGGGAGACCAGTGGAGATGATATTACCATAGCTTAGGAGACAGTGTTGGAGGTTCAGACTTATATGTGGGAGACCAAGGGAAAGGAATGCTTTAGGGATGTGTTTCAGAGTTGACAAGGACTCCTGAGGGGGTGGTTGTTGGTGGAGGAAGGAGGAGAGGAATCAAAGATGACACCTTGTTTGGGCTTGAACAACTGCGGTTACAGCACCGTTTTCTGCAGTAGGGAAGAGTGAGGAAGCCAGGTCGGGAAGGTGGAGGGAGAATCTCATCAACATGAAAACATCAGAGAGTCCTAATATGATGAAGCTTTGCAAAGACTATTAGACATCCATGTGGACATGTCAAGTTAGTAGTTATACACAGGAGTCTGGGGTTCAGAGAAGTCAGAACTGAAGGTGTACATGTGGGAGTGATTGGATCACATGTACTATCTGAAGTTACAGCCTAGGAAAAGATCACTTAGGAGTACTGACATAGAAAAGAAAGTGTTCCAGAGCCACACCTGGTGGGTGCATGGTTAAGCTCTTGGCTGCTAACTAAAAGGTTGGCAATTTGAACCCGCCTGGCAGCTCCACAGGAGAAAGGCCTAGCAATCTGCTCTGGCAAAAATTAGAGCCTAGAAAACCCTGTGGAGCAGTCCTACTCTGTCACATGGGGTCACTATGAGTTAAAATCGACTGGACTGCACCTAACAATAGGGGAAGAACCAGTTTAGGAGTCTGAGAAGAAGCATTCAGTGAGGTAGGAGGAAAACAAACACATTTTTGTGGAAGAACGAAAACTTTTCAAGAAAGTATTTCAAGCAAAAGTAATACACATGAAACTAATACTAGTAGGTGAGTCTGGGAAGGGGACCTGGGTATCTGAGGACAGGGCTGGAACGAAAGGGGAAGTGACTAGTAGGGTCAAGGGATTGGAGGTCCTGATGAAGTTGAAGGTATGCTGGAGGGAAGAGAGTGAATGGAAGGGAGAGGAGATGTGGGTCAAAGAGGGACAACCCTTGAAATTGGGATCTGGAGGAGCTGTGATGTTGGCACAGCAGTCAAGGACATGACTGTGGGAGGAAGTCACTGAGGTGAGTGGAGGGCAAGATTACAAGGGGGTTAAGACACAATGGCTGAGATGTCAGTGGGCTCCTCCAGGTGGAGGCTGAAACGCTGGTGACAGGAGTAAAAGTGGAGACACCAGTGAGCCACCAACTGACCAGCAAGCACACAGACCACGAAGCTGGCAGGAGACAACAAGAGGGGTTGTGGTCAGGAAAGACAGACGATAAACAAATCTATAGGAAGTGATGTGTTTGGCAGAGGGGAGGAGAAATGGGTTGAAAGACGCCAGAGGGAGCAAGCAAGAGAGCCATGTACCTGTACCTGTACCCATACCCCTCAATCCCTGACTAGAGGAGGTGTAGAAAAATTAAAAACGTCACTTGAGAGAACTGAAGGGCCGGCGTCCTGGGGGGAAATGGTTTCAGGGCAGGAAGATGACACCTGGGGAAGAGGCTGAGGATGCAGCAGAGTTTTCTGTTGAGGGGCTGTGGGTTCCTGAGGACACGATGGAAGGGTGGTCAGGGAACTTGGGTCAGGTTAGGAATTGTACAAAAACCTGTGAGAATGAAATCCCCGTGGACGCTGTGCGAAGCCTGGGCTTCTGGTCGGGAAAGATGTTAACAGTTCTATAGTTACTTTCACAGCGCCTATTCCAAGCCACACCCTGAATAAATGTTTGCTTTTTTTTTTTAACTATTATTATTTCTGTAGGCTACCAGAGAAGGGAGCCTTCTAAATTCCTCTGGGGCAGCCACGGCCCAGTTCACCCAGGTGGGACTCGTTTGGGGCAGCGCTCGAATTGCAGCTCCGCGGGAAGTCCCGGGGGAGGTGGGGCGGCTGCAGCCCTCCGCGCCCGGGGCTGCCCTCCCGGGAGCTGCTCCCCACCCTGATTCCTTATCAGCCTGGAGCTCGCGTTTCCACCACCGCAGGAAGATCAAATGCTGCCTTCAGAGCCCTAGGGAGCCGGGTGTGTCTTCTGCGCTTTGCAAAACAGAAAGAAAGGAAAAAAAGCAAGTCCCCCTGCCCCGGAAGTTGGCTGCGGGAGCTGGGGACCCGTTTTACAACTAAACAGAGGAGAGGATGGCTGTGCTCCAGGGAGAGGCCAGCTCTGGGTGCAGGGCCGAGGGCGAGCGGGAAAGAGGAAACCCAAGACACAGGCACCGCCCTTTTCCCGCCGGAGAGAGGTCGTTGCCGACTTCCCCTGCAGCCTGGCTCTGCTCTCTGGCCTCCAGGCCGGCCGCTGGGCTCACTGAACAAAAGAGGCCCCCGGGGCCGGAGGGTCAGCCCTCCAGGCCGCGTGCGCCGCCTGGGACCCTAGGCTCCCGCCCGCGTCTCCCCACCCGGAGGCGGCAGCACCCAGACCTGGCTCGTTTGCACTGTTAGCAACGACGTGCAGAGTGGCCTCCGGCAAGATGCCTTCTGTCTCTGGGCCTCATTTGTAAAAAGAGGGACCTGGAGTCGATTTCTCCAAGGGCCTTCTCCATTGGAGCAGTCCCTGCAACGACCTTCCTTCTCTTCGTTTTGAAACTCTTCCCTCCCCAAAGCCGTTGGGTGGGGCCTGGGTTAGCAGGATGGTTGTCTGGCCTTGTGGAGAGAGAACTGTTGCAGTGCAGCTGTGGTTTAGAGAAGGGAGTGGGCAGATTTTTTTCTGTAAAAAGCCCGATAGTTAATACTTTAGGCTTTGGAAGTGAGACTTTCTCTGTCCCAACTATGCCACTCCGCCATTGTAGCTAAAGCAGCCCTGGACAATATGTAAACAAATGAGTGTGGCTGTGTTCCAATAAAACTCTGTTTATCAACACTGGAATTTGAATTTATTATAACTCTCAAGTGCCACAAAATATTCTTCTTTTGAATTTTTTTTCAACCATTTGAAAAAGTAAAGGAGTCCCTGGGCAGGGCAAATGATTAATGCCCTCAGCTGCCAACCAAAAGATTGGTGGTTTGAGTTTACCCAGAGGTACCTCACAAGAAAGGCCTGACAATCTGCTTCCAAACAGTCATTGAAAACCCTATGGAGCACAGTTCTACTCTGACACACATGAGTTCACCATTTGTCGAAGTTGACTCGGTGACAACTGGTTTCATTTTTAGTTTTTTTTTTTTAAAGTGAAAACCATTTTTAGCTAGCAGGCTGTACAAAAACAGGCGAATTGGCCAGGGATAGTGGTTTTTGCCAACCCCTGGTTTACAGCCCAGACTTTGTAAAATGTGATGTGAGGATGGTTCCTTCGCCTCTCTGAAGCTGTTTCCTCAGCTGTAAAATGGGAACATACTCAAGGGGTAGGTGTAAGGATGAAATGAGACAGCAGATGAAACTAACACATAAATGATATTATTCTTTGTGTTGTTGCTGGTATGTGTTCCTCAGCAGAAGATTGGGACTTAGAGCTTAGGATGGTGTCTTGTTGGGCCCTGCAAGCCCTACATTTCTTGAGTGCTTACTGTCTGACAGGCACTGTGCTAGGCACTCACCATGTACTATCTCATTTTCTCATCTCAGGCCTCGGAGATAGAAATGACATGTTCCCGCTTTAAGGAAATTTGGGGTCAGCACCAAGATTTACACTGGGTGTTAGGTTTGCTTGCAGAACCCTTCCTCACCTTCCTCCTATTCTTCTGTTTGAAGAAACTCAGGGTTATTTAGTCTAGCTGTGTGACCCTGGATAGAACATTATCCTTCTGTACCTCTGTAACATCTTCAGTCAAGACACCAGAATTAACACCTTCTATGTGCAGCTGTCAAGGAGCCATTGTGGCACAGTTGTTAAGCGCTCAGCTGTTGACTGAAAGGTCAGCAGTTCGAACCTACCAGCGACTCCACAGGAGAAAGATGTGGCAATCTGCTTCTGTAAAGATTTACAGCCTTGGAAACCCCATGGGACAGTTCTACTCTATGAGGTGACAGGTTTTATATGCAGCTGTCATTTGCATTTCTTTATTTCATCTTTATATCAGCCTTATTTTTGTCCCCATTTTATAGAAGAGAAAACTGAGGCTTGAAGAGGTGAAGTAAGGATTGAAATTTGGGCCTATCTGGCCTCAAACCTAAGCTTTTTTTTAATTGAGAACAGCTTCAGAGTAACCACTTGCACAGGCCCCAAACCTAGGTGCCCTCTAGGACTTCTCCCTTCCGTTATCCCATGTCCAAATATATTGGCAAGTTCTTTTGATTCATCCTCAAATATATATCTGGAGTCTCTTCATTGGGGGTGGGAGGAAGCCACTGTGTTTTTGGTTTGGGAGCTATATGATCTTTTAAAAGTGCAAATCAGAAAATGCCACACCCCTGAGTAGAACCCTGGAAGTTTTCTAGTTGACTTGGAATAAAATCCTAAAGCTTACCCTTGCCCACAGGGCACTGCACCCTCTAGCTCCTGCCTCCCTCTCTGCTGAGACCCCTGACTCAGGCCTTCATTCCCTTGGTTCCCATCTCAGGGTGTTTTTTTCTGTTCCTCTAACAACTTGCCAGGGCGCCCAGCCTTCAGCCCCTGCAGGTGCTCATATGGGTGAGGGCCCCAAATCACACCTCCCCAGGCAGGCTTCCAGACCACTCTCACCCTTGTCTTCTTAGTACACATCCTGTTTTATTGTCCCTCCAGCAGTCTTCACTTTTGCACTATCTGATATTCTTCCGCACACACTGTCTGTCCTCCCCATGGAATGTAAACTGCATTCCAGCAGGGACCCTGCTTGCTTATTCTCCCTTCCATGTCCAGTGCTTAGCATGCGTCTGGCCCACAGTAGGTGCTCACCAAATATCTGGTGAGCAAATTACTCACAATGCTTCAATCTCTATCCTCTCTGTGGGAGATTATTGTGAACTTGCAACAGACATTGAGCCCTACCGTGTGCCTAGCACTGTGCCAAGAGCGGTGCAGCCCTTGAGAAATAGACCTAATCCTGGGCTGAGGAACTCCTGGCCAGCTGTGCAGAGACAACGTGAATACACAATGAGGCTTAACAAGGCAGGTGTGCCCAGGGTCTGGGGAAAGAGCCTGGGTTTTGAAGGGTAAACCAGTTGCCGTCAAGTCGACCCTGACTCATGGCAACCCCATGTGTGTCAGAGTAAAACAGAGCTCCATAAGTTTTCAAAGGCTGATTTTTTGGAAGTAGATTGCCAGGCCTTTCTTCCAAGGTGCTGCTGGCTGGACTTGCACCACCAACCTTTTGGTTAGCAGCCAATCATTTTAACTGTTTGCACCACCCATTGTAGCTGTGGGTAAAGCCAACATGGCTCTTTAATCCGGGAGGAAAGCCCCAAGCTCTCTCTGTCCAGAGACAGGCCTCTCACAAGGTGCACTCTGCCTGGAACACCCTCTTTCACCCCAACCCCCCCCCCCCCCGCCCACCAGCTTTAATTCATTCTTCAGTCCACAGTGTCCATATCACCTCCTCCTGGAGGCCTTCCTTGACTCTCATGTCCCACCTCCCTCCATCTCTATTTGCAGACTCTTGGCCCACTGCATTTATGGCCTGTTTCCCTGTCTGTATCCCACTCCTGGCCTGCTCTACCCCACGGGTCTATTTGTCACAGGAAAGCAGGGACCTTGACCAGCACCCAGTGCAGTGCTAAGTACTTGTAGGAGCTCAAGAAATACTTGTTGACTAAATGAACAAATACACGGGCGGAGGATTTCTTGGGAAGGCAGCTTAATTTTCTTTCTGAGGCCAGGACAAGGGGATGAGAACAGCCCCTTGGCATAGCCATGGAACATTCTCAGTAGGTTTGTAGATGGTCTGGCCCCCTCTTCATCTAGGAGCTCTAGTGCCAAGCGCCAAGCTGATTCTTTCTCTTCTTTTTTCTTAAGTAGGTCCATGACGTATACACTGATGTTCCTCCTTCCCCTCCCCAGAGGTGGCTGCTATTATCTCTGCCCCATGTTGCTTTCCACTTTGTGACACATTTACTCTTGGAAGGCTTCAGCCTGGATTTCCAGGCCTCTTGAGCCACAGGGACCACTCCCTGCTGGAAGGGAAGACAGTCAGCTCTGGGGTAAGCAGCCATGTTCCTCTGTAGCTGGGTTGAGGCAAAGGCCACAGAGGGGTAAAGGCAGAGGGGACGTGGACTGGGATGATTCATCCTGGGCTGGAAGATTCCAGGTTCCAGGATAGCTGGAGAAGCCCCTGCAGAGAGAACAGACAGCGCCTTCTGTTCCCCTCTACAGGGCCTCTGCTACTCCTCCTGGCCACACATTACCCAAGGTGCCAAGCGGCTTGACAAAGGGTGGCAAGAGGCCCAGGCACACAGAAGGATCTCACTCCAGAGCATGGGACCTGGAAAAGGGACACCCCCAACCTGGGACCTTTCTGCCAGTTCTAGCCCCAAATCTTCCCCTGGAAGCCTGGGAAGGCAGTAAAAATCTCAGTTACAGCCTCTCTCTGTCCCAACAGGATCCCTTGTGGCAAAGTGGTTAAGCACTTGGCTGCCAACCGAAAGGGTCGCTGTGAGTCAGAACCAGCCCAACAGCAATGTTTTTTTTTTTTTTTTTTTACATTTTTATTTTAAACATTTTATTGAAACAATAATAATTTATTGAATCCATAAAACCAGTGTAGGAAATTCAAATTAGGCTTTTTATGAGAAAACAATTAGTTATTTTATGAGAAAACAGCTAGTTTCCCAGAATAAGTCTTTTTTTTGTTTTGTTTTAACGTTTTATTGTGGTTTGGGTGAAAGTTTACATAGCAAATTAGTTTCCCCTTCAAAAATTTATACACATTTTGTTGTGTGACACTAGTTGCAATCCCCTCAGTGTGACAGCACTCTACCCACTTCCTCTCTGGGTTCCCCGTTTGCATTAGCCCATCTTTCCTGCCCCCTTCCTGCCTTCAGAACTTTGTTTCTGGGCAAATGCTACCCTTTTGGTCTGGTCCGGTTGACTGCTCTGAGGAGCACGTTCCTCGTGGGTGTTATTGTTCACTTTATAGGTCTGTCTGTTGTTTGGCTGAGAGGTGATTTCCAGGAGTGGATTCAGTTCCAGGTTTGAAGGGTGTCTAAGGGTCATAGTCTCAGGGGTTCCACCGGACTCTATCACACCAGTAAGTCTAGTCTTTTTTATGAATTTGAATTTTGTTCTACATTTTTCTCTCACCCTGTCCAGGACCTTCTGTTGTGCTCCCTATCCAAGTGTTTCGCTAGTGGTAGCTGGCACCATCTAGTCCCAGATTAGTGAGGACTGTGGTGGTTCGTGTGGTCCATTAGTCCTTTGGACTAACTAATTGTGTCCTTGAGTCTTTGATTTTTTTCACTCTTTTTTGCTCTGGACACTAAGAGACCAATAGTCATATCTCAGATGGCCATTCACAAGCTTTTAAGACTCCAGTCGATACTCACCAAAGTAGGATGTAGAACATTGTCTTTATGGACCAGATTATGCCAATTGACCTAGATGTCCCCCAAGACTATAGTCCTAGGTCTTCAGGCCCAGTGACTCAGTCCCTCAGGGTGTTTGGTTATGGCTAAGAAGTTTTCATAACTTTGCCCTGTGTGCTCTACTATATACATGGATATCTTGCAGCACATACAAATATGTATGTAGAAATATCCTCTGCCAAACTTATTTGTGCTCATGGGTGTACTCCCATATGCCATCCCACACCTGTTTAGCTTACATATCTACCTATGTATCCACTCATAAATTATTGTTGGTTGTTACTGTTATTGTAGTGTTGTGTATGTAATAGTACTTACTGTTGTTGCCTTTTACTCTTGCATACCTCCCAGTGCCTTCCTTTGCCTTGATCATGTTGTGCTGACATCCCCCTTATTGTGTATTGTGTTTCCCTTCACCCAGGTTAATGTGTGTCTACTATCTAGTTGAGCCCTGGTGGCACAGTGGTTAAGTGTTCCGCTGCTAACCAACAGGTTGGCAGTTCAAATCCACCAGTCACTCCTTGGAAACCCTATGGGGCAGGTCTACTCTGTCCTATAGGGTCTCTATGAGTTGGAATCGACTCAGTGGCAACAGGTTTGGTTTTTTATCTAGTTAGTGATTTTCCCTTCCTCCCCCTTTCATCCCTGGTAGCTATCAAAGAATGTTTCTTTTGGTGTGTAAACCTTTTCTTGGCTTTTTATAATAGTGGTCTCTTACAATATTTGTCCTTTGGTGATTGACTTATTTCACTCAGCATACTGTCTTCCAGGCTCATCCATGTCATGAGATGTATCATGGATTCATTGTTATTCTTTAACATTTTGCATAGTATTTCATTGTTTGTATGTACCATAGTTTACCCATTCATTCACTGGTGGGCACTTAGGTTATTTCCATCTTTTTGCTATTGTGAATAGTGCTGCAATGAACATGGGTGTTCATATATCTATTCGTGTCATGGCTCTTATTTATCTAGGATATGTAGCTAGCAGTGGGATTGCTGGATTAAATGGTATTTCTAACTTTTTAAGGAGTGCCATACCATTTTCCAAAATGGTTGTACCATTTTACAATCCCACCAGCAGTGTATGAGAGTTCCAATCTCACCATACCCTCACCAGCATTTGTTGTTTCCTGTTTTATTTTGTTTTTTTTAATCATTGCCATTATTGCTAGGGTGAGATGGTATCTCATTGTTGTTTTGATTTGTATTTCTCTAATGGCTAAATGGCTAATGATTGGGAGTATCTCTTTATGTATTTGTTGGCTGCCTGAATGTTTTCTTTGATGAAGTGTCTGTTCATGTCTTTTGCCCATTTTATAATTGGGTTGTTTGTCTTTTTTTTTGTTGAGGTGTTGAAGTTTCTATACATTTTAGAGATTAGTCACTTGTCAGGTATGTCACTGCCAAAATTTTTTTCCTATTTTGTAGGTTCTCTTTACTCTTTTGGAGAAGTCTTTTGATGCACATAAGTGTTTAATTTTTAGGAGGTCCCAGTTGTCCAGTTTATCTTCTGCTGTTTGTGCATTTTTAGTTATGTTTGATAGTCCATTTATTGCCATAAATTAGGGTCCCTAGGTTTGCCCCTATTTTTTCTTCCATGATCTTTATAGTTTGAAGTTTTACATTTAGGTCTTTGGTCCATCTTGAGTTAGTTTTTGTATATGGTGTGAGGTATGGATCCTGTTTCATTTTTCTGCAAATGGGTATTCCGTTTTGCCAGCACCACTTGTTAAAGAGACTATCACTTCCCCTTTTAATGGATTTAGGTCCTTTGTCGAAGACCAACTGTCCATAAACCCGTTGCTGTCGAGTCGATTCCAGCTCACAGCGACCCTATAGGACAGAGTAGAACTGCCCCATAGAGTTTCCAAGGAACGCCTGGTGGATTCGAATTGCCGATCTTTTGGTTAGCTGCTATAGCTCTTAACCACTACGCCACCAGGGTTTTCCAACTATCCATAGGTGGATGGATTTACTTCTGGCTTCTCAATTCTGTTCCATTGGTCTGTGTGTCTCTATCGTTGTACCAGTAACAGGCTATTTTGACTACCGTGACAACAACAAGTTTTGGGTTTTCTGTCCAAGCATGCAAATTCAGGTAACAGTAGATTAAAATGAACATCAGGAGGACCCAAAAGGGAAGCGTGACAGGGCTGTGGGGAGAGAGGCATGGGGGGTTCCCTATGCCAAGGGCTCTTCTTGGGGGAATGGTGGGTACATGAGCCTCAGGTCTTATTTTTTTTTCTTCAGTGCAGGGTTGATAGATTCATTTTTGAGTCACCACTGAATAGCAAGGAGTGTGGGAATATGTGCTTATCTCCTAGTCAAATTCAATTTTCTGTTTTCCACATCTTAAGGATGACAGATGCTCAGCACTCTCAGCCACTCCCACCTCCCCTTCCTTCTCAGATCTCATTAACTGATCATGGCACCTTGTCTGTTAAGCAGTACATGTTGAAACAGGAGATGAAATGTGTTTGCTACCCTCATTCTAAAGGCGGAGTCCCTGGGTGGTATAAATGGTTAATGCATTCAGCTGCTAATTAAAATGTTGAAGGTTTGTATCCATCCAGAGGCACCTCATAAGAGAGGTCTGATGATTTACTTCTGAAAAATTAGTCATTGAAAACTCTATGGAGCACAGTTCTACTCTGACAACACATGGAGTCTCTGTGAATCAAACTCTACCTTGCTGGCCCAGTGGTTAAGACCTATGGACTGCTAACCAAAAGGTCAGCAGTTCAAATCCACCAGGCACTCCTTGGAAACCCTACCGGGCAATTCTACTCTGTCCTACAGGGTCGCTATGAGTCGGAATTGACTCAATGGCAACAGGTTTTCTGTTAGTTTGTTTGGTTCGCTTTGGTTAACCCTAAAGGCAACTCTGGAAACCCTGGTGGCACAGTGGTTAAGAGTTCAGCTGCTAACCAAAACGTTGGCAGTATGAATCCACCAGGCGCTCCTTGGAAACCCTATGGGGCAGTTCTACTCTGCCCTGTAGGGTCACTGTGAATCAGAATCAACTCGATGGCAATGGGTTTGGTTTGGTTTTTTGTTTAAAGGCAACTCCACTTTCACATGGTTGCCCATAGGTATGGTGCCCCCTGAAGTTTTGCAGTGCACAACCTGTGCAGCCCTCCCTGGTAGCCCTGCCGAAGAGGGTGGATGGCCTTGGAGGCTCCAGAGGGAGAATGGGAAGGTGGGAGGGGGGCCTTTGATACCCTTCCGGACTGCTCCGACTTAAGCAATCTTATTTTCTCTCTTTAATAGACAGGATTTCCTTCAGAGTAAGACTTCACTTGAAACGAAGTGTTTCATTGCTAACAACAATGATAAACAAAAAAACCCATTGCCATCGAGTCGATTCCGACTCACAGTGACCCTATAGGACAGACTAGAACTGCCCCATAGGGTTTCCAAGGAGCAGCTGGTGTATTCACACTGCCAACCTTTTGATTAGCAGCCGTAGCACTTAACCATTGCGCCACTAGGGTTTCCAAACAATGATACACACAAAGGAGGGGGGAGTTAACCATTGCCTTTGTAGTCTGAATCTCGGCTTGGAATTGCACCGCCTGCGTGACTTTGGGCAAATCGTAATACCTACCTCATAGTGCTGCTGAGAGGCCTAAACGGGGTAATGCAGGAGCAGTGCAGCACATAGCTACTTCCTGACATAGGGGGTATGATAATAGTAGGACAATGAGGACGAGGACATTCCCTCCCAGCTCTGACGGCAGAGTCTAGGGCACGGTTTCTCAACTTCACACTACTGACATTTGGGGCTGGATCATTCTTTATTGTGGGTGACTGTCTTGTGTGTTGTAGAAGTTTAACATCATCTCTGGACCCTACCCACTAGAAGATGCCAGTAGCGTGCCATCCGTCCCCATCATGACAACCAAACATATTTCCAGAGTTTACCCAGGGTCCCAGTCTGCAAAGTTGCCTCCTGTTGAGAACGGTGGGTCCAGGGGGAAATGCTGCAGAGAGCCAAGAGCATGGGCTGTGTGGAGGCAGGCCCGGCAGCCGGAGCAGAGGGCGGAATGTGGCTGCCTCCCCCTAATCGGAAAACTCCACAGTCAATCCCTCCTGCTCAGTCCCTAGAGACCCTTGTCTCTGCTAGCGGCTTCCTTCTGTTAGGCTCCAGTAAACTGCCTCTGTGTGTGTATGTCTGTGTGTAAAAAGCAGGAGAGAGAAGGCAGGAGAGAGAGAGAAAGAAAAAGATTGCAGATAGAGGGAGAGAGAGGAGGACTACAGGAGGCTGAAAGCACCTCTAGCCTTGGCCAGACTTCAGGTCCCTAGTCTTTGAACACCCCCAAGATACAGGCCTGGGAGCCTCTGCTAGCAGAGTCTAGGGTCCTTTCCCCCCTCCTCTTAGTTATCTGAGGGAGATGACACAGCAGGCCCCCTACAAAGGCTAGAAGGGGTGACGTGGGAAGAGAAGGCACCAGGACTGGTCCACACGTCACATGGTTTTGCTCCCCCGCACGCCAAACCATCCATCAGTAAGTCCTGTCCACCACGCCTCTAATATTAATCAGAAATGGAAGTCCTTCTCCCCACCCTGGTTCAGGTATCATCTCTTTGTATCTGGAGACCTGGATGGAGTCGCCTCCTCACTGGTCTCCCTGCAACCACCTTTGCTCTTCCTAGGGTTTGTTCTCAAGAAGCAGATGGGATGACCTACTAAACACGCAAACTGGATCATGCATCTTCGTATCCTCATGCTCAAAGCCCTCCGACGGCTTCCTCAGCCCGCAGAATCAGATTCAAAGCCCTGGCCAAGGCCTTCAAATGCACACGGTCACCCCTTGGCCCTCCGCTCTGACCCCGGCTCTTCTCACTCTGTCTCTCACCACCAAGGTCCACCCACATTCACTGTCCTTTCTATTCCTTTAATATGCTGAGCTCGGAGTTTTTATACACACTGTAACCTTTCCCTGAAGTTCCTCTCCACACAGTTCTTAATCCTGTATCCTCTGCACAAATACTCCTTTACATCTACATAAATATTCCAAATATTCCTTTACATCAGACAAACCGTCCTTGATCTGAACACGACATCTTCCAATACTCACACCTCATCCTGTTGTACATAGCCTTCATAGCACTTTTGACTGTATGAATGCTCTTATTTCTTTGTTTATTGTCTACCTCCTCTTGCCTGGAATCTAAATTCCTCGAGGTCAGAGACCTTGCCTGTCTTAATTTCTCTATCCCCAGGGCCCATCTGTCTGGCCGTGGTAGAAAAGACCAAAAAACCAAACCTGTTACCATCAAGTCGATTCCAACTCATAACGACCCTACAGGACAGAGTAGAACTTCCCCATAGGGTTTCCAAGGACTGGCTGGTAGATTCAATCTGCTGACCTTTTGACTAGCAGCCAAGTTCTTAACCACTGTGCCACTAGGGCTCCGCCCATAGAAGAGGCTCAATAAATATTTATTGAATCAGTGAATGAATGGCACGGTGGTCTCAGGAGCCCTTTTCTGCCCTGTGGTTCTACCTATTATTACAGGCTTTGTCTTGTCTGCTCTGTGGGGCTCACACCCAGGGGCCAGGCCAGCCCAGCCCAAAGGATGAGGATGGTGAAGAAGCAGATGCTGACCCAGGCAGCCCCGTGAAGCCAGAAATCAGTCATCTGAGGCAAATGAAAGGATGCCCCTGGCACAGTGGGAAGGATGCTTGTTACACCTTTCCCTGTGACTCTAACAACCTGCCAGTTACGGCTTCAGGAGTTCTTTTCCTCCTTTCAACAGTGTCTTTGCGACTGAGAGACTCATTGTTACTATTACTAAGCTGGCTTCCCTCAGAGGAAGGACATTCCCAGGGGTGGTGGCAGGCCAGTCCAACCCCCAGGGGTGACTGTGGAGGGGAGAAGGGGAGAGCTCCTCAAGAATCACCTGGGCCCTTATCCTGCCTAACCAGGGCGAGTGTCCACCAGAGGGCGCTCCAGGTCATGGCATCCCAGCTCTGTGGTCAGAGGTCAGCGGGACTGGGCTGTTTGTCTTTCCTCCCAGCCTGGGAGCCTCTCTCTCTTCTCTTTCTGTTCCTCAGTCTCCTTCTCTCTCTACCTGCTTCTCCCTCTCCTATCTTTCCCGCTCCTCACCACTGCCCCTCTCCTTCACCTCCTTCAGCAAACCCATATTGGGCCCCATCCCTGTGGTAAGTCCCAGTGTCAGGCTCAGGCAGGAACACAGACATCCCGGTGGGGGTGTCCACCAGGGAGCTCACAGCCTAACTTAAACCCCAAATCAGCCTGGGAGTGATGAAGAGGAGTCTGGACTGGAGGACTATGGAGGAGTCAGGCCTTCCTGCAAGAAGCGGAGCTGGAGATGAGATGAGCTGCACTCCCCCTCCCCCCAGCCAGCCCCTCTCTGACAGGGCCACTCACCTTGCAGTCAAAGGCCATGTCACAGGCTACCTGAGGTGAAACAGCATAGGCAGAGTCTAACTGCATCATCTCACTGAGGGGTAAACTGAGGCTCAGGCTCAAAGGCAGTGAAACAGTGTTAGGAGCTTTTGCTCTGGAGTCAAACCTGATGCCTGGGTTCAAGTCCCAGCTCTGCCACTTAATAGCGCTATGACCTTGGTCAGGTTCCCTATCCTCTCTGAATTCAGGCTACAGAGACACCAGACTCTTAGGGCTATTGGTAGATTATGCCAGCAAAGTGCCTGGAGTTAGCTGTTAAGGTTATGAAAGCAGGCTGCCCAAAGCCACCTGTGAAGCAGAGGTGGCAGACCTAGTTTCAGAGTCCCCATCTCCGAACTCTCAGGCCCCAGCTCTTCCTAAGTTGGTGGGCAGAGGACACAGGGCACAGAGCATGTCACATCTGGTTGGGCCTTTATTTTGGGGAGAGGTCTGTATTTCCAGCTGATGCCACAGGACTGTCCCTGGTCATATCTGTGTATTCCTGCTATGGAGTATAAATGGAACAGCCTTCATGGGGGGCAATCTACAAGTACCCACACTCTTTGACCTAGCCATTCTACTTCAGGTGACTTAATCCTAGAGATGTAATCGTACAGATGTGAAATAAAAGAATGCACAAAGTTTTCCACTGCAGTGTTGTTCAAACAAAAGGATGGAAATAACATAAATGGCCTTTCAGTAGATGACTGGTTAAGTATTTCATAGTAGAGTCATAGAGTGAACCACTAGACAGTTACAAAAAAGAATGAGGACATCTTTGGTACTGATATGGAACATTCTCCAAGCTATATTAAGTGTAAAAAAAAAAACATCAGAGTGTGATAAAGGAAGGAAACATATTATATACTCATATAAATATATACACATTGGCGTGTGTATCCATAATCTCTCTGAAAGAATACACAAGGAACCGTTTGCCTCCAGTAGAGGATCAGGTGGCGGGAGGATGGTAGGAGAGAGATGTTCTCTGCATATACTTTTTTTTTTTTTTTAATTGTACTTCAGGTGAAGGTTTACAGAACAAATAGTTTCTCATGAAACAGTAGTACACATATTGTTTTATGACAGTGGTTAACAACCCCACGACATGCCGACCCTCTCCCTTCTTGACCTTTTTTTTTTGGTGAAAATATACATAGCCAAAGATACACCATTTCGAAAATTTCTACATCTGCATATGCTTTTGTTACTCTTGAGTACTGAAACATGCAGAAGTATTACCTACTTTAAAAATTAATTTTAAAACCTTTTTTAATAAAAAGGGAATGTTAGCTAAAGGAAAATAAGCAGAATAAAATAATATCAAGGTTCGGAGAAGACCCAGCTGGGGTTCCTTCTCCCTTCCCCCTTCTCCTCCCCCTCCCCCTCACTCTCCTTCCTCCTCCCCTCCTCCCTCTCTTGTTGTCTTCTCCAGCCCACAATGAGCTTTCTCCTGTGAACTTGTCCTTCACTTCTTCATTTAGTCATTCAACGAATGTGCTCTGGGACAGAATCAGACATTCAGGCAGTACAGCCTCTACTTTCTGCTGCCTACGGGGGAGATAGATACTGTGAACACACAATTACACACTTATGTCATTACTTTGGTATAAGTGTTATGAAGGAGATGTGACATAGCAGCACAGAAAAGGACCCAACCTAGCCTCAAGAGTCAGAAAGGCTTTTCTGTAGAAGTGGACTTTCTTTTTTTCCCATTTAGTTATTGAAGAACTTCTTTAAAAACTTTTATGAAAAACATTCAAATATGTATAAAAGTAGAGAGAGAACATTACAAGGAACCCCATGCACCCAACGCCCAGCTCCCACAACTATCCACATGGCCCACCCTGTTTCATGTGTGCCTCCATCTACTCCCTCACTTCACCCCCATCCAATTATTTTGGAGCAAATCCTGGACGTCATATTGGTCCATCTGTAAACACTTCAGTGTGTATCTCTTAAAGGTAAGGACCCTTTAAGAAGAAAAATACAATCACTATACTATGATCCCACCTAACCAAAATGCGTATTTCTTTAACAGAGGAAATACACTGAAGCCGAGGGCAGGCCAAGTAGAAGGAACAGCAGGTGCAATGGACTGAGGCAGGGGGGTGTGCAGGTTATTTAACAAGCAAGGGAGGCTCTTGTGGCTGAAGCCAAGAGGACAAGCGATCAGAGTGGTGGATGGCGGCCAGACCATTTACTTATAAGCCTCAGTAAGGAGCTTGAATTTGAACTTTATTCTCAGAGCAATGAGTAGCCCCTGAATGGCTTTAATCAATGCTGAGAGACAATCTGAAGGCAGGAAAAAAAAAGAATCCCAGCATAATATCTGGGCCTCCCACTGATCCTGAACCGTGCTTTTGTTTGGGAGAAGTCATCATTTGCGAGGCTGAGCAGTTATTTCTCTCTTTCAAGTGTTTCAACATCTGTGTGCCTGTCCTCTCTGGTGATGTGGACAGAGCATGGGCTCTGGAATCAGGCAGACTGGAGTTCAAATCCTGCCTCTGCTACTTACAAGAGGTGTGAGTGTGGGTAAGTCGCTCTCCCTCTCTGAACACCCTTTTCCTCTTCTGTAAAAGGCATTGTGGAGCCCTTACTGCAAAGCTCACTGTGAAGCCTGAGGGAAATTCCACAGACAGCCCAGTGACTGGCTATAGAAACTCAGTCAATGAACTGTCTTGTCCTCCCCTATCCCCTGCCCTTACTGGGAAACTCACTATGGAGAGTAAAGAGAGGCTGAGGGTTTAGGGCCTACCTGAAGTGGGAGGCCCTGCCCTGCTAGCAGCCTTGAGCTTGGGGCTTCCTGCTCTCTCTGAAATCCAGTCCAAGAGTTTATAGCCCTTTTAGGGGAGGAGAGGGGCCTGGGTATAATAGCCCAGCTTTCCCACTGGCCATTTGGGGCCAGCAGTGCCCCAGGTAGAAAACCCCAGGCCCCGAAGGCTCTCAACTCTCAACGAATCAAAAAAAAAAAAAAAAAAAAAAGCCTAAGGCCTCCTCCCCCACTGCCAGCACTGTGCTTTGGATGGGGTTATGATAAGGGCTGAGTCTTCTGCCTGGCTTGGGGCCCAAGGCCTCCCAGCCAAGGACAAGCTTCCAGTAATGATTGGATCTTTATTTTAGTCAGGATTTGCTGTCTCAGCATGCCTTCTCAGGAAGGTCCCAGCTAGGGTGGGTCAGCTCTATCTCCATGTCCCCACTAGTCAAGCACACAGGTAAACAGATGCACCTGTACACATGCACACATATCTTTGTATGTATACACACATTCCTCCATGCACACCTACCCACCCTCATGTACATAAATACACATAAACAGACATGCATGTGTAAGCTGACATACATGAACTCACATATATGTTCTCGTATACACATATTCACATTCCTTAATCCACACATACAAACAAAAATGCACACACTCAGACACACCTGTGTACTCATACACCTATTCTTATGTTTGGTACACACTGCCACTGTGGTAGATAGTTTCCAAAGATGACGACCCTCGATTCCTTCCTTCCTTGTATTTGCACGGTGCTTCACCCATCAAAAGGTGAATTATAGTTCCCCTCCTCTTGAATCTTTGTGGTAGAAGTAGCATTCTGGGATTTCTGAATCTGGGCTTTACAAGGACTGGCAGCTTTTGCTTCCTTCTTCTTGGGAGCTGGCTTCCTTATAAGAAGTCCAACCATCCTGAGGCTGCCATGCTGTGAGGAAGCCCAAATTAGCCATGAAAAGAGAGAGGGGAGATGTGGAGGAGCACTGATACACTAGGCAAGTGAAGCCTTCTTGGCACTTTCGACCTGGCCTAGCTGCCAGCTGAATGTAGCCTAGTGAGTGACCCCAGTTGATCCATGTGGGGCAAGAAGACCACCCAGCCACACCCTCCCCAAAATCCTGATCCACACAGTCATGGGGCATAATAAAGCTTTGTTGTTTTAAGCCACTATGTTTTGAGATTTCTTGTTATGTACCAATAGATAGCTGAAACACATATTATATAATCATTTATGTTCATATATACACAAACTCATATACAGTTAACACACTCAGCTGTTAACTGAAAGGTTGGAGATTCGAGCCCACCCAGAGGCACCTCACAAAAAAGTCCTGGCAATCTACTTCTGAAAAATTAGCCACTGAAAACCCTGTGTAGCACAGATCTACTTTGACACACATGGGGTCGCCACGAGTCACAGTCAGCATGAGATGCATATACTCTGTTAAATATCTACCCCAAATTCATTCCCACTCATCTTCCTTTCTGACAGAACTTTATTAGGTGACCATCATTCCTCCAAGCAGTCCTGTGCTTTAAGAGACTGATTTCATTCTCAGCTCCAGGTCTTGGTAAGTCCAAGTCAACGTTGGTGGTGTCAGTCCCTCTGACAGAGATTGGTTTAGCTTTGGCCAGGTGACCAAGTGCTAGCCCATTAGCGATGGGGGGAAGTCAGCTTGGGGCATCTGGAAAATTTCCTCTTTCTTAAGAAAGTCACCCCAGAAGCGAAGATCATTTAGCTGTCATTAGACTTTGTGGTGTCTGAATATGGGATATGGAAAGGCTGCAGCCATTTTGTGACCACAAGGGCATAGGATTAAGCAGAGTGGAGAGGTGGGAAAAATCTGAGCTCTTAATGACATTACTAGCTCGTGCCATCGGTCACCTTGAGAATCCTTCCATCTCTGGAATTCCAGTAATGTGAGATGATAATAACTTTATTTATTGTTTGATTTTTTTTTTTTTACTTGCAGCCTAAAATATCCAACTGATACTACCCTTAGATACACAAATACTCTCACATATACACACCCACAAACTTTACATAGACCCAGAGCTACGCAGAGAAAGTCACAGCTGAGTACGCATGGGCATAATAATACTCCCACATATATGCACAGTGATACACATCTTATACACAGAGATAAGCATAATGCTCCTGCATACATGGAATTCCTGGGTGGTGCAAATGGTTAATGAGCTTGGCTAACAGAAAGGTTGGAGGTTTGAGTCTCCCTGGAGGCACCTTGGAAGAAAGACATGGTGATCTACTTCTGAAAAAATCAGACATTGAAAACCCTATGGAGCACAGTTGTACTCTGAATACATGGAGTCACCATGAGTCGGAGTCCACTCGATGGCAACTGGCTGGTTTGTATATACAGATATAAGGACCAAACCCAACCTCACCAAATCCGTTGCTGTTGAGCTGATTCCGACTCATAGTGATCCAATAGGACAGAGCAGACCTGCCCTATAGGTTTCCAAGGAGTGGCTGGTGGATTCGAACTGCTGACCTTTTGGTTAGCAGCTGAGCTGTTAACCACTGCACCACCAGGGCTCCAGATATAAGGACACACATACATAATTCCTCACGTATGCACACAATTCCTATGTACAATACCATGGACTTGAATGCACACAGGCATTGTGCATTGTACACAGAGGCACATGGACACACGTGATGGTCACCTCAACACCTACATGAACTTACTTATTCCTGCCCACATCTGAACAACCACAGCTCTAGGGCTGCTTGGCTGTGCACAGGGTGAGGAGCTATCAGGACTGACAGAAAGTTCTGCAGGGAGTTAGGAAAGAGAGACTTGCAGACCAAAACACAGCCCAAGAGGATGTCAGTTCCAGGGTTGCCTTGGATAGGCATGGAAGCCCTGTGGTCATAGATGCTGTATCTAACACAGCACCAGAGTAGGCTGTGATACCCTTGCTTCCATCTTCAAAGGGGAAAGAAAACCTTCCCTCTCCCACCCCAGAACCTCTTTCCATATTGACATCAAACACGCTGCCCTACAAGGAATTCTTAGTTACCTTGTAGGCAAACACCGAATTAGGCATTGCCTAAATGTCAGTTTTTACCATTTATGCCACTGGGCATTCTAGGTAGAGGGAAAAGTGTATGCAAAGGCAAGAAGGGGTAAACTAGCATAGTGAGTCTGGGGGAGTCCAATGATGATGAGTTTGGAGCAGAGAGTGAGGGCGCAACTGGTAATGAGGCTAGAGAGGTGGGCAAGGGCCAGATCAGACCCCCAGGTTTACTCCTAAATTCCCATGATGTGCTTGGTTCCCTCCGCCTGTCTTCAGTGCCAGGGCACCCTGCACATAGGTGTTTCTCTTCCATCCACTGATCTTCTCATGGCAAACTCCCAAATCAAATGAATAGGCAAGACATTTTGGGAGACAAGGAAGCAAGAAAAAATTTTCTTTCCGGCTTGTGTGTGAAGTTACTTGGGTTTTATTCTCTAAATATTACCCTTCTTTAGTATCTTCCCATAACACAGAGGAGTTATCATGGATATTGTTGTTAAATCAGTTTTCAGTTATTATTTGATAATGTAAATTCATCTTTCAGAAGTTTCATGTTCCCAAGTTAAAAAAATAAAAAGCAGTTTGCAAAATAGTATATACATGGTAATATGACCTCATTTTTAATAAAATGCTTGTGTGTATATTTATATGTGCATGTAATAAGGTCTAGAAGGATTTTTAAAAATTTTATTTATTTTGTTGCTGTTGAGAATATACACAGCAAAACATGTACAATTCAGTGACATTACATTCTTCCATTTGTGCAATCACTCTCACCCTAATTTTCTGAGCTGCTCCTCCCCTTTAAAATACACTCACTGCCCCCTCAGTTTCCTATCTAATCTTTTGATCGTTGTTGTCAATTTGATCCCATGTAGATAGTTCTTAAAAGAACATAATGCTCAAGGCACTCATTTTTCACTAGCTGAGCTAAACTAACTACTCGTTAGTTTCAAGAAGACTTCAGGGAATATTTTTTGTTTGTTTATTTATTGTTGTCGTTTAAGTGAAAGTTTACATTTCAAGTTAGTCTCATACAAATTTTTTTTTTAAATTTTTTTATTGTACTTTAGGTGAAGGTTTACAGAACAAATAGTTTCTCATTAAACAGTCAGTACACATATTGTTTTATGACATTGGTTAACAACCCCACGACATGTCAACACTCTCCCTTCTCGACCTTGGAGGACCTTTTTATGGGGGGTGAAAATATACATAGCCAAAGATACACCATTTCAGAAATTTCTGCATGTGCAATTCAGTAACATTGATTACATTCTTCCAGTTGTGCTGCTATTCTCACTATCCTTTTCCAAATTATTTCATCACCGTTATCTTCAACTCACTGGCCCGTAGGCTTCCCATCAAACCTTTTGAGTTGCAGTTCTCATACAAAAATTTATACAGACATTGTTACGTGACCCTAATTGCTCTCTCTATACTGTGACAGCACACTCCTCCTTTCCACCCCTGATTTCCCATGTCCATTCAACCAGCTCCTGACCCTCTCTGCCTTCTCATCTCACCTCCAGACAGAAGCTGCCCATTCAGTCTCATGTATCTGCTTGAGCAAAGAAGCACACTCTTCACAAGTATCATTTTATGCCCCACAGTCCAGTCCAATCTTTGTTTGAAGAGCTGGCCTCGGGAATTGTTTTAGTTCTGGGTTGACAGAGAGTCCAGGGGCCTTGCTTTCTGGGGTTACTCCAGTCTCAGTCAGACCATTAAGTCTGTTCTTTTTACTAACAGAGGATATTTTTGGTTTAAGGTTTAAAGATTATCTCTGGGCAATAGTTTCAGGGGTTCATCTAGCCTCCAAAGCTCTGGAAAGTCTGGATTCCATAAAAATTCTGTTCTATATTTCCCCCCCTTTGATCAGAATTCTTCTACAGAATCTTTGATCAAAATGTTCACTAGTCGTAGCCAGGCACCATCCAGTTCTTCTGGTCTCATGGGATCTGGAAGGATTTATACACCAACCATTAAACAACAGTTATATTTGAGTGATGAAATTACAGATTATCTTCATCTCCTTTAGATTTTCTGCATTTTTCTGAATTTTATGCAAAAAGCATAAAAGTTACTTTTATTATTGGGAGAAAATAATTTCAAATAAAAAACAAATGTTTTGCTGGTATTCTAACCAAGAGTATGAAGCTGGTTGTAAGAAAATGGGAATAAGGACATTTCAGGAGAAGCAGGAAAGGAGACATGAAATCTACCTGTGCCCCATAGAATCCTCCAGGTGTCTTCTGGGAACCTGACAGGATCTGTGGCTTTGTCCTCTAGACCAAGGCAAGTCAAAGAGGTAAAAAAGGATCATAGGAAGGGCTCCTGTCCAAACGAGTGTCTGATCTAGGTGGAGGTATGAGTCACACAACATGAAAAGAACAGCAGGCAGTAATTAGAGGTGATGGGGAAAGAGAACTGCCCCGGGGTTGGGAGAAATGGGTTCCGTCCCATTTCCGGCACCCAGTGGCCCGGGGCAAGTCATTTCACCTCTCTGAACCTCAATCTCCTTACCTGTCAAAGAGATTTAATTACTTGAAACTGGTGTCACGTAACAATATGTATATAAATTAACTCAAGCTGTAAACTTTCACCCAAAGCACAATTTAAAAAAAAAAAAAAGAGGTTTGATTACAATACTTGGGATGCAGTGATGATCAGGTGAGATAACATATCTGTGACAGCTTTGGGAACTGAAAGGTGAGGTATCAGTCATCCTTCAACCTGGAAAAGCACCTCAAACTCAGAGGGATCCATCCTTATGGTGGAAATTCAGAACTAAGCAGTGGGCAAATGGTGTGGACTGTCTGGGAGCAGGGCCACCTTTGGATGGTCCTTAACAGTTCCACTAGGCAGGCTACCCAGCTGACATTCCAGAAGCTGAGGTCAGGGAGGGCATTCTTGCCTCAGCTCCAAGACCTACCCAGCCGGCTCCCTCTCTAGAGCAGTGCACCCCAAGGAGAGAAAAACAGAAGCAGCGGCTTCTTGGCTTTCTCAGAATGTCCAATCCTTTCCATAATTTAACTGCCTGCTCCGGATAATTACTTTTCTCCTGCTTATGAGCTTAGAGCAATAGTAGTTCCCAATAAGTAGAGACTTAATAAGGCTAAATTATAATGAGTGTCCTGCAGAATTACACAGCGCATTAACACCAAATGAGTTCATTAGAAATTCATTAGGAATGATTCCTGTGGTCGCCACAGGAGTTAATCACGGTTAGCCAGCTGCAGGAAAGGGGGGATGCGTAATTGCACGGAAGGCTGGATGTAGACCTTTTGGCCTCTGACTTTGGCCTGAAGCAGTATTTTTGGAGGTTCAGAGGCTGCTTTGGTCGTAAGTTTGGAGGTGAGGTGGTTTGGACGTCATTGGACCTGCCTCCCGCTCCTCCTCCTTTCTGGCTATGGCCCCAGTCGGGACTAGGCTTATAAATGTGGGTGTGGACAATCTCCTTTCCCAATCCTGGGGAGCGGAGAAGTCATAGTGGACACTTGTAGTTCTTGCCTGCCCAGCGTCCATTTCCCCTTCTTCTGTAAGACTGAGTGCTTCCACGTTCCTTGAAGAGCTATCTCTCCTCAACTGCATGTGGGTATGCGTGGGACTGTCAGTCAAGACCTCCACGCGGCTCACCACCCCCGGGAGTGGATCCATGTCCCTAGATAGGCTGATTGAACTTCCTTCTTGGTATTTGTGTGAGTGATAAATATATCTGTAACAAATCATTTGGCATTTCAACATTCTTCACATGTACAATTCTCTCCTGGTATTTTAAAATTGTTATTGTTATAGTTAACAGCCTTTTGGGTTGTCCCCGACTCATGGTGACCCCATGCACAAGGGAACAAAAAATGTTGACGGTCCTGCACCATCCCCACGATTGGTTGCAGATCAGACAATGTTCCCTTGTGCTCCATAGGGTTTTCATTGGTTGATATTCAGAGTTATATCACCAGGCATTCCTTCTTACTCCCTCTTAGTCTGGAAGCTTCGCTGAAACGTTCAGCATCACAGCAACACGCTAGCCTCCACTGACAGAGGTGTGGTGGCTGCACATGGGGCACATTGGCCGGGAATTGAAACTGGGTCTCCTGCATGAAAGGCAAGAATTCTACCACTGAACCAGCACTGCCCCCATATTTTTTAATAGCTAACATTTACTACACACTTTCTTTGTGCCAGTTCCCTTTCTAAATAAATGCGTTCCATGTACTGTGAAACCTGTGGGAAACGGGGCTGCCTTGTTTTTCCAGGTCTCACAAGTTTTCCTCCTTTGACAGGGTGCAGTCTTACCACTTTTTTATCTCTCTCAATTAATGGAGAATATTTGAGTTTTTCTTCTCTGATCGTTTTCCACCTTACACAGGTTCTGGCTTTCACAGGTTTTACTGAATTAAGTTATCCAATCTTCTCAGGGCTTTAGGAGTTGGGTTTGTTAGCCCCATTCTGTCAAGAAGGAATCCCAAGCACAGAGGTTAAGTGACCTATCCAAGGTGATACAACCAGGAACTGACTGAGCTGGGAATTTGAGTTGTGAGTGGAGTCCGATATAAGGACGTAGGATGGTTGAAGTTGATTCCTAGGGTGGTAGTACTATAAGGAGTCTGTTTCTTCCTTCCTGCTCTTGGTGCTATCTTGAGGTCTGGTGGGTCAGCTTTTCCATTCCTTCTGTGAGCTATCCCATATCCTTCCAGAGTCACTGTCTGTTACGTCTGAAAGAGCTCAGGTAATGCCTGAGCCAACCAGCAAAAAAAAAAAAAGAAAAGAAAAGAGAAAAACCAAACCCGTTGCCATTGAGTCGATTCTGACTCATAGTGACCCTATATAACAGAGTAGAACTGCCCCCTAGGGTTTCCAAGGAGCGGCTGGCTGGTGGATTCAAATGCTGACCTTTTGGTTAGTAGCTGAATGTGTAACCACTGTGCCACCACGGCTCTGAGCTAACCAACAAGTACCTGTAAAACCTTTACTATGAATCCCACCCATAACTGCGGTACAGGTCACACAGAAGGGTGGAGCAGGCTTCCTGCCTTCCAGTTTAGATGGGAAAACAATAAACCAGTTGCCATCAAGTATATTTCAACTCGTGGTGACCCCACTTTTGTCAGAGTAGAACTGTGCTCCATAGGGTTTTCAGTGGCTAATTTTTTGGAAGTAGATTGCCAGATGCCTCTGGATGAATTTGAACCTCCAACCTTTTGGTTAGCAGCCAAGTGCGTTAACAGTTTGCACCACCCAGGGAGTCTGGGAAAATAGTGGCAGCACTTTAATTCTGTGCCCTACTGCTCAGTTCTAAGAGGAAGAGAGCCAGACAAGGCTGGATTAGATTGGTAAGAGAAAAAGGCTTCGTGTCACAGGGGTGAGTGGCAGATGAGCTGGGTAAGGTCTTTGGAAAGAGGTCAGTGTAGTGGACAATTTTTGGCTATCTTCCCAGGCCACAGTCCCTTCTTCAACTGTCCCTGTCCACCTAGAGCAGTTGGTCCTGATGGCTGAGGTGGTACGTCATGACCCTATTGCAGGGTTGAGCATCAGCACACACTTCTGTGTTTAGAGAACTCCCACCGCATGAGTTCTGGTGGAAGGCAGGGTCCACTTCCCAGTACAAAACTGAAAAGGCCAGATACTTATGTCCCAGTCACTCCTTGGCAATGAGGGTGCTTATGACGCGAAGAAGCAGGGACAAGAGAATCCATTCTGGTGGTGGTCACCAAATCTAGTGTCCCGGGGCAATGGTGGCTGTATTGCCAATGTCTAGCACCACTGGTGATAGGGGTATGAACTTCCCAAACCCATTTTTGGTGGTATTGGCAGTGACGTCCTCACAATACCATTTCTGTAACGTGATTGTGGCTGTGGTTCTAGCTGCTTGTCCTGCCTGTTTTTCAAGCCTGAAAATTCTGTGAGCTAATCCACGTCCTTTCAATAAATATATTTTCTGTTTAAATCATTGCTGTTGCTTGTAATTAAGAGCCCTGATTGACAGAGGTCCACCTCCCCGCCCACAGCTGACTGGACCAGAGGTAGACACATGACTCATGATAGACCAGTCAGATTACACCTCTCCTAGGAAATTTAACTTAATTTCTCTTGGTTGCTCTGAAAGTTGTGTTGTCTGAGTATACATGAGTTAGCAGAGAAAGGAGGTCTGCTGAGAATGACGTAGGCACAGAGCATGTGACACCATAGGGAAGATAGAGAGAGTGATAGAGTTCCTGACACGTTCTTGTTCCTGATTCTACTTTGTCATGAAGCCTTACTTCATGTCCTGCCCTTGGGTTCCCTGAGATGTCCCTGCATCTTTATAGCATTAAGTTGAACTATATGAAAAAAAATTTTTATAGGTCAAAAATATCAAATATCCATTTTGGAGTACTATGCAACGAGAAAGAACAACAATAAATCTGTGAAGCATCTCATAACATGGATGAAACTGGAGGACATTATGCAGAGCGAAATAAGTCAGTCACAAAAGGACAAATTGTATGAGACCTCTATTGTAAAAACCCATGAAAAAGTTCACACACAAAATGTAACAATCTTTGTTGGTTACCAGGGTTGGGAGGGGTGGAGGGGAACTACTAAATAGGCAACAGATAAGTGGTGTTTTGGGTGAAGGGTGAGACAGTACACAATATAGGGGAAACCAGCACAACTTGTCACGGAAGCCCCATAGACACATCCAAACTCCCTGAGGGACTGAATTGCTGGGCAGAGGGCTGTGGGGACCATGGTCTCAGGGAACATCTAGCTCAATTGGCATGACACAGCTTATAAAGACAATGCTGTACATTCTACCTTGATGAGTAGTGTCTGGGGTCTTAAAAGCCTGTGAGCGGCCATCTAAGATACTCCACCAGTCTCATCCCTTTGGGAGCAAGGGAGAATGAAGAGAACAGGATACAAGGAAAAGATTAGTCCGAAGAATTAATGGACCACAGCTACCAAGGCCTCCACCGGACTGAGTCCAGTACAGCTAGATGGTGCCTGGTTACCACCACTGAGTGCTCTGACCAGGATCACAACAGAGGGCTCTGGACAGAGCTGGAGAAGGATGTAGAACATAATTCTAACTCACAAAACAAAGACCAGATTTACTGGCCTAAAGGAGACTGGAGAAACCTTCGAGAGTATGGCCCTTAGACACTCTTTTAGCTCAGTGGTGAAGTTATCTCCAAGGTTCACCGTTCAGTCTGGGAGTGGACAGCCCCATAAAACCAAATGGGACTAATGAAGTACAGTAGTCCAGTGACAAGGGCCACAAGGCAGAAGGGGACAAGGAAGCTGGTGATAGGGAACCCAAGGTTGAGTAAGGATATTGTTGATGTGTTGTGAGATTGTTAACCATTGTCATAGGGCAACATGTGTAGTAACTGTTAAATGAGAAACTGTTTTGTTTTGTAAGCCTTCATCTTAAGCGAGAATAGCAGCACAGTGGGAAGAGTGTAGTCAATGTCACTGAACTGTGCATGTAGAAATTTTTGAAATGGTGTATCTTTGGCTATGTGTATTTTCACCAAAAAAGAAGGTTGAGAAGTTAGAGGCTTGACATGTTGTGGGGTTGTTAACCAATGTCGTAAAACAATATGTGTACTACTCTTCCATGAGAAACTATTTGTTCTGTAAGCCTTCACCTGAAGTACAATTAAAAAAAAAAAAAAATATATATATATATATATATATATATATATATATATATATATATACTTTAAAAAAAATCAAATTTCATCATTTATGTATGCTTATCTCCCTTTTGGCCTAAATTAGCTTAAATGGGTTTCTTTACTTGTAGCCCAAAGGATTTTTTCTACAGCAGTCAGAGAAATGCCATGAGCTCAGAAGTGGGACATAGAACAGACAGGGACACAAAACAGAAGCAGAGCACAAGGGTTTTCCCATCTGGCAAAGATCGTTCCCAGTGAAGAGGCTGCCCTGCAGACACTGGCTGCAGGAATTTCCACCTGTTACATTATGGTATATCAATACAGTGAATTGCTATATGGCCATTAAGAGTGAGGATTGGGGCTGGAGTGGGTGCTGGGGTAGTGGGAATGATATAGGAGACTTGAAAAGAAGGTGAAGATGATTTCAAACCACTTGCTATAGGGAATGGGAATGGGATCCACCCAGCGATGAGAGGAAGGACTGCTGAATGGCCCCAAAGCCCTGCTGAGGGAGGAGCATGAATTTGTGTTGGTGTTGGCTTCCCATGGTGCCATCACTTCTGGCTGCAGTCAGCAGTCCCAGACATGGTAGGTGGGAAGACAAATTCTTTTATTGTCCAAGGATGGGTGGGGCCTAGGAAGCCAATTCGGCCAAAGGACGTTGAGGGTCCCGGCAGAGGAAGTAATGCATCCATGGGCTGGGTAGGAGAGGAAGTGAGGCTAAAAATAGGGGGATGAACTGAGGAAAAAGGGATGAACTGCAAGGCTGGAAGCTCCCTTCGGTAGAGTGGGGATAGTTTTCCCTTCTGCTATATATCTCTGTTCCCTAACACAAAGGCGAGTGCTCAGTGAATGTATCTTGAATGAATGAATTATTGTTCTCACTGTAAATTAACAGACTGCTTTTCATTAGAGAGGCAGCAGGATCCAGGTCCTAGAGCAGACTGTCTGGGTGGGCAATCCTGTGTTTCCACTTACCAACCGAGTGTGACATTTCTGAGCCTCGGTTTCCTCATCTACATAATGGGTGTAATACAAGGACCTACCTAACAGGCTGGCTGGGAGAACTGGATGATATTCAAGTAAAGCATTAGTACAGTCCAGCATATTGCTTGTGTTCAATAGTTGTTTCTCCTAGTATTCCTCATCAACTGAGTTGGAGAAGTCCATGGGAGTAGCAGGCTTTGCTGAGGGTGGAAGAATAGGAGCTTTGGACACGTTAAGTTTGAGACGGTATAACAGACAAAGGAGAGCTGTGAAGTAGGCAGTTGTACATATGAATTCAGAAGAGAAGCCTGGGATAGAGATACAAATTTAGGAGTCATCAGTAGTTAAAACTAGTTGCCATCAAATCAACTTCAATTTACAGTGACACCGTGTGTGTTAGAGTAGAACTCTACTCCACAGGGTCTTCAATGACTGATTTTTCTGAAGTAGATTGGCAGCCCTTTCTTCCTAGGCACCTCTGGGTGGACTCCAACCTCCAATCTTTTGGTTAGCACCAAGCGTGTTAACTATTTGCACCACCCAGGGACTCCATATAGATGATCTTTAAAGCCATGGGCTAGATGAGATCACCAAGTGTGTGAATGCTCAGAGAAAAGACGAGAACACGGACTGAACTCCAGGGCATTTGACACTTAGAGACGAGGGAGGTGATTATGACTACAAAGCTGGTGATCAGACACACTCTTCTATATTGTGTACCAGGCTCTGTAAAAAGTGCTTTAGAAAAATTAACTCATTTAATACTCATAATAATCCTTTAAGGGGGCACCATTGTTATCCCCATTTTGCAGATGAGAAAACTGAGTTCCAGGAAGAAAAATAACTTGCCCAAGGTCACACAGGCAGTGAGTGGTGGAGCTGGGCTTCAAACCCAGGCAGCCTGGCCCCAGAGTCCCTATCTCTTCCATTTCTCACCGTGGATTAAAAAAAGTGCTGACTGACCTTTCCATGGAATTGCTGAATTTCTTAGCTCCTGCCTCTTGAGAGCAGAGCTAGGAGAATCATCATGAATACATTGTCCTCAGAGGTCCCCTTTAGCCTTGACATCCTAGGATCAATCCTGATTAGCATTTCAGATTTTTGGCTGAGGGAAGAAGGAAGGAGCTTTGGTTAAAGAATCAATAACTCTGATGGAACCAGTTACTCTGCACAAGGCCCTGCAAGGTCTTGGGAATGGGGAGGCCAGAAGTGTGTCTCGAGCTCCCCCTCACACCGTGGGGTCAAAGACCTGTATTCTCACCCTGGATGTTACTCTCAGTATCACGATGACGGATTTGAGGTGGGAGTCAGAGTCCAGCATGGAAAGCTGGGTGGCCCAGAGGGATTAGCCTTTGAGACCCTTCTTTATCTCCACTGGGGCATAATTATTCTATTGGTTCATTGGCCCCATAAAACCTCACTGTGATATAGAGAGAGCTGGAGTTCATTTACCTCTCCTGGAAGGTGCTCAATGAGTGTCTTAACAAATAGGTGAATTCCTGGGCGAAGAGTGAAAGAGGCAGGGTCGGGGTGAGAGAGGCTGCAGGGCAGATGCGCACATAGACCAGACCCTCCACACTCCATCGAGAGGAAAGGAGCATACCTGAGTCAGGAGTCCTGGTGTCAGTGCTGTCCTTCCCTGACCCTACCACTCCCATCCTGCCATTGACACTGACCTTGTATACCACTCCCATCCTGCCATTGACACTGACCTTGTATGAGGAGCAACTAAGGAGAAAACAGTTTAAACTGGGGCAGAAAGAAATAAACGGGAAACAGAGTTAAATGGAGCCTGGAGAGGCCTTCTGGTCCATCCTGCCAGCTTCTTGCCCACGTCCACTGGCCTGGAGCTTCTCAACGTTACTGTCATTCACAATCATGGGGGAGCCTGTCAGAATGCAGGGTCCATGGCTCTATTGCAGACTTGCTAAACCAGACATTCTGGGGGTCAGGGCCCAGGGATTTCCATTTTCAACCAGCCCTCCCTTCTCCGCACTCCTAGTAGACCATGACGAAGACCACACTGTAAGGAACACAGCCTCACAGCCTATGCCAGACTGACCTAATCAAGTAAAATGAAACCAACAGCATCTCAGTGCCCACCAGGTACAAATACGTAAGGAAGTATACAAAACAGCCTCTATCCTGGAAGGGATTGCAATCTAATTGGGGGGTAAAAGACACAGTTTGTGAAGAGTTAAATTAATGCTACAACATGCAAATCGTAATTCAAAACAACAGGCAGATACAAAAAAATCCCGTTCCCGGATAGTTGATTCCGATTCAGAGCGACCCTATGGCACAGAATAGAACTGCCCCATAGGGTTTCCAAGGAGCAGCTGGTGGATTCAAACTGCCGACTTTTTGGTTAGCAGCTGAGCTCTTAACCACTGCGCCACCAGGGCTCCAATAGGCAGAGGGTCTGGACAAATTGCCAATGGGAGGGAATAGTAGTAAATGTCATTCAGTGAGCACCTACAAAATGCTGTATCCTGTGTTAAAGACTTTAATTACCTAGTCTCATTTTTTAAAATTGTGGTAAATACATACAAAACATTTGCCATTTCAACAATCTTCATATGTGAAGTAGGGTGACATTAATTATGTTCACCATGTTGTTCAACCATCACCCTTATCGGATCCCAAATTTTTCCATCACACTTAACAGGAACTCAGTGTCCCCTAAGCACTGAGTTCCCCTTTCCCCCTCCCTTTCACTTGCCCCTGGTAATTGCTAATAAACTGTGGTCTATACACACTCGCCTACCCCAGATATTTCATGTGAGTGGACTCATACGATATTCGTGCTTTTTTTTGACTGACTTATTTCACTTGGCATGATGTTTTCAAGGTCCCTCCACGCTGTAGCATGTATCAGCACTACTTTCTCTTACTGGTGGAGTAATATTCCATTGTATGCATGTACCACATTTTGCCCATCCACTCATCTGTTGATGGACATTTAGGCTCTTCCTGATGTTTTGGCTATTGTGAATAATGTTGCAGTGAACACTGATGTCCAAGTATGTGTTTGTGTTGTTGCTTTTAATTCTTTTGAGACATACTCTTCATTGAATTGTCATGGTATATATTTTTATCCCCCATTTAATAGTAAGTAAAGACTTCAGCTTAGAAGCCAGTTCCTCTCAGAATGGCCTTCCCTGAGCCCTAGGAGGCTGGTCAGGGTAGCGTCTCTGGAACCCTAAAACATCCTTATGTTATGGCGTTTATTACATTCATCCCACCGGGTTGTAATTGCTTGTTTACTAGTCTGGGTCTCCCACAAAACTTGAGGACAGATACTTAGTATTTCCAGAGCCTGGTACACAGTAGGAGTCCCTGGAAGACGCAAACAGTTAACATGCTAGGCTGCTACCCAAAAAGTTGGCAATGTGAATCCACCCAGAGGTGCCCTGGAAGAAAGGCCTGGCAATCTACTTCTGAAAAAATCAGCCACTGAAAACCCTATGGAACACAGTTCTACTTTGTCACACACAAGGTTGTCATGAGTTGGAGTCAAATGAGTGAACGCTGTGTGTCTGAAATCTCAGAGCTAAGTGAAGGGATTATTTATGTGCACTCCAAAGCCCAAGTATCCTACACCCCTTCTCCCAGCCAGAGCCATTTTAAACTGATGGTACACACTATAGAGATCACTGCAAGGGACACTCTTTCCAGGTTGGCATGATGAGAGAAGACTCCCTGGACAAGGTGAAGTTGGAAGGACAATTAGAATTTGGAAAGACAGCTGAAAGGTGAGCAGGCATTACAGGTGGGCTGAGGCATGAAGGTGGGGTTCTACAAACTGCGCACTTCCCGGGCACTCCAGGAGACTGCACCCACTCTCTAAGCCTTTCTAGCTTGCCCACTGGCTGTCACGTTATATCTAACTCACATTCCAATTACTGCTGTTAAATTGTTTTCCTCCAAAATCGCCAGGGAGATGGCAAATTCTCCACTGGTTCCCATACCTAGACCCGAGCAACATAATGTATTCTACTAGTGGATTTGTCCATTTGGAAAATCTCTTTTAATAACGAATGAGGTATTTTTCAGTTTCTATGAAGTAATAAGATCCCTTAACGTTCATGATCCATTGCTCAGGGAAAAAAGCAAGACACAGAACTGTATCTCTGAATTTTATTTTTGTTATAAAGAACAGGGAAAAAGAAAAAAGGAGAAGCACAAAGATGTTAGTGTGCATGCATTTGGAAAATGTCTAGAAGGTTAAAGACTGAATTTAACAGCAGCTGGCTCTGGCAAATGAGATGGGGTGGGATGTGGGACATTTGTCTTTACATAGTTTTGAGCTTTCGTTTTTTTAAACAGTGAGTGGTTTAATTTTACGACTGAAAAATAAGAGCTCTCGGTGAGATTATGGGTGGTTTCTAGTTTATTTGTGTTGTTTTTTCTCCCAAATTTTCTACAGTAAACATCTATTACTTTTATAATAATGAAAAAAAAAAAAAAAAACAACTTCCTGCTAGGTTGTTGTTGTTAGCTGCCATTGAGTCAACTCATGGCGACCTTATGTATAACAGAACGAACTGTTGCCTGGTCCTGTGCCATCTTCATGACTGTTGGTATGTTTGCGTTCATTGTTGCGGCTATTGTTTTATTAACTATAATTTCCCTCTCCATTGTTGTTGTTAGGTGCCATTAGGTCGATTTTCAACTCAGAGTGACTCCACATGACAAAGAACAACTTCCCTATAGGGTTTTCTTGGCTGTAATCTTTATGGAAGCAAGCGATCTTTAAAGATTCCAGGTCTTTCTCCAGCTGAGCAGCGGGCTGGGTTCAAATCTCCAACCTTTCAGTTAGCAGCCAAGCACTTAACTGTTTGTGTCACCACACCTGCTTTATTGTGTTTATTGTGGCAATTCATTTCATTGAGGGTTTCCCTCGTTTTCGATGACCCTCTACTTTGTTGATCCAACTAGAATGAAATGGTTGGTAACTTCCTGCTATAAAAATTGTTGAAAAGAAATATTTTCTTAAAGTGGAACAACTTGAGGAGCCCTGGTGGCATAGAGGTTAAAAGCTCAGCTGCTAACCAAAACGTAGGCAGTTTGAACCCCCCCCCGCTGCTCCTTGGAAACCCTATAGGGCAGTTCTACTCTGTCCTACAGGGTCATTAGGAGTCAGAATTGACTCGATGGCAACGGTTTCGTTTTTTTGGTTTAGACCAATTTGTGATATTGTAGGCAGGACGTCTGGGGAAAGTAACAATGACTTTCTAAACTTTGAATCCTGAGAGACCCAAGCATCCAAACAAGCTGTGTATACCAATTCAGTCCCAACTTGGCAAAACATGTTAAGAGCTAGAAGAATGTTCCAGATCCCTTGGTTTTGTAATCTCACCCTGAGGCTTTAGCACAAGAAAATACTTTAAAAAATTACTCTACATACAAGGAATCTTGTGGTAGCATTATACTTAATGGGGGAAGCTGGGATCTACCTAAAATGTCAGCAGCAAACAGCAGAGATGGTTAATATTCCAATTGGTGGACTATTATGCAGCCATTTCTAACAATAAACATGACAGCTTTATAGAGACATGGGACTGTGTTTACAAACTAATGCTGGGTGTAGAAAAATAGGATGCAATATTGCATTTACATGGTGATTATGGCTGTTACATCTCTGTCATAATGAGAGTTGACGAGAAAGAAAGCAAGGATGAGAGAGAAGAGGGAGGGAGGGAGGGAAGAAAGAGAAAGAGAGAGAACAGAAAAAATAAACAGTTATTGTGTTAGGGTGATGGAATTATGGGGGATTTTGGGGAACATCTTTATAAGATTGGAAAGTTGTTTTGGTAGTAGGTATGAAATATACATAGAGGCTCTGTGACTTTTGGCAAGTCAGTTAACTTTTCTGAACCTGTTTCCTCTTCTGGAAATGGGGACAGTAATGGTACCTACTTCATGGAGCAGTTTCGAGGATTAAGTGAGATAATCCATGTAAAACACTGAGCAGCGTGCTCCATGCACAATAAGCGCTCAGTAAATGTTAGCTATTGTCATGATGATTTCGCCATTGTTATCATCAACGAGCGGAAATTCTTAAATTATGTAGGTAGGAGTGTAAATGCTATAACCTTTCTGAAAAGCAGTAGATTAATAGATACAAACATTTAAATTAAAAAAACCCTTTGTTCCAGGAATTTCACATGTAGGAATTCATCTTAGCAAATACGCTTGGTGAAGTATGTGACACCTACACCAAGAGATGTGAGCAAGAATGTTTATCTCAGGGTTATTTATAATGAAAAAGGATTGGAAACAATCTAACGGTCCGGCAGTAGTTATGTAAATTACGAAACATACATACAAGAGAATACTCTGGGGCTATTAAAAAGGATATGCTATAACTTTATATAATGCTGTGGACATGTGTCTTTATCATTACATAAAAGGAGGAGACAGGGCCTGAGACCAGAAGAACTAGACGGTGCCCGGTTACCACCAGCGAACGCCCTGACAGGGAACACAACAGAGAGCCCCTGATGGAGCAGGAGAAAAGTGGGGCGCAGAACTCAAATTCTAGTAAAAAGTTCAGTCTTAATGGTTTGACTTAGACTGGAGGGACCCCAGAAAACATGGCCACTGGACACTCTGTTAGCCCAAAACTAAAACCATTCCCAAAGCCAACACTTCAAGCAAACATTAGACTGGACTATAAGACATAAAATGATACTCATGAAGACTGTGCTTCTTAGCTCAAGTAGATACATGAGACTAAATGGACAGCTCCTGTCCAGAGGCAAGATGAGAAGGCAGAGAGGGTCAGGAGCTGGTTGAATGGACATGGGAAATCAGGGGTGGAAAGGAGGAGTGTGCTGTCACAGTACAGGGAGAGAACTAGGGTTACTTAACTATTGGTGTATAAATTTTTGTATGAGAAACTAAGTTGAACTGTAAACTTTCACTTAAAGCACAATTTTAAAAAAAAGGAGGTGGCAGAACAGTATAATCCCATTTATATAAGAAAATACATGTATATTAATGCATTTAAAAGTCTGGAAGGCCACATACCAAACTGTTATCAAGGGCCACCTCTGCTGAGACTGTCATTTGCTCTGAATTATTTGAAATTGTAACATTTATAATTTATCATTAGAAAAATTCATGATATATATAATGTATATATAATTATGTATGTGTGTGTGTATGTGTAGACATACAAAGTTTTTTGTTTGTTTGTTTTTTAAGACTTAAATAAGACCCCTGACTGGTGTAAGGAATTGCAAGATTGGACACTGGAAAATGTAGCAAAATTGGTTTCATCAGTTCAGAAACCACTTAACTCCACAAGGTGTGTGAGTCAGCAACTGTAGTGAATTCTGCTATGGATAGAAATAATGGGGATTCATGGAGTACAGACCCAAGGAAAGGAGGCAGACATGCAGAGATTTCCTTAAATAATAATAATAATTGCCTTTATCCAGTGCTTTATACTTGCACCATAAATTTGTTTGCTTCAGAGAGCAATCCCATGAGGTAGGCAGGGCAAGGTGTTATCACTCTGAGCTAACCAAGTCATCAAGTGTGAAGTGGTATTGGAACTGGAAGTCGGGGGTCTGGATTCCTTGAACAAAGCACAATTTCTGAAAGCGCCTAGCCCAGTGTCTGACACAGAGTAGGTCTTCTATACATCCCAGCTCCTCCTCCTCCAAGTCCTCTCTGTGGGTCTATGTGTTGCTGCTTCCCTCTAATCCCATTCTCTGTACTCTTCTTGTCTCTATTTTCCTTCACGAGCTCTATGCTGCAGCCAAACTCAGTTTCCTTTTTCCATCACGGCCCTTCCCACCTTCATCACACTGTTCTCTCATTCTAGAAAACTGTCTCTCTACGTTCTCTGCCTCCTCCAACTTTCCTGCTTCTCTACACGTGCAAATCCTCTTGGTCCTTCAATGTTAGTATCAAATGCCAGAGCCTCCCCAAAGATATCCCAGATCCCCCAGCTGGACACCATCGCTCCTTCCCCACCCTCCAGGCCACACGTCTCTCTCCTGGGATGCAACATGCTCTGGTAGCACAAGAGCTCTCTGCGGGTGTGTTGCCTTTCTCTGACAAAGGTGAAGCTCTTTGGGGGAAGGTTCTATGTCTCATTCATCTGTGTTTCCTTGGTGCCAGCAAGCATACAGTAGGTGTTCAATGTGCTTTGGTTGATGAATGAGGGGGTGAAGGAGTAAAGGATGATGGGAGCATGGACAGAGGGCAGGAGGATGGGCCAGGGTGGGAATGACAGTGGGATGACAGCCAGCACCTCCCCAGGGTGAACAACCTCTAGGCTCTGCCGTCTCCAGGTCCTGCCCACGTCATAAAAGTGCAAGTGCTTCCTCTTCAGGGGCAGGAGGGAGAAATGGGGTGATTTAGGGGTTGATCCTTAGCAGCTGGGAGAGTTTATAAGCTGGGGCAGCAGACTCCTGGGCACCGACGTCTTCCTCATCTCCTGCTCTCTGGTCTTCACTATCCCTGCAGCATGGCCTTCAGCGGCAAGTATGAAGTGGAGAGTGAGAAGAATTATGAGGTTTTCATGAAGAAACTCGGTAAGTGAGCTCCTCCTAAGTACGCCTTTCCCAGGGCTGGCTTGTCACAGCCAGCTGTAGGACAGGAACCTGGGTCTCTCAGTTAGAGTAGGACAGGACTTCATTAATTAATATGTTAATTAATTAACTCACTCACACATCTATTGAGTGAGTTAATTAGGCTCTGGGGTTAATAGGAATACACAGTCTTTGTCTTCAAAAAGTTCACAGAGTAGGTATTAGTATCTCCACTTTACTGATGGCAAACCTGAGGCCCAGAGAAGCCAAATTCTAGTCCAAGGTCACACAGCTAGTAACTGGTGAAGCTGAGATTTGATTTGCTTACTCATTCCAACATTTATTGCATACCTGCTATACGCAAGGGCTATCCTAGTGTGAAGGAACCCTGGCGGCTCAGTGGTTAAGCACTTGGCATCTAACCAGGTCGGAGGTTCGAACCCACCAGCCACTCCAGTGGAGAAAGATGCAGCAATCTGCTTCTGTAAAGATTACAGCCTTGGAAACCTGATAGCGTAGATCTAGTTGGAATTGACTTGAAGGCAGTGGGTTTGGGGTTTTTTGGTTTTAGCCCGTGTTACCAATGGGCACCTCAGCGTGACTTGCCCAAGATCACATCAAAAGTTGGTGGCAGATGTTACATTAGCACTCAAGACCTTATAATGAGGGATGTCACCATATCCTGTCTGGGCAGGATAGCCAAGAGGTTAGTGTAGATTCCAGATTTGACAAGCCACTCACTCAGCCACTCAACAAACAGGCCTCTTACCATGCTGGGCACTGAGGGCAGGAAGATCAAAGATCCCACCCCTTCTCTTACTTCTCCACATCCAGTGCTGGTTGTGAGGAAACAGTGAGACAATGATTTGACAATCCTGCAGAAACCTCAATGCACTAAGTGTGAGGCAGTGTGACTGTAAAGATTCAGGGAACAGCCCCAGCGGGCCTGAGCCCTACCTCTGGTGGCCACGTCTTGCTTGCTAGCTGGTCCAGAGAGGCCAGGGAGCAGAGCCTTAGGAAGGTGAGAGCCCTTTTGAGTCCATTATTGGGAGTGGCCCCTATAGGAACAGTGACTTGGCTTTGTCCACAAAAGTCTAGTGTTGTGGAACTGAAAGTCAGCCAACCTCAGTTCTAGACCTGGTTTTGTTGTTAATCTGCTCTGAGACCCTAGGAAGTCCTTTCCCACTCTGGGTCAAGGTTTCCTTACCTGTAAAGTAAAAGCATTAGAAGACAGTCTTGAAGGTCCCATTTATTCTAGAACTTTGTGAGTTTGGCAAACGTCTGTTATATTTATAGTATATTAATATAATATAGTCTATCAGAAGAGCCCAAACCAAACTCATTGCTGTCATGTTGATTCTGACTTATGGTGACCCATGTGTTATACAGTAGAACTGAGCTCCATAGGGTTTACTTGGTTGTAATCTTTACAGAAGCAGATCGCCAGGCCTTTCTTCCGCAGAGCCAGTGGGTGGGTTTGAACCAACAACCTTTTGGTTAGCAGTCAAGCACAAACCATTTGTGCCATTACTGAGTACCAACTATGTACCAGGAATTTTGCAAGTCACCATCACATTTAATTTAATCCTTGCAACAGCCCTGTGAGATGGGCCTTAGCATCCACATGTTGTGAAAGGGAACACTGAGGCTTGGAGAGGTAATGACTTGCTCAGCTCAAAAATTTGAAGCCATCTCTGAGGGATAGTGCCCTTAACCTCCAGGCCAGCCTGGAGGAAAGCTTTTGCAAAGCCACAGGGTTGTAAGTAGCTCTTACATGACACTCTGCTTGTCCCCCTGCCCAGGGATCCCCAGCAGCACAGCTGATAAGGGCCGCAACTTCAAGATCACAGAGGTGCAGCAGGATGGACAGACCTTCACCTGGTCCCAGCAGTACTCCGGGGGCCAATCCATAACCAACAAGTTCACTATTGGCCAGGAGTGCGAAATGGAGACCATGGGGGGCAAGAAGTTCAAGGTGAGAGGCCACAGGCTGCCTTCACTTCTTCCTTAGGCCTCTGGTTCCCCTCTCCATCTCAAACTTGGCCTCCCTGTTCCCCAAACTGAGGCCTCTTCCTCTAGTCTAGTCTCCAGCACTAAAAGCCTGAGTTACTTGGTAAGTTAATCACCTGGCTCCAGTCAATAATGGGCACTACAGTAGCAATAAAAATAGCTAATATTTACTGAGCACTTAATATGTCCCATATACTTGCTAAATACACATCTTAATGCAGTTAATCCTATGAGGTCACTACAACTATGGTGGTGGTTGTTAATTGCCATCAAGTCAGCTGCAACTCATGGTGACCTTATGAAATGGTATCCAGTTCTGCACCATCTTCATGATCGTTGGTATATTTGAGCCCATTGTTGTGGTTATTGTGTCAATCCATCTCACTGAGGGTTTCCCTTGTTTTTGCTGATCCTATGCTTTACCATACATGATGTCCTTTTCTAGCAAGCAGTCTTCCCTGATGACATGTCCAAAGCAAGTGAGCTGAATTCTCGCCATCCTCACTTCTAAGAAACATTCTGGTTGTGTTTCTTCTAGGACTGACTAGTTCATTCTTCTAGGAGTCTACAGTGTAGTCAATATTCTATGATAACACTAAATTTGGTTGAATCATTCCTTCTATCTTCCTTTTTCATTGTCCAGCTTTCACATGCATATGTAGCAATTGAAAAGACTATGGCTTGGACCCTAATCACCATACAACTATTATCCCCATTTTACTGATGGGGCAGATGAGTCATGGGATTAAGTAGCTTGTCGCCTGGTCACATAGCTGATAAGTGAGGAATAGGCCTCCACACCCTGTCATCTGGCTCCAGAGGGCATGACCACTTTTTAATGCTGCCTCCCAGTGTAACACAGAGATGAAGATCCCAGGCCGTGGAGTCAGACTCAGCTGTGTTTGAAACCGTGATGCCCCAACTACAACAGTGCGGCCTCTGACAAGTCATTTCACCTCTCCTAGCCTCAGCTCTCTAGGACGCAAAATGGGACTAGGTGCAGTGCCTGACTCCAAGAGGCATGGTGAGGATTAAACAAGATAATGCACGGAAAGCAAGTAGCTCAGTACCTGCCACATAGTAAATGCTTGGAAAAAAAAAAAAAAGCAATTTGTTTTTGTTTTACAGGTGAAGTAACTGAGGCTCAGGGAGGCAAAGTAATGCGCCTAAGTTCCTGCAGCCAACAAATGGCCAAACAAGGGTTAGGACCGGGCTGCCTGCCTCTAATGGTCAGGCTGTCTCCACAGCGTGCTGCCTCTGCAGTGTTCATGCCACCATCCAGGACAGACGGCACCAGGCTGCTGATGGACTCATTCTGGTAGGCCTTTCTGAAAGAAGGTTTTAGGTGCCTCGATGAATTCCTGCTAGGCCTGCCCCCAGCCAACGCATGCATTTCTGATTTTCCCAGGATAGTGTGTCTTGGGCAGCAGAGAACTGAAAGGTGGAGGTCTGCCTCCACCCCACCCAGGCTGGCCCCTCAGGCCTTCAACTCATTCTGGGTCCCTCTGCAGATCCCAGCTGTGAAGGGAGAGTACTTTGCTCCCAGACTGCCAAGGTGGAGAATAAGTCATCATAATATTCACATTCTGCAAGTGGGATTAAAAAAAAAAAATTAACAATCTCCTACTGATGTGTCTACTTCAGTACACATCAATTTGCCTTATTCTTTTTAATGGCTGCACCATATCCTACAGTATGGAAAGCCATCATTTACTTCTATTTTTATTAAAAAAAAATTTTTTTTTTATTGTTCTTTAGATGAAGGTTTACAGAATAAATAGTTTCTCATTAAACAGTTAGTACACATATTGTTTTATGACAACGGTTAACAACCCATGACATGTCCACACTGTCCCTTCTCAAACTTGAGCTCCCCATTACCAGCTTTCCTGTCCTCTCCTGCCTTCTAGTCCTTGGCCCTGGACTGTTGTGCCCCATTAGTCTCTTTTTGTTTTACAGGGCTGTCTAATCTTTGGCTAAACTGTGAACTCCGGGAGTGACTTCATTACTGAGCTAAAAGGGTGTCCAGGGGTCATACTCTCGGGGTTTCTCCAGTCTCTGTCAGGCCAGTAAGTCTGATCTTTTTTTGTGAGTTAGAATTTTGTTCTACATTTTTCTCCAGTCTCTGTCAGAAAGCCATCATTTATTGAACCTCTGCCTTCATTGATGGGTATTTTGGTTATTCACTATTGGATAACCTAGATTGGATATTAGGCTGTTCACCGTTACAAATAATGCTGCAGTCAATATCCTTGGATGACATTAGCAGCATCATTGCATTGATGATGATCACAACTTGGTAGTTAACACTTCTGGAGTGCTTACTATGTCCAGGCACTGTACTGAGAGCACTTTATGTATACATAGACTTTTTTTTTCTTCTCCCCCTCCCCCCAGCCCTTGCTAACTTCTACTGTCTGTATGAATCTGCCTATTCTAGATACTTCACATAAGTGGAATCATACAACATCTGTCCTCTTGTGGCTGACTTATTTCATTTAACATAATGTTTTCAAGGCTCATCCATGGCATGGCACGTATCAGAATTCCATTCCTTTTTATTGCTGAATAATATTCCATTGTGTGTCGCCATGAGTCGAGGTCGACTTGATGGCAAATGGTTTGGTTTTGGTGGTGTGTATGTATCACATTTTGTTTATCCATTCATCTGTCAATGGCCACTTGTGTTGTTTTCACCTTCTGGCCATCGTGAATAATGTAATGAACACTGGTGTTAAAGTATCTGTTTGAGTCCCTACTTTCAATTCTTTTGGGTGTATACCTACGAGTAGAATTGCCTATATTGCATATATTATTTTAAATCATTTAATCCTCACAACAACTCTATGCAATAGGTACAATTGTACCCCCATTTTAGAGATGAAGAAACTGAGGCATAGCTATTAAGTGACTTGCCCAAGGTTATCTATATTGTTGGATTGATGTAATTGTATATCCACAAGGTAAATCTGCTGGAGATGCAGCTGGGGGTGCAGGTGGGCCCTTCATCCTTGAGAGGCTGGCCTGCATTGGGGGACTCACCTACTCAGCTCAGTGGTACACTTCCTTTCTAGGTCACTGTGAAGATGGACGGCGGAAAGGTGGTGGTGGACTTCCCCAACTACAACCAGACCTCAGAGATCGTGGGTGACAAGCTGGTGGAGGTGAGTGTCCTGCTGGCTCCTTTCTGCCCACAGCCATGGGAAACCTGGGTGCTTCCCTCCATCCCCCTGCTCCCCCACCAATAGAGTGCATTTTGTGAGCATCCCTCTTCCTGCCTCCAGCCAGCCCTCAGCACCCCTCACCATGCTATCATCGCCCCTGCTCTAGACTGAGACCCAGCCTTGTTTTTGGCCCCCCCACTCCATCTTCCATACATCCCGTATGCAAATTACCCATCACCTCATATGGCTCCCCTTTGAAACTGCTTCCTCAGACCAATGAATCAAGCCCAGAATCCTCAGTCTCATCTTCAGGGCCATATGTTCCTTTCCCCCAAGGAAACAAGGGTGCGCTCTCCCCATCCCAGCAGACACCCTCTGCCCAGCTCCTTGGACCGGCCGCTGTTCCTGAGCTAGCCCCACTCTCTCCCACCTCCCTTTCTTTGCCCATGCAGCTCCCTCTGCTCTGAATTCCTTTTTCTTCTGTTTGCTTTTCCAAATCCTACTTATTCTTCAGGATTCTGTCCAAATGTGTGCCCCTTTCTCCTTGCCTGGTCAGAATGGTGCCCTGCCTCCTCCGGGCATTCCCATACCTCTTGGTTTGCCCACATACCACCCCCTCTTCCTGTGAGAATGTTGCTTTCCTACACTGGGTATCAGAACCAATTGATGACATGTGCACATCCAGTGACAGCATGTCTCGATGGCATTGGGCTCAGGGTACTGCACTCAGTGGGCCTTCAATGAGCAGCATCCCCTTGCCTGCCCTCCCCCTCAATCTTAGGCTTCCTAAGGGCATGGTCAATATCCTCCCATCACCAAGCACATTAACAGGTGCCCATAAACACTGTATGGTGCAGTGGCTGCATGTGGCCTCTAGACCTTTGGAGGGTGACTGGACTTCTCTAAACTACAGTTTTCTCATCTGTACGATGGAGACACCCTCATAGGGTTGTTGGGAGGATCAAACGTGATAATGCAAGAGAAATGCCTGGCATGGGTGAGTTGAAATGGACAGATGGAAAGTTATCTCATCAAGACCCACATCACCCCTTACAGCTGGTTAGCACTTTCACCACTTGAGTCCACACAGTGACTCAGGGAACAGACTGGGAAACTGAGGCACAGAGAAGGGGTACAGCTGACCCACAGCTTCTCAGAGCTGGGACTGGAGTTCACCTTCCTTCATCTGTGCCCCATGGTTGCCTTAGGGTCCATGCCTGATAGCTGGGCACTGACTCCTCTTGTTCTGGCTTCTTTCAGGTCTGCACCGTCGGAGGCGTGTCCTATGAGCGTGTGAGCAAGAGGGTGGCCTGAGCCACTAGGCTGAGGCCCACGGGAACCTAAAAGCCACTAATAAAGCTGATACAAGGGAGACACTCTGCTCTCCCACAGTCTCTTTGTTTTTGTTTTCTGGTGTCTTGGAGCAGCTTCTGGTGGGTGGGGATGGGACAGGCCATGAGGATGGCTGCATGGGCCACACCGTGGGCCTGAGTTCCCTGTGGGACCTGTGTCATGATAGAGGGAGACTAAAACGTGGGCTGCAATACTACTGATCCCAGGGAGAGGCCAGAGGCAGCCCTGGAGAAGCAGGGTGGGCATACTTTTAGGGACCCACCGCCCCACCCTGCTACCCACCGCTTTGTCTGAGATCACTCATCTTCGGTTCTTGGGTTGAGCACCATGTGTTGCTTGAAGGCTCCTTTAGGGAGACACATGTCACCTGGGAAATGTAACCTGCTGACTCTCAGGTGGGTCTCGGGACAGGTAGGTCAGGACTCAGGGTGGGGACAGGAGTGGCACTTCCAGGGAAGGGCCCCAGCTTCCCAGCTCCAAGGCTGGGCAGACACCCGGACGGACGCCCCCAGGCTGAGCCAGGAAGGTGTTCCAGTTTGGCTGTGGCTCTGCGACTAATCTGTGGGATTTTAAGCAAGACCCAGTTTACCCGCTGGTACAAAGTGGGCGGGGAGGACCAATGAAGGACTGAGGGAAAATGATCTTCTCTGAAATGGCAAAGGGGCCGTGGGGGTGATGGGAAGTATCTATCTGAGTCTCTGCTTTCAATTCTTTTTGGTATATACCTAGGAGTGAAATTGCTTATATTGCACATACTATTTTAAATCATTTGATCTTCATAACTTTATGAGGCAGGTACGATTACCCCTCATTTTAGAGGTGAGGAGACTGAGGTACTGAGAGGGTAAACGGATGTCCTGGTTTGGACTAGCATGGCTTGTATGGGGACCTGGGAGGAGCTTTAAGAGGCTATGGTGGGCTGGGAAAGGTGACTGGACTACACCCTTGGTAGGTGTCTGGAGCACTGGGTTGAGAAGGATTCTGAGGCAGCATTTGGGTCTAGCAGTTATCCTGTGACTGATGACTGTGTCTGCTCAGGGCGTGGGAGCGGAAGAGGTGGCCTGTTTGCCTTCCTTGGCCAGATAATCTCTAACCCAGAGCACTGAACACGCCTTTGCCCACCCTCCTCTCTCCTTGGGCACTTTGCCACATCTGTGTACCACCTCGACTGTGTTTTACCTAACATTTTTCTATATGGTAATTCACTTATTTTACTACAATGGAAACTTTATATCACTTCAGTACATGGAAAGTGAGCATCATTTGGCATAAATAGACGAAAACCACTTTTAAAAAATCAAAGCTGAACAATGTTGATCTCCAGCTAGATTCTGTTGCCTGCCCGAGGCCTCGAGCCTAAGGCCTCCCTTTGCGAAAAGGGTGAGGGAGATGCAAAAGACACGGTAGTATCCAACGGCTAAACAGAGAAGACCACACCCACTAGGAGAGTTGAATTATCTAAGGTAGATAGTACTTAAATTATCTCGAACGTCACCAGACGTGCAAGTGCCACATACTGGCCATAAGAAACGAGATTTTCCCAGAGCCTTGCATACTATCTGGCACACCCAAAAACCCACCCATTGTCGTCAAGTTGATTCCAACTCATAACAACCCTATAGGGCAGAGTAGAACCACTCCATAGAGTTTCCAAGGAACGGATGGTGGATTCAAACGGCCAGCCTTTTAGTTACCAGCTGTAGCTCGCCATAGCTCTTAACCACTGTGCCACCAGGGCTCCGTCTGGCACACAGCAGGCACTTAATAAGTGTTACTTGACCTAAGGTCCTTCCAACTCTGTGTCATCTATGGTCTTTCATTCTTGTGGCCAGTCTTGGCCTGGACAGATGGAACAGCCAACTCACTGGCAAGGCACTCCTTGCCTTCTCCCACCTTCTGCCCTGCAACCTTGTTTATTTTTCCAAGAACAGCACTCAGCCTCTCCCCACCCACCCACCCAGCCAGGACCCCATGAATTCCATCATTTTGCCAAGAATTATTGCTAATTAAGTGAACTAGGTAAGCATTAAATTAAACTAGCGGTGGTGCTGCTTCCCCTCCAGACTAAATAATTACTTATAATGAGCTTGGATAATAAGTCTCTAAATAACAGAGAGTTAACCATAATTAGGCTGAAAACAGAGAGAGAGGGAGAGAGAAAAGAAGAGTAGTGAATGAGAGAGAGATTGTTTTTACTCCTGTGATTGATCCAAGGACAAATTCAAATTTTTGGCAAGGTAGAAATTCTTAAGTCAGTGTTGTTATTCAGGGACTCAAGGAATTTCAGGACGTCAGAGCTCAATAGTTTAAACCCTGCATTTCACAGATTCGGAAATCGAGGTTCAGAGAGGGGAAGAAATTCACCCAGGGCCACACAGCAGAGAGTAAATTCCTAAGAGTAATGTGAGAGTGGGCATCACTGGCTGATGGGGGCTAGAGCTTCTCAGTCCAGCTTACGAGGGTAATGGAGTAAGGGGAGCTGAGGTAAGTGTCCATCTCGCGGGCATCTGGGCAGGGAGACTTCCTCAGCTCATAGAAGAGACAGTGGGTAAGAGTTTCAGATTGCCGGGGTTCAAATCCTTCTGCTACCACTTAGCTGTGTCACCTTGGGGCAAGCTCATCCACTTCTCTGAGCCTCAGTTTCCTCACCTGTAAATAGGGATAACAAGTGTACTTACCTGAGTTGTCATCCTACAAACTCACTAAATACTAGCTGCTGCGGCCACCACCCCCACCCGCACCGACATTCCATTATCACCACCATCATTCTCAGGTCAGTGTGACTAAAGGGTTAGGAGTGCCTCTGCCACTAACTTGCAAGGCACTTGGACAGGGCCCTGGAATTCTCTGAGCCTCACCTTGTCCATGTGTAAAACGGGCTAAGCAAACCTTTCCTCCTTTTGTCACACGGGAGTTGCAAGGATAGAAAGGTAAAAACGTATGTTAATGACTTCCAAAAAGTTAAAGGAGTGTTATCACTTTGCTACTCTGCTCAAGAAGCTATAGTGACTCCCTACTCCACAGACCTAAACTTTGATGCCCTTTAATCCAGGTTCTTCATGACCTTCACCTTGACCCTTGGGAGTCATTGCTTCCACTCTGCCAGGGCATCCCTTTGCTCCAGCCACATTAACCTGGTGAAGACAGTGGCCGCCCAAACCATCTTTAAAGACCACCACTAGGTGGCGCTCAATCAACACTGCCTGCTGTCCCACAGGCACCAAGGTTGCTGGGGTAGGGGTGGGGGCAAAGAAATTCTGAGTGATTGGGCCTTGGTGTGGGTATGTTTGTATTACCTGGTGGTGACATGGTATGGGAGGCCACATGGGCTCCTCAGTCAGGCATATCTAAGTTGGCAACCAAGTCCCACCACCCACCCATGATGAGGCCTTGAGCCTCCCTGTGCGTTAGGGTCCTCATATGGAAAATGGGGATAATAATACCAGCTCATGGTGTTGGTGAGAGGGCAAAGGAAGAGTAAGGGAATAAGAAAGCACGAGAAAGGTGTCAAATAAAGGGCCTGGAACACAGAAGGGAGCTAGTCACTCTAAGGCCCTTCTTGGTGGTTCCATTGGTGAAAACTGGTGCACACAAGGTCAGAGTCTGTAGAGCAGGGAGAGGTTTCCAAACCTGTCAGTGCAAGGAACATCTCCTGGGGATCCTGTTAAAAAGGACAGATGTCCAAGCCCTACCTCGGACCTGCTGAATGGTACAAAGGCTGTACAAAGACGGAGCTGTCCTTGTGACATGCTCCCCAGCTAGACATGACCTTGGAGACTATTCCAAGTCAACCCTCCCATTTTACAGATGAAGAAAACTGAGCTCTAGAGAAGGGAAGCGATCTGCCCAAATCCACACAGGTAGGGAGCAGCAGAAGCCCTGGGTTCCTGTATATCCTGCCTGGCGTGCGTCTGACACATGCAGGGGCCCGAAACCCGGTCACAGCTGGCTCAGCAGCGGCCTGAGCACTTGGGCTCATCTTCCTTTAAAGCCAGAGCTGAAATGGAGGGAGGCAAAGCTCAGAGGCTCACCTGAGCCCCCAAAGGAGGAAGAGGCTCACTTATGTACAATACTTACAACAGTAACAACAAAAAGACCAGCTGCTGAGACTGCTTATGTACAACCAAACACCTCATGAGATTTGGTTTTTTGGTTTGGAGGTTTAGGGCCATGCTTTAATGGGACATTCCAGTTAATTGGCTTAATACTATGTTTAGTGCTTCTGTTCCTCATAGAACTCAGTGCTGAATAATGATACCAAATAGTCCATGCTGTCTTACCGCAAACCTGAAGGGGAGGCCAGGTTGACAGCCTTCTTGTCTTACAAATAAAGAGACAGAGGTTCAGAGTAGAGATGTAGCTTTTCTCAAGGTTACCCAGCTAAGGGCAGAAAGTCAGACTTTCTACCCCTCAGGCCCGGTGCCCTCATCTATACACCAGAAACCGCCAAGTCCAAGAACCTCTCTAACCTACAGATGTGTCCCCACCCCCGACAATTTATTTTTAATAAGTTAGAATCCTTGAGGGGTACAGTATTGCACAGATCCTATGTTCAATGGCCTTAGCGAGAAGGTTGTTTCAGAATTTGGCACAGACCATGATACTGTTTCCATGGGAGCAAGTTAACTTTCCCCAGATCACTCTGGTTTTGTCAGGTTTGCCACCAGGAGTCATGGTGTTTGTTTTGTACACATAAGCACATCTCTTGCCTAAAGAGAATTCAGTTCCCTCTTGGGTATAAACAACCTGTTGCTGTCAAGTCCATCCCGACTCACAGCAACCCTGTACGACAGAGTGGAACCGCCCCATGGGGTGTCGAAGGCTGGAATCTTTATGGAAGCAGACTGCCACATCTTTCTCCCATGGAGCAGCCAGTGGGTTCCAACCACTGACCTTTCGGTTAGCAGCTGAGTGCTTTACCACTGTGCCACCAGGGGTCCTTATCTCGGGCACAAACGCCTTCGATTTTAAGAAGAGCTGTGTGGTCCCTCTGATTCCAGAGACCCCGTTTATAGCCAGCAAAAATGGCCTCAGACCACAGCCTTCCAGACATATATACTGGTTTGAAAGTCCTGTTCCCAGCGGGCCTTCACAGGCTTCAAGATGGTAGAAAGAGCCAGATGTATTTTATTGGCTTTCTATTGTGTTAAGATTTTTAAATTTAATCTTTAGAATCACCAAAATTAATAGATTTCATAGAAAATGCAGATTTACACTTCTCTTGGGAAAAAAAAAGTCTGCAGGTTTGGCCACACAGAGCTTACTTCCCTAAAAGGTAGTAATTGGTTGGAACTGGGTAGAAACCATGTCCTCTAGCGGAACCCTGGCTCTGCAGTCCAACAGGGCCCATCACCCTGCTGGGCCCACTCACTTACGTTACCTGCCGGCTCCTGGTGGCCATTTGACTTAAGATTCCTGCCAAACGCTACTTACTACCTTTTGGCTAAAATTCAGGTCACGAGGGTCTTTCCTGACGAACAGGCCCTAGTTAATGAGGGCTGGTAAGATTCTTTTCCAGGCACTTGGTGCCAGGGACTGCCCCAGAAATGCAAGTGCTCCCAGGGACAGGGAGGGCAGCTTCCTGGGCTGTTTGACCAGCTGGATGGTGCCCAGAACCTGAAAGCCCCACCTGGGCCTGAGCTAGCACAGAGGCAGGCTCCCTTCTGCTCTGCAGAGGCCCCAGATATTCCTCTTCACAGACAGGACTGGCAGCCCAGGGAAACCCTCCCAAGATCAGAGCGCTGGGGCCAGCCTTGCAGGGCCGCCTGGCCCACAGATGGGGCAGTAAATCACACTCGGAGGGAACCCACTGCCCCTCGGTCAATCGGGTGTGAACACCAGGCGATTCTTTCATTTATGAACCCGTGTCCATTATTCTGTCATGATGAGGTCTTTCTCTACCAGCTGAGCAGGGCAGCCAGGGAGCCTTTCATGCATTCATTCAAAAACCTTGACTGAGGCGGTACAGGTTGGTGGTGAAGTTCCAGACTGCCTGGGTTGGAACTGTGGCCCCTTCCTTTGCTACTGCTATTCTTGGGCAAATAAGCCCTCCACGCCTCATTTCTGATCTGTGAAACAGCCAGTAAGATTTCCTACCTTGTAGGATTATTAGGATGATTATAGGAAATATGAGCAAAGTCCTTAGCATGGTGCTTGATACACAGTAAATGCTCGACGAATGCCAGGTGTATTGTTATTGCCACCCCTGGCTGGAGACATACTCTGTTGAGGGGAGGTAGTTTAGGGCACAGCCATTAAGCAATTAAACAAATTAACAAGATCATTTCAGATGGTTTTTAACAGCTATGCAGAAAATAAAAGGGGGTAATAAGACAGTAAAGGAGCCCTGGTAGTGCAGTGGTTAAGTGCCCTGCTGCTAACCAAAATGTTGGCAGTTTGAGCCCACCAGCCACTCCTCGGGAGAAAGATGTGGCAGTCTGCTTCCATAAAGATTTACAGCCTTGGAAACCCTACAGGGCAGTTCTACTCTGTCCTACAGGGTCCCTGACTCAGAATTGACTCGAGGGCAGTGGGTTTGGGAATGAGAGTTAGGAGCTCTGGTGGTGCAAACAGTTAAACATTCTACTGCTAATTGAAACGTTGGTGGTTCAAACCCATCCAGTGGCTTCGCGGGAGAAAGACCTGGCGATCTGCTTCTGTAAGGATTACAACCAGGAAAACCCTATGAGGCAGTTCTACTCTGTCACATGGGGTTGCTATGAGTCAGAAATGCCTCGACAGCACCTAAAAAGAGTGACTAGGGTTGTCACAGAGGCCTCTTTGGGAGGTACCATGTGACCTGAGACCTAAAGCTGGGTTTTTCTACCTCAGCACTATTGATGTTTTGGGCTAATTTTTTTTTTTTTTAGATTTTATCTTGTTGCTATTGAGAATATACACAGCAAAACGAACAGCAAATTCAACTGTTTCTACATGAACAATTCAGTGATGCTGATTACATTCCTCCAACTGTACATCCATTCTCGCCGTCCTTTTTGAGTTTTTTCCTCCCCCATTAACATAAACTCACTGCCCCCTAAGGTTCCTATCTAATCTTTCAAGTTGCTATTGTCACGTATGGACAGTTCTTAAAAGAGCATAATGCTCAAGGCTGACATTTTTTACTAGTTGAGCTAAACTACTGTTTGGTTTTAAGACTTCAGGGGCTATTTTTGGTTTAAATTTTAAAGACTATCTCAGGGCAATAGTTTGAGTGGTTCACCCAACCCCCTTGGCTCCAGAAAGTCTGGACTCTGTAGGAATTTGAAATTCTGTTATGTATTTTCCCCTTTTTGATCAGGATTCTTCTATAAAGTCTTTGATCAAAATGTTCAGTAATGGTGGCAGGGCACCATCCAGTTATTCTGGTCTCATGGCAAAGGAGGCAGTTGTTCATGGAGGCAATTAGTCACACATTCCATTTCCTCCTATTACTGACTCTCCTTCTTCCTCTGTTGCTCCAGGCAGAGACCAATTATCATGCCTTGGATGGATGCTTGCAAGCTTTTAAGACACCAGGCACTATACAACTAATTAGGAGGTAGGAGAGAAATTGGGCTAAATAATTCTTGTAGGGGATGTCCTGTGCATTACAGGATGTTTAGCAGCAACCTTCTACATACTAGACACCAGTAGCAACTTCCCTCCTCCAGGTTGTGACAACAAAAAGTATCTCCAGACATTGCCAAATGTCCCCTGGGGTCAAAATTGACCCAGGTTGAGAATCACTGACCTAAAAGGTGAGCAGCCAGCACACAAGGATTAAGGGAGAACATTCCAGATGAGGGAACCAACAGCTGTGGAGAGATGGACTTTGAACCTGGAGGGCATGAGGAGCTGGAACTCTGACCATGTACACCCTAATCTGGGCATTCACAATGCTGAGTCTGGAAGGGAGCAAGTTCTCCTTGGGAAATGGGTCTCTGTGTCCCAAAGCTTCCCACAGCTTATAAAAGAAATACGGTACAGAGCAAAGAAATATTATGTTCAGAACAAATCTAGGCCTAGAACTCAGATGGTTCAGGAATTCAGACTGGGATGCTCTTTCCTTACGCTCTCCTTTGAGCTTGGAAGCCAGATCCTGTATGTTATACTGTTCACTGGATCTTCAAAGAAGTTGTGCATTGGAAGTACCTGGAAGCTGGTTAAAAATGCAGACTCTGGGGTTCACCCCTCCTGGAGAAGGCCCAGATCATTCCACAGCTTGCTAAAGTCTGAGAACTTCTGGGTTGTACCAGGAGATGTCAGCCCCGGAAGGGCTTTTAAAGCTATCTCTGGGCTTTTTCAAATTCTCCTAACCATCCTCCTATTCATCCTCTGCCTCGGTCCCAGCGTGGGAAATAACAAAATCTACACAGAATGCCCAAGTGGGAAAGAAATACAAGTAGGTCCCTCTTGCTGAAGACAAGCAGGAGCCCATGGCCTCAGCCTCCCCCAAAGGTCAAAGCCACCCATCAACTCAACCATTGCCATGTTAACAGATGGGGAAACTGAGGACCAAAGAGGGAGGGATTTGTCCAAAGTGAAATGGTCTTGGCAAACCTAGGACTTGCTTTGTCTCTGAACCCAAATTCTAGAACTCTCCACCTACAGTGAAGCCCTGGTGGTACAGTGGTTAAGAGCTATGGCTGCTAACCAAAAGGTCAGCAGTTCGACTCCACCAGCTGCTCCTTGGAAACCCTACAGGGCAGTTATACTCCGTCCTATAGGGTTGCTATGAATTGGAATCGACTCAATGGCAATGGGTTTGGGTTCTGGTTGTCCACAGCAGGTGTTGAGCTCTGCCCCCAGCCCTCCTGGGTCTGGAGCTCAGTCTCATGCCCTGAGCACATCTCTCCACTCCTCCCCACCCTCACTGAAGGCAACGTGCTTAGCAAATACCTCTCAGTGCCAGGCTGACACCAGCTCTCTGTGGGTGAAAGTGCTGTAGGAACCTGGGGGAGCAAAGGGCAGGCCTTCTCCCTTCAGAGTAGAGTAGGAATCTGCCACTTCTTGTAATAACTAGTGCCATATTCCATCAAAGGAGCCCTGGTGGGTCAAGGGGTAGCTGCTTGGCTGCTAACCGAAAGGCTGGCATTTCAAACTCACCCACTGGTTCTGTGGGAGAAAAGACCTGGCGATCTGCTTCCATAAAGGTCATAGTCAAGATATGGTTATGGGGCAGTTCTACTCTGTCACCTGAGGTAACTATGAGTTGGAATCGATCTGATGGCACCCAACCACATATTCCATCGATTCTAAGATACACGTTCATGTTTTAACATTTTCTACAATAAGAATGCGACTTATAATCAACCGTATCTTAAGTACCATGTCATGGTTCAATTGGCAGCTTTTTTTTTTCTTATTGGAACATAAAATAATGGTGCATCTTACAGTAGATCATGTTTGAAAAAATACAGTAATTATCTTTGTGTGTGTGTGTGTAAGTTCTGGCCTTCACGTGCATTATGTTATTCAATTCTCACGAGGACGCGATGGGACAAGTGCTGTTATCATCCCCATTTAACAGGTGGAAAAATGGAGGCTCAGAGAGGTTGGGTCAAACGCCCTCCTGACAGCTCTAAGTGGTGGAGCTGGGATGCCAACTCCTACCCACTTCTGCTGCCCAGCGTCTGTGTCCCCAGGGAGGCCTAGTACCAACTCAGAGGGCAGGAGCCAGCTCCAACAGGGGGCAATCTGGCAGCCACCCACATTCCACCACCTCTCAGCATGAGCAGAGACACCCAACAGGGCTGATCTGGCAGAAGGAGGGTGGGGCTGAGAGAAGTCCAGTAAGAGAACCGAGAGATGCAAAGAGCAGGTGATGTGTTTACTGAAGAATGCCTTTTCTGGGGGCCCGGCTGGCCGTTGAGGCTCTACTCGGGGGGCCCCTCAGCAGCCCCCAACCCCAGAGTAGACAGATAGAACAACTAAGACTCCAAACCAGTCACACATAAATAGAAAGAGGTTGGCGAAGGAAAAAGAGAGGAACAACAAACGTGCAGTTTCCTATGCTAGTTTGACAAAGTGGCAGCGCCATCTCCACGCACAGTCTCTTTTTCATTCTGCTTCTACGTTTAGGCTTTCATCTGCTCTGAACATCTTCATCAGGAGGCAGAAGGGACCCGTAACACCTTCAGATCCAGCTGGGCAGTGCACGGCTACCTTCCTGGCCGTCTCCCTGGCGCAGTTTCCTGGACTGGCAAAAAAACCAAGATGTGTTCTTCTTTAAAAAAAAAAAAAAAAAAATGCTTTCATTGTCCTTTGTGCCTCCTAGTTCTGAGGGGTGAACAATGTGACCCCTCAAAAGAACATACCAAGCCCAAGCTGCATGTCAGAATGAAAACATATTGCACAAGGTTACAAGAGTCTTCCTGAGAACCCTCAAACTAAGGCACCCCAATACTGGCTTTCCACCCAACCGATCTCTTGCATATCAATGGCTGTGTCACATACCCATGTACATTCCCATCCCCTAAATCCAGCTGCCATTTAAGCACACATTCGACGTTATCTTCCAAACTCAAAACCGAGGATGGGTTGAACTCCACGCACTGTAAGCAGGTGGCAGAGGGGCCAGGTGGAGATTGTTTTAAACCTTTGTCGACCTTTCGACAACCTTTCTCCTCCGAGTGGCTATAGAAGTTCCAAGACCTGGAAGCATCTGGAACCAAGAGCCTGGAAAGTAGTTCTCCCCAACCATACACTTTTGAAGAGGGAGCTCTGTTTGAGCCCAAGGGTCAAACCTTCAACCCTCGCTTGGGGCAGGCAGTGTGGCAATCAAAAGATTCTTTTCTTTTAAGGAATTTTCAAGTATCATCAAGTCCCTGATGCACTATGTAAACAAGACGTCTTACTGAATGAAAAGCTAGGTCACTTCGGGAAGCAGCAGCACATGAAATATCTAGAAGGCTGAGCAAGGTTTTAGGTTCAAGAACAAGGGCAAGGCGGCTGCCCACCGAGCCTGGGCAGGAGATGCTCCGGTATAAACACACACACACACAGGCCCCTCTGCAGGGAGCCAGGGAAAGAGCACCCATCGCGGCATCTCCAGAGATTCAGAGACCACACCGGGCTGCCCCTTCTTGGTCAGTGGCATCGATGCCATTGGCAAAGAGTGAAGAAGTCTCTGATGCTAAAAACTGGATATGCTCGTGGACTCATGGTTGCTGTCCAGTTCCCAGTGTCCTAGCCTCCTGCCAGGCCTTTCTTGATTACCTTGGCCCCCTGCTTGAAGGGACAGCCACCAAGCCACCTCCTTGCGTCCCAGTGTGTGTGGAAGACATTTTTCAGAGGAATGCCCTCGGGTGAGGTATGACATTGAATTTTTCACTCTGGGTCAGCTGTATTTAAAAAGAGCACAAACCCTCTACATTCAAGGTCCGTGAGACTCTGAGGAGAAGGCTTCTCATCGCCTCACTCGGCTGAGCTCTCCTCTTCTGGCTCCTCTTCTTCTGCTGGCTCTCTAAGGCCTCCTGTGCGGCCCCAAGGTGCTCTATCTGTCGAAACAGCCCGTGGGGAACACATGGCTCCCATTGAAGCAGCTGCTCCCATAGGTGGCAGCGAGGCAGTGCCTGGGTTCGGCTGTGATGGCCATTTGCATGCTGAGGGACGCTGGGAGAGGCATGGGACACACGTCCAGGGGCTGAAGGGCAGGGTATGGGGCATGCAGGGACGAGCCTGTGCTCCCCGAGAGCAGGCTCCCTGGGCGGTGGGCCTGCAGCAAGTCCCGGTAGGCCAAGCACAGGTCTTGCACGGGGGTGGGGGTCTGGAATGGGGCCAGGGCCGCCAGCGGCTGGCTGAAGGTAGGGTAGGCGGGTGGCTGGAACAGCACTTGAGTGGGGGCTGGAGGCGAGCCAGGCACCACAGCCAAGGCCTGGCTCTTGACTGCGACGGCATCCTTGAGGACATTGTCATAAGCTCTGAAAGGAAAGGACCAAGTGAGAGTTAGAGGTCTAAGGTCACAACCTCAGACTCCTGAGTGTGCCTTGCACACATCTCGCCGGGTGGGATACAAGGAGGTGGGTGTCACCACTGGCCTGCCCAGCTGTGCTCGCTGCCCAGTCTTTCCCCAGCTGTCTATTGACTATAAACTCACATCGCAGGTCTCAGCTTGAATACGGCCTCCCCCAGCAAACCTCCAGCCCAGCTCAGCTGTCTCCGCACCCCTACACTGCCCCATCTCAGCACTCAACACCCCAGGTGGTAACTCCCTGGTTACTACCCAGAGTGAGCTTTGTGAGGGAGGGATCCTGTCTGCTTTGTTTCACTGCATCTCCAGTGCCTGGCACAGAGTGGGCGCTCATGGAGCGTGAAGGAGCACATCTCTGCCTTTGAGGCACTTCCAGACTCGGCTCCATCCCCACCCAGCCACTCCTTAGCAGTCAGATCCCAAGCAAGTCTCCCCCTTGGGCCTAAGTTTCTCCATCTGAGAAACAAGGGGGTGGAACAGATTTTCTTCCATCCTCAAAAAAAAGCTTTTAGGGAAAACAAAACAATACAGATTACATAAGAAAGGCGCCAAGAGGGGCTGCAGCAGATGTGAGGAGGAGGTGGGGATCTGAGGACATACAAGGGCAGGCCCCCCAGGGAAGAAGACTCAGGCCAGGTATGTTCTCTGACTCTGGGTACTTTCTGAAAAGCACATATTTTAAAACAAGACCTAGGGAGCAGGGCTGACATCTCAGAGGATTGTGACAGAGGCAGCCACCAGCAAAGCTTCCCACACAAGGAAGCTGAAAGGAGGCTCTTCAGGGGCCTGTGGGCCCTTTGCTTCCACCACCCAGCCCACTGGCCAGTGAGGCCAGCATCCAGGACATGCCGCCCCCTGCTGGGTGGAAGAGGGACTGAGTGTAGCCACATAGGAGCTCCTCCGTCCTCCTGCCCACCTCCATGTGGTCACTCCTGAGCTTTTTCACCTCTGATTTCAATTCCGTAGTGTTGGGCCCATGAAGCATTTAAGCATCTTTTTTGATACCCTCGATGTTTCCTCCCCAAAATTCTAGGGATCCCTGCAAGAAGGCTATGGCCTCTTATGTTGAGCTACTCTGGGCTAAGAGGTCTGCTTTGTGGCCATGTCTAAGAAAAATAACTCAGCATGTGAGACCCCCAGTGTTGTTATCCATAAAATCACACTGGGGCTCAGATCCAATAACCCCAACATTTAGAAGGACATGCACACAGCCCCTTCTCCCTGGCTCCTTCATCTTAACAATGCAAGCCTAAAGCTACCCAAAACAGGTAGGATCCAACTCTTCCAACCCAAATTCTATTAGAGTCAACACGGTCCACTTCATGTAAGACACTTCCGCTGGGGAAACCACTGTAAGTTCCTCACTTCAGGGAACCACCTGGGTACTGAGGTGGGCCTCAAGAGCAAGGAGAACCTCAATATTCTGCAAACACTCAGGGTCAGGAGAGGCACTCACACTAGCAGGATTTCGATGCACACACTGAGATGCTCCAGGGAGTAGTGTGAGATCCTCTGCAGGTCTCGAGTCCAGTAGGGAGAGAGCTGCAGGCAGATCCTAGAGGCCCCAACACAGGCTGCAGCAACCACAGATGGCTGGAACTTGTAGAAAACATGATCTGAAAGAGAGCCACAGAGGGCAGTCAGCCCAAGATGTGTCCCCTCAGGTTTCAGTGCTCCCGTCCCTGCTGCCTGTGCCCCCCTGAGAACTGGTGACAAACAATTAGGCTCAAGGCTGTTCACCGCTACCCTATATATAGGATGAATAATTAGTAACAGTGTGAAGTTCTACTTTGAATCTTAAACACCTTAGCTCTTAATCTGGGATTCTTCTTTTTATTAAAAAGAGAAATGCCTTTTCTCTACTTCTGAAGTTCCAAAAACCAAGTCTACACTTGGTCAACTGGGTCTGAGTAGAAAAGTTACCTTCACAGGACTTCATCATTAGATTTTAAACCCTTAGAAACAGATACAGAGACAGGCTCTTAATTTAGTTGTTGTTATTGTTGTTGAACAACTCGTTAGAATTTGACACACAGACTTTTGAGGTTTCCTTAATCTGGGATTTCTGATGTTGGCCAAGAGCAGTGATTTTCATGTTCTGCATCCCACTTTGGTGAGTGGTGTCTGGGGTCTTAAAAGCTAGCAAGCATCCATCTAAGATACATCAATTGGTCCCAACTCACCTGGAGCAAAAGAGAAATGAATAACACCAAAGACACAAGGAAAGTATTAGCCCAAGAGACAGAAAGGGCCACATAAACCAGAGACTTCATCAGCCTGAGACCAGAAGAACTAGATGGTGCCCGGCTACACCCAATGACTGCCCTGACAGGGAACACAACAGAGAATCCCTGATGGAGCAGGAGAAAAATGGGGTACAGAACTCAAATTCTAGTAAAAAGACCAGACTTACTGGTCTAACTGAGACTGGAGGGAGCCTGGAAAACATGGCCCCCAGACTCTCTGTTAGCCTAAAACTAAAACCATTCCTAAGGCCAACTCTTTAGACAAAGATTAGACTGGACTATGGGACATAAAACGATACTTGTGAAGAGTGTGCTTCTTAGCTCAAGGAGATACATGAATCTAAATGGGCAGCTCCTGTCCAGAGGCAAGATGACAAGGCAGAGAGGGTCAGGAGCTAGCTGAATGGACACGGGAAATCCAGGGTGGAAAGAAGGACTGTGCTGTCACAGTATAGGGAGAGCAACTAGGGTCACCTAATATTGTATGCTTATACATTTGCATCAGAGACTAACCTGAATTGTAAACTTTCACTTAAAGCACAATAAAAAAAGAGGAGTGATTTTCAGAATATTGTCCAAGGCTTCCAAGGAGGCTGAAAAGGACTTGCTGGTGGGCCATAAACTGAACTGCAAACCGTTTGTCCTTTCTTTGGTTGTTACGGGCAAATGACAGGCCATTTCAAAGGCTTCTGATTTTAGGTATGACTAAAGGTTATGATAAGGTCCCCAGGTGGCACAAACGGTTTGCACTAACCAAAAGGTTGGTGGTTCAAACCCACCCAGTAGCTCTGCAGGAGAAAGGCCTAGCAAACTGCTTCCGTAAAGATTACAGCCAAGAAAACCCTAAAGAGCAGTTCTATTTTGTAACTCATGGGGTCACCATCAGTCAGAATCCATTTGATGGCAGTGGCTCGGGGTTGGCTGGAAAGGCTCTGATGCTGAACAGGGTCACTATGAGTCGGAATCAACGTGACGGCAACAGGTTTTCTGGTCTATCACTATCATGGAGCCCTGGCGGTGCAGTGGTTAGGAGCTTGGCTATTAACCAAAAGGTCAGCAGTTCGAATCTACCAGCCACTCCTTGGAAACCCTATCGGGCAGTTCTACTCTGTCCTAGAGGGTTGCTATGAGTCGGAATCGACTCGATGGCAACTGGTTAGGTTTTTTACTGGTTTATCACTATCGTTGCTATTGTTATTCATGACTGTTTTGGTTGGTAGTGGGTCACTGGGTGGCTGTAAATTTATGGCCCGGTAATTTACCTAATGAGTCCCTGCATGGTGTAATGGTTAATGTGCTTGACTGCTAACTGAAAGACTGGCAGTTTGAGTCCACTCAGTGGCACCTCAGAAGAAATGCTTGGAGATCTACATCTGAAAAAGCCATTGAAAACCCTATGGAGCACAGTTCTACTCTGATGCATGCAGGATGCCATGAGTCAGAATCAACGTGACGGCAAGTGGTGGGAATTTACCTAATAACTAGATTTTAAAACACTGGGAGGAGGGTTTCAAGTAAGAGTCCCCGAACAGGGTAACTTTTCTTGCTAAAGCAGATGTAAACATCACTCCCTTCCTGCATCCTATCTGTAAGGCTGACAGCTCTTCGGGAACGATCTGCCTGTGAATCTGTGCTATTTAAATCATTTGCAATGTTTCAGGTTACCTTAAGAAAAGGTACAGGTTATTGGTATATTGGCAGGGTACTGGTTGCCTGTATATAGGCTCCTATTTCTCTTTTACAGGTTACTGGTAACACACTGGAGCCCTGGTGGCACAGTGGTTAAGAGCTTGGCTACTAACCAAAAGGTCAGCAGTTTGAATCCACCAGCCACTCCCTGGAAACCCTGTGGAGCAGTTCTACTCTGTCCTATAGGGTCACTATGAGTCGGATTTGACTCAACAGCAGTGGGTTTGGTTTTGGGTAACACATTGGGTGATGCCTCACCACTTCTTTGCTCATCCCTTGTTCTTTGTCTATGGCAAAGCAGCGGTGATTGGGTGGATGAATATGGCTCACAGCATCCCCTAACCTCGGCCCCTGTGTGGTGGGCAAGGACTGAAAGGTCCCGACACGGGGCCCACCTCTCTGCTGCCCTTACCTTGCAGGGTGACCTCTAGGAAGTAGTGGGCATATTCCTTGAGGCACTCTTTGGTCTTACGGGGGCAGGTGGTGGGCCAGCTGTGGCAGTGGTGGTCCTTCTGGCTGACAGAGGCCAAGAGGTAGTAGTCCAAGAAGTGGGCGGGCGTGGGCAGGCAGAGGTTCCAGCCGAAGGCCTCCAGGAGCAGCAGCTCCGTGCCCAGCAGCTCCTTCTTGGTGAGGGTGAAGTTCTGGCTGCTCAGGATCCGCGTGCTGTTTATCTGCTCCAACTTTGGTACATGGTCTTCCCTATCCTCGAACTTACCTGTGGGAGAAGCACAGGTTACTAGAGGACAGCACGTGCCTGAACCCTGGAAGCTAAATGCCCACCATGCCTGGACGACTGCTGGCAGTGAGGACAGAACGCAGAAAGGCTGGACTGCGGAGAAATTAAGAACGTACATTACAGATCTGTCAGACCTGAGCTCAAATCCCCATGCCATTGTTTCCAGCTGTGTGATTACGGGCAGGTGTCTCAACCTTTCTGTATCTAAGTTCCTTATCTGCAAATGGGATAATAATGGAACCTCTACACCATAAACCTTTTGTTAGATTCAGTGAGAAAATGCACACTAAATGCTCAGTCCAGCATATGCAACACAGAAGGCACTCAATAACCGCTGTTAATTTCTGGGGAATAAGGTGGGTCCCTGCCTGGCCTTCAACAACCCAACCTCCAGGCCACAGTCAGAAAGATCTTGCAGATCTGATCCTGTCCCTGCAAATGTGCAAAAGCCCTTCAGTGGCTCCCTTTGCCCTCAGTACTGAGTTCAAGCTGTGTAAATGGAGTCCTAGCTTGGGTTCCCTCAGGAACAGTTTGCCTGGGAGGTGAGCCCAGGAAACACCAGGAGATGGGGGAAGACCACAGGAAAGGGAAGAAAGCCAATAACAGTACATTATCGAGCCAGTCACCACTGTGGCCAACTGGAGTTTCATCCTACTGGGGAATTCTGAGAAACAATATAAAACATGGGCCCTGAGTTATCCCACCCAAGGGCCAAAGGAACAGAGGTATTTACATATCACCCCCTGGCAGCCACAGTGTGGATTGCTCCCAGGGGGCAATGATTCCCTGGCAATTCTGGCCCACCCCAGAAAAGCAGAATGGGCTCCAGTGGCTAGAGAAGGCCTTGGGCCAAAGAGATGCAGCCGCTGGCAGGTGGGAGTCAGGCTTGGGTGCACTGAGGATTAAGGCCCAGGACCCATGGGGTCGGGCTGCTGGTCACCTCACTAACCTTAACGGTTCTCACACTAAGGAAGCTGCCCACACCTGGCTATGGACTTGATGACTTATGGTACTTCGAAGACACTGTGCTCTCCTTGCCGCTGAGCCTTCATCTACACTGGCCCCTCTTGTCTGGGAACACCCTCCCCCAACCCCTCTTCACTCAGCCCACCTCCAACTTGTCCTTCTCCTTCAAGTCACAGCCTTGAGGCAGCCTTCTCTGACCACAGCCCCCCTGTACTGTCTGACTTCCACACGAGACGGTGAGCCCTTGAGGGCCTGGCCTTGGTCTGGGCACCTGTCCTCCAAGCCCAGCTTCATGAGGTGCAGAGCAGCTGCTGAACGAGAGTCGGAAGAAGCAGTGGGAGGGCTTGGCTGACCTCGAAGCACAAGATTGTGATGACTAAGGGAATAACACAAAGCTTCACACACCTGCTCACAACTGCAGGCACCTTCTGACCCAGTTCTCTCAAGCTTTGAGGACAGATAAGGAAGTAACCTCAACAGGCTGCCCCTACAGTGGCTACAACACAGTCTTGAGTAGGGCCTCAAAACATGTCACTACAAAGAGAAATACCAACTCTGTGATGCCAGGCACCCCACCTTCTCAGAGCACCTGGCAACAGTCCACTAAGTGAGTGCTGCGGCTTGAACTGTATCCCTCAAAATTATGTGTTGTAAATCCTAACCCCTATACCTGTGGAAGTAACCCTACTTGGGAACAGGGTATTCTTTGTTATGTTAATGATGCCTTAAGAGTGTAGGCTGTGTCTTAAGCCAATCACTTCTGAGATAAAAAAACAGCAGATAAGTCCCAGAAGAAAGGAACCACATGAAGATCCCCAAGCAACTGAGGAACAGAATTGAAAACAGACAAGAACCTCCCACCAGAGCCGACAGACAGAGACAGCCTTCCCCTAGAGCTGGGCCCTGAATTCCGACTTTTAGCTTCCTAAACTGTGAGAGAATACATTTCTGTTTGTTAAAGTCACCACTTGTGGTATTTCTGTTATAGCAGCACTAAGAAACTAAGACAGGGTAGAGATGGCGTGAAGTAAAGCTATGGCCTGTCAGAGGTGAGAGGTGAGCGAGTGAAAATGGACAACACAGTGAAGCTGGAGACAATGGCCACCCACTGGCTGACAGTAACTCCACACTCTAGCTCCTTCCACATCCCTGCCTGTCAGGGGTGCAGCTGGGCCTGGCATGGCCTCCAAAGGACACACCTTCTCTTTTCTTGCACAAATGCAGAACTAGGCAGGAGAGCACAAGTTCAAAGCCGCCCAAGGGGGAAGAGCCTCTTGCATGGCTGGAAATCCTGGGGGTGAGGCCTGGCTGCTGGGTCTTGCCTGCTGTGCAGCCTCATGCTGCCCTGTCTTAGTCATCTAGGGCTGCTGTAACAGAGACACCAGAAGTAGATGGCTTTAACAAAGAAATTTATTTTCTCACAGTCTAGTGGGCTAGAAGTCCAAATTCAGGGTGTCGGCTCCAGGGAAAGGCTTTCTCTCTCTCTGTTGGCTCTGGAGGAAGGTCCTTGTCATCAATCTTCCCCTGGACTAGGAGTTTCCCTGCACAGTGACCCCGGGTCCAAAGGACGCACTCTGTTCCTGGCACTGCTTTCTTGGTGATATGAGGTCCCCACTCTCTGCTTGCTTCCCTTTTCCTTTTATCGCTTGTAAGATAAAAGGTGGTGCACGCCACACCCCAGGCAAACTCCCTTTACATTGGATCAATGATGTGACCTGAGCAAAGGTGATACAATCCCACCCTAATCCTCTTTAACGTAAAATTTCAATCACTAAATAGAGGACAACCACACAATTCTAGGAATCATGGCCTAAGCAAGTTGATACAAGTTTTTTGGGGACACAATTCAATCTATGACATGCCCCTACTGCCCCCCAAGCAAGGATCCAGCCACATGGAATATCCCCCCCTCCTCTCACCCATCTTAACTTGTGTCATCCCGGGCTCAGTTCAGAGGTCCTTAAGTGACTCTGCCATCAAGGCACCTGTCACATTGCATTACTTGTTTAATACCCGTGGCTGGTGCCTGACTCTAAACCCAAGGAGGACAGGGACTATGTCTGACCCATTCACTGCTGCGTCCCCAATTTCTAGCACAGTGCCTGGTCCATAAGCACCAAACCAGTTGTTGTCAAGTTGTTTCCAACTTATGGCGACCCCATGTGTGTCAGAGTAGAACTGTGCTCCACAGGGTTTCCAATGGCTGATTTTTCAGAACTAGATTGCCAGGCCTTTCTTCCAAGGTGTTTCTGGGTGGACTTGAACCTCCAACCTTCCAGTTAGCAACTGAGTAAATTACCCATGTGCACCACCCAGGAACTCCTGGCCCACAGCAAAAAAAAAAACAAAAAAAAAACAAAAAAAAAAAACCACTGCTGCTGAGTCAATTCTGCCTCATAGCAACCCTATAGGACAGAGTAGAACTGCCCTGTAGGATTTCCAAGGAGTGCCTGGTGGATTTGAACTGCCGACCTTTTTGGTTAGCAGCCGTAGCTCTCAACCACTGAGCCATAGTAGATGTCCAATAAATATTCGTTGAATAAATGAATGGTTCTCTCTAGATAGTGGAATTTTAGGCCATTTGAATTTTTTCTCTGGTCATCTCTGATTACCTGTTTACCCTAATTTTTCTTCAATTATGTATTCTTTGTGCAATTTGAAAAAGAAGGAAAAAAAAATCTTTTCTGCAAAATTGCCAAGTTTTCCCTGAACCTTGCACTGAATTGCGCCAACCTTGTTCACATGCACACAATAGACAGGAGTTTTCTTTTCTTCCCCAGGGCAGAAGGTAGCACTGTGAAGGGCACAGCCTTAGAGAAATGAGCGCTGTACTGGAGATGGCACTGAGACCCTTCGAGGCATTGCTGGCACCCCACAATCTATTCTGACCTGCAAAAAACCTAAACCCAAACCCACTGCCGTCGAGTTGATTCCCACTCATAGCAACCGGACACGACAGAGTAGAACTGCTTCTTAAGGTTTGCAAGGTTATAAATTTTTACAGAAGTAGACTGTCACATCTTTGTCCGGAGGAACGGCTAGTGGGTTTGAACAGCTAAGCGCTTTAACCACTGACGAGTAGATGTTCTAAATCAGGTAATTTCCTCCCTCCACCCAGGGCTTTTCAAACCATTCAGAACTCTGCCTTTTCCCCAGCTACCAGGCCCAAGAGGATTACTATCAAATGGAAGGAGCCAAGGATTACCCTGAGTCCCTGGGTGGTGCAAATGTTTAAGCTCTTGACTACTAGCCAAAAGGCTGGCTGTTCACATCCACCCAGAGATGCCTTGGAAGAAAGGCCTGGTAAGCCACTTCCAAAAACCTATGCAGCAGTTCTAACCTGCACACATGGGGTTGCCATGAATCGGAACTGACTCAACGGCAACTAACAAAACAAGGATTACTGAGGAATCTAAATTCACCTGCTCCCTCTACTCCCCACACTGAGGGGGCCATGCCTCCTGGGGACGCACCAGGCTGCAGGCCAGAGCCCAGCAAAGCTGGGTCTGGGTCCTTAGCATGAGTGTTGTGGACCTAACAGCACATCACCAAACTCCAGAGGCTGCTGATTTGCTGCCTATCTAGGAATCCACCCGTGTGAGGATGATCATGCAGGCTGGAAAGTGCTTAGCATGAGCCTGGCAGAGAAACCCACGGAGTCTTTACATTCGGCTGGGCACTGTGCTTGGTGCCTGACACTCCCCTGGTCCTCACAGGGGCCCTTCTGGGTAGGGCCCCTTGGAATCCCCACAGGCTCAGAGAAAAAGCTGACCACAGCAGCTTAGCAACTACTTCCCAGCACAATACATTTCAAAGCCAGAAAAGACTTCAGGAGTTTCCTGTCCTCCTCCCATGCCCCTGAGGGGGTGGCCCTTTGTCCCCAAACACCTCTGCCACCACCAAGCACCACTACTCAAATGCTTCCTCCTTACTAACAAACTGCACAGACAACAGATGCCAGTCTTCAGGCAGGTCCCCAGGAAGGGGTGGGGACACAAGTCCTTCTAAGTCAGACAAGAGCCACAGACTCCCCATGACTGCCTGAAACATTTCTTCCCCTCCCAACCTTTTAAAAAAAAAAAAAAAGAAGCAAATCCACAGAATGTATGAAAGAACAAAACACATATGGGACCTTTCACCCAGATTCCCTGATTGCTGACATTTAGCAACATTTGCTCTGTGTTTGTGTGCATATAAATATTGCTTTTGCTGAACCATTTTAAACTAAGTTGCCGACATGACCTGTCACCCCTAAATACTTTAAATACTTCAGCATCCATCTTTTAAGAATAAGGTCATTTTCCTACAGAATCACAATACTATTAGCAATCCTATGACCATTAACACTAATTCAGTATTTTCTACCATACAGTCCACATCTGATTTTCCCCAATGGTCCCCAAAACACCTTTTATAACCTATTGTTTTTAGCCAGAATTCAAAGAAGGTTCACTCACTGTTATGTTTCTTTAGTCCCATCTTTTTTTTTTTAACTATACTCTTTTGAAGAATCTAGGCATGCTGTCTTGTAAAATGTCCCATATTCTGGATTTGCCCGATAGCTTCCTCATGATTGGAGTCCCTGAGGGGTGCAAATGGTTAATGTGATTGACTGCTAACCAAAAGGTTGGAGGTTCGAGTCCACCCAGAGGCACCTTGAAAGAAAGGCTTGGTAATCTACTTCTGAAAAACTCAGCCACTGAAACTCTATGGAGCACAGTTCTACTCTGACACACATGGGGGCATCAAGAGTCTGAATCGACTCAATGGCAAATGTTTTTTCCCCCTGTGATTAGATACATATCAAGCAGTTTGGGTAAGAAAACTACAGAAGTAATATTTTGCACTTCTTACACTGAGTCACATCAAGAGTTACATATGTCAGCTTGTCCCAGTAACGGCAATGCTAAGTTTGATTGCTTGGTTAAGGTGGTGATGCCAGATGTCTTCATTTTAAAGCTATCATTTCCTCTTTGAAATTAGTAAGTAATCTCAGAGGTGATAGCTTGAGATTGAATATCCTGTTTCCCAACAACCTTTAACTCAATGGTTTGGCAACCACTCACTGCTGATGCCTTCCTGAATAAATTATTACACTGGGGTTGCAAAAAGGAGTTTTAAAAATTCTACCATTCCATCTACAGTTTTTTATGTTCACATTTTCCCAAATTCGAACAGCAGGAATACCATCAACGTACTTCTGAGATTAAAAAAAAAAATCCTAAACCTACATAAACCTCTACCCTAGCATGGCACACATGTATAGTGGTGATGAAACATATAAGGAACGTCTCTTACATGCCAGAACTGGCCTGCCCTTCACACACCTGACTGGTTCCTCCCACCGAGGATGGCAGGTGCACAGAGAGGGTGGGTAATTTGTTCCAGGTCACACAGTCAGTGGACTGATGACCATGAGTTGGGCCAAGTGGCCTAAACTCTTAACCACAGACTGAGCAAGACACTGCTGATCCAGTGTGCTGTAGGAAGACTCTGGGACTGGCTTCTCCTCTGCCAAAGCGGACACTTCCCACTCTACCTACTGTCCTGCCAGTCAAGCCCTGAGGCAGCCCAACAGGAGTCCTGACTCTTCTGAATTAGATAGAGCCAAGAGAAGCAGTATTTGTAACGGCGCAGAAAACAAAACAAAAACTTTTTTGTTGTTGACATTTTTAAAAATAAAAAATAGCGCAAACAATGAACTCCCATGAATGCATTACCAACAATCATTAACACTGCCTTTTAAAAAATATACTTCAATAAAAAGGGAAACAACACAGAACAGCATTCTGGAGAAAGCAAGTATTGCCCCCACTCCTGAGGCCGAGGCCCAGCGGCTGCTCTGCTCACTTGTAGCCAGACAGGTTGCCTCGGTGCTGCCCCCAGACAATCCCCCGACAGTCCTTCATGCCAGCATGGTGCCATTAGCCCATTAGCCCAGGCTCAGAGATGGGGCTGAATGACTGATCCAAAGTCCCTGGCTAAAGAGAGCCGATTTTAAAGCAACGGCCGGCTACTTTTCTTCCCTAAAGAAACATAACCAAACCAAAAAAACGTGTTGCCGTCAAGTCGATTCTGACTCATAGTGACCCTGTAGGAAAGTAGAGTAGAACTGCCCTGTAAGGTCTCCAAGGCTGTAATCTAATCTTCATGGAAGTAGACTGCCACATCTTTGTCCTGTGGAGCAGCTGGTGGCTTTTAACCGCCGACCATTCAGTTAGCAGCTGAGTGCTTAACTACTACACCACCAGGGCTCCTTAAAAAAACATAATACCTTTAAAAACAGGTAAAGCTACTCTTCCCCCAAGAATGGACACCTCTGATTCTATTTTAAAGTCTCCCCCCACCCCCTTCCTTCATCTGAGAATGAGAAACAAAATCTGATCAGAGTGAGACCCAGTATGTACCCCATAAGCCCCAGCAGCCCACTGCCCCGCCCTGTGTGGTGCTGGTGATAGAGGGGGAAGCAGGCCTGAGGAACAAAGAGCTGCTTGGATGGGGCCTTGCCTGGCCCTGACCTCCAAGTGGGGTGTGACACCTTCCCAGGTGGCTGTAGGAAACACCAGGCAGTAGAAACGGTTGGACTCAAGAGGAAAGAGAAAGCTCTGGTTGAAAGAGCTTTCTCCCTGCATCGCCGCCCTTCCTGGAAGAGGGAAAAGGATGTCCCAAGAGTGGAAGGGGCAGGCCCGTTAGTTCCCAGGCGATGCTGGGCTGACTGGAGCCCTTTCTGATGCTAATTCTTTTCTCCTCAGATTCTTCCTTTCTCTGAGCAGAGAGAAGTGGCCACCAGGAGGAGCAGAGCAGGGCAATTTAAATGCAACCTGCCAAGTGTTACTTACAGCTTTGTCCTGAGGAGAGTTAATGAGGGCTATGGAGCCTGTGACCCGGAGAGCTGGGATTCCCAGAAGGTTCCGACCGGAAATAGGAAAGAATGCCTCCCCAGGGGCCTCAAGTTCATGCTCAGGTGCCAGTTTCCCATCCTCACTCCCTGTTATAACTCGTATGTCCTTGGGCAATCACTTGGAAACCTGTACCACATGGGTGGTAGGGAGGGCTCCCAGAGGTACTGCAGGTTTAACTGGCACAGGACCCAGCAGGTAAGAGGCATTCCATAAATGTTAGCAACTGCTGCTGCTGGATTATGTATTGAACACAGTATTCTTTGCACCTTGACCTGAGATCTTACAGAGTCCTGCTAGTTGGGTATAGGTGAACCGCTAGAGTTGGTGGCTGATACTAGAAGATACTAGAAGACATTTTCTTACAGGTTCTGGAAAAGGGGTGAAATAAGCCCAATAAAAGTCTCCCCCACCCCACCCAATCCACTGGCTGGGCACAAAGAGGATGTGCTGACTGCCCAGAGTGGATGCTAGAGTCACTCCAGCCCTCCTTCCCCTGCACTGTAACCTTGAACTCTGACCCTCCTGCAGGAGTTTCAAGGCTCACAGCAAGGAGGGAGGCAGACTGGAATGTGAGGCCTAAAGCCTTTCCCAGATGGGGCCCTCCATGGGGTAGGACTTCCCCCAGGTCACCCAGCTGGTTAGCAAGGGGCAGAGAATCCACTCGCCCGGGACGTGAGCTCCAGGAGGGCAGGGTGTTTCCACATTTTGTTCTCTTAGCATCCCAAGCCTGATGCTGGCTCTCATGGGCAGGCAGGCTCTGTGCCACCCCTCACTTTACCACCAAGGGATGGGGGAGCCTCTGGGTACTGTGCTTATTGTGCCTTTAACGAAGGGTCCCTCCAGTTAATTCTCTAACAACCCTGTGAGGTTGCGGGTGTTTCACACATGCAAACAGAAGCTCAGAAAGGTTAAGTGACTTGCCCCCATCACCCAGCTGGTAACGAAAAAGCAAAATTAAAAGTCTGGCCATCTGTTCCATGAGCCATATCTGTCTTACAGAACATTATAGATCATCTTTAACTAACACAGCATAAAGTTAATACTCAATAGTTTTTTTTAAAAACAAATGAATAAATGGCTTTAAAGTCCCTGTCTTTCTACAGCACAAGCAGGAAACCTCAGATATAATCACAAGGACCTCTGCAATCTCGCCAAGTCCCCTTAATGAGTGTATCTATCTGGGTGCAGGAATTCCCATGGATGTGGGGTCAAACCAGTTGCAATCTCTCCTCCTGTAACCTAATCACCTTCTCTACATCCCTCCTCTCTGCTTATGCTACTTGCTATTTTAAGTTCTTCTTCCAATGACAGGACTTTAGTTAAAGGAGTGAATCCCCAACAAGATACTTTCTGTAATAAAGGAGTCTCTTCCTTTTCTTTAAAAACTCTGGCTTTTTGATAAACAAACTATGGTACATACACACAATGGAGTACTATGTAACAAGAAAGAACAATGATGAATCTGTGAAGCATCTCATAACATGGATGAAACTGGAGGACATTATGCTGAGTGAAATAAGTCAATCACAAAAGGACAAATATTGTCCTCTATTGTAAAAACCCATGAAAAAGTTCACACACAAAATGTAACAATCTTTGTTGGTTACCAGGGATGGGAGGGGTGGGGGGGAAATACTAAATAGGCAATAGATAAGTGGTATCTTGGGTGAAGGGTGAGACAGTACACAATATAGGGGAAACCAGCACAACTTGTACAAGGAAAGGTCATGGAAGCTCCACAGACACATCCAAACTCCCTGAGGGACTGAATTGCTGGGTGGAGGGCTGTGGGGACTATGGTCTCGCGGAACATCTAGCTCAACTGGCATAACACAGTTTATAAAGACAATGTTCTACATTCTACCTTGGTGAGTAGCATCTGGGGTCTTAAAAGCCTGTGAGCAGCCATCTAAGATACTCCACTGGTCTCATCCCTTTGGGAGCAAGGGAGAATGAGGAGAATAGGATACAAGGAAAAGATTAGTCCAAAGGACTAATGGACCACAGCTACCAAGGACTCCACCAGACTGAGTCCGGTGCCTGGCTACCACCACTGACTGCTCTGACCAGGATCACAACAGAGGGTTCTGGGCAGAGCTGGAGAAGGATGTAGAACAAAATTCTAACTCACAAAAAAAAAGACCAGATTTACTGGCCTAAAGGAGACTGGAGAAACCCCGAGAGCATGGCCCCCAGACACCCTTCTAGCTCAGTGGTGAAGTCATTTACGAGGTTCACCATTTAGCTGGGGAGTGGACAGCCCCATAAAACCAAATGGGACTAATGAGGTACAGCAGTCCAGGGACAAGGGCCAGAAGGCAGAAGGGGACAGGAAAGCTGGTGATAGGGAACCCAAGGTTGAGTAAGGACGGTGTTGATGTATTGTGAGGTTGTTAACCATTGTCATAGGGCAACATGTGTACTAACTGTTAAATGAGAAACTGTTTTGTTCTGTGAGCCTTCACCTGAAGTGAGAATAGCAGCACAATTGGAAGAGCGTAGTCGAGGTCAGTGAACTGTGCATGTAGAAATTTTTGAAATGGTTTATCTTTGGCTATGTATATTTTCACCAAAAAAAAAAAAAAAAGGTCGAGAAGGGAGAGGGTTGATGTGTTGTGGGGTTGTTAACCAATGTCATAAAACAATATGTATACTACTGTTTCATGAGGAACTCTCTGTTCTGTAAGCCTTCACCTGAAGTACAATTAAATAAAATAAAAAAAAATAAAAAACCTCTGGCTTTTTGTAGTTATTGGAGGCAAGAAGGCTGCTTCTCACACTTCCTCCCACACTTCCCCAAACGGGGCACTGTTCATGCATCTGGTTGACAACGGTCCTTCCAAGGAACCAGGGGAGACAGGCTTTGAGCAATGTGCTGGGCGGCTGGGAAATTACTCAGAGGACAGCAGCCTCTGAAAAGGCTCTATTACTCTGCACATGATGGGGAAGAGCACATACTCTGATGATGACCATCCTGGCTTCCAGAGAGGCTCGACCGCTTACTGGCTGTGTGGCTTTGGGCAAGTCTCACCCTTTCGGGCCTGTGCTTCCTAGTCTGGGAAATGGGAACAGTAGAGTATACAGAATGTGCTCAGGATGACCTGTGGCTTAGTAAGCTTAACAGGGCCTGATGCTCAACAAGCACTGGAACTTTCTCTTCCTTTTTTAAAAATTGTGGTAAATATATATATATAAAACATTTGCCATTTCAACACTTTTTACATGTACAATTCAGTGACATTAATTATATTCATCATGTTGTTCAACCATCACACTATCCGTCTCTAAATTTTTCTATCACCCTTAACAGAAGCTCAGTGTCACCTAAGCATTGAGTCCCCATTTTCTCCTTCCTGGTGCATTCCCCTGGTAACCACTAATAACATTAGGTCTGTATGTTGTTGTTGTTAGTAGGTGCCATTGAGTCAGATCCAACTCATAGTGACCCTATGGACGAGAGAACAAAACACTGTCCGGTCCTGAACCATCCTCACAACCGTTTTTATGCTTGAGCCCACTGTCGCAGCCACTGTGTCAATCCATCCTGTTGAGGGTCTTCCTCTTTTTTGCTGACCCTCTACTGTACCAAGCATGATGTCCTTCTCCAGGGACTGGTCCCTCCTGATAACACGTCCGAAGTATGTGAGATGAAGTCTCTCCATCCTCGTTTCTAAGGCGTATTCTGGTTGTACTTCTTCCAAGACAGATTTATTTATTCTTCTGGCATTCTATGGTATATTCAGTATTCTTCACCAACACCATAATTCAAATGCATCGATTCTGCTTTGGCCTTCCTTATTCATCTTCTAGCTTTTGCATGCGTAGGAGACTGAAAATACCATAGCTTGGGACAGGCACACCTTAGTCCTCGACAGGTCTGTATACACTTGCCTATTCTAGATACTTCATATGTGTGTGCTCATACAATATTTGACCTTTTGTGTCTGACTTATTTCACTCAGCATAATGTTTGCAAGGTCCATCCATGTTATGGCATGCATTAGTACTTCATTTCCCTTTATAGCTAAGTAGTGTTCCATCGTTATGTGCCACATTTTGTTTATCCATTCATCTGTTGATGGATATGTAGGCTGTTTCCACCTTTTAGCTACTGTACCTTCTTTATAAGCCGGTGCTTGATTCAGGATGGACAGCTGCTGTCAAACTGACTGTGACTCATGGGGACCTCATGTTCAACAGAACAAAATGTTGCCCAGTCCTACATCATCCTCATGAGTATGGGCGTGTTTGAGTCCCTTGTTGTGGCTATTGTGCCAATTCATCTCATTGAGGGTCTCCCTTGCCCTTGCTGGGCCTCTACTTCACCAAACGTGATATCCTCCTCCAGCGATTGATCCCTCCTGATGACGTGTTCAAAGCGAACGAGTCAACAATGTTCTCTCCTCTTGTGATCCGTTGACTAACTTGGAGATAGATCGTCAGACCTTTCTTCCTAGTCTTAGTCTGGAAGCTCTGCTGAGACTTGTCTACCATAGGTGACCCTGCTAATATTTGAAATACAAGTGGCATAGTTTCCGGTATCACAGCAACAAGCAAGTCACCACAGTACAACAAACTGACAGACAGATGGTGATTGATTCAGGACCAACCCCATAATCACAGTAACAGATGCAATGAGAGTTTAGCTTTGGGATGGGATGGGATGTGGGGGAGAGAGAAAGGAAGAGGCATAGCAAGCAAATTTTCCAGCTAAAAGGCAGTGCTTCCATGGCCTTTGGGGAAGGGAGGAAGCTGTGAAGAGCCTTAGGGGAGGGAGCTAGGTAGCACCTCCCTTCTACTCTTCCCTTAAAGACCTGCTGCTGTTGTTGCTTCCAACATCTGGCACCTCTGGGGACCCCGAGGGTAGGGAACATCCCAGATAACCAATCTCCATTATCAGCCATACCTGGCCCATTGGGTTGACTCAGCATGACCTGGGAGTTGCCCTGGCTGCGCTCCCCTAGGAAACAAAAAAAACCAGTGTCTCCTCCTTCCCCTCTGCAAACAAGGCTATTCTGTTCATGGTTGCATCTCTGGTCTCTGGCCAAGAGTGGGCCCAACAAATGCCGAGTGAAGGAAGGAAGGAAAAAAATGACAGCAAGCACAAATCCAACAGGCTGAATCAATTCCTGAGCCCACTTCCGGTAACACAGACTAGAGGCGAGACTAGGGGTACTTCTTTTCTTCAGGAGATAATTGTAAAATGCCTCCTGGGTCAGCGGTGGCATTCAGCCAGCTGGGTCACACCCCGGCCTTCCTTCTGGCTGCGAGGATGTCCATCTCAGGATGAAGCAACCACACAATGCCTTCACACAGTGGTTGCCCCAGCAATCCCTGGTTCCTCTGTGCTCTGCTTTCAAGTGACCCAGATAGTCTCACCAACGCTGTCTAGAGCTGTCTAGAAGCAGTGGCTGCGGACCATGTCCACCACTGGCCTCCACGGCCAAGCCAAGTCCCACATGACTGCTCTGTGCAGAGGAAGGGAGTTTTCTCCTGAAATGAAGGCTTTGCATCACTGCTCTGCAGATGCTCATTCTTGACCCTTCAGGGGCTGCCTCTGGGCTGGCCTGATGAGGCTGCAGGAAGAGCGGAGAGTGAGTTCTCCTGGGCTGCAGGGCCAAGGCATGGATCTCAGGGTCCCTGGATCCTCTGTTCAAACCTCTGCTGGGAGCAGGGAGAAGAGGCAAAATTGGCCACTCCTCTTGAGGTCAGGAGGAGAGCTTCTTTCAGACACCAGACCCATCCTGAGGGCTGGTGTTTTCATCCAGGTCAGCTGAAATGCAGCACCAGCAGCTCAGAAAGCAGAGGACCCAGGAGTCTCCCAGCAACCTCCCCATCCCCTGGCCCAAGTCTTCCCGGAACACCCAAGGAAGGAAGTGATCTGGCTCTGGGACAAAGGAGGCTGTTGCATAGTGGCTGAGAGCGAGGAATCAAGGGTGATGACCTCGGTTCCCCCTCCTAGCCACACCACTCCCTAGCAAGTAAACTTAACTTCTGGGCCTCAGTTTTCTCCTTTGCTAGTGGGGAAAATAACACTGCCTCCTTCGCAGAGTTGTTTTGAGAATTAAATGAGTAAATCCATGAACCTGCCTGGCACATGCATGCAAACACAGAGCTATTCCATCATCACTGAGGTTAGGGTTTGCCAACATTCTGATTATAGGGAAAAAACAATGCAGTGAGATTACAAGCGATTTTTTATTTTATTCTTTATATTTTTCCGATTTCCTAGTTTTTTACAAGGAACAAACATCATTCTTTGCTGAAGAAAAACATTTTAAATCCCTCAGAAGGCAAAATGCCACTGATGGGAACTCAGAAGCCAGAACTGGCAGAGTAACAGCCAGAGAATTTTCCAAAATGTGGGTATGTCCTAGCCCAAGGATATCCCTGCATGAACCTGCTCCACAAGTGCCCACAAGTCTAGAGGTGTCAGACTTTCCTAGAAGAATCCCAGAAACCCCAACATGTCAGTGACAAAGAAGAGATGTTTCCTGTCTAGACACCAAAATGCTTGCAATTAAAACCGAGACTTGGGAGGTGGAGGAGGCAACACAGGCTCCGGAAGGCAATCTTGAAAACAAAGGCAAACAAATCCAAAATGAAAATAATCTCTAATCTCACCACCCAGGGGCATACGCAGTCAGCGTATTTCCTTCAGGTATGAAACTGGTTTAAAACCAACAGAAGCTGCCATCCTGGTCCTATCACAAAGGACAACGCTGACCAGGTGATGGGGACCCAGGGCAGGGCAGGCTGCTGAGACCAAAGGTCCGTCCCCAAAGCTGAGGAAAATCTCCAAGCCCCGTGCGTCCTGAGTCTTCTAACCAAGGCGATAAGAGCTGCAATTTAAAAACCCTCTGTCTGGCTTCTCCCAGGAAACGGGGGCCTTGTGAACAAGGACTCTGGAGCTCCTCCCACGCGGACTTCAGCACTCACAGGAGGACGGTATAATGCAATCCTGGCTGTAACAGGTGAACAAAGGGCTATAAGACAGGTATTGACTACAGAGAGGGCTCAAGGTTAAAGTAAATAAAAAGAAAATACAATTGCCTAGCTCCCAGCAGCCAAACTTCAGACCACATGGAGAGCAGACGCGGTGCCTGACGTCAAGGCGCTGGTAATCTTCCCACTAACCGTGTGAGCCAGACTGTTCTCCTAACAGCAAGGACATTTTGATCTTCTTAGAAGGGCCACTGGCTTGTTCTTGGCACATGCCCAGAGACCTGTTGGTAATGCCAGCCTTGAAGGCAGCTTCTTTAGGCGGGGCATCCAGAATGTAAGCTCCTTGAGTATGAGGACTCGATCTGGTTTGCACGTCACTGCCTGCCCAGCACTAAGCACACGCCTGGCACGTAGTAGGTCCACACATGTGGGATGAATAACCCTCAACAACAGGGATCGCAGACATTCCCTCCATTCACCACTGTCTCCCCAGCCAAACACCATGCCTGGCATATGTTGTTGTTAGTTGCCACTGGGTTGATTCTAACTCATGGCAACCCCATGTGTGCAGAGTAGAACTGCTCCACAGTGTTTTCAAGGCAGTGACCTTTCAGAAGCAGATTGCCAGGCCTGCCTTCTGAGTGCGCCGAGTAGGTTAGACCTACCAACCTTTCAGCCAGTAATTGAGTGCTTAACTGTTTGTACCACTCAGGGGCTCCTGCCTGGCCTAAAAAAACAAACAAACCCACTACCACTGAGTCGATTCTGACTCACTGTGATCCCATAAGACAGAGTAGAACTGCCCTATGGGGTTTCCAAGGCTGTAATCTTTACAGAAGCAGACTGCCACATCTTCCTCCCCTAGAGTGGCTCTAGAGGTCAAATAATGTTTTTTGAATGATTTACCTGTGTGGGGTCAGGCTCCTGAACACTACATGTTAAATCCCTCCTAAAAAGTACACAGAGCCAAGAACTCCAGACCCTAGAGAACAGCACTGTAAGACTTTCTAAGCCACACTGTACAACGGAGTAGTTTCCAGCCCAGCCAGATGTCTGCTAGGCAGTTTACACAAAATCCATCTCCCGAAACAGTTCTAAGACTGCCAGTCTGCGGAGATGGAAACAGGAAATGGAAAACAGCCATGTCCTCGGCTCATTCTGCTGTGACATTCGAGCCCGTGCCTGGATTTGCTCAGTGTGGCACTCACACAACAGACCACCCTTTCCAGCCTGTGCAGCCACCATCTCCATACCTTATTTTCTTGTTGCTAAAATGCCACTGATCAGAAGAAGATGCACTGTCGATTCTGTAGCAGCTTTTGGGAGGATGGTCACATTAAGTGCACACATCAATGCAAGACCTAGCCTGATTTCCAAAATGTTAACACATTTTTAAATGCCGCCACGGAAGGGGGGAAATGGACTTCTCTTGGCCACTCTTGCATGAGACGCAAGGAGCTGTTAAACCATCGTCTGCGCAGGGGCGGCCACGCTTCCTTGCACGTTTGGGTTTAATCCTATAAATAAATGTCGTGCTTTGTCTGAAACACACCCCTGAAAAAGGCCACCTGGAAAACCTGCCCCCTCTGCATCCACTGCCTACAACTGCAGCCCCGGAGGCATCTTACAGCATTCCCTGCTTTGGGGGGAGCTGGTGTGGGTAGCTTCCCCAGGCAGGAAGGCAGCTCATTAGTTCATCCTGTCAACCAGAAGGGATTAAGGCTGCTTTCAAGGTTCTGAAACCTCCAACAGGGGCTGACCCCTTGCTGCCCCCCCTACCCTGCTGTCAAAAAGAAGTTGCTTCTTAGAAGCAACAGTTGCTAAGTAATCAAATACGGGGGGAGTGGGAGGAGTAAGGGGTGAGTGGTAGGGGTGAGAGGGGTTTATTAGGAGAAAAACAGGCCTATCCTGAGGCTCCGGGTGCAAGTACCAGGGAAGCAATAGCTTTTATTGGAATCTGCCCTAAGAGATGGGGCTATCAATTTCTGGCTTAAGGAGCCCTAAAAGTTATTGGTCTGAGAACTCATTCCTCATCTGTGCATCCTAGACAGAGCAAAGCAGGGACATGGAATGCAGATGCACTCCCTGCTGGGGACACAGCAGAAAAGCCACACATGGACATTGGTGAGGGGCCAGGCTGGAGAAGAGACACTACTTCTCTTTTGATAGTTTGTCACCCAGGACAAGAGTGGCTCCAAAGGCTCCCGGAAATTAAGTTCAACTTAAGAAAAAAGGGTTCTCATTAGCTGTTAGCTGAGTTAAACCACTGCAGGGCAATTTGGCGCTACCTATCAAAATCTTAAATGCACACACTTTTTGACAAAAACAATTCCACCTCTAGGAATTTAACTTGCAGACAGACTCACATACGTGTGCAAAGATATGAGGTAAAGAACAGTTGCTGTCATATTGCTTACAGCAGTGGAAAACAAATGGGTAATTTGAATGCCCATTGATAGAGGAATCATTAAATAAATGCCAGTGCATCTATAATATGGAGGACTCTGCACTCAATAAAAACAATCAGGGAAATCCACGTGGACTGACATGGGAAGATGTTTCCTAACATACTATGAAGAAAGCAGGTTTACCATGACCTCACTTGTGTCAATTATATTTGTATATGCACAGGATATTTCCAGAAAAATATACTAGATCCTCCCCTCCCTCCCCAGTGGCTGTGATATTTCAGAAGTAGACCACCAGGCCTTTCTTACAAGGTGCCTTTGGATGGATTTGAACCACAAACCTTTGGATTAGTAGCAGATCAGTTAACTGCACCATCCAAGGACTCCTAGATCCACTTTGGAAGAAGACATAAGAAACTGTTCCCAACACTTATACACTGTTGGTTGGAATGTAAAATGGTATAATCACTTTGGAAATCAATTTGGCACTTCCTTAAAAAGCTAGAAATAGACGTGCCATAAGATCCAGCAATCTCACTCTTTGGACTATAACCTAGAGAAATAAGAGCTGTCACACAAATAGATATATGCACACCCACGTTCACTGCAGCACTGTTCATGATAGCAAAAAGATGGGAACAACCTACGTGCCCATTGACAGACGAATGGATAAACAAATTATGGTATATTCACACAATGGAATACTATGCAATGATAAAGAACAACTATGAAGCCGTGAAACATAACATGGAGGAATCTGGAGAGCATTATGCTGAGTGAATTTATTTAGTCACAAAAGGACAAATATTGTATAAGACCGCTATTATAAGAATTCAAGAAAAGGTTTAAACACAGACCGTTACGAGGGTGGGGAGGGAAGGAGAGGGGTATTCAATAACTAGAAAGCAGATAAGAATTATCTTAGGTGAAGGGAAGGACAACAAACACTACAGGGGAATTCAGCACAACTGGACTAAACCAAAAACTAAGAAGTTTCCCGAATACAACCAAACACTTTGAGGGACAGAGTAGAAGGGGCAGGGGTCTGGGGACAAAGCTTTCAGGGGACATCTAGGTCAACTGGCAAAACAAAGTTTATTAAGAAAATGTTCTGCATCCCACTTTGGTGAATGGCATCTGGGGTCTTAAAAGCTAGTGGGCAGCCATCTAAGATGCATCAATTGGTCCCAACCCACCTGGAGTAAAGGAGAATGAACACCAAAGACAAAAGGAAAATATTAGCCCAACAGACAAAAAGGGCCATGTAAACCAGAGACTTCATCAGCCTGAGACCAGAAGAACTAGATGGTGCCCGGCTACCCCCAATGACCACCCTGACACGGAACACAACAGAGAGTCCCTGATGAAGCAGGAGAAAAGCAGGGCACAGAACTCAAATTCTAGTAAAAAGATCAGACTTAATGGTTTGACTGAGACTGGAGGGACCCTGGAAGATGTGGCCCCCAGATTGTCTGCTGGCTCAAAACTAAAACCATTCCTGAGGCCAACTCTTCAGGCAAAGATTTGAATGGACTATGGGACATAAATTTTACTTGTGAAGAGTGTTTACCTCTTAGCTCAGGTAGACACATGAGACTAAATGGGTAGCTCCTGTCCGGAGGCGAGATGAGAAGGCAGAGAAAGGGTCAGGAACTGGTTGAATGGACACAGGAAATCCGGGATGGAAAGAAGGAGCGTGCTGTCATAGTACAAGGAGAGCAAGTAGGGTCACATAAAAATGTGTGCATAAATTTTTGTATCAGAGACTAACTTGAATTGTAAACTTTCTCTTAAAGCACAATAAAAACAAACAAACAAACAAACAACTGTTCCCAGAAGTTACCTCTGGAGAGCAGCAGGATGGGCAGATTTTTACTTTATTCTTTGAAAACTCATTTTACAAGTGAGTAGACCATTTGTGGTGCAATGGTTAAGCGCTCAGCTACTAACCAAAAGACTGGCAGTTTGAACCCATCCAGCCGCTCAATGGGAGAAAGACCTGGCAATCTGCTCTTGTAAAGGTTACAGCCTAGAAAATGCTATGGGGCAGTTCTACTCTGTCACGAGAGGTCACTATGAGTTAGAATCAACTCAATGGCACTTAATGATAACAGACCACTTCTTAAAAAAAAAAAAAATAAAACCCTATAGTAAGGAGCTGGGCCTTTCTACAGTTAAGTGCCTCACAACACAGAAGACTCATCTGGGCTGAGGCACCCTCACCTGCAGAAAAGCCACCTGGCCCCCCTTCTGCTTGACACTTCTTTCTCCTAGGGAGGAGGATGGGGGACCCAGAGATGAAGGCCTGCATGAGGAGTTGGCCTCTCCCACAAAAACCAGAAGTCAGAACTTTATCCAAGAAACAGATGGACTTGTTGCCCCTGCTTTGTTTGAGGAAACGGTCCACTGCTTTCCACTCACCAGACACCGTCAGCCAGGGCCAGCAGCACTCACAGTCCAGAGAAAATCAATCCTTCACTGTTTTCCCAGAGTTGGGGTGGGTGCGGAAGTGGCAATGAAAGAAAACAGGAGTTTGCAAAGAGAAAGTACCATGGAATTGGGATCAGATGGGGGGAAAAAGAAAGGAAAAGGGGAGAATCTGGCAATTTTGTTTCCTGGGCAGTTTATATGGGTATAATCTATGATTCATTTTTTTCCCTGTAAATGAACATATGTCCCAATTATGAAAACACATAGGTACATATGGGTCTAGAAGGACACATGCCAAATTGTGGGAATAAGACTGTGGGTTTAGGGGGAAACCCACCAGCTGCTCTGTAGGAGAACGATGTAGCAATCTGCTTCTGTGAAGATTTACAGCCTTGGAAACCCTATGGGGCAGCTCTACTCTGTCCTATTGGATCACTGGGAGTTGTAATAAACTCTATGGCAATGGGTTTGGTTTTCTGGTTTAGGTACTTCTGTATCTCTTGAATTTTTAAAAATGAAGATATATCTTGTATGTCTATCATAATCATAAAATCTATATATTCATTTTAAAAAAGTTAAAAAAAAAAAAAAAGAAGAAAACACATGGAATCCCATCACCCCAGAACAACTGGTACCACACCTGGCTGAATGCTGTCCTGGGTGGGCAGACAAGGGGAAAGAAGGGAACAGCAAAATCACAAGTCTCCAAACTACCCGTGTAGCCCTAAACTCCAAATCTCCTTCATTAGGTCTTACATTTGGGCCACAATATCCTAGCAAAAGGAGTCCCTAGGTGGTGTGAATGGTTAACATACTCGGCTGCTAACCCCAAGTTGGAAGTTCAAGTCCACTCAGAGGTGCTTCAGAAGAAACACCTGGTGATCTACTTCCAAAAAACATCAGCCATTGAAAACCCTATGGAGCACAGTTCTATTCTGACATACATGGGGTTGTCATGAGTTGGAATAGACTCCATGGCAACTGGTTACCCCGGCAAAAAGGCTGTGGCCACCGGTCACTCCTCTTGCCTTTCTGGCTTTCCTTCCTATGCTCCACCTCCGGGCTGAGAACTCAACAGCCCACTCATCTCCCAGTAGCATCAACTAGGCAAGAGCAAAACTCCAAGCTGTGTGATCCCAGGCAAATTACTCAGCTTCTCTGAACCTATAAAGTGGGAAGGTGGCAGACATGACCACACAGACTGGACACAGAATTCCATGTGATGTGTGTAAAGTGCTTGGCCTAGGGTCGGGGGTAGAGAAAGGGGCCAGAGAGAAGTGCAGCAGCTATGATGCCGAGGATTATGGCTTGTGGTGAGACAGAGGTACCTGGAGGTCATGCAGTCTCTGTGTGGTCAAATCATCCTTTTAATTAAACAACAACAAAAAGGCAGTTGAGGGGGGTATTATGTAAAAAAGACAGAAGATTAAAAAAGAGGTGGCTCTATCTTGAGCTCATTATTATACCTTGTATTAGGGAAGAAAGGCCTGGCAGTCTACTTCTGAAAATCAGCCAATGAAAAGCCTATGGAAGTGGAACAACCAGAATGCAATTAAAGAGAATGTTAACACAGTGTGAAAAATATAACTTATGTCGCTGAACAATCTGAGTAGAAACTGTCAGACAGGAACCTAATTTGCTATGTAAACTTTCATCAAAAACGCAATAAAATTAAAAAACAAAACAAAAAACCTATGGCTCACAATGGTCCAATCCATAACCGATTATGGGGATGGAGCAAGACCAGGCAGCGTTTTGTTCCATTGAGCATGGGGGTCACCACAAGCAGGGGCCTGACCAGACAGCAGCTAAACAACCTGTGTTAAGGTAGGAGATGCAAACAAGTAACTCAGTAACAGAGAGAGAAAGGGCTGGCTCCTCCACATGTCCACTGTAGAATGACCTAGAAGCTTTTGTTTTTTCTGCCTCCTCGTGAAGACCCAGGCCCTTGAGCGCTCCGTTTTTCATGATAGCAGAAGGCTATTTAAAGATCTTGTTATGGACTGAATTGTGTCCCCCAAAAACATCAATCAACTTGGCTAGGCCATGATTCCCAGTATTGTGTGACTGTTCACCATTCTGTCATCTGATGTGATTTTCCTGTGTGCTGTAAATCCTACCTCTATGATGTTGATGAGGTGGGATTAGTGGCAGTTATACTAATGAGGAAGGACTCAGTCTACAAGATTAGACAGTGTCTTAAGCCAATCTCTTTTGAGATGTAAAAGAGAGAAGCAAGCTACCATCAAGAAAGAAGAGCAGAAGCGCACATCCTTTGGAACTGAGGTCTCTGTGCTGAAAAGCAAAGAGTCCAGGCAAAGACTGACGACAAGGACCTTCCTCCAGAGCAGACAGAGGGAGAAAGCTTCCCCCTGGAGTTGACGCCCTGAATTCAGACTTCTAGCCCACTAGACTGTGTGACAGAATAAACTTCTGTTTGTTGAAGCCATCCACTTGTGGTATTTCTGTTATAGCAGGACAACAGATAACTAAGACAGACCCTTACGGGAAAACAGCTTTAAACACCTGTGAACTGGCAAGCAGATGCAAGAAGAACCTGCGGCTCTTCTTATTTGGGAATCATTTGGTACTGAATTAGCAGAACTCAAAACTCTCAAAGGCAAGGTGACCCCTTTGCACAGACAGTCGGCCTGGGGAGAGGGGAGACAGGGATGAATGCGCTTTCAAGTTGTCATGAAAACTTTTCTTTCCTTGCGCCTCCAGAGCATATGGCAGGTGTCCTGAACAGTCCACTCCTGCAGCCCGCCTGAGGCTGGCTGCGGCCCTTAGCGTGTGCGTGGGGGCATCTGCTGCCCGTCTGGACAGCCCTCCCTCCGCCACAGCGGCAGCAGCACAAAAGAGTATATGGTGTATATTTCATGTCCCAGCTCTCCAGACAGATGCTCAGGGAGAGCCCCGTGGCCCCATGGAAATATAACTCCGCTGCCCCGACCAGGCCCCGATGCAGCCCACAGATCACAGACGGCAGCAAGCCAAAGGTCATGGGCGCATGTTTCTCCTGGGCCGCCTGAAATGCGATGCCCATTTATCCTTCACTGACATGAGTGTCTTGCAAGCCCGCATCTCTTCAGAAGAAAAGGAGCTGGATGCTGACTTGTGACTTTGAAATAGCAATAGGCCAGACTCCCAGCAAGATGGGGTCTTCTGTGTAACATGTGAAATCCAGCTGGCCCGAGGTAAAGAAAAGTCACAAATCGGGAGGCTGGAAACCCAAGCAGCCAAAGGGATGATAAACAACAACAGGTGGAAGGTGCCAGGGTAGAAAACAAGACTAAATTCTGAAAATGCTGCTTCCTGCACTGGGTAATTATGCCCCTGAGGGGCTTCCTGGTAGCAGGCCAAGAGGATGCAAAGCCACAGGAGAAAATGGGCACCACCTTCCTTTGCATTAGTAGGGTTCAGGAATTAGGATTAATGAAATGGGACAATGACATTCTGTGAAGGAGAACGCAAAATTTGCTTGAGATTTTCAAAACAGCGACTCAAACAGATACTTGTACACCAATGTTCACTGCAGCACTATCTGCAATAGCCAAAAAGGGGAAACAACCCAAGTGGCCATCAACAGACAAATAAACAAAGTGTGGTATATCCATACAATGGCATATTATTAAGCCATAAAGAAAGATGAAGTTCTGATACATGCTACGGCATGGATGAACCTTGAAAACATTACTCATAAAACATTATGAGTGACATAAGTTAGACACAAAAGGATAAATATTGTATGATTCCACTTATATGAAATACCTGGAACAGGCAAATGCATTAAAGACAAAACTAGATTAGTGGTGAGCAGGGGTTGGGAGAGGGGGGTGCTGGACAGTTATTTGGAAAAAAAAAAAAAAAAAAAAGAGCTCACTATAGAAATGTACCAACCAATTAAATTTTAAAAGGACCGAAATAGGGGGAAGGATTATGATTAATAAGAATAAGGTGCTTCAGTGTTGAAGGCAAGAAATGATTTCTGACTGACTAGGTCAGGGACGACTTCTTGGAGGAGGCGGCCTTTGGGGTGGAAGGAGGCTGACACAGTTCTCTAAAAGGAGGGGAACAGCATGTGCAATGGCTTAGAGGCTGGATTTTTTTTTTTTTTAAAGGAATTTGACAATATCTCTTAAGAAAATGGATGGAATTTTAATGATAAAACACCAGATATCAGAGAAATTTCAGGATTGCAGCTGATGCCTTGGGCCCCAGCCATACTGGACACTTGACTCCTCTGTACTAATGGCAACCTGGAGACATACAGACACCCAGCTCTAAGGGACCCTTCACCCCATTCATTTATTCCACAAATCATTTTTAGGTCTTACTATGCCCCAGGCTCCCTTTTCTCCCTGGAACTGTCTAGTCAGGGAGGTGGTGTTAATTAAAAGTACATGAAGCCATGGGACTATGTATTAGGGAGACATTATCTGCCCAGCGTAGTGGGGAAGGCTTTTGGGGGGATGTAGGATCTGAATAATGTTTAATCAGGACAAGGCGGGAGGGAGTAGGGAGCTGGAAACTCTCCAGGTAGAGGGAACAGCATGTGCAAAATTCTGAAACATGAGGGGGCTTGGCCAGCGTGGCTGGAACCCAGAGAGTGAAGAGGAGAGAGGCATCAGGCTAGGGAGACAGATCTCGAGGGTGCAGAAGTAGGTTCCATCTTTATTCTAAGGCTGTTGGTAAAGTACAGGGAGAATTATTTATTATTTATTTATTTATTGTTGAAAATATACACAGCTAAACATAACACCAATTCAACAGTTTCTACATGTACAATTCAGTGACACTGATCGTATTCTTCAAGTTGTGCAACCTTTCTCATCCTCTTTTTCCAAATTGTTCCTCACCATTAACATAACTCACTGTCCCCTAAGGTTCCTGTCTAATCTTTCGAGTTGCTATTGTCAATTTGATCTCATACAGATAGATTTTGAAAGGGCACAATGTTCAAGGTACACATTCTTTACTAGTTAAGCTAAACTACTGTTTGGTTTTAAGAAGACTTCAGGAGATATTTTTGGTTTAAGGTTTAGAGACTATCTCAGGGCAAAAGTTTCCAGGGTTCATCAAGTCTCCATGGCTCCAGATATGGTGTATTCCATGAGACTCTAAAATTCTGTTTTGCATTTTCCCCCTTTTGATCAGGCTTCTGCTACAGGATCTTTGATCAAAATGTTCAGTAATGGTAGCAAGGCACCAGCCAGTTCTTTTGGTCTCATGGCAAAGGAGGCAGCTGTTCATGGAGGCAGTTAGCCACATATTCCATATCCTTCTCCTATTTCTGACTCTCCTTCTTCCTCTGTTGCTCTAGGCAAATAGATATCAATTGTCCACAAGGGGAATTTTCAGCAGCAGAGTACCATGGCAGATCACTTAAGCAGCAGAATATTAGCACAGTAATCCCTACCAAGCAGAGAGATGGTCAAAGTGATGCTATGTTTTTTGTGAGGCCTCTTTGGAAGATGCAAACCACAATAGGGCTGTGCCAAGGCCTGGTCCTGCTTGGGCCCAAATCAAGTAGCCTCATTTCTAAACACTTTCAGAAAAGTGGTTGCTGGGTTCCCCTCTCAGCACGTTCAGAGCCCCCATACCAGGAAGCAGGTGACATGGAGTTAAGTCAGGGATCTGGCATCATGCAATCCTGGATGCAAATCCTGTCTCTGCCATGTGCTTGCTGGGTAACCTCAAGCAAGTTTCTTAACCTCTCTGTGCCTCAGTAAAATGGGGACACTAAGAACACCTGTTTCCTAGGGTCCCTGTGTGGATTAATTAAGATTCAGCTGCTAAAATCCTTAGCACTTAGCCTGGTGCATTATAGACGCTAAAAAAAATTTTAGTTATTAATATAGTCCACAAGGCTAAGAATGAACACAGAAGACGTACAAAAACCACTGAATGTAAAATGATTTGGGAGAACATGGCATACTGAAGGGGAGGTGACAACATGGACAGGGGACTGGTTTTCCACTTACTTGCGAGGAGGAGGCAGGAGACCGCCACGGTGTACAGGTGCTTGGAAGTGGAGATGTTGTAACGATCCATGAAGTGGTCCAACAGGTAGACGGCCAGGTGCCGGGCTGCAGGGCACAGCTGGCAGTGGCTGCTCAGCAGGGTCAAGATGTCGACAAAGAACCGGCGGCTCTTCAGGAGTGGAGAGTGGGCTCGGAAGGCAGGCAGCTTCAGTTCCTGCAGGACAGATGGGCAGATGTGGGGTCAGGGCTGCCTCCCGAGAGAGTCAGATGTCCCAGGAGAGCGAGACATCAAGACTTGCCTGCCGGCTGGTTAGCAGGCAACAAACCCCTCTAGACCTTTGTCGGTTTACCTTCAAGTCCCAGGATGGCAGCCCTGCTATTCCAGAAACTCCTGGACTGTCTCCCAGCCACCCTCACCAAACACAGGATCATAAAGTGATCAGGAGCTGTTTGGTTGAATTGGGTCCTCCAAAAAACTATGTTGAAGTCTAACCTTCAGTGCCTGTGAATGTGATCTTATCTGGAAATAAAATCTTTGCAGATGTAATTCGTTGCGTTCATACAGGATTATAGAGCAGGCCCTAAATCTAATGACTGCCGTCCTTACAAGACGAGGAGAGGACACACTGAGACACAGAGAGGAGAATGCCATGTGAAGCCGGAGGCAGAGATTGCAGTGATGCATCTACAAGCCAAGAAATGCTGGCAACACTGGCAGCTAGGAGACAGACATGGAACAGATCTCCTCCGGAGCCTTCAGAGACAGCATGGCTCTGCCACCACCTTGATTTAGAACTTCTAGCTTCCAGAGCTGTAAGAGAATGAATTTCTGTTGTTTTAAGCCACCCAGTTTCTGGTATTTTGTGAGGGTAGTCCTAGGAGAATACAGGGGCCTACATGATTATAGAGAACGGGCTCTGAAGAAGCCAGTTATCCACAGCTGAAAGCTTTGCTATTTGAGATACCACCACCAGTTGCCTTCATGTTGACTGACTCATGGCAACGCCATGTGTGTCAGAGTAGAAATGTGTTCCTTAGGGTTTTCAATGGCTGATTTTTGGAAGCAGATTGCCAGGCCTTTCTTCTGAAGCACCTCTTAGTGAACTCAAACCTGCAACTTAACAGTCGAGCACACTTGCCATTTGCACCACCCAGGGACTCCTTCTCCTCAGTAGCTGATGATTAAATGACAACTGTATGCAAAGCACGTAGTACACAGCCACCTCCCAAGGTCCATGGCTTAATTCCCTCTGTGAGTGGGATTGTGAGAGTTTTCTGGAAAAAATTCAATCTAAAAAAGACTTAAATACTAGCATAAGAAACTCCCAAATACCCTTTGTCTAGATTCACTAATTGTTGACTCTGGCCTTCTCTCTCTCTACACACACACACACACACACACACACAGTTTTCTGAAAGTAAGTTGTAGACATTGTGATACTTTCCCCATGAGGAGACTTTTAGTAATACATAAAAAACCAAACCAAACCTGTTGCTGTCAAGTCTACTCAGACTCATAGCAACCCTACAGGACAGAGTAGAACTGCCCCATAGAGTTTCCAAGGAGTACCTGGTGGATTTGAACTGCCGACCTTTTGGTTAGCAGCGGTAGCACTTAACCACTACGCCACTAGGGTTTCCTAGTAATACGTATGCTACCATATTATCTGAATTTATTTGACTGACACAAGAAAAGCCAACAGCAAAAACCAAACCAATAAATATTTTTATGATGGAACACATTTTCTTAAATATCTACCACATTTACAATTTAACTGAAGTACACCAGAAGCTGTTAAGGAAATGTGTTAGCCACATTTTGTCAAATACGAAATTAAAGAGAAGCAAATCTGGGGGAAAAGCAGGAAAGGAGAAGTGGGCAGACAAGGAAACGTGAGAATTCACTAATCTGACAGATTCCTTGGGGATGAGATTAAAACAAATTGGAGACACTCTTCTGTATAACGCCTTTAACCCTAGGGCTTTGTTTAACTAGCAACAGTTCTGGGACTGGAAGGAGACATCTGTTTTTTCTTTCATTCATTTGTTCGTTCATTCATTCATTCACTCATTTAAGAGAGATTAATTAATTCATTTCACTCAGTAAGTATTAAGTACCTTCTATAGGCTAGGCATTATTCTAGGGACTAGGGTACCTTGAATAAGATAGACACAGATCTAAACGTAAGAGTTACAACTCTAAAACACTTAGAAAACAGGAATGAATCTTTGTGCCCTTGCATTAGGCAACAGTTTCTTAGATATGACTCCAAAAGCAGAAGTAACAAAAGCAAAAATAAACTGACTTAAAAATTTAAAACTTTTGTGCTTCAAAGGACATCATCAAGAAAGTGAAGACAACTCACAAAACAGAAAATATTTGGAAATCATATATCTGATAAGAGACTTGTATTAGAATATATCTAAAAAGTCTTATAACTCAACAACAAAAAGACAGACAACCCGATTTAAAAACGGGCAAAGGACTGAATAGACATTTCTTCAAAGAAGACAGACAAATGGCCAGTGAGCATATGAAAAGATGCTCAACGTCACTGGTCATTAAACAAAAAAAAAAAAAAAAAAACAAACAAAAAAAAAAAAACCCAAACCCATTACCATCAAGTCAATTCCAACTCATAACGACCCTATAGGACGGAATAAAACTGCCCCATAGTTTCCAGGGAGGACCTGGTGAATTCGAACTGCCAACCTTTTGGTTAGCAGACGTAGCTCTTAACCATTACACCATCAGGGTTTCCTCATTAGGAAAATGCAAATCAGAAACACAATGAAATACCACTGCACATTCACTAGGATGGCTGAAAACAAAAATAAGACCCCAGATATTAACAAGTGTTAGTGAGGATGTGGAGAAATTGGGATTCTCATAAATTGTTGACGGCAATGTAAAATGGTGCAGCCACTTTGGAAAACTGAAAAACAGCTTGGCAGTTACTATACAATCCAGCAATTCCACTCTCTGGCATATACCGAAGAGAAGCGAAACATGTTCACACAAAAAGCTGTACACGGATGTTCATAGCTGCCATTATTCACAGCAGCCAAATAGTGGAAACAACCCAAATGTCCATCAATAGATGAATAAACTAAATGTGGTATATACATCCAATGGATTATTACTCAGACATAAAAAGGAATGAAGTACTGATACATGCTACAACATGAAGGAAGCTTGAAAACATTATATTCAATGAAAGAAGCCAGACACAAAAGATCACATATATATTATTCCATTTACAGGAAATTACATGCAGATCCATACAGACATAAAGCAGATTAGTAGTTGCCAAGGGCTGGGGAGAGAGGGGAATAGACAGTGACTGTTGAATGGGTATGAGATTTCCATCTGGAGTGATAAAAAGTTCTGGAACAAGACAGTGGTGATAGTTGTACAACATGATGAATGCACTTAATGCCACTGAACTGTATACTTTAAAATGCTTAAAATGGTAAATTTTATGTCTATTTTAGAAATGAAGTCCTGATTCATGCTATAACATGGATAAACCTTGAAAACATTATGCTAAATGAAAGACGCTAGTCAAGGCCACATATTGTACAATTCCATTTTTATGAGGTCTCTGGAATAGGCAAATCCAATCGAAAGAGAAAGCAGATGAGTGGTTGCCAGGGGCTGGGGAGAGGGCGGAATGGGGAGTGATTACTAATGGATATGGGATTTCTTCTGGGAGTGATCAAAATGTTCTAAAATTAGACAGTGGTGATAGTTTCACAACTCTGTGAATATACTAAAAATAATTGAGCTGTACACTATAAAAGGGTGAATTTTATAGTATGTGAATTATATCTCAATAAAGCTGTTAGTAAAAAAAAAAAAAAAAGCTAAGACACACTGGCCACCCTCATGGAGTTAACAGTCCAGTGAGAGAGAGATGGAGATCAAATAAGACAATAAAGAGTCCTCAAAGGTGATAAACACCAAGAAGGAAAGCTATAGGGCACTGTGAAAGTCTGCATCTCTTCTGAGGGAAGGCGGAGCCTTCCCTATGGGACCTTGAGGTGAGATTTCACACTGTATGACCCCTTCTCTTTCCCCAGGGAGTCTCCAGGCCAGGACTCAGTGCACTATCTTGGAAGCCCTAGAGCCCTGATGATGGGAGGTACTCCAAGGTGGAATAAATTATCTTGTCTCCCTTATGTTTATATATGAAGATACTGAGTTTGAACAACTTTTTGTTCTGTTATATAATGTGGGCTGAAGCTCCTCCCACCAGCACCCCCCCCTTCCAGCAGCCCCCACAAGACTGCAGGCTGCTTGGGTATTTCCTCTAAGTACAGGGTTGAAATTCAGGCTTTTGACAAGAAACCAGCCACGATCACAGATCCTTGGTGTCCCGCAGCCAGCAGCTGCTGCAAATTACCCAAGTGACCTTTAGCCCAGGCCACAGTGCCCTCATCAAAACAGTTCGAAGCCCCCAAACACAACAAGTCAGATATGCAAGGTCCTGGCTTTTCTCTTCCTTAACTCAGCCAAGCACAACTCCTTCCGGATTTTCCCTTGTACGCCATGCTGAACGTCTGTCCCTCTGTACACTTTCCTGGGAAGAAGGTCCATAACTCCAAACAGATTCTTGAAGGAAGCCATGGTGCATAAACACTAAGGGCTGCTGGACTGGGCAGCAATACGTGTAAAGAAGAAGTAAGGCTTCTTGGAAAAGGAAAATCTCAAGGGTGGGCAGCATTTGTGAAAGCTGTTTGGGATACTCTTCACCCCTATTTCTGCACATCCCTCAGATACTTGTTTCAATGTCACATCCTAACAGTAAAGGACTAAGGTGTGCCTGACCCAAGCCTTTGGGTTGGTGTTGGCAAAGAATACTGAATATACAATGGACTGCCAAAAGAACGAACAAATCTGTCTTGGAAGAAGTACAGCCAGAATGCTCCTTAGAAGAAAAGATGGTGAGACTATGTCTCACATACTTTGGACGTGTTATCAGGAGGGATCAATCCCTGGAGAAGGACATCATGCTTGGTAAAGTAGATGGTCAGTGAAAAAGAGGAAGACCCTCAACAAGATGGACTGACACAGTGGCTGCAACAATGGGCTCAAGCATAACAACGATTGTGAGGATGGCTCAGGACCGGGCAGTGGTTCGTTCTGTTGTACATAGGGTCACTGTGAGTCAGAATGGACTCAAAAGCACCTAACGATAACATTAACAAGAGTGAAAGTCCCTAGGTGGTGTGAACAGTTAACGCTTGGCTGCTAACCAAAAGGTTGGTGGTTTGAGTCCACTCAGAGATGCCTCGGAAGAAATTCCTGGTGATTTACTTCTGAAAATTAGCCATTGAAAACCCTATGGAGCACAGTTCTATTCTGATACGCATGGGGTCGCCATAAGTCAGAATCAACTTGAGGGCAAGTAGTTTCCTAAGAGTGGCCTTCCCTGATCCCCCATCATTCCAAATTAGGTCCCCTTTATTTTCTCTCCTAGCACTTGTTCTTCCCAGCCAAATATTTAATTTATGTGTCTCTTCCTGCTAAACTCGAGGCTCCAGGGAGCAAGGGCCATGTCTATTTTGCTCACACTGCTGGCCCAGTGCCCAGTATAGTGCCCGGCACAGAGGTAGGTGCTGAAAAAACATCCACTGAGTAAAAAAAAGAACAACAACAAAAAAGACATCCTTCTCTGCCAAACAACCCCCCCACCCCGTATATGCGGGAGCAGCTTGGCACAGGCTGTGAAGCCAGGCAGTTGTGGGTTAGAATCTCATCTTCACTATTTACCAACCTCAGGCATGTGAATTCTGAACCTCAGTGCCCTCATCTGAAAAATGGGGTCACGCTGTGTAAATGTAAAGCATCTGCTAAGGTAAAGCACTTAACAGCAACTCAACAGCGTCAGCGCCCCTCCCCTTAAGCTGGGCAACCAACCTTCAGAGAGAAGTTGAGTTTACCTGCCTCCATCAAAGGCTCTTTGTCCAGGAACCTGCCTTGAGTACCATGAGGTAAAGCTTTCTACTTTAGTGTTTGTGGCTATGGCTGGGGAGACTTGTTAGGAAAGGACACCTGCCTAGCAGTGCGTCCTTCATTCCGGATCTCTAGTTGCCATCAAGTCGACTCTATGGTGACCCCCTGCATGTGAGAGTAGAACTATGCTCCACAGGGTTTTCAATGGCTGATTTTTCAGAAGTAGATTGCCAGGCCTTTCTTCTACGGTGCCTCTGAATGGACTAAAACCCCCAACCTTTCCGTTAGCAGCCGACTGAGTTAACCGTTTGCACCACCCGGGGACTCTGTGGCCTCCACTTTGTTGTTGTTGTTAGTTGCTGTGAGTCAACTACTAGCTGAAAGGTTGGCGGTTCAAACCCACCCAGAGATGTCTCAGGAGACAGGCCTAGTGATCTACTTCTGAAAGGTCACAGCCTTGAAAATCCTATGCAGCAGTTCTAGTCTGCACACATGGGGTCACCAAGTGTCCTCCACAGAGCCCCCCAGACAAATTGGAATTAGCAGTCCTGAGCTTCTGCTTCTTTCTATCACCCACAGAAGGGCGATTCTTTGGCACATAACCAACCACATGGGACTCCAGCATGCTTATCCTGTTTAGTTTGAGAGTCTGGCTGATTATATCCCTAACCCAACTGGGGTAGGGGAAGAGGCATTCATTGTAAGGGCACTGCTCTAAGGAACCGCATTCCTCCCTAAGCACTCTTGACCTGAGTCTGCTGGAAGGCCACTGCAGCCCTGGTGCACGAAGCCAGCCCCTTCTGCTGAGCGGTCTGGATTCCAGAAACAAAAAAGCAGCCTTCGTGGGGCGGCGTGTAAAGCTCTCTCTGGATTAGACAGGCACTTGGCAAGCGCTCAGCAGCCAGTGCAGGCGGGCAGGCAGCAAGAACCCAAGGAGGCAGGATGACTGTCCCCTCAGTGGGCCTGGCAGGGCCAGGGGCAGCATCAGTGGGGCCAGCAGAAAGGCTGGGGGTGGGGGGAGGATGGACAGATAAAGCGGGGAAGAGGGACAGTCAGAGGCTTCCTGACAACTCCCCTCTCCTCCACTGGCTTACCAGCTGCCGGCCCTTTATCACCTGAGCCAGACAGGGAAGCACCTCTCCCACAGGTATGTCTAAAAATGAGTGGATGAGCAAGCAGGGGCACGGGGAGAAGCGGCTGTGATGGAGTTAACAAAAAATCCACCTTACAAAAACCTGCTTCTATAATCATAGTTCATTTTACTTTTGTTTTAAATAATAACTACCGAAAAAAAAACCAAACCTGTTGCCATCGAGTTGATTCCGACTCATAGTGACCCCACAGGACAGAGTAGAACTGCCCCATAGGGTTTCCAAGGAGCAGCTGGTGGATTTGAACTGCCGATCTTTTGGTTAGCAGTCAAGCTCTTAACCACTGTGCCACCAGGGCTCCAAATAACAACTACAAGCTAGAACAAAAATGAACAAACTGAATTGTACTGTATGGAGTTGCACTACAACAGAGTCTTACCATCCCCAGAGATTGTAAGTGGTCACTATTGACATTTTTTTAAATTCCCTTGACTCAAGATAGCTAACTTCATTTTCAGAACTGTTTTAAACCTTTGTGTGCTGGTTTATAAAGTACTGTGTGTAACCCTTGTTGCTTTCTTGATATCAGACTGTTTTCCGTGGTTGGTTAGACTATGTTTTGTTTTCATGTTTATACTGGCATGTTTAGATGTCGGGTTAAGTCTTCTGAAGATGAAGTTCCGCCATTTTGTATCAAACAGCACTACGAGTGTCTGTCACTTTCCATGCGTAAGTTTAGTGAGATGTTATACGTAAGATCTGATTTGCTAGTTCTTCCTTGTAGAGTTATAAATGGAAAGATTACACTATCTGATTAATTGTTTCTTCATACTACACTGGCTTTTATTTTTCAATATTCAATGTATAACAGTGTTATTATTTTAATTACTGCATGTCAGTTTGAAAAAAATGGAGAGAGAAGATGGAAGAGGGTTGACTTGTGTCCCCCAAAATGATATGTTCAAGTCCTAATCCCCGATACCTCTGAATGTGAACTATATTTGGAAATAAGGTCTTAGCAGATGTAATCAAGTTCTTAAAATGAGGTCATACTGGTTTAGGGTGGGCTCTAAATTCAATGACTGGTGTCTTCATAAGAGAAACAAACAAACAAAAAACAAAACCCATTGCTGTCAAGTCGATTCCGACTCATAGCGACCCTACAGGACAGAGTAGAACTGCCCCATAGGGTTTCTAAGAAGCAGCTGGTGGATTTGGATTCAAACTGCTGACCTTTTGGTTAGCAGCCGAGCCACTGCGCCACCAGGGAAGGGAAATTTGGACACAGAGCCACGCACAGCGAAGAAGGCAGAGATTGGCCAAGGAAGGCCAAAGATTGCTAGAAGTCACCAGAAGCTAAGAAGAGTAAAGATCTTCCCCTTGAGCCTTCAGTGGCAGCACGGTCCCGCCAACACCTTGATTTGAGACTTCTGGCCTCCACAACTGTGAAAGAACAAATTTTCATTGTTGTACACCACCCATTTGGTGGTATGTTGTTAAAGCTGTCCTAGGAAATGAATACAGAGGGGCTAGAAACTCACTGTATTAAGATTCAGCTCAAAATTTATTCCCGATTATTCCCTGGCCACCCTGCATTATCCCTTTAACAAAACCAGCCCACTAACAATACCAATATTGCTAATATTTATTATTCCCAGCCTTGTGATTAGTATCACTTCTATCTCACAACCCTCTGAGATGCTTCCCCAACAAGATACAAAGCCCTCGCAAGGCCTACTTAGAAGTAATTTTTTTTCTTTTCTTTTTACTGATTATAAATTGGTTCACCGACCAGTTAAAAAAGTAGAAAAGTATACCAATATCACTTATAATCCCTCATTCAGAGACTGTTGTTGTTAGGTGCCATCAAGTCAGCTCTGACTCACAGCGAGCCTATGTACAACAGAACAAAACACTGCCTGGTTCTGCACCATCCTTACAATCCTTGCTAAGTTTCAGCCCGCTGTTGCAGCCACGGTGTCAGTCTATTTCATTGAGGGTCTCCCTTTTTTTCGCTGACCCTCTATTTTACCAAGCATGAAGTCTTTCTCCTGTGACTGGTCCCTCCTGAGGACATGTCCAAAAAGTAAGTGAGATGAAGTCTCGCCATCCTCGCTTCTAGGCACATTCCAGCTGTACTTCTTCCAAGACAGATTTGTTCGTTCTTCTGGCAGTTTGTCGTCTATTCAATATTCTTCAGCAACGTCACAATTTGAACGAGTCAATTCTTCTTCGGTCTTCCTTTCTCATTGTCCAGCTTTTGCGTGCATATGAGGTGACTGAAAATACCATAGCTTGGGTCAGGCGCACCTCAGTCTTCAAAGTGACATCTTTGGTTTTTAATACTTGAAAGAGGTCTTTTGCAGCAGATTTGCCCAGTGCAATACATTGTCTGATTTCTTGACCACTACTTCCATGGGCGTTGACTGTGGATCCAAGAAGAACGAAATCCTTAACAACTTCCATTTCTTCACCATATATCATGATGTTATTTATTGGTCCAGTTGTAAGGATTTTTGTTTTATGTTCAGGTGTAATCCATATTGAAGTCTGTAGAATTTTACCTTCATCTGTAACTGTTTCAAGTCGTCTTCACTTTCAGCAAGCAAGGTTGTGTCATCTACATATCTCAAGTTGTTAATGAGTCTTCCTACGATCTTGATGTCATGTTCTTCTTCATATAGTTTAGCTTCTCCAACTTTTGCTCAGCACACAAACTGAATAAGTACGGTGAAAGGATATAACTCTGATGCACATCTTTTCTGATTTTAAACCATTCACTATCCCCTTGTTCTGTTCGAACGAGTGCCTCTTGATCCATGTACACATTCCACATGAACACGACTAAGTGTTCTGGAATGCCCATTCTTCACAATATTACCCATAATTGTTATGATCCACACAGCTGAATGCCTTCACACAGTTGATAAAACACAGGTAAACGTCTTTCTGGGATCTCTGCTTTTGGCCAAGATTCATCTGACATCAGCAATGAATGATATCCCTCATTCCATATCCTCTTGAATCGTTCCATATCCTCTTGAATGAGCTGGGCTGGAACTTCTGGCAGTTCCCTGTGATGTACGGCTGGCTGCAGCTAATTTTTAATTATTGTCAGCAAAACTTCACAAGCAGGGAGTACTAATGATATTGCTTGCTAATTTCCTCATTCTGTTTGACTGCGTTTCTTCGGAATGTGCATGAATGTAATCATTCAGAGATAAGTACTATTAGTCACCAGTTAAGTCCCTGACTGCCAGCTGAAAGGCTGGCGATTCTAACCCTTCCAGAGGTGCCTCAGCAAACAGGCCTGGCGATCTGCTTCTGAAAGGTCACAGCCTTGTAAACCCTATTGAGCCCGGTTCTACTCAGCACACACGGGTCATCATGCGTTGGAATTGACTCAGTGGCAACTAACAACAACAATAATCGTCAATAATCAGATGTGTCTTGTGCAAACTTTCATAAAAAGGGAATCATAAGCTCCATCTGAAGGCACTGGTAGTTCAGTGCCCAGGTTCACTTCCCAGCCAATGCACTTCATATGCAGCCACTACCCCCATCTGTCAGTGGAGGCTTTTGTGTTGCTATGATGCTGAATAGCTTTCAGTGGAGCTTCCAGATTAAGATGGACGAGGAAGAAAATCCTGGCGATCCACTTCAGAAATCAATCAATGAAAACCCTGTGGATCATAATGGTCCAATGCATAACCAATCATGAGAATGGCTCAGGAAGGGGCAGCGTTTCATCCCACTAAGCACGGGGACACCACGAGTTGAAAGCCAACTCAACAGCAGCTAACACCAACAACAATCTCCAACTGCTCCCCACTCCCCCTTCAGAGAGCACTGAAAGGATATTTTTAGTGGCCACAAAGACGTTCATTATAAGTTGATGCCAGGACTTCACCAAGCTCCCATTTGGAGCATTTAGGCTGTCTTTCTTCCTTCAGGCTTCTGTTCTGGCCATTCCCCAGGAGAGGCCTTTCCTGATACCCTATCATCCAGCACCCTATGCGCTTCCCTCACTGAGCTAGCACAATCAGCAATCACTCTTTACTGATCTGTTTCCATGTTCATTAACTGCCCCCTGCCCCCCCAGAATAGGATCTCCATGAGGGAAGGAGCCACATCTCTCTCTTCACCTTGGCTATATCCAAATTCCTGGCCCGTGTAAGAGTTAATAAATATTTGCTGAATGAATGAATGCTCTGGTATAATGAACATAGGTGTGACCTGAACCAACATCAGCTAGGGCAATCCTTCCGCCCATGGTCTCCTTCCCCCCCAGGTCTCCCCTTCCTATCCCTGTACCCTCCCCTGGCCTACTGAGGGGGAAACCCCACTGCGCCAGCTCAAAGGTGGTCAGCATTTCTGAGGCCAGAGGGACTATTCTTGGGGGAAGGGAGGGGGGTGAAAAGACAGGCTTGACTGCTTTGGCAACCACCCTCCTTGCTGTCCAAGAGCTTTCTCTGGGGTTCTCAAGCAGAAAAGCGATCTTCTGAAAGGGAGAGTGCTCCAAGAAAGGCCAAGGACAAGTGTGTTACAGCCCAGAGCCCCTCACTGAACCCAGAGCAGCCAGTGTGTACAGAGGTAGCTGTGCTCGCTGTGCCACCTGGAAGGTTTCTGGAGATTCCAGGCAGTGAGGGTGGGCAAAGCACATGTCTTATCTCCTGCTCCTTCCCCTGACCCACAGAGACACTGACTATGACAGAGGTGGCAAACAGTCTCCACACCTGTGCTGGGCTCAGAGGTACCTGGGGAGCCCCTAGTACAGGCACACAGATCTCAGCCCACAGCCAGAACCACTGGGCAGAGGTTGCCCAAGACTGGCCCATCACCTCTGCAGGACAGACGGGGCGAAAATTCAGTGTGTGCTCTGCACACATGCTCTGATGGCATTCTGAAGCTAACCTCAGAAGGGTCTGAAGGTGGTATGCACTGTAAAAGTTCTCGCCTTCAGCATGGTTGGACAAAGGCCTGCTGCCACAGGTTTCTCATGTTAGGGAGGAAAGGAAGTCTTCATTTTCAGCACCTGGAGTCCTGCACTGTCTCATTTTCTAAACGCCTCACTGTTTCACTTCTCATTATTAACCCAGTCCTTTTTCAGCGCTCAACTTAAGAGTTATTTTCTTAAAAGTGTGTTCCCTGGTCATGTTCCTGTCAAATACTCCCCAAGCACCTAGGACTTCCCATTCATTTATTTCTTCATTCATTCATTTTTACTGTCCTTCTTCCCTACTAGACTGTAAACATCATGAGGGCAGAGACTGGGTTCGTCTTGTTCAGCTCTGTGACCCCAATACTTGACACGAAAGAGATACTCAATAATTATCAACACCCATAAATTTGAGGAATGGTAAATACTTGAGTTGAAAAGGTGAGGAAAAAAATGTCCATATCCTGAGCACAGGTTGTATAAGACTATTCATCATAATAAGGGATTCTAAATACTCAAGAAGACTGGAGGGGAGGTACGAGAACCTGGAGGAGCTGAGCTTCAGGGGAAAGAGAAAGCTCTGTCATCTGCCTCAGTCCACCCAACAGCAATAGAGGTTGCCAAGGAAGAACCAGGTCAGTGTTCATGGATGATTCAGACCTACTAGAAGAATGGAACTATGCATCTATCAGTCATTTCAAGGGCAATGTTTCCCAAGGTGTGTCAGCGGCACACCAGTCCTAAGAAGAAAAGAATTCTGTGGGCCATGAGTTTGGAAAACAATGCACACTACCTTGCCCCTTCCTAAAAGGAAACATGTATTAGCTCATTAAAACCAAAGCCAAACAAACCCATTGCCATCAAGTTGACTCTGACTAATGGAACTGCTCTGTATGGTTTTCTTGGCTGTGATCTTTTTCCCCACGGTGCCACTGGGTAGGTTCAAACTGTCAACCTTTACATTAGTAGACAAGTGCAAACTGCGCCACCTAGGGACCTATATTAGAGTCCCTGAAAATGTTCTTCAGCAAAAAAAGGTATTTAGCTTTGGGAATCTCTAGGTTAAATTTATCCACACAACACCCCCCTTTTCGAGGGGCAGAGTAGTACCATCCTAGAGATCATGCTCTGGGAAATGGTGCTTTAGGATGCTGGTGGCTGGGGATGGGTACGTTGGGGAAAATTAAACTTCAGCATATTTGTAAGGCAGGACTCTGGTGAAAATCCCTGGCTCAAGGCCTACTAATCTGACCATTCTAAGCCTAGAAATTTACTGAAAAGCTTGCTGAGATTAAGAACCACAGCTTCCGCTTCCACCTGCAGACCTGTCCTAGTAAGAATTTCCACAAAGCTGTGGCATTAGAAGAGGCTGACAAGAGGCTGCCTGACACCAGCTCAGGAAATGTCAAGCAGCCAAGTGCTGGGTGCCTTGCCTTAGGAGGTCCAGGGCATGGACCCAAGACTATAATTCCCCACCCTGGCCCCATCCTTTAATATATATGTGTATGTATGTACACACACACACACAAGTACATGTACGTGCAGATACATACACATATACAGACATATATGTACTCATGCACACACATACATTATACACATATGGAGTTCTTGGGTGGTACAAATGGTAACACACTCAGCTGTTTGTTCAATTCTATCCAGAGGCACCTCAGCAGAAAGGCTTGGTGATCTGCTTCAGCCACTGAAAATCCAAAGAGCACAGTTCTACTCTGACGCACATGAGGTAGCCATGAGCTGGGAACGACTCAACAACTGGTTATTCACATATATATACAACTCTTCCATGACCAATGGGATATACAGTTACCCACCAACATCTTCTGCCTCTCATGTTTCTTGGGAAGCTGTTTCCCTGGTTTTGGTGTGTTCTGCTGCAAGGTGGGGGCCTCTTTAAATGCGTGAAATTGAAGAAGCGGGAGTTGGTGCACCACTATGTACATGGGGTATTGTACTAAGTGTTGCATCCTGGAGGTGTGATTCTGCAAAACTTCTGTCTCTTTTGCCTTTTTTACTGGGAGATAAGCCTCGTAAGTATTATTTCCTGGTTTCTGCGTGCTCCCGAGAATGTACTTCTCATGAGAATAAGTTATTCTTAGGCGCCATTCATTCTTAGTCACCATTCATTCCCAAACGCCATTCACTGCATCCAGTTGTTACAGCATCCCTGCTCGGCTATAAGTTGCTGTCTTGCAATCTTCCAGGACTGCGCTTCCTGTTTCCGGGCTGTAAGTGCTAATTTAGCAATAAGGAAAATAGCATTGCAGTGGTAATTTTCAAAAGACACTAATTCCTGTAAGTTATTCTTAGGCACCATTCATTGTTTACATGTGTAGCAGCATCCATGCTCAGCTGTGAGCTGTCCTGCAATCTTCTAGGACTGCTCTTCATGTTTCTGAGCTGTAAGTACTACTTTCGCAATAAGGAAGAACGCGTTGTAGCGGTAATTTCCCTGAGATACAAATTCCTTTGGTTTTATTTATTTGGGCAGGAGGCTTGAATTAGGCAATTTGCTCCCCTTGTGTATTCTCACGTTTGTTTGGGGTATGCTATAGGTATTATCCTAGTTTTGCAGAACCAAAGATTATTTTTTTTTCTGGAACATCCCTCTGTTTTAGAAATAGTAAAGAGATTTAGAAACCTCCAGAAAATTCTATGTTATTTATCTTCTGTACTCGACAATGAGGAGGACTCGGATGACGAGGATGATGAGGATGCCTTCGAAGAGCGCACTGGTCTTGTGGAATCAACAGCACATTCTGAAGGTAGGAACAACAACACTGACACAGCAGTAGCCACACTACATCATGTTTCAAAATGTTTCACCAAATAAAGTAAAAAAGCTAAGATGAAACAATTTTACCTTCGCCTCATATCACCAGTATTTCCTACCTCTGGTATCCCCCAGTGCATATGTGTCCCACACAATATGTATCAAAGTTCGTACCTCATAACAAAACTTCAGAAAGGGTCCTTGAATAAGCATGCCTTCCATTAGTGAAAACACACAGTATCAACAAAAAAAATTAAAAGGAAAAAATAATTCAGTCCTGAATACTCTGAAAGCTAATCATTTGCCAGATATTGTGCTAAGCATGTTCCATGCATTTTGTCATTTAATCCTCCCAACAGGCCCATAAGGTAGGGACCGAGTATCAGCATCCCAGTATTACTGATAAGGACAGCTCAGAGAGGTTCAGTAACTTGCTTAAGGTCACCCAGTTAATAAGTGATGGATCTGAACCTGGGTCTTCTGACTCCAGTGCTCTCAACACTGTTTTGGGGTCTCCATGGAATAGTTTAGGTTTGGTTATCTTCCTCCCAAAACAACGTTTTATTTAACTGATTATAAAATGCTTGATCACTATAATAATTTTAGAAAATACAGACAAGCACAAAGAAAATTAAAATCACTACAATCCCACCAGCAGGAGATAAGCATGGTAGGTACGTGTATCAGTAAGTGCCTTCTAGTCTTGCTCCTCGGCACACACACGCCCTCACTTCTCTCTCTCCTCAATTTAGGCTCTACACGTATTCACTCCGGCCCAACACTTGTCCTCTTGAGGTGGGCGCTACCACTAGCACCAGCACCCAGGGAACAGGCCCAGAAGAGCACCTGCCCAGGGTCACAATGCAGGTTGGTGGCAAATCCTGGATGCGTACATGGAGGAGCTGGCGGAGGGCTGGGGTGTGGCACTGCTGGGAGTGCCACAACCGCTTCACAAACAGCCTGAGCATGTGCTCCTGCACCAGCCACTGGGAGAAAACCACTCAGGATCTCTGCCTCTGGGCTTCCCACTGTGCTCATCTTCACTGCTGCCAACTGCTGCCTCCCCGGAAGACCGGGCACCCAAGGGCTGGGCCAGCTGCTTGGGAAACAGCTAGAGCGGTTATGTTGGCTTGAGAACAAAAAGTAGCAGACATGAAGAAATACTGCATGCAACCAAGGTGACCAACAGGAAGTGGAAACTTGCAAATTTAAAGGGAGGAGAGAGAGAGAGAGAGGAAAGGAGGAAGGCTGGTTCTTCAGAGGCCTCAGTGCGGTGTGTACACACCATCGACCAGGAAGGCCCAGCAGGGCTGGAGGATCATCCTTCTTCCCCCTCCACCTCCATTGCTTCACAGAGCCCCAGCAGGTATTTTCCGTAAAGAATCAACATCTCTGCGGGGACACTACTTCAACATCCTTGAGAGGGAAGCCGGGGCACATGAAGACGACGCCATTAACACGCCCCTCCTACTAAAGTCTGTCCTGTAGCTTCCTCCCAGCAGAAGGGAGGTCACGCCCCCACCACATTCCAATGGCCCCCCTGTACTCCTTGACAAGCTCCTCATCCTGAGTCCAGGATTTGCCACTAACCTGCAGAGCCACCAACTAACCAGTATACTCTGTGCTGGGCCCTGTACCAGCTGCTGGGGCATCCAGCAGTGATCAGACATGCCTGCCTGCCCCTGCCTGGTTGACCCTCCTACCCAAGCCCAAGTGCCTTCCAACACCCTCCACGGACAACACTCACAGATTTTTAAAAAAATGCGCCCAAGCTCTTTGCTTTAGCAAGCTTCTAACATAACCACATCCCTCACCCCTTCTAGGCTGGGGTGTCCCTCACTCTCCTGGGCCCTCTGTTACATGGGGTCATGATGTGCTCTCCTCTTAAATGCTGGATTCTGTAACAGGTCCAATCCTTGGCTCTCCCCTCACACCCCCAGCCCCCAGGTTCCCACTCCTCTGCTGTGGCTTCCAAAGTTCTTCACCCCAGACTTCAAGCTCCAGCCCCGGATTTCCAAATTCCTTCTTGTGAATTCTCCTGAGTATCTCAACCCTAATGAATACACTAAAGCAGGTTAGTAGGGTAACCACCCCCCCACCCCCCCACCCCCACCCCTGCCCTGCCTCCCCCAGCCTGGTCGGTCGCTCCAGCTGGGACCCATCCCCTTGTTGATCCATAGTCCAGGGTTTATCACACGGTGAGAATGCATCAGAATCTTCTAGGGACGGGTGTGAAAATGGAAGCTTCCTGCTCCTTTCCTGATTTATGGAATCAGAAGCCCTGGGGATGGATTCTAGGCGTCCATCTACATTCAACAAGCGCTTCAGTTGAACCCAACGCTTACTATAAGCTCCGTGAGGGTAGAGAACTTTGTTTTGTCCACCGCTACATCCCCAGTGGGTAGCACAGTTCTTGGCATGCAGTCAGTTGCCAAAAAATATGTGATTAATGAATGAATGAATAATGAATGAATGAATGCTCACCGATGTTCCAGAACCATTGCCTTGGTCAGTATATTTAACTGGTCCTTTTTTAAACAAAAAATGAGATCACAAACATAAGGCATTTAACACTGCACATTGTAGGTGCCTACTAAACATTAACTTAACTTAGAGGACACTGGGGAGCCCTCAAAAATTACACGGAGCCCGGGTGGTGCAGTGGTTAAAGCGATCGACTCCTAACCAAAGGGTCAGTGGTTCGAAACCACCAGTGGCTCTGCGGGAGAGAGACGTGGCATTCTGCTTCCGTAGAGATTTACAGCCTTGGAAACCCTATGGGGTCGCTATGAGTCAGAAACCACTTGATGGCAGTGGGTTTTTCAAAGATTACAAAGAAACTAACAATTTCCAGAAGAAGCGCTCCAAGAACAACGTTCATAATGTTTACCGTGAAAAAGGCTGATCATGCTCACTCAGCAAAGGAAAATTACTCTGTTCCAACTAGTCAGAAACTTGAAATCTTTCACTCTCTTTGTTAACTGGTCCTTTTGACCTATCATCTAAACCTTCTCATCTCTGCCCACTTCCTGTCTTGGTTCAGACGCGACCTCTCTGGATCACTGCAACACCGATAACTAGTCTCCAAGGCCAGGTCCATTCTCCACTGTGAGCTGATACACCCCTACCTACCTCTTTCTCAGCTCTCCATTTGCTCTCAGGATAAAGTGCAAACTTCTAGGGAGACCCCCACCCCTAATGCCAATGGTCCTGGTCTCATTCCCCACCCCCCACCCCCCACTCACCAGACCACCCTTTGAAGGTCACTCTTGGTGATTATCACAAACAACCCTGTGCCATAGTAGATGTCTTCCTCCATACCTTTCTCTGCCTGGCAAGCTTCCACTTCTTTTTCCAACCAGTTCAAAGAGTACTTCCTCTTTGAAGCTTTCCATGACTTCCTAGGCAATGAAACTTCATTTGTTGGTACAGTGATTAAGAGTGCGAGCCCTGAAGCCAGGTTGCCTGGATTCAAATCTTGGCTCTTGGCTCTGCCACCTAACAGCTATGTGGCCTCAGGTAAGTTATTTAAAGTCTCTGAACTTTGACATGTCCCGTCTGTAAAATGGGGATAATAGCACTGCCTACTAGGGGGCTTTGGTGGTTCAGTGGTAGAATTCTTGCCTTCCATGAAGGAGACCTGGGTTCAATTCCCAGCCAATGCACCTCATGCACAGCCATCACCTGTCTGTCAGTGGAGGCTTGTGTATTGCTGTGATGCTGAACAGGTTTCAGTGGTGCTTCCAGACTAACACAGAGTAGGAAGAAAGGCCTGGAAATCTAGTTCTGCAAATCAGCCAGTGAAAACCTTATGGTCTGATCTGCAACTACAAAGGATCATGAGGATGGCACAGGACCAAGAGGCATTTCCTTCCGTTGTACATGGCACCATGATGAGGCCAACAGGATGGGCAGCTAACAACAACAGGAGTGCCTATTCAAGGGGGTTACTGAGAGGACTTAGATAATGGAAGATAATGTATGCTAAGCTTTTAGCACGCAATAAGCACCCAGTAAATGGGGACTTTTACTAACATTAACTGGCTATTATGGCCATTAACATAAAGCTGTAGTTGATTTTACAGGACTAGGACCAAGAGGTTAAGAGTCCTCAGGGCAAGGGTTGGATTGTGGTTTCACCCCTGGCAGAGCCTCTCCTGCGTCTGCAGGTTATACGTGGGGCTCATTAAACCAGGCTCATTAAAGACTGCTGGATGAAGAGGCCCGCCTCACAGGGCTGTTTGCCAGCCAAGCCCAGAAGATGGTCCCGGGAAATCAGTCAGAGCTCTGCTGTCCCTGGACTCATCAAGGCCTTCCCAGGGTTGCTCGGGTTTCTCCTTCCTAACCAGGATGCTGAATCAATCCCGTCCTCTTCTGATACATGCCTCCTGGGAGTTTTCTGACACCTGGGGAAGTGTCCCTAAGTGGTTTGACAACAATTCCCCCAGAAACCTCTTCATGGCCAACCTTAAAAGTAACCATGAGAAATAAACCATGACGTATTCAAGCATAACGAAGCATTATATCTTCAACTTGGTCCAGAAAAAAAAAGTGCATAAAATATAGAAAAAGAGAATGATAAGGCAAATACAGTAACATGTCAAGAACTGTGTACTATGCTTGCAACACTTCTCTAGGTGTGAAATTATTTCAAAACAGAAAGTTCACACAAAAGGAGACTCAAGAGAGAGCTCAACTCAGTCAAGTTGTACTTGTACAGCTTTGTACCATGAACCCCACGTTCTCACCTCACTCAGGGACTTCCCAGTGTGTCTGCTAAGCTTGAAGGGAAGTTTCTGTTAAACCATCACTGACTTCAAGGCTGTCTTGCAGTCCCTCCGCTGTGCGTATGCACGCACCTCATCTAAGGTAAGAATGGGCAGGAGGTTTTAAGGCCCCAACTCTCCTACTAAATAGGGTGACCTGGGTCAAACTGCTAAAGCCCTGAGAGGTTATCTGTCCACCAGCACAATGGCGTTGTTGGTAGCTGTGCTACCTACCCCCAAGCCTGTTTCGACAGTGAGGTGCAGGAAGGCAATTTGTGGGTTGTAATGCACAGACCTCAGATAAGGTGTATGCGATGAGCACATAGTGACTGAGGCCTCTTAGGTAACAGCTACTCTGCTCAGAACTAAGGCGACAGTTCCTGGCCCCAGGGGCCTACCATTCAGGGAGGAAGGCGGATCTAAATGAAATAACTGTATAAATAATGTGTAATTACAGATCGTGCTCAGCGCTATGAAGGGACAATTGAGGGTGGTCTGTGAGCACGTAACCAGGAGCCTGGCCCTGACTTGGCCTGGGAGTCACGTTTGTCTGACCTTCTCTGAGGCAGTCATGTTTGAGCTGGAAACTAGAGAACAAGGAGCTTACAGCGTACTACAATCCCACGAGATTGGGGAAGTGTATAAACCAAATTGTTAATAGTGGTTAACTCAAGTTCAATGATACCATGAGGAAGTAATCAGCCAAACAAAAAAATATGGGTCATTAACCAGGACAAATGACCTGATTTCTCCAACAAATCAATGGCATGAAAAATAAAATAAAGGTGGGGTAGGGGTAGAGAACCATCAGAGAATAAAAGACTTAAAACTTAAAAACAAACCCAATGGTGTTGAGTCAATTCCAACTCATAGCGACCGTACAGGACAAAGTAGAACTGCCCCGTATGGTTTCCACGGCTGTAAGTATTTATGAAAGCAGACTGCCAACATCTTTCTCCTGCAGAGCCGCTGGTGGGTTCAAACCACCAACCTTTCGGTTAACAGCTGAACACTTACCCACCACACCACCAGGGCTCGTAAAAGACTTAGAGACATTTAAAAAAATGTAATGCATGGACTTTGCCTGGAACATGATCTGGACAAACTAACTATAAAAAAAGATTTTTGATACAACTAGGGGAAACAGTATACAGACTGGGTGGTAGAGGACAGTAATGAATTAAAGTTAATTTTGATAGGCGTGATAATGGCATAGTCATGTTTTTCAAAGAGCCCTATCTGTTGGTGGATATTTACCCATAAATATGACATGATTTCTGGGGGACGGATGAAACACATCCCGAAGCTGGGTGGAGGGTATGTGGGGATTCATTCTACTATTCTCTTTACTTTTGTATCTCTTTAAAATTTCTAAAATAAAAAGTTCAGAAAAACAAAACAAGGAAAAAAACAACAGTGGTTAACGCCAAAAGAGTCAGAAGTGCTCTGAACTGTTTGGATTTTTTACAATGATCGGAACAACCCACTGTCATTAAGTACATAGCTATCTATCACATCACATTTAATGACTCCATGGTAATTTAGTGTATGGATGAGCCATAGTGCAACCAATTCCCTACTGATCAGCATTTAAGCTTTTTCCATCTTTTCCTTATAATAATTGAATCCATCCAATTCCCGAGTTTCTGTTCTGTATGACATCCTCCTCTCCCTCCTCATCTCCCCTCAACCTACCCACCCAGATCGCTGGATGACCACTTCAGGACTAAGCAGCTGGCAGTACGAACGTGGACGTCCCTATCACAAGAACACCGAGGTTCCGGCACCATCTGCTCCAGTGACTTGCAACCTGCATGGGACCCAGGGCCTCAGGGCAATTCACATTTTGCTTTCTAAGGATTCAGTTATAGCTACTTGGGGAGGAGGGAGCAGCACACCATGCAATGACTAAGAGGGGCTGAAGGGGAGTCTTCTAGCCAGGACTGAAGGTCACCCCAGCAACACTCTCCTAGCCCCCAGTACGGGTTTCAGACTGGCACTCTGCTCAGATGGGACCCAAGAGATCCTGGAAAGCATTCAGAGAGTTCCCCACCACTCCCCTTTCTATCTTCTAGAGGTTTTCTTTCTGAATCCCCACTCCTTTTAAACACAGCCAACAATTAAAACAAGACATTTTTGGGACCTATCCAAATAGCATCAATTTCTTTTTAAAGAATAATATCCAGGGTTAGCAAAGCTGCTGGGATCCAGGCACTCCACCTACCACACCATGAGTGAAAGTGTAAACTGGTGCAACATTTTGGGAATTTATTAACTGGTTGTATGGAGTGAATTGTGTCACCCCCAAAGATATGCTTAAGTCCTAAGCCCTGTACTTGTGAATGTGACCCTGTTTGGAAATAGGGTCTTTGAAAATGTTATCAGTTAGGGTAACATGAGGTCATGCTAGGGTAGGATGGGTCCTAATCCTACGTGATTGATATAAAAGAGGAGAAAATACAGAGAGACAGGGAGACAGTCAAAGGATGCTATATGGTGCTGCAGCTGCAAGCCAAGGAATGCCTAGAGGTACCAGAAGTTAGGAGAGAGGCATGGAACAGACTCTCCCTCAAAGGCTCAGATGGAATCAACACAGCCAACACCCTGAATTCAGCCTCCAGAACTGTGAGACAATAAATTTCTGTTCTTATAAGCCACCCACTTTGTGGTACTTTTTGCAGCAGTCCTGGAAGCCAAAACATTGGTGATATGTAAAGTACTTAAAATCATACCGCTTGACCAGCAACTGCATTTGAGAAATTCACTCTCCTAAGCACACTCACAGATATAAGACTAGGATCACCTCTGCAGCATTTTGTAAAATCAAATGGTACACTAGAAACAACCAAAAAGGCCATCAATAGGGGACTGGATGAACAAACTGTGATATTCATACAATGGAAAACTGCTCAGCAATAAAAAGAAATAAACACCTAGTAGATGCAATAACAGGGATGAATCTCAAAAACATTACTCTAAGTAAAAAAAAAAAAGAAAAAAAAGGCAGACACAAATGCCTAAGCCATCGCTGTTGAGTCAATTTTGACGCACAGCGACTCACACCCTACAGGACAGAGCAGAATTGCCCCATAAGGTTTCCAAGATCTGCGTGGTAGATTCAAACTGCCGACCTTTTCATTAGCAGCCACAGCTCTTAACCACTGTGCCACCAGGGCTCCAGACACAAAAGAGTACATACTACATCACTCCATTTATGTGAAACTCCAGAAAAGACGTATCTAATCTACAGTGACAGAAAGGCCAATCAGTGATTGCCTAGGGCAGACTGACTGGAAAGGAGCAGGAGGAAACTTTCTAGGCCAATGGCAATGTTCTATAATTTGACTATGGTGGTAATTACATGGGTGTATGTTAGGTGTCATTGAGTTAGTTACCACTCATAGCGACCCTATGTACAACAGAACGAAACACTGCTGAGTCCTGTGCCATCCTCACAATCGTTGCTTACATTCATCAAAACTCCCTGAACTATATGTACACTGAAGATCTGTACACTGTCCTATATATAACTTATACTTCAAATTTAAAAAAAAGAGTAACCAGCTCCACCTAAGCATCCAACAATGGGATGAGTTAGTCAAATCATGGTGTAGCCAACAAAACATCACGTATGATACTGGAGAAGAGAAGTTAATGACCCAGAATGTTGGTACATATAGATAAGGGAAAAAAAAAAACAAATTATGGAACTGTAATATACTATGATGGCACTTTTGTAAAATAAAATGTATATATGTGGATAGAAAATGATCAAAGATCCCATTCATCCAATACAAATTTATTGAGGACCCACTATATACCATTATTGTTACAATAAGCAGAAGAAACAAAAGTCCCTTCTGTTCATGGAGTCTCTATTTGGTGGTTTTGATAATTTTATTTTTAATTATTAAAATATCAACATTATTGCTCTTTTAAAGAACTATACAGGATCAAACTGGCAACAGCAACGTGAAAGGTTAGATAGAAAGCTTAGGGGGTAGTGAGTTTATGTTAACGGTGAAGGAATAATTAGAAAAGGAGAGTGAGAGTAGTTGCACAACTTAAAAAATGTAATCAATGTCACTGAATTGTACAGGTAGAAATTATTGAATTGGTGCATGTTTAGCTGTGTGTATCTTCAACAACAACAAAAATAAATTATTAAAAAATTTATCAACATTAAAAAATCACATGGTATAGGAAAGTATGTAAATTATACTATCACTTGTGTTAAAACACGCACACACACAAGCTTATTTATGAATACAATAACTCTGGAAGGATTCACGAGGAATTAGAAACAGTAGCACCTTTCGGGGAGGACAACTAGGGGACAGGGGTGAAAAAAAGCCTTTCCACCATCTACCCTTCTATATAGCTTGATTTTTTTAACTGTGTTTGTGTGTTGTCTATTCTAAATAAACACAATTTGATTGTTTCCATGTTTTGTTAATGTCCAATAATCAAAAATTAGGTGGGGACAAATGGCACGGAAAGATGTATAGGGTATACTGAAAAATGAACAGTGTTTTGAGACAAAAAAAAATTTTCCATTTTTACTAAAAAAGATTCGAAATAAAAATGCATACAATGATGATATGCATACAGAAGAAGACCAGACACCCAAAATGTCAACAATTACTATCGGAAACAATTATTTCCAAACAGTGTGATCGTAGGGGGAGTTATACTTTCTTCTGTTCAGTTGTATTTATTTTTGCAGTTTCCTAAACAAAAGAAGCTTTGTGTATGTGTGTGTGTGCATGATAGTATTAAAAAAAAGAAAAGAAGAAAGCAGACACACGATGTCACCTCTTTCTGTCAGGTGCTCAGACACATTAGAGAATCGTTGGCTGCACTCCCTCTTCCCAAGAGGCCGCGTGAGTTAGGAAGACAAAGAGCAAGTCAAGGGCAAGGGCACAGGGCCAGCTCAAAGCCTCAGATGTCCTCCCCATTTAGGAAGCAGACTTTCTCAGCCAAGTCCCTTCCCCACCACACAATCTGGAAGCACCAGAGGCTGACAGAGTTAGCTCATGCCCATTTTCTCCCTGGGACACCTGGAACGCAGGCTAGACAGGGACCGCTCCCATTTTATAGGGCAGAGGAAGGCCTGAAGACAATTGCTTCTTCCACAAATGAGGTGCATTGTGACCAGGTCTCAACGGGGTATTGTGAGCACATTGAGAGCTTTAGTACTCTCAGATCTGAAGGCAAAAGTGGAAGCACCAAGTTAGGCTTCAATTTTGTCACCAGCTTCCTACAATGGAGTTTGGCAGTCACAAAGCTGGCAGCCATCTTGAAGGTCATCCCATCTAGCCCCCCAACCCAATTTGCTGTTTTCAGTCCTTCCCAATCCATTTTCTATCCTCTGTCTGCGTACACCTCCTGGCACAGCCCAAACCATCTTTGCCTGTTACACTGTAAGCCTTACTACCCTCACCTCCAGGCGCGACCATGAGGACAACTGTTAGGGGCTCACTTGAAGACCACAGAACAGCCCTGTCAGTATCCAAGTGCTTCTCAAAACCAGCACTTGGGTTTGAAAAGCCTGAATGACACAACCCTGGAACCAACCTGGGCAGTGATGTCCCGACCCCAGTGTCTGAAACGCTTCATTATTGGTAGGTCTGGGTGTGCCTCGTGCTTAGGGGACAACTGTACCCTGGGGATACAGAAACCCAAATAGGAGGGGTAAGGGGTGGATAAAACAATTGGGGGATGCCCTAGCCAAACTGTTGATCCCTTCCTCGAGCAAGGATCAGGATCATCACTTTCTATAAGGAGACAGACTTTCAGCCTTGCAGTGGGGAAATTTAAGGAATTTAGAGGGAGGGATGAGAAGAAAAAATATTAACGTTGGAAGCGAGAAATAAAAGGACATGCAAGCTTCAGTGGTCACTGGAAAACGCTGCAGTTTTAACCCAGCGGCCCAGGATGGAGCTGGAACGAGAGTCTACCACCATCCAGCTGTCAGGATTCAGGCAAAAGAGGGAGGCCTAGAGATGTCCCTTCTCTGTCAAGATAGAACAGCCCACCACGTCCACCCCGGGATCAGGTAATGGCAGTGGCCACATCACTTCAAGGTGGGAAGCACCAAACACAGGTGAGGCACCAGACCTGGCTACCCACCTGGACCAAATAAGGGAGGCCCTGTACCTGCAAACAACCCAGAGCATGGCCCATGCCCTGGGCTGCTAGCTTTTCAGAGCGGTTTAGGGAGAACCATTTCTCGGAGCCCTGGTGGCGCAATGGTTAAGCACTTGGTTGCTATCTGAAAAGTTGGCAGTTCGAACCCATCTAGCTGCTCTGTGGGAGAAAGACCTGGAGATCTGCTTCTGTAAAGACTACAGCCAAGAAAACCCTGTATGGCCATTATACTCTGTCACATGGGGTCACTATGAGTCAAAATCAACTCAATGGCACCTAACAACAGCAATCTCTTGGAAAACCACAGAAAAACTACAACATAAGAGCTACAGTTTTACAGAGGACAGAGCCTCGATTTTTCCCTGACTTGTACTTCCATTCTCTGTTAAAATGGATTTTTTTTTTCTCAAATACACAGGAGTAACTATAATATAGTGGTTAATTAAGCTGCATGGACTCTGGAATGTGACTGCCTTAAGTGACAGTCAAGCTCCGATACAACCAGCTGTTAGATTGTAAGACATCACTCATATCCTCTAAGCCTTGCAGTTTCCCCATCTGTAAAATGGGCTTAACCCCAGCACTAAGACTGATGTTAAGATTAGATGAGATAAAACATGGGCATGCTGGGTGCAGTGCTCAGAACACTACCAGTAAGTATTCAACAAATGTCACTGATATTTAGTGATCATCGCCATTATCATCACTAAACAAAATTCGTGTTGTTGTTTTGGAAAATGTACACATAAATTCAGTCAGAAATCAGTGAAAATGTCCTTCATTATGCCTACTGGTTCAAGAAACATGGAAACATTTAGCTAAAGTCCTCTGATGTGCAATGAAGTAAGCCTTAGGAAGTGGGAAAAATGCATTAGGGGGTTGCTCTCTAGATTTCAAATCTGGGTCAGGAAGAGAACAGCCTAAGGTCTCATGTGATTTGGGGCTTCAGAGAAGGGAAACCTGGTGGAGAAGAAGGAGGGGGCCTTTAGCACAAAGGCCTCCAGAGCCCAGGGAGATAAAGTCACCAGGTCTGTCACGTAGAGCTTGTCAACGTGGTTTTGGGAGGGAAGGATTTTTTTCTCCCAAGTACTCCAAATACCACTCTATTCAGAAAGTCTTCCACATACCCAAGAGGCCTTAAATCACAGAAGTGATGGTCCTTAAACATTTTCTTTGCTTACTAGTATAACCATTTCCTCCTAATTGGAGAGTGAAGATTATGTGTAAGATGAACATAAATCAAAAGGAGGCAAGACTATGTTCCATGTATTTTGCTGCTCATTAGGAGATAAAATTCAGGAAGAAAAATGGAACCACTTGCAAGAAGTTTGGGAGGGACAGTCTGGTCTCTATTATCTAGGCTCACCCTTAGTTATTTCCCTAATATCCTTAAGCTGCCCTTTGGTCCAGGCCAGTAAATCTGCTCTTCTGGGCAATGACTCTTTTTCTAATTACATCCACCCTCCCTGAGTGTTATGTGATAGGAGAATAAGTAAGTCTGTAGGAAGCTGGGGAGGCACTGTCCACCTGGCCCTGTGCCTGGCACCACAGCCAGCTTCATGCCACTCACACAGACTACTGTGGCCAGGCCAGCAGGCATCTTCTGGTACACATCAAAATTCCAGCCTAGGCTAAATGTAACGAGGATCCCTGGGAATGTTCCTGCACATCCATTCAGCATGTCCCAGAAGAAGAGCCCTTGCATCCGTGCTCTCACACTGCCAGTGCCTGTATCGAGTGAGGCAATGGACACTCTGAGGCTCCTCTCTGCACCAGGTGCTGGTCTAGGAATGCCGAGACACAAGACACATCTCATGCCTGCAAGGAGCACTTAGTCCAGTGGGAAGGACAAGTACACCAAGAATTACTAGCCAGGGTGATGAGTACCATGAGAGAAATAAGACTGAGGCTGGTGCCATGACACACGGCAGAGGGCAGAGAGGCTTAAAGGAGAAGGAAGGCGGTCCTCAAGATCTAATTCCATCATGTGCACCTAGAACATGTCAAAACCCATCAGCTGTTTAAGATCAAACTAATTTTAAACTCAGGGGGATGCATTTTTCAGAGGAAAAAAAAAAGTGACTCTCAGTTTTCATTTGAATACTCATGGTAACATAGACTTGGTTCCCAAAAAAACACCACTATCGGTCTTATGGTCCCCAGTGGCCTCGTGATGATCTGCCCCTCTTGCTCCTCCCTCATGCTCACTGAAGTGATTCCGGAGGCACAAGTGTATCAGGTAAGAAACCTGACTTTGTGTACGGGCTGGCACACCCTGCTCCCAGCGGAGGGGTCAAATGGGGGGCAGCCGAAGGGAGTGGGATTCTAGGTCTGCTTGAGCAGAAGCAATAGGATCATGAAGGATTTTGATCAAAGGAGGAATTTAAGCACATAATATAGATGCTTGCCAGACTAGAAAGGGAAGAGAAGGAAAGATTATCCAGTGGGATTTGGATAGGAAGAAGGTTCCATTCCCCCATGTGTCAGTCAGGATGGCTTTATCCTGGCTGGTTAGGTCTTGCTAATGGGGTCTAGCTCCTGGGTCCCAGTCCCTCAGCAGGTTCATGAGTTTGGGCAAATTGCTGCCTCTCCCAGCCTCAACCCCATCATCCATCCAATGGGGAAAGTGATGGCTTTCTTACAAGGGTAAGTGATCCCACTTGTGAGACCCCTGAAGGGTAGTCACAGACCCAAGCCTTACCCTGAGCATGCACCATGTGTAGGGGGCTGCTGGTGCTGGTCTCATACACAGCAATCGTAACCACAAAGGATCCACACCCAAGAATGTACCTACCACGTGCCTCACACCGTTCTCAGGTCCTCTCATTTAACCCTAACATTCCCATAAAACTTTTCCCCCCAGTTTACAGAAGAGAAACTACAGCAGATTGATATACTCATTCTTCCCCACATTCCACACATATCGGGGAGGCTCTGTTCTAGGAACCTAGGCCTCAGCACCGAACAAGACAGACACAGGTTTCTTCTTGTGGAAGACATATTCTAGTGTGTGTGTAAAAATATAATAAGCAGAAAACAATTTCAGATACTGGTAAGTGCTATGAAGAAAATAAAACAGGGTGATTTAAGAGTGACATGGAAGGGCAATACTAGATGAGTGTGGACAACCATGCAACAAACTGAGAAAAGATTCCAAATAAAGGGAACAGCCAGTGCAAAGGCTGCCCACTGCCCACTCCTATGCCATCCCTATGATCAGTCGCGAACTGGACTGTTATGATCCGTAGGGTTTTCGCTGGCTGATTTTCAGAAGGCTTTCTTCCTAATCTGGAAGCGCTGCTGAAACCTATTCAGAATCATAACAACACGTAATTAAGCCTCCACTGACAGACAGGTGGTGGCTGCACATGAGGTGCCTCGGCCAGATACCAAACCTAGGTCTCCTGCATGGAAGGTGTGAATTCTACCACTGAACTAGCATGGCCTCGTGGCAGCATGGGTAAGTTACAATTAATGGGCAACTGCTTTCCCTGCTCCTGTGAGTGGCTGGAGGGGAGTTAGAACACCCTTGCTCATATATAAAAAGTTGGGGATTCTCAGACTACCAGACTAGCAGCTGTGGGTGTGTGTGTCTGTGTGTGTGTTAAATTCAGTTTTGTTTTGTTTTTTTAATTTAAGGTTTTTTATTGTTTTCGGTGAAAGTTTACACAGAAAATTAGGTTCGTATTTAACAAGCTCTACACAATTTTTTCAATGGCATTGGTTACATTTTTCACCATGTGTCAACTTTCTCATTTCCATTCTGGTTGTTCCCTTTCCAGTAATCTAGTTTCCCTGCCCCCTTGCCTTCCAAACTGGTTGACTTTATACTGCTCTCAGAAACTTCAGCTAGAAAGGCAAATCAGTTCAAAGTCATTCCTCCCAAAAGGAGCAGAAATGACAACCACTCAGAGCCTACGTAAACAAGGAAGTCCAAATTCATGGTAGCTCTTGCTAACTCCATTCAGCCAGCACCTCCAGAAAAGGACCAAGCCCACACACTAACCACTCCACCACTCCAGTGCCCCAGCTTTTTAACTGAACCACCAACACTTGCACTTCTCTAGATGCCTAGAATGGGAGCCATTCTGCTTGGGGAAGAAGACCAACAGAAGCAGAGACAAGACAATACAACATACAGCCTGAACAAGAAATGCAAGACAGAAACAGACCAGTTAGTACAGGAAATGACAAAAAAGTATTTATTTGGTTGTAAAACAAAAAAGAAAAACAAAGATGCCGTGGAGTCAATTTTCACTCATGGCAACCCCATGTGTGTCAGAGTAGAACTGTATCCCATAGGGATTTCAATGGTTGATTTTTTGGAAGGAGATTGCCAGGTCTTTCTTCTGAGGCACCGCTGGGTGATTGGAACCTCCAGCCTGCTGGTTTGCAGCTAAGTGTGTCACCCGTTTGCACCACCCAAGGACTTCGGTTGCAAGAGTAAAAAGCTATATGAGGAAAAAGCCCTGAGAAGCTGGCTACTTTTTAAGCAGAGCTCCCCAGACACCTGGTGCAAATGGGCTGGATGCAGGACCTGTCTGTGTAGGGACCCAGGTACCCTACTAAGAAGATCTCTCCCTCCTCTACCTCACACCTGTCCCCCAAACCAGCCTTCCCAGTTTTGCCGGGGGGGGGGGGGGGGGGTTAAGATACACAGGTCTGTGCTTCCCGCCCACCTGGACTTTTCCACCTTCCCAAGGCCTTCTCTCTTTGGGGCGGGGTGGTGGGGGTGGGGGTGGTGGGGCTGGTGGGGGTGGGTGCAGGGATCACATTTCAGCTGCCCCCACCTTCTGCCACAGGAGGGAAAGTAGCAGGGGAGTTTTTGTTTTCTGCACTCATCCTCCCAGTTTTGTAGTCTCTCTTTCAATCAGACTAATGCTTCTTAAATTTCAACCTTGCAATCCTATTCTGTAGATTTTTTCTTTGTGCCCTATCTATGTATTCCTTGTACTATCATTTACTTAATATTTCTTTATTTTGAGTCACTACTTTTACCTAAATAAATTTATTTTAAAACGCTCTATATTACAATAAATGGAAGATCTAGCATCATATATCCCATACAGAACTTTATATTACATATATACACATATATATGTAAAAACCAAACCCATTGCCGTTGAGTCGATTCCAACTCATAGCGACAGCATAGGACAGACTACAACTGCCCCATAGAGTTTCCAAGGAGAGCCCTGTGGATTCGAACTGCTGACCTTTTGGTTAGCAGCCGTAGCTCTTAACCACTATGCCACCAGGGTTTCCAATATACATATACACACACACAAATATATTTGCACATTAACATAAATACATAGTAATTACTTTTTAAATGCCAATTTATGTACCGTTTAAAATAGTGTCGAGTGGCATTACTATGGGAAATACTGCCTTAGGGGTGCAGTGACCGTCTCGGTTTAGCTGGCCCGGAACTCTGCGCTCACTAATCAGAAGAACTGACTTCAAGCTCTCCAATCTCCAGTTTCTCCCTCAAGTCAGTGGCGTTCACATTCTCCCCCAGACACTCCGAGAGAGGGCAAAGGGCAGGAGGAAAGAAAGGCAGAGGGAGGTGCGAGTTCCCACGCGGGACAACGTGAGGACACGGAGAGTCGAGAGCGAAGGTGACTTTAAATACCCTGAGAGTGACAGGAGTAGGGAGGGACTGACCTTCTCGCGCAGGGTGCAGTGGACGTCCGAGGCGACGCATCCTTCCCACCACGGCTCATCCATCATCTCGTATGCGGCGCGGCGATCCGAGGCTATCCGGCTCTCAGGGCGTACCCTGCGTGGTGGACACGGGCAACTTCAGCGGCCGAAGCGCACTCCCCGGTTCCGACCCCGGCACCCCTATCCGCGCTCCCGGCTGGGCGCCCCCTCCTGCCCCGCTCTGCGGGGCTGGCGGTCGCCTCCCGTTCCGAGAGGGTTGCGGCGTCCCCTCCCCTCTGCTCGCTAGACCCGGGGCGATCTGAAGCTCTGCAACAACTTGCAGATTTTTATTTTCCCTTTTGCAAAAGTTGCACAGAAAGCTGCCGACTCCACTAGCTCGCCCCAGGTTGGGGCTTCGGCGGCGGTCACTGGCGCGCCGTCCCCAACTCCTCCCCCGCCGTCCTGCCTTTGTCCTGCTCCAACATCCTGCCTTCGAGCCGGGGCGAAACTCACGCATCCCTCTCCGGGCTTGGGGGGCTGCGGCACCGGGCCCCTTCCAGGGCCGAGCCGACGGTGCCCTCGGGTGTCTGCCCGCGGCTGAGCCCCCACCCAAATCGCTCCTTGCTCTCGGCGTCCCCTCCGTAGCCCGCCTAGCCCCGGCCGTCGCCGCGCCCCAGCGTGCGCTCGGATCCCGCCGCGGCTCGCAGCCTCACGGCCGCCGGGGGCCTCCCTCCGTCGCTGGGGGAATTGGGGGCCGGGCCACGCGCATGCGCCACCGGTGCCCCGCGTCCCGAGGGGCGGGAGGCTGGGAATTGGATTTTTTCTTTTGCCAGTGTAGGCTCTGTTTTCCGCCTGCCCTCCTCCCTCCCTCACCTCGGTGGAAAGCTTTCTCTCACCTTCGCGGAGACTCCCGGTGGCCTCCTGGGCACCGGCGCTCCGGTGCTGACGGCCGCGGGAGGAAGGGCAAAGACCGCGGCGCCACCTGCGCGCACCACGGTCGAATGCCCTCCAGAAAGTTCTGCCTCCGCGTGCACCGCTCTAGCCAGCCTTCGGTCGGGTCCACCTACCGGATTTTTGTTCTTTTTTTTTCTTTTTAACCCGTCCTGCAGTGGGGCGATAGATTTTCCAAACGGACGATCCCCATGAAAGCACTAGAAAAGTCACTAGTCCTTAATTCTAAGGAGACTTAGTAAATCAGCTGGTATTTATTGTGCTCTGGCTCCACGTTTATACTGGAGGAAAACCAGTCTTTTTGGAGGGTCCAGTGGATGGAAAGCATTGTCTTTTTAATTCCATTAATTGTTTTTGGAAAGACACTCCCTTGAATCGGCATTGGCTGGGGTGTGTGTGTGTGTGTGTGTGTGTGTGTGTGTGTGTGTGTGTGTGATAGTTTTGGAGGTTCACACACCTAGGATCTGACAAATCCGATTTCTGCCACTTACCAGCTAGGGAATTTTTGGCAAGTTCCTCAAACTGTCTGAACCTTAAATCGCTCTTACGTAAAATGGAAATAAAAATTGCACCAACCTGCTGGAGCTACTGTAGCATTAAATAAGATAATGCGTGTGAAGGGTTAATCGCCAAGCCAGGTATGAAGTGAGCACTCGATAAATTGCTGCTGTCAAAGAGCCTTTAGTTTCTGACTGGCTTCCTACAAGTAAAGACCCCGCTGGAGGAAAAACAAAACTTTAAAGTCAGCTTTGATAAACTTCAGTTGAAGCTTGAAGAGCAGTTTTAATGTAAAAATAATTATGAACTCTTGTACAAGTGTAAAATAACTAGGAATAAACTTAACAAGTATGTATGCCCTTAATGCCTTAATGAAGAAATTATAAAGATTGAAACATAAGGAAGTCTTGACCAAACAAAGATAAAAATACCCACTTTACCCAATCACTCTAATAAAATTCTAGTGGTTGTGGGTATGTGGGAGGGAGGGACACTTAACAATTTTCTAACACTCATATGGAAGAATACTGTGAAAAAAGCTGAGAATTGTAAATTTTAAAAACGGGGGCCCTGGCGGGGGGATAGACCTGCATTATCAAATCTTAAAACATGTTGCAAAACGATAATTAAAACCATGTGATGTTGACACAGAATGGATGGATATGTATTAGTGGCATAATAGAAAGTCTAGAAGCATATACAATATACTCAAAACTTCACTGTGTTATAAAGGGGACATTTCACTTTACTGGGGAAAAGGATAAATTCCATAATAAATTCGGCTGAGTAAATTAGTTAACTTGGGAAAAAAATTAAAACTAGGGATTTATTTGCACCATCACCAAAATAAATACAAGAACCCAAAGAGCTACCAAAAAATCCACAAGAGAATTAGAAGAAAATATTGGTGAGTTATTTTAGAGGGAAGGTCCAAACATTAAGACATAGGAACAAAGCAAAGGCAAAGATTGATAGACATATTTGAATAAATATATAAGACTTGGAATGCTTGTCACAATGTTTTCTACAAATGTGATTAGTGTTGGTAAGGATGTGGAGAAATTGGAATCTTCATCCATTGCTGGTGTTTTGGGGAATATAAATTTATACCATCTTTCTGAAAGATGATGTAAATAAAAAAGTTTTAAAATGTATCGTTTGATCCAACTACTCCACCTTTGGAAATTTACTCTAAAAAATAAGTAGATGAATAGAAAGATTTATTTGCAGGGAGTTTCATCACACAGCTTCTTTATTATAACAAACTTTTAGAACAGGGGACTTGTTAAATAATGATTTGGCTCTTAAAGACACTTTTAAAAGAATGTTTAATCACTTGAAAAATGTTCACAATACATTAAGTGAAAATGAAGATTAGAGTATGATCGTAATCAGACATATATTCACTCATGCACAGATACAGGGAATATTAACTGTGTTATCTGAGTGGTAGGATTATGAGAAACTTTACTTTTTATTCTAGTGTGTCTATATTTTCTAAATTTTCTTCAAGAAACATGCATTACTTTCATAATCAGAAAAAAAAAGAGTGGATGTTATTTTAAACTAATCACATGATATACTTACTGGAGTGACCTTCCCTTGAACAACTGCCAATGTTGTTTTGTTTTTCATTTTTTTGGTAGTGGTATTATTTCTTTTTCAATGAGCGTTTCTACACAGGGCACACTGAAAGAAGAAAGGCGCTCATTATTCATCAGTTTGGAGTCCCCTTTTCCTAAACTTTAGCTATCAGCTATCATGAGTTCAGATAACTAAGAGACAGAAGCAGAAACTTTGGTCTTTTCTCCAGGAGTTATTTTGAGAGAACTCTAAACATACATATTCTGTACTCCTTTGTGTATCATTCCCAGGGCTCTCTTATTTTTCCAGTCTCTCTGAAGAGTAAGGACACATGTCACCATAAACTGATGGTTTGGTTGTGAGTCACTGTCCACAGATAGAAATAACATCGGTGCCCGTAGCAGAGGGAGGTTTCCTGTGCTAGAGCCCAAGGAACAATGCAGCTGGAGGCACTTCTCTCACCTACTCAATTCCAACATAACTAAGCACTCATTCATTATTTCATCCATTTGTTCAAAAACTAAATCTTTATCAAATGCTTAAACCAGTTGCTGTTGAGTCAACTCTGACTCATGGCAACCCCATGTGTATCAGAGTAGAACTGTGCTCGCTAGAGTTTCCAGTGACTGGTTTTTCAGAAGTAGGTCACCCAGCCTTTCTTCCAAAGAGACTTTGGGGGGACTCAAACCTCCAACCTTTCAGTTAGCAGCCAAGCATGTGTGTTAACCACTTGCACCACCCACGGACTCCACCAAATGCTTACTATGAGTCAGTTAGGCCCTGCCTCACCCCACCCCCAACCTCTGAAGCTCACAGGTTGGGAACCACAGATTTAGGCCAAGAGCATTCTACCTATCTTAAACTTTCCCATGTGAAAAATGAGAAGAAAATAAAATTAAAAAAATCTCTGCCCTTCCAAAATTCCTCAGAGGACAAATCAGTCTAATATTTCCCCCATAGTATTATTTTATCGACTTCTCACTCTGCACTAAGCTTTCCTTTCTCTCTCTTTTCTTTTCATTTGATCTAAGCTAACATTACAAACACATACAGTGAAACGTACATGTTCTCACTCTGGTCTCAGGCCTCATTCTCCTCCTTCCAGATACCCAGCCCCAGTGTTTCCTTCCAGATCCCCGGGTGGCACAAATGGTTTGTGTTTGACTACAACCTGAAGGTTGGTAGTTTGAACCCATCCAGTGATGCTGTGGAAGAAAGGCCTGGCAATCTGCTTCCATAAAGACTGCAGCCAAGAAAACTCTGTGGAGCAGTTCTACTCTGTAACACATGGGGTTGCCATGAGTTGGAATTGACTTGACAGCAGTGGGTTGTTTTTTGGGTTTTTTTTTTTGGTGTTTCCTTCGGGATGTGACCTACACATTTACCAACATAAACATTCATGCCTTTGTTTTTCCTTTTACACAAATGCTGAGTTCGAACAAGTTCCCTGCTGAGAATTTGCATTTCCAACCCAGATATACTGACTCTGAATCTACATTTAACAAAATCCTCAGGTGATTCTTATGTATAACTTCCTGGGAACTTGTTAGAAATGCAAATCCCCCTCAGGGGTTCAAACCGGAACGAACCAGGTTTGAAGCCCTGCACAAATGGTAGCGTATTATACACACCCTTCAACATCTTGTTTTTTCCTCTAAGGAGATTCTAGAGATTATTTCATGTTAGGGCCCACAGAGCTGCACAGTATCCCATAGTATGGATCCATCACGATATAGACAACCAGGCTTTTGTTTACAGAGCATTTAGGTTGTTCCCAGCCTTTTCCTCCTATAAGCCATGCTGCTGTGAATAACCTGGGCAGATGTTAGTGGTATCAATTCCTCAAACACCCTGCTTTTCCGGGGAAGTTGAGACATGTACTTTGAGTAGTGTTTCCTTTGGCTTTTGATGGTTTACATTGCTCCGTTTAAGACCAAATGCACGAAGGGTGGTTCGGTTTAGAAGGACAGAAGGAAGACACCCGGGCCATAAACTTTGAGAATAAGCCTCATCACCACTTTGGTCTTTAACCAAAGCCCACACCAGCCCCTTGAAACTGTTTCTAGCAGTGAACTCTTCATAGTCATGAGCGCGTTCGCCAAATCCTTTACAATCCTTAACTAGAAATTTTTGAGCTATAACTTTACAGATTAGGTCTGAGAATTAGGCAGGAGGAATACAAAAGCAGAACTCTATACAGAACTCAAAACGTAGGACATTTGCAATGCTGACCCAGGTTTTTTAACAATAAAAAAGTGTATAAAATCAAAAAGAATAAGTGAAAAATAAGTCTCCCTCCCACCTGGGACCGGCTTCATGGGTGTGTGACCTGCACAGCTACACAGGACCCTGCACTCGGAAGGTTTAATGCTCTGCAGTCGCCATCTTAGAATTCTTAATAATTTTATCTTCGAACCTCTGTTTGTCCAGGAAGCCCAATGAGACAGTAGAGAATGTGCATGGGCATATCAGAGATGCACAATACATGTCCTCTGCTCCTTGCTGCCCCACATGCACATAGGGTTCTCCTTGCCCGATGAGCACAGAATTCTGGTGGCCATACAACGTGCAAGAGTTCAGTGAGATTCAAAGCAAATATGAGATGAGCGTGTTATGCCTAAAACTGAGTCGTGGCTGTGGAGGCGGGCACTGACAACCCCTAGAAGCCATACTTTCTAGGTGAACCAGAACTTCCTTTGAATGCAGAAAGAAGACAATAGTATTGTAAGAAACATGAACAACCAAGCAACCCTATCATATACTTTCTTATTGATGTTACTTTCCTTTATTAGGCAAACATGTATTATGATCTAGAAAGGAAGGGAAAGATGGGGCAACCCATGGTTCCCTTTCCTTGTAGCCCTTCCTTACCCATCACTAAGCCGAAGGCAGAGAGTGGTTGGTAGAATACGGACATTTCGGTAGCTGAAAGAAAAACAGTTGAGTTAGCTTTGTGCACTTCATTCTTATGGTAAGAACTAAATAGATATGCACAGGGGCAGATTCACCAGCAAGCAAAGAGATTCTATGGTATGAGTTAAATGCTCTTATTTTTGCATTTGAAACTGGCATTGCACAATAGAAAGATGAGTGGCAAAACTCATGCCAATAGTTAAAAATTTTAATTTTTCTTTACTTAGAATGGCATTAAATAGCAAATAAAGAGCACCATGACAAGTCGAAAGAGAGATGGCAAAGAAAGAGAAAAGCTTTATATTTTACTACTTTTAAAGGCATTTTCCCCTGTTTTTTGAATAAAAGGCCATACATTTTCATTTTGCACTGGGCTCAGCAAATTGGGTAGCCAGCTCTGCTCTATCCCTGTCTCCCCCGAATTCTACCCCAGAGGAAATCCATTTTTGTTTCCTTTCAAAGATATTCTTAATCTGAACTCACCCATCCCCCTCCAAGTTCAATCTTCGCGGCAAAATTTTCCCCATTGCTGGTAATTTATTTTTGTTAATAAATATGAAAAAATCTACCATTTGTTGAATACTTAGCATATGCCAGGCATGTGCCAGGTGCCCAAGCAGTCCTGAGAATAGGCTCCACCAACCCCCAAGTAGTTATCTATCTTCTTCCAGTTCCCTCCACTACCCCTACCCCCACGTCTGCTTAACCTCACAAGGTGTAGGCTCTTTGAAGACAGGGTTGTATCTTTTTCATCTTTGTGTCCCCAGCACCTAGCACAGTGCATGAGGTACAGGAAGAGGTCAATACACATTTACTGAATTAATAAATAGATGATGAACATATGGATAGTAGAGGCAACAGGGTCTTAAAGGAATCACCTGGCTCAGATTTCAGACTGGTAAGGAGTTACTGTCTCCATTTTTCAAATGAGACCCAGAGAGTTGTGTGACCCTGGACAGGCAACAAAACTCCTTGGGCCTTGTTATCTACCTTAGTAAAATGGAGGAACTACACTTTGGTGGCTTTCATGTTGCTATGATGCTGAGTAGACAGACTAGAAAGAAAGGTCTGGTGATCTACTTCCAAAAATCAGCCATTGAAAACCCTATGAATCACAACGGTCTGAACCTGTTGTACATGGCATCACCATAAGTCAGGGACTGACTCGACAGGAGCCAACAACAACAACGACAACTCTTTCCTTAAAGGACAGTTGTGACTATGGAAAAAAGAATCATAAGTATAGACTTCTCTCTAATATTTGTCATTCATAATAATAACAAAACATGCTAGCACCTTCCCATGACTTGGCTGTTCAGAACCCTGACGCAGAGAGGTCTGGCTCTGTGTAAACTCACTGCGGGGACTTGGGCAAGCAGCCTCCCTTCTTTGGGCCTCAGTTTCTCCTTCTGTGAAAGGAAAGGGTAGGATTAGATCCCAGGGGACACAAACCCAGGGGTCTAAGGGAACCAGGAAGACAACGTAAGAGAGAGAAGCTTGTTAAATATAAGTCTTACAGCCCTGCTAGTCTAACTTTCTCCCACTTTGAAAGAGACATGGGGAGAGAGAAATGTTTCTCTTTGTGAGGAAAACGACAGCACGAGTTTGATGGTAAATGGCAACACCGGCCTCGGTGCCAGGGGAGCACTGAGTGGTGAGGGCTGTGGTGAGCCAGAGAGCTCTTGTCACATCCACACTGAGGTGCCCCTCTGGTGGTTCTGATGCAGGGAGCTGTCGGCTGCTAACCAAAAGTTCGGCGGTTCAAACCCACCAGCCGTGCTCCGAGAGAAAAAGATGTGGCAGTCAGCTTCCGTAAAGATTACAGCCTTGGAAACCCTATGAGGCAGTTCTACTCTGTCCTGTAGGATCACTGTGAGTCGGAATCAACTCGATGATAATGTGTTTGGTTTGGTTTTTTTATTGCCAGATTGTCAGATTTTTTAAAAGAAGGAAGAAATTAAGGTATCTCCTGATTTTAAAATATTGGCCCTTCCCTCTCCCTGTTTTAATGTAGTGTGGGCCACACACACTATCAGCCCTAGCTGGTGAACCCTGGAATAGGTATGCAATAAGGAGCCTTCAGCCTGACTACAGTTTCTGTGGGGAACAATAGAGCAAGACCCTAAGAACTCTCAAGACTCCAGGAGGAGGAGATAAAAAGGAGTCATTAACTTCAAAGTCCCTGGGCCTGCCAGAACCCCTCCTCTGACAGACAATGAACAGGAAAGAGTCTGAGACTGGACAGTAAAAAGTGAGCAGACAAGCCAGTTGGGGCTACTTGTGGGACCCTCAAGTCCGATATACTCCTAGAAGCGAAGTTGCTGTGATAAGAGATGAATAGTTTAAGGCTTCTGAAACAAGTTATAAATTGATCTCCAGGAAGGCTGTACAAAAACACACCCCTGTCAACAGTGATGTTAGAGCTGGCTGCTTCCCTGGACCCTCTCCAAGATAAACCCCATTGCCGTCGGAGTCGATTCCAACGCATAGTGACCCTGTAAGACAGAGTAGAACTGCCCCCCATAGGGTTTCCAAGGAGCCGCTAGTGGATTCAGACTGCTTTCCTTTTAGGTCAGCAGCTGATCTCTTTAACCACTGGGCCACTGGGGCTCCTCCAAGATAGCTGCCATTAAAAAAAAAAAAAAAAATTTCCCCCCAATTGGTTATAAAGTTCAATACATTGTTTTAGTTCGCCATTTCTTTGCTCTCCAGCAACTCCAGAGTTTTAAAAATGTGACAATCTGTAGTTTGTATTTCTCTTTCATGAACTGCCCTTTACCCATCTTTCTGTTGGTGTGTGACAGTTTTGCTAAAGAAGCAGCTAGTTATGTATAAAAACTAGCAATCCTTGGTTTGTTGAATTTGTTGCAGATGTTTTTCTTGCAATGTCTTTAAATTTTATGTTAGGTTTTATGACTGACAGGACATAAGCAGGCAAACCTCTTCTCTCCTTTGTGAGAGTGTATGCTTCCAAAGTGCTTTGACATGCATGGCATTCACGGGAACCCAGGCTCCAGGCCTGCCTCACCCAGCATGCTGCTTGTGGCCGTAGGCATGTGGTGTCTCATCTCAGGTCACAGCTTCCCCACCTGTCAACGGAGGGTGGAGTTAGATAGACCTCTGCACTTTGTCCCAGCTCTGGCGTTCTGTGAGTCTAGTTCTAGATCTAGAAATCAGGCATCTTGGCTCTGAGTTCAGAGTTCAAGACACTTTCTACTTTTTACAACCGTCTCTTATAGTCTCTCCCCGTTTTGATCCTCCATGCTGCATCCTTAATGGAGAGTGCTAACATCAACCTTGCTAAGGGCCAGTTCTAAGTATCCGTTCACAGGCCTTTAAGGCTGCACAGTCTGTAGACCAGACTCCACCTTCGTCTCCCTCCCTCTCTGCTTTTCCAGCCTCATCGCCTGCTGCTCCCTGTCAAAATGAGACACTTGTAGTTTCCCAAATATTTTTGCTCTAACCAGTGACTTTGCTGGGAATGCTACCACATCTTACATTTACATGGAAAAATCTTAACTTTTAAATACCAGCTAAGTACCACCTCTAACATAAAGACTTTTGCAACTATTTCCAAATCCAAAGGAATTTTTCTCTCTTCTGAACCGTAGTATTTTACACATCATGTGAATTATAGTTGTTGATATTTATGTCTTATTTCCTGAACAGAAGTATACAAACCTCTGAGGCCATATGGCAAGCTACTTAATTAGAAACTGCAAACTGGCAGCCCTCTATATTTTCAGAATTGACAAATTTCACAGAAAAATCCTGATTGGCATCTTCTCTTAAAAAATCAGAAGATCTGGCCCATATTCCTATAAGGCAAAACCAAACCAAACCTGTTGCCGTCAAGTTGATTCCGACCCATGGCAACCCTAAAGGACAGAGTAGAACTGCCCCATAAGGTTTCCAAGGAGTACCTGGTGGACTCAAACTGCTGACCTTTTGGTTAGCAGCCATAGCTCTTAATCACTATGCCACCAGGGTTTCCCTCCTACAAGGCTGGGGTTAGCAAACTACAACCCATGGGCAAAATCACGCTGGTGGGCCAAATCCGGCCTGCTGCCTGTTTTTGTAAATAAAGTTTTATTGGAACACAGCCACAACTATATTCCCTGTAGCTACTTTCTTCCTACGATGGCAGAGGTGAGTAGTTGTGACAGAGTATACAGTCCACAAAGCCTGTTTACTATCTGGCCCTTTACCAAAAAAGTGCCTGCTGTAAGGCACCAACCTATGGAACACAACAGAGGCCCTTGCTTAGATGGAGCATGTGCTCTCCAGTTTTCTCCAGGACCACCACCCACCCCACCCCATTATGTCAAATCTGGCGGACTGCAAATATTTATTTTGCCCTCCAAGGCCTTTCAGCCATTCGAGTTTTTTTATTCTTCTTAAATCCTGTAAATCATACCCTAATACAACACGAAAGCCATTAGGTCATATAAAGAAGGCAATCTCTAAAAAAATACCTAAAAAATTACACAGGTAGTCCCCGACAATTCCATCCTAAGTTGGTTCTGAAGTAAGTCGAATACTTCTTTTTCTTTTTATTGCCTTTTATTATCAGTATCTTTGTCTTTGGGGGTTTGAAACATTACATATAAACTTGCAAATATATTTTAATACATACATAAAAAATGCGCAAATAAAAATTTACTCTGACGATGAGGAAGAGTTGGATGACGTTGACATTTTGTCAGTTATAATAACTCCACTTGTGGAAGGTTCTGGATCATCTGGATTATCCCTGGGAATGCCGATGATGTTTCTAGTCAGATAATTAGTGAGAGTTGTCACTATGGTCCTTTTCTTTTTTTCTTCATAAATTTTGCCAAAACATCTCACTGCTTCCCGAATCTGCTTATTGACCTTAGCAAAGAGATCAATGTTTGGGTCCATGTTTTCAAGCAATTTAGTTTAGAAAAAACTTCAGCTAATCCTTTCACTGTAAAATTTTTTGACAACCTCTCTCCTTCCTCCTCCTCATTCTTTCTTCTTCAGCATTTCTTTCCTTTTTAAAATCCATTAAGTCCTGATCTGTCAATTCCCATTCTTTGTGATCTATGAGCTGTTCCACATCAGCAATATCAAGCTCTAAATTCAGCATTTTTGCCACATGGATGATCTTTCCACCAATCTCTTCCATCATATTACGTTGAACAAATGCTTGGAACATGTTCACAAAACTCGGCAAGGCTGTCGGGCGCATGCACATTTCAGCTGTCATATGTCATTAGATTTGAACATTGCCCAACTTCCTACCGGTTATGACTCCTGACACTGACTCCGATGTCATTGTAGGCCTGGCCATAGCCTGCTACACGGTAGTGTTTTGAACAGTAGATCATAAAATTGAACATCTATGAGTGAACATCTCAGAATGATAACATCAGCAAATTACATGCTGCAATATTGTACGTAGTCCATATTACTAACGATAAGATGTACCCCCCCAAAAAAAAGTCATAAGCACTGTTTGTCATAGCTCAGTTGGTGAATACCTGTACCCTAATACTAAATTTGATGCTCAAATCTAAGAATATTCCTCAGTAACCATAGCCACTGATGGTTCTTGTAGTTAACTGCTTGGGATCTAAAATCAGATACCCTGGGTCCATATTCCAGCTGTACCAACTAAGAGCTGGGTGGCCCCAGTAAGCGAGATTCAGTCTTAGTTTCCCTCATCTCAAAAATGAGGGTAACAGTACCTACACTTTGACTGGTGAAAGGATTAAATTCACTCACCTAATATTCTTTAATCCCTACTATCTGTACCCAAGTCCTTGTCTCAACCTCTTCTTTTGGGGAAACCTGAACTAGGACAGACCATAAATAAACAAAACCAAGAAAATACAAGAGAGGAGTAAGTGCTATGCAGAGAATTAAAATAGGTGCGAACAAGAGGGTGATGGAGACCATACTACACAGGGGTGATGCAAGTCCTCAGTTTAGACCTGAGTGATGAGAAGACTCCAGCCATGCCTAGACCAGGGGAAAGAATAATCTGGGTAAAGGGAATAGCTGGTGCAAAGCCCCGAGACAGCAGTGTGCTTGGTATATTCAGGAAGAGAAAGGTCAGTAGGCCAGGAGTTCCGTGGGTGGGGAAGTGAGGCAGAGGGGAAAGCAGATAATGAGGAACACTGTAATCCAGATACAATGATTTGGGACTTCATTCTTAATACCATACATGAGAAGTCACTAGAAGTTTTTAAGAAAAGGAGTAATATGAATTGATCTGTATTTTCATAATATCACCCTGGCTGCAGTGAGAGAGTGGGCTAGAGGGAGTGAGTGGAAGCAGGTTATCCATTAAGGAGGCTACTGGAAGACTCCTGACAAGGGAGGTGTGGTAACAGTAGGGATGGAAAGAAGCAGAAGATTTGGGATATGTTTTATAAAGAATGGAGTACTTGGGTTAACATACTCAACTGCTAACTGAAAGTTTGGGGTTTGTGTCCATGCAGAGTAACCTCAGAAGAAAGGCCTGATGATCTATTTCTGAAAAATCAGTCATTGAAAACCCTGTCGAGCACAGTTCTACTCTGACATACATGGGGTCGCCATGAGTCAGAGTTGACTTGACATCAACTGAGTTTTTTTTTTTTTTTTTTTTTAAACAGGTGCTCAGGTGGTGCTACTGCTGCTGGTCTAGAGACCTCACCTTGAGAACCGTGTCCTTAGTCCACTCAACTCGCCCTCTCATAAGACGTTATTTCACACCTTCTTCTTTTTCTCCGCATCCAACACCTTGTCCTCTATCTTCACTCCTGACTAATAATCTTGCTTCCTGCCTCACTAAGTAAACAGGGGCAAAGAGAAGAGAACTTTCACAAGCTCTCCCCTCATATTGCCTCACCTTTCTGCACCTGTGCCCGAATAGCTGCCTTCTCTCCTGTTATTACAGATGAGCTGTCTCTATTGGATCACTCCCCTCCATAAACAAGCGTGCTCTAACTTCTCTCATCTTAAAAAGCACTTACTTCATATCCCCCTCTATTTTATAATCTCCTTCTCCTTTACAACAAAACTTCTCAAAAGAGTTGTCCGTACTCCCTGTTTCCAATTATTCACCTGATGCTATGGAGCCCTGGTGGCACAGTGGTTAAAAGCTTGGCTACTAACCAAAAGGTCAGCAGTTCAAATCCACCAGCTGCTCCTTGGAAACCTTATGGGGGCAGTTCTACTCTGTCCTACAGGGTCACTATGAGTTGGAATTGACTCAACGGCAACAGGTTTAGTTTGGGTTGGGTTATTGTCTCTTGAACCTTCTCCAATCATGTTTCACCCCCATTCCTTCACCCAAACTGCCTTTTCCAAGATCAACTCTGATCTCCATCTTGCTAAAGCCAACGGTCAACTCTCAGTCCTGATTTTACTTTTCCTACCTGCATCATTGGATATGGTTGATCGCTTCTGCCTTTTTGTAGCATTGTCTTCACTTGGCTTTCAGGGACCCCAGTCCTTGATTCTCTCCTGGCTCTGTAGCCACTACTTCTTAGGCTCCTTTGTTGGTTCTTCCTCATTTCCCACACTCTAGTGGGCCCAGTGCTTGGGCTCTCCTCTTCTCTATCTGTGTTCACTCCCCGAGTGATCACATCGAGGAGTAGGTTTTAAATACAATCTGTCTTAGTTTCCTAGTGCTGCTGCAACACAAATATCACAAGTGGGTGGCTTTAAATAACAGAAACTTATTTTTTCACAGTTATGGAGGCTAGAAGTCCAAATCAGAGCCTCGGCTGTGTAAATTCCTTCCTTGTCTGTAGCCCCAGGTATTCCCTGGTTCTTTTGTGATCCTCACATAGCATCTGTCTTCCCCAATATGTGCATGCATCTGTATCTAGTCTGCTCTTTCTATAACTCACAAGTGATTAAGTATAGGACACATCTTACACTTATATGGCCTCATTGATATAAAAGAAACCCTATTTCCAAGTATTACATTCACCGGTATGTTGTTGTCCTTAGGTGCCATCTAGTCAGCTCTGACTTGCAGCAACCCTGTGTACAACGGAGCGAAATGCTGCCCAGTCCTGCGCCATCCTCACAACTGTTGATATGTTTGAGCCCATTGTTGCAGCCACTGTGTCAATCCATTTATCGAGGCTCTTTCTCTTTTTCACTGACCCTCTACTTTACCAAGCATGATGTTCTTCTTCAGGGACTGGTCCCTCCTGATAATATGTCCAAAGTACGTGAGACAAAATCTCATCATCCTTGCTTCTAAGGAGCATTCTGGCTGTATTTCTTCCAAGGCAGATTTGTTCATTCTTATGGCGGTCCATGGTATATTCTGTATTCTTCACCAACACCATAATTCAAATGCATCGATTATTATTTGGTCTTCCTTACTCATTGTCCAGTTGTCACATGCATACAAGGTGATTGAAAATATTATGGCTTGGGTCAGGTGCACCTTAGTCCTCAAAGTGACATCTTTGCTTTTTAACACTTTAAAGAGGCCTTTTGCAGCAGATTTGCCAAATGCAATATGTCATTTGATTTCTTCACTGCTGCTTCCACGAGCATTGATAGTGGATCCAAGTAAAATGAAATCCTTGACAACATCAATACTTTCTCCAATTATCCTGATGTTGCTACTTCTGCATTTGTGAAGTTTTTGTTTTATTTATGTTGAGACGTAATCCATACTGAAGGCTGTAGTCTTTGATCTTCATCAGTAATTGCTTCAAGTCCTCTTCGCTTTCAGTAAGCAAGGCTGTGTTATCTGCATATCACAGGTTGTTAATGAGTCTTCCATCAATCCTGATACCACATTCTTCATATAGTTTAGTTTCTTGGATTATTTGCATAGCATACAGATTGAATAAGTATGTGATGGTTAAGGTTATGTGTCAACTTGGCTAGGTCATGATTCTCAATGATTTGGCAGATGTTATGGGATCATCCTCCATTTTGTGATCTGATGTGAGCAACCAATCAGTTGAAAGCAGAGTTTCCTTGGGGGTGTGGCCTGCATCCTATATATATATGGATGTTCTGGCAAAACCTGCTGTCTCTTGATCTTGAATCCAACTCATCATCCTCTGACCTCTGGTTCTTGGGATGTGAGCCAGCAGCCTACATCTGATCTACAGATTTTGAGTTTGTCAGCCCCTGCAACCATGTGAGTCAGGGGAAGCCTCCAGCCTGATGTCTGACCCATGGATTTGGGACTTGCTAGCCTCCACAACTGTGTGAGCCATTACCTTGAAATAAATCTCTCTCTCTATATATATATCTATACATACACATATATAGATATAGGTATATATACACATTTCACTGATTTTGCTCCTCTAGAGAACCCAGCTTAAGACATATGGCGAAAGGATACAATCCTGACACACACCTTTTCTGATGTTAAACCACACACTATCCACTTGTTCTGTTCAAGGATTCCAACACATATTTTGGAGGACACAATTCAATCCATAACTCCATCTATAGACTAAGGACTTCCAAATTCATATTTTCAGTCAATACTTCTCCTTGGAACACCAGACTCGTATATATCCAACTATCCATTTGACATCTCAACTTGGATGTTGTAATGAGTTGAATGGTGCCCTGCCCCTCAAAAAAGATATATCCATGTCAAATCCTCAAAATCTGTGAATGTAACCTTATTTGGAAAAAGGGTCTTTAGAGATGTCATTAAATTATGTTTCTTGAGGTAAGATTATCCTGACTTATTCCAGTAGGCCCTAAATCCAATGAAAAGTGTCCTTATAAGAAACACACAGAGAAGAGACACACAGACAGAAGAGGAAAAGGCAACGTGACCATGAAGCAGAGATTGGAGCAATGGGGCCACAAGTCAAAGAACACTGAAACCACCAGAAGCTCGAAGAGGCTAAGACCAGATTCTCCCCCAGAGCCTTCAGATGGAGCATCGCCAACCAAGAATTTGATTTCGGCCTTTTGGCCTCCAGAACTGTGAGAGAATAAATTTCTGTTGCTTTAAGGCATTAAGTCTGTGGTAATTTGTTATGGCTGCCCTAGAAACTAATATAGTTGTCTAACAGACATCTCCAACTCAATATGTCCAAAAACCAATTCTGCATTTACTCACTTCCCGTACCTGCTGAACCTGCTCCACCGAAGTCTTTCCCATCTCAATAAAGGGCAACTGCAGCCTTAAACTTGCTCAGGCCAAAAGCCTTGATATCATCATTGATCCTGCATTTTCTATCACAGCCCACATCCAAACCATCGCCAAACTCTGTTGGCTTTACTCTCAAAGATAGCCAGAATCAGATCACTTCTTCCATGCAGCCACCTAGGTCCAAGCCACCATCATCTCTGGCTTAGATTATTGTAGTAATTTCCCATCTCCCTGCTTTTGGCTTTGCCTCCTACAGTCTATTCTCAAAACAGTAGCTGGAGTGATGCTGTTAAAATCTAAGTCAGAGTTTGTCACCTGTCTGCTCAAAATCCTGTTGATTCCCCTACATGATCTGGGCGCCTGTGACCTTCTGATCTCACCCTCACTCACTGGGCTCCTTGAACCAAGTTTCCATCTCAGGGACTTTTTATTGAAAATGCTGGGGTGGGGGGTAGAGGGCGGAGGGTAGGGGAAAAGCTGATAGGATTGCAGGCTACATTTTGTGCCATTTGAGAACGGAAGACATGAATTTAAAGCGAGGTCAATCAGCACAGTTGTATGTTTTCTTTTAACATTTCAGCTAGGAATGCAGGAGTGGAGAAAAGGGAAGGGTTGAGTTGGCTGGATTAAGGTTTTGCAGGGAAGAATAATCAATCACTAGAAAAGGACATCGTGTTTAGTAAAGTAGAGGGTCACTGAAACGGAGAGAAACCCTCAGTGAGATGATTGGCACGATAACTGCAACAATGGGCTCACACTCACCAACGATGGTGAGGATGGCACAGGACGAGGAAACGTTTTGTTCTGTTATATGTAAGGTCGCCAGGAATGAGAGTCGACTCCATGGAAACCAACGACAAGAACATCAGGGAAGAATGATGGGGAGAAGGGCAAGCACATTAAGGCCATTTGTGTAAGGGAGTGATTACTATGTTGAACCCTGAAATCTAAGCTGGGTAAGAAGGGTTTAAAGTAGGTAATGCATAGAAAGCACTTACTCCAGGGCCTGGCACATTGTAAAGGCTCAATAAACAGGAGCAATTGTGACCACAACCATCCAACCTAAGTATACTAAAAGCACTCTTAGACTTAAAAAGACCTGACAAAATTACTTGCAGGGCCACCCTGAACCCCAGCACCTGTGATTAAACCCAAATTCTTATAAACAAGAGATGGCTTTGAAGACAGAGCAATAAAATCCAATACTTAAAAATATATATGTATCTTAGTTAAGAATTTATAATGGCCAACATGCAAAAATCACATCCAAACATGTCCTTTGATTTAAATACTTACAGCCTACCCCTCCAAATATTTCAGCCTGATAATATTGTGGTTTTCTCTTAGATGGATGCCTCATTTTACAAATTTGTCACTGACTTGCTTTCAGTTCTACATTGTCGCTGACACAGAAAGTGCTTTTTCATCTGTTACCCATATCTGCCAAGTGGCAAGCTGTGGTTGACTAATTAAAAACACACAACCCAACAGACCAACTTTATCAGTGTGTTCTGGGTAACCAAGGCCATGGCTCGTTTTTCTCAAGCTTCAACATTATTCAAAGAGTTGGCTAAGAAAAACCATCAATTTATTTTTATAGTCATATAAATGGAGATGTTAATGGGCAGAAAGTCAAAATCACAGATATTTTAAAGATTAAAACATATCAGCAAAATTCAAGACCTGGGCGATGGAGCCAAAAATCAACAGATGGGGGTGGTGGTGGGAGGCTCCATCTGTCAACTCAAGGTTTTAATTCAGGATTAAAACCACCCCTCTTGTGACAACACTGTGGGGGAGGGAGTGACTCCCACTTTGTTGAGCTGAGCAACTGGGTGCCAATTACTAAAATGAGGGAATTGGGGCTGGAACAAATGGTTGTAGGTTCAAGGCCCTGCTTTTACATTTTCAACTGCAGGAGCCTCAGTTTCATTATCTATGAAATGGAGGTGATAACTCCAAACTTCAGTTCTCTAATGCACGTTTTTTTTGTCTTTATTGTTGTAAAAATATACATAACACATTTGCCAATTCAACATTTTTCACGTGTACAATTCAGCGATTCCGATGACATTAATCATGTTGTGCAACTGTTACCAATATATGATTCACTTTTTAACATTTCTAGTATTGAGAAAAAGTCTCTGGGTGGTGCAAATGGTTTGCGCTACATTAACCCATTGCCATCGAGTCAATTCTGACTCATACGACCCTACAGGACAAAGTAGAACTGCCCCACAAACTTCCAAGGCTGTAAATCTTTACAGAAGCAGACTGCCACATCTTTCTCCAGTGGAGTGGCTGGTTCAAACCTCCCACCTTTCAGCTAGCAGCCAAGTGCTTAACCACTGAGCAACCAGGGCTCCTTTAACTAACCTAAAAGTTGGCCAATTTGAACCCATCCAGCTGTGCAACGGAAGAAAGACCTGTTTATCTCCTTCTGTAAAGATTACAGCCAAGAAAACCCTGCAGAGCTGATCTACTCTGTAACACATGGGGTTGCCATGAGTCGGAATTGACTTGATGGCAATGAGTTTGTTGTTTTTTGGGTTTTGGTATTTAGAATGTATCATGCAATCAACACATTTGAAGAGGTAGTGTTTGTATTTTCATGGAAGAAATACATAACTGAAGGCATTTATTTCACTCACTGTTGATTTGAACTGTAAGGAAGCACCAGAGGACCCAGCTCATAAAGTTGTTGTGGTGACCAAATCAGTGTAAATAATATGCTGTGTGTAAAGCATTTAGGAGGGCGTCTGGGCCCTCAGAGGACGTGGGGTGTGGGGGAGGAGCAGCTGCAGCCTGAGGATGTCTCATTTCCCAGTCTGGTCTGCTGATAAGATTTCCATCTTCACCTCATCAGAGCTAAGGTCAGGCAGAGGATGGCAGGAAAAGGAGAGCGAAAACATCCCTGCCTTGCTCTGCAGGATTCGTTCTTATCTATCATTTGTTGTAACTAAGTTTAAGGATGTGTCTTACTCTGGAACTGTTTCCTTACCACACTCTGCTTTATTTGGTTAATTACTATGAAACTTACTTCAGAACAATGTCAGATTCTGGCCCACGCATTCAGCACCTCTGCATTTTTTTTCTTGTTTATGAGTCAATCACTTATTAAAACTGTCTTTCATAACAGAGCTCTAACGGCTCTCCATCTTAGCGTAAAAATCAACGTCAGGTCAAAAGCCCATGAGGCCACCCGTGGCCTTGTCCCTCACCACTTCTTCCCTCCTCTCCTCCTTGCTCTGTCTACTCTCTGGGCTATTCCTTCAACACTCTAGGCATGCCTCTGTCTCAGGCCTTGACATTCAATGTTCCCTCTGTCTGAAACGCTCTCCACATGCCCAGAATATTCTTACCTCACCCTCTAAAAGAACTTTACTCAAATGCCACCTTCTCAGTAACATCTACTCTGACCACCCCGTAAAGTGATAATCCATTCCCCTCCTCCCCACAAAGTCCTCTTAGTCTCTTCCCTACTTTATTTTTTCTTCATAGCACTTACGTTATGGGTTGAAGTATGTCCCCCAAAAAGATATGCTTAAGTCCCAAGCCCCGGTACTTGTGAATTGACCTTGTTTGAAAATGTTATCCGCCATAGAGGTGGCCCCCGAATCATGGCTACTCATGAACGTGGGTCCTGCACCGTCCCATGATCAGTTGTAATCTGACTGTTGTGATCTATAGGGTTTTCATTAGCTAAATTTTGGAAATAGATTGCCCAGCCTTTTTTCCTAGTCTGTCTTAGTCTGGAAGCTCTGCTTAAACCTGTTTAGCATCATACCAACACGCAAGCCTCCACTAACCGACTGGTGGTGGTTGTGCATGAAGTTCATTGGCTGGGAATGGAATCCCTATTTCTTGCATGGAATGCAATAATTCACTACCACTGAACCACTAATGCCCTCAATATTTGGAAATAGGGTCTTTGAAAATGTTATCAGTTAACATGAGATTATACCAGAGTAGGGTGGATACTAATCCAATCATAAACCAAAAACTGTTGAATTGATTCTGACTCATTGCAGCCACATGTGTTTCAGAGTAGAACTGTGCTCCATAGGGTTTTCAATGGTGTGACCTTTTGGAAGTAGATCACCAGGCCTTTCTTCTGAGGTACCTCTGAGTGGGTCAAACCGCCAACCTTTTGATTAGCAGCTGAATACTTAACTGTTTGCATTACCCAGGGACTCCAATCCAATCATAGTGGTGTCCTTATAAAAGAGGAAAAGAGACACAGTGAGACAGACAGATAGAGGAAGGATGACATGTGACCCTGTAGCTGCAAGCCAAGGAATGCCTGGAGCTACCAGAAGTTAGGAGAGATGCATGGAACAGATTCTCCCTCAAAGCCTCAGAAGCAATCAACACAGACTTCCATCCTCCAGAACTGTGAGACAGTAAATTTCTCACAGTAAATTTCTTTTCATAAGGTACTCAGTTTTTGTTATTTTGTTATGGTAGCTCTAGGAAACTAATACAATTTATGACCACCTTACATACTATTTTATTTATTTGCCTGGTTGATTGTCTATCTCTCTTTAATAGAATGTAAGTTCCACGAAGACAGGAATCTTCCTCTATTTTGTTCACTGCCTTATTCCCAGTGCCCATAACACCATAACAGAGTCTGGCACATATACCAAAAAAAAAAAAAAAAAAAAAAACCTTTGCCTTCATGTCGATTTCAACTCATAGTGACCTTATAGGTCAGAGTAGAACTGCCTTATAGAGTTTCCAAGGAGCACTTGCTAGATCTGAACTGCTGACCTGTTGGTTAGCAGCCATAGCACTTAGCCACTACGCCACCAGGGTTTCCCTGGCACATACAGGTACTCAAAAAACCAAAACCAAACCCATTGCCATTGAGTTGATTCTAACTCACAGTGACCCTATAGGACAGAGTAGAACTGCCCTATAGGGTTTCCAAGAAGTGGCTGATGAATTCGAACTGCCAACCTTTTGGTTAGCAGTTGAATGCTTAACCACCACCCCACCAGGGCTCCGAATAGGTACTCAGTAAGTATTTATTTAAATATATAACCTTTACATATTTAGCATTTTCCTTCCTTAAATCTCAACTTATTGGGCCAAACGGATGAATGTTTTTTACAATTCTTCATACCTTTTGTCATATACCTTTTTTGTTGTTGTTATTTGCTTGCTTGTTTGCTTTCTCATTTATTTAGTAATACTTTTCACCTGGTTTAAAATTCAAAAGGTAAAAAAAGTGGTGAAAAATATCCCTCCACCTTCATGCTCAACCACTCCATTCCTCTATTCAGAAGCATCCAGCTTTATCATTTTCTTGATGGTCCTTTCTAAAAAGTTGATAGCAAGTTATATTGTAGGACAGAAAGAGTAGGAGAGAAAGCAGTCACAAAACACCGAGTAACTAGCACTGAATGAAGTAGAGATAACACGTACAGAGAAAACAGAGTCCCTCAAAGGAGACAGTGAATACTTTTGTCAGGGAAAGTTTCATGGAAAGCAAAGAATACATTGATTCTGGGTTGCCTGAGTATAATGCAGGAGAAGAGGAATGTGTATATCTTCTGTGTGTGCACCTAAGTGAGGTGGTTTTTTGGTTTGTTGTTTTTTAACTTTTTATTTTGGGATAATTGCAGATTCACATGCAGTTGTAAGAAATAATACAGAGAAATCCTATGGACCTTTACTTAGTTTACCCCAGTGGTAACATCTTGCAAAACTAGACAACATTATCACAATCAGAATATTGACGTTGATACCCCAACAATACTGGCACTAATAATAATAAAAAAAAAAAGAAAATAATAAATGTTGGAGAGGTTACAGGGAGACTGCAGCTCTTATGCACTGCTGATGAGAATACAAAATGGTACAACCACTATGGAAAATGATATGACGCTTCCTTAAAAAGCTAGAAACAGAAATACCATATGATCCAGCAATTCCACTCCTAGGAATATATCCTAGAGAAATAAAACCTGCCACACAAATAGACATACACACACCCATGTTCACTGCAGCACTATTCACAATAGCAAAAAGACAGAAACAACCTAAGTGTCCAACAATAGATGAATGGATAAACAAATTATGGTACATACACACAACGGAATACTATGAAACTATAAAGAACAAGGATGTATCTGTGAAACATCTCACAACATGGATGAATTTGGAGGGCATTATGCTGAGTGAAATAAGTCAATCATAAAAGGACAAATATTGTATAAGACCACTATCATAAGAACTCAAGAAAAGGTTTACACACAGGAAAAAACATTCTTTGATGGTTATGAGGGTAGGGGAGGTGGGAAGGGGAAATCACTATCTAGCTGATAAGTGTCAATTTTGGTGAAGGGAAAGACAATACACAATACAGGGGAAGTCAGCACAACTTGACCAAGGAAAAGTCATAGAAGTTTCCTAGACACATCCAAACCCCCTGAGGGACCGAGTTGTTGGGCCTAAGGGCTAGGGCCTATAGTCTTGGGGGACATCTAGGTCAATTGGCTTAACCTAGTTCATAAAAAAAATGTTCTACATCCTACTTTGGTAAGTAGCACCTGGGGTCTTAAAAGCTTGTGAGCAGCCATCTAAGATACATCTATTGGCCCTATCCCGTCCAGAACAAACGAGAATGAAGAAAACCAAAGACTCAAGGAAAATATTAGCCCAAAGGACTAAAGGACCACATGAACCACAGCCTCCACCAGCCTGAGCCCAAAAGAACTAGATGGTGCCCAGCTACCACCACCAACCGCTCTGACAGGGATCATGATAAGAGTCCTGGACAGAGCAGGAGAAAAATGTAGATCAGAATTCAAATTCACAAAAAAAGATCAGACTTACTGGTCTGACAGAGACTGGTGGAACCTCCGAGACTATGGCCCCCGACACCCTGCTAACTCATAACTGACAGGCCTATATAACAATAACTCATGTGAGGATTGTGCTTTTTTAGTTAAATCAAATATGGGAGACCAAATGGGCAATTCCTGGTCAAAAGCAAGATAAGGAGGCAGGAATGGACAGGAAAACTGGACGAATGGACAAGGGGAATCCTGGGGTGGAAAGGGAAAGGGGGAGAGTGCTGACACATTTCAGGGATTGCAACTAATGTCACAAAACTTGTATAAATTTTGAACAAGAAACTAACTTGAGCTGTAAACTTTCACCTAAAGTACAATTAAAAAAAAAAAAGGATACTGATGTTGAAACAGTCAAGATGAGCAATGTTTCCATCACTACAAGAATCCCTCATGTTGCTCTTTTACAGCTGCACCCCCACCTCTCTTGGCCCACCCCCTTCTTAACCCCAGCAACTTTTCATCTGTTCTGTAATTTTGTCATTTCAAGAATGTTATATATATGAGATCATACAGTATGTAACCTCTTGGGATTGGCTTTTCTCATTTGGCACAATTCTCTAGAGGTTCCTCCAAGTTGTTGCATGTATCAATAGTTCATTCCTTTTTATTGCTTTATATATGCCATGGTAGCTCAGTTTGTTCAACCATTCACCTATTGAAGGACATCTGGAGAGTTTCCAGTCTTTGACTATTATGAATAAAGCTGCTGTAAACACAAATATACATATTTTTGTGTTAGTGTAAGTCTTCATTTCTCTGGGATAAATACCCAGGATGGTAATTCCTGGGTCACACGGTAGTTGCATATTTAGTTTTTTTTTAAAGTGCCAAACTATTTCATAGAGTGGATATACCATTTTACATTCCCCCAGCAATGTACAAGTGACCCAGTTTCTCTGTGTGCTTACCAGGTTTTGGTGGTATCACGAGTTTTTATTTTAGCCATTCTGATATAGACCGGTAGTGATACATCATTTTGGTTTTAATTTGCATTTTCCTAATGACTAATGGTGTTGAATATCTTTTCGTGTGCTTATTTGCCTTCTTTATGATTTCTTTAAGGAGCTCTTGTGGTGCAATGGTTAATCGTTTAGCTGCGAACTGAAAGATCAGTGGTTCAAACCCACCAGCTGCTTTACAGGAGAAAAGACCTGGTGATCTGCTCCTGTAAAGATTACCCAAATAACAAACTCACTACTGTTGAGTTGAGTCAATTTTGACTCCTATCGACCCTATAAGACAGAGCAGAACTACCCGATAGGGTTTCCAAGGCTGTAATATTTATGGAAGCAGATGGCCAGGTCTTTTCTCCCATGGAGCAGGTAATGGTTCAAACCGCTGACCTTTCAGTTAGCAGCTCAGCACTTAACCACTGTGCCACCAGGACTCCTGTAAAGATTACAGCCTAGGAAACCCTATGGGGCATCTCTACTCTGTCATACAGGGTTGCTATGAGTAGGAATTGACTCGACAGCATACAACAACATGTTTTCTTTAGTGAAATGTCTTTTCATGTTTTCGTCTGTTTTAATTGGATCGTTTGCTTTTTTACTATTGAATTTTGAGAATTTCTTATATATTCTAGATGGTTTCTTGGATATGTGGCTGGCAAATATTTTCTTCCACTCTGTGGCTTGTCTTTTCATTGTCTTCACGTGGGCTTTCACAGAGCAAAAGTTTTTAATTTTGAGGAAGTCCAATTTATCAATTTTTCCTTTTATAGATTATGCTTTGGTGTCAAGTCTAAGAACTCTTTGCCTAGTCCTAGATCCTAAAGATTTTCTCCTACTCGTTTTTCTAAAAGTTTTATAGTTTTACATTTATGTCTGCAATCTATTTTAAGTTAATTTTTGTATAAGGTGTGAGGCTGAGGTCAAGGTTCATTTTTTTTGCCTGTTGTTAGTTGCTGTAGAGTCAATTCTGACTCATGGCAACCCCACGTGTGCAGAGTAGAACTATGCTCCATAGAGTTTTCAAGGCTGTGTCCTTTTGGAAGCATATTACCAGGCCTGTCTTCCAAGGCATCTCTGGGTGGGTCTGAACTGCCAACCTCTTAGCTGGTAATCAAGGGTTTAACCATTTGTGCCACCCAGAGCCTCCTTTTTGCCTATGGGTGTTCAAACTGGACCCTGCATTTTTACAAGCTCCTCAGGAAAATTGAGGTCTGAGAACTTCTAAGGAGGGAATTGTGGGATTTAGACAGCGGCGTGGTGGTAAATGTTTACCAGCCGGCTTTTGGCGGTGGGGAAGGGGCCCAATTTCCATGGTGTAAATACTATCCCCATGGCAGATTTCAAGCTTCCAACATGATGTCACTGAACATGGAGCTGGGAAGAGACACACAGAAGACACCATTATGTAGTGCTTCCACCATACAGTTACAACAGATGTCAGAAACCTCAGAAGCATAGATAGCAGTAAAATGTAGTAAAATAATTAGAAAATGATGGGTTTTGGGTATTTATTACCATTTTTTTAGCATATTGTCTTAGTCATCTGGTGCTGCTCTAACAGAAATACCACAAGTGGATGGCTTTAACAAAGAGAAGTTTATTCTCTCACAGTCCGGTAGGCTGCAAGTCCAAATTCAGGGCATCAGCTCCAGGAGAAGGCTCTCTCTCTCTGTCAGCTCTGCAGGAAGGTCCTTGTGATGCATCAGTCTTCCCTTGGTCTGGGAGCATCTCAGCGCAGGAACCTCTGGTCCAACGGACATGGTCTGCTCCCAGCACCGCTTTCTTGGTGGTGTAAGGTTCACATGTGTCTCTGCTCACTTCTCTCTTTTATATCTCAAAAGAGATTGGATTAAGACACTATCTAATCTTGTAAACCTCGTCAGTATAACCTCATCACAGTGACAGAAATTACAACACATAAGGAGATCACATATAACCTCATCATAGCGATAGGCTTTACAACACATAAGGAAATCACATCAGATTATACAATCATACAATACTGGGAATCATGACCCAGACAAGTTGACAGATATTTTTGGGGGACGTAATTCAATCCATGACACATATGGATTTCTTCATTTTAAACACTTTTAATCCTTTTCCTCCTTCCATCATAATACTGTAAAACATCATGATACTATAAGGCACATTATCACAACCTAGATGAAATGATACCTAGTGCCTCTTACCAGGAATGGTCAGACGAGTCTCAGAAGAGCTCCCAGCTGGTAAAATCAACACTTTTTTCTTCAGCCATACTAAGGTTGATAATATGGAAAAAAATAGATAATTTGTTTTTCATAAAATAGGTAATATCTTACACATGCATTGAACTATAGTGTGTGGTAGGAACATTCACTATAATATCCAAGCTCAGCAGCATTTTCCCATGAATTCCTGTGTAGGTACCATCAATCATTGTACTCAAGTGCTGTACCTCACTTGTTTAATTCAGTTGGTTCCAATCTACACATCATTTCAAAGGATGAAGAAGAACTAGAATTTAAAAGTTTTGCTTCCCATATTGCTTATACAGCTTATCCCCTTCTAGCCATACCTCAGAACAGGAACTAAATAGTCAACCTCATTCCTCTGATTAACTCTGAAAGCCTTGTTTGCAACTAATTTTAGGCAAATTTTTATTTTAACTGATTCCTTATTATTTAAATGATGCTTCTGTAAGCGATGGAACTCATTCCCAATTTAGTTATAGTTATTTCTATTTTTGTTGTTGTTACTGATGTTGTTTTGGTTCTTCAAGAAATAATCTGTCTTTGTCCAGCACAGCTAGATGGTGCCCGGCCACCACCACCAACTGCTCTGACAGGGATCACAATAGAGGGTCCCAGACAGAGCTGGAGAAAAATGTAGAACAAAATTCTAACTCACAAAAAAAGACCAGACTTACTGGTCTGACAGAGACTGGAGAAACCCCGAGAGTATGGCTCCCGGACACTCTTTTAGCTCAGTAATGAAGGCACTCCTCCGGTTCACCCTTCAGCCAAAGATTAGACAGGCCTATAAAACAAAACAAGACTGAAAGAGCACAACAGCCCAGGGGCAAGGACTAGAAGGCAGGAGGGAACAGGAAAGGTGGACGAATGAAAATGGGGAACCCAGGATGGAGAAGTAGAGAATGTTGACACGTCCTGGGTTGGCAACCAATGTCACAAAACAATATGTGTATTAATTGCTTAATGAGAAGCTAATTTGCTCTGTAAACCTTCATCTAAAGTACAATTAAAAAAAAAAAAAAAGAAACAATCTATCTGTACAATGGAATACTACATGACAATAAAGGATAACGATGAATCCGTGAAATATCTCATGAATTTGGAGGACATTATGCTGAGTGAAATAAGTCAAGCACAAAAGGACAAATATTGTATGAGATCACTATTATAAAAAAACAGGAAAAGATTTACACACAGAAAAAAGAAAATTCTTTGATGGTTAACAGGGATGGCAAGAAGAGGGAGGAAAAATTACTAACAATGTATGTAATCCGCACTAAGCTAAGGCTAAGACATGAGCTAAGGCTTAACCAGAGTCCCTTGTTTTCTTGTCTTCTCTTTTACACCTGAAATAGGACACTGTTATTGGTTGTAAACAAAAGAAATGGGATAAAAAGCATAACACTTGAACTGCCAGGCACTCTGGGTGATTAGAATAAAGTTAGAATAAATACCCAGACCTGGAGTTGGCAGAGGTGATAAGCTGTTATGTGTAAAAGCTTATATTAAAGATAAAACAAGACTCTTTTAAATGCCAAAGAAAAGGAGAGGCAGCTTGTCCCATTGTGAAGACAGAGCAGGAGGTGGGAGAGCTGGAATCTGACCCAGGGTTGCCACTAGCTGGAGGGAGTAGCCAGGCAGGCTGGGCCCACTAGACAGAGGAGTCTTGACTGGGGACTTGCAGAGTAGTTAGAAGGTGCCTGGGCTAAGGGGACCTTGGCTAATGGCACCTTCTACCTCCTTGCTACCCTCACTCCAAGTGGATAAGTTGGTGAGAAGGAGGAGAGCAAACTGATACCATTATACTTTTAAAGACAGGCTCATTCATCCCTGCACGCACTCATTCAGCCCAGGACAATGTAATTACCAAACCAAAACCAAACCCCTTGCCATCGAGTCAATTCTGACTCATGGCGACCCCATGTGTTACAGAGTAGAACTGTGCTCCGTAGAATTTTCTCAGCTGTAGCCTTTATGAAAGCAGATTGCCAGACCTTTTTTCCGTGGTGCCACTGGGTGGGTTTGAACTGCCAACATTTAGGTTAGTAGCGCAAATCATTTGCACCACCCAGGGATATCAACGCAGCCACAAGGGCCCTTATGAGAGGGAGGCAGAGGAAGACTGAACTACAGAAGAGGAGAAGGGGATGTGATGATGGAAGCAGAGACAGAGAATCAGAGATTTGAAAATGCTATACTGCTGGCCATGAAGATGGAGGAAGGGGCTACAAACCAAGCAATGCAGGCTGCCTCTAGAAACTTGAAAAGACCAGGAAATGGACATCCCCGAGAGCTTTCTGAAGGAACCAATCCTGCCAACACCTTTACTTTAGCCCAGTAAAACTGATTTTGGACTTCTGACCTCCAGAACTGTAAGATAATAAGGTGCGGTTTTAAGCCAAAAAAGAAATAATCTATCCCAGATAGAATAGGAGAAAATTATAGGACAAAACTCTAATTCTTAAAAAAGGGCCAGACTTACTGGACCAGTAGAGACTAGAGGAACCTCCAAGACTATCGCCCTGAAACACCCTTTAAACTTTGAACTGAAACTACTCCCAGAGGTCACCTTTCAGCTAAATAACAGATTGGTTCATAACATAAATAACATCACCCATGGGTACTGTGCTCCTTTAAAAAAAAGATCATTTATATGAGAGCAAACAGTCAACATTTACCCTAAAGCAAAGATGAGAAGGTTGGGGGGGGAGGGAGGGGAAGGGAAGCTAGATTAATGAAAACAGAACAACCAGAAAAGAAATAATGCGAATGTTGACACAATGTGGAAAACGTAACCAATGTCACTGAACAATATGTATAGACATTGTTAAATGGGAACCTAATTTGCTGTGTAAACTTTCACCAGAAACACAATAAAATATTTAAAAAATAATAATCTGGCATTTCCCCTTCTATTTTCCTTTTTATGTCTTTCAGTTTGTGTGTGTTGGGGACGCATGTTCTCAGTCTATATGTTTTGTTAATATAAAAGACTTGTGATGATAAATTACCTTTTTCAAGAATATTAGTTACCAAAAGGGAACTCCTTCACCCTCCCATCGCCGTGTTAAAACCTACCTCTTTCTGTGACCAACCTCCTCTTCATTTCTCCTCTTTTCAAAAGTCGGTTAGTCCAGGTATGTTCTGGTTCTTGTTACTTCCCTGCTCTCAGAGACCTTACGTCACTGATTATTCTCATAATCTCTACCCCTGTTGTGTTTTTCATCCTTTGTTTTCAATAAAATTTATTTAATTTTAAATTTATGTTAACTTCTGTGAAGGGTCTGAGATTTTATTCTTGCAGGCTAACAAGTTAGCCTGTCACAGTTTCATGGATGCTGGCAGAAGATATGAAACTCCAGGGTCAGACACAAAAGACTTTATTATTGCAATAGCAAGAGCCAGAGTTTCAGCATTATCTCCTAAGGGTTCCCTGAGCCACAATACCCCTGGGTGATACAAGAGGGCCAGCTGGTGCCTGCACACGCAGTGGGTTGCCTTATGGGAGAGGAATCCTGAGCTTAGGGACCTGAAACTTCTATAATGATAAATTATAATCTTTTCTAATGCTCCAAAAGTAGACATTATTTTTACTATACTGGACGTAAACAAACTTGTGCTTTGCTCTGGAGGGAAATACTATACAAACAAGTTTGAAAAGATAGCCTAGAACAAGGGCAGTCAGTGCTGCTTTTGAGACCAACGTAAACACTAGAGATCCAGGGAGAATTCTCTCTCAACAACTTACATAATTTATATTTTAATAACAGTTGTGTTTAACAACTGGCTGAGAAAATTCCTGAAAATTTAACAATTGGTTCCTGTAAGCCAGTACAAACTAGCTCTGGCAAGCCAGTAGATTTAGAGGAAGAAAAAGGGAAGGATAAAGAGGGAAAGATTCCCTCTGGATCCATTTTACCAACTGGGAGCTCAGAGGCTGAAGATGAGGCCTGGCTGCTGGAGGAGGCTGTTTTGGTTGGTTGTTTTCCAGAATGCTAATGATCATAATGGAAATTTTACTAATGGCAATGAAAATAAAAATAGCAGCTACTCTTTATTGCCTGCCATGCATTTTCTGGGTTTATCTCATTTAATCCTCATACGGACCTTATGTTGTAAAGACTATTACTGTCTTCATTTAATAAATAAAGAAACAGACTCACAGAGGACAGGACAAAACTTGGCCTTGATCACCTTAAACACAATATAATATTTTAAAAAAAGACTCATCTTAGTGCGATTAAATGGACAACGGTAACTCTAAAACACAGATGACAACTTTAAGGAGTGGTGAAATAATACGGGCAGAGACGGGAAACAGTGATACAATAGGAAGTATGTAACCATTGTCAGTGAACTACACATATAAAAATTGCTGAATGGGTGTGTTATGGTTTGAACAGTGTCCCCCCAAAATATGTGTTGTACATTCTAACCCCTATACCTGTGGTTACAATCCCATCTGGGAATGGGTTTTCTTTGTTATGTTAATGAGGCAATATTAGTGTAGTGTGTGTAGGAAATCAATCTTTTTTGAGATACAAAAGCAGATTAGAGGAAGAAGCAGAAACTGAGGAAGAGAGATGCCAAGCCACATGGAGATCACCAAGGAACCTACAGACAACAACTTTCCCCAGAACCCACAGAGAAAGAAAGCCTTCCCCTAGAGGCAGCAGCTTGAACTTGGACTTCTAGCCTCCTACAAACGGATGCAGCAGTACATCGACAAGGAGCTGCCAGAAACTCAAGCTGGTTTTAGAGGAGGACGTGGAAGGTGGGATATCATTGCTGATGTCAGATGGATCTTGGCCGAAAGCAGGGATCCCAGAAGGATGTTTACCTGTATTTCACTGATCATGCAAAGGCATTCAACTGTGTGTGGATCATAACAAATTACAGATAGCATTGCAAAGAATGGGAGTTCCAGAGCGCTTAATTGTGCTCATGAGGAACCCGTACATAGACCAAGACGCAGTCGTTGGAACAGAACAAGGGTATACTGTGTAGTTTTAAATCAGTAAAGGTGTGCATCAGGGTTGTATTCCTTCACCATACTTATTCAATCTGTATGCTGAGCAAATAATCCTAGAATTGGACTATATGAAGAACTCAGCATCAGGACTGGAGGAGGACTCATTAACAACCTGAGTTATGCAGACGACACAACTTTGCTTGCTGAAAGTGAAGACGACTTGAAGCACTTACTGATGAAGATCAAACACTACAGCCTTCAGTATGGATTACACCTCAACATAACGAAAACAAAAGTCCTCACGACTGGACCAATAAGCAAAATCATGAAAAATGGAGAAAATATTGAAGTCGTCAAGGATTTTCTTTTACTTGGATCCATGATCAATGCCTATGGAAGCAGCACTCAAGAAATCAAACTGGGCAACTGCTGCAAAAGACCCCTTTAAAGTCTTAAAAAGCAAAGATGTCACTTTGAGGACCAAGGCAGACCTGACCTGAGCCATGATATTTTCCATTGCCTCTTATGCACATGAAAGCTGGACAACGAATATGGAAGACCAAAGAAGAATTGATGCATTTGAATTATATTGGCAAAGAATATTGAAGATACCACGGACTGCCAGAAGAATGAACAAATCTGCCTTGGAAGAAGTACATACAGCCAGAATGCTCCTTAGAAGCGAAGATAGTGAGACTCTGCCTCATTTACTTTTGACATGTTATCAGGAGGGGCAGTCCCTGGAGAAGGACATCATGCTAGGTAAAGTGTCAGTGAAAAACAGGAAGACCCTCAACAAGATGGACTGACACAGTAGCCGCAACCATTGGCTCAAACATATCAAGGATTGTGAGGGTGGGAAGGACAGGGTAGTGTTTTGTTCTGTTGTACATACGGTTGCTATGAGTCGAAACCAACTTGATGGCACCTAACAACAACAAACAGCCTCCAAAACTATAAGAAAATAGATTTGTTTGTTAAAACCACTCACTTGTTGTATGTCTGTTATAGTGGCACTAGAAAACTGAGACAAGGTGTATGTTTTGTTATGCATATTTTCACCAAAAAAAAAAAAAACCTGTGGAGCATAGTTCTATTCTGACGCATATGGGGTTGCCAAAAGTTGGAATCGATTCCACAGCAACTGTTTTTTTTTTTTTTTCCTATGTGCAGCGGGAGGGGGTAAACGGGAATTGTGTGCTCTCTGCACAATTTTTTTGTAAACATAAAACTGCTCTAAAAAATAAAGTCATTAAAAAGTGTTAAAAAAAAAAAAAAAAAGAGCTTGTCTGGCAAGCTCTAATTCTGAGGATTTGAGAACTTACAGTCCTAAAAGCAACTTTATCATTCAGAATTCATGTCAACTGAAAGCAGTGGCTGTGGAGCAATGGTGGGGAGGGTCAAAAGTGCAGGCTTCTGGTCTCTGTTTGCCACTGAGGTTCGGTGTGACCTTGGGCAGACTGATTCATCTCTGCACCTGTTTCCTTATCTGTAAAATGGGCTGACTATATTGCCCTACAGTCTTGAAGAGTTATCCTGAGAATCAGAGGTGCATCAAAATCCCCTGGGGTTGTAGTTCAGGTCTTGTCATTCACAATGTACATGACTTTGTATGACCCATAAAATCTCTGGCCACCCCAAGCTTCTTGTTTACATTGCAAGGTGGCCAGATGTGGTCACTACAAGGCTGTCAGATTCCATGAGCCTATAACTGAAATAATAGCGGCAAGAGGTCCCTGGAAAAAGCAAAAGCATCCCACAAAAGTGAGGTATTATTTTTCACTCTCCGCTACCCATCTCTTTTCACCTTCCTATGGTTGTGCAGCCACTGGGTCAGAGAGGGCCAGGTAAGCCTTTGTGACTTGAGTGTGGCCTACAGTAGTTACAGCGGTTCAGGTGGGGCTGGTCTCACTGGGGCAGATGACGCCTCACTCCGGAAGCCAGGGAGGAGGCATCTGGGAGAAGCAGGGGGTTTGGCACAGCCTGCCCTCCCGACATCTCCACCCAGCATTTGCTTGGAGCTCTGTTTGGGCACCACCTGCCAAGTGGCCAAGCCTAGGTTCCAGGCCCCAGGTTGCTCGTCAGCCAACTGGCTGACCACTAGCAGGCTGCTTCCTCTTCTTGAGCATCAGTTTCCTCCTCTATGAAACAGACGTAGAAACACTCCATTCACAAAGATTGTGTGTGAAGCTCACATGAAGAATAGATCCTGACACAAATTCCATGTCTATTAATTTTAGCCACTGTGATTAGCAATGGCAGAGCTGGGAGGAAGATATTTATTGACATTCAAAGCAATGCACTCTTCATGGTAATAGTAAAGTTTTCTGTTGTTGTTAGTTGCCATCGAGTCGGCCTCGACCCATGTCCACCCCATGTACAACAGAGTGAAATGCTGCCTGATCCTGAGCCATCTTCATGATCCTTCTAACCTAGGGGACTCATCGTCTAGCACTACATGGGACAATATTTTGTTGTAATCCAAAGGGTTTTCATTGGTTAATTTTCAGAAGTATATTGCCAGGTTTTTCTTCCTAGTCTGTCTTAGTCTGGAAGTTCTGCTAAAAGCTGTCCACCATGAGTGACCCTGCTGGTATCTGACATACCAGTAGCGTAGCATCCAGTATCACAGCAACAAACACGCCACTATGGTACAACAAACTGATAGACGGGTGGCAGAATAATAAACTTTATCTATCATTTATTATGTGCTACATACTTTGTATATGTTATCTCATTGAACTCACACAGCAACCTTAGCTGGTGGGTATTTTACTCCCATTTTACAGATTGGAAAACTAAAATTGAGAGATAGGGCCACACACAGTTGATATGTGGTGCAGTCTGGATTCAAACTCAGCCCGCCTGACTCCAAAATTCTAGTTCATTCATAACCATGAGTTTGCCTTTTTTTTCCATGGAACCCAAGCTACGCAAATGGTCAGCAAGTAGGTCAGCAAGTATTTGGTGTATCCCGATTTTGGGGCAGGCTTCCTTCAGACTCTGTGGTGACAATATCCCTGCCTCAAGGAGCTTACATTCTAATAGGAGGAGATAAAATATGTCCATAAACAAATGCACATTTAAGATCTATAAAGAGCTATGAAGATAATAAAATTTGTTATGTGTTAAAGAGTAAAGGTAGGTGAGGGGAGGGTGTGTCTTCATAGTGGAGAGAAACAGCTGCTTGAGGAGGTGGCCTCTGGGCTGAGACCTGCAGGAGAAGAAAACGGCAGCCGGGCAAATGGCTGCGGGAGGGCATACTAAGCCCAGGGACCAGCAAGTGCAAAGGAGAGAGAATGAATTTGGCAGGTTCAAGGGACAGAAGGCCAGCATGAACACCACACCCCAGGCAGCAGAATCCCAGGAAGCCAAGGAGTCACAGGAGAGAGTTGAAGATATTTGTTTTGCTTCTTTTACCACCAAGCCCTAAGGCATGGTTACCCCTAGCCTCCAGGAGGAACTTGGCCTTCGGAGGGTTACCCCCACCTTCTGAGGCTCCAGATGGTCTCAAGGGAGTGCGTCAGTCCACAATAACTGGGCCGACAGCCAGCAGCGCCAGGCTATGAGAATGCCCATCTGGCCTCTGCTTACTTCCTTTCTTCTCCTCCCCCAGTTCGTCTGCGGGCTGGGTCTGGGCCAGCCACGGGGCTCAAGGACGCAGCTATGAGGACTTGACTCTCCCTGCCCAGCCATCAGAGCTGATGCGGTATTACCAAGGTTCCCCCATCTGCCTGTTCCAGAAAGCCAGTCACCTTGTGGAAAAGGCTTCTGGCAGCAGCACTGGCGAAACATAAGATGACAGAATATTCAAGCTGGAGGGGAACACGGGTCACTGAGTCCCACCACGGAGATGGATCTCTCCTGCCACAGCCTCGCAAGTGTTTTCCTATGCTTGAGGCCAGTGGGTCTCATCCTGACTGCACAAGAGACTCACCAGGGATTTAAAAAAATTCCCAAATCCAGGCTGCACCCTGGACTAATTGCATCAGGATCTCTGGAGGGAGGGGCTCAGGCATTACAAGTCTTACAAACTCCCCAGGTGATTCCAATGTGCAACAAAGGTGGAGGACCAGGGCTATGGTCATTGCAGCCTTCTGCCGTCAGGGTGCTGCAGTCATTATGAGTGGGACCCTGGGGTCAGAGAGACTTGGATTTGAACTCTTGCTCTGCAACTTCTCACACTAGGTGACCCTACACCACTTTCTGAACCAATCTGAGCTTCTATTTCCTCATCTGTAAAAAGTAAGTCATTGTAATACATCTATGGAGTCTCTGGGTAGCACAAATGGCTAAGTGCTCCGCTGTTAGCTGAAAGGTTGGCAGTTTGAATCCACCCAGAGGTGCCTCAGAAGAAAGGTCTGGCAATCTACTTCCAAAAGGTCATAGCCATTGAAAACCCTATGGCACACAGTTCCACTGGGAAACACATGGGGTCGTCATGAGTTGGAATCGACTTGATAGCAACTGGTTTGATTTTGGTTTATAATACATTTACCTCACAGGGTTGTTCTCAAGGCCAGATGTAGTAATTCATGAAAAGCACATGGCACAGTGCCTCATTCCTAGTAAGTACCCCATAAATGCTAGCTTTTATTGTCATTACTTCCCCAAGGTCCAGCACTCCATTAGAAAGGGCATTTCTATGAGAAAGCTCTTTTTTTAGGTTAAGTTGAATGTCCTCCTTATGGCTGCCAGAGTGATTTTAAAACCTAAGTTTGTTCACGTCACCACCCACTTAAAACCATTCCTTGGTTTTCCATTGTTCTCAGGGTCAAGACAGAAGTTGCTAGTTTGACCTACTGAGTCTTTGAGGTCTGGACTCTGCCTCCCTCATCTTCTCATCTTGCAGTCTTTCCCCCATGATCTGGGGGAGGGGAGCTTCTTGGATTACCTCCTCTTGCCTTGCTTTGACCTACAACAGGACATTTGCATATGATGTTTCCTCCCCTGGGATGCCCTCCCCACCCAGTTTCCCCTGGCTAACTCCCACTTACCCTTTAGCTCTCAGCTCCACCATCACTCCATGAGGAAAGTTCTCTTTGACACTTCTGAGCAGGACAAATCCTCACCTTGGGGATTTTCATGACACCATGTCACAGCTAACATTTTTTATTTATTTGTGTGGCCATTGAATCAATTTCTGTCACTTGCGTTAGACTCTAAACTCCATGAGGACAGAGACCATATCTGCGTTTTCCTCTTCCCAGTATCCCCAATGTCTAACTCAGTGCTTGGCAGAAAGTTGGGGTTCAATAAATACTTGTTGAATAAATAAACAAGCCAAAATTGGCCTCTTGATAAAATCCACCAGTTGTTCACGTTCTGCCCTCTGGAGCTCCTCAAAGCGTTCTCCTCCCTCAACCCGTGGACAACTGGCAGGGGTTTGCAGATGCTCTCAGGAACCCCACCCTTTCCTCCTCAAAGCGGAGCAGCCACTGTTCCTTATAGAAAGTGGCCCTTCCAAGATGTCCACAACCTTCTCTGGACATGCCCTGATTATAGGAGGCCTGAAAAGGGACTCAATACTGGGGGATGGAGAGTTTTTCAAAAGCAATTTGCTCAGAGCCATCTTTGGGCCTTTTCTGAGAAATTCTTCCTGGCCTCTGTCTCTGGAAGAGAGGGAAGTAGCTGGGAATTTCACAGAGGTCATCAGGAGTGAGCAGGCAGCCACACTCCTTTCTCCTGCTCTCAGACCCTGAGGGCTTCTGGGGTCTGTGAGGTTATCTCCAAACTCACCGAAACAGCTGCATTTTCCCATCCACCCAGGCCTGAGGACAGATGCAGCAGTGACACCAGGAAATGGGAAGATGAAGAAAAAGGAACGCACATGCCCTATCTCCATTAAAGAGCACACCTGGGTGTGATCATTCTAGTTTTCTCCTCAGAAAACTGTGCCTTAAAATCAACTGAGGGGCTTGTTACAGAGCCAGGCTTCCAGATCCCACTACGGAAACTCAGGCTGCTGGAGGAGGTGCAGCTGTCCACCCATGAGATTCCGATTTGGCATGTCTGGGTAGAGTTGTGGTGCCGGACAGAATTCTGATTGCCAGCCTGGCTTAGGGACCACTGGTCCATTCCAGCCTCGTCAGAGCGAGAGCGCAGGAGATGTCTGCTGAATTGAAGTGAAACCTTCAACCTGCTTTGTGTAAGGCAATGATGAAATAATTTGGGCCCAGCCTCTTACCATGCAGAAGTGCTTCAAAATCAGGGCACTTCTTGTTTCTCTGACTCCCCTCGCCCAGGGGATACACAAGTGGCAAGCTGGGCCTACCGCCCACAGATGGGCCCGCTCGTGGCCATCAGAGTTAAAAATGTGGTCTCTGATTCACACAGGCCCGGTTTCAATTGTAGCTATTCCATTTACCAACAGGGTAACCTTGGCATTGTCCTCATCTTCCTAGGACTCAGACTTTTCCATCTGTAAAGTGGGGAAGATAATCATGGAACCTGCTCACAGACTTGTTGAGAAGCTGACAAGAGACAATGCATATAAAGTCCAGCTTATGGTTAATGTTCAATAAAAGTTGTTGTGTGCCATTGAGTGGATTCTGACTCATAGCGAACCCATGTGACAGTGTAGAACTGCCCCATAGGGTTTCTTGGGCTCTAATCTTTACAAGAGTAGATTGTCCTTTCTCTCACAGAGCAGCTGGTGGGTTCACACCACCAACCTTTCGGTTAGCAGCTGAGTGCTTAAACATTGCACCACCAGGGCTCCTTCAATAAAAGTCACTGTTATTTATACACTAGTCCAGGAAACCTAGTAACAGTAATTTGTTAAAAGTCTTCAGTGGGAGTAACCAAAGCCAAGCCATTGACGTCAAGTGGATTCCAACTCATAGGGACCCTGTAGGACATTGTAGAACTGCTCCACAGGGTTTCCAAAGGTTAGCAGTCCGAATCCACCAGTTGCTCCTTGGAAACCCTATGGGCAGTTCTACTCTGTCCTGTAGGGTCATTATGAGTCAGAATTGACTCGATAGCAACGCATTTGGTTTTTGGTTTAAACTTTATGGAAGCACACTGCCACATCTTTCTCCCACTGAGCAGCTGGTGAGTTTGAACTGCCAACCTTTCGGTTAGCAGCTGAGCGTTTAACCACTGCACCACCGGGGCTCCTTTCAGTGGGAGTAGAAGGGGCCAGATATAAAAGTCCAATGTTTCAGAACATGCTGGCCTGATTCATTCAGCTGTTTTATGTTTCAGGAATTTCAGGCTCTTCTCCTAGCTCTACTTCGTGAGCAAAGACAAATGTTTAGTGCCAAAACGGACTCTGAGATCCTCTGGTCCAATCCCTCATTTTACAGATGGGGGAGAAACTGAGGCCTCCAGAAGTTAAATGACTTGGTCAAAGCCACACAAGGGATCTGAAGACAGAGCAGGGACTAGAACCCAGACTCCTTGCTTTCGAGACAACCTCTGTCTCATACACTACACCAGGCTGCCTCTGTGATTTAGAGTGTACTTGAAATCCCTTTGGAGCCCTGGTGTCTCAGTGGATAAGAGCTCGGCTGCCAACCAAAAGGTCGGCAGTTCGAATCCACCAGCGGCTCTTTGGAAACCCTACAGGGCAGTTCTACTCTGCCATAGGGTCATTATGAGTCAGAATTGACTCCACGGCAATGGGTTTGTTTTTTTTTGGGTTTTGAAATCCCTTTAACTGGAAATGTCAGGAAGAGGTAAGGCTCTTGTGTTCTTATTGCTTTTCTTTTCCCCAGTCAGGTCATGGTTGCATAATACCAAGGGCCAGAAATCTCTTTTTTTGTCTTTGGGTTTGAATCTAGAAAACAGCCTGGAGGAAAGACCAGCCTCTAAGCGTCAGGGAAGGTTTGTGTGGTAGACATTCTCCCCCTAGTGGAAGGAGTGAAGATGACAGGCAGGAAGTGAAAAAGGGGTTTCACCTACTAGGTCTGGCTGCCCAGGAGTCCAGTGCGGTTGATGGCCAACCAGGATCCGAACTGGCCTTGCACCACTTGGCTCTCCTTGCCTCACCCTAACCCCGGCCCTGTCAGGTCCTGTCATTACTTTAAATTCTGGTATTTTATTATAATTTCTTTGCATTAATTTTGATTTTTTTAAATATTGCATTAAAATACTATTTATACCAATTACTGAGTTTTTTGGTGCCCCCTTAAATTTGGTGCCCAAGGAGAGTACTCCATTCCCCACCCATAGTCCCAGTCTTGATCTAGAAGTCAGCACTGGAAGATGTCTCAGACATATTGAGTTCACCCCTCGTTTCTCAGGTGAGCCACCTGAGGTCCGTCAAGGGGCCGGGCTGGCCTGTTAGGGCTGCAGGTCTGGTGCTCTCTGTGCTGTAATTATCAGAGTAGCAGGTCCCGCAGGCCTTCCCCAGGAGGGGATGGCTGTTTTTCAAAGTGTGTCTAATGTGAGAAAAGACCCCGGGGCTGAGGGTAATTTTACTGAACAAAGATACACCGGGTTCTTTGTATTCATCAGTGCCTACAACTGTGAAGACCTAAAGATAGGCCCTGGTTGCTGAGGCCCACAGTAAGCAGTCTGAGCTAGGAGGAGGGGCTGGTACCCACACGAGTCTGTGAAGGCCTCCTTGGAACACCTTCCTGTCTGGGCCTCGTCCCAGGCATCATCTGTTGAAGACCTTCATGTAGCTCAACAAGGAGGCTGCCATTTCAAATGTGATGGGGGAGAAGCCCACCCTTATCCTTGCCATCAGCTGCCCACCAGAGAGCCCCTTAACCATGTCACCCACTTCTGCCCCACCTGCCACAGTCCCGGCTCTCCCACCTCACCATCTCCAGGAACTATGGACCACATCCAAGGAAGACAAGACCCCAGCCCTGGCTCTGTAAGGTTTCAGCCTCCATCTGGCTGATGCCCCCTCAAAGAGTGCTGAGTATACCAGGATTCCCTGGCAGGGGGCCGAGGGAGCATGGGCTCAGGTTAGGCCCATAAATGGTAACCACAGAGCTTTGGGGTCCTGCCCATCTCCATCAGGCTGGATTTATTACCAAGGTGATGAAGGCTTAAGTCAACTGCCTTCAGATGCCTGTATCTCAGGGGAAGGAAGTGGCTTAAGGTGATCCTAAAAATAGTAATAAATGAAAATACAAGAAAAAAGAACAGTTCACAGACAAAGATGCCCCTTGAGCTCACAAATTCGCCCTTCCTACAGGGGTGACAGGCAGGGCCCCAACCCACACACTGATCCGCTTGGGCCACAAGCCCCATCCTGGGCTAGGCTGGGCCCTCTCTTCAACTCACCCCAATCCTATGCCTTTTACGGCCCAGGAAGAATGGAGTTATTTTAAATTAATCCTGCTTCATCATTTATGGAGGGGGCTGCTCCTTCTAGGACCACCCCACGCAGTGCCCCCTGTCCCTGAGGGCACTGCTGGCCCCTCTTCCCAGCTGGGGGTGGGTCAGAGCAGCTGTCAGGGAGCTGGGCTCCATCAGCAGGTTCCCTCCAGCAGTGGATCTGGAGGCCTCTCAGCACCAGCCACTTTGTCCTGTGGCTCTTATGTCCCTCAGATCCCTGCACCCTGGAAACACCTGGAAACAGATTCATGTGTGTGAGACCCAGGCAGGGTTCTCAAGCACACATGGCAACATCCTAGTGTATCTCACTGATTGAGAAGCAGCCCACAAGTGATTTGTAACTAATAACAAAGGACTTGTGGCTGTGAATAACTTGACTTTGACACATATGAATTGAACAGGTCTAAGGTTATCCCTCTACTAATGCCACACTCACTCCTACATTCAGACAAGTGGTCTTGAGTGGAATGAAGTCTTTGCCATGGCCTGTGAGCTTCTGTGTATCCAGCCATGGCTGACTCAGCTCACACCTCACGTCTCTCTTCCCCTTTCTCACTTCACCCAGGCCCTCTGGCCTTCAGTCAGTTCCTCAAACATGCCAAGCTCTTGTCTACCTCAAGACCTTTGAACTTGCAGGTCCCTTTGCCAGGAAACCCCGTCCTCCAGACCTTTGCAGGCTCTGTCTCATGCTTCATGTCTTCCTGATACCGGAAGGGGACTCGAGACCCTTCTAGGGGGCTGGAAATATTCTGAATCTTGATCCGCGTGGAGGGTACAAGGCATGTATGCATGTAAAAATACACTGACCTGCCTACTTAAGATGTGTATACTTCATTGTATGTAAGTAAACCGTAAAAAAAAATCTAAAAAATTTCAACCTCTGCCCTATCCCGTCATTCCTATTACTCTCAGCCATGGTATTATGTTTATCTCCATCCTGACACTTCCCACAATCTGTAATTATTCGTTTCTTTACTCATAAAGTGTCTCCCCGACTAGAATGTAAGCCCCATGAGGGCAGGGCAGTGAATGGATAGATGGATGAATGAAAAAGCTTGGATTTAATGATGGAGGGATAAAAAGACAGAAGAAGCTAGAAGCTCCTGACTTCCAACCTTCAGCAGCCTGTTTAGGGGTCTTGCTCTGTAACCACAAGTCCAGAAGCTTGTTCCCTCCTCAAGGGTGCCCAACACCAGCCCCATCTACACCTCATTGGGGTTGTCCTGGTCGGCGTAGATGAGGAATCCTGTGAAGAGGCTATCAGTCCAGTAAGGGTCATAGAAGAGCCCGTTCTGCTCTGAGTAGAAGATCTGCAGCCAGACCTCATCCCTCTGTTTGAGAGCCAGGATGGTGGAGCCTGAAGCCACATCGTGGTTTCCTGTGTTGGCATCGAAGGTCCGGATGCGGTACTGGCCGTTGTGCACCAGGCCGATGGCCAGGTGCTTGTTGGCCAGCGTGATGTCATAGGTGAAGTAGTAGATCCCCGGCACGCCACAGACGAACTTGCCGCTGGATGCATTGTAGTGGCCACCCTCATTCATCAGGATCTTGTCAAACTTGATGGGCAGCCGCTCCCGTGGGTAGCTCTTGGTCACTGCCACCGAGAAGGCTGACTTGGCATGGCTACTGCCACAGCTGCAGGGGCCCGGGAAGCCTGGGTCCCCCTTCTTGCCCTTGGGCCCCTTCTTGCCTGGTGTGCCATTCTTTCCTGGGGCACCACGAACCCCCTTGGGGCCGCGAGGGCCGGCCCGCCCAATGGCCCCGGCTTTGCCCTTTGGTCCTGGCTTTCCCCGGTTACCTGTCCGGCCAGGTGCACCTGGAAGACAGAGCAGCTGGTGTTATGGAGGAGCTCTCAGAGGCCTAGGCAGAGGCGACAGGCCTTGGCTTTCCATCCGTGGAGCAGGAGCTCTTGGATAATGGAAAGAACAAGAAGGCTTTGGAGTCACATAGATATGGGTTCAAATCCTGATGGTGTAACCAGGGCAATTCCCCCAGTCTTATCTGGAAAGTGGGAATGGAAATACTTACCTTCCAGAATCATTGTGGACCAGGGCAAAAACAATAACTTATAACAAATCATGGCCTTTCCTTTTCTTGCCTTCTAAGGAACAGTCCAGCTTGTCCCCCAGACCCATCCTTCATTAGGTTGAGCTGGTGAAGGGCTGAGAAGAGAACTTGAAAGAGCCTCCTGACTTCAAACAATTGATTCTGGTGAAATCTCTGCCTAGTGCACAAGATCCCTGCCTACATGTACAAGGGTTTTTATCGCAGCAGTGCCTATAACAGCAAAAATTAGGAACAACTAAATGCCCATCCAAAAGGAAATGAGCAAAAAATCATGGTCTATATGGTGGAATTCTATGCAGCAGTTAAGAAAAGGTCTACAAGTACTACATGCAACATTCTCTAAAATATACTGTTAAGAGGAAAAAGCAGGTAGAAGAACTCTTTGTATTAAAAGGAAACCACAAATATCCATATTATATTTCTATACTCATTTAAGTACATAGAAGAGTGCCTGGTCCATAGTAAATACTTGCTAAATGCTAGTTGGCATATCCTACAGAACATTCCCCCAATAACGTTTCCCATAGACCACCTCTTGGTTTTTAATACCCATTGTTATGAAATTGAATTGTTTCCCCTAAAAGGATATGTTGAAGACCTAACCCCTGGTACCTGTGAATGGGACCTTGTTTGGAAATAGGATCTCTGAAGATGTTATCCGTTAACATGTGTCCTAATCCAATATGAGTGATGTCATTTTAAGAGAAGAGACATACAAAGGAGAGACAGTCACGTGAAGACAGAGGCAGAGATTAGAGTGTGATCTACAAGCCAAGGATTGCTGGCCGTCATCAGTGACAAGGAGAGAGGCAGGAAATAGATTCTCTCCCTCAGAGCCGTCAGAAGGAATCAACATGGTCATGCCCTGATTTCAAAGTCCTACTCTCCAGCTGGACTGAAACAGCAGCTGTAACAATGGGCTCAAATATAACAACGATTGTGAGGATGGCGCAGGACCAGACAGCATTTCATTCTGCTGTACATAGGGTTGCTATGAGTCAGAACCTATTCGATGGTATCTAGCAACATGACAACCCTCCAGGACTGTAAGGCAATAAATTTCTGTTCTTATAAACTGCCTAATTTGTGGTACTCTGAAAATTAACAAAAATTTATTTATTTTTTAAATTAATAAAAATTAATTTAAAAAAATTAATAATCCGTATTTTATAAAATGTACATATCTTTCAATATAACATTTTGGGCCAATAATTATATATGAAAATTTTATATTTATGCTTTCCAAACTTGATATAACATTTCAAACATAAGATGGATGGGGAAAGACACGAACTACATCCAGAGGCAACTGGTAAACAGCAGAATCCAGAGCAAGTGTTTTGAGAAGGCTGCTGAATGTCAATTGTGGGGTCCGCTTCTTGAAGGCTGCTAATGCTAGACAGCAACCCAGCACCACTGTACTCGAGGCAACTGTGTGTTAACAACCACATGGGCTGGGTGATCAGGAAGTAATGTTTTAGGCATTTTTCATCCTAATAAGGTACTTTGTTTCTTACATGACTATGTAGGCATTTATTGTGTTTTAGGATTTGAGATGAACATGCAACACATTTTACTTTTCTCCATTTAAAATAACCGGGAGTCATGGATTGAATTGTGTCCCCCCAAAATATCTGTCAACTTGTCTGGGTCATGATTCCCAGTATTGTATGATTGTGTACCATTTTGTAATCTAATGTGATTTCCTTATGTGTTGTAAACTCTATCACTATGATGAGGTTATACAGATGAGGTTTTCAAGATTAGATAGTGTCTTAATCTCTTCTGAGATATAAAAGAGAGAAGTGAGCAGAGACACACGGGAACCTCATACCACCAAGAAAGCAGTGCCGGGAGCAGAACATGTCCTTTGGACCTGAGGTTTCTGTGCAGGGAAGCTCCCAGACCAAGGAAAGATTGATGACACAGACCTTCCTCCAGAGCCAACCGAGAGAGCATTCCCCTGGAGCCGACGCCCTGAATTTGGACTTGAAGCCTACTAGACTGTGAGAGAATAAACTTCTCTTTGTTAAAGCCATCCACTTGTGGTATTTCTGTTATGGCAGCACTAGATGACTAAGACACTGGGAAATAGATGCCCAATTAGCATTTTCTCACTAAACATCTAATTTTCAGGAACAGATTGCTTGCGTTAAGTGCCTGATAATGCCAAGATTGCTACCTACATCTGTAAATGCATAGAAAAATTCCAGGAAGGATACACATTTAACCAATTAACAGAGGTTACCTCTGGAGGTTGAGGGGAGGGTGGGAAGGTGTAAGTAAATAATTTTGCTTTCTTTGTAATGTCTGAAAATATTATAATGAAGATGTATTTGTGTATTACTTATATAATTAAATAAAAAGAATGGGAAAAAGAATAAAACTACAAATGACAAAGCTGTTCCTCGAAAAAATGAAAATAAAAAGTAGAAAAGCTGAGAGAGGAGCAGAAGGCGTTAAAACAGAATCATGTTGGAGTGGAGCTTTTTCAGGGGAGTCAACTAGATAAAGAAACGTTTTAGAAAGTTCTACCACGTGTTATGTGATGTATTTCCTTTCTGACTACCTTTTTGAGAGAATTCAGGAGAATTAAGGAAAAGCTGACTTTACTTCTCAAGACCTTTCTAGAGATAAATGTGTTTTTCTGTGTGTGTGTGTATGCTGGGGGTGGTCGGACATTATGATGGACTATGACTGGTCCCAGAGTAGCCCAGCTTTATCTGGGTTACACATCAGGACTCTCTCCATCTCTCAGCACTGCCTTCTTTGGTATATTGGCTTAATTCTTACTGTCAGAATTTGAATCCACCAGTTGCTCCTTGGAAACCCTAGGGGGCAGTTTTACTCTGTCCTAGAGGGTCACTATAGTCAGAATCGACTCGATGGCAACGGGTTTTTTTTTTGGTTTGTATATCCTGGAAACAAGTCCTTTATCAGATACGTGTTTTACAAATATTTTCACCCAGTCTGTGGCTTGTCTTTTCATTCTCTTAACAGAGTCTTTTGCAGAGCAGAAGTTTTTAATTTCAATGAAGTCCAACTTATTTTTTTCTTTTATGAATCATGGTTTTGATGTCGTATCTAAAAAGTCATTGCCAAACCCAGCATTACCTAGATTTTCTCATGTTATCTTCTAGAAGTTGTATAGTTCTGTGTCTTACATTTAGGTCTATGATCCATTTTGACTTTTTTCTTTCTGAAAGATGTAAGCTCTGTGTCTAGATTTATATTTTTGCACGTGGATGCCCAGTTGTTGTAGTATCATTTGTTGAAAAGGCTATTTATAGAATTGCCTTTGCTCCTTTATCAAAGACCAGTTGACTATATTTGTGTGGAGACTGGCTTAATTCTCAGCAAAGACTCCATGTATGGCAGGAAAAAAATGGCCTATAGCAGCCCAAAGCCTACATCCTCATGGTTCTTGATCAAAGGGAAAAAAGTCAACAATAGAGATACTCTCTCTCCCCAAGAATCCATATGGCAAACCACAGGGAAAACTCTAGTCGGCCCTGCTTGGAGCACATGCACTAAATCTAACACTGAATCTACCACTGTGGTCAGGGGAATGGGACACCATAACATTCAGGGCCTGGCCACTGTAAGACCTCCTCAGTCAAAGCCATTATCATTGTTTTTATAGCTGTTCTTCTGGGAAGGAGGTGCTTTTGGAGGAGTTAGTTTGGTGTGGTGGGAAAAGTCCTGAATTTGGAGTCTGCTACTAGGCTGTTAAGAGCCCTGGTGGTGAAGTGGTTAAGGGCTCAGCTGCTAACCAAAACGTCAGCAGTTCAAATCCACCAGCCCCTTCTTGGAAACCCTATGGGGCAGTTCTACTCTGTCCTATAGGGTTGCTATGAGTTAGAATCGACCGGATGGCAATTTTTTTTTTTTTTTTTAACTAGGCTATTATGTGACTTCAGCAAGTCAATTAAGGGCAGAATAACATTTATTGCATACTTATTCACGCTTCACATATTATTTTATTTAACCTTCACCACGATCTTGTGAGGTAGGTGCTATTATTTATTATTCTTATTTTAGAGATGTGGAAATCAAGGTTTAAGAGAGGTTAAGTTATTTGCCAGAATTTGTATCCAGGTTTCCAAAGCTCAAGCTTTATTTTATTTTTTTTTAATTTTTTATTGTGCTTTAGGTGAAGGTTTACAGAGCAAATCAGTTTCTCATTAAACAATTAATACACATATTGTTTTGAGACACTGGTTGCCAACCCCATGGTGTGTCAACACTCTCCCCTTCTTGACCTTGGGTTTCCCATTTTCATTTATCCAGCTTTCCTGTCCTCTCCTGCCTTCTCGTTCTTGCCCCTGGGCTGGTGTGCCCATTTAGTCTCGTATACATGGTTGAGCTACGTGTATTATTGTTTGTTTTATGGACCTGTCTAATTTTGGTTGAAGGGTGAAACTCAGCAGTTACGTCAGTACTGAGTTAAAAGGGTGTCCGGGGGCCATAATCTCGGGTTTTCTCCAGTCTCTGTCAGATCAGTAAGTCTGGTCTTTTTTTGTGAGTTAGAATTTTGTTTTACATTTTTCTCCAGCTCTGTCAGGGACCCTCTATTGTGATCCCTGTCAGAGCAGTCAGTGGTTGTAGCCAGGTACCATCTAGTTGTTCTGGAATCAGTCTGGTAGAGGCTGTGGTAGCTGTGGTCCATTAGTGCTTTTGACTAATCTTTCCCTTGTGTCTTTGTTTTTTCTCATTCTCCCTTGCTCCAGATGGGGTGGGACCAGTGGAGTATCTTAGATGGCCGCTCATAAGCAAAGCTAGAGTTCTTGAAGCAATGGCATGCTACCCCCAACTTAATCACTGACTCTCAGTTTCTTCATCTGTAATATGGGAATATTAAGAGTACCTCCTTCAGGATGATATTGACAGCAAGATAAGCAATGTACTCAAAAATACCTTGTCAATATTAAAATGTCACACAAATAAGTTATTATAATTTTCCTATTGCTTAAAATGTATAATTGGGGATGCTGCTGGCACTGAAAAGTGCTTGGTAGCTGGGATGAGAGTTCAGAAATATAAGGAATGTTAAAGCTGAGCAGGCCCGTAGGAGCACCCAATCTGCTGTCTGCCTGCATCCCTTCCTTTGGTGGACCACCCTTCACTACTTCATGTGGTCCCCCCGAGGCTATCAATCACAGTGATCTATTCCCCTCACCACCTCCTAACACATCCTTGTGAATAAGCACATGACCTAGCCCTGGCAAATTGTGGAACCTCATCTCCATGGTCAGAGTGATTGGTCCAGGGAGGCACACATGACCCCCAAAACCAAAAACAACAAACTCACTGCCGTCAAATTGATTCCGAGTCATGGCAACCCTGCATGTTACAGAGTAGAACTGCTCCATGGGTTTTCTTGGCTGTAATCTTTTCAGAAGCAGACTGCCAGGCCTTTCTTCTGCAGTGCTGCTGGGTAGGTTCAAACCGCCAACCTTTAGGTTAGTAGTAAAGCGCAAACCATTTGCACCACCCAGGGACCTCTACATGTGATCAATCCAAGGAGGATCAATCATCCTGAGATTTGCTATGTGGATTGAGCTGTGAGGGTAGTGGCTTGAGCCCACCTTTAGCCATTTCAGAGTTTCCAGCCTTTGTGAGAATGAAACCAACACAGAGAAGCAGAGCCCTGACAATGATACTTGAGCTCCTGGGCCCAGCCATGCCTGAAGCTTGGCCTTTGAACATCCCAGTTACAAGAAACAATAAATTCCATTTGTGGCTAAAAATTGGGTTTCTGTCACTTGCAACCAAGAGAGTTCTGAATAATATTTCAGGAGTCTTGCCCAAAGTTACCTAGAAAATCAATGGTACAGGTGGGGAAGGAACACAGGATTTGATACCCACTGTCCCTTTCAGAGAATGCACTGCTCTGTTTATAAAGAGACATTAATTTGGTTTATAATTAAATGGGAGTAATACTAGTTTTAATAACTTCATAAATCCCCTCTGTGCCAGATGCTGTCAAGCCCAGGTGGGCACAAGAGAGGCAGGCACTGGACTTCTTACCTTCCTCTCCACTGTCCCCCTGGTCCCCATCGTGGCCGTCCTGGCCATCTTTGCCAGGAAAGCCCATTCTGCCCACCATTCCTGAGAGCCCTGGGGCTCCCGGGGGGCCGGGTGGGCCCTGAGGGCCAGGCAGGCTGCAGATGAGTTGAGGGGAGCCCTTCTGGAAGTCCCTGCGGGCGAAGGCACCAAGCAGTGGGTCAACAGCACAGGAGAGGGCACAGGCCAAGAGCACCCAGGAGATCATGGTGGCTGCCTGTGGGAGGTAAGAGAGCTGTGAGAAGGTGAGTCCATCCACTGAGCCGAGCTGGCGGTCAGTCAGAGGGGGATCCAGGGGAGGAGGAGGCAGCCAGGATAGACTCCATTATAGTTCTGTCTCTTGCTTTTTCCTGCATCACATACAAATAGCTGGACCGAGTGCCATCATATTTTGTGGACATATCTGGATGAGCTAACTTACATTACAGGCTTGATTGTTACCCAGCACACACTTTGGAGGGGCCTGGGAGAGAGAAGCAATCATTCTCTGGAGTGGCTACAACAGGTGGGACCTATAGGCCAGTACCCGCCGGCTGGAAGGAGCTGGGGATGGAGAGAAATGACCCATGGTTTCACTCAAATATGCAGCCTAAATGGAAAGTTACAAGGGCAGAAACACTTCAAACTGCAGGGGATGATGTGCTTTGGGCTACTTCTCACAGGGGACTTGGGGTAGCATATTGGAGGGTGAGGAAGGCGAGGATGCAGGTACTTAGTGAGGGTGCTTCGTACCTGAGCAACACTGGCAGCCCCACAGCTCCTCTTCCAAGTGCTTCCTGGCCCAGGCCCAGGCACACTGATTAATCCTCACAACATCCTTATGGAATAGATACAGGTGGGAGACAGAGGCTCAGGGAAGCTGAGCAACCCGCCAACGTCGTGCAATTAGCAGGGGGCAGGGCTGGGATTGGAATCAGGCCGTCCAGAGCCAGGGGCTGTGCCCTCCCAGCCCAGGCTACACTGTGTTCTTGAGGCAGCAATAGCACAGTCACACCAGAAACAATAGTGTCACACTCTTGGAGATGATCTTCTCTCAGCCCCTCACTGTGCAGACGAAGAAACCCAGGTCCAGGAATCAGCAGCTTGCCCAAGATTTCTCAACAAGCTAGTTCAGTTACTTTGCAATCCACAGCCTCTCTCCCAAGAGTGGGGAGTGAGTTCTTGTGATGGGAATGACCTCAGAAGTGATAACTTGCTATGTGACCTCAGGAAAGTCCCTTTCCCTCTCTGGGGCCTCAGTTTCCTCCCTCACCTGAACAATGAGGAGTTGGACTAGATCCCAAATGAATCAAACCAGCTGCCGTCGAGTCAATTCCAACTCATGGTGACTTCACGTGTGTCAGAGTAGAACTGTGCTCCATAGGGTTTCCAATCTTTCAAAAGTAGATTGCCAGGCCTTTCTTCCAAGGTGTCTCTGGGTGGATTCAAACCGTCAACCTTTTGGTTAGTAGCCAATCGCTTAACCGTTTGCACCACCCAGGGACTTCCTGAACTAGATCAGTGGTTCTCATGCTTAAGTGTGCATCAGACTTACCTGGAGGGCTGGTTAAACCACAGATTGCAGGGTCCCACTCCCATGGTTTCTGATTCAGAAGGTCAGGGGTGGGGACACAACCTGCATTTTTAACAAGTCTCTAGGAAATGGTGTTGATGGTGGTCCAGGGACCCCATGAGAACCACTGCACTAGATTGTCTCCAAAGTTCCTTCCACTCTGATGCTGTGCCTTTCAGACCCCGCTCTGACCCCTCTTTCCAGATATGAAGTCTTCACAGTTCCTACCAGCCTTCAGTGACCTAATCAGAGCCTTCCAGCACTGGGGGCTCCCTGGCAGCTGTGGTGAGGACATTGCTCAGGTCTCAGCCCTGGGAGCTCACGTTTCCCACCTGGATCCTCAACTTCCCTTCCCTTCAGACCCTGCTTTGCCCACTGGCCACGGGGGCCTGTCCAGGCCTCTGGGCTGCCTCAGGCTGTGCCCTGGAAGCAGGCTGACCTGACCTCTCCTCCTGGTCCCTCCAGAATTGTTAACTCTGGAAACAGATGAGAGGAGATGGGGCAAAGATGGCAGAGTAGTCAGATGCTTCCTGTGGACCCTCTTAAAACAAAGACCCAAAAAAAACAAGTGAATCGATTATATATGCAATCTGGGAGCCCTGAACATCAAAGGCAGAGTTGAGGAACTGGACTGAGTGGCAGGGGGAGGGAGAGACGGTTTAGAAGCAGCGAGCAGTTGCCAGACCTGACGTGGCAAGAGCCTGAACCCTTCAGGCCTGATCGGCTCGGGCGTGAGCAGTAAGGCAGGCAAGCAGCAGTGCTCTGGAGGTGCGTTTTCTGCACTGGGAGAGACACAGTACCAGAGAGTCTACACGGCTACCCAGAACCAGTGAGAAGCAGCCCTGGATCAGCGAAAGATAAGTACTTGCATACAGCCTACAGCGTGGATCAAAAACACCCGCCTTAGGGAAAAACCTCTCTCCCATCTACCTCCCTGCTCCCTGCTCCACACTAGGTCCCGAACCAGCTTCAGCAATTGCCAAGTCCCCTGGGCCAGAAGTAGGATCCCTCACACACCTGGAGCTATTCTCCCTGCCTTGGAGAGTGAACAAATTAACAGACAGGGGAAAAAAAATAAACTGCCAGCTACCCTAAGCCAGGAACCAGGGTAGGCACAGCTCCTTTCCCTAGGCACAGGCATAAGGGATCCACGGACTTTGAGTGCCTTTCCCCCTGTACAGGCTTGTGTGGGCCCATTTCAACAGTGTAGGCCCTCATTACCACAGTACAACAGGGTATATACCAGAACCCTAACTTCTACTCTTTCAGCTGTGAAGTGGCAGGTTCTTGACATTTGATACTGGTTTGCCCATTAAGCAGTGTCTTCACCTACCCATATCAGGGGCCTGAGGACTGGTGGCTCCATCCATGCCACCTAGCCACCTGCAATAGGGGCCTATGAATAAGAGGTGACCCCCAGTCCTTACAGCCAACAGCATTAGATGCTCATAGTCCGGCTGCAAAACCCACCCACCTACACACTCTGGGGAACAGGGACATGACTTCCTCCTGGACACTCAGGGGTGGCCGTCAGTCCCCTGCCTTGCTCAGAGTGTGTCCCCCTGCTGCAGCCAGATGCCTGTGCCTACACCAATCACCGATGCCTGTCTAGGAATGTAAATGAGAGCCTACACCACACACTTGGTGGCTATCTACCTGGGCACCTGAGCTAAATCCATACAGGAGGAGTGGGAGGACTCCTGAGCTCACATACCTAGTAACAGATCTAACCACCTGGTGACAGGACATTAGAGCTTCAAAGGTGCCAATAATCAAACTAGCTCATATAAACAGCTTATTTGGGCATATCAAAACAAAACAAGAAGCTAGAACACAGTAAGCAAAGATAAAATAAATAAATATAATAACTTATTGATGGTTCGGAGACAACAGTCAATATCAAATCACATAAAGAGGTAATCCATGACGGCTTCAGCGAACTCCCCAAATAAAGAATCTAGAAATTTTCCAGAGGAGGACAATTTCTTGGAGTTACTGGAGGCAGAATAGAAAAGATTAATATACAGAACTCTTCAAGGAATTAGGAAGGAAATTAAGCAAAACGCAGAACACGCAATAGAGGAAATTAAAAAGATTAGAGAAGAGCATAATGACAAATTTAACAGGCTGCAAGAATTCAGAGAGACAGCAATCAGAAATCCAGAAGATTAACAATAAAATTTCAGAATTAGACAACTCCATAGAAAGTCATAGGAGGAGAACTGAGGCAATGGAAGTCAGAATTAGTGAGACTGAAGATAAAGCACTTGACACCAACTTATTGAGGAAAAATCAGATAAAAGGATTAAAAAAAAAAAGAAGAAACCCTAAGAATTATGTGGGCATCTATCAAGAGGAATAACCTACGAGTGATTGGAGTACCAGAACAGGGGTGGGTAACAGAAAATACAGAGAGAATTGTTGAAGACTTGTTGGCAGAAAACTTCCCTGATATCATGAAAGATGATATCTATCCAAGATGCTCATCGAACCCCTCATAAGGTAGATCCCAAAAGAAAGTCACCAAGACATATTATAATCAAACTTGCCAAAACCAAAGATAAAGAGAGAATTTTAAGAGCAGCTAGGAATAAAGAAAAAGTCATCTACATAGGAAAGTCAATAAGAATAAGCTCAGACTACTCAGCAGAAACCATGCAGGCAAGAAGGCAATGGGATGACATATATAAAGCCTTGAAGGAAAAAAACTGCCAGCCAAGAATTATATATCCAGCAAAATGGTCTCTCAAATATGATGGTGAAATTAGGGCATTTCCAGATCAACAGAAGTTTAGGGAATTTGCAAAAACCAAACCAAAATTACAAGAAATACTAAAGGGAGTCCTCCGGGTAGAAAATCAGTAACATCACATAACAACCCAAGACTAGAACACAGGACAGAGCAACCAGGTATCAACCCAGATAGGGAAGTCACAAAAGTAAATCAAAGCTATAACACTGAAAATAGGGAAACAGATGTCAATATGTAAAAGATGACAACATTAAACAAAAAAGAGGGACTTAAAAATGTAGACATAGATTTTCCATATGGAGAGGACGTCAAGGCGATATAAAGAAATAAAAGACTGGTATAAACTTAAGAAAATAGGGGTAAATATGAAGGTAACCACAAAGGAAACTAACAATCTTACAAAACAAAATAAAAAACTAGAAAAATATAAAGACTCAGCAAACAATGAAAAAGATGAAAAGAAAATACATGAAGAAAAATGACTCAACACAGAAAATTAAGTGGAACAAAGAAACTGTGAACAACACACAAAAAAAGACATCAAAATGGAAACGGATTAAGGGGACAGGATACCAGGTTGGGAAATGGTTTAGAAAGTTGCAATCTGCCAACGTTTTGGACTAAGGAAAGAAGGAGGAAGGAAGAGGGTGGGAACAAGTCTCCAGTCTTAAGAGAATCCTGAGAATAGCTACATGACAGGCAGGGCTGGTGGGAGAGAGAGAGAGGAACCATCTGTTTCCATTTACCTCTCCCCTCTGTCTTCTGACCTCCACACCCAGTCCCACAGGCCCCCAAAGAGGGAGGAGGGCTTGCTATCTGGTCCATGTCTGCCCTGCACCAGCCCCTTTAGACAGAAGGGACCCCTCTCTGTGACAGCTGGCTCAGGGTGGGCCCCGGGGCCTGGAGTGGAAGAGCAGGGCTCTGAAACATGTGGGGAGGAAGGGTTTTCTCTGAGCTGGAGCCTGGAGGTTCCCGCAGCCCCAGAGGAGTCCTGGCAGCTAGAGCCAGGAACTATCTTGGAAATAAAGGCGGGGAGGCTAGGTTTTGGTTACAAACCTAGAGGGAGAGTCTCTTTGGCTCCAGGGAACCTCCAAAAAAGAAAAAAACAAGGCTCCAAGTAGCCCTGCTCCCTGCCTGTGCCCCTACCCTCCTGAGTCTGGCCTCCACCCCACCCTCCACACCATGGTGGGGAGATAAGGGGATTGAGGGGGTGCTTGGAGGTGAGCCAACACTCCAAGGAATTCAGACAGGTTAACTCTTCCAGGGCTTTTTATTTAAGTTTAGAATCACAAATCTGGGAGGGTTCCTTGAAATCATCTAATCTAACCCCTTCTGTTACAGATGGGGATACTGAGGCAGAGGGAAATTGACTTATTGCTCCAGGCACTGTGTGGAGCTCTTTACTGGAATTATTTTATTTGAAGTCTATAATAAACCCTATGAAGGAGGTACACTTATTGTCCTCCCATTTTTCAGATGAAGAAACACAGGCTCCAAGATGACAAACGACTTACCCAAAGTCAAATAATCAATGAGCAATGCAAACAACATTGGAACCACATCTGAGCGTCTCTGAAGCCTACGTTAATCCACTACGCCATGTCCCCTGCCCCTGCTATTTCTTCTTGTTTTATGAAAGAGGAAACTGAAGCTCAGAGAGGTTAAGTAATTTGTCCATGTTTATACAACCAGTTAGTGGCAGAAGTTACATTTGAACTTGGGTTTGGTGACCCTAGTGTCCAAATGCTTTCCGTTATGTCAGCGTTTCTTAGATTTTTCCTTCTAAATATTCCAAATTGCAGAGGAGACCTTGAAGCCTATGTCAAAGCCACACGTAGCAATAGAGATGATGCCTTATATTTATTTTACAATTTATTCACACACACACTAATACATATATGACTTTGAAAATGAAAAAATGATGCTTTTTCTTCTTCAGGATACTTGAGGTAAATCAAGGATACTGGAGGTAAATCAATGTTGCCATCTGAGAGGCCCACACTGCCCCCGGCTTAGCCAGGGCCCTAGTAAGGGTGGAGCAGAGCTTCCTGGGCCCTCATTCCCCACCACAAGCCCTCTGGAGAGTTAATGGGGGCATTCTCAGGGGCTGAACCAAATGATCAGGGAGCGCAAACCTCTCCCCTACCTCCATCAGTTTATCCCTCACTTGGACCCTGCAATAGCCTCCTTCCTGGTCCCCTGCTTCACTCCCTTTCCCCCACCCCACATAGTACAATCTCCAAGAAGCAGCCAGAGGAATTGCTTAAACACATAAATCAGCCACATCACCTCCTAAGACCCTCCAATGGCTGCTGGCTGCAATTAGAAAACACTGGAACCCCTGATGTGGTGCCCCCCCACCCAAAAACAAAACAAAACAGTTGCTGTCAATTCTAGTCTGATTCAGGCAGCCCCAAGGTTTTCAATGGAAGTAGATCACCAGGCCTTTTTCTGAGGCACCTCTGGGCAGACTTGAACCTTCAATCTTTTGGTTACCAGCCCAGGGCATTAACTTTATGCACCACCCAGGGACTCCCACAGGGCCCTAAATGATCTGGCCCCTGCCTCTGCCCCAGCGTCAGCTCCTCCCACTCTCTCCCTGCTCTTAGGGCGCAGCCACCTGGGCTCCTTTAGGTCAAGCTCCTCTCTGCCTCAAGAGGCCATCCGTTCCCTGCAGTCCTCCCCGCTGCCCCCTCGTAGCATGCTGTGTTAAAACTTAAACATCATTTCCTCCGAGGCCTTCCCTGACATCTCCTCTCAAGCAGCTCTCCCTTTTTGCCCCAGCTCCTTGTTTGTTTCTTTCCCAGCCCTTTCTGTACCTTGCAGTTATTCACTTATTTGCCAGCTCTCCTGTTCGCTGTCCCAGAGCCTATGCCATGCCTCTCCTGTTAAAACGGAAGCCCCATGAGGACAGAGACTCCAGCTGGCCACCTTTTATATCCCCAGGGCTTCTATGTCCTTGCACACAGTAGGTGTTCAAGAAATACTTGCTTACTTGATGAATGTTTTTTGATAATTGAGGACTCTGTCCTCAAGAAAAACCTACAGCGAAAATAAGCCAGTGGCCTAGATCCAAAAAGGCACCAAGACACTTGGGTCCAAATAAGTTCTCTTGCTTCCCTAGTCTTTCTAACTCAAACCAGAACTAATGCCTCCTTCCTTTTTGACCTCCTTGAGCACAAGGGCTGGATATTTCAGCTCTGGGAACTTGCAGAATACCCTGCATATAGTAGGTGCTCAATAAATATTTGTTCAAGTAAGCATTGGTTCCCTCTGCTTCCCCACCCCTGCCACAGACATATTTTTTGATTAACTATTTTAGTTTCTAAATTGTTGTACTTGGGGGTAAAAAGGGTGCAAGCAGAATAGGAAAGGCTTCATTATAGTCTTCCTGCTGACGGAAAAAAAAGTTAGGTAGTTAGGCCACAGAAATGGAATCGTGAGGTACTAAACTTGGATGAAGTCCTTAAGTCTGGTTTTAATTTGCCCAGTCCTTGCACCTCTCATCTCTCAGCTGAGAAGCTAATGAGTCATAAATATACATGTTCTAGGAAAACCCTAGGAGCTAAAGTGACTCAGCCTGAAGTCCAGTGTCAGAGGAAAAGCTTTCTTTCTCCTCTTTGCCCCAATGGCTTATCCTATGGGCACTCCGCCCAGACTGATGTGAGAAGAGCCAGAAGTGGAGTCATGGGTCTCCTACGGACTCTCCCTGGACATGGTCTGCCGGCAGAAATTCCAGGGACACTAAGCCTGGGCCCTGGAATAATCCCTCCTTGGAGACTGTTGTTGTTGTTCTTAGCTGCCATCGAGTCAGCCCCTGATTCACGGTAACCCCATGTACAATGGAGCAAAACTCTGCTGGTCCTGTGCCATCCCCATGATTGGCTGCAGATTGGACTGCTGCGATTCATAGGGTTTTCACTGACTGATTTTCAGAAGTAGACTGCCAAGCCTTTCTTCCTAGTCTATCTTAATTAGAAGCTCTGCTGAAACCTGTTCAGCATCATAGGAACATGCAAGCCTCCACTTCCAGAGAAAAACTGATGGGTGGTGGCTGTGCTTGAGGTGCATTGGCTGGGAACTGAAACTGGTCTCTTGGATGGAAGGCAACAATTCTACCAATGAAGCACTACTGCCCAGTTCCCCTCCCCCAGAATATTAGAAGATATAAATTAGGCTCAAATAAATGTGACCTTTTGGTTATCAGGTTATGCTACACTGACAGATAGAGGTGGTGGTTAACTCAGTGGTTAAGAGCCATGGGCAACTCTGCCATTTAGAGTTTCCTCAGCTATCCAATGGGAGCAATAGTATACCTAACTCATAGAGTTTGAGTGAATTTAAATGCACTGAGTAATAACGCATTTACAATTACTAGCCCAGTGTTTGACACCATAAATACTCAACAGTTGAAGAGAACTTTGCCTAAAATGCACCCCTAATTCTAAACTCTTTCCCTTGGAGCCCTCAGGCAGGTGCCTGCCTCACCCCTCAAGTCTCAGGTCTAATATTATCTCCTCAGAGAGGCCTGCCCTCACCATGTGACCTAAAGTAGCCCATCCCCCTTGCTTATTCTCTCAGACCACCTTGTTTGTTCCTTTCAAAGCACAGCTCAATTTGTGATTATACATTTATTTGTTTCTTGACTTAACTGTCTGTCCCTTCCCCCTGGAACAGACGTGCTAGGAAAGCAGGGCCCTATCTGTCTTACTCTCTACTGTATCACTGTATCCCTTGAGCCCTCCGCAGTGCCTGGAACATAGTAGGTGTTCAACATACAGTTGCTGAACAGCCTTCAATGAAAATGGTCATTCTTACAATTAATAAAATATCAATGGGATCAAAATGATTTCAATAAATGTGCAATGACAAAGCCACACTTAGCTACTGAGAGAAACTCAGTGAGATGGCTGGTTTTGGAATCAGAAGATTCGAGTCTCAGTCCTGATTTTGTAACTTACTGGTCATGTGACCATGGCCAAGTCATTTCATCTTATCTGGACCCCCCGCTGCCTCACCTGGAAAATGGAGATAGTAACACACGCCCTGTCTGCCTTGCGGGATTGTTTTGAGGATCAAATAAGACAATGGACGGGAAAACAAAACAAAACAAGACACAAAAGTCAGAACCGTTTTTAAAATTGCAGTAGCCACCAACTACAGTTGAACTAAGGGGAAACAGTCCGGACCTCCCACAAGGAGTCTCCCCCAACCCCAGAGTTTCAGGTGGAGGCCAGTCCCTGATGGTGGGGTGAGGGGCCTGACTCTGACCAGCAGGGCAATTCTCCTGTTTGCAGTTAAAAGGGCAGTGGTTGGACTGGGGTGGTTCTTGCTTGTACGTGAAGTTCGCTGAAAATTCGCTTTGATGGGAGTGAGAATTCTATAATAAGAACACCCCACACCCTCCCCGAATTCCGGGAAGCAAATTGGAAACAGCCCGCTCCAGCTTCTCTGGAAAGCTGAGAGAGCCCACTGGAGGAGAGAGGAGCTGTTGCAGCTCTTCACACAGTGCTCACAAAACGGTCCCCTTTCCTGGGATCTGCAAGTCGATGCCTGTCTGGAAGCTCTCCAGCATCCAGAGTCTTAGCTGAATGAAAAACCATGAGACTCAGTCACCAGGAAGCCCAGAAAATATACGATCTGCTGCTTTCTCTTTCTTTTTTCTCCCTGATGTTTCTGGCTCAGCCTAGAAAAAGAGGTCCAAGGACAAACTGACCTCACAAGGTCTCAGAACCCAGGATCTCACAGGGTTTGTCTCAGCAGGCACTTCTGAAAGCACACAGGAAGCCAGCCGGGTGGCCACTTCATTAAAATTAAAGAACTTTATCTTCTGATAGATACACATCCTAAGCCCTTAGAAACCAACAAACATGGTGTATGTGTAATGTGGTGGGCAGTGGAACCGGCCACTCTGGGCCCCCGCTGCTTCATGTCTGAGCTTGGGGTGCCTCCCTATACAACGGGGGCAAGAAGCAGGCTCAGTGGGTGGCTGCAGCCAAAGCAATCAAGCTTGAGACCTGCCTGTAGCTCTTTTCTAACATGAGGACAACGCTGCAGTGACAGAGAAGAATGTGGCTGATGTAAGAGATGTGAGGGGGAGGAGAGGAGAGCTGATGGTCTGCACGAAGCTTTTGGAGCTTTCGTGAGGGTAGCTGGGAAGTGGCAGCCTAGAGCATTGGGGGAGTGGGCTAGAGCAGCGCTGTCCAACAGGAATACGACGCCAGCCACATTTGTAATTTTACATCGTCTACTTGCCACGTTAAAAAAGCAAAAAGAAACAGGTGAAATCAATCAATCAGTACGTCTAACGCATCATTTCAGCATGGAATCAAAATAAAATGACTGATGAGATAGTTTATATTCCCTTTTTCATCCTGTTTTTATTAGTTGCTATAGAGTTGTTCTGACTCATGGTGACCCCATGTGTTACACAGTAGCATTACTGCATTGGGTTTTCTTGGCTATAATCTTAGTGGAAGCAGATTGCCAGGTCTTTTCTTCCAAGGCACCACTGGGTGGGTTCAAACCACCAAACTTTAGGTTAGTAGTCAAGTGCAAACCATTTATGCCATCCAGGGTCCTTTTTCAGCCTAAGTCTTTGGAATCCAGCGTGCATTTTACACATACAGCACCGCTTAGCCACATTTCAGATGCTCCATAGCCCACTGGCTAAAAACCAAAAAAACCCATTGCCGTTGATTCCAACTCATAGCGACCCTATAGGACAGAGTAGAATTGCCCTATAGGGTTTCCAAGGCGTGGCTGATGGATTTGAACTGCCAACCGTTTGGTTAGCAGCTGAGCTCTTGACCACTGCGCCACCAGGGCTAGCTACTAAATTAGACAACCCAGTGCTAAACATAACTGATTGAGTTCAAATCCCAGAACTAGCTGTGGGACGTTTTATAAGTTACTTATCCTCTCTTCCTCAGTCACCTCCTCTAAAATGGGGATGATAATAATAGTAGCCACCTGAGAAGGTTGTTTATGAGGATTTAATGAACTAATATATGTAAAGCTCTCAGAAAAAGGCCTGGCATATGTAAGAAGTATGAAAGCACTAGCTATTAATGTTCATTATTTCTTGTCTTTCTGAAAATCAAACAAGATAATGGCTGTTAAAACGTGTCATGTTTTGACACAGAATTTAAATCCTGTTTAAAATTGTAATTGTTACCAACTACTGCTGAACTAAGGGAAAACAGCCCTGGCCTACCACCATGAGCACCTGTGGCATTGCAGGTGGAGGCCCCTGCATCCCTTCCCTAAACTTTCCGTTTTTAGTTAAGCTAGTTCTAGTTGTGTTTCTGTCAGCTGCTACCAAAAGAGAGCCCTCACTTCTATGATGATAATGGGTTTAACAAGAAAGCAAAATGAAATGGAATTTTACCTGTAAATGGCTGAAGGAAGCCTGACCTTGGCTCCTCCCCATAGAGTTCCTCTTCTGATGGAAGCATGGGGGCGGGGCCTGCCTTGGTACCTCTGAGCTACCTGGCCTGCTCGTGCTCCACAACGCACAGATAAATGAAGCAATGGGCTAGTGCTTATCTCATCCAGTGACAGGGTTTTATGAAGGTCGAATGGGCTTGGCACATGGATGCCCCAAAATTGGTGCCACTTATTAGTGCTGCCTTTCAGGCCAGACCCTGGGGAGCTAGAGACAAAAAGATGTGGTCCCTGCTCTCCGAGGGCACACAGTCTGGTTATACTGAGGGTACAGCCTGGCACACCCGTGAGACCAGGAGGGAAAGCAAGTCTTGCTCCTTCTTTCTCTTTATAACAGGGTTTCCCAAGAAAAACCCAGGACCACAAAGAAGGCAGGAGAGAAAGGTATAGGGATGATCCCTTTGAATGGTATAAAAGGGACCACTCTTGAAGACCCAGGAGCTGAGGGAGAGGAACAAATTCTGAGCTTTGAAGGGATGAGGGAGAAAGGGCTAAGTTTTCCTTGACTTCTCAGAAAGGGTTAGTTTTCCTTGACTTCTCTGGGTCGATCCAAGTGCTTGCTGGTCTCCATGGAGTCATTTCTGCTTCCAAAAGGTCACAGCCAAGAAAACACTATGGGGTACAGTTCTACTGTGACACACATGGGGTCACTACGAGTAGAAATTGACTCAATGGCAACTGATTTTGTTGCCTTATTTTAAACAAGGTTATAAAATTCTAATTCAATCAATGATAAGCTTTTTACTAAGACTGCAATTGCAAGGACCTCTGACCAAGAGGGATTTAGAAGCTATGGAACGCTGCCTGCCACTGAAGAAATTATAATCTAGACAAGAGGTGACCGAGTGGCTGGTCAATGGCCTTGTGCAGACCACAGACTGCACTGTATTTTTTGCTTTCCTTTTTTTTTTTTTTTTAAATGGTTACCAATGTAAAACTTCAGAGATTTTATGTTAAAATGAAGATTTCCAACTTTTCTTGAAATACTGGAGGATCTGGCAGTACTGGGCTCATATTTCCACAGGGAACCAGCTGGCTGCCCCTTGAGACAGAGCCTGCACGCTGCAGCATCCACAGTCCTCACGGCTCCCAAACATCCTGCATCCTGTTCACTCATTTATGTATTGTGCCCAATCCATCGACATCTGAGTTTGCAATCCCTGATCTAGAGGAAAAGAGTAATGACTCTCCATGTATGTTGTGTTCTTATTTTAAAGCTTTGATGTCCATAATCTCCTTTAGTTCTTCCCACAGTTCTAAGAGGCTGATACTATCATCCCCACTTAACAGATGAGAAAACAGAGCTCAGAAAATAGAAATAGCTTTTCCCAGATCAACGCTGGGGTGGAACCCAGGCCTGCTGACTTCGGGCCCTGGCTCAGTTGCTCTACGCCTCTGCATGGACACAGGACACATGTACACGAAGCCTTCACCAAGAGCACAGCACTGTGCGTGTGTGCGTGTGTGCGTATGTGCGTTATATGTCACTTATTGGAGTGCACAAATCCAGGGGGAAGAGTATTTGCTTTGAAAAAGATTTAGCAAAGAATTCCTTTCAAAAGTAAGCCTAGGATAGAACTTGATTACAGAAATCTGATTTATGTAGGAGTTCATCTCATGGAGCAAAGCAAAGTTCGCAGGCCTTTGATCTGGAGGAAGGAGTGGGGAAGCTCTGGGTGTGCAGAGGAACTCTGTTATCCCACAGTGAACATTCCGGGATTGCACCCGAGGCTGGGACTGTAGGAAAGAAGGTTCAGTCATCTGAGTTCAATCAGCAAGGTCAGGATGACAGGAGTAGCAAGACAATCAAGAATGGAGGAATTTGCAGCAGGGCTTCAAACCGGAATGAACCGGGTTGAAGCCCTGATTTGCAGAGAGAAAAGTAACTTGTCAAGGAACTTGGCTGAATATTTGATGGAGACAGAGTAGTTTCAAAGGTGGACCCAGGCTTGTGAAAGAAATCATAATTCAGCCATACAGTGACACACTATGATGCCATTATAAAGAACAAAGTAGAACTGTATGTGTGATACAGAAAGATGGCCAAGATACAGGGTTCAGTGAAAAAGGCAAGTTGTAGTCAAAAAGTGCATGACTCTTTGAGTTAAAAAAAGACAGACATAAATAAATAGAAATGTGTGTGTGTGTGGAAAGTTTTGAAAGGACATGAAATCTTGATAAAGGGGTTGGGATGTATGAGCTTTTACTCTTCACTTTCCGCCTTTTTGTACTGTCTGAATTTCTTAAGATGAGCATGTGTTATTTTTTTTATAACATTTAAGGATTGGAAGACAGGGAAGGATGGTCTTACGGTTAGGAGATGGTGGAAGTCAGGCATTTGGGAAGAAACAAACTCTGTGGTGAATTGGATATGTCAGAATGAAGGGCAGTAGAGATGTTCTGAAAAGTGTGGAGGACCAGAGAAGTTGGCAGTATAAAGTAGGAGTAAATGGGTATGATTACTAGATAACAGAATACATTAGGGAAGGATTGGTGTGGATGGGTGGGCAGAAATGGAGGCTATGAGAGGACAGATTTTTAACAATTCTAACTGACAATCAGAGTCCCTGGGTGGTACAAACAGCCGCTAACCGAAACATTGGAGGTTTTAATCCACCCAGGAAGTCCACCTTGGAAGAAAGGCCTGGCAATCTACTTCCGAAAAATTAGCCATTGAAAATCCAGTGAAGCACAGTCCTACTCTGACACGTGGGGGTTGCTATCAGTTGGAATTGACTGGACAGCAACTGGTTGGTTAACTGAGCAAGCATCACTTTGGGTTGATATATCTAGGACATTGCCATTGCCATTACTATTGCTGTTAGTTCGGCATGGCAGGAACACAGAGTATCTAGGGGAGATGGCCAGTGTAAGGAGGAGACCTCACCTTTAAGAGAACCCTTGAAGGGTACCAAGCAGGAGAATTTTGTGGTTAAAGAGCCAAGGATGATCACACTAAGGTTGCGCGAAGGACTCACTGATGGTGTTAATGGAGACACCAGTGCTAGGAGCTATTGCAATAGTTCAGCCGCTAGAATGGGGCACTAGCAGTCGGGCTAAAGAAATTAGAACAAAGTACATTAAGACAAGTCTTGGAGACAAGTATTTTGGGGGAGGAGGGATAACGTAGAGAGCTGTGAAGAACTGGGTACAAATCTCAGCTCCCCGTTTATCACCTCTTGGAGCTCTGTTCACTTATCTCTACAATGTATTTTGGAGGCTTGGTGGCGCAATGGTTAAGCACTTTGCTGCTAACCGAAAGGTCTGAGGTTGGAATCCACCAGAGGCTCCACAGGAGAAAAGACCGGGTGATTTGCTTCCATAAAGATTACAGTTTAGGAAGCCCTATGGGTCTGTTCTACTCTGTCATATAGAATCCCCATGAGTCAGAATTGGCTGGACGGCATATAACAACAATGTATTTAAGAATGTTGTGAAGAATAAACAAACAATGTACTCAAATGATCTGGCACAGTGCCTAATACGCAGTAAATATCAGCTACGATTATTAGCTCAGGTTTTGGACTTTGGTCCACCAGGGTTCAAGCCCCTTTACCGTCAGTCACTAGCTGTGCAACTCCAGGCAAGTTTTCAGCTTCTGTGAGCCTGGTTCCCCTTTTGTGCATGGAGATAACCAGCTGTCATGAAGAAGAAACACTGCACGTAAAGGGCTGGCAGCGCCTGGCACAAAGAAGGTGCTCAATAAATGGTAGAACAATTACTATCATAACAGGTAAACCACTGAGCACAGCCTGGCACTCAGTAAGCATTCAATAAATGTTAATGATATAATTCACAGGGCAGACGTCGAGAGTGAGGAATTGAGGGGGTGCCGGCCAGCACCGACAAGGCGCTTGTAGTATCTCCCGCCCCAGCACCGCGCATCCTCCCATTCCCGCCTACACTTTCCTGCCCGCCGGCGTTGGACGTGCGGACCCGGCGGGCAGTGGGCCGAACACTCACCCTCGCCGACGCAGGTCACGTCCAGGGGCGTCCGGAGCGAGGAAGCTCTCAGCCGCGCTCCGCCTTTCCGCCTCCCACGGCTGCAGCAGCCCGGCCCGAAGCGGGCCCCCGGCATAGTTTTCCAATCCCGTCATTGGCGGGAGCGCCTGCCTCCCGGTCACGTGGTCCGCCCGGAGCGCGCGGCGGCGGCCAGGGCAATCTCTTTGGCATAGGTTTGGAAAAAACTTCCAGCGCCGGTGACAACTTGGGTGTGTCGCTGCATCTCTGTGTGTAAAACATGTCAGTGTATTTGAGGGTTTACGCGCACGAGAGTGATTATATCTGTGTTTGCAAGGTTGAGGTACGTGTCCATGTTTGAAAAGACATCTATGTGCGCGTGCACGTGAGCATTTACTTCAGTGTGGATCTGAGAGTACGTGGGAATGTGATAGTTTCTAACAGTACATTTCCCTGTGTACTGAGTGTGCATGTACTGAAGAGTGTTATTAATCATTGTGTATGTGTTTAGGTGTGTGTGTGTGTATAAGTGCATGTGTCCAAACGTGCAAAACCACTCTTGTATGTACACATACACCTACATGCCCAAGATTATGGGTTGGTGTGTAACTAAAGGGTAATTTAGTTTCTGGGTATACATGATAGTGGCTGTATATGTGTGGTGGGTGCATAACCACATACTAGTGTGTATGTTCATGAACTCAAGATATAAAAACGACATATTACATCAGGCATATCTGCTGCAAAAGACCTCTTTAAAATGCTAAAATGCTTTAAAATGCAAAGATATCACTTTGATGACTAAGATGCACCTGACCTAAGCCATGGTATTTTCAGTTGCCTCATATGCATATGAAAACTGGACAATGATGGAAAACCGAAGAATTGTGGTATTGACAAAGAATATTGAATATACCATGGACTACCAGAAGAACGAACAAATGTTTCTTGGAGGAAGTACAGTCAGAATGCTCCTTAGAGCAAGGATGGCGAGACTTTGTCTTGCTTACTTCGGACATGTCATCAGGAGGGTCCAATCACTGGAGAAGGACATCATGCTTGGTAAAGTAGAGGGTCAGCAAAAGAGAGGGAGACCCTCAATGAGATGGACTGACGCAGTGGCTGCAACAGTGGGCTCAAACATAGTAACAATTGTGAGGATGATACAGGACTGGGCAATCTTTCATTCTGTTACATATGAGGTCACTGAGGCAGAGCTGATTGATGGTACCTAACAACAACAACGACAGCTCATGAAGTCTGTGTGCACCTGTGTTTGTGCATGTTTAAGTGTGCAGTGGCTCATTCTCTGTGTGTTTACATGCATGTGTGCCTTGGTGGGGATTTTGTCCAGATGTGAGTGTACAGATACATAATGGTGGGGACGAATGCTCTGTTGTCCCAGCCCTCATCTCCCTCCACCCCAGAAGGTGGGGCTTCACTGACCTCATGAACTCTCTGCCCAGCCTCAAGTCATTGAGAGAGGTGTGCCCTGCTTAAGGGTTTCAGCTCCCAGAATAGTTGGGTGAGCCTGCTTAGGTAGCAAGCAGACACCAGAGGAAAGAAAAATCATCAAAGGCCTGGCTTTTGTTTCTCCCTTCCACTGCTCTTTGCCTCTACCTATCAGCATTTTACTTGGCTGCCAGAATATCTGGTTAACAGCTAGTATGTAACACAAGGTTTGCAGCCAGAATTCTAATGCAGGTTTACATCAGAATTCTAAGGCTGGTTTCACCACCCTGGACAAGTTAGTTAACCTCATAGGTGGTGCTTCATTTTCTGGGAAGTAGAATAATAATTAATTACTTGAACTGTCTTTCCTCCAAAGTTGGGACACTCACCCTTAACAGTGTTGAGTAAACCATCATATATGTAGATAATTATTACTAATATTAAATAAATATTATTTGAGGATGAAAGTGAGCTTAACATTCATTCAACAACTATTTAATAAGCATCTATTATGTGTCAGTCCCTGTGCTAGGTGCTGGGGATATAGAGATGTAAACCACATAGGCTTGGTGCCTGCCCTCATGAAACTTAGAGTCTAGTGGGAATGACACAAGTGGCTACAAGTGCAGTGAGTGTTACAGAAGGGAAAAACAGTGAGTGTAAAACTGGGTGGTCAGGGGAAGGCCTGGGCAAGTGATATTTTGGCTGAGTGCTAAGGGATAACTGAAACTGGTCTGGGTGTAGGGGAGGTGTGAGCACTAAAAATGAATGAAAGATGACATGTGCAACGGAGTTTAGGGTGTTGATTCATAGACGGCTGGAAAAGGGACCTCCCTCCACCATCCCATCTGAGGTATCCTGGTCTGTTCCCAGATGTGCCAGGAATGGAAAAGATGAAGAAACCCTGCTTAGAATGTCCATGGGCCACTCAAAATCAAAAGGGCCCAGGAAAGCCCCTCTCCTAGGGTAGATCAGGTGTGAAATTCTGGTAGTAGTAGGGGAAGTGGTAGTAGTGTCGTCAGAGCCTGTCTAAATTCATGAGGGGGAATGATGAGAATCAGATCAGCCCAAGGCTGATCAGATGAGGAGGAGGTCAGACATACCTCCACTCGCCAACCTTTTTACCAATTCCGACACCAGCTGTCCCTCCCACAGCACTCTCTACTTCTCTTCTGGGTTCAATAATCCATTGCAATGGGCACAAAGAACCCACCCACCATAATTATAGCAATTATAGCTAAGTGGTTTATTAAGGAACAGGGGACAACTCAGTATCAGGATCAACATGCTACCACTCAGATATCAGGATCAGGAAGTATCTAGGCAAAGTCTCCCCTCTTCAGTGCTGGCCACTGAAGAGGAGCTGTCTCAGTTTCTCTCAGCTAGACAGGCCTCCTCTCAGCTCTGCCATCTGTCACTACCAGCCCTGCCACTGGGCCCCCTTCAGCTGTCACCACTAGCTCTGCCTCTGGGCTCCTTCCAGGCCTCTCACTGTCTTCAGTGTTACAGCCCTTGACCAGTGCTACAGCTCTTTTAGTTATAGGTTTAAGACTATAACTTAGCCTGTACATAGCCTTACTAACTTAAAGCCCTCTATGATTTGATCTCTCTCTCTTTTTTATATAGGTCTTTTTTTTATTGTTGTAGTTTAAATGAAGTTTACATTTCAAGTTAGTCTCCCATACAAAAATTTATACATACATTGTTATGTGACCCTAATTGCTCTCCCCATACTGTGACAGCACCCTCCTCTTTTCCACCCCTGATTCCCCATGTCCATTCAACCAGCTCCTAACCCTCTCTGCCTTCCCATCTCACCTCTGGACAGAAGCTGCCCATTTAGTCTCTTGTATCTACTTGAGCTAAGAGACACACTCCTCACGAGTATCACTTTATGTCCCACAGTCCAGTCCAATCTCTGTCTGACGAGTTGGCCTCGGAAATTATTTTATTTCTGGGCTGACAGAGAATCCAGGGGCCATGCTTTCTGGGGTTCCCCTCCAGTCTCAGTCAGACCATTAAGTCTGGTCTTTTTACTAGAATTTGAGTTCTCACCCCGCCCTTCTCCTGCTCCATCAGGGACTCTCCATTGTGTTCTCCGTCAGGGTGGTCATTGGTGGTAGCTGGGCACCATCTAGTTCTTCTGGTCTTAGGCTGATGAAATCTCTGGTTTATGTGGCCCTTTGTGTCTCTTGGGCTAATACCTTCCTTGTGTCTTTGGGGTTCTTCATTCTCCTTTACTGTAGGTGGCTGGGACCAATTGATGCATCTTAGATGGCCGCTTGCAAGCTTTTAAGACTCCAGATGCCACTCACTAAAGTAGGATGCAGAACATTTTCTTAATAAGCTTTGTTATGCCAGTTGACCTAGATGTCCCCTGAAAGCATGGTCCCCAGACCCCTACCCCTGTTACTCTGCCTCTCAAAGTGTTTGATTGTATTCAGGAAACTTCTTAGCTTTGGTTGAGTTCAGTTGTGCTGACTTCCCCTGTAGTGTGTGCTGTCCTTCCCTTCACCTAAGATAATTCTTGTCTACTGTCTAGTTAGTAAATAACCCTCACCCTCCCTCCCCACCCTCATAACCATCAAAGATGTTTTCTTCTGTGTTTAAACCTTTTCTTTCTACCAATAGTGGTCTTATACAGTATTTGTCCTTCTGTGACTGACTAAATTCACTCAGCGTAATAAGTTCCAGCTTCCTCCATGTTATGTTTCACAGCTTCATCATTGTTCTTCATCGTTGCATAGTATTCCACTGTGTGGCCATACCATAATTGGTTTATCCATTCATCTGTTGTGATTTGGTCTCTTTCCAGTAATTTCTCCTGTTCTTCCTGTGTGGCAGGGTTTCTCACTATTGACCTTTGGGACTAGATAAGTCTTTGTTGTGGAAGCTGTTCTGTGCATTGTAGGATGCTCAGTATCTCTGGCTTCTACCCACTGGGTGCCAGGAGTAGCCCTTCTCCCTTCTGTGACAACCAAAATATTTCCAGATGTTGTCAAAGGTCCCCTGAGGGCCAAAATCTCCTTGGTTGAAAACCACTGTCCTATGGGGAGTGGTCAGAGTGGTCTCCTTGCTGGCTCCTAAAGGCACCTCCAACTTTTTTTTGTTTCTGCACCTCCACTTATACTATTCCCTCTGACTAGTGTCTGTTCTTCTGCCTCTCCCAAGGCCTTACCCATATGCCTACTAGAAATTCATGGCATTTATCTGCCCAGAATTCCTCTTTCCATTGAGAGAACTCTGGGTAATTCTCATGGTTTTGGGTGGTGGGGAAAAAGTGGGCCATCCTGGTGGTCCTGCCTGCCCTCTGGGTGCAGGACAGGCGCACAGACCAGGTACCCAGTTATTAGTCTAAACTGTGGACATGTGACCCAAGCACAGCCAATCAGAAGAGTCTTTCCACATGATCTCCATGAGAGGACACTGCTTTCCTTCTGAATTGTTAACTATAAGGATATAGTCCTGGACTGTCCCTAGTCATATTTCCTGCCACATGGAGAGTCTGCTTATGGCAGGAGACAATGACACCGATATACAAATAGAAACAGATTCAAGCAGAACTGAAAGGTGGAGACACTGCTGTGATTATATTATTACAGTCCTTTATTCAGATACTTGTGCTAAAATATTTATATTCTCTTTCTCACTCTTTTTCTTTAAGCTAGTTTGTTTCTGCAGGTTGCCAAAGAAGAGTCTTAATGCAGTATCCTTCAATACCTAGTTCAAATCTCTCATCTTTCATGAAGTACTTTCAACACAGACTTGTCTAAAGAAAATGCTTTCTTTGAATTCCTAACTAGGAATTGCTGCCCCAGGTTTGCTGGAGCCAGCAGCCAATTCTGCACATCTTTTCCCAACTCTGAGTTCAGTGACGTCATGTTGGTAGCTTAAAATGGTCATAATAATTATACCACAGAAATCAGTAAACACTACAAATCAGAGCTTTCTCCCTCGCCCATTTCCCTGTGCCCAGCCTGTTTACCAACACACTGCTGTCTAAATTCCTTCTTGATTGTAACACTCATTTGGATATTGTTTTAGGCTGGGTTCTCTAGAGGAGCAAACAAGTAAAGCATATGTATAAATATATATATAGACATTTATTTCAAGGAAATGGCTCATTCAGTTGTGAAGGCTGGCAAGTCCCAAATCCATGAACCAGGCGTCAGGCTGGAGGCTTCTCCTGACTCATGTAGTTGCAGGGGCTGATGAACTCAGAATCAGCAGGTCAGGCAGAAGGCTGTTGGCTCACAGGGTTGCAGGAGCTGGCGAATCCCAATAGCTTCAGGTCTGGCATCAAGCTGCTAGCTCATGTCCCAAGAACCAGAGGTCAGAGAATGATGAATTAGATGCAGAATGAAGAGAGAGCCAGCTTTGCCAGAACATCTATATATACTGGATGCAGGCCACATCCCCGAGGAAACTCCTCTTTCAACTGACTGGCTGCTCACTTAAGACCACAAAATGGAGGATGATTACATAATATCTGCCAAATCACTGAGAATCATGGCCTGGCCAAGTTGACACATAACCTTAACCATCACAGATATTAGTCATGTACTGATGATTTGTGACATCTCTTGCTTTTTGAATATGGTGAAATTAGGAAGACAAGTACCCCCTGACCTATGTTACATCTAAATCTTCAGAATTTCAAGGAGGGAAATGTTCTGAGAAATAATTGGGTCCATGGTTCTTATTTTCTACACGAGAACAAAGAGGCCCAAAGATATTCAGTGATTTGGTAGTTGTAGAGACAAGACAAAGTCCAAAATCTTTACATTTATATTTTTTATTAAAATGTAGGCCATCTGTGAGCATCCATCTAAGATACTCTACTGGTCTCATCCCTTCAGGAGCAGGGGAGAATGAAAAGAACAGGATACAAGGAAAAGATTGGCCCAAAGGACTAATGGACCACAGTTACCAAGGCCTCCACCAGACTGAGTCCAGTACAGCTCGATGGTGCCCGGCTACCATGACTGAATGCTCTGACTGGGATCATAACAGAGGGTTCTAGACAGAGCTGGAGAAGGATGTACAACAAAATTCTAACACACAAAAAAAGACCAGATTTACTGGCCTGAAAGGGACTGGAGAAACCCTGAGAGTATGGCCCCCAGACACCCTTTTAGCTCAATGGTGAAGTCACTTCCGAGGTTCCGAAGTTCACCGTTCAGCCGGGGACTGGACAGCCCCATAAAACAAAATGGGACCAATGAGGCACAACAGTCCAGGGACAAGGACTAGAAGGCAGAAGGGGACAGGAAAGCTGGTGACAGGGAACCCAAGGTTGAGTAAGGACAGTGTTGATGTGTAGTGGGGTTATTAACCATTGTCATAGGGCAACATGTGTACTAACTGTTTAATGAGAAACTATTTTGTTCTGTAAACCTTCATCTAAAGTGAGAATAGCAGTACAACTGGAAGAGCGTAGTCAATGTCACTGAACTGTGCATGTAGAAATTTTTGAAATGGTGTATCTTTGGCTATGTATATTTTCACCAAAAAAAAAAGAAAAAGAAAGTCAAGAAGGGAGAGGGTTAACATGTCACGGGGTGGTTAACCAATGTCATAAAACAATATATGTACTACTGTTTAATGAGAAACTATTTGTTCTGTAAACCTTCACTTGAAGTACAATAAATAAATAAATACAATGTAGGCCATTCTGACTTTCCGCTTGCCATTTTTTGTATCTTCTCCTTTCTGTAGATTTGGTACAAAAGAATGTTTAAAAAATATTGTTGAATTATTCCAAACATGTCATGGCCAAGACCCAAGTTGTCAGATGCTTACTTTCAACAAGGGGCTTTGGGGCTGTGAAGATCTCCAGAATGATGTCATTCCAGATGTGGTCTCACTGATGTGGCAGCACTGGGGAGACAGCTGTTCATAGAAACGACTTGCTGCCATTCCACAGACTTTTAAATCAGCAAAGCTGGGGAACTGTACTCACTGGTGCAATGTCATTTGAGGGAAAACATCAAAATAGCCTCAGGTTAAAAGACCACGATGATGAAGTGAATGTTGGCTGCTGTGTGTATTATGTCACTTAGAATGAAACAGGATGACAGTTGAACCCCAAGGAAAGTTTAATGAGCTTGCAGATTTGGCAGTACACATAAAAATTGAAAATACATAATTTATATTTTGACATAGAAGTTCTATTTTCACAGACTTATCCTGGAAGTATGCATAAGGGTATTCATTGAGACCTTGTTTGAACTAATAAAAGCCTGGACACAATCTAAATACCTATCAATAGGGGACTGACTGAGTACATCATTATACATACTGTCTTAGGCTGAATTCTCTAGAGAAGCAAAACCAGTAAAGCGTATAAATACTTATATATAGAGAGATTTATATCAAGAAAATGGCTCATGCAGTTGTAGAGGCTGGAAAGTCTCAAGTCCCTGGGTCAGGCTGGAGGCTTCTCCTGACTCACACAGCTCCAAGGGCTGGTGAACCCAAGATCAGCAGACAAGATGGCAGGTAACCTGCTAGCTCAAGTCCCAAGAACCAGAGGTCAGACGAACAGGAGCCAGCTGCAGGATCTAGGGCGAGCAAAACCCCACGAGCCTTGCCAGAAAGTTCACTTATATTGGATGCAGGCCACGCCCCCAAGGAAACTCCCTTTCAACTGATTGGCTACTCACAAGAGATCCCATCATGGAAGTGATCACATTATATCAGATCTCATCATGGAGGTGATTACATTATACAACTGCCATACTACATCATTATTGCCAAACCACTGAGAATCACAGCCCAGCCAAGTTGACACACAACCTTAATGATCACACATACACAGAGCAAACTCTATGTACTATTATGAAATTATCTTCAAGATATATTAAGTGAGAAAAACAAGGGGCAGAACAGTGTGTATAGTCACTATTTAAGTTACAAAAGAGAAAAACGTACACGAACACTGTCTTAGTTATCTAATGCTGCTGTAGAAGAAATACCATAAGTGAATAGCTTTAACAAACAGAAATTTACTTTCTCACCATGTAGGAGGCTAAAAATCTGAGTTCAGGGCGCTGGCACTAGGGGAGGGCTTTCTCTCTCTGTCGGCTCTTGTGGGGAGGTCCTTGTCTCTTCAGCTTCTGTCTCCTGGTTCTCTGGAAATCTCCATGTGGCTTGGCATCTATCTTCCACTCTCTTGGTTTGCTTAATCCACTCCTTTTATAAGCGACTGAGTCCAGATATACTCTACACTAATCCTGCCTCATTAACATAACAAAGACAACTCATTCTCAAATGAGATTATAACCAAAGGCATAGAGGTTAGGATTTACAACACATATTTTTGGGGGACACAATTCAATCCATAACAAATGCACAGGCTTGTATGGGCATAATCTATTTCTAGAAGGATAAACAAGAAATTATCTGTGGAGAAGGTAACTGGAACACAGTGGTGAGAGGGACACTTAATTTTCACTGCACATCTTTTGGAACTATTTAAATTTTAAAATCATGGGAATACATTACTTGTTCAACACCTTCCTCTGCCTCCCTTGCCCAACAAATAAAATATAAAGTACACGCTGTGTTACAGTTCTTGGAAATTCTTTTTTTACTCTATGGATGAGCTGGAATCTCGTGATGTGGCAGAGTTTAAAGAGTCAATAATAATTCTCTACAATTATGTATTTTCTTTTTTAAAAACAACATTTAAAAATAGCAGCTTGTTCCAACTTCCAAACTTGGGACAAGTATTTCTCCATTATACAGTCAAAGAAGCTGAGGCACAGAGGCAGGCCATCTTCTCAAGGTTACACAGTGGGAGTGAGGAGCAGAGTTGGGATGAGAACTCAGATCTTGGCTCCCAGCCATAAATTCCTTCTCCTAAACCATATTTAGTTGGGCAGAAGCTTCAAAAGTAGTTTTCAGGGGAAGGAAAAGAAAAGCCAGCAAGTTCTGAGAGGCCCTTCTGGCCTAAGGCTTCAGGAGAGTTAAAGCCCTGAGCCAGCTAGAGTCTTCACATAAATGAAATCAGACCAAAATAGACACCACTTACATTCAATGGGAAATTAAAAAGAAAAGGTCCAACTGGTTTCCAGATGTAACTTGAAGGGCCTTAGCTGGAGAGACTTCATTTTAGAATCTGATGCAAAAAGCTCATGATGAGGTTCCTCAACTCAGTGTGTGGATCAGAAATGTACACACATTTGATCTGAGGGAAATGCCCTGCTAAGGACTAGAGGCTTCTTTATAGAATCAAGCTTGTTTGCCTTGAGAAAGCAGCCAATGAATGAATCTAGAAACTGAGGTTTTGCCAGCATAATTTCGGGAGAGAATATAAGAAATAAAGGGCCCATCTCTGTCTTTTGTCTGGGAAGAGAAGCAGAAATCCCAGATTGAAGAAATGAAGATATCATTAAACTGCATAAATGGAGGGAATTTTTTATTTGTTAACTGTTGTGAAGTAGGAGACTAATTTTGCTACATCTTCTATTTCAAAAGACTTCTACAGGTTTCTTTTTAATAAAACTTGTAAGACACTTAGCCTGTATCTTCCACTTAATTTATGATAGATGCAATAAAAAATTAAAAACCTTAAAGCACACAGAGAAAACAAAGTCCTGGCACATGCTACAACATGAATAACCTTGAAAACATGCTGAGTGAAATAAGTCAGTCACAAAAAGACAAATATTGTATGATTCCACTTATATGAAATATCTAGAATGGGTAAGTGTCATGTATTGAATTGTATCCCCCCAAAATATCTGTCAACTTGGCTACGTCAGGATTTCCAGTATTGCAGGACTGTCTACCATTTTGTCATCTGATGAGATTTCCCTGTGTGTTGTAAATCCTATCATTATGATGTAAAGAGATGGATTAGTGGCAGTTATATTGATGAGACCTGCAAGATTAGTGTCTTAAGCCAATCTCTTTTGAGATATAAAAGAGAGAAGCGAGCACAGAGACATGAGGACCTCATACCACAAGAAAGCAGCAACAGGAACAGAGTGTGTCCTTTGGACCCGGGGTCCCTGTGCCTGAGAAGCTCCTTGACCGGGGAAGATTGATTAACAAGGACCTTCCTCCAGAGCCAATAGAGAGAGAATGCTTTCCCCTGGAGCTGATGCCCTGAATTTGAACTTGTAGCCTACCAGACTGTGAGATAATAAACTTCTTTTTGTTAAAGCCATCCACTTGTGGTATTCTGTTAAGCAGCACTAGATGGCCAAGACAGGAAGTGTATAGAGATCAAAGTCTACTAGTGCTTACCAGGAGTGGGTGGGAGGGAGGAGGAGAGGAAGACACAATGCTGATCTTCTGTTAAGGGTGATGGAAAAATTTGAGAATGGTTAATGGTTATGGTTGAACAACATGATGAATGTAATTAATGTTACTGAACTAGGATTGTAGAAATGGCAAATGTTTTATTACCTATATATTTACCACAAAAACCCCAAAACCCTTAAAGCATACAAGAGTATAACTAGTGTGCTACCACACACACACATATACTTATCCATGTGTAACTATCTCTTAAAAATATATATAATCTGGTTAACAGTGGTTGCCTCTCGGGAGGGGAACTATGGAACTTGGAGATGGGACAGGAGGCACAGCACAGCCTTCACTGTACTGTTCAATTTACCATATGCATGCATTATATATTAAAAACAAAACAAATCCTTAAAAAAGCTCAAAGGGAAAAATATGTCTTTATAAAGGAGAGATTCTGTGGTCACCCTGCTAACCAAGTGAGCAAATTTAGGATTATTAAGGGTGCAACAATCTGACATTCTGGGCCTACTAATATGATGCATTAAGAGTTTTTAACCAGAATCAAATCCTTAGATCTAATCTCTGATTAAAAGAAAATACAAAGAGTAGAGGAACTAGTTAAATGACATGTTGTTAGGTGTCATCAAGACGCTTCCAACTCATAGCGACCCTATGTACGATAGAACAAAACACTGCCCAGTCCTGTGCCATCCTCACAATCGTTGTTATGCTTCAGCCCGTTGTTGCAGCCACTGTGTCAATCCATCTCATTGAGGGTCTTTCTCTTTTTGCTGATCTTCTATTTTACCAAACATGATGTCCTTCTCCAGGGGCGGATCTCTCCTGATAACATGTCCAAAGTATGTGAGACACAGTCTCGCCATCTTTACTTCTAAGGAGCAAGCTGGGGACTGCCTGTATAATAATGGCTCTGTGGTTATATGGGATAATGTCTTTTTTAGGAGATGAATGCTAAAGTATGTAGGAGTGACGAGACATGATGCTGGGAACTCATTTTAAAATGGTTCACAGCTCAGAAAAAAATACACACACACACACAGAACGTCAGTCATTGAAGCTATAGTCCCTCAGCTTCAAACTCACTCTTCTATACTCTACTGTGTGGTGCTGGGGGTGGGACTTTGCAAATTACATTTCTCCTTTGCTAGCTCGCCTATTGTTAGTCTTTGCCAAAAAGTGGCACTAGAAGGTGCAAGTCTAGAGGAGTGGCAAGGGACTTAGTCCTTTCTGTTTTGATTCCTGTTCCTGTCAGTGTCACCCTAGCAACAGTTTCTCAGCCTGGCAACCACAGAATTCTTTCCCGTAGGAACAGTTGGTTCAAGCTTTTTCCCCCACAATCCTAGAGCCAGCCTCATTACACTTCTTCAGATATACTAGTAACAGCTGGCATATGCCACCTCTGTCCTAGTTCCACGGGGCCCCTCACTGAAGCTTCTAAACTTTACTTATCTCAAGCTGTTCACCTTGTTCTCCAAGCCCTAGGAATGGTAGCTGCTTCTTGTGTCTACTATCTCTGTGATACTTTAGTATTCTTTTTACCTTTCCAGTTCTACAATACTTGGTTAACAATTCTTTGTATTAAAATATCTGTTAAAGCAACTGGTATAGTTTGTGCCTCCTGACTGGACCTTGACTGATACAGACATTGGTACTGGGAGTCCCAGGAAATAGACCTTCTAAGATGGAACTTTCGAGATGTTTGGATTTGCCTTTGGACTTGAATGCAATGTTGAGTTACCTGCAGTGGAAATGGGATGATGGTAATCATGGCATAGAATAAAACCAAAAACCAAACCCGCTGCCATTAAGTCGATTCTGATTCATAGCAACCCTATAGGGAAGAGTAGAACTGCCCATAGGTTTCCAAGGCTGTAAAATCCTAATGGAAGTGGACTGCCACATCTTTCTCACATGGAGTGGCTGGTAGGTTCAAACAGCTGCACTTTTGGTTAGCAGCCAAGCACTTAACCTCTGCGCTACCAGGGCTCCTTTGGCATAAAGTAGCATTGATTAATCAAATTACTGGCTATAAATTATTGTGATAAAGAACCTAGTGAAGAAGGTGCCTTGGGTGACCAAGTGGCTGCTGGGAGTAATGATGACAAGGACCATGGGCTGAGATGCCTTCCTCTGAGTACACTAGAGTGCTTACAGAAAGAAAACGACAAGCTCAGGTCTTTAAAATCTCAGCTCAATACCCTGTCAGAGAACCGGAGAGCTTCTATGGCAGTTCTAAAAGTATCTCAAATCTAGAGGACATTCAGACATAATATTTCATCGTGAGGGTTGTAGAATTAAATGTAAGTTGAATTCACCGTCTGCATCTCTCATGTCAAAGTTAAGGTAAGCTGGGAGTGTGTCCCCATGAGGACATATGCATGGACTCAGATGAAGCTGAGAATCTTAACCCCCAAGTCACTTGAAGTCTTCTTTGACTGAAGAATTTGTGTGGTAACAAATTCTAGGAGTGTTACACCAAAGAGGACAGAATATAACAGGCCGCATTTACTGATATGTATGCACTTGCAAGAGATTCTGCATTAAATGTGTTAGATTATACAGCAAGAAGTGACTGTAAGAATTTACTTACTTATACGAAACTTGGACTCAACGGTGACCTAAATTTAATGAGATCAAAATACCAGAACTTCCTTGGAATAATGGAGAGAAAGTAATCTAAAGATTTAGGGAGATAGAAATGTTGGGATAAATTTATCATGTGTGATCTTCAAATCTCTTCCCTTGATCCCACTACTAGATCATTCAAGAGGGCCCAGAGGACACTCTCTTCACTAAGGTATTGAGCAATTCATTAATGACAAGAGCACTGGTATCCTTGAAAATCTCTGTGGTGGCTGTTCTTTTAGGCTAGTGTAACAGCAGAAGATGCTAAAATGGGTTCACTAATTTCAGTGGGGATTATGGAATCCCAGAGTAGCAAAGGCCAAGTGGCAGTACTCAATCACTACAGATACTTCCAAACTCCCTGAGGGACTGAATTGCTGGGCAGAGGGCTGTGGGGACCATGGTCTCAGGGAACATCTAGCTCAACAGTTTATAAAGACAATGTTCCACATTCTACCTTGGTGACTAGCATCTGGGGTCTTAAAAGCCTGTGAGCAGCCATCTAAGATACTCCACTGGTCTCACCCCTTTGGGAGCAAGGGAGAATGAAGAGAACAGAATACAAGGAAAAGATATAGTCCAAAGGACTAATGGACCACAGCTACCAAGGCCTCCACCAGACTGAGTCCAGAACAGCTAGATGGTGCCAGGCTACCACCACTGACTGCTCTGACCGCGATCATAACAGAGGGTTTTGGACAGAGCTGGAGAAGGATGTAGAACAAAATTCTAACACACACACAAAAAAAAAGACCAGATTTACCGGCCTGAAAGAGACTGGAGAATCCCCGAGAGTATGGCCGCCAGACACCCTTTTAGCTCAGTGGCGAAGTCACTTCCAAGGTTCACCGTTCAGCTGGAGATTGGACAGCCCCATAAAATAAAACAGGACTAATGAGGATGTATATTTTCACAAAAAGAAAAAAAAGGTCCTCCAAGGCCGAGAAGAGAGCGTGTTGACATGTCGTGGGGTTGTTAACCAATGTCATAAAACAGTATGTGTACTGTTTAATGAGAAAATATTTGTCCTGTAAACCTTCACCTAAAGTACAATAAAAAAATTTAAAAGTTTTTTTCTTATCTTCATTGTGCATTAGGTGAAAGTTTACAGTGCAAATTAGTTTCTCATTCAAAAATTTATACACAAATTGTTTTGTGACATTAGTTGCAATCCCTGCAATGTTGTCAGCACTCTCCCCCCTTCCACCCCAGGCCCCATGCCCATTCACCCAGTTTTCCTGTCCCTTCCTGCCTTCTCCTCTTTGCTTTTGGGCAGGTGTTGCCCATTTGGTCTCATATACTTGACTGAATGAAGCATGTTCCTCACATTTGTTATTGTTTTATAAAACCAAAAAAACCAAACCCACTGCCATCAAGTCGATTCAATACCTACTCACAGAGACCCTGCAGGGCAGAGTAGAACTGTCCCATTGGATTGCCAAGACTATAATCTTTATGGAAGCAGACTGCCACATCTTTCTCCGGAGAAAGTGGGTTCAAACCGACGACCTTTCAGTTAGCAGCTGAGGCCTTAACCACTATGCAACCAGGGCTCCTTGTTTGTTTTGTAGGCCTGTCTAATCTTTGCCTGAAAGGTGGACTTCAGGAGTGGTTTCAGTTCTCAGTTAGGAGTGTGTCCGGGGACCATAGTCTTGGGGGTTTCTCTAGTCTCTGTCAGACCAGAAAGTCTGATCTTTTTTTGTGAATTTAAATTTTGTCCCACATTTTTCTCCCGCTCTGCCCTGGACCCTCTGTTGTTATCCCTGTCAGAACAGTTGGTGGTGGTTGCCAGACACCATCTAGTTCTTCTGGGCTTGCTCAGACTGGTGAAGGCTGTGGGTCCATTAGTCCTTACCAAAAAAAGACCAAACCCATTGCTGTCCAGTCGATTCTGAATCATAGTAACCCTATAGGATTGACTAGAACTGTCCTATAGGGTTTTCAAGGAGTGCCTGGTGGATTCAAACTGCTGACCAAGCAGCCGTAGCTCTTAACCACTACACCTCCCCATTAGTCCTTGGGACTAACATTTTCCTTGTGTCTTTGGTCTTCTTCATCCTCCTTTGCTCCGGACAGGACGGGACCAACAGATGTATCTTAGATGACTGCTTACAAGCTCTTAAGACCCCAGACGCTACTCACCAAAGTACTATGTAGACAATTTTCTTTATGAAATATGTTATGCCAATTGACCTAAATGTCCCCTGAGATCATGGTCCCCAGCCATCAGCCTCAGTAACTCGGTCCCCCCAAGGTGTTTGGATGTGTCTAGGAAGCTTCTATGACTTTGCTTTGGTCAAGTTGTGCTGACTTTCCCTATATTGTGTGTTGTCTTTCCCCTCACCAGTTAACATGTCTACTGCCTAGTTAGTGATATCCCTCTCCACCCTTCCCCTCCCTCTTAACCATCAATGTTTTTTTTTTTTCTGTGTGTAAACCTTTTCTTGGGTTTTAATAATAGTGATCTCATACAATATTTGTCCTTTTGTGATTATTTCACTCCATAACACCCTCCAGATTCATCCATGTTGTGAGATGTTTCATGGATTCATCATTGTTCTTTATCTTTGCGTAGTATTCCATTATATGTATACACCATAATTTGTTTATCCATTCATCTGTTGATGGGCACTTAAGATTGTTTCCATCTATTTGCTATTGTGAATGCTGCTGCAATGAACATGGATTTGCATATGCCTATTCACGTGAAGGCTCTTATTTCTCTAGGATATATTCTTAGGAGTGGGACTGCTGGATCATATGGTATTTCTATTGCTAGCCTTTTAAGGAGGTGCCATATTATTTTCCATAGTGGTTGTACCATTTTACATTCCCACCAGTAGTGCATAAGAGTTCTAATCTCCCCACAACCTCTCCAACATTTGTTATTTTCTGTATTTTTTTTTTTTTTTTGATTAGTGCCAGTAATGTCAGAGTGCAATGGTTTCTCATTGTAGTTTTGATCTGCACTTCTCTAATGGCTAATGACTGTGAGCATTTCATCATGTGGCTGTTAGCTGCCTGCCTGTCTTCTTTAGTGAAGTGCCTGTTCATATACTTTGCCCATTTTAAAATTGGATTATTTGTCTTTTTGTTGTTGAGGTGTTGAAGTATTCTACCGATTTTAGAGATTAGACCATTGTCAGATATGTTGTAGCTAGTTTTTTTTTTTTCTCCTAGTGTATAGGTTCTCTTTTTACTCCTTTGGTGAAGTCTTTTGATGAGCATAAGTGTTTAATTTTTAGGAGCTCCCAGTTATCTAGTTTATCTTCTGGTGTGTTTCATTGTTAGTTATGGTTTGTATTCTATGTATGTCATGTATTAGGGTCCCTAGCATTGTCCCTATTTTTTTCACCATGATCTTTATCATTTTAGGTTTTGTATTTAGGACTTGGATCCATTTTGAGTTAGTTTTGTTTATGGTGTGAGGTATGGATCCTGTTTCATTTTTTTACACATGGACATCCAGTTTTGCCAATACCATTTGTTAAAAAGACTGTCTTTTCCCCATTTAATAGACTTTGGTCCTTTGCAAAGATCAGCTGACCAGAGCTTGATGGATTTACGCCTGGGTTCTCAATTCTATTCCATTGGTCTACGTGTCTGTTTTTGCACCAGGATGTTTTCACTACCTTAGCTGTATAGTAGGTTCTGAGATCAGGTAGAGTGAAGCCTCCCACTTTGCTCTTTTTCCTTAATAATGCTTTACTTATCCGGGGCCTTTCATTTCCATATAAAGTTCATGATTAGTTTTTCCATATTGTTAAAAAGAATGCTGTTGTTATTTGGATCAGGACTGCAATATATTGTAGATTGCTTTGGGTAGCACTGACATTTTCACAGTGTTGTCTTCCTATCCATGAACATGGTATGTTTTTCCATTTATGTAGGTCTCTTTTGGTTTCTTGCAATAGTGTTTAGTAGTTTTCTTTGTATAGAACTTTTATGTCCCTGGATAGATTTGTTCCTATATATTTTATCTTTTTAGGGGCTATTAGAAACAGTATTGTTTTCCTGATCTCCTTTTTGAAGTTCTCTTTGTTGGTGTATAGGAATCCAACCGATTTTTGTATGTTTATCTTATATCCTGCTACTCTGCTGAATCTATAGTTTCAGTAGTTTTCCTGTGGAATCTTTGGGGTTCTCTGGGTATAGGACCATATCATCTGCAAATAGGGATAGTTTTACTTCTTCCAGTCCAATTAGGATGCCTTTTATTTCTTTTTCTTGCCTCACTGCTCTAGCTAGGACTTCCAGCACCATCTTAAATAGGAGTGGTGATAAAGGGCATCCTTGTCTTGTTTCCATTCTCTGGGGGAATGCTTTCAGATTCTCTCCATTGAGGATACTGTGGGCTGTGGGTTTTGCATAGATGCCCTTTATTATGCTGAGGAATTTCCCTTCTATTTTACTGACGGTGTTTATCAGGAATGGGTGTTGGACTTATCAAATGCCTTTTCTGCATCGACTGAGATAATCATGTGATTTATTTCTTTTGATTGATTTTCTAATGTTGAACCATCCTTGCATACCTGGTATGAAACCAACTTGGTCATGATGTATTGTTTTTTTGTTTCTTTTTGATACGATGCTGAATTCTATTGGCTAGAATTTTGTTGAGAATTTTTGCATCTGTACTCATGAAAGATACTGGTCTGTAATTTTCTTTTTTTGTGGTGTCTTTGCCTGGCTTTGGTATCAGGTTTTGCTGGCTTCATAGAATTAATCTGGGAGTATGCCTTCCTTTTCTATGCTCTTAAATAGTTTGAGTAGTACTGGTGTGAGCTCTTCTCTGAGTGTATGGTAGAATTCTCCAGTGAAGCAGTATGGGCCAAGCTTTTTTGTTGTTGTTGTTGGGAGTTTTTTTTAATTACTTCTTCAATCTCTTCTCTTGTGATGGGTCTGTTCAGATTTTCTATCTCAGTTTGTGTTAATTTAGGTACATACGTGTTTCTAGAAATTTGTCCATTTCCTCTAGGTTCTCAAATCTTCTCTTTCTTAGTATTCTGTTATGATCCTTTTTATTTCAGTTGGGTCTGTTATAATGTCCCCTATCTCATTTCTTATTTGGGTTATTTGCTTCCTTTCCTGTTTTTCTCTTGTCAGTTTGGCCAATGGTTTGTCAATTTTGTTGAGCCTTTCAAATAATCAACTCTTGGTCTTGTTGATTCTATTGTTTTCCTGTTCTCTATTTCATTTCTTTCTGCTCTAATCTTTATTATTTCCTTTCTTCTGGTGTCTGTGGGCTTCTTTTGCTGTTCTCTTTCTATTTGTTCAAGATGTAGGGCTAGCATTTTGATTTTGGCCCATTCTTCTTTTTTGATGTGTGCATTTATTGCTATAAATTGACCTCTGAACATTGCCTTTGCTGTGTACCAAAGGTTTTGGTATGCTGTGTTTTCATTCTCATTTGACTCTAGGAATTTTTTTTATTCCCTCTTTGATTGCTTCTATTACCCAATTGTTTTTAAGCAAAGTGTTATTCAGTTTCCATATATTTGATTTTTTCCCTTGCTCTTCCTGTTATCAATTTCTACTTTCATGGTGTTGTGATCAGAGAGAATGATTTGCATTATTTTGATGTTCTGGATTTTATTGAGGGTTACTTTGGGGCCTAAAATGTGGTCTATCTTGGAGAATGTTCCATGTGAATTGGAATTTTGCTGATCTTGGGTGGAGTGTTCTATATGTCTACGAGGTCAAGTTGGTTGATTTTGGCCTTTGATCTTCTGTATCGTTGTTGAGTTTCTTTCAAGATGTTCTGTCCTTTACCGACAGTGGTATATTGAAGTCTCCTACTATTATTGTGGAAATGTATATTTCTGTTTTTCAGTGCTGTTAAGAGTTTATGTATTTTGGAACCCTGTCATTGGGTGTGTAGATATTTATTAAGGTTATATCTTGGTGGATTGCCCTTTCAATCATTATATAACGTCCTTCCTTGTCTCTTATGGTTGATTTTGCCTTAAGGTCTATTTTATCTGAGATTAGTATTGCCACTCCTGCTCATTTGGTTACTGCTTACTTGATGTTTTTTTTTCCAGTCTCTGATTTTTAATGTATTTATGTCTTTCTGTCTAAGCTGTGTCTCTTTTAAACAGCATATTGATGAGTAGTGTTTTTTTATCCACCCTGCCACTCCCTGTCTCTTTACGGTGCATTTAAGCCATTTACATTCAGTGTGATGATTGACAGGTATAAGTTTATTGCTGTCATATTGTTGTGCTTTTTTTTTTTCTGTGGTGCTGATGTTTTCTTTATTCCTATTGCCTTCCATGCTGAGTTCCTTTTGTTTGTGGGTCTTCTTTCATTATTATAGATTTTGTGTTTACTGAGTCTTTACATTTTTCTTTTTTCTTTTGATGAGTAAGTAGGTTTGTTAACTTTCTTTGTGGTTACCTTGAAATGTACCTTTATTTTCCTAAGTTTAAACCAGTCTTTCATTTCTTGATATCACCTTGACTTCCTATCTTAGTTATCTAGTGCTGCTATAACAAAAATACCACAAGTGGATGGCTTTAACAAACAAAAATTTATTTTCTCACTGTCTAGGTGGCTAGAAGTCCAAATTCAGGGCACCAGATCCTAGGGAAGGCTTTCTCTCTCTGTTGGTTCTGGAGGAAGGTTCTTGTCATTAATCTTCCCCGGTCTAGGAGCTTCTCAGTGCAGGGACCAGGGTCCAAAGGACACGTTCCGCTCCCAGTGCTTCTTTCAGGGTGGCCTGAGGTCCCTCTCTTCTCTGCTCAATTCTTTATTTTATATCCCAAAAGAGTTTGATTCAAGTTACAACCTAATCCTGTAGATAACTGCCTCTAATCTTGCCTCACTGACATCATAGAGGTTAGGATTTACAACATAAAGGATACTCATATCAGACCACAAAATGGTGGACAACCACACAGTACTGGGAATCACGGCCTAGCCAAGTTGATACACATTTTTGAGGGACACAATTCAATCTGTAACACTCTCCATATGAAGGTTGTGTAATGACACCGTTTGTGCCCTTTTTTGTTTTGACATTGTTGTCATTTACAGATCAATGTCTCTGATTCTGTGTTTTCAGTCTTCTATGTTTGAGAATTTTTTACCTGGGTTGGTATCTGGCTGATACTGTCCTGCGTCTGATGTTTTTGGTTCTCTAGCTGAAGGACTCCCCCCTTTTATATTTCTTGTAAGTTCAGTCTGGTTTTTACAAATTCCTTTAATTTCTGTTTATCTGGAAATGTCCTTGTCTTAGCCATCTAGTGTTGCTCCAACAGAAATACCACAAGTGGATGGCTTTCACAAAGAGAAATTTATTTTCTCACAGTCCAGTAGGCTAGAGGTCCAAATTCAGGGCGTCAGCTCCAGGGGAAGGCTTTCTTTCTGTCAGCTCTGGAGGAAGGTCCTCGTCATCATCAGTCTTACCCCGGACTAGGAGCTTCTCTGCGCATGAACCCCAAGGGTCCAAAGGATGCGCTCTGCTCCTGGTGCTTATTCCTTGGTGGTATGAAGTCCCCGTCTCACTGCTCACTTCTGTCTTTTATATCTCAATAGATTGCCTCAGGACACAATCCAGTCTTGTAAATTGAGTCCTGCCTCACTAACACAACTGCTGCCCATCCTCCCTCATTAACATCATAGAGGTAGGATTTATAACATATAGGAAAATCACACAGTACCGGGAATCATGGCCCAGCCAATCTGATACACACATTTTTTGGGGGACATAATTCAATCCATGACAGTCCTGATTTTGCCATTGTATTTGAGAGACAATTTTGCTGGATATATAATTCTTGGTTGGCAACTTTTTTCTTTCAAGGTTTTATATATGTTATCCCTATGCAAAGGCATTCGACTGTGTGGATCATAACAAATTATGGGTAACAATGCAAAGAATGGGAATTCCAGAACACTTAATTGTGCTCATGAGGAACCTGTACATAGATCAACAGGTGGTCGTTTGAAGAGAACAAGGGGATACAGCGTGGTTTAAAGTCAGGAAAGGTATGCGTCAGGGTTGCATCCTTTCACCATACTTATTCAATCTGTATGCTGTGCAAATAATATGAGAAACTGAACTATATGAAGAACGGGGCACCAGGATTGGAGGAAGACTCATTAACAATCTGTGCTGTGCAGATGACACAACCTTGCTTGCTGACAGTGAAGAGGACTTGAAGCACTTACTGATGAAGATCAAAGACTACAGCCTTCAGTATGGATTACATGTCAAAGAAAACAAAAATCCTCACAAGTATAATAAGTAACAACATAATAAATGCAGAAAAAACTGACGTCAAGGATTTTCTTTTACTTGGATCCACAATCAACACCCATGGAAGTAGCAGTCAAGAAATCAAACGATGCATTGCCTTGGGCAAATCTGCTACAAAAGATCTCTTTAAAGTGTCAAAAAGCAAAGATGTCACTTTAAGGGCTAAGGTGTACCTGACCCAAGCCATGGTGTTTTCAATCCCTCATATGCATGCGAATTCTGGACAATGAATACAGAAGACTGAAGAAGAATCGACGCCTTTGAATTACAGCACTGATGAGTAACAGTAAATATACTATGGAGTAGAGGGTTAGTGAAAAAGAGGAAGGCCCTCAAAGAGACGGATTGACACAGCGGCTACAACAATACGCTTAAGCACAATGATCTTAAGGATGGCGCAGGACCGGGCAGCGTTTTGTTCTGTCATACATAGGGTCACTATGAGTCAGAACCAACCCGACAGCACCTAACAACAACAATAACAACAATATCCCATAGCCTTCCTGTCTGCATGATTTCTGTGGAGTAATTAGAGCTAAGTCTTACTGTTTCCCCTTTGTAGGTGCTGTCAGGATTCTTTGTCTTTGGTTTTGGCAAATTTGATTATGATGTGTCTTGGTGACTTTCTTTGGGGGTCTATCCCGTATGGAGTCTGTTGAGCTTCTTGGATGGATATCTTCTTGTCTTTCATGATATTATATTTCTGCCAGCAAATCTTCGACAATTCTCTCTGTGCTTTCCATTGCCTCCCAGTTCTGCAACTTGGATCATGGCACAAATTTTTCTTTGATAGTGTCCCACATAATTCTTAGGCTTTCTTCATTTTTCTTCATTCTTTTTTCTGGTTTTTCCTCAAATAAACTGGTGTCAAGGGATTTGTTTTCAAATTTGATGATTCTGTATTCCATTGTTTCAGTTCTGCTCTTATATCCTTTTATTGAATTGTCTATTTCTGAAATTTTGTCTATTTTTAAACTTTCAGATTTCTATTTGCTGTTTTTGTATGGTTTCTAATTGTCATTTTGTTCTTGTATTGTTTTCCTCAATTCTGTGTCTGTTTTCCTTGATTTTGCCTGTTTTTGTCTGTTTTCCTTGATCTCTAGGAGAGCCCTGTATATTAGTTTTTTGAATTCTTTATCAGGTAGTTCCGTTGCCATTTCTTCCCCTGGAAGGTTTCCTAGTTCTTATTTTGATCACTTGCTGGAGCCATCTTATCCTGCTCCTTTATGTGACTTGATATTGTTTTCTCCAATGCATCAAGAAGTTATCATATTTATTTATTTATTGTATTCTTGTTTGCTGCATCCTGAGCTTTTATTTTGATATATCTGAGTAGGCTGGGCATGTGTGCTACTATGGTCACTAATCTGGCCACATTGAAGCTCTCACTTCCTGTCTCCTGGTGGGCGGGGCAGCCACTGGGTGTGAGAGCATGGGTCTCTGTTCGTTGGTCTTGTGGGACTGGTAAGGATGTAGCTGGTGTTTCTGGTAAGGTGATATATCTGTCCAGCTGGTCACCTGGCTGTGCATGCAGGGGGCATTCACCTTGGTTGCTGGGTTGGGTGCTGTGTTTTCAATCTGCCTACTGCTGAGTGGTTGGGGCAAGGGTTCTTGGTTGTCAGTCACTGGGTGGGTGGTGCAGAAACTCTCACTGATGATCCTGGGTGGGCAGAGCTGCATGGGGGTGTTCAGAGTGGGCACAAGCCTCCAGTTGCAGGGGTGGGGAGGAGTATAGAGGGTGAAGCAGGAGGGATATTGCCTGTCCATGGGTGATCAGTTGGAGGGTGTGCTCCTGTCCGGTAGAGTGCATCTTGGGGGAGGTTGTGCAGATAGTCCTTGGGCTCCTGGTGCAGGTGGCTGTAGGGAACAGCAACCACCGCAGGTCCTCGGGTTCCTAGCAAAGGTAGCTGGAGGAAGGGGGAGGCACCGCCCACCCTCAGGCCCCCAGTATAGGTGGCTGAGTGGAGTGCGAGGTACAGCCAACTCTCAGACCCCCAGCGCGAGGGGCCAGAGGGAGTGACATGCACCGCTGGCCCTCAGGACCCTAGCATGGGTGGTGGAGTGAGTAGGAGCACCGGTGGCCCTCAGGCCCCTGGCGTGTGTGGCTGGACGGAGTAGGAAATGCTGCAGGTCCGCAGGCCCCCAGCATGAGTGGCTGAGCGGAGAGGTGGGTGCCTCCAGTCTGTGGACTCCCAGCTTAAGAGGAGAGGCAGTGGTGGGTATTGCCAGACTTTGATCACATGCAGGAAGGGGGAATGGACAAGGAGAGTGGGGAGCCCCACAGGCCAGTGGGCCTCCGGAAAGGGGTGCTGGGATGGGTGTGGTGGGTGGGATGCATGCATTTAACTTTCACAGGGTGGGAAGCACTCCTGCCTGGCTCTGGACGTCAGTCGCTCTTGCTTGGCTAAACCAGGCGATGGGGGTCTTGGCTGGGAACACTGCTTGCTTTGTCTCAATATAACTACAGTGTGATGGTTCAGCTGGCAGGGTACTGGGGATCCGTAATTTTCCGTGTCCACTGTTTTTATACTGTCTCTTCTTCCACTTGACGCTCAGTCCAATTCTTCAGCCTTGTCTTTGATGCTCAGGGTTCCAAAGTTATCTATATCCGATTCACGTTTTCTTGGGTCTTTAAGAGGGACATTATGAAGCATCTGACTACTCCATCATCTTGGACCACCTCCTGAGGTAATTTAAATAATGCACAGCAGGAAAATGGTAATCCTCACTTAAATTCACCTATTTGTCCAGTTCAGAAGTTTGATGGATCTGGATAATCTCTCTGGATTACTGTAAATTTAATCAGGTGATTACTTAAATTGTAGCTACTATTCCAGATGTGATATTTTTATTAGAGCAAATAAATCACTACAATCCCTGGCAGCTGGTATACTGTTCCACCTGCCTAAACCCATTGCTGTTGAATGAGCAAGACAAAACAAGAGATGATTCATTTGGCAGACCACTTGGTTCCTATAAGTTGAGGGCTATGGACTTCACACAGCTAGTAAGTAGCTGAGCCAGGACTGGAATCCATTTTTGTATTAAAATAAGATTTAGAGGAAAACTACAAAACAGAAGAAAAATAGTCTCAGGTATCTCTTTATTCTCAGAAGATAATGTACAAAATACACTGAATTTGATGATTACCTTAGACGGTCTTCCAAATTAAGTAGACTTTGAAAACTTCAAATTTGACTTTTCCAAATGCTTGCAAAAGTAGATATTATTTTGATGTAATTTAGTGCTGATGAGCCTCTTTACTATAAATATCCAGAATGTGCCTATTTGTTTGTTTTTACTGAGACGTAATTCACATATCATAAAATCCAGCCTATTATAGAGTGTGTATCTATTTGGTTTTCTCATTGGATTCTGTCTGAAAATGCTGATCTATTTACTCACTTCAAGTAGCTTTCATTGACTTAGAAAAGCAACCACAATATCAAAAATCCACATGCTCATGTCAGTTTTATACAAAAAACTATTTCTATCCTCTTTCCTATCCTTTTCCCCCAATGATTTCTTGAAATCTGGTAGCCACTGGCTCAATTAGAGTCCTCTCTGCTAATTTTGAGCCAGCAGAGGCTCAGGTGAGTCATTTTTAATTTCAGCTACAATACCTTTACTAGAGATATTCAACATCAGGTATTATTTAGCAAAATCAGTACTGTGAATAAGCTTGCTTTCAGCCAATCCTGCACAAAGTCACATCTGCTGGTCATAAAGATTATGTCTTTATCCTGTCTTGAATACTTTTTGCAATTATCAATGACCTTAATTATATAGCAGGGGTCTCTGGGTGGTGCAAAGGGTTAAGTGCTTGGCTACTGACTGAAAGGTTCGCAGTCTGAATTCACCCAGAGGTGCCTCAGAAGAAAGACCTGCTGATCTACTTCCAAAAGATCACAGCCATTGAAAATCCTATGGAGCACAGTTCTACTCCAAAACTTGTGGGGTCACTATGAGTCAAAATCAACTCAATGGCAACTTTTTTTTTTCTTTTTTAAATTATATAGCAAAAATATAAAACAATGACCTTCTCCTTGGGGGGGTGGGGGTGGGAAGAAACCAACACATATGACTTATATGTGCCAATATATGGACCATTGTGGGAGGCTTTTTAAATTCACACACACACACATAAAATCCAAGTTTCTTCATCTCAGCACACACTGCAGCCTCTTTCACTTGTTCAGAGAAGCAGGGGTGGGAGGGGGGAAGGGATGATAGGAGGAGACGGACTGTTGCAGAGTTTGGAAATGAATTAAAAACTCTAGTTAGCCATTTCCTTTAAAAATGTCTTTTGAGGTTTTGTTTCAGAGCAGAAATAAATCAATTTAGCCTAAGAGAGAATTCTAGTAAACTTAATGAAAGATTGGCTATTAAAGGTCATTTACTTCTGGCATTACATCCTTGCCCTGCTATTGTATTGTTAGGTACCAGGCTTCATCTGTGCCCTTGTTCTCATCCCTATTTCCTTGCTATCTTTATATCTGCAAACAAACTAAACTTTACACTCATCCGTATTTGTTCTTAAAGCAGTTTTGGGAATTTCCCCCACTGTTCTTGATGTTAGATCATAACAGGAAAAATAAGAACTTAAATTCTGTAACTATTTTTTTAAATGAAAAGGCATGTATTTATATTTACTAATAAAAGGATTTTGATGGAATAGGGACAAAGCTGAGTTTTATGTATAAAATATAAACTTCAATTTGCAGTACTCAAGAGGTATTTAAACTTAGCATTCAGGCTTCATTCCCCCTTACCATTATAAAAATGCTGTAATTACCCATCTTCCAAATAAAACTTTGTGAGCACCCCTGAGTCTTTCCATGACATAAATTCCTAGCGGGAGAAATCTTCAAAGTGCTATGAAAAACCAATAGAGGAACTACAATTAGTGTTATTATAATAAAAAAATTAGAAGGAGTAGGAAGGGAGATGGATATGTTATAGATAAAACCTTATCTATTATCAAGAGAAGTAAATACATAACTGAAAGTTGATAAATCAAGACTGGCATATGCACTTCGTATGACAATATTTAGCTATATGGGTGGAAGACCTTGAATTACTCCAGTAATTTCATATCAATCTACTTATGGGTTTTTTTTTTTTCTAATTTTTACTCTGGTCCTTCCGAAAGTTTTGAAGTGTCTTAGAAAAACACATGTAAGTATGAAATAAATGAGGAAATTGAGGTAAAGGGCAAATAAGTGTAGGAAAAATAAGAGGAGGCAGAGGACAAAAGAATCCATTGGAAATGTTTGGGATACTGGTTAAGAATGAAACCCTTGACCTTATCTCAGACCCACTCAATCAGAATCTCTAGGGAAAGACTCAAGAATCTCCTTTTCAGCAGCCTTGATGCCTTAAAGTCCTGAAGTAATTAAAAGAAGATAAGGAATGACTAACAGAATATTAGGATATTTCTTAATGTCATAGTATTTAGACCACGGGAGCTAGGGAAATGGACATTGTGAGACTAACTACAAAGAGAACATTAAAAAGTGTTCTTGTTAGTTGCCTTTGAGTTGATTCCATCTCATGGTGACCCCATGTGTTACGGAGTAGAACTACTCCATAGGGTTTTCTTGGCTGTAATCTTAAGGAAGCAGATCACCAGGCCTATCTTTTGCAGTACCGCTGGGTGGGTTCAAACCACCAGTTTTTAGGTTAGCAGTCAAGTGCAAACTGCTTGCGCCACCTAGGAACCTTAACATTAAAATAATAATAAATCTTACATAAGCTGGAATTACCCCTTCTCCCACTATATTTCCACAACTCTCTTCTGATTTCATTAACCTCCCGATAACAACCCTCACAGACATGAGAAGACTGTCATTTTGTTCTTTGACTTTTATTCTTAACTTGAAGATGCTTGTTCTGGGAGGTTTTCTCTTTTCTCTTGGCTCAATTCCTAGACTACTGCACCATTTAGCTGGATATTCTGGTGCTCTGGCATCTTCTTTATGTATCACATCAACAGATTAAACAGATACTCAGAATTAGAAAAATCCCATGTATCAATTAGGCAGTGATATTTAATCTTTTCTGCTGCTTGTGTTCCTCTTATTCCAAAATATTTTCACATTCCTCATTAAAAGGTGAAGCTGCTTACTTTTTCAAACTTAGGATTTGATATATCATAAATACGAGTGATAATTACAACTTAATTTTACAATGACATTAAGAATACATTAAAAGTGTATCAGCTTACAGTGACTTCTGTTGTAGCTTTTGTTCAATGATGTCTGAAAAACGAGGAACCTTTTTTGAAATAGCCACACGAATGTCATCACTCATATTAGAGCAGCTTCTAGATTTTGTTTTAAAATGTAAAAGTGATGAAAATCCCAACTCACAAAGGTATGTAGTTGCAAACGGCACAAGGATTTCTAGAGCTGTCTTTGCCAGATTTGGAAATACTGTGAATTGAGCACACCAGAAATCTTCAAGCTTCATTGTCTCAAATTCCATTAGGATTTGGCCACTAGCTCGTAATTCAGCAAGATCATTTTTCATTAAATAACCATCATCGATAAAATCCAGATTAAAAAGGAATGGATCCAGTATCCATTTACTTGCCTCATCAAGATATCCAACAGAAAAATATCCACGAAAGAAGTTGCTCAGCTGTTGCAGATGTAGTGTTATTTCGGCTGCAATGCGTGCTCCTTCATTATCTGAAACAACTATTTCTTCAAGAAAAGGAAAGTTGGTAAAATTTCTCTTCTCAATTCGCTTTAGCCAAAACGGAAACTTCCTAACAAAAGCAGATAACTTCTCTCTAGCTGATACTGTGTTCATCCCAGTCCTTTGCATAGATGCGCTAAGTTCATTTAGGTGTTTGAATAAATCTGCAAGGTATGCTAAATGAATTTTAAACTCTTCATTTTCAAAGCTATCAACTAAATTACTGCTTTGGTGGTGAAGAAACTGATTTATTTCTTCATACATTTCAAAAATGTGAGTAAGTATTTGGCCTCGGGAAAGCCACCTCATTTCAGTATGGAAAAGGAAGATGCTGTACTCTATACCAATTTCTTCAAAAAAAGCCTGAAAGATGCGATGATTTGGAGCTCGTCCTTTGATGAAATTTATTACCCTCACCACAGTAAACAGAGCATCTGTCAATTTTGATGGCAATGTCTTTGTGACAAGTGCATGAGGGTTCAACATACAATGTGTGATCATGATATGAGGTACCTCTTTCTTCACATAGGTAACAAATTCTGAATTTTCTCCTAGCATAGAAGAAGCACCATCAGTACAAATGGAGCCACATACATCAAGTGCTAGCTTATGTTTCAAAAAGAAGTCTCTGAAGAGATTGAACACATCTGTTCCTTTCATGGTTAAACGCAATGGTTCACAGAATAGGAATTCTTCTATGATCTCTTTTTCTTTTATATATCGCACAAATGCCATTAGCTGACTGCAGTCATCCATGTCAGTTGTCTCAGCAAGCTGGATACCCACTTTAAGAGGACTGGCTTTGATATCTTCTAGAACTTGTTGTAAGATATCCTGGCTCATTTCATCAATTCTAGAATGGATCACATCATCTGATAAGGGAACCTGCTGAAGCTTCTTTTGTGCATCTGGTCCCAAAACTATTTGTGCTATTTCCAATGCACAAGGTTTCACTAATTTTTCAGCTATTGTATGAGGATTCTTTTCCTTGGCACATAAATATGCAAACTGATATGAGGCTTGTAATAAGGCATCCTCTTGAGATGCAACTCCAAGTACTTTCAAGGTTTCACTCTGATCAGATGGTGCTGGCATATGTTTTAGGCTATTGAGATCATGCCCAGCTATACCACCATGCTGTCTATTAAAGTGGTCAGACAGTTTTGATGGTCTGAGATCAGCATTTGAAAATACTGAGTTACACAAAACACACTGTGGGCGTTGAGTTCCATCAACCTCTGTCGTACAGGTGAACCAGTAACGAACATAATCATCATCCCATTTGCGTTTCTTTGACATGGCATACAAAAATTCTCAGGTGGTACTCCAGAGATGCTGCCGAATTTTGCTTTGGGAGTAAAATACAACCCACACATTAAAAATTAGTGGTTAGCCAAATTAAAACAAAGCCACATCACATGCCATCCTGTCTTCTGTGCACATGTCAAGAAATATCCCACATGTCAGTTCAAAGTAAGTCATGACAGCATTAAAGTCCAAATTAAAGCTAGCAACTCAGCTAATTCCCTAGAATAAATGACTTGCCAACCAAGTTATATACAGAAGATTTGAGTTTAGGCAAGTTGCATAGTTATAGCTAAATTTGTTTTCAATGATGTATGTTCCACACAAATCTGGCACATTTTGTAGCCCCAAAAAGGGCATCTCACTACCACGCCCTTCTTCCATCTTTCCCCAAGGATGCATGCATCTTCAGTTAAGAACCACTGAACAGAGGAAGGAGTAATGTAAATACTGTAAGGAAGGGCAGATTATGACATGGTGAGTATTTAAGTAGGAAAGGATTAAACAGGTCTGTCTTGAGCAGCTTAGACTCCAACTTAAGCAGAGAATTCCAAACAGGCCTGTAAGTATGATTAAGCCATCGCTGATACAGAGGTAGGCTACAAATTTGGCTCAGAGCTTCCTTGCTGCTAGAGTAAAGTGTATACAACACACTAGCAGTCCATGATTCGTATACTAATAAAGCAAAAACAAGGTGCTCCGGAGAAAAGCAACTACTCTTATCACTGAGATTTCAGAAAAATTCCTCTCATAGGAGGACAGCCTTAAGTATAGTAAGGAATTTCATGATGCTTTTTCATATAACTACCCTCTGAAAAAGCAGCCAAGAAATAAGCCTAAACAACAGAATGGAAATAAGCACCCTTCTAAGGTTTGGCTTAACCCAAGGACAGGATACAGAAGGCAGTGGTTCTCCAGTTTAGTAAATGGAGGAATCATCTGAGTCTCTTTCTAAAACGCAGATTCCTAGGCCCCAATCCCAGCGATTCTGATTCTCCAGCTCTGGAGGAGGACCGCAGAATTTGTATTTTAAACAAGCATTTTAGGTAACTCTTATGAATAATAATTAGAATAGTGATCCTTAACAAGAGTTTCCCATCACATTCACTGAGAATCTGTTTCAAAGTATACACGTCCTTGTACCATCTCAAAACTAATAAATCGTTTTAGTAGGTCAAAAGAATCTGAAATAAAGTTGTCCAGGTGATTCTGATGCATATCCTAGTGAATAGTCCCATTGAGAGGAATGAAAGCATATTTATCAGGTCAATCCCTAGATCACAGATATTCTAGGTTGCCAAGTGAACAGTCCAAATTACTTTAACACACATTTAAGCATTGTGAGTTGATGACAACCTCCTGTGAAAGTTGAGGGATCTAAAAAGAAAGCCATACCTTTTCTCTTTTTCTTCCTCTTCAGCAATGAGCAAAGGTATAATCCATAGGTAGGCTTAAATATACCTTAGAAAACAGTCTATCTCCAAGATAAATAAGTGATCTCCAAAGTTTCCAAGTTCCGTCCCACAGAATATGTCTGAAACAATTTAACAGGGACACATTTAAACCCAAATGCCCACTCTGACCATAAAAAAAGTCACAAAAAAGCCAAAATATTTAAGAACTAGCTTTCTAATGAACCTGCAAGATAAACTAGTTGCAAAATGTACTTTCTATGTAACTAATTAAGTTGACCTGCTATATGAGCCAGTTAAACACTGCAGGATGTCTGTCAATCAATAAAGAGGTAAAGAGTTGATTTTATGCTTTCTTTTGTCAAATAATGAGATAATATGGTCAACTGTGTCCAGAACTACTTCTAATTGATGACAATAAAATTATTAGCTAAGCATAAAAAATGCTTTCCTTTTTGTATTCTATTATGTATATTTAGTGTGTATTTTTTGTGAAGGAAATAGTTTTGCTTTAGTCGCAATAGAAATCATTACAGGATCTGTCAAGCATCCATTCCTATCTACCTGACTATGCTACTGAAGTTTATAATTTTGAGTTAAGATTTACCTATTTTAAACAGAAGAGTTTTTTAGAAAAGCCCATTTGTAGTATTCTCCAACTCCCTCAAAAAGAGAATACCAAAAAAACCAAATCCACTGCCACAGAGTCAATTCTGACTCATAGTGACCCCATTGGGTTTCCAAAGCTATAAATCTCTACAGAAGCAGACTACCACATTTTTCTCCTGCAGAGCCGATGGTGGTCTCCAACCGTCGACCCTTCGGTTAGCAGCTGATTGCTTTGACCACTGCGTCACCAGGGCTCCTAAAAAAGGGAATAGGTAGCAAAAATTTTCTAGATCCTCAAAGATGAACTTACCGCACAGGAGGCTTTCTTGTGCTTTACAACCTCACAATTTTCATGTGTTCCTTTGTGGTACTTAGCAACCACAATATCCTACAAAATGTAAACATTAAAAAAGCATCATGTTGTTATGGAATTGTTAATTTAGACAGATGTGATAATGGCATTGAAGTTGTGTTAAAAAAAAAAGAAGTCCTTATCTATTAGAGATGCAGACTTAACTATTTACAAGTGAAATAAGATGTCTAGGATTTCCTTTGAAATACTGTATGTACTTCAGCACACACACAAACACACACAAAGTGGGGTGGAGACAGATGAAATACAATTGGCCTTGAGTTGGTAACGCGTGAAGCTGGATCATGGGTACACATCATTATACCATTTTCACTATTTTTATGTATGTCAGAAATTTTCCATAGTAAAAAGTAAAATAAACAAAAAGCCTTATCTCATTAAGCTGGAAATGTTTTCAGAATGGTTCTTTTCAATCTTTTGAGAACTATCTTAAGATGCTGAAATGAAAGATCTGATATAACAAAGTAAAATGATTTTGAGTTTACGAAGTAAGGGTAGATATGAAAAAGTATCACACTTAAGAGAAGAATCAGTCAGTTAAAAGTGAACATTCACATAAAAGGAATATTTAGAGCATGCTAATATATATATATATTTCAAGTGACAACACCGAAGTTCAACTGTAAACCCGAAACTCCATACTAAATACAATTCAGCATATATCTAGTCTCTGCCTACTCAAGTACATGGTACTTGCGGGTGTCTGGAGAGGTGTAAGATTAACTCACTACGTTTTACATTACAATCAATAACTAGGAGAAAATGGGACAGGAATATAGTAGTTGAGCATGCGCTCTAGAGGCAGACAGCTGGGATCCTGGCTTTGTCACTTAAGGGCTGAGAGACCTCAATTCCTCAGATGGAGACGATAATAGTACCTACCTTATAGGGTTGTTGTGGGGTTTAAGTATGAGAATGCATGTAAAGAACACGCAGCTCTTAACTGGTAGGAGCTGCAGGTGGTAATATTATTAAGGACGCCGAACATTGTCGAGCTGGCCCGGGCTAGCTAAGAGCGCCAGCGGCGAGGCAAGCAGAGCTCCGCTCTGTCACCACCCTCCCGTCTCGGAGCCTGCGGCGCGGGAATCGAGGCAGGGAGGCCCGTTTCAGGCTCCAATTCAGCTCTCTGCTCAGCCTAGGGCGCAGCCCCTGGTGCACCATAACCAGTGCAGGTCGCAGTTCTTCAAGTCCGAACCCCAAGTAGGACTCTGCGCCAAGCGAGCCACACACGAAAAGGCACTCAGCCGCCTCAAACCGCTTGGGTTTCCATCCGGATTCTCCCGGTTGCTTCCCGCTCACAGACAAGACGAGGCCTCTCCCCGAACGCAGGCGCATTAGCACAGGGTTTGGGGACGGGCTGGCTTCAGTATGGAGCATGCGTACTGGCCCTCTCCAATTTTTTTAGGTTGTATATGTGGAGCTGAAGGTTTTTTCAGTTGATTTGTGTCTGCCATAAAGGGTGAATCATAAAATCTCAGCAATGGAAGACACTGTAAAGTCCACATAGTTCTACTTTTTAACATTCAGAGCACTGGAAATCACAACGGATGATAGGCTTCCAAAGCTTGGGCTCTCTTGCCCACCCAGGTGCCCCACCCTTTCCCATAAATCAGAGCCTATGGATGAATTTCCTGTGAATTGACACCCATCTTGGGGGAAAGATTGTTAATTTTACTTTAAAGAAATAAACCCGTATTAGATAATTTTAGAGAAAAATCTCAAAGTAGAAACTAAAATAAGATTGCTGGAAGAAACAAACCCAAACACCCCTCTTTCCTATTTCTGGGGTATTTCCTCCCAGAATTCCTATAGCCTTAATGAGTAACAGTGTTATCAATTTTGTATAGTCCAATCTTGCTAGAAGCATCCCTCAAGACTGCCAGCGTCATGGGTGGGGGGCAAGAATCTGGGACCGACGCATCATTTTCAGGTGTAAACTTGTAAAGATGGAGGCTGTGTTTAAAGTTTCTGTCAGTGAAAGAAATTGCAGAAAGCAACCCATTGACCTTTTGCCATCCAGTTGATTCCGACTCATGGCAACTCTGCAGGACAGAGTAGAACTGCCCCATAGGGTTTCCTAGGCTGTAATCTTTATGTGAAGCAGACTGCCCCATCTTTCTCCAGAGGAGCAACTGGTGGGTTCGAACTGCCAGTCACTGCACCACCAGGGCTCCACAGTCCAGAAACAAGGGACCTAAAAATAACTATAAAGGGGCAGATGTTATGAGACACCTGGCACTTTTTTGTTAAGAATTTTGGGCTTGTTTAGCCTGTTTCCTTACTGTAAAATACAGATATTGCCCATTACTCACTCCATGAAGCTCTCTTAATGGGGGAGATGACATTTGAAAATTACAGCACATAGTTGTAGCACTGAAAAGGCTGCTATTAATATAATAAAATCAAAGCTCAAATTAGAGTAATATTCCAGATGTTACCTTTATTTCAAAATGAAACAGAAATAAGACATGATTTTGAATATATTAGAACTCTTCCTAAAATCAAGAGTAAATTAGACCTCATAGAGAAGAGAACTGAGGCCCAGAAAGGCTAGGAGATGTATTTTTGTTGTTGTTGTTAAAGTATCATGACATTGTCTAATACATACTCACAGATGCTACCTAGGCTTACTGCCACTCCTATACCCCACTCTTCTACCAAATTTATTTGAAATAAGGCTATAAAATACTCAGTTAAGTACTCTCAGATACATGTATCTTTACTGACAGAAGATAAATAAAATACAAAATAGACACCAATGTCAGGCTTTATGTTGAGCTATCTTGTCCAGGTTAAGGTAAATATATGAAAACATAAAATTTTGATATTATTAAAGCAGGTAAGAATGAAATCTATTTCCATTGTTTTAATTTCATAATAGTCTGAGCTTAATCTAGATACCATGTATTATCAATGTTTTTATTGTTGCTGCTGTCAAGTTGATTCTGACTCATGGAGACCCCATGTGTGTCAGAGTGGTATTTTCAACAGCTGATGTTTTGGGAGTAGACTGCCAGGCATTTCTTCCGAAGTACCTCTGGGTAGACTCAAAACTCCAACCTTTCGGTTAGCACATTAACCACTGCACCACCCAAGTACACGTATATCAATACTATTTGAGAAACTGATTCAGTTAGTCTCCTGCCAACACTATTTCTGAAACACTGACTTAATGCAGTATCCTTCAAATGGTTTTTGGTAGCTTAGAAAAAGCCCGTGAGCTGTTAAAGGTCAGTGTGCTCATATCAGAGGTTTTTAACAGGCTGTTTTCACTGATTCCATTCAGTATTAGCTTCATGATACGCTTAGTGGAGGTTTCGGGATCATGGCAATCTCAGTTACTAAGATTCCTACAATCTTTCCTTATAGTTCGTTGAAGAAAATTTCAACCTTAGGTTTTGCCTTTTGCTAATTTTACATAGAAAGCGACACCTGCTGGCTATAAAGGTTAAGTACAATGGACTTTCTATAGTCTACCAAATTTAATATTCATGATTGTTACATAAAGGCAATCACAATTAAAATAACAGCATCACAAACCCATATCCTCTATGATAAACTAAAGGATTATTATGTCTAAAGGCTCATGTCCAGAATGGTAAAAGACCTAGTGTTGATCAGTCAACACTGATTCAAGGATGAAGAAATAACTATTTTTCCACTGATGTATTTTAAATATGCCAAGGCTAACATACTTACTTCTAGCTGTAAAGCAGAGGAAATGTATTAAAAATCAAACTTTTATAACCAAGTAAAAAACAAAATACTGCTATTCAGATTGACACGGGGGAAAAAGTTATTCACAAGCTATACAGATTTCCTTTCAGGAATCCAAAGCCCAAGGTAGAGTAATTCTTTTAGCCTCAGTTCCTGCAGGAAAACCTTAGAAGACAAAGACAAATATTTATGAAATAACTGCAATTGTAGAGTTACTAGTTAATTAAAAAAAAAATTCTGTTTTTAAGAAAAAATAACTAATCTACATTAAAAAATGTACATGCACAAATACTAAAGGGCCGTGAAATTTGAGGAAATAAAATCTGAGATATAAGAACTGTTGCGTAGAGGACACTTTGATAGGTAGTGACCTAGGGACTCTTTCCACATCACTCATGTAAAACTGAAAATAAAATCTGAATTCTCATTTAAGGTACTTCCTCTTTATTTTGTTTCTTCAGCGTGGAAAGAAATGAATTTACTATAGGACTTCTGGAAGCTTTATTAAAGTCAGGCATTAAGAAGAGCCGACAAGGATTCCTCCATCTACAATTATCAGCAAGAAGTTGAAAAGAACATATCCATTGTGTCCATCCTGGATGACCTTCTATGACTAGTTACTACTGGCCAAGGAAAGAGGCCATGGGGTCATCTGGCCTCTGACGTTTCATTCTATAGGCCTCCATTTCCTCTTCCGTTGGTTCCCGGGTTTCATAAATGCTGTTATAAGGCCGCTTCCGCTCATCAATCTGCATGATCTCCTTGACATGAAGAAGACGGGCCTCTTCTGCATTCAGCGCCTGTAGTGAGGAGAAAAAATGAGTATCACGGCTTGACGGCACAACTCTTTTGTTCAGAAGTGGCAGAGTACCAAAAGACACCCTGAGTATGAAATGGTACATCAAAAACCTGGACTGTTGGGAAGAATTGGGGAGTCAGTCCTTCCACTGTCGAGCTACAGCTAATGGCTGTTTGGCTGGTAAAATATTTTCATAGAACACAAAACATTCTCTGTCATTTTTAGTCAATATTAAAGAAATTCTATTTAATAAGAAAAATTGAAAGAAGTTCCTTTTATAGATACAAGCCCGCAACTGATGATTCTGGTGGAGACTGTAATTTTATGTTTCCCAAGAATTTACTGAAACTTAAAAATTACAGAGCTAGAAGGTAATTCTTTCTGGGTAACACGTCAATAACTCTAAAATAAAAACTTATAAAGCACATTTCTTCTGTGCGTTAAGTGATATTTATCAAACACTCCAAGAACTCAATTCCTAGGCCCACAAAAATATCCACTCTATTCCACTGTTACCCTTTGTCATCGAGTTGATTCAGACTTCTAGAGATCCTACAGGACAGAGTAAAATAACTGCCCCATAGGGTTTCCTAGGCTGATATCTTTACAGGAGCAGATCGCCAGGTCTTTTCTCCCCTGGAGAGGCTGGGTGGATTGGAACCTCCAACGTTTCAGTTAGCAGCCAAGTGCTTAACCACTGCACCACCAAGGCTCCTTATTCTAATTCTAAACCCGATATAATGTTATCCAAGAAAATCATCCAGGCTCTGGGCTGGTTTTCTCATTTTTAAAATGTGGGAGATAGGACTAGATTGTTTCCTAAGGTCTCTTCCAAATACAGAAAATTGTTATTTGTCAATTTTACTGTTTAGACTTCACAAAGTACCTTTTTCAATTTTTCACGCTTTTCTTCGCCATCACTATCTGAACTGCTCTTTCGATGTTTCTTCTTCTTTTTCTTCTTTTTCTCCTCTTTTAGTTTTTCCTGATGCATCTGAAAGGGAGGATTGAAATACAGTGTTATTAATGTGAAAACAAACCTCTAGTGCAAGTTTTAAAGTCCTCCCCTCAGGACTTACAAACTCAGGACAAATGATCACAGACTTACCTCCATTAGGGTCTGAGGTTTCTTCATGGACTCTTCTCCAGTTACATCACTTGGAATACATTCCTCTGCATTCTGTGTAGTGAAACATGAGAAAATACATTTAATTTGACTTGAGTGTCACAGTTAACAATCATCAAAGTTAAAATCTGAAACATGTCTCATATAGTTTGACTTAAGAGCTTTAGACTGTTTTACACACTTAAGAAGCAGATGACAACTACTTACAGCAATCTCCTTCCCAGCTTCTCCAGTACAGTAAGAATACTTGACAAAAGAGTGACAGCATTTGTATCCCCATCGGCCATCTTTCCAATAAGATCCCCAGATATGCTGCAAAGAGAGAGACGTTACTTTAAAAGGAACCTAAATGTGGATACTTTCATATAGTGTAGATAGGAATATAAAATAATAAAGCCCCTTTAAAAGGTAATTTGGGAGGAAAATGATAGAAAAACAGGGTTGACTACCGCGGGGGTGGGGGGGGTGGTAGCTGGGCCTCAAGTGTGAGAAGCAAGCACTACGGTTACAATGATCTTACATTTGATTCCCCCAAATCTATAAACACACACATATACACACATACATACAATAATTGACTTCTCCTGAAAAATACAGAAGGGTTGGGAAATCCTAAGCCTGTATTCTCACATGACAATAACTGGCTGTTGCTGAACAGTGGATGCCCCTATTAGACAGAATCTATATTAGACAGAATCTGTGTTCTCCAGTTTGCACAAATTTGCCTAGTCTACTTCACTCTTACAGGTTACTGGGCTGGCTCCTATAGGCAGTTGAATTTTTGATCTGATTTATAGAGACAATTACAGTTTGGGTACTTTAAGAGTAAAGCAAGTGATAGTCTGTGCTTTCTGACATGAGGCAATAGGAAGTATCCTGTAACACCTAGGAAGTATTCTCATCAAAAACGTTTAACTTATATCTAATTAAGCCTTCAGACCTACATTCTCATTTATAAAAAATATAGAAATAAGCTATATGATACCATGAAGAAATAGTCATACACAATATGCGACAGTCTTCAAGGTAACTGGCGTGATCTCTTCAATTGTCAATGCCAAGAAAAAGGGGAGAAACGTTTTAGAAAAAAGAGACTAGAAAGACATAATATCCAAATAACAATTAGAATAAACTTTGATTGGATCTTAACTTGGAAAAACAGCTATTAGTAAGAAGACATTTTGGGATCTATTTTAGAAACTGTGTTATGGGCCAGATACTACATGGTATTAGAGAATTAATGTTAACTTTCTGAAATGTGATAATGTTACTGTGCTTATGTAGGAGAATATCTTTATTTTCAGGAGATACATAATATAGTGTTTATGGATGAAATAGCTTATCTGTAATTTCCAGCCAAAAATTTTTATAAATATAAATATAAAAAATATGTGTGTGTGCACGCATGCCCTGATTTCTTTAGCCTGTGTGTACACACACACATAAACAAAGAATATATGCCAAAATTTAAAAAAAATATTCTGAATCTAGGTGGTGGATATATCAATGAACACTGTAGTATTGTTACCCATTTTTCCTACTTTTGAAAAAATTTCATAATACAGTTAAAAATCTAAAAAAAAAATAGCATAGCAGTGACTAGCTAATGAGTTATAATAGAAAATGCAATCCAGAGCAAAATGCTACCAAGAGCACAAGAAGGTACTAGCTGAATACATACCGTGTGATTGTTGATCTTCACATCCTCCTCATACTTGGAACAGGCAACAGCCCGCTCCTGTCCTTTGATGACTGTTCCATGTCTCGAGTACTCCACATAGTCCTCAGTCTGAGCTAAAAGCAGTTCAGCTGGAGGAGCATCCAGGTGTTCTTGGCCACCATACTAAAAGGGCGTTGGGCATTATTAAATAAATTATAACAAAGATTTGCATTCACATCTCTGCTGAAGGGTTTATTCCTAATCAGAAAGACTAAGGGAACATTCTTTACTAGGCTTTGTCATACAAAACACAGTAAAAAAAAAAAAACATTAAAATGTCACCAAATTTTCATAAGCAAATAAAAAGATGTCTCAAGAGTTGTTCACCTGTTGAGTGTGGTAGGTTACAAAAAGGGCATCAATTCCTCTTATGCCTGTATGCATGACATTTCGCCATGTGGCTTTGCTACTCCACCCATTAAGAGAAGGGGTCTATTTCTCCACTCCTTAAATCAGGACTTGGCCATGTTACTTGCTTTAGCCAATTGGAAAGTGGCAAATATGATCCAAGCAAAAGCCTAAAAACCACTTGTGCACAGGGCATGCTTTCTGTTGCTATTCTCTGAGACCCTGAGACTGCCATGTAAAGGAGTAAGAGGGACTAGTCTACTGGAGGATGAGAGACCATATGGTGCTGAGATGGAACTATCACAGATAAAGCCCTCCTGGGATAATTAGCTTGTTAGCTTATAAATACCAGAGTGAGGCCATCTTAGACCATCCAGCCTCAGCTGACATGTAGAATTGTGAGAAATCCTAAATGTTTATGCGAAGCTACTAAGTTTTGGGGTGGTTTGTTCTGCTGCAAAAGCTAACGGATTAAAAAAAAGTGCCTAACAACTGATTAAGAGAGTGGAAGGAAAGGAATATTCCTCATGGAATGAAAGGGACCCTATGTACTGCATTCCAAACATACAACAAATGATTGTTACCTAGAAATTTGTCTTAAGTATCATTCTTCTTCAGCATTTTTTCAAACTTACCTTTTCCAGGATGCTTTCTTTCTGCTGTTCTTTGAAATCTTCTTTTTTAACTTTGAATGATTTATACAACAGCTCTAGTTTTGTAGGATCTGCCTGCAGATGCACTTCAGATCCCTTGTCATAGGCTTCCCAAGCAAACACTAGAATAATCAAAAACATCCAAGTGAGTCACCAGCTACGTTTGTCACATCCTTCTTGAACACCAGCTTAAAATACTGCTCCCAAATATTTTACGTGCTGATATAAAATGCCTTAATAGAAAAGCAAGCACTTACACTGAGTCTGCGCCATGGAGATGGTATCCCCTGTGTATCGGACAAAGTTATCTCCTGCATAACTAACTCTGTAAATACAAATTAAAGAATAATGTTTCAGAGAAATTGATTTCTTTAAGGAACGTTAATTCTTTTGTGATCCAATCACACATGATGTTCATTCTAACTAAGATTTAGTTTTATGCTTAAAATCTTCCTTCCTTCATCTTGAAATTTGTAAATTTAACTTGATACTTACTCATCTGGATTCTTTCCTGCATTGGCATAGGGATTCTCTCTCATCGCTCTGGTTTTGGGATCATAGTAAGCAGAGTTTGGATCTAAATTCCGCAAATACTAGAAGGAAAAAAATGGTTTGAAGACTGCATTAATGTTTTACTTATATGAAAAAAAGATTTCAGTAGATTGGTAGGCGGAGTTGATCATGATAAATTAAATGGGTGTGTCCATATCTGGGGTACAGATGAAGAAGAAAAAACCAGAATGGTACTTAATCTCGAAATAATTCTGACTATACTATCCATACGAGCAGACAAAATTTAGGCTGAAAAAACAAATGTTTTTCAAATATGTAGGTCAGGTTGGCAAGACTTACTTTTGCAATATCTTCTCTAATCCTGAGATTCCGGACAGTAATTCGTCTCTTAGAGTCAAAATTCTGTCCTGGCATGTCAATATCATCCGCATATTTATCTTCATCCTCATCTTCACTGTTATGTTCTTTTTCCTGAGACAGAAAGAGAAGGGGGAAAAGCTATTAAGAAAAAAAGATCAACACCTCATTCGTGTTTTCTTTCCTTTCCTTTTAACCAAACCCTTATTCATTTGTGTTATTTAAAGCTACAGGTCAAGTATTTATTCATATTAGCCATTAGAAATTGAAAATTTTAATGACTACCCAGGTATTACAAATATTTATTACCGTCTGAGAATTTGGTTCCTCCTCTCCCCACTGGTGTTTTGGAGAATTCTGCATCATGAAAGAAGGAAAAGAATTTATAATCTTATTCCACTGAAAACAATCATTTAACACTTTAAAAATGTATTTAAGATAACTCCATTCTAACTGAAACTGTCATATTTCTGTTGTAATGAGAACAGAAGTTCTGAATACAAGTATGCCATTCTGAATGGTTAATTTTATTAGACTGTCTACAAAGCGAGAACATTTCTAGAGCCATTTTCACTGACTGAAGATTATAATTACATGAAGATAAAAGGAACATTAAAATGACCATAAGGAGCGCTGGTGGCACAATGGTTAAGTGCTCGGTTGCTAACTGAGAGGTCAGAGGTTTGAACTCACCCGTGGCTCAGTGGAAGAAAAGACCTGGCAATCTGCTTCCATAAACATTAAAGCCTAGAAAACCCTATGGGGCAGTTCTACTCTGTCATATAGGACAGCTATTAGTTAGAATCAACTTGACAGCGCAAAACCAGATGTGTATATATATATATATTTAATTAACAAGTCAATTATGTAAAGATGTATGTACAAGAATGTAATTTACAATATTGCCTGTAACAACAAAAAATTGGGGGAAAAATCAAATTTAACAATAGAGAACTGATAATATAATTTATGGCCTTCAATGGAACATTGAACAACCATTAAAAGTGATCCTATCCAAGGTGCTAGAGAATATGCATAATTTGCTACTTCTGAAAAATAAAAACGGGTGCGAATAAGAATATATGTTTGTATCATTTATGTTTACACAGAAACTCCAAATAGATTCACAAGCAAAATAAAACCAAAGTTATTGGGTTGGGGGCATGTAGAGAGATGGGGTGCACAGAGGCAGGGGAGGGAAACTTTTCACTGTATAATTTTCTTAAATTGTTTTTGATTTTTGAACCATGTGAAATTATCTAAAATTAAATGCTATATCAAAACAAACCAAACCCACCACCAACAAGTCGATTCTGACTCATAGTGACCCTACAGGACAGAGTAGAACTGCCCTATAGGGTTTCTAAGGCTGTAAATCTTTACGGAAGCAAAATACATCTTTCTACCTTAGAGCGACTGGTGAACTCAAACCGCCAACCTTTTGATATTTAATGACATAAAAACAGGTCCTCACTGCATTACATATTGTTAAATTATAAGAGCAATGAAAATTTTTGTGCAAAATGAATTTCCTAAACTCTTGAAAATTCTTTTGGATGGATGGATCTAGTAATTTCAATCCAGAAATGGTATATAAATATTTTACGGCACTATCTTTTCCAAAATGACTCCATCAATTTACATTCCCATGAACAGTATTAAACATGTCAGTTTTACTCTTCCTCTTCAACAGCTCTTCTCTCTAAAATCTTTTCCAACTGGAGAGATAAAACTATTAACTGTTTCAATTTTTATTTCTTTGATTGCTAAGAATTCAACATTTTTTAATTGATTGCTTTTATTACTTACAGCCTGTTCCACTAATTTTCCTGAGGCCAATTCTTCTTGTAGTTTTTGGGCTTTTAGTGTTCGCTTTGCCTAAAAAACATAAACATTTAAAATTTACTTACAACATTCAAATGGCCATTTAATTTCTATATATTTAAAAAGGATAACTTTATTATTTTCAGAAAAAGTCATTAGCCAAATATAATCTCATTAAGATTCCTCTAGTTCTAAGATCTGTGACTGATATCTACCCTAAAGCAACAATGAGAAGGAAAGGAGGGTCAGGGAGCTAGATTAATGGAGAGAAAACAAACAGAATGGTAATAATGAGAATGCTGGCAAGAATCAACATTTATCCTAAAATCTATAACTGTCTAGAGTACTAGGCATTGTAAACTTTTGTTTGGACCAGGCAGTTAATGCAGACTGAGTCAGACAGCATCAGCAGTCAACCCTCTGGCTAAAAGGAGCAGTAGCTACCCGACTCCAGATAACTGACTCCTGCCAGGCAGGCCAGGTTATTCAGTATTTCAGTGTTCAAGAAAGGATGAAATCCAGATTTTTAAGTGAAATCTCAAGAATTTGAAACGTTAAGTCTAATTTTAAAATAACGCAGCGTGGCTTTGGTTTTAAAGGAACGGGGATGAGTAGGAGAAATCAAAACAGAAAAAAATGAGGTTGAATTAAAATAAGTTTTGATTCTCTGGAACAAGTGCTGTGTGAGATAAATAAAACAGGCCCATGGGCAAGATACAGCCTGAAAGCCAAGAGTTTACAACTTCAGAAAGCCAAAAGCTTTGGACACTTTAAGCTGCTTTCATGTTTCCAGTAACTTCTACAACCTAAGTAAGAAAATAAAGACAATAAAAGAATCCAATAAGAAGGAACTGTTGCCAAGTACAGTTTGCACACTTTTATCTTCACTATTCAATTAGATCTACTACCACTAAAAACAAACACACAAAACAAAAAAAACCCGCTGCTGTCGAGTCAATTCTGACTCATAGCAACCCTACAGGACAGAGTAGAACTGCGGTAAATCCTTCCAAGTCTGTAAATCTTTACAGGAGCAGACTGCCACATCTTTCTCCCACCTACTACTGGTATTATTAAAAAAAAAACCCAACATTTTTGTAAGGCTTTAAGACTCAAAAAAAAAAAAAAAAAAAAAAAAAAAAAAACAACTCAAAGAGTTGTTAAATTAGAAATACAGCAAGAGTGTATATTCTTTAAGGCTAGTAGGACAGCAGGGAATTTTGCTTACCAGATCAACTTTGGCATATTCTTCTACAATTTTCATGTGTTCTTCTGGATTGTAGCCATTCCACCGATCCCTCTTCCCATCATAGTCAAACATTAGCTGAGGCTGGACATGTTCATCTGGAGCTATATTAGTACCTGTAAATTTTGCTCCAACTCGCCTAGGTCTCTGAAAAACAGACGAATTAATTTTTCCTTAGTACTGGCAACCCACAGCAAAATTTCATAAAACATTTAAAGAGCTAGAATAAAAACAGCATAGGACTTTACCATTTAATCTTCAGCAGAAATTTTTTGATGGTACTGAACTAAACCAAATTAATTTTTACTGCACTTGTAGGCAAATTGTTGTCATTAAGAGCTGTTGAGTCAGTCCTGACTCACAGCGCCCCTATGTACAAGAGAATGAAACACTGCTCAAATACAGGCAATTTTAAAAAACAGAATTAAGCTCTCTGACAGGGAAAAAAGAAAGGAAGACTCTGGTGGCAATTTCCAAAATTCTCAAAGGCAAACTTACCTCAAAGCAGTCTTTCTTTTTGTGTGTCATGGCCCCACAATTTTCACATGCTCCTTTGCGATACTTAGTAGTTATGAAATTCTATAAATGGATATGAAGAAAAACAAAATATTTTATTTATCTGAATAAGTTAGAAATAACATTGGCTCTCATTACTATATTATCTAATAAAATGATTTATTCCTTAAGAGAAAAACCAGTCAGAAGTCGCCACACGTTTATAAATGAGAAAGTTTATGAACGTCAGCAATACTAAATTTATAAAAGAAAATTCAGAAGCTAAACTAGTATGCACTGTCAATTTCAATACCAGATAAAGGGTTATATAATCTGTTTCAGTGTCATATACTATTACATTAAGGTGTCTTGTACTAAATTCTTAAAATAAAATCTCCATGTAAACACAGACATACACAGATTGCCTACATACCTCTTTTACACCCCTCTTGTACCAATCTCCAGAAGAGCTGTACTGTTTTTGTTTCTCTGGCTGTGGTCTTTGGTGCTTTAATGTAGGTCTTTTTGATGGATCAATATACCATGGTACCGAAGAAATGTACTGCGGGATATGAGGGTTGATGTCTCTGTGAAAAAAATTTTAAAAATTTCAAGAATAAAGCTTGAAAATAACTAACATTAAAATTGCAAAGCCAGCATATGAAGAGTCTAAGACTAGAGATATAATTCTAGTGAGAAGAGGGATAGGGAATAGAGTTGATAACTCTATTAAAAAAAAAAACAATTAAGAAGAACAAAGTTATTTATATTACAGTTAAAAATTTCCAACAGAGAAACTAAGAATAGTGATATAAGGAGGAGAGATGAAGGAAGATGGAGCTATTTTGCTAGTGAACTAAATCTTCTATCACAGCAAGAAGTTAACTGATAATGTCCAAAATTGATTGATTAAAATAATGGTGTAATTATATCATTTAGCAATATCGAGGTATCAAAGGAGTTCTGGTAGCACAGTGGTTAAAGTGCTCAGTTGCTAACCAAAAGGTTGGTGGTTGGAACTCACTAGCTGCTCCATGGCAGAAAGATTTGGCAGTCTGCTTTCGTAAAGATTACAGCCTTGGAAACCCTATGGGGCAGCTCAACTATGTCCTACAGGGTAGCTATAAGTCAGAATTGACTCAACAGCAATGGGTTTGGCTTGGTTTATAGAGGTATCAACCAGAAAAACTAAAGAAAGACATAAAAGTAGTCATTTCTGGACAGTGAGATAGGGAGGGAAAAGGATGGAAAGGGACTATTGCTTTTCATCATTAGCCCTTCAGAATTATTTGATTATTAAATCTTACACATATTAGTTTTGATAAAATAAATAATAAAAACAAAAATGATGTAAATGGTAAAGATAGCTTCCTGCCAATTCAAAGAATGAGAAACTGATAAACTAAGTAGACACGGACTTTGAATACACAGAACATGCAGAAAACATACTTACTTTCCTTCTTCATCAACTTCTGCAGGAGCATTACCCAGTTTTCGCTGTTCTTCTAGCTCCTTCTTCTTTCTCCAGTCCTCTCTGGTCATCTTCTTTGGTTCCTCCAAACTCATTTCTTTCGACCCGGTCAAGGGGGCAGCATTAACTGCTTCCACAGCTGCAGCCGACATGGTTACTTGGTCTCCTCTAAGAGAAAGAAGAAATAAGAGTACAGTATAAACTAGGCTTTCATGAATTCATCACTGAAACTATCCAAAATATATCCTAATAACACATACTATAGGTTATATGTAATGTTTCACATATTCTTATTCTTTTATAGTATCTGTAAGGGAATGGTCTCTTTCCCCTCCTCAAAAGAAATCTCTGTATACTCTTAGCACTGTTTCTCCCTCACCCCTAATTTACATATGAAGACATACATGTATGTATTTAAAATTTCACGGGATTCTTTCTCTCATATATATTCCTGATTTTCTCTATGTGTATTGTGTCTCAAATTTCTGTACCACACTAACTCTTGAGAGTAAACAGGCTCCCATCTCTGCTCCCTTTCAAGGCCAAATGCCTTAAGAGTTATCTATATCCACTGTCCCTATTTCTTCACCTTTACTTCCCTTCTCATCCACTCTAATGTAGCTTCTACCCCCTACCACTCCAAAGAAAGAGTTACTGCTAAGTTATCAATGATCATACTGGGGAAACCAGCACAACTTGCACAAGGAAAGGTCATGGAAGCTCCACAGACACATCCAAACTCCCTGAGGGACTGAATTGCTGGGTGGAGGGCTGTGGGGACCATGGTCTCGGGGAACAACTAGCTCAACTGGCATAACACAGTTTATAAAGACAATGTTCTACATTCTACCTTGGTGAATAGCGTCTGGGGTCTTAAAAGCCTGTGAGCAGCCATCTAAGATACTCCACCGGTCTCATCCCTTTGGGAGCAAGGGAGAATGAAGAGAACAGGATACAAGGAAAAGATTAGTCCACAGGACTAATGGACCACAGTTACCAAGGCCTCCACCAGACTGAGTCCAGTACAGCTAGATGGTGCCGGGCTACCACTGACTACTCTGACTGGGATCACAACAGAGGGTTCTGGACAGAGCTGGAGAAGGATGTAGAACAAAATTCTAACTCACAAAATAAAGACCAGATTTACTAGCCTAAAGAAGACTGGAGAAACCCCGAGAGTATGGCCCCCAGACACCCTTTTAGCTCAGTGGTGAAATCACTTCTGAGGTTCACCATTCAGCTGGGGAGTAGACAGCCCCATAAAACCAAATGGGACTAATGAGGCACAGCAGTCCAGGGACAAGGGCTAGAAGGGAGAAGGGGACAGGAAAGCTGGTGATAGGGAACCCAAGGTTGAGTAAGGATAGTGTTGATGTCTTGTGAGGTTGTTAACCATTGCTGTAGGGCAACGTGTACTAACTGTTTAATGAGAAACTATTTTGTTCTGTAAACCTTCATCTAAAGTGAGAATAGCAGCACAACTGGAAGAGCGTAGTCGATGTCACTGAACTGTGCATGTAGAAATTTTTGAAATGGTGTATCTTTGGCTATGTATATTTTCACCAAAAAAAAAAAAGGCTGAGAAGGGAGAGGGTTGACATGTCGTGCGGTTGTTAACCAATGTCATAAAACAATATGTGTACTACTGTTTCATGACAAACTATTTGTTCTGTAAACCTTCACCTTAAGTAGAATTAAAAAAAAAATAATTAAAAAAAAAGTTATCAACGATCAGTGTGTTAAATCCATTGTCAACTGTTCCTTTCGTTTTAGATATAATCTTATCCCTTGGCCTACATGATACCATACCTCCTGGTTTTTCTTGTACTTCTCTTGCTGCTCCTTCTGTCTCCTTTGCAGGTTCACCCACTTCTGCCTAGTTATTTAACGCTGCATTCCTCAAAGCTCAGACCTAGGGCCTTTCTCCTCGCTCTAAACTCTAATAGTGGACAAGCTCATCCATATCCAAGGTTTCAGTACCACCAATATACCACTGATGTCACCCCAATTCATTTCTCTATGCCAGACTTCTCATATATTCAGATTCATATATTCAACCGCTTACTTGACATCTCCCCATAGAGGTTTCAAAGACAACTAAACTCAGCAAGTCCTAGTGCAAACTCACAACCTTCCCCCTGAAATCTAGTCCCTTTCCACTGTTCTCTATCTCAATGAATGCCAATATTATCTATTTATGCAAGTGGTCCACTCATACCTCATATCTATGTCATTACTAAAAATGGTTATTTGCACCTCCTGAATCACATCCATATTCATCTACTTCTTTCAATTCTCAATGCTACCACCTATGTGTAAATTATTACTTTAGTCTCCTCTGGTTCCTGCCAATACATTCTCCATCCTGATGACAATATTTTTTGACCAAACTAGGCAACACAGACTAGCCAAGTTGACACATAAAATTAGCCATCACAGGAAGATTAAAACCCTCCAATGCAGTGCCGCCCAAGAGAAATATAATGTCAGCCTCAGGTGTAATTTTAAGTCTTCCAGTAGCCATATTAAAAGAGTAAAAAGAAACAGGTAAAAGTAAGTTTACAATACTTCATTTAATGTAATATATTAAACATATTTCAACAAGCAATCAAGATAAAAAATCAACTACATCTTTAAAGCCCATGTGTATTTTACATTTTGAGGTCGAGTCACATTTCAAGGCTCCATAGCCTCAAGTGGCTAGTACTTACCATACCGGACAGTGCAGCTTATTATAATAATGGCTTATTATAATTTTCTTCCAATACATCATGCTCCCTCCAGTCATAGGGATTTTACATAGATTCTTTCTCAATGGAATTGCTCAATGGCCGGGAGTCCACTAAGTCTACTCAAAGGTGTTCTCTTTTCCTGTGTGTGACCTATAGAAAACCTACATGATAGCCTAAGTATATTGTGAGGTAAAGAAGGACACTAGCAAATCTAACCATCTTCATTTATAACACATTGTAACATTATAACAGATGCATAATTAATCGCATTTACAGGTGAAGAAACAGGTCCTGAGAAGTTCAACACTCTCCCAACAACACATGGTAGTAAGTGACAAAGACGAACTTAAACCCAAGCCTGACTACAAAGTCGGTTCTGTAAACCATTTTGTTTTATTCTCTCCACAGGGCACTTGCTTCTGGGCCTGAAATATTAAAAATTATACCTAAATAAGGTATTGTAGTCACCAAGATGTATTTATTAGGTTCCCACGCTGTGTCCAGCCTAGAAGTTATCTCCTACAAGTAATAATAATTTAATAGCACTCTCACTTACTGAAAACTTTAAGACTGAAGATACTCTCTAGCGTTTTACATATATTATCTTTTATCCCTCACAGTAGTTCAGTAAAGAAGGTACTATTATCGTCCCTTCTTAATGGATCAGAAAACTGAAGCTCAAAGACATTCTTCTGGAGAAAAACCAAAGCCTGTCAATTTGGGTACTGGAAGAAGCCGATTCCAGTCTCTCCCCGTACTCTGGGGACTGCTCAGGCTTTCGGAGGGCGTACTTAAAATCACCTCACAAAGGAGACACTCTTTGAGTTATCCTGGCTCCTTCCCTGAGGGCGCAGGCCTTGACGGCTTGGCCATAGTATCGTGTCTGAGACTAAAGACAGCGATTTCTTTCACCGTCCGGGTCTCCGTTCGTCCCTCAATCTGGCGTTAATTCCCCATTGCAAGGACATAGCTAAGAATTGGAAGTCTTCGACCCATTTTCCGTGATTCCCCGGCTCCGGGCTCCAGGTTCTCTGAATATTTACTCACCCAATCCCGCAGCAGCCAACCTCCAAACCAGACGACAAACTAAGAGGCCAATTGTACTATGTTTACTTCCGGGCTCCGCAATCTCCCAGCAGCCACTGCTGTAGCTTCCGCTACGGTCGAACACATGCGCATTAACAACTCTTTTGGTCTCAGGAGCCTTTGCTGCGTTGGCGTCGCGAGATTTTGAGCCGTGGGTATCGCGCTGCTTATCCAGATTGTTAACGTGGTTGAGTTTTGGTTATTTAGCCTGTAAGTGCGTGTGAATGTTAGAACTGATTAGATTCTTTAGCTGTAGATTGCTTTGGAATCTCAGGTTCTCAGGGCTCAAAGGACATAAAAGGAAAAACAGAAATTAATATCAAGAGCAGACAGCAGCTCACAAATCTTAAGCCTGATTAGAGGAGCGTGAAGTGAGTGGGGAAGTTCATAATGTATTACGAAAAAAGTAGCTAGAATTAGTAGTAGTAATTAGTTGCTAGGTACTGTGTAAATTGCTGGGGATGTGGTGAACACAAGCGTCCCTCTCCTCGAGTTTACACCATATAGAGTAAGAAAGACACTAATAATTTTTCAAATAATTTACTACAGTTGTCAGATGTAGCAGTGAAAGAAATACCACGTGTTAGAACGTGAGGTAATTTTTAGTAATTGTGACTCCCCGTGCCTAAGTGATCTCGTAGTTTATCATTAGAAGCAAACACTATAAAACGGTTTACATTTTGGAAAATTATGACATACCAGTCATCCGTTTAACATAACAAAATAAAATGCTGGAAATTTGGTAGTTTAATTTTCCAGTGATTTTTTTTTCCTTTGTGATATCTGCTCTAGGCATTTTTCTTAAAATGAACATGTTTTCCTTTTAAAAAGTAAACAATTGAAAAGCTAATATCCCTGCCTCAAAGAGGGCAAAATTCCAGATGAAGGAGTAAAAGTGTCAGGCTAGCCTGACAGTAACTAGTCTATAAATCTCCCAGACTTTTTTTTTTTTAAAGTCCCCTTAATTTCTGAATTTTGCTTCAGGATGTTGAAACTTAGTCACCCAAAATCACCAGGCACAAACCAGGAAGCACATCCCCCAGACGAATCTTAGAATCTATTGCACAAGAAAGAGGGAGCAGGCAAGAATGAGTCTTATTGCAAGGTTTTGGTTCCTGTGGGAGGATCTGAGGGGAGTTTAGGGAAGAGGGGACCACTTCTAGAGGGGACCAGTTCTAGATGGGTTCCTGTTTCTAATGCAGGATCAGATGTAATTAGGGTTAACTAGGGTTTAGGTCCTTTCATGAGGCAGTGTGGTTTTGCAATGGGGCTTCCCCAGTAATAGTTGGGAATAGCAAAGTGAGGCTGGGGGACATCATTGGTAAGAAAGCAGTGGTCACTCAAAGAGGTGGTTGTTAGGCATTCTAAAGTTGCTGTGTGGCCTTGAGAAGAGCCCTGGTGGTACAGTGGTTAAAGCACTCAGCTGTTAACCAAAAGGTCACTGGTTTGAACCCACCAGGTGCTGGGCAGGAGAAAGATATGGCAGTCTGCTTCTGTAAAGATTTACAACCTTGGAAACCCTATGGGGAAGCTCTACTCTGTCCTATAAGGTAATTATGGGTTGGAATCAACTCAAAGGCAATGGGTTTGGTTTTGAGTTTCGTATGACCTTGGGAGAAACAATACTTCCTCTTAATTTGCAACTAGATTTATCTGGTTTATCCTCCAGCCCGCTTATGGCAGGGATGATTTTCTCTTATTTCAGGTCAAGCTGATTTTCACTCTTTCAATTCTAGACAGGGTTTTACCCTTTTAAAGGGAGAAAAAGCCCAAAGCTACTTGAATAATGAGCATTGGGCCTTGAGGAGGGGGCAAACAATTTGTTTTTCCTTTTGGAAAGGAGAGCAATTTGCAGTACCAAAATTAAGTACTAATAGAGGTTGTTCTTAAGGCTGACGGGTTGGTGAAAAAAAAGGGAGGGGAGGCATATTCTAAGGGGATATGATAAGCCTCAAACCATAAACCTTAGGAGGTAGAGAATCCCCAACTTCAAATCTATAGGTGTGTACATATTTGGTCTCAATAGTTAACACTTTGTGTGCTGGTGATGTAATATGAAGATGTGAAATGTAAGAGAAAATAGCGGGGAGAGATAAAGCAAAGAGGAGAGAGAAGGGTCAGTAAAAGTATGCATAGTTTTTTGCTCTCCCTCTTTTCTTCCCATTCTTGAGTTCAGATAGTTTCTTCTCGGTGCCCCGCATAGTGTCCTGCATTTCCTAAGCATTCAATAAACATTTGTTGAATGCGTGAATCATTCAATTAATTCCCTGAAATGCCAAGTAAGAATAGAAAACTGGCATATATTGAGATCTAGGTCTATGCCTGCTGGAGTGTTAAACCTTTTGTGAAAGATTTAGGGTCCTCTCATCACTCCTGTTATAACAAAAATTATATTAAGCCAATAATAGAAATTGATGGAAGTTTGTTTAATATACGATTTGTAAATTGGGGTAACATTTTCACAAGGAAGTAAAAAAAATGTTCCAAAGATTAAAGAATTTACAAAGATTCTTAGACCCCATGTTATAGATACTGCCATGGAAACTGGGCCAGAACAGTGTGTCTATATAATAACAATTTACCCTAAAATACAGCTTCTAGGCTGCAAGATGGGCTCAAGGATAGCAGTGATTGTGAGCATGGGTGCTTATTAGAAATGCTAATTCTTAGTGGGGTTTGAACCAATTAGGTTCTAAGCCTTGGTTTTGGGTTTGTTTACTCTTTGGATAAATAGTTGATTTGTTGAAGGCATTGGGAAAATAGTTCTCTTACCCCTTTTATTTTCTGATGTTGTTGTCATTTACAGATTAACCTCTCTGGTTCCCTGTTGAAATTCTTTTGGTTTTGGATAGTCCTTGAGATTCATTTCCTAGGTTGCTGTCTGGCTGGTACAATCTTGTGTCCTAGATTCAGCCTGTGGTATGATCTTGTTTGTTCTCAAACCAAAGGATTCCCTTTAATAATTCTTGTAAGTTTGATTTGGTTTTTACATAGTCCCTTAATTTCTGTTTATCTGGAGATGTCCTAATTTCACCATCATATTTGAATGAGAGTTTTGCAGGATATATTATTCTTGGCTGGCAACTTTTTTCTTTCAAGGTTTTATATGTGTTATCCCATTGCCTTCTTGCCTGCGTGGTTTCTGCTGAGTAATTCGAGCTTAGTCTTATTGTTTCTCCTCTGTATGTGAGTTTTCATTTTTCTCGAGCTGCTTTCAGGATTCTTTGTCTTTGGTTTTAGCGAGTGTGATTTTGATATGCCTTGGTGATTTTCTTTTGGGGTCTATTCTATGTGGGGTTTGTCGGGCATTTTGGATGGTCAGCTTTTCATCTTTCATGATAATTGGGGAAGTTTTCTGTCAGCAGTTCTTCAATGATCCTTTCTGTATTTTCTGTTTTTTCCCCTTGTTCTGGAACTCCGATCACTTGAAAATTTTTGCTTTTGATTGTATCCCACATAATTCTCAGAGTTTCTTCATTTTTTTTCATTCTTTTTTCTGATTTTTCCTCCAACAGATCTGTATCCAAGTGTTTGTCTTCAGTTTTGCTGATCATGTCTTCCATCATTTCAAACCTGCTCCTCAGCCCTTCTAGGACACTATTTCTGAAATCTTGTTTTTTATCTTTTGGATTTCTGATTGTTTTTATGTGATTTATAGTTGTGAATTTATTTTTGCATTTAGTTCCTGTATTATTTTCCTGAATTCTTCCATTCTTTGGTCTGTATTTTCCATGAGTTTGTCTGCCTTTTCCATGAATTTGTCTGTTTTCTCCTCATTTTTGTCTGCTTGTTGGATAGCTCTGCATATTAGAGATTTGAATTCCCTATCAGGTAGTTCTAGTCCCTTTTCTTCTACTGGAAAGTCATCTGGTGGTTTATTTTGGATGCCTACTGGAACCATCCTGTCCTGTTTTTTAATATGTTTTGATATTGTCTGCTGCCTTTGTGACATTCAGTAGTTATTTTCCCTGTGCCTGTGCTGCATGAGGGTGTGATGTTCAGCTCACGGTGCAGATAGGCAGGAAGGAGGGAGAAGATTGTGATTTGTGGAGCTAAGATAGGTATGGGAAAAAGGAGAGAGAGGAGAGAGAAACAGGAGCCCCCCTCCCGAAAAAAAAAAGAGTGCTAAGGGGTCTTGCCATTGGAGTGAAGAGATGAGAAACTGAGAAATGGAGAAAAGAAAAAAAAAAAAAAAAAGGAAAAGTGTAAGAGAAAAAATAAATAAAAATCAGGGGAAAAAAAAAAAAAAAAAAGCAAAGCTCTCAGGGATCCCACCACTGTGGCTGCGAAGACTGGGGAAGTGGCTCCCAGTAGAGCCTGGCTAGAAGGGGTAGAGGTGTCACACAGTGCCAGGTATTCAGGAGACAGGAAGAGAAGGCAAATATAGAGAGATGAGGAACTGAGAAATGAAGAAAAACAAAAACGAAAAAAGAGAGACAAGAAAACAAAAAGCAAAAAGAAATGCTCCCAGGAATCCCACTGTGTGGTTGTGCAGAATGGGGAAGTAGCTCCCAAGCTGTGCAACACAACCTAGCTAGGAGGGACTCCCAAGCCAAGAAAAGAAAAAGAAAACAAATAAACAAAACAAAACAGAACAAATCAAAATAAACAAAAAAAGGCCCGGGGTTCCCACCGCCGTGGTGGCTTGGGCCGGGAAGGAGTTCCACAGTCGAGTGGAACATATCGCAGCCTTTTGAGAAGAAGCAAAGATGACACATGGAGCCAGGTATTTGAGAGAAGGGAGGGGGTGGTGGTGAGAGGTGTGAAAGAAACCAAAAGGAGTGGAAAAAAGCAACACAAGCAACAAACAAATGGCACTCAGGGAGCCTGCCAGTGTGAGCAGGTGGAATCCAAGCAGCACAGTGGTGAAGCTGGTGCCTCCTGGCCAAGACACTGGCTGCTGGAAGCAGAGGAGGCCGAGTGGGGGTGAAGAAGGGTGGGGGCGGAAGAGCATATGTAGCTGGTTACTGGTTGTTCTGTTTCCTGCTGGGAGCTCCGTGGAGCTGCTTTCCAGTATTCCCTGTTCACTGATCTTCGACAGGAGTCCAAGATGATGAATCCGTGCTGCATTAGCTGATAGGGGACCTCTGCATGTATCTCTCCTCACTCTCTGTTCTCTGTCAGTTTCTTATTCCATTCAGTGCTTGGCTGAGTTGTTTATCTCTTCATTTGATGCTAAGGGTTCCAGAATTGGCGTTTGTCTCTGTTTGACTTAGTTTTCAGGTCTTTGCTGTGGAGGGACAGCATGATGCTTCTGTCTATAGTGCCATGTTGCCCAGAAGTCTCACAAAAGACTTCTTTAATGTGTTGAAAAGTGAAAAGATCACTTTGAGAACTAAGGTGCACCTGACCCAAGCCATGATATTTTCAATTGCCTTATATGCATGTGAAAGCTGGACAATGAATAAGAATGACTGAAGAAGAATTGATGCCTTTGAATTATGGTGTTGGTGAAGAATACTGAGTGTATCATAGACTGCCAGAAGAACGAACAAGTCTGTCTTGGAAGAAGTACAGCCAGAGTGCTCCATAGAAGCAAGGATGACGAGACTTCATATCAAGCATTTTGCACATGTTATCAGGAGGGACCAGGCCCTGGAGAAGGATGTCATACTGGGTAAGGTAGAAGATCATAGAAAAAGAGGAAGACCCTTGATGAGATGGATTGACCCAGTGGCTGCAAAAATAGGCTCAAACATAGCAAGGACTGTGAGGATGGAGCTGGACTGGGCAGTATTTTGTTCTGTTGTACATGGGGTTGCTATAAGTTGGAAACAACTCGACAGCACCTGACAACAACAAAAATAGATGATTTTTCATTTCTTCTAATTGGAGACCATATTCACTTCCCTTATATCTCTTTGGGGAGCAGCTTAAAACAGTTCTTTACATTTGCATATTTCATGATTAATTTTGTTGTTGCATGCTATCAAGTTGATTGCCACTCATAGCAACTCTACAGGACAGAGTAGAATTGTCCCATAGGGTTTCCTAGGCTGAAATCTTTATAGGAGCAGATTGCTAAGTCTTTTCTCCCACAGAGTGGCTGGTGGGTTCAAACCACTGACCTTTCAGTTAGCAGCTGAGTGCTTTAATCGTTGTGCCACCAGTGCCCCTTATGATTAATATACACTTTCAGAATGTTATTTGTAAGGTACTTGTCAGAAAGGAGAACAAGAAAAGGTAAAATTAGATTTATTTCTTCATACTCTTTTGAGGTGGAAAAATTAAAAGTACCATAAGTTTCTTAATTGTAAGTTTGGCAAGCAATCCTAGATTTTATAAATCATGTTATATATGTTTCTGCATGGCTTTCTGTGTTCCGCTGAGTTGATTCTGACTCATAGCAACCCTATAGGGCAGAGTAGAACTGCCCATCGAGTTTCCTAGGCTGAAAATTTTACGGGGCAGATCACCAGGTCTTTTCTCTCAAGGAGCCACTTGTAGGTTCTGTCAACCTTTCGGTTAGCAGCTGAGTGCTTAACCATTGCACCACCAGGGCTCCTTCTATATATCTTGAACTATTCAAAATAAATATTTCATGACTTAAATTTTATCATCACTAAGATCTTTGCTTAACAAAAACTTTCTTAAAAGACATGAGGTAAAATTTTGATCCAATTTTTTTCACTGTGTTAATTTGTTAATGCTAACATTTATAGAGTGTTTAGTATTTGCCAGATGATTATTTCAATTTGCAAAGGTAGATACTATTTATTATCCTCATTTTACTGATGAGGAAACTGAAGGAAGGAGAGGCGAAGTAACTGCTTCAAGTGAAAGAGTCCAGATTCAAACCAAGGTGTGTTTAAATATCAATATTTGTCATTGAGTCAATTTCAACTCATAGCAACCTTATAGGACAGAGTATAGAACTGCCTCATACGGTTTCCAAGGCTGTAATGTTTAGGGAAGCAGACTGCCACATATTTCAAACCATATGGGTTTGAACTGCTGACTTTTTGGTTAGAGGCTGAACACGTAACCACTGCGCCACCAGGGCTCCTGTGTTTAAATAGAGTTCATGGTTTAACCACTACTGTATATTTACTTTAAATTTAAAACAGTTTAAGTTCCTGTTTTAATGTCTTTGCTGTGTAATTCTATTACCAAACCAAGAGGTTAGAGGCCAGATTTTTCCAAACTTTTGAGAAAGTATGCTAAATGCTAAATCCATCTCCCCTATGGCCTGGGCCAGGGTTGAAAGTTGTTTTGCTTATTATTATTATTTTTTTCCTAGGAGGTTCAGTGTTTGTTTCTATAGAAAGTAAAGGGTATGGATTAGGTAGCTTATTTTACTGTTTTAAACTCATTACTCTTGCCATAAGTAAAATAGGCATAAGTTCTATGTTCTACATATTGATGCCTAGTATAACCCATCAACAATTTTATGTAATTCCAGTATTGCAAGATAATACCTAGTCTACTTAACCCACACACTAGTGTACATTAGATTTACGTGTCCCCTTTCAAACATATGAGACAGCCTGGCCCATTTCCCAAACCCAATCTATTAAATCAAGAGTCTCTGGGAGTGGGCCCAGGGTTTGTATTTTTTTGCTTCTTGTTTTTTTTTTTTTTTCTAATTGTGATTTAGGTGAAAGTTTACAGAGCAAATTAGTTTCTTATTCAAAAATTTATACACAAATTGTTCCATGGCATTGGCTGCAATCCCACATTGTGTAAGCACTCTTCCCCCTTTCCACTCCAGGTTCACCACGTCCATTCGTCCAGTTTTCCTGTCCCCTCCTGCCTTCTAGTCTATGTTCCTGAGTAGGTGTTCCCCATCAATACCCGCAGAAGCAGCAGTCAAGAAATGAAAAGGTGCATTGCATTGGGCAAATAGGCTGCAAAAGACGTCTTCAAAGTCTTAAAAAAGCAAGGACGTCACCTTGAAGACTAAGGTGCGCCTGACCCAAGGCATGGTGTTTTCAGTCACCTCATATGCATATGTAAGCTGGACGATGAATAAGGAAGACTGAAGAAGAGTTGATGCCTTTGAATTATGGTGTTGGCAAAGAATATTGAATATAGCATGGACTGCCAGAAGAGTGAACAAATCTGTCTCAGAAGCAGCACAGCCAGGATGCTCCTTAGAAGCAAGGATAGTGAGACTATGTCTCACATACTTTGGACTTGTTATCAGGAGGGATCAGTCCCTAGAGAAGGACATCATGCTTGGTAAAGTAGAGGGTCAGCGAAAAAGAGGAAGACCCTCAACGAGATGGATTGGCACGGTGGCTGCAACAGTGGGCTCAAGCATAACAATGATTTTGAGGATGGCACAGGACCGGGCAGTGTTTTGTTCTATTGTACATATGGTTGCTATGAGTTGGAATCGACTCGATGGCACCTAAGAACAACTGTTGTTGCCCATTTGATCTTATGTACTTGATTGAGCTAAGAAGCATGTTCCTCAGATATATTATTGTTTGTCTTATAGACCTGCCTAATCTCTGGCTGAAAGGTGAACTCTGGGAATGGCTTCAAGTCTGAGTTAGAAGTGTGTCTGGGGGCCGTAGTCTCAGGTACTCCTCCAGTCTCTGTCAAACCAGTAAGTCTGGCCTTTTTGTGAATTTGATCATTTGTTCTACATTTTTCTCCCACTCTGTCTGGGACTGTCTGTTGTAATCCCAGTCATAGCAGTCGGTAGTGGTACCAGGCACTATCTAGTTCTTCTGGTCTCGGGGTCATGTGAGCTGTGGGTCATGTGGTCCATTAGTTGTTTGGACTAATTGCTCCCTTTGGTCTTTAGTTTATTTCCCTCTCCTTTGCTCCAGACTAGAAGGGACCGATAGTTGTAACTTAGATGGTCTCCCACAAACTTTTAAGACCCTAGATGCTACTCACCAAAGTAAGATGTAGAACATTGTCTGTAAGAATTATGTTGTGCCAATTGATATAAATGTCTCCCGAGTCTATGGTCCTTTGCCTTTGAGCCTGGGAACTTCACCCCGTGGGGTGTTTAGTTATGTCTAAGAGGTTTCTCTTACTGTGCCACTTGTGTGCTCTATTGTCTATATTAGTATCTGAGGAGGACCTACAGTCATGTATTTAGAAATTTCCACCTCTGAACCTGTATCTGCCGGTAGGTGTGTTCCCTTACCCATCCCTCACCTCTTGGCATATCTATCTATCTGTATCAATTCATGGATTATTGTTTGTTGATTCTATTGTTGCAGAATTGTCTATGCTACAGTAGTTACCATAAAAACCTGTTGCCGGCAAGTTGATTCCGACTCATAGCGACCCTGTAGGACAGCGTAGAACTGCTCCATAGGGTTTCCAAGGAGCAGCTGGTGAATTTGAACCACCAACCTTTTGGTTAGCAGCCGGAGCTCACTGTAGCTCTTAACTGTGTGCCACTAGGACCCTGTAGTTACCATAAACCAGAAAACAAAACCCATTGCCACTGAGTCAACCCTGACTCAATAGCAACCCTGTAGGACAGAGTAGAACTGCCCCATAGGGTTTTCAAGGAGCGGCTGGTGGATTTGAACTGCTGAACTTTTGATTAGCAGCCTGAGCTCTTAACCACTGCACCACCAGGGCCCTGTAGTTACTATAGTTGTCCTTTATCCCTGCGTTCCTCTCAGTGCCCTCTCTTGCCTTGGTCATGTTGTACTGACTTCTTTCATGTTGTGTATTGCCTTTCCCTTCACCAGTATTACTAATGTCTACTATCTCTTTGATAATTTTCCCTCCTTCCCCCTCCCATCCCTGGTAACCATCAAATAGTCCTTTTTTTGTTTTTCCTGTGTGTAAACCTTTTGTTGTTACTTTATGAAAGTGGTCTTATACAACATTTCTTCTTATGATTGACTTATTTCACTCAGCATAATGCCCTCCGGATTCATCCATGTTGTGAGATGTTTTACGGATTTGTCATTATTCTTTATTGTTGTGTAGTATTCCATGGTATGTATATACCACAGTTTGTTAATCCATTCATCTGTTGATGGGCACTTAGGTTGGTTCCACCTTTTTCTATTGTGAATAATGCTGCACTGAACATGGGTGTGCATATGTCTATTCATGTCACAGCTTTTATTTCTTTAGGGTATATACCTAGGAGCGGGTCTGCTGGATCATGTGGTATTTCTATTTCTAGCTTTTTGAGGAAGCGCCATACCGTTTTCCATAGCGGTTGTACAATTTTACATTCCCACCAGCAGTGTATAAGACTTCCAATCTCCCCACATCCTCTCCAACATTTGTTATCTTCTTTTTTTTTTTTTTTGGTTCATGCCAGTAATGTCCGGTGAGATGGTATCTTATTATAGTTTTGATGTGCATCTCTCTAATTGCTAATGATCGTGAGCATTTCTTCATATGTTTGTTAGCAGCCTGAATATCTTTGGTGAAGTGTCTTCATTTCCTTTGCCCATTGTCATGGATTGAATTATGTCTCCCAAAAAAGTGGTATCAATTTGGCTGGGCCATGATTCCCAGTAATATGTGGTTGTCCTCCGTTCTGTGATTGTAATTTTATGTTAAAGAAGATTAGGGTGGGATTGTAACACTCTTACTAAGGTCACATCCCTGATCCAACGTAAAAGGAGTTTCCCTGGGGTGTGGCCTGCACCACCTTTTATCTTACATGAGCTGAAAAGGAAGCAAGCAGAGAGTGGGGGACCTCATACTACCAACAAAGCAGTCTGCAAGCAAAGCACGTCCTTTGGACCCGAGGCTCTTGCACAAAGAAGCTCCTAGTCCTGGGGAAGATTGATGACGACGAGGACCTTCCTCCAGCGCCGATGGAAAGCCTTCCGCTGGAGCTGATGCCCTGAGTTTGCACTTGTAGCCTACCAGACTGTGAGAAAATGAATTTCTCTTTGTTAAAGCTATCCACTTATAGTATTTCTGTTACAGCAGCACTAGATGACTAAGACACCCATTTTTCAGTTGGATTATTTGTCTTTTTTTTGTTGAGGTGTTCCAAGTTTTCTATAAATTTTAGAGATTAGACCATTGTTGGATATGTTATAGCCAAAAACTTTTTCCCAATCTGTAGGTTCTCTTTTTACTCTTTTGGAGAAGTCTTTTGTTGAGCGTAAGTGTTTAATTTTTAGGAGGTTCCGTTTATCTAGTTGATTTTCTTCTGTGCGTGCATTTTAAGTTATGTTTGGTAATTATGCCGTAAGTAGAGGGTCAGTGAAAAAGAGGAAGACCCTTCATGAGATGGATTGACACAGTGGCTGCAACAATGGGCTCACGCGTAACGATGATTGTGAGGATGGCACAGGACCAAGTAGTGTTTCATTGTGTTGTACATAAGGTCGCTGTGAGTTGGAACCAACTGGATGGCACCTAACAACAACAACAACAAAGCATTGTCCCTATCTTTTTCTCCATGATCTTTATAGTTTTAGGTTTTATTCTTAGGTCTTTGATCCGTTTTGAGTTAGTTTTTGGGCATGGTGTGAGGTATGGATCCTGTTTCATTTTTCTACAGATAGATATGCAATTTTGCCAGCACCATTTGTTGAAGAGACTGTCTCTTCCCCATTCAGTAACCTTTGGTCCTTTGTCAAAGATCAGCTGTCCATAGGTTGATGGATCTACTTCTGAGTTCTGAATTCTGTTCCGTTGGTTTATGTATCTGTTGTCCTACCAGTACCAGGCTGTTTGGACTACCGTTCTGAGATCAGGTGTGAGGCCTCCTACATTGTTCTTTTTAAATAAAGCTTTACTTATTCGGAGCCTCTTTTCCTTTCTCATAAAGTTAGTGGTTAGTTTTTCCATCTCGGTGAAGAGTGATGTTGGGATTTGGATCGGGATTGCATTATATCTATGTATTGCTTTGGGTAGTATTGACATTTTCACAATGTTAAGTCTTCCTATTCAAGAGCATGATATGTTTTTCCATTTTTGTAGGTCTCTTTTGAGTTCTTGCAGTAGTGTTTTGTAGCTTTCTTTGTAAAAGTCTTTTATGTCCCTAGCTAGATTTATGCCTAAGTATTTTATCTTTTAGGGGGCTATTTATTATAAGTGGTATTGTTTTCCTGATTTCCTTTTCACCATTCTCTTTGTTGATATAGAGGAGTCCAACAGGTTTTTGTATGTTAATCTTGTATCCTGACACTTTGGTGCATGCTTCCATTAGTTCCAATAGCTTTCTTGTGGAGTCTTTAGGATTTTCTATGTATAGAATCATATCATCTGCGAATAAGGATAGTTTTACTTCTTCCTTACCAATGTAAGGATGCTGTTTATTTCCTTTTCTTATTGCTCTCACTAGGACTTCCAATACAATTTTGAATAAGAATGGTGATAAAGGGCATCCTTGTCTGGTTCCTGTTCTCAGGGGGAGTGCTTTCAGATTCTCTCCGTCGAGGATAATGTTGGCTATTGGTTTTCTGTAAATTCCCTTTATTATGTTGAGGAATTTCCCTTCTATTCCTATTTTATTGAGAGTTTTTTCAGGAATGAGTGTTGGATTTTATCAAATGCCTTTTCTGCATCAATTGATATGATCATATGATTCTTTTGTTTTATTTATGTGATAGATTACATTGATTGGTTTTCTAAAGTTGAACCAAACTTGCATGCCTGGTATGAATCCCAGTTGGTCATGATGTATTATTTTTTTAATATGCTTTTGTATTCTTTTGGCTAGGATTTTGTTGAGAATTTTTGCATCTATATTCATGAGGGATATTGGTCTGTAGTTTTGTTTTTTAGTTGTGTCCTTGCCTGGCTAGGGTTATGCTGGCTTCATAGAATGAGTTTGGGAGTATTCCTTCCTTTTCTATGTTCTGTAATAGTTTGAGTAGAATTGGTGTTAACTCTTCTCTGAATGTTTGGTAGAATTCTCCAGTGAAGTCGTCTAGACCAGGGCTTTTTTTTTTTAATTGTACTTTAAGTGAAAGTTTACAAATCAAGTTAGTCTGTCATACAAAAATTTATACATACATTGTTACGTGACCCTAATTGCTCTCTCTATACTGTGATAGCACACTCCTCCTTTCCACCCCTGATTTCCCGTGTCCATTCAACTAGCTCTTGACCCTCTTTGCCTTCTCATCTCATCTCTGGACAGGAGCTGCCCATTTAGTCTCATGTAACTACTTGGGCTAAGAAGCACACTCTTCACGAGTATCATTTATGTCCCTAGTCCAGTCTAATCTTTGTCTGAAGAGTTGGCCCCAGGAATGGTTTTAGTGCTACGTTGACAGAGAGTCTGGGGGCCATGCTTTCTGGGGTTCCTCCAGTCTTAGTCAGACCATTAAGTATGGTCTTTTTACTAGAATTTGAGTTTTGCACCCCCCTTTTCTCCTGCTTCATCAGGGACTCTCTCTTGTGTTCCCCGTCAGGGTGGTCATTGGTGGTAGCCAGGCACCATCTAGTTCTTCTGGTCTCAGGCTGATGCAGTCTCCGGTTTATGCAGCCCTTTCTGTTTCTTGGGCTAATACTTTCCTTGTGACTTTGGTGTTCTTCATTCTCCTTTACTCTAGGTGGGTTGGGACCATTTGATGCATCTTAGATGGCCGCTCACTAGCTTTTAAGATCCCAGACTCCACTCACCCAAGTAGGATATAGAACATTTTCTTAATAAACTTTGTTATGTCAATTGACCTAAATGTCCCCTGAAAGCATGGTCCTCAGACCCCCGCCCTTGCTACTCTGTCCCTCGAAGTGTTTGGTTGTATTCAGAAAACTTCTTAGCTTTGGTTTAGTCTAGTTGTGCTGACCTCCCCTGTAGTGTGTGTTGTCCTTCCCTTCACCTAAGATAATTCTTGTGTACTATCTAGTTAATGAATAACCCTCTTCCTCCCTCCCCAACCTTGTAACCATCAAAGAATGTTTTCTTCTGTGTTTAAACACTTTCTTGAGTTGTTATAATAGTGGTCTTATATAATGTTTGTCCTTTTATGACAGACTAAATTCACTCCGAGTAATGCCTTCCAGATTCCTCCATGTTATAAGATGTTTCACGGATTCATCGTTGTTGTTTATCGTTGCGTAGTATTCCATTGTGTGAATATAGCATAATTTGTTTATCTGTTTGTCTGTTGATGGACATGTAGGTTGTTTCCATCTTTGTGCTATTGTGAACAGTGCTGCAGTGAACATGGGTGTGCATATATCTATTCATGTGACAGCCCTTATTTCTCTAGGATATATTCCAAGGAGCAGGATTGTTAGTTTGTATGGTACTTCTATTTCTAGCTTTTTAAGAAAGCGCCAGATTGATTTCCAAAGTGGTTGTACCGTTTTACATTCCCACCAACAGTGTGTAAGTGTTCCAGTCTCTCCATAACCTCTCCAACATTTATTATTTTGTGTTCTTTGGATTAATGCTAGCCTTGTTGGGGTAAGATGGTATCTCGATGTAGTTTTGATTTGCATTTCTCTAGTGGCTAATAATCGTGAGCATTTCTTCATGTGTCAGTTAGCCGCCTGGATGTCTTTTTTGGCGAAGTGCCTGTTCATATCCTTTGTAGACCAGGGCTTTTTTTTTTGGGGAGTTTTTTAAATGACCCATTCAATTTCTTTTGTTATGGGTCTGTTCAAATTTTCCACTTCAGTTTGTGCTAGTTTATGCATGTGGTGTGTTTCTAGAAATTTGTCCATTTTCTCTGGAGTACAATTTTTCATAGTATTCTTTTATGATCTTTTTTTATTTTAGTTGATTCTGTTGTAATGTCACCCATCTCATTTCTTATGTGGGTTATTTGCATCTTCTCCTGTTTTTCTTTTGTCAATTTGGACAGTGGTTTGTCAATTTTATTAATTCTTTAAATAAACTAGCTTTTAATCTTGTTGATTCTTTCTGTTGTTTTTCTGTTCTGTTTCATTTGTTTCTGCTCTAATTTTTATTTTTTTGCTTTTTCTGGTGACTGTGGGCTTTTGCTGCTCTTTTTCTAATTGTTCTAATTGTAAGGTTAATGTTTTGATTTTTATTCTTTCTTCTTTTTTGATGTGTGTCTTTATTGCTATAAATTGACCTCTGAGCACTGCTTTTGCTGTGTCCCAAAGGTTTTGGTATGTCATGTTTTTAATCTCATTTGATTCTAGGAATTTTTAAATTCCATCTTTGATTTCTTCTGTCACCCTGTAGTCTTCAAACAGGGTGTTATTTAGTTTCCATTTGTTAGATTTTTTTCCTTGCTCTTCCTGTTATTGATTTCTACTTTCACAGTGTTGTGGTCAGAGAAGGTGCTTTGTATTATTTTGATGTTTTTTAATTTGCTGAGGCTTGCTTTGTGGCCTAAAATGTGATTTCTTCTGGAAAATGATCCATAAGCATTGGAGAAGAATGCGTACTTTGTTGCTGCTGGATGATGTGCTCTGTGTATGTCTGTGAGGTCTAATTGGTTGATTGTGGTGTTTAGATCTTCTGTGTCTTTGTTGAGTTTCTTTATGTTCTGTCCCTCACTGAGAGTGGTGTGTTACAGTCTCCTAGTATTATTGAGGAAGTGTCTGTTTCTCTTTTCAGTGCTTTTAGAGTTTGTTTATGTATTTTGGAGCTCTGTTGTTGGCTGCGTATATATTTACTATGGTTATGTCCTCTTAGTGGATTGACTCTTTAGTCATTAATGTCCTTCTTTGTCTCCTATAATGGATTTTGCCTTAAAATCTATTTTATCAGAGATTAATATTGCTGCTCCTGATCTTTTTTGTTCATTATTTTCTTGATGTATCTTTTTTATCCTTTTCGTTTATTTATATTTTTGTGTCTAAGATATGTCATTTGCAGACAGCACATTGATGGGTCATATTTTTTTAATGCAATCTGCCACTGTCTTGTCTCTTTACTGGTGCATTTAGGCCATTTATATTCAGTGTGATTATCAATAGGTATGAGTTTATTCCTGTCATTTTTTTATGATTATTTTTATGGTATTGACTGTTTTTCATTCCACTTAATTTTCCGTGCTGAGTTTTTTTTTTTTTTTTTTTTTTGATTGTGGCTTGTCTTTTCATTTCCTTTGTTGTCTTTGATTTTGTGGTGCTGAATCTTTATGATTTTCTTCTTTTATATTTTGATGAGTAGGTTTGTTGACTTTATTTGTGTTTTGTCTGAAATTTACCTTTATCTTCCTAAGTTTAAAGCAGTAATTTATTTCTTAATATCACCTTAATTTCCTCTCCATATGGAAGTTCTGAAACTATACCCTTTATTCCCCCTTTATGTTTTGAAGTGGTTGTCAGTTACTGATTAATGTTTCTGGTTCTCTATTTGCCATCTTTTAGCTTTATTTTATTTTTGAGAGTTCTTTATCTGAGTTGATATCTGTCGGATGTTGTCATGTGTTTTAATCTCAAGCTGTTGTCTGGCATGTTATTAGTTTTCCATTGAAAGGATTCCCTGTAATGTTTCTTGTAAAATTGTTCTGGTTTTTACAAATTCCTTTAATTTCTGTTTATCTGAAAATGTCCTAATTTTGCCATCATATTTGAGGGATAATTTTGGTGAATATATAATTCTTGGTGGGAAGTTTTTTCTTTCAAGGTTTCATATATATTATCCCATTGCCTTCTTGCCTGCCTGGTTTCTATGGAGTAATCAGAACTTAGTCTTATCGACGCCCTTTTGTAGACGATCTTTCATTTTTTCCTGAGCTGCTTTCAGGATTCTTTCTTTGTCTTTGGTTTTGGAAAGTTTGATTATGATAAGTCTCAATGTTCTTCTATTGGGATCTATCCTGTACGAGGTTCGTTGTGCTTCTTGTATGGTAATCTTCTCATCTTTCACAATATTAGGGAAGTTTTCTGTAAACATATCTTTAGCAATTCTCTCTGTGCTTTTTGTTGACTCCTCCCCTTCTGGGATTCCAATCAGGCATAAGTTATTTCTTTTAATAGTGTCCCACATAACTCTTAGGCTTTCTTCGTTCTTTTTTTATTTTCATTGTTCCTCGAACAGACTAGTGTCAAGGGATTGGTCTTCTATTCTGCTGATCCTGTCTTCCATTGTTTCAGTTCTACTCCTGTGACTTTCCATTGAGTTGTCAATTTCTGCAATTTTATCATTAAGCTTCTGGATTTCTGGTTGTTACTTCTGTATCATTTCCAATTGTTTATTTGTTTTGTCATTTTGTTCTTGTATTGTTTTCTGAATTCATCTAGTGTTTTGTCTGTGTTCTCCATTGCTTTGTCAGTGTTTTCCTTGATTCTTTTGAGGACCCCATACATAAGCCTTTTGAATTCCTTGTCAGAAATCCCCATTACCTTTTCTTCCCAGGGAGGATTTCTGGTTCTTCATTATTGTTACTTGCTGGGGCCATCATGCCCTACTTCTTTAGGAGGTTTGCTACTATCTGTTGTCTCTGGGACATTAAGGGGCTATTGTATTTATTTTTTATTTGTATAATTATTTGCTGGGCCCTGTTTTTGTTTTGTTTTGGTGATTCCTGGCTGGTGTGGCTGTAGTGGTGCTCTGGTCACTGGACTGGTTGTGCTGGAGCCCTCCATATCTGTTTTTGGGTGAGTGAAGTGGCCGGTAGGTGTGAGAGCTCCCTTCTCTGTTTACTGATCTTGCGGGGCACCTGAGGGTGAGTTGGTTTGGCTTTGGCCTCCATCTGTCTTCAGTTTGGTGGCTCAGGAGTGGGGAACGATGCTCTCCATGCAGGTGGAGTGGCCAATGTGGTCGGTGTGTTGGGTGAGTGGGGGTGTGGTCCTCTCCTTTCCTTGGTTGTGGGGGGGAGGGGAGCAGTGTGGGTGGTAGAGGGGGAGTAGTGGGGGGACGTTCACACAGTACTCTACTGCCACCTCCTCCTGGGCAGGGGGAGGGGAGGAAGGAACAGCAGGCGAATGTTTGGGGTCAGTCTCCTCGCATCTGTTTGTTGGTGGCAGGAAGAGGGAAGAAGGTGCAGTAGGTGGGCACTCACTCTTCTTCTCCTCTGAGCTGGGTAAGGGGAAGGAGGAAAGGGCTTCAGGGAGGGGCACCTAGTCATAGCTTCTCTGTTCTTTGCTAGGCTGGATCAAAGATGAATATGATCCTGACAGATGTATGCACAGTGGTTGTTGCCTCACGTCAGGTGAGGGGAGGAAGGAAGGGGCTGTGAGGAGATGTGCCCACAATCATGGCTCTTCTCCCCATTCCTGGGTGGGTTAAAGGAGAGAGTTGTGCCTGGTGGATACACACACAGAAATGCCGTCTTGTGCCAAATGGGGGGAGGGAGGAGGGAGTGGTGGGTGAACTCTCTCGCTATCACACTGCTACTACACTCCACTGGGCCCTTGCAGGAGGCAGTAGTGGTGGGCAGGCACATGCATGGAGGCGTGCCTAGACTTGCTTTTCAGGTGGGCAAGGAAGAGCAGTGGATGAGGTTTGGTGGGGTGGGGGGAAGAGGATAGGCTCGTGTTATTGTCTCCCAGTCAGGCAAGGCGGGCCTTCTGCCAACTCTGATCAGGAGGTCTCAAGGAGTGTGTTTCTCCAGCTACGATATGCGGGTGCCAGGGCACCTTGCATCTGCTGCTGCGAGCAAGTGGGACCTGCCCTCTCTCAAGTGCGAGTTGTGGGGGTACCCAGGGACCAATTGGGTGGAAGAGCTTCCCCTGACACTCTGCGAGTCTACCACCTCGGATGTGCACTAACCCCCTGAGGTCAAGGGCTGCCCACTGAATATCTCTGGTTCTAGATCTGGTACCCTCCCTGTCTCTGCTGCTTTCTTTGTGTGTCTCTGGAGGTTCTCTATCCCATTTGGGAAAGTCGTGAAGTTGCCGTGCTGTTTTCTTCACCTAAGCTCTCTGATGGTTTAGTCTTAAGTTAGCTGCAGCAGGCTGGGAAGACTGGCTGAGCTCTGCAGTTCTGTTACCCCTTTTTCACTGCTTTCCTTATTCCTTCCAGTCAGTTTTTGGTTCAGTCCTTAGACTTTTCTTTTTTGATGTTCAGGGTTCCTGAATTGTTATTTGCTTCTGTTTCGCTTGCCATTTTGGGTCTTTGGTGCAGGGGGTCATTATGGAGTGTGTGTGGCTAAGCCGCCATCTTCTCGCTGCCTCCAGAGTTTGTAGTTTAACAAGCACCACAGCTGATTCTGATTCGCATCAAAGTTTGAAACTGTTATCCCACTCAGTCCTTCAAAAGCTATTTTCATAAAAGAAATGCTGTATTGTCACTACATTTATTTCATATGGGAGATTAACAGAAATCTAGAAGGAAAATTTATTTTTAAAGAAGGCAGTTGACAAAGTGAAAAGTTTGAAAGCACACTCATGCAAATAAATGAAGGGAAATTTTGAAGAATTAAATGAAAATAACCTCCTACATTACTTTTCACCACAGTATCCCCATGTGATGCTCGTTCCACGATGACTCTTATTCCTACCACACCTGTGCTAATTGTGTAATTAAAAATTAATTAAGCTATTTCTTTCCTTAAAAAAAGAATGTTATTTGATATTTTCTTAATATGTTTTTTCCTGACCTAATTCTCTAGAATTGAGAATTCTGATGATCTTCCTTTTTTGTTAGGTTTACAGTGGCTCCTACTAAGGAAGAAATAATTTGGACCAAAGAAATAGATGCCTGACACCCAAGTGCAACTGCATATACCTTTAATTTCAATAAAAAATAAAATTCTTTCTTATTTTGCCTGAGAAACAAGTTCTACTGTCTGGTGCACTCCCCTTTACACCCCACTGAAAGGTGTTATTTAAGTAAAAAGACCCTAAAGCAATTTTGAAGACTTTTCAGCAACTTAGCACCATTTAAAACAGCCTGATTGTCTAGCAGGAGGGAATAAGTTAAATAAATTGTGGTGCATACATCCCATCAACTTTCTTGGGGCCACAAAAATGTTTGCAAAAAATACACAAAATCACTGTCATAGGCATATGGCTACAAGAGCATATTAAGTGCTCATTAAGCTAAGAAATTGTGTATAGTGATACATTCAAACATATGTATACATATACATCTCCCTGGTGGCACAGTGGTTAAGTGCTTGGCTGCTAACTGAAAGATCGGTGGTCGGAATCTATCAGTTGCTGCAAGGGAGAAAGATACAGCAGTTTGCTTCCTTAAAGATTATAGCCTTGGAAACCCTATGGAGCAGTTCTACTCTGTCCTATAGGGTTGCTATGAGTTGTGGGGATTAGCTCCACGGCAATGGGTTTATATACAGGTAGTCCTCAATTTAGGACATGTATGAGTTACGATGAAATGCACTTACCACTGTCTTATTGTTGGTAATGTGTACTACATAAAAACCAAACCCACTGCTGTCCAGTTGATGGCATACAACCCTATAGGACAGAGTGGAACTGTCCTATAGGATTTCCAAGGAGCAGCTAGTGGATTCAAACTACTGACCTTTTGGTTAGCAGCCTCAGCTCTTAAGCACTGTGCCACCAGGGCTCTGTGTACTACATATAATGTTAAAATACATCCAGGGCTTCAAACTGGTTCATTCTGGTTCAAACCTCTAGTGAGAATTTGTATTTCTAACAAGTTCCCAGGCAGTGATGCTAATGCTGCAGTTTAGGGACCAATTCTGAGAACCTCTGGTAGAGCAGTGGTTCTCAAAATTTATTATACATAAAAATCACCTGGGGATCTTGTTAAACGGTAGACTCTGATTCAGTATATCTGGAGTGAAAATGCAGATTGTCAGCAGGGGTTCGAACCAGAATGAACCAATTCAAAGCCCTGAATATATCTTTAAGTTTTATGTAATGTTTCCAACTCCCAATGACAAATAAAGATTGGATTTATAAAGATACTGATAATAAAAGACAATAATAATGAGATATTCAACTTACGTCAGAACCGACTTACAGTCATAAGTAGGGACTGTATATGTGTGTGTATATATATGTAAATATATATGCTCCACGTGTACATATATATGTGTGTGTGTGTGTGTGTGTGTATATATGTGTGTGTGTGTGTGTGTGTGTGTGTGTGTGTGTGTGTGTGTATACGCACACACAAACACACAGCCCTGGTGGTGCAGTGGCTAAGAGCTACAGTTGCTAACCAAAAGGTGGAGAGTTTGAATCCACCAGCCTCAACTTGGGAACCCTATGGGGCAATTCTACCCTGTCCTATAGGATGGATGTGAGTCGGAATTGACAGGACGGCAACGGGTATATATGTGTGTATATGTGTATAGATATATGTATATATATAACTGGGGGAAATACACCAATATCTATGTTAACAGTGGTTATTTCTTTGAGAGGAGTTGGGCTTTCTGATTATCTGCATACTTTCTCAAACCTGTCACTTTCCTACAATACTTGATGTATTCATTACTTCAATTTTCACTAATTCTACATTGCTATTTAGGTAAAAAGACCTTAACACAAGAAAACCGCCTTATTCAGTCAGGGCCCCAGTCCATCAAGGTCAACATTATCAGCAAAAAGACTCAGGTGTTTTGAATATTACACGATCCACTCCCTTCCCCCGCATCCCCCCTGGAAACTAGGGGCAAACTTCCGGAAAGAGCTTTTGGGGCGGAGCCCAGGGAGTCTAGACGCCTCCCATTGGTTCTTCCTGGTCGTCAGCCCCACCTTGTTCTGGGCGGACGAGCCAATGGGGACGCGAGTTGAGGTTTAAACGCCAAGCCTGGCGCGACGGCGAGCGGCCGCGTCTTGGGTGAATTTGGCTGTTGAGATTAAGGTGGGTCTGTGGAGGTGCCTTGCGTGGTCGGTGGAGCTGAGTCCCAAGGGGAAGAAGGTGGACTGGAACTGGGGCTACCTCGAGGCGTCGATTTTGCTGAGCCGGGTTTAGCGACGGCTTCGGACAGCGTCGGGACCCCAGGCCCCTCTCTTCTGATAGGCCTGTGCGGAACCCAAACCGCCCGCTTCTCAGAAATTTAGAGCCCCTGACTCAGGCCTGAAGAGTTAAGAACTGAGTTAAGTGCTTACTGGCTCAAACACGGGCATCTTTCTCTGTATAGCTCTTCTTGTGTGGCTGTTCACTGGGTGGGCAAGTTTTGTCCTTTGTTACGGGGCGGATTAACAAGTAATCAAGGTATGCTCGGGTTCACTTGTGTTTATTTACTAATCTAATGCATGATTTCACGTGAGTAATCCGTCCCCTAGCACCTCAGCTTTCTCTTGCTTTCTGCCACCTTCAGCGTCTAATATGTATTTCTTACCACTAGAGTAATCCAAATGGCTACTCTGATCTTTGTTGATAAGGAAAATGGAGAAGTAGGCACTCGTGTGGCTCCTAAGGATGGGCTGAAGCTGGGATCTGGGTCTTGTAAGTATACAGGCTACAACTGAAAATACAACTATTGTGAATTAATTGTGAATGTGGTTCAGAGCTAGGTCAGGCATTTTTTGTAATCTGTTGGTAATAATTGGAGTCAAGTCTACAGCACCCTGTTATTGCAAACAGTTTGTTATAGGTTTCTTTTTCTTGTTTAGTATATTAATGGGATTATTTAAGAGAGCACTGAACTGAAGTGCTATTGAGCATATCATAGCCATGCCACTGTCAAAAATGGGGCTGGGTTTAGGGATGAGGATTAGGACAAGTTTATATATTAGTCAGCCTTCAAAGTTACATAGCTGTTTACTGCTTGAATAACATTATTTTTCCTCAGCTGTCAAAGCCTTAGATGGGAGATCTCAGGTTTCCACACCACATGTTGGTAAAATATTTGATGCTCCATCTGCCCTACCTAAAGCTACCAGAAAGGCTTTGGGAACTGTTAACAGAGCTACAGAAAAGTCAGTAAAGACTAATGGACCCCTCAAACAAAAGCAGCCAATCTTCTCTGCCAAGAAGGTAAGTGTTGACTATAAAGACACTGTTTAAACACTTCAGAGCTTTTGACTCTTTAAAAAAATAAATAACTTGGCATCCTACCTGGCTTTCTACCCTGTTGAGTAGAAGAAAATATAGGCTAGCAAACATAGATTAGCAGAGGGGAATCACATGGTCTTTGTGGACCTTGAGATTGGAAATCTCAGAAGCAGCTAGTGAGTGTTTTTGCTGCACCTGCCATTAACTAGTTTCTTGAAACAGATTGGTTGGTAGCATCTATTTACAGATGAGTAAAATACTAAGAGGGAGTGCACCTTGTAAAAGGTCACATTGTTAATAGGACTAATATTGCCCAGGTGTTGCCACCCCGCTGCCAGCAAGCACCAGCTTGTTACATGACCATCTGCTAGTGTATGGACCTGTGTGTGCGTGCTCTCGCACGTGAGCTACATGCTAGTGAGAGGTTTGCTCTGAAAGATGACTTTAACTGACGTGAATTAACACTTCAATAATTGTTTGTGTTAAAAAACAACTTACTTTACATCAAACCTGTGTCACTTATATAATGTGCCTTTGGATAAGGATGTCTTTTTTTTAAAAAAAGTAAATTGATTTAGAGAAATGTTAGATACAGTTATTACAAGGATATGGCAAAAATAATGAGAATGTTATACAGAGGACTGAAGTATGGGGAAAACCTACCCTAAGGTTTTCTTCTGGGATTGCATGCATGTATGAGGTAAGGTAAACCACTAATACCTAGGCTTCTATTTTAGTCTATGATATTGTAGACTGTCTGCCTGCCAATTCCAGGCTAGGGACTTATCCATGGTGGACTCCTAAAGTCTTTGATTGTCTTCTTTTCCTGACTCTTACTCAGTATGTGTATTTGCAGAACACAAACTTGTTTTTAATATTACCGGGGCAAATAATTAAGGTAACACTGAGGGAAAATGACACTTCCAAAAGCCAAATGGCTTCTGGGATTAACTACTACAGTATTCTGGTGACTCGTGCCCATTTTCTTCTCTGTTAGGGCGAATAATTGAATTGATTCACTCTGAACTAAATCTGCTCTGCATTTTTGATAAGTTACACTGGCAGGTGCTGATACTTAAATTTCGGAGTTAACTTTTGAACCATTCTACTTGCTGAATTATATTTGTGTGTAATCATGAGAACTAGAGATTTTGGCTTCTTAGACGCCAGCATGAAACTGATACGTTTTAAACTGCAGTGGAGTAATCATATGCTTTGAAAAGGCCCTACTCTTTATTAGACTAATCAATTGACAAGGCTTCCACTCTCAACTAATCTATATTTTCTTGGGTTGTTTTAGATGACTGAGAAGACTGGTAAAGCAAAAAGCTCTGTTCCTGCTTTGGATGACACCTGTCCAGAAATAGAAAAATTCTTTCCCTTCAATCCTCTAGGTAGTATTTTTTGGTATTGCAAAAATGATTTTGGCTTTCAGTTTCTCTTAGAATTCAATTCAATTGTAATTTGATATGGATATGGCAGTGTGACCTGGAGGTGTAATGAAAGACTGTCTGAATCTGGTTTGCTTTGAACAAGTATATTTGTAGATGAAATAATTTGCAAGGTATCATCTTAAGCATGGAGGAGACAATAGGAGTAAAGTTGGAGGACCTTGTTCCTGTCCTTTTTTTTTTTTTTTTTTAAAACAGGGAAAACATATTTAATAAAGTGCAGTTTGTTAAAATCCTGTTAAAACCCTGTTAAAACATGGGACAAGGGAAAGTAAAAATAACTGAAGAGAATCACTGTAGGAAAAACTCTCAAGTCTGGGACCCAGAGACCTCAGAGAGGCAGTGGGAGAACTTCATGTTCTGAAGGGAAGGAGCCCCCTCACTCCGTCTCCCTTTTCCCTCTCAGCCATTTCATCCCACCAGGAACTACCAGGACACCCAGAATAAAAGGTTTCAAGCTTAACAGTCACTCTCCAAATATAAAAAGCAATTACAGTTCAATTTAACACAGATACTTGTGTGCAAAGTTACGAGGAACTGATACATCATATAAAAAGTTAGATTAAAGGTGATTTTGTGGTTTATTGGGTCTGTATTTTGTTTTGAAGTCACCTGAGATCTTCCTGGTTACCTTGATGAAATAGCAACCGCCGACCCACAGGAAAAACTGACAAATTCTAAAAATTAAAAAAGCATAATCACCAAAAACAAGCAGATGAAAAAAATCTGTCACTGCTTCTTCCTTCTGCATTTTGCTTTTTTAAACTCATGTTTTAAGTTTTTGATTTTTTTTTTTTTTTTCGCGAAAGGTTAAACAGCTCCTGAAAGAATTTACAACAAACTGCATGAGAGTCTGGGAAGTTGAGGGGCTGGAGGGTCTGGGCGACTGGATGGGAGGGGTCCTTCCCTCAGTCACTAGAGCCTCACTGTAGGACCAAGGGACGGGGAGGGATTCTTTAGTCAAAAAGGAAGAAGGAGGAAGAGGAGGGAGGAGATGGGGGCAAACAAAATAAAAGGTCATTGTTGCCTGTTTGAATCCAGAGAGAAATGCCTGGCCCTGTGTGGGGGGAAGAAACCCCTTGGTGGGGAGGCAGTGGTGGTTTGGGCGTACTGCCTCTCAGAAAAAGTCACTGAGCCAGCCTGTCATCCACTGTCTTGTTGGGGCTAGGGACTGGGTACGGAGGCTGACTGGCATCAGTCCTGGTCTAGCTTTGGGCTGGGTGCGTCATCGGACTCCTCCTCCTCAAAATCTCTCTCATTCCGTGCCACAATGTCCAGGTTGTTGAAGTAGGGTTTGTCATCCACTGTGCTGTAGTCAAAGTCCCCGTCCTTGCCGTCCAGGAAGCATGCTGGTGCATCAGGCTAAGGGAGACAAGATATGTTTGTTAACATTGATCAGGTATAAATGGGAGTTTTTCTAGTGAGCATTTTAGAAAGTGGGCTTTATGTCAAATTGAACAATGCCTTGAGAGTACTTTGGGTAGGGCAAGTATACTTCTGGTTAGAAAAATCCATGTAGCCAGTGAAAATGTGTTTTTGTTCCTTAAACCTGCAGCATGTATCTGAAGTATTTCCTGTTATAGAATCACTTTTCAAATTTTAATTTACTCAAATGTTAGAGAGGTACTGTGTGCCAGGCACAGTTAGGCTTTGGATACATTGATTAACAAGACAGGCCCTGGCCTGAGGGAGCTTGCAATTTGGAAGGAAAGTCAAAACACTGAACAAATCCTCTCACTCTGTGAGGAAGGAGAAAAGTGGCTCGTGAGGGGAGTACTGAACATAGCCTTGGAAGATCAGTTAAGTGTCATGAATTGTTGAGGAGATAGCTATGTGAAGAAGTGGAGAGGCAAAGTAAGATCATTGTTGGTAAAAATGTATGCAAAGGTCCTGAAGTAGAAAAAGGACTGAAATGGTTCTGGGGAAACAAAGTTGGTCAGAGTGAAGGACCATACAGGTTACAGGGCAAGTGCAGATCAGGCAGAGCCTTCTAGAGAGAGTTAAGCAGTATTTAGCCATTCTACTGATGTACATTTGAGTTTTTTCCCCAGCTTTTATGTATTATAAGCAATTCTTCAATTGATATTCTCAAAATTGTATTGTTTCGAGTTTGTGAGTTTATCTATAGGGTAAACCTTAAGAATGATTACTGAGTCAGAGGGTGTATGATAAAATATTTTGGTAAAATGCAGTGTTTCCATGCTAATGATTTCCATTCAGTCATTCAGGAAAATGAGGTGGATCTGTATGTATTGATCAGAAACAAGGACCACAATATGCTGTGTTTAAGAAAAGAGATACCTGCCAATTTGCCCTCCAAAATTGGGGTATAAATTATTGAGCCCACACACAGTGGATGAGGATGCTTATTTTACCTGTGATCTCTAACTGATGTGTCTTAAAACTCTTATCTTTATTGGAAGGGCAATGATAGCTCATTGTTTTCAATTTGTTTTTTGTGTGTTTGTGTGTTAGAGCATATTTGATTATTGGCTTTGTACTTTTTTTCTTTTAGAACTTCTGTTTGTATCTTTGTCTTCCCTTGATTACGTGACTTTCTTACCGATTTTTTTGAGAGCCCTTTCTGGATAAAGGGAATTAGCCTTGTTATGCTAGACTTTCTCTTTTAGTGTCTGTTGTCTGTTTATGATTTCCTTTACAATTCAGTGGTTTTAAGTTACGTGGCCACATATCACTCAATTCTTTTGACTTCTGAGTTTTACCAAGCTTGGAAAAGAGCAGACTAATTCCTGAGCATTTAAGGCTTTAGAGAACTGTCACTCCTAAGATCAAAGGTGGGGGGAAACTACCATTCTTTGACCTTTTGAGAAAACACTTAGCTTCCTTGAAAAGAGGAAAGGCTCAGTATTTAAGTTATCCGTTTGTTACTGTCAAGAGAAAATGGATGTTTTAAATAATTCCTAAGAAGTAAGACACTTGGATTTTAAGAAGCCATGTTACCTAACACACTAACTCTCAAATGTTTTGGTTTTAGGACTCTATTGAACTCTTAAACTAATTGCGGACCCTGATGAATTTTTGTGTGCTCTGTCCTTATTAGAAACTAAAACCAAAAAACTTTAAATATTTATTTATTTAAAATAATTAACAGAAATTTTTTTTGTGAAAAAAAATTACTTTTCCAAAACAAAAATTAGTGAGAAGAATGGTATGGCTTTTGAAAATTCAAATTCATGTAATTTGTCTCAGTACAAGACAGCTATATTCTCATCTGATTCTTCATTCAATCTGTTGCAATCTGTTTTCGATTAAAGTACTGAAGAAAATATGGCCTCACACAGATATATGCTAGAAAAGGGAAGAGCATTGTATTAGCTCTTCCAGGTAAGTATGCGTATTTTCCTTTGATACTACACTAAAACCGGACAAATGGCTGTTTCTTAAAGTATGGTTGCAATGTGAAATTGGAAACCATATCAATGAATATTTGTACTCTGACAATAAAATCCCTTGGTCTCTTTCATTTTGAATGGGTCTTTTATCCTTGAATTCATCAAGCATCGATAATTTAGAAATATTGGTTCACTGAGATATGTAGATCATCTAAACGTTGAAGTGTTTTATTATGCAAATGTACGTTATTATCACCAGTGCTTTCATCAGAACAGTCTTAAGTATTAGGAAGCTGTCAACACATGGTAGCAGATAAGTTTCCCCAAACTCTTATTTTTTTCTTGAAAATTTTCAGTTGTATATTTGGCAGCTGTCAGTTTTCCTTGAGGTGATAGACTTTCCTTCCTTTGAGAAAATGTGACAAGTATCCAACTCTGAGTAAAAATGATATTCCAGGAAAAAGGCATCTAGTTCAGCTTGCAACTCAAATAATTGGACAAATCCTTTCTCTGAGATGAACAGCATACTTCAGTATGCAGCAGAAGTGCTTTATACACATACTCTTTCATTTTGTCACACAGAATATTAAAAAGATGTATTCTCAAAGGTTGAAAGCTAATAAAATATTTTTTTTTACTGCATTTTGTAAAGTTGACTTTACAGGAAACTAGCTTTTTTTTTTTTTTTTACTGCGAGTGTTGGTGGTGAAGAATATAATGACTACTAATATAGTCTGTTCCCACTGCCTTGATTTGAGCTACTGAAAACCAAACCCACGGCCATCGAGTCGATTCCAATTCATAGCGACCCTAATTGCCCCAGAGTTTCCAAGGAGCACCTGGTGGATTTGAACTGCCGACTTTTAGTTAGCAGCCTTAGCACTTAGCCACTACACCACCAGGGTTTCTTGATTTGTGCTAAGACACCAGCAATTTTATCCACCATTGCATTTGTGCCATCATTATAAGCGTCAACACGGTGGAAAAGGTATTCATATTATGAAAATAGTTTTTAGTCTTATGGATCCACCAAAAGGGTCTCAGACTGCTGGGGTCCCCACCAACTACACTGAGAACTGCTGCCTTAACAAAATGTTTTCCCTTTGGGACAGATTTTGAGAGTTTTGACCTGCCTGAGGAGCACCAGATTGCACACCTCCCCTTGAATGGAGTGCCTCTCATGATCCTCGATGAGGAGAGGGAACTTGGAAAGCTCCTAGACATGGGTCCTCCCTCACCTGTGAAGATGCCCTCTCTGACATGGGGATCTAGTAAGTGAACAAGTGCCCTTCCTTCTAGAAGGGCTGTGAACAATTTGTTTCATGACACTTCCTTAACTGTGGAACAGAGTTGTGTGGGATGTTAGCATATGAGGAATTTCTATCCTTTGAACTACAGGGGTAAGGTTTCAGAATAATGAAAACTATTCTCAATTGGGATTGCTTTTTAGTCGCAAATGCTAGGATAAAATTAAGTCATTCTGGAATCCAGACTATCTTAACATACAGCAAAACGAGTTAAATTTAATATGTAGCTTCTTAGGCTATATGTTGAAGTATTATAAACTTGTTTGGGATGAGAATCACAAGTTATATCTAATTCAAGGGTAACAGGAACAAGATACTTGTGCAATAGCATAGAATAGCAGTACCGTCTTATTACACAAGGTGTGAGCTCTTGGTTTAAACTGGTAGAACCATCATTGGTATGTTTTCTATTTGCTCCTGCCTGGCTTTGATAGAGTAACTTGTACTATTTTATAAATCACATTAATGATACTGGATCTCTAAGAAAAATAGAGGTTCAGGTACTTCTAAGACTTCTAAAGAAGGTTAATTCTGGGGCCACAATCACATTCCAAGAAATATGTGGATGGGAGGATAGGGACCCATTAGAGAAAAACATAAGCCTATGATTATAAGTGACAACTAATATCAACGTCGACATGGATAGACTCAAGGATTTACAGAAATGTAATAAATTCCTGTTTTTCTAGATCTGTTGCAGTCACCTTCAAGCATTCTGTCGACCCTGGATGTTGAATTGCCACCTCCTTGCTATCACTTAGATATTTAAGCTTCTTATTGCTTTATAGTTTGCATGTTTTGTTTTGTTTTTTTTTTGTATTAATAAAGCTGTTCTTTATTTAACAGACTTTTCCTAATGTTGTGATTGGTATTTTTTTGGAATTTGTTTAAAACCATATGAAAACTAGCTGAAGTATTTATCAGACAGACATCTATAATGTGACACCAGAGGTTTCTCTGGTTTGAACAAACTTAAGCTGTTAAAACAAACCAAAGTGTTTTAAGGTTATTTCAGAAGCTGCCACTGTTTTCCCTGAAACATATACCCTTCAATGTGTACTTTATTGCCTTTTTGTGGCCATTAACTAGTGACAGTTATTAGAACTCTTAATCAGAAGAACCACTTCCAGCTTATTAAGAATCTACTGCTAGGCATTCTTTATTGCTGGTTTTATTGAGTTTCTAATGAGTTTAATACTTAGTATTCATTAACCAGAATTTGAATGGTTCTAAATAACCTGAGCACTCACCCTCCTTGGGATCTTCAATTAGGTACTTTGAAGATCACAAAATATAACTCACTGATAGACTTGTTGATTTATCTTCCACCTATAGGAAACTCTATGTATTTAGTTGTTTACCCTGTGTTGGACATTGTTTTAAATTAGGTAAGTGCTCAGCTGCTAACTGAAAGATTGGCAGTTCAAACTCACCAGGTGCTCCGCAGGAGAAAGATGTGGTGGTCTGCTTCTGTAAAGATTTACAGTCTTGGAACCCCTATGGAGCAGTTTCCCTCTGCCTTATAGTGTAGCTGTGAGTCAGAATCGACTCGACAACGGGTTTGTTTTTTTTTTTGTTTGGACATTGTTTTAAGTATTTGATGAGCATTGTTGTTGTTAGGTGCTATCGAGTCAGTTCCGAGTTATAGTGACCCTATGTGCAACAGAAGGAGACACTGCCTGGTCCTGCCCCATCCTCACAATTCTTGTTATGCTTGACCACATGTTGCAGCCACTGTGTCAGTCCATCTTGTTGAGGGTCTTCTTCTTTTTCACTGACCCTCTGCTTTACCAAGCATGATATCCTTCTCCAGGAACTAATCCCTCCTGACAACATGTCCAAAGTATGTGAGACCAAGTCTCGCCATCCTTCTAATGAGCATTCTGGCTGTACTTCTTCCAAGACAGATTTGTTTGTTCTTTTGGCAACATCATAATTCAGAGGCGTCAATTCTTCTTTGATCTTCCTTATTTATTACCTAGCTTTCACATGCATATGAGGTGACTGAAAACACCATGGCTTGGGTCAGGCGCACCATAGTCTTCAAGGTGACATCTTTGCTTTTTAACACTTTAAAGAGGTCCCTTGCAGCAGATTTTCCCAATGCAATGCCTCGTTTGATTTCTTGACTGCTGCTTCCATGGGTATTGATTGTGGATCCAAGTAAAATGAAGTTCTTGACAACTTAAGTATTTTCTCCATTAGTCATGATGTTGCTTATTGGTCCAGTTGTGAGGATTTTTGTTTTCTTTATATTGACGTGTAATCCATACTGAAGGCTGTAGTCTTTGATCTTCATCAGTAAATGCTTCAAGTCCTCTTCACTTTCAGCAAGCAAGGTTGTCATCTGCATATTGTAGATTGTTAATGAGTCTTCCTCCAATCCTGATGCCACATTCTTCATATAGTCTAGCTTCTCAGATTATTTGTTCAACCTACAGATTGAATAAGTATGGTGAAAGGATACAACCCTGATGCACACCTTTCCTGACTTTAAACCACGTAGTAGCCCTTGTTCTGCTCAAGTGACTGCCTCTTGGTCTATGTACAGGTTTTTCATGAGCACAATTAAGTGTTCTGGAATTCCCATTCTTCACAATGTTATCTTTAATTTGTTATGATCCACACAGTTGAGTGCCTTAGCATAGTCAAACACAGGTAAACATCTTGTATTCTGTTTTCAGTCAGGATCCATTGGACATCAGTGGTGATATCCCTGGTTCCATGTCCTCTTCTGAATCCGACTTGAATTTCCGGCAGTTCCCTGTGGATGTACTGCTGCAACCGCCTTTGAATGATCTTCAGCAAAATTTTACTTGCGTGTAATGTTAATATTGTTCGATAATTTCCGCATTCGGTTGGATCACCTTTCTTGTGAGTAGGCATAAATATGTATCTCTTTCAGTTGGTTGGCCAGGTGGCTGTCTTCCAAATTTCTTGGCATAGACGAGTGAGCACTTCCAGCACTGCATCCTTTTGTTTGAAACATCTCTATTGGTATTCTGTCAATTCGTGGAGCCTTGTTTTTCACCAGTGTCTTCAGTGCAGCTTGGACTTCTTCCTTCAGTATCACAGGTTCTTAATCATATGCTCCCTCCTGAAATGAGCATTATTGTGTTTAATGTTTATGACCTTCTTTTTCAGTGAAGACAGTGAGCTCAGAAGTTCATTGATTTGCCAAGACTTTAAGAACTAGAAAATAGTAGAGCTGGTATTTTGGTTCCAAATCTGAGATTGGAATCAGAACATCAGAGATTGCAAACGGTTATCCATGGATTTTCTTTTTTGGACAGAAAGGGTGGATAATATTTCTAAAAATTTAATTGTTGCTGCCATTTAAAACTTCGAAGTTTCGCATCTCTTCAGTTTTGTAGCTTCTCTTAGAAAAGAAGATCAGCCAGTCGTAGGCCCTTGTTTCCAACACTTGCTGGACTGGATGGAGTGGCTTTCTATCCCACAGACCCTTTGGTGGTTTTAAGGGGGAACTAAAGTTCCTTTTACTCTTTTCTTAGACCTGCCTGCTTGATTCACTCACTTTACTTGTCTGGGTGAAGCCTTTCCCCTGAAACATCTGTGGCATCTGTAGTCTAGTTAGAATACAAACCCTTTCTTTACCATTGTTATTAGAGGAAGCAGAAAAATATTAGGCATGAAATACTAGGAACAGGTACAGGCACTGATCAGACTTGAAAACTTTTTCCCCTCTAAATAGAACTGAATCAGTCTGAATTTCTAGAATTAGTTGAAAGACATACATCTAGTAGAAAATAAGACTACTAGGGGGCTTGACTTTATAGGGGGTATTAGGTCTAGCAAGGAGCCTTGGTTGTGCAGTGATTAAGCGCTTGACTGCTAACCGAAAGGTCGGTGGTTCGAACCCAACAGCTGCTCTGCAGGAGAAAGATGTGGCAGTCTGTTCCCGTAAAGATTTACAGCCTTGGAAACCCTATGGGGCAGTTCTACCCTGTCCTGTAGGGTTTTTCTGACTCAGAATCGACTCAACGGCAATAGGTTTGGTTTGTTTTTTTTTTGTTTTAATAGGTCTAGCATCTTCAGTATAATTTTAGTAGCTTTTGCCCACTTTGAAAAGCAAAAGGTATAATTCTGAATGGCTTTCATATGCTACAGTTTGAATTTAGGAACTTTGGAAAATGGTCTCTTCTGGTAGTTGTGGAGGGACAAAAGTTCATAGTTCAGTCCTTGCAACTGTTACCATTTCCTTATTAGGAATGAATTTTGTGGACATCTTTCAGTCAGATGCTATTAGTAAATTACAGAATTTTGCCCTCAAGTGGGCCTGGCTGGGAGTAAAGGGACTTACTCAGTACCTTACCAATTACTGTTCCTTTGGGATAGAACCGAGCATTGAGCTGATCTTGTCTCTTCATCTGCTGCTGATCAGATATAATGTGCTTAATGTGTGTTGAGACTTTAATTGGAAACTTCAAACAAATGCTATTAATACATGTAATTTTCATCTTGTGGGGATTGTTGCTGTTTCTATACAGGTAGTCCCCAGGTACAAATGAGATCCATTCATAAGTGTGTCTTTAAGTTGAATTTGTAACTAAGTTGGAACAGGTGCATGTTGTTAGGTGCCTTCAAGTTGGTTCCAACTCATACTGACCTATGTACAACAGAACAAAACACTGCCCCACCCCGTGCCATTCTCACAATCATTGATTGCTATGTTTGAGACCATTGTTGCAGCCACTGTGTCAATTCTTCTCGTTGAGGGTCTTCCTCTTTCTTGCTAACCTACTTTACCAAGCATGATGTCCTTCTCCAGGAACTTGCTCCTCCTGATAACATGTCCAAAGTACATGAGATGCAGTCTCCCCATCCTCACTTCTAAGGAACATTCTGGCTGTACTTCTTCCAAGACAGACCTGTTCATTCTTCTGGCAGTCCATGGTATGTTCAGGATTCTTTGCCAACACCATAATTCAAAGGTATCAATTGTTATTTAGCTTTTAGTGCAAGAAAAACTTGAGAAAAGTGCATTGAGTGCAGCAAGTGAAGGTGATTGTGATGAATTTGTTGCGAGTAGGGGTTGATTAAATCATTCAAAGTGAAGGCAAATTTACATAATGTTAAAGAGCGAGTAGGACTAATCTGTAAGTAGGCTGTTCGTAACCTGGGGACTTACTGTACAATCTGAGTGAATAAGTATTTGGCTTCTTATTTCAAAAAGCTTCCGAGAAGCACTTTTTGGAATTCTAGTTTGTCCAGACCATAATGCCCTAGAATTAAAGATTTCTTACCACTACACTGGACCCCAAGGATGCTCTTACCTATGTAACATTCACCCATACGTAGCTCTCTGTTGGTGTTTTTTCAGACCTCTAATTCCAACTAACCTTCAATGGGAACAGAAAGGCTTTTTAACATTTAATGTTAATATTCTCAGACTAATTTTGAGGGACATTACCAAATCATGAAAAGGTCAGTACTACAGTAGAAATTCCTAAATCGATGTTGTTCTTTCCGTTAATCGTTAATCATTTATTGAGGCCCCACTGTGCTAGGTGCCAAGGCTACAGTGGTGAAGTAACATAGTTCCTGCCCTCATGGTACTGTAAGGAAAAATACAGATTGAAAATAAGAGGTTTTTAATTCTACCTGTTGAAAATAAGAGACTCCCTTCCTCCCCTGTTATTTCAGAATTCACTTCAGATAACTTATAACTTCTATGTGTCTTTGAAAAGTATGTAAATACTAAAAATGTAACTTCAAGTGATCCTCCCTGACCTTCCTGTTTCCTGGAAGGAGAATACCATTACCTTAGGTGGCCCAGCCCAAAATACTAGAAAATCAATATTATCTTGAAAACATGAATATAATGGGTTAGCGATATAATGGTTAAGAGTTCTTCTGTTTTTTGCAATCTCCTTAGCAGATAACCACATTCTGGTTTAATGCTCGTTTAATAATCTTTTCTCTCCGATTTTTGTGAGGTTTTCTGGGTTGGGAGTAGATCTTGTTTTTAGTAACTTTTCCCCGGCAGTTCTCATAGTCCAGTGAGGGAGACAGGAAGACGGCTGCAGTGATAGGAATCGCCAGGTGCTGAGGGCACAGAAGAGCCGTGACATAACCCAGCCTAGGGAAGGGGGCTGAGGCCTCCTTGAGGAGTAATGTGTGAACAGACTTGAAGGAAGTGTTCCAGGAGAAGAGACCGCCTTTACGAATGCCAGGAAGCAAGAGAACACAGCTTGTCAAATGGAAACTGCCTTTTTTAGGGGGTAGGGTGGGGAGTGCGGTTGTCAGAGTTTGGGGAGTTAAGCAGGGCCCTGCCAACATGCTGAATGTGGACATCTAGCCTCCAGAACTGAGACAATTTCTGTTGTTTTGAGTTACCCAGTTTGTGGTATTGTGTTACGGCAGCCACAAGAAACTAAGACATTTTATCTTGTGATCAGCTATTGAATGCCAGGAGTTAAGAAGAAAATAAGGAAAAACAAGCAAATGAAAGCAGGGGCGGGGGGGGGGGGGGGGGGAGGAGACAAACACACCTCTTGCAGTCTTGCAGATTGACTGTGTGCTGGGCAGCCCTTTAGCACTTAGGCAGGCTTACACTCTGCCTAGAGATCAGCCCGAGGTGAAATTTAGGATTTTCTCAGTCCTTTAGTCACCCAACAGGTTTGAATAGACAAACACAATAATTTGTGCATAAGGTATGGTCTGCTCTCAGAATCCAGGACTAGGGTCCCAACCTGGAAACGGGCCATGAGCTAGGGCAGGGAAGGGGCATGGTCCAGTAACAAAAAGTCACGGAACTTTCCTGCTATTTTCTGGATGTTGCCTCTGTTGATTCAGTGTTGGGTCATCTGCTCTGAACCTTTGACTGTTACTAGAGTCTGACAAGGTTTTGACATTTCCCACTTGTTTTTTGATGTTTCACTGGGAAACTGGAGTGTGGATCTTCTTACACTGCCATGTTGGTGATGTTACCCCCCCCCAACCCCGCCCCGTTTACTTCTTAATGATGCCCCATTGCTCTCAGGATAAGGTCTGAGTAGCTCACTGGCTCACAAGCCTCGTGACTCCCATCTACCTTCTTTAGTCTCAGGTCTCCCCAACCCCAGTGCCTTACTTCATCTCCAACAGCAAGCATCTTTCCTTTCCCAATTCTGTGGTCTCGGTCGTGCCTATGGGCCTAGACACCTGAAATTTCCTCTCCTAGAATGCTCTCTCGATTTGCCTGGCTCACACCTATCCATTTAGCTCTCCATTGACATCCTGTTCCTCTTACCAGTAGCATTTCCTGATACTCCAAGATTGGGCTCCTGTTTGCTTAGTTAGCCCCAGACACTTAAACTCATAGCACTTACCACTGTGTCTGCCTGTTTGGCTGGCTCTATTCCCTGTCACACTGTGAGCTGGATGAGGTCTGTCCTGCTCACTGCTGTATTTTCCTGGCTGGGTTATGGTAGGTACTCAGGTATTTGCTAAAATGAACACGTGGTACCGACTGTTATCGTTGTGCAGTGTCAGGGCCAGGGTGCCTTCATCAAAGCTTCTCCAAAGAGTGTTGGAGGCAGATTTCCTGCCTCTCCTGCCAGACAGCTCCTGGTCTTTGTGTTCTGCTAACAGCCCAGCCCAGGTATACTTGCTTACTGAGAAGGTTTCAGTCCTTGACTGGAAATGTGAACTGTTTTCTATCTTCCATAACTGTTACTGTGTTTTTTGACCTTTCCTCCCTGCTGGGTGGTGTGTGATGCTTAACAGTATCAATGGATTCCATAGCTTTCCAGTTAATTTTGGTTAAAATCAAATTTTGACTTGGAATATAAGCCTCAATCCTGTTCATTTTAAAACTTCAGTCTCAAACTCATTCCAAGCTCTTCTCCCTTCCCCCAGCACAGCCTGGAGCTGGGACTAAAGCATATGTGAAGTGTGGTCTCTCCACTCAGCTCCTTTCTCCTTCCAGGTGTTGGGACCCTTGTGGGGCCCTGCTCCAGCCCAATGCCAGTGAGGAGAGCCAGGGGAAGAAGAGATTGCGCTTATGTGGCAGGCCACATGTTGGTTTTGGGCAGTGTTCTGACTTCTCGTTTTGGGGTTGGAGGTCTCTGTGTAGAGGCGTGTGTATCCACACATTCCTCTAATGGCTCGGGTTGCCCCTTCTTGAGAATGGCAGCCAAGCCTTCCTTTCAACCCCTTCTCCAGGTGGGTCCTCCTATTGCTTGGCCCAGGGGCCATCCATGGCCTCTGCCCTTCCATGGCCTCTGCCCTTCCATTAATCTCTGGACTGCATGGGGCCATAGAAGCCACTGGGGTCCTTTCTGCACCCTTTGAGGGCCACAGACAACTGGGATGGGTGAAGGTTTCCCAGGCACAGCACATCAGAGGATCTTCAGGCCCCAAAGGCCTAGGCTACTGCAGGGCAATGGGTTTCTTTTTATATATGGCCTTTCTGGCCCTGGGTTTGTAGTTCTGTTAAGATGATCTTCTAGGCTACACTCTTGCAATGGGATTGATTAGTTTACTACGCAAAAAGGTGTATAAAACTCTTGCAGGGATTGGTTGATTACCATGCAAACTAGGTGCCTGTGGCCTACCTGTGGAATTGGTCAGTTTTGCCATCCTCCTAGGCTTAAAAGAGCCAATTCCACAGAGGTTGAGGGGGACCTCACTACCATCAAGAAGAAGAACCTGGAGTGGAGCACATCCTTTGGACTTGGATCTCTGCACTGAGAACCTCGTAGATCAGTAGACAGAGGAAAAGCTTTAACACTGAAGATGACGAGAGACCATGTGGCAAGAGTGGCAGTGTCACAAAACCGGCAAGAAATGGCTGCAGTGGGTCTTTCTGGCCCATGGAGTAAGAGAGCTGAGCGCCTTTGGGTAGGAGGATTGCTTGTGGAGTGGGTTGCCTCCAGGCACGTGTAGGTGGAGCTAAAGAGCTGTAATGCTTGCTCAACAGGGCAGAGGCTGGTAGTGGTGGCAGTAGGCCTGAGCAAAGGGCCTAGTGGCAATAGGAGCTGAGAGCTATCTTGGTTGGAAGTTGTCCTGATTGACAAACTGTATCCTATCTCCTGAGTTGTTCCTGTTAACTTCCAAGTTGATCCTGATCCTGTAACCAGTTACTTCCCTAATAAACGTTATAATCATGAGCGTGATCTGTGAGTCCTGTGTGGCCATTGCAACAAATTATCAAACCCAGCAGAGAAGTAGAGAGTGTCGTGGGAGGGATGGTGGGTGTCAGAATTGGTAAAAAGGTTGGAGAGTGGAGGTGTGTCTGACCTCCACATCGTAAGAATCAGCTTTGGGCTGATGCTGATTATCCTTCTCCATCCTGAAGTTAGAGGGCTTCAGATGCTACTAGCTTGTAGCTACTTAAGCAGGTGTCCCACCTTGAGAAATTTCTGGACCAGGCACCAGATTTTAAGTTCAAGTAAGGGCCTACTATGCCACTAATCCTCCTTGTCTTTCCATAGTGAGATTAAGAAGATTAAAAAGGGTGCACACCTACTCTTAGGCTCTCACAATGCCCTCCCAAGAGCCTGCTTTCTTACCATGCTTGGCTCTGGTGGTGGCACCAGGGTGGAACTACAATTTCTACAGCTCAACAGTGGTGCATTTGGAAACAAAATGCCCTTTCCCTTCTTCCAGATACCCCAATTTATTTTACTTGGCTATGGGAAGAGGAGGCACCCCTTTCGCCTACTACATACGTAGCTTCTCTCTGCAGACACCCCCAAAGACCAACAACTTCTTCCTCTCTCAGACCTTTTTCTGATGCAGGGCAATGGTTAATGCTCAGGGCTGGTTCTGGTATCTCTTGGTAAGCCCAGTGCTAATTTTGGATTATGCTGCGTTTAGTGCTTTTGGGGTCCTTAGCCACAGGAACTCAAACAACAGGACCAATTGAATGGCAGCTGTGCTCTTCAACTAGCGTGAATGCCTGCCAAGGGTCCTGGTTATCTTTGTAATCTCTAAATCCAAAGCCTTGCACAGGGTAGACAATCCATCAGTTTATAGGATTGAATTACATCAGGAAGTCTGAAAACAAAGTGGCTCACCTTTGTCCCTGTGTGCACTGGCTTCCAGGTGTTTGTGATGAATTTGTGCCTACAGCCCCTTATGAAGAGGCCTCTTTTTTCTGTTAGAAGAGCCTGGATTGATGAGCCACTTCTCTTGTTGGAGCACACGGTGGAACAGATTTGTTCTCTGGTGCCTGAGGAGTGGAAGGGGGTTTCCATGGTGATAGCACGCGTCACTCACCTCCCCTCCATCTGTGGCCCCACTACAGAGGTGTGAGCTGCCTGCCATTGGTATGCTGATCAGAGCCCAGGTTGCAGCTGGCTGCTGGCTTCCTGCACACTTGCAGGAACATGGACATGCCATCGGGAGCAGTCTAACCCAGGGGTGTCTAAGGGGTGTGACACGTACTTAAGGAGGATCTTCATCTTCCTAAAAAGATTACAAGCTAGTTGAGTACAATGTTCTGTATTCCTAGGTTGAAAACTGGACATGTAACCAGAACAGTGAAGCAAATTGTATCTTAGTTCTGCATTGTAGTTAGAGACAGAAGGGTGAGGGTGGAGGGAGAGTTGCAGAAGACAGAAAAAAGTAGGAACTAAGAAAGTAGTGGCCACAAATCCACACAGTGTTTGGAACCTAGCGGGTGCTCAGACAAGGGCTGTTGGATTTTGTGGAAGGGATGTGTTGCCGAAGACCTTGCATAATTCAAAATTTACATCATTTAAGATTTATCCTGATGCCATGTGTTTCTGTTAAAGAGGAAAAGCTATATGGCAATGGCATAAACACAGTTAACTTTTAAGCCTATTAAAGGCTTTAAAATTAGGGCAGTCTTGACAAATTCTGAAAAACTGGTAGGTAGTTTGCTCAAAAATTAATGGATAAAATAACTTAGTCATCCTTCTTATTTTTATTTAAAAACTGCATAATCCAATTTCCTTCATTCATGCAGAAATTATCTATTGAGTGGCTGTTATGTGCCAGGCACTGTTCTAGGTACTGAGGATAGAACACTGAACAAAACAGACAAAAATCTCTGCCCACTTGAAGCATAACATTCTAGCAGGGAGAAACAGACTGTCTACAAAATAGTAGTAAATTATTCCATATGTTGGAAAATGATAGATGCTGTGGAAAAAATAAAACAAGGGGGTGTGTACTGTGGGTGGGTGAGTGAGTTGCAATTATAAATTGAGAGGTTATAGAAGGCCTCATTGAGAAGGTACTTTTGAACAAAGATTTGAAGAAGGAGAAGGAGGATCCCTGAGGACATCCAGGTTAGAGCATTCCAGGCAGACTAGAGAGCAAGCACAAAGGCCCTTAGGTAGGAATGGACTTAGTGTATTTGAAGAATTGCAAAACGGTCAGCAGGACTGGAGAGTAGTGAGTTTAGGGAGGGGGTCCCTAGGGGACAATTCGAGGGAGGTAGGAAGGGAGCTTATCATATAGGACCTTCAGTTTGGAAATGAGTTTGGATTTTAAATGTAGGACCCTGGGGGAGGGACAGGAGTCCAAAGACTGTTGGGGACAGTAGTGTTGAGCTGGGAAGATGGAGAATGGAGTGCTTGAAGATCAAGTGTTTGAAGTTATGGTTAGTGTCCATGTCTAGGAGATGATCGTGGGTGTGAATAGCTAAGGTAGATGAAAGGCAAGGTCGTTGGAAGAGAATTGTCAAGGAATTGTGAGGGCAGGGTCTTGGAAGGAATGAAGAGGAGCAGTGTTAGAAAGAATGGCAGTAAGCTAGGGGCCAAAATCTCCAAAGAAGTTTGCAACTCAGCTCTTTGCAACATGACGGGCAATGGATGGTATAGTCTGATGACATGAGATTCCAAGCTGGAGTTTTAGGGCAGAGGGGGGAATGGACTGGAAGCAGCAATGAGGATCCAGAAGGGCACAATTCCACCTCCCTGTGGTCTGGAGGACATGGGAGCGCAGGAGAAACACAGCCCTCCATTGAGGGAGCTGTAGGGCAGACAGTTCTTGAAGGAGAGCCAGGTTTTTGCTAGAGCAAGAAAGGGAAAGAACTTTCAGAGAAGAAGGTGAGATGGCTGATGGACTGTGAGCTCCTGAGGGCACAGTGGCAGGGTTTCAGGAATTGGGGTGGGGTAGGAGTTGGAAAAGAAAAGGAGTGTTGGGCTTATGGTGACATGAATGGTGATAAAGGGCATAAAGAGATAAAGCTTATGGTCTCTAAGGCAGGGTGCAGTGGTGAGCTGGGAGGGTTGTAGTGGGGAGCAGAGCCCCTGTCTTCACTGATGCTGTTTGGAAGGTCAGGGGAGGGTTAGTGAGTAGGGGAGGGATAGCAGCAGGAGAGCCAAGGTTCACTCTAGTTGTGAAATACGTCTGTCTTTTAGGATACTGCTATTAATGACTTGTATTTATTTTAATGAAACATAAATGGGAGTATCACTCCTTACCACTGGGCCTCTTTTTTTTTTAAAATTATTTTGTTGTTGAGAATATACACAGCAAAAGATACACCAATTCAACTGTTTCTACATGTACAATTAAGTGACATTGATTACATTCTTCAGTTGTGCAACCATTCTCACCCTCCTTTTCTGAGTTGTTCCTCCCCCAGTAACATAAATTCACTGCCCCCTCAGGTTCCTATCTAATCTTTCAAGCTGCTGTTGTTACTCTGATCACATATAGACAGTTCTTAAAAGAGCATAATTCTCAAGGCAGACAGTTTTTACTAGTTAAGCTAAACTATGGAGCTCTGGTGGCACAGTAGTTAAAATCTTGGCTGCTAACCAAAAGGTTGGCAATTGGAATCCACCAGTTGCTCCTTGGAAACCCTATGGGGCAGTTCTACTCTGTCCCTTAGGGTTGCTGTGAGACAGAATTGACTCGATGACAATGGTTTTGGTTTTAAGCTAAACTATTGTTTGGTTTTAAGAAAACTTCAGGGGGTATTTTTGGTTTAAGGTTCAAAGATGGAGCCCTGGTGGCACAGTGGTTAAGAGCTTGACTGCTAACGAAAAGATTGGCACTTCGAATCCACCAGCTGCTCCCTGAAAATCCTGTGGGATAGTTCTACTCTGTCCTGTAGAGTCACTGTGAAGAAGTATTTTAAGAAGACTTCAGGGGATATTTTTGGTTTAAGGTTTAAAGATTATCTCAGGGCAATAGTTTCAGGGGTTCATCCAGAAAGTCTGGAGTCCATGAGACTTAGAAATTCTGTTCTGCATTTTCCCCCTTTTGATCAGGATTCCTCTACAGAATCCTTGATCAAAATGTTTAGTAATGGTAGCTGGGTACCATCCAGTTCTTCTGGTCTCATGGCAAAGGTGGCAGTTTTTCACGGAGGCAATTAGCCACATATTCCATTTCCTCCTTCTGCTCCTGACTCTCCCTCTTCCTCTGTTGCTCCAGGCAAATAGAGACCAATTGTTGTGCCTTGGATGGCTGCTTGCAAGCTTTTAAGACCCCAGGCACTGAGCAACAAAACTAGGAGGTAGAATAGAAGCACTAAACATGTTATTAGTCCAATTAACTGGGTTGTCCCAAGAAACCATGACCCTAAACCTCCAAACCAAGGAACCAGATCCCATGAGGTGTTTGGTTGTTGTCATGGATTGAACTGTGTCCCCCAAAAATGTGTCAACTTGGCTAGGCCATGATTCCCAGTATTGTGTGATTATCCACCATTTTGTCATCCGATGTGGTTTTCCTATGTGTTGTAAATCATACCTCTTTGATGGTAATGAGGCAGGATTAGAGCAGTTATGTTAATCAGGCAAGACTCAATCTACAAGACTAGGTTGCGTTTTTATATCTTCCTTTTGAGATATAAAAGGAAGAAGCAGGCAGAGAGACGTGGAGACCTTACACCACTAAGAAACAAGAGCCAGGAGAATAGCACGCCCTTTGGACCCGGGGTCCCTGCGCTGAGAAGCTCCTTGACCAGGGAAGATTGATGACAAGGACCTTCCCCTAGAGCTGACAGAGAAAGCCTTCCCCAGAAGCTGGCAACTGAATTTGGACTTCTAGCCTCCTAGACCGTGAGAGAATAAATTTCTTATTGTTAAAGCCATCCACTTGTTGTATTTCTGTTATAGCAACACTAGATAACTAAGACAGTTGTACATAAGCAGCATCAGCAGCTACTGTTTTTTTTTCTCTTGTCATTGTTGTAACTGTATCTATCACACAACTTTTGCCAATTCAACTTTTTACAGGTATACAACTTCTTAACAGCAATTACATAATCATCTGTGCAATCTTACCTTAATCAGTGTGATTTTTCCATTACCATTAACCCTTCTCCTTTTCCTTCTTCAGAACAAGGGGATACTGGGTTGCTTAAAATCAGGAAAGATGTGCGTCAGGGTTGTATCCTTTCACCATACTTATTCAATCTGTATATTGAGCGAATAATCTGAGAAGCTGGACTATAGGAAGAAGAAGATGATATCAGGATTGGATGAAGACTCATTAACAATCTGTGATATGCAGATGACACAACCTTGCTTGCTGAAAATGAAGAGGACTTGAAGCACTTACTGATGAAGATCAAAGACTACAGCCTTCAGTGTGGATTACACCTCAACATAAAGAAAACAAAAATCCTTACAACTGGACCAATAAGCAGCACCATGATAAATGGAGAAAAGATTGGAGTTGTCAAGGATTTCGTTTTACTTGGATCCACAATCAATGCCCATAGAAGCAGCAGTCAAGAAATCAAACGACCTATTGCATTGGGCAAATCTGCTTCAAAAGACCTCTTTAAAGTCTTAAAAAGCAAAGATGTCACCTTAAAGACTAAGATGCACCTGACCAAAGACATGGTGTTTGCAATTGCATCATATGCGTATGAAAGCTGGACAATGAATAAGGAAGAAAGAAGAATCGATGCCTTTGAATTATGGTGTTGGAGAAGAATATTGACCATACCATTGAGTGTGAGAAGAACAAACAAATCTGTCTTGAAAGAAGTACAGCCAGAATACTCCTTAGAAGCAAGGATGGCAAGATTTTGTCTCATGTACTTTGGACGTGTTATCAGGAGGGGCTGGTTCCTGGAGAAGGACATCATGCTTGGTAAAGTAGAGGGCCAGCAAAAAAGAGGAAGACCCTTAGAAAGATGGATTGACACAGTGGCAGCAACAATGGGCTCAAACATAGCACCAATTGTGAGGGTGGCATAGGACAGGGCAGTATTCTGTTGTACATAGGGTCACTATAAGTCGGAACCAACTAGAAGGCACCAAAGAACAACAAAAACAGAAGCTGAAATAGGCAAGAAAGGACTTGCCCCTAGAGCCAAACCCTTAATTTAGACTTCTAACCTCCTGAACTGTGAGAAAATAGATTTCTGTTCTTTGAAGCCACCCACTTGTGATGTTTCTGTTATAGCAGCACCAAGAAACTAAGACACGGATGGAATGATAGTGAATTCCTGGAAAAGTGACTTTCAGGAAGGCATAACTGTTTGCTCATTCACCCTATAGATGGCATGGTATGGACAGCACAGTTCTCAAAGGGTGTCTGGAGGCCTCAGGGGGTCCCCAAGACCCTTTCAGGAGTGCATGAAGGCAAAATTGTTTCAATAATAGTACTAAGATATTGTCTTTTTCACTCTCTCTCCGAAGTATACGGTGGAGTTTTCCAGAAGCTAAACAAAGTGTGATATCACATCAGATTGAATCAAGAAGCAGATATAAGAATCCAGCTGTGTTCTTTAAGGCAGATATTTGAAAAAATGTAAATAAGTGTTATCTTAGTTATCTAGTGCTGCTGTAACAGAAATACCACGAGTGGATGGCTTTAACAAAGAGAAATTTATTTTCTCACAGTCTAGTATGCTAGAATTCCAAATTCAGGGCGGCAGCTCCAGGGGAAGGCTTTCTCTCTCAGCTCTGGAGGAAGGTCCTTCTCATCAATCTTCCCCTCGACTAGGAGCTTCTCCATGCAGAACCCCGGGTCCAAAGGATGCACTCTGCTGCCAGTGCTACTTTCTTGGTGGTGTGAGGTCCCCCTGTCTCTCTGCTTGCTTCTTTTATATCCCAAAAGAAATTGACTCAAGACACAATCCAGTCTTGTAGACTGAGTCCTGACTCATTAACATAACTGCCGCCTATCCCCCCAATTAACATCATAGAAGCAGGCTTTACAACACTTGAGAAAATCATATCAGATGGCAAAATGGTGGACAATCACACAGTACTGGGAATCATGGCTTAGCCAAATTGATATACATATTTTTGGGGGACACAATTCAATCCATGACAAGTGTCATCCTTCTCATGAAATGTTTGTCTGGGAAAAGATATTTTTCATAAAAATATGCTAGTTATATTAACATATTTATTATTGTAATTTTTAAATGAATTAGTACTGGAGAAATAAGAGCCGTCACACGAATGGATATATGCACACCCATGTTCATGGCAGCACTGTTCACAATAGCAAAAAAGATAGAAACAACCTAGGTGCCCATCAACGGAAGAATGGATAAACAAATTATGGTATATCCACACAATGGAATACTACGCAGTGATAAAGAACAACGATGAAGCCATGAAACATAACATGGAGGAAGCTGGAGGTCATTATGCTGAGTGAATTTAGTCAGTCACAGAAGGACAAATACTGTATAAGACCACTATTGTAAGAACTCAAGAAAAGGTTTAAACACAGAAGAAAACATTCTTTGATGGTTATGAGGGTGGGGAGGGAGGGTGAGGGTTATTTACTAACTAGATAGTACACAAGAATTATCTTAGGTGAAGGGAAGGACAACACACACTACAGGGGAAGTCAGCACAACTGAACTAAACCAAAGCTAAGAAGTTTCCTGAATACAATCAAACACTTTGAGGGACAGAGTAGCAGGGGTAGGGGTCTGGGGATGATGCTTTCAGGAGACATCTAGGTCAATTGGCATAACAAAGCTTATTGAGAAAACGTTCTGCATCCTACTTTGGTGAGTGGCACATGAGGTCTTAAAAGCTTGCAAGCAGTTATCTAAGATGCATCAGTTGGTCCCAACCACCTGGAGTAAAGGAGAATGAAGAACACCAAAGACACAAGGAAAATATTAGCCTAAGAGACAGGAAGGGCCACATAAACCAGAGATTTCATCAGCCTGAGACCAGAAGAACTAGATGGTGCCCGGCTACCACCAATGACCGCCCTGACGGGGAACACAACGGAGAGTGCCTGATGGAGCAGCAGAAAGGTGGAGTGCAGAACTCAAATTCTAGTAAGAAGACCAGACTTAATGGTCTGACTAAGACTGGAGGAACCCCAGAAAGCATGGACCCTGGGTTCTCTATCAGCCCAGAACTAAAACAGTTTTTGAGGCCAACTCTTCAGACAGAGATAGATTGGACTGGACTGTGGGACATAAAGTGATACTTGTGAGGAGTGTGCCTCTTAGCTCAAGTAGATGCAAGAGACTAAACGGGTAGCTTCTGTCCGGAGGTGAGATGGGAAGGTGGAGAGGGTTAGGAGCTGGTTGAATGAATGGACATGGGAAATCTGGGGTGGAAAGGAGGAGTGTGCTGTCACAGTAAGGGGAGAGCAATTAGGGTCACATAACAATGTATGTGTACCTTTTTGTATGGGAAAAAATAAAATTAAAAAAATAAAAAATTGAATTAGTAAATATTATAAAAATGTTTAATTTCTAATACTGTAAATAGTGATAGATATAATTCTTATAAACAAAAGATCTTTGTGGTCCTTAATAATTTTTGAGTGTGAAGGAGTCCTAAGACCAAAGAGTCTGAGAACTTCTGGTCTAATGGATGAGAGCCCAGGAGTCAGTGTGCCTGGATTTTTCTGTAGGGTGTTGTAGGGGAAAAACATCACAAAGTTTAGTAAAGCAAAAAGAAAGCTTTATTTCCAAGTCCAAAGAGTGTCACAGAATAGGCAAGAATGGGAAAACGGACAAGCATGCTGCCACAGCCATGTCTGTCCGAGTCCAAGGAAATACCACAGAATAGACAACAATGGGAAAACAGACAAGCATGCTGCTAAAGCTATGTCTGTCCAAGTCCACGAAACGTTTACAGAGTCATCAGTATATATTAATATTACAAATGAGGAAAACCAGTGAAAGCTTTAGCTTTTCAGATTGGCTAGAAATTGTGATCCTACACTTTGAATCCTTTTTCTTAACAATCATTGGTACAGGTTTCAGTAATGACAGTTAGGAGGGTCTTCATTGGTCCAACAAATTTCCATTCACTAAATGCTAATAGAAAAAGATAAGAGTAGAAAGTCTTTTGTGTTCTGTTTGATTGGCTTTATGTGAAAGCTTCCCTAAAAGATATTTTCCAAGATTATGGTAGCTATTGTCTTTATAGCTCAGGGCCCAGTTGATGTATCCTTGTAAGTCCTTGTGAGCCCAGCTCCAGCTGGGTCACATTCTCTATGCTCAAGGACTGGGGAATAATAACTACAATATTATTTCCTAAATCAAGGGGAAAAACACGTCACAAAGTTTAGTAAGGCAAAAAGGAAGTTTTATTCAGCATGTATTCGAAAAGGCAAAAGTGGGAAACCGACAACCATGCTGCCAGGGCCGTGTCTGCTCAAGTCCAAGGAAATATCACAGAACAGACAAAAGTGAGAAAATGGACAAGCATGCAGCCACAGCCATGTCTGCCCTAGCCAAGGGGTTAGAATTATCAGTATATATTTACGTTACAAATGGACAAAACCATTGAAAGCTTCACTTTTTCACAGATTGGCTAGAAACTGTGATCCTACATTTTGAATTGTCTTTCTTGACAATCATTGGTACAGGTTTCAGTAACAACACTCAGGAGGGTCTTCATTGGTCAAACTAATTTCTATTCACTAGATGCTAATAGAAAAAGACAACAGTGGAAAGTCTTTTGTGTTCTGTTTAATTGGCTTTTTGTGACAGTTTCCCTAAAAGATATTTTCCAGGATTATCTTAGCTGTTGTCTTTATAGCTCAGTGGCCAGTTGATGTGTCCTTGTGATTCCTTGTGAGCCCTTGTGAGTCCAGCTCCAGCTGGGTCAAATTCTCTATGCTCAAGGACAGGGAATAATAACTCCAATATTATTTTCTAAATCAGTTTGAATCCTCGAAAGTTACTTAGCCCCTCTGAGACTTAGTTTTCTTATCTGTAAACTAGGCTACCTCATACAGTTATTGTGAGTGACAAATGAAATAATGTATTTATAGTACTTTGCACAGTGTTGGGCCCAGAGTGGTCACTTCATAAATGTTTGTTTTTATTTCATTGGTTGGATATCCATTATATGCATAACCCTGTGCTAAGTGCTGTGATGGATGTAACATGTCTTAAGTCACAGGCCCCAAGGGAGCTTTCATCCAACAGAAGAGAGATTTTGGGGGATATGTAGTTGCCACCTTTGGGTTCAATTTCCAGCTCCACCTTTGACCAGTAACATGACCTTGAGCATGTCACTTCCTGTCGCTTCTAGATAATAAAGGCATCAATGATGGTCAGCTGAAAATTGAGATTGGTGGAAGGAAGACTGTGGCTGCCACCACATCATTTGATGTTTATCGAGCATTTACTTTGTGCTAGGACCGTGCCAAATGTTTCCATGTTTCATCTCATGTAATCTCATGCGATGGGTGTGTGTGTTTGGGTATGATCACTCATTTTTAACAGTTGGACACTTGGGCTCTCAACAGCTTGAAACTTGTGGCAAGTCCAGCTAGAAGGTGGTGGAGCTGGGTTCAAATCCAGGTACTCTGAAAAAGTAAGGACTATTAAACAGTGATGCTGGATTAAGAGGCTCCAAAGACAGGGTTGATCAATTCTACAGAGGAGAAATGTACAAATTACAGATGAGGTGGGCTTACTGTGGTGACAGGGGTCTCGGGGGGAGGTCCTTGGAGCTGAGCCCAGTGTGTTGCAGGATTTGGTCAGAAGACCAGAGAGAGTTTGCTCAGGCCGGGGAATGACCCTTCTTACGGTGAAATGCTCTCTTTAGTGGCTCTTCCCACACAGTCTGTGAGCCCTTAAAGAAGGGAGCTGTCTGACTGTTGTATACTCTAAGACAGTGGTTCTCAAGCTGAGACACAAAAACCCCTTTCTGTGACAAATACAAGGTGAAATGTATAAGTAGTGTAACTTACCTAAGTGTATAATACACAGGAGACTTAAAAGGAAAGTACTTCATAAGAAAGAGTGTCAGGCCGGCCTATACCAGAAGACAAAAAACTGCTGGCACAAATTTCCAAAATGTCCACCAGGAGGCACTGTTCCTAGCCAATGCTGCAAACCACTCATAGTCCCTCCGGGGTGAAATTGGCTGTTTTCCCTTCCCATTGTAATCACCTCATGTGACACTCCTCCTGAGGTGGCATGTTGGTCTCCCAGAGATCCCCAGGGTGGTGAAGCGGGAGTGAAGAGAGGAAGTCACAGAGTATGGAGCTGACCCCCATGTTCATGTGATAGATTTCTAGTCATGTGTAGACATCATGAGTAAAGTGACATGCTTTAAAGTTTTAGTTATTGAGTCATTTGCTTAAAATTTTATTATGAAGTAATATTTGTTTTATTTTCATTGAAATTTTATTTTTAGGTTACTTGGTATTATTAAAACAAAACAAAACCCATTGCCGTGGAGTCAATTCCGACTCATGGTGACCCTATAGGTCAGAGTAGAACTGTCCCATAGAGTTTCCAAGGAGCACCTGGTGGTTAGCAGACGTAGCTTTTAACCATTATGTCACCAGGGTTTCCACTTGGTATAATAGCAAGTGATAATTATTCATTTTAGATTTTTCTTTAAATTGACTCAATTTTTTCTTTAAATACATGTATTTAAATGAAAACTTTATATTAATATGTAAATGAATAACTTGTATCACTTGACATAATTACAAAATCCACTGCTCTTGAGTTGATTTCGACTCATAGTGACCCTATACGACAGGGTAGAACTGCCTCATAGAGTTACCAAGGCTGTAATCTTTACAGAAGCAGACTGCCACATCTTTCTCCCAAGCAGCGTCTGGTGGGTTTGAACCGCTGACCTTTCAGTTAGCAGTCAACCACTTTAACCGCTGCACCACCAGGGCTCCCTAAACATGCGCGCGCGCGCAACAATGTTATTCAGTTCTTGCTAATCCTGACACTGTGGCTTCCCAACAAAGTTCCCTTCTCTATAAAAAGGGAGTTTAACAAGTTTTAAAGAGATGTTAAAGACATATTAGTGCTAGACTGAAACTATCCTTAACACTTTAGTTACTTTTGGTTTAATGGTATACCAGACACTCTTTTTGCTTCTTCACCGGTAGGTAGTACGTTTTTCCAGTTCTAATGCAGTTAGCGTCAAGGTGGGTCCCTTTTGAAGTGAAGCTCAGCCGACAGGAGTTGGAGCCTCATTGTTGTGTAGGTTACGCACTCTGTATAAAACTAACACGTCCAGGAAGAACAGAATGCTCAACCTACACAACAATGAGGCTCCAACTCCTGTCTGCCGAGCTTCAGAGCTTCACATACTTCAAAAGGGACCCTCCTTGATGCTAACCGCATTAGAACCAAAATAATGGAATAACGTACTGCCTACAAGTCCAAAAGCAAAAAAAGTGTCTGGTATACCGTTAAACGAATAGTAACTAAAATGTTAAGGATAGTTTCAGTACAGTGCTAATTGCTTTCCTGTGTGATAGTGGAGTCCTGGTGGCATAGTGATACGAGTCTGGCTGCTAACCAAAGGGTCAACAGTTTGAATCCACCAGTTACTCCTTAGAAAACCCTATGCTGGCAGTTCTACTCTGTCCTATCGGGTCACTATGAGTTGGAATCCACTTGATGGCAACAAGTTTGTTTGTTTTTGGTTTTGTGTGATAGTTAGGGGGCCCTAATGGGTTTGTTTTCATTTTTCTGTGTTATCTTTGGAAAACCAGAGGTTCCCATGTAACCTAATGGAAAGGCACCCCCAATAAATTATTTAGTTCTTATTGGTATATTGTCATACCACAGATTGGTGGTGCCAGAGTGCCACTCGCCTTATTGGTGGCTTGTATTACCAGATCAGAGTTCTCAAAATCCATAATACCAACCAAAAATTTAAACACACTCCATTAGTAAACATGCATTCCAACACTGAAAACACATGCCATCAAAAAAAAGAAAAAATTGTTAACGAAAAGTTAAAATAATCAAAGACTAAAAGAGAAGTGAAAAGGGAATAATTTTCTCATGTGATTCAAAGTTATTTAAAGTTTTATCTGTGTTCCCCCCACCCGCCCCCAAAAAAAACCATCTCCCATACAACAGTGGACAAAATATCTGCCATCTTGGGCGTGTTGGTATGGTGGATGGGTTTCTGGCCTTGGAGTCAAGGGGCCACACTAGCTGTGTGTCCTGCACATGTTGCTTGCCCTCTCTGGGCATCTCTGTCATCACCTATAACATGAAGAGGTTGGAAGAGAAGATCTCTAAAATTCTTTTGGGTCAAATAGAAGCCCTGATTCTCATTGGAAGGAGATACAGGACTTAAGAAGGACTTCTTTTTGCTTTGTGCCTACAACCTCTGAAGGGGTCTTGGGAAGATCATGGATTCACAGAAATCCCAACTCGCACCCTCCCTCCTGAGAGGCAATTTAGCCTAACATAGTAGAGCAGCTAAGAACTTGGGCCCTGGAGTCTGAGAGACCCGCATTTAAAACTTCGCTCTGCCCCCCACTAGTTTTGTGACTGTGAACAAATTACTTAACCTCTGTGGCCCCAGTTTCCTTGTCTGTGAAATAGGGTCAATAATAGTATTTGTCGTTATTGTGAAGATTAAATTATAAAATGCATGTAAACTTCTTACCACACTGCCAGGCCCACATGTCAGCATATTAGCAGTTATTCTTGTTATTATGGTAATTCCTAAGTTTTTTTTTTTTTTTTTTTTAATGGTAGTGGGATATCCTGGAAGTGGGCCACTGGGGAAACTGGTGGCCCTGTCCCCAATGTTTTTAAACTGATGAAATGAATATCCTAGGTGCCCAAGAAAGATGAATGTAAATATATAAGATCATCCCACCCACACATGTCCTTGGTGGTCATGTGAGCACCAAGTGTATTTGTGTGGCTTTAGGACTTAAAGTTTTTTTTACAAATTGATTTTGTTAAGCACTGGCTGAACAACCGGTGGCTTTCCAGCCCACGGGCTTCCTGAGTCTCTGCCTGGTCACTAGGTACAGGTGCCTGCCAGTGTGTATGGGGGACGGTGGGAGGAAGGCTGGGGAGACAGGAGAGGACAGCAGACTTTACCCCTGGTGGCCTTCGATCTGCTCTACCACTAAGGCAGTCCTGCTATAGCCGGGGTGGGGCTAAGCAAGATGGCACTGGAAGGCAGATGTTTGGAAAAGCAGCATTGCTCCTCTTGGAGACTCCTTCTCGTGAGGTCTTTGCTACCAGTTCTGAGGCACTCCTGACCAGGTCGAATTCTCTGGATGGGGATGTCTTGTTGGCGATGATAATGTGAATGCTTCCTTAAGCATCACAAACCAAAAAACCAAACCCATTGCCATCGAGTCAATGCCAACTCGTAGTGATGCCCGGCGTGGTGCAAACGGTTTGCATTCGACTACTAACCTAAACGTTGGTGGTTCAAAACCACCCAGTGGCGCTGTGGAAGAAAGGCCTGGCAATCTGCTTCCATAAAGATGACAGCCAAGAAAACCCTATGCAGCAGTTCTACACTCTGTAACACTTAGGGTCTCCATGAGTGTTAAGCATAAAGAGACCTGTTATTTGAGTTGCAGACCTGAGTTTTTATCATGATCAGACCACTAAATCAGCTCTGTAGCTTAGCCAGGGCACTGAACATCTCTGGTCCTTTCTCTCCTTAATTAGTCAAATGAAAGATTAGGTTGTACCAGTGGCTTTTAAGTTAAAATTTGTGTCTCTGTGTGTGTCTGTGTGTCTGTGTGTCTGTGTGTGTGTGTGTGTGTGTGTGTGTGTGGTAGGTAGGTAAATCACATAGACTTTTGACAAACTGATGAAGGTTATAAAACCTCTCACCAGAAAAATTTATATAACATTTTATACAAAATTGCTGGGTGTTTCAGACCCCCTGATGCCTGTTCAAGAATTCCAGGTGCCAAACAATTGCTTTATTCAGCTTGTAAATTTTCTACTCAATCCAAATGAAGTGAAAATTCATTTCATTTGTAAACACATGTTTAGTATATTCTCCCTCAAGCCCCAACTCAGCCAGCCTCAGCCCACCAGGGCCTCCCCATATGCCAAGCAGGTTATTCCCTGCACAAGGCGTCCCGAGCTACTTGCGAAGCCTTTTTCTAATTCACACGAAGATGGGGCAAGGGCAGCCCCTACATTAATTCCCCGACAGATGCGGCCTTATTAATTCCCTTGCACTTTACCCTTTACTTTCATCTCTAAGTATCTATTATATGCAGCTGAGACTGGGAAAAGCGAACAAAAAGGAAATGGAGGGAAAGAGAGAAGGAGATGTTAAGTAGAAAGAAACCCAAAAATTGTCCTGCCCGTATATCTACAGATTGCTAGGTGACCGTGGGCAAGCTACTTAATATTTTCAAGCATCAGAACAAACATCAGAATCAAACTGGCCCTTTATGTGTCCTGAGGGTGAGATAATGGTTGTGAGGGCCCACAGAAATTCAAGGTCTTGGATGCTGCTGTTATTGCCATATGGAGGATGAAGAAAGTCTACAAAGTTCTGCAGTTTTCAAATGTCCCACTTCTTCACATCCACCTTCACGTGGACTTTTACACAATTTTTCTTCTTCTTCTTTTTTTTTAAAGAGTTTGAAAGGAGGAAGTCAGTGCACATGACAGTGATGGGGCTGAAAAATTCCCTATTTAGAAATCTGATACAAAAGCAAAGTCATCGTTTTTAAATCAAAAATTGGCTCCACCTCATTGGTCTGACTTGGGTTTCTGCAGGGGCTTCGGGAAGAGGCTGCTTCCAAGGATGCGTTTGCCCGAACTGTAGGGCAGGGAACGTGTTACCTTGCTACCACTAAGACAGGCCCAGGGAGTAACTGCTGTGGATGAAGGGCATACACCTTACATCACCATCTGGTCCCACTTGGGCTCCACTCTGCCCCCTCCTTACCTCTCCAGCCAGCCATATGACGCATCTGTAGTTCATCTAGCTCCGTGTGTGTTCCCTCTCGAAGCCATCATGCTTGCTGTTTCTCCTGCTTGCAATTTTGTTTCCTGGCTCTTTGTCTGCTTAAGGAGCCCTGGTGGCACAGTGGTTAAGAACTCGGCTGCTAATCTAAAGGTTGGTAGTTTGAATCCACCAGCCACTCCTGGGAAACCCTATGGGGCAGTTCTGCTGTGTCCTATAGTATCGCTATGAGTTGGAGCCCACTCTAGGGCAACAGGTTTGTCTGCTTAAATCCTACTCCTCTTTCTGTTTGCAGTTTCAAAGTCACTTCTGAAGGCTTCTCTGATGCCCAAGCTTGGATTAGGTTCCCGAATGTCCCATGAATTCTATCCTGGCACAACTGTGATTGCCTGTTTAACCAGCCTGGACTCCCAGCAGATTTTAAGGTCTGTGAGATCAAGGGCTGAGTTTGCTTAACTGTCAAATTTCTGCCTCATGGCCCAGCACTTGGTGCATAATACCAAAAAAATCAGTCGTCACTGAATCGATTCTGACTCACGGCAACCCAATGAGTTTCAGAGAAGAACTGCACTCTATGAGGTTTTCAGTGGCTGTGATCTTTCAGAAGCATATGGCCAGGCTTTCTTCCCAGGTGCTTCTGAGTAGATTTAACTCCCAACCTTTTGGTTAGTAACTGATAGCTCAACTGTTTGTGCCACTCAGGGACCCCAATACACAATAGGTGCCCAATAAATATTTATTGAATGAATTAAAGAGAAGCTTGCTCAGATCTTCTGACAGTTTGGAAGTTAAAAGAATGAACTGTGCTCATGTATATTATGTATATTAACATTATACATACCCACACATTAACATTATACATACCTGCATGTACTCCCACCTCCCCTTCCAACTGTTATGGAAAGCTCAGATTTAATGTGTTAACTAGAAGTCTGGAGTTTGTCTTCAACTTCTTCCTCACTTCTCCAGCTAAACATCCAAGCAGTCACTAAACCCTTGGCAGTCCACACCGTGGGCTCTTAGATTCCATCTTCTCATTTCTGTTGTTACTGCCATTACCCTCATCATCTCCTGGTTAGGTCAAGAGATTCCACTGCTCCTCAACCTTCAGCATCTACTTTGTTCTGAATGCTCCTCATTGAGGCGTTGGAAACCTTACCCGGACTGGCTCACTGGTTTCCCATGAGGGAGGTAGCTATGCTGGGCTCTTGGCCACTCCTCTGACATATTTATTGCTTTGTTCTCTTAATTCAGGCTGTTTCCTCAGCAAGGAATTCCCATCTTCCTCCCCCTACCCCCATCTGTCTATTGAAGTCTTACTTATCTTTCAAGGATTAGCTCAGAGATCCCTCTTCTAAGCTTCTTAAGAATAAGGATATCCCTCTTAAGTAAGGGATAAGGGTATCCCTTACTCTCTGAATCTATTCTGAGATTGCATGCTTGGATATGGAGGAATAGTGGGTTATCAAAAACTAATAGTCTCCTCATTCTGAGAAAGCAATAGCTAGTGTTCAGATACAGAGCTATTCCTGTCATAACAGCAGCCCTTGCTTATCACCACTTACTAAGAACTAGGCCTTGGAGTAAGCATTTTGCCTGCTCTATCTCTTTTATTCTCTACAACAGCTTAGTGGGGGAGTGGGGTAGATAGGCTCTTTAAATATCCCCATTTTACAGATAAAGAAACTGAGTTTCAGGGAGGTGATCTGACTTTCCCACAGTCGCTCAGAAAGGAAGTGGTAGAGCTGCCCTGTGAATCTAGTCCACTTCCCTCCAGAGCTTGAGATGGTAAGTGCTGTGCTGTCCGACAGGAAGGGGCCAGGGCTCAGTCATCTCTGCACTGCCAGTGCACGAAACATGGCACTTTGCATCAAATCAATGCTCTGTCAATCCTTTAAATGAACAAAGGCTTTCTAATTGGCATTGACAAAGTATGATATCTCATTCTCTTTTATTATTAATATTGATAACAATATGGTCCATAAATGTGGCCCTTTTGTTTATTTAAATAGAAGTACATACTACGTCTGATTAAAAAAATAAAATTAAACAGCACAAAAGTGTACAGAATGAAGATAAAGTTTCATTCCCTCTTACTCAGGCTGCCTAGCCTAATCCTCAGAGACAACTGCTGCTAACAGTTCTTGTTTATCCTTCTGGAAATGTTCCATGTATACATCAGCATTTGTGAATACAGATTCCTTAAAAAAACAAAACAAAACAAAACAGCACAAATGGGAGCCTACTGTATGTTGCTCTGCATCTTTCTGTTTTCATTTAGAAATGCATTCTGGAGATGGTTTCATTTTGGCACATACAGATCGACTACATTCGTTTTAAGGGCTGCCTAGTATTCTTCAGAATGGATGAGCCCTCGATTTCTTTAATGAGCACAAATGATACACATTTAAGATTTCCCCTATTGTACAATTACAAACAATGCTGCTGTGATGATTAAGGTTGTGTGTCAACTTGGCTGGGCCATGATTCTCGGTGGTTTGGCAATCATATGATCACTTCCATGATGAGATTTGGTATAATGTCATCACCTCCATGATGGGATCTGCTGTGAGTAGCCAGTCAGTAGAAAGGGAGTTTCCTTGGATGGGTAGCCTGTATCAAATGCAAGTGGACATTCTAGCAAGGCTTGTGGGCTTTTGCTCTCTCTGGATTCTGCAGCTAGCTCCTGTTCATCTGACTTCTGGTTCTTGGGACTTGAACTAGCAGCTTACCTTCAGTCTTGCCTGCCTATCTTGGGATTTGTAGGTCTTCACAGCCTGTGAGCAACAACCTGGCTCTCTGACCTGCCAATCTTGGGTTCGCCAGCCCATATGGCTACGTGAATCAGGAGAAGCCTCTATCCTAACCCATGGACTTGGGACGTTCCAGCCTCTACAACCGCGTGAGCCATTTCCTTGGTATAAATTTCTCTCTCTATATATATATTTATACGCTTTACTGGTTTTGCTTCTCTAGAGAACCCAGCCTAAGACAGCTGCAAAGAATATCCTTGCACACACTTCTTTGCTCTTATTGCAAGTGATCTGTATCTGTTTCTGTTAAATTTGTGTCCTTGTGGGTTACCCCTGGGCAATTGTTCCCTTTTTTAAAAATGGGAAACCAAGACACAGAGGTTTTTAGGAGTCCTTTCAGATGAATGGAGAGAGGAAAGGAGGAAGGCAGGGAGAAGGTCAGAAGACCTACAACTCCAAATTTTCAGAACAGTGTTAGATTTGAAGGTTATAAATATAGAAAGACACGGTTCCCCTCCTGACCCCAATAAGTCATTTCATAAATTTAGTATAAGGAATTCCAGCAAAATTCAGATGTTTCCCCATGGTGACCACATCAATGTTTTTGTTGACATAGCAATTTCTTTTAAATCATTTCTTTTTTGGTGTACCTGATTTTCTGGGACCCTAAGCACAGATGAGGAGATTTTTGATCGCTTACTTTGGACACATCATCAGAAATGACCAATCTCTAGAAAAGGACCTCATGGTTGGTAAAGTCAGCGACAATGAGGGAAACTCTCAGTGAGATGGACTGACACATAGCCAAGACGATAGACTCAAACACAGCAACAATCATGAAGATGGCGCAGGATGGGAAAAGTTTCATTCTCTTCTGCGTAAGGTTGCCATGAGTCAGAGCTGACTCAATGACAGCTAGCAACGACAGCAAGCACGGACTTAGCCTGCCTCCTGGGTGGCCCAGCACTGGCCAAGGGTGAGGAACTGGAAAGCTCCAGGAAAAGTGGGTCTCATGTCCTGGAACTGGCCAGGGACAGCGCTCAGAGTGGAACCAAGCACAGATCTACAGCCCGAGTCCCAGCTGCCCACTCTACAGATGAGAAAACTGACACCCAGAGAGTTTTTTTTTTAAATTGTAGTTTAGGTGAAGGTTTAGAGAACAAATAGTTTCTCATTAAACAGTACACATATTGTTTTATGACAATGGTTAACAATCCCACAACATGTCATCACTGTCCCTTCTCAACCTTGGGTTCCCTATTACCAGCTTTCCTATCCCCTCCTGCCTCCTAATCTTTGTCCCTGGACTGTTGTGCCCTATTAGTCTCGTTTTGTTTTATGGGGCTGTCTAATCTTTGGCTGAAGGGTGAACCTCGGGAGTAACTTCATTACTGAGCTAAAAGGGTGTCCGGGGGCCATACTCTCGGGGTTTCTCCAGTCTTTGTCAGACCAGTAAGTCTGATCTTTTTTTGTGAGTTAGAATTTTGTTCTACATTTTTCTCCAGCTCTGTCTGGGACCCTCTGTTGTGATTGCAGTGAGACCCAGAGAGTTTAGAGACATGAATGTCAGAAACCGTTTAATAGCATCTCAGTACAGATCTTCCAACTCTCAGGCTGGTGACCATTTTAAGTAAGTGAAACACTAGGAAACCACTCATAAATAAACGTAAGCCCTATTTCTTCATTTTTGTTTCATAAATGCAAACAAGCCCACAACAAGAGACTCACAAGGCTGCTCTAGGTTGATGGCATGCTAAACGTCAGCTCTTGGCACCCTGGCCTGCCCCACAAGGATACATCACCCGAGTGGGAAGTATGATTTAGCATGCTCTGTTAGGAGACATAGAAGCAACAGTAATGGTCCTCAGGGGTCTAATGTGTGCTCACATTGCCCATCATCCAGACACTCCAACGGCCACACTGGTAGCCTGAGGATGACCGTCAGCTGCTCTTCCACAGTATTTTAACCCTCGTAGTGGTCTTATCTCGTGCCCTGTTAACACTGCTTTGAGAGCTCTCAGTACCGATCAAGGTAAGATCTGAATCGGCAACACTTCCTGTTGAAAGAACCTCGTAAATCAAAACTCTCAGAGGAGACAGCAGTCGAAAGTGTTGGTGGCTGCGAGTTCTTGGGGGCAATGAACCTCCTGGGGACTCCTTGGCCTTTACATGCATATCAGTACCAGTTACTGTTGAGTCAATTCCAACTCATAGTGACCCCATGTGTGTCAGAGTAAAACTGCTCCACAGGATTTTCAATGGTTGATTTTTCATAAGTAGATCATGAGGCTTTTCTTCCGAGGAGCCGCTGGGTGGACTGGAACCTCCAGACTTTTGGTTAGCAGTTGAGTGTATTAACCATTTGCACCAGGCGTATGACTCGCCTATTTATTTTTTCTTCATTCTGGCCCAAGTGCAGGCAGTGTGATATGGTGCTTAAGGGGCTCAAGGATGAGGACCATCTGGACTCTACTCCTGGCTTCATTACACCTTGCAGGGTGCCCCTGAGTGAGCTATTTCAATCTCAACAAGTCATCAGCCTGAGGCAGGTTCACGTTTTCTCGATGCCGTGTGTATGTATGTGAGAAAATAAAATTAAGAATTTGGACTGCAATTATTTATAAGTGGCTTTCTAGAATCTTACTTGCTTTATAAAGGCAACTGACTGGAATGTAAAGAGGCGGTAAAGCCTAGTGGTTAAGAGCATGTTTCTGGAGCCAGGCCACCTGTGCTTGAGTCCATGCTGTGGAGTCTTGCATCTTCCAGCTGTTTGACCTTGGACAAATCACTTCGCTGCTCTGTGCCCAAGGTTCATCAACTCTGAAAGGTAATAATGGTCCTTAACTCTCAGGTTACTGTGAGGAGTGCAGGAGATGTTGTGTATAATGTGACACAAACAAATCACATGAAATACGGCTATTGCTGTATGTAACGGTCTTGTTTTGAAAGACAATGGCTATAGCTGTAAATCTCCTGCCCCCTCCTCCATATATAAATGTATTTCTTTTTTTGTTCTTAAAAATATTTATGTAATAAAATATACTCACATACATGTGAAATGACAAATTTGTTTATTCTTTCAACAAATACTTGTTAAGATCTTATTATGTGCCAATTTGAGTCCCTGGGTGGTGCAAACAGTTAGCGTGCTGGACTGCTAACCAAAAGTTTGGAGGTTCCAGTCCACCCAGAGGCTCCTTGGAAGAAAGGCCTGGTGATCTACTTCTGAAAAATCAGCCATTGAAAACCCTATGGAGCACACTTCTACTCTGACACATATAGGGTCACAATGAGCCTGAATCAACTTGATGGCAACTGGTTTGGTTTTTTATGTGCCAGTTACCATGGTCTAGGCACTGGGGGCACATCAGTGGACACAACCAACACAAATTCCTGCTCTCATGGAGCTTACACTTTAGTGAGGGAAGGCAGACAGTAAACAATTAATATAGAGAGTATGTTAGGTGGTGATAAGTGCTACAGAAAAAATGGTGGGGGGTGTGGATAACGGAGAGAAGAAATGCTGGGGGGGGTGTATGCTATTTAAGATAAGGGGGTGTCTCTTGAGAAGGTGCAATCTGAGTAAAGCCTCACAGGAGCTGAAGGAGTGAGCTAAGGAGACACTGGGAGGAGAGGGCTGAGGAACGGCAAGAAGAGGGCAGGTGGTGGGAAACAGTCTCCAGGGCTAAGGGGTGGGCGGGTTGCAAGTTTCACTGGGCCACGTAGGCCATTGCAAAAAACACAGTTCTACTAGAGATTTTGAGAGGAGGACTGACATGCTCTAACAAGATTTTAAAAGGTCAATCTTTTCAGCATTGTTCATTTGAGCAAAAATTTGAAAACAGCCTAAATGGCCATCAGTAAGGAGGTAGTTAAATAAATGGTGGCATAGTGGTTAACACCTCGGCTGCTAACCAAAAGGTCGGCAGTTCAAATCTACCAGCTGCTTCTTGGAAACCCTATGGGGTAGTTCTACTCTGTCCTATAGGGTTGCTATGAGTCAGAATCGACTTGACATCACCTAACAACAACATAGAAAAGAAAGCTCGTTAAGTATAATAAAATACGACACCCAGATATGTTTTTAAGTGAAAAAGCAAGGTGCAGTGTTATGTACCATGCATACTCATAGAGATTTCTGTATTTTCATAAAATACCCCCTGAAGGACACAAGGGAAACAGCCTGTGAGGAACTTGGAGCCTCTGGAGGGCTGAGCAGGCAGGACCGTTTTCACCCTCCATGTCCTTGTCTCTGTTGTTTTTGAACCATGTGAATATATTACCTATCCTCTCCAAAATGATATATAAAACAAAACAAAACAAAAAATTTAAAGAGGTTAAGAAAAAAAAAAACCCAAGTGAGATGATACAATTGATATACAAAGAAAAACTTAATGATTGCCCGCCCCCTACCCCTTTCAGTCCCAAGCCAGATCATGTTATATTCTTTACTTGGCAACATGATTAACAAAACACCAGGGCCAATCTCCAGGCCAAACCAATTAAGTCTAACAGGTATTATTATAAATCTAACATTTATTATTGTTATTATTTTTCCTAGTAGCAAAGGCATTCATTACAGGGATGTACCACAGTTTACTTAACCACCTCCCACTGAGAGCACATTTAAGTTATTTGCAGTGTCTTTGTGGGTGGGCATGCAGTATGTCACTTCTGACAGTGCTGCAATGAACATCTTGGTTCATAATAACATTCCTGTTCACCTGCTTTCCAATATCCATCTCAGTCGTTATAGGAGTCCTGTTGGGGGTAGGAGGCAGTTACCTGTCTTCTCATTTGTGAAGCATTGTAGTGAGGAATCAATTCTGAAATGGCCATATAAAGTGCTGGGTTTTGGTCCCCAGCTCTACCTTTAACCAACTCATTGTGTAACTTGGCCAAGCCCTTCCCTCTCTCTGGGTCTGTCTTTCCATCTGTCAAATGATGACTTGGACTAGGTAATCCTGAGGGGCTTTTTCCATTTCTAGACTCTTCATGGGACTGCAAGTTCCACAACGAGAGGGGCCATGCTTGTTTTATTCACTGTTGTTTCTTGATTATTGAGCCTGGCACCTAGTAGACCTCCAATGGATATTTGTTGAACAAACGAATGAATGAATTCTTTGTCTTGTTTAAGGTCACGTAGCTTAATCATAGCAAAACATGTGAGTTCCTATTTCTTTTTTCCTCTACATCACACTGCCTCCCACCTCTGAAATATCTTTGCCCTTGACCTTTACATCTTGTAACCACATGATCTTTTGCTCATCTCTGGTACTCATGTGATGTGTATTTCCCTGTCAATGTGCCTTTTATATTGTGGGCCAGAGTTCTAATCTTAGCGCCATATTTACTACATGCATGGCCTCGGGCAAGACGCCTGACATCTCCAAGCCCCTGTTTCCTCATCTATAAATAGGAATGGAAGTTTGGTAATTACTGTACAGATGTGCTTTGAAGTAAATTGTCTAAGAGATTGTGTATGAATTTCCTGGCAAAGCACCTGGTGAATAGTAGGTGCTCAATAAATGGTTGCAACTGTGGGTCGAGCAGGGTGTACCCAAATGATGGGTGTTTTAATTCGGCAAGTGAGTAGTGGGCATCTGTTAGATATGAGACATTGGTCTAGGTACTGGGGTAATTCAATGCTGTATGATTATTGTGACCTATCCCTCAAGTAGCTCATCACAAAATCCCAGAAACATCCAACTGGGTTTGTAGTAGAATTTCATTGAAATGGGTAAGTATATTTTTGCAAATCGTATTTCTTGCCTTCCCCTCTTGTGTAGTTACTGGATTAAAACACACACACACACACACACACACACACACACACACACACACACACACACAGAGTTTTATGCATTTCTACGTTTTTCTTACTCCAAATGTTTGAACTATTTTTTACAGCTTGTTGTTGATTTCAGAGGAGACTTTGGAAATTGGGGTGGGTTGAAATAATTGAGGTAGGAAAGGGTAAGGGCAGCTGAAGGGTTATTTGCTTTAATTTTTTTTTCAGAGAAAACGAAAAAGAATCTGAGACTCCACTCTTTATCAAATTCTCCTGCTGTAGAGAATGCCAGGGACATGATCAGGGTCCAGAGAAGAAATGCAAAAGGTTATTTATCTCAGAAAAATAAATCTACTAGGGCTTCTTATGTGCAAGTTACAGAAGACCAAATTGGCTTAAATAAGTTTATTTACTTATTTATTTTTGTTTAACTAAAATATTTAGCAGTAGACTTTTTTCAGGTGAGGCCTGATCCAGGGACTCTGGTAGTATCACCAAGAGCTTTCCTTAGTAATGGCTTCATTTTCAGCTCTATCTTGGGGCCCTCTGCCAGTTACAGACCCACCCTTATGGTAGTAAAATGGTGATGGCAGCTGAAGGCCCCATATTTTTATACTACATCATCCAGGAAAAGAGAGAATCTCTTCATCTGGTTCTGCACAAGTCCTGGCATTCCTTCTCTCTCATTGGCCTGGAATGGATCATGTGGCTTTTCCTGAACCAATCATCATTGGTTACTTCTGACAAATTAATAGTTTAAGCCAATCAGTGTCCACCTTTGGAGGTGAGAGTAGCATCAATTCCAACCAATATAACAAGGTTGACAATCAGGGAGTGGTGATTTCATGAAGGAAGTCTGGGATAATGTTAGGAAGGAGAATGGACACTAGGCAGCCAGCACATAATAACTATCACCATAATAAACTATTTACGGAGTAGCTACTGTATATCAGAAACTGTTTTAAACATTTACATGCATCAACTCATTTAATCCTAATAACAACCCTATGAGGTACTACTGTTATTACTATCCCAAGGATGAGGTAACACAGGCAGGAAGAGGTCAAGTAGGTCTCCCACCTGGGAAGCAGAAGCATAGGAATTGAACCTAGCAGGGGCCGATTAACCAGTAAGCAAGTTATGTGTGGGATTACAGTAACCAAGCTACACACAGGCTTACTTTTGTTTACTTACTAATCTGTAGTGCATAATTTCACATCAAAGATGTGGTGAGAAACAGATGAAATTGTGCACTACAATTTAGTAAGTAAGCACAAGTAAGCCTGTGTGTACCTTGCTTATCTGGTAATCTGTCCCTGGCCTAGGCAGGCCGGCTCTGGAGCATCTACTCGCAACACTACACTATGGTTTTTACTAGACTCAGGTTGGGACTAGAAGTAGTTCTGCTCTACAAAATCATTTTCCTAATACTATCATTGTAAAGCATATTTTACCTTGAGATGCTTTTTGAAGACGATGACACTCCCATATTGAGCTAGATCATTTACTTAGTTGAAAGCTTTTGGGTAGTTTCAGGATTCTTTCATGGTTTTAGAAGTACATGGGAAAGATAAACTAATTTTTGTTTAAAATTACCCTTAGAATGCTCTTATCTTTGATCGAAAAGTATTTGCTGTCTCCCAATGCAGTGGACACGTGTTCCTGGTCTTTTTTTATAATCATTGCTAGCAACAAGATTAGCGTTGCTTCCCCTCACCCTGAAGCTTTTAAGGAGACAGAGCAGGTTTGCAGAGGTGGAAGCAGCTCAGCCGGAAGATGTTCACAAACCTCTGCTTTCTGACACTTTTCCTCTCTTTTTCCCCTTTTCTACCTCCTTTCTTTCTTTCTGTCTCTCTTTCCCTCCCTCCTTCCCTTCTTTCCCTTCTTTCTTCCCTCCCTCTGTCTTTCTCTCAAGCTAACTACTGCCTCTTTTTTTTTGTTTTAAAAAAAACTAATACCATCTGATTTTTTAAAATGTAAAAAGCACAGATGAGGAAAGGTTGGAAAGATCTCATGTAGTCCCAGCTAGCTCCCGTTAATAAACAACTACTCTTATCTTTTTGGTGTGTTCCCTTCACTTTTTGTTACAGAAATTGGATGACAACAGCAATCATTTTATAATATCATTTTCCCTTTTAAAATATATCTGGAATTTTTTTTCATGTTATTAAGCATCCTTTAACATCATCATTTTAAATTGTCAGAGTGGATATGCTTCTTTTTAAATTTATTTAACCAGCTTCCTATTTTGGACAATTTGATTTGTTTCCAGTATTTTGATGTTAAAACGGCTTTACTCATGAACGTTATTTGGCTAAATCTTTGCCCACATTATTGTTTCCTCAGTTTGATGGGTCCAGTGTACCCCTTTTGGTAGGTAGTGTGCTGTCTTCCCTGTTTACCTTCCCAGGAGGTGGCCCTCTGTTTAGACTCACGGTGCCCTCATGGGTCATGGGCCAGTATTCCTGCATTTTCCCACCTCGGAAGATGGGGCTACTCCACCTACTTCCTTTGCTTTTGCTTCCAGAGATGCTTGCTTTTCCATTTCCACATTTTCAGATTCAGGAGTAGACTCAGAATGCAGGGACATGACTGGTATCATTATTGTCTTCCTGACTGTTTATATGACAGTGTAGTATTATCTCCTCACTGGGCACAAAATTTTAGAAAGCTTTCTGGATGGCCAGCTTGGGGAAAGGCCATACAAAAATGGCAGAGATATTTAACAGATGAACTTTTCACACTGTCCTCTTGAGGGCCTACTACGGACCATGTATTATGTTTGGTACTTAACGGCCTTTTTTTTTTAAAAATTAAATCTTTAAAACAACCCCATCAGGTAGGTGTTATTCCTGATGTTAGCAAAGAGTGGCTTAGGGAGATTATGTTATTTTTTCTGAGCTGGAGTCTAAAGCCCAATTCTTTCTACTTAACTCCCTGTTGTCTTTAAAGTGCTTAAACCAGTTAAAGAGACCAGTTGTGCACAAATGGAAAGTTAACATAATCGTATGAGATGTGGATGCCAGGAGATTGTGTAATATGATGAAGGGGGGGCGGGAAACCAGGGGTGTGGCAGCTGTTACGAGCAGCAGGGGCACAAGGGCATTTGGTTCGAGGAGATGTCCCTTTGGGTAGGAGCAGTCCACCAGGGACCATCAGCCCTCACTTGTGTCTGCAGAGACAGTGGGGAGATGGGTCACGACTCTGGGTCCTAGCTGAATGGCACAAGCTGATCAGGGTACCAGCTCTACCCTCACCCCGACAGCAGCGGCTGTGTATTTGGGGATTTCCAGGGTTCAAGAACTTTGAGCATCTCAAGTAACGAGGGGGCTGCAAACACAAGCATTGTCATGACCCTTGGGGCTATTTTCTCATAGCCATCTATGTCATAATTTCCTAGTACTGAATCAAAGAGTTAAAGGCCAAAGAGCTCCGGCAGAGATGTCCCCATAACACTCTGGGGAAACACTTGAGGTCATCTTTCCAGTTTTACAATTTTGTTTCTTTGAAACCACACTGTGGCAAGATTCTCAAGCCTCTTGTATGTCCAACGTGAAACATGGTGCTAAGTGGTTCCTTAAACATGGAACTAGGTGAAATGTCAGGGACTCTGCACACCACGTGTGTGCTTTTCAAGGGCTCATGGAAAAAAGAAATTGGCTCCAAAATTCAAAAAGCAAACTACAAAATCAAAGTCAATAAATGTTTAATTAAATGCCTACCCAACACAGCATTATAACATTGTATCAGTTTATGACTTTATCTCAGCCCCTATGTTAACAGAGAACCATGGAAATTGAGGACGTAGTTCTGATACACATTCAAAAGTGAGGATTATCTGTATTTAATATTTACTGTAGAGTATTGGGATTGACTTGACCGCAACAGGTTTGGTTTGTTTTTTTTTAGTGGGTATGGTGTATTTTGAAATGTCTGATACAATGGAATGGGGTGGGTGAGGTATTCACAAGAACGAGTAATTAAAGTAATTTAATTGCATGCAATTAAAATAAAACAATGCAGGGCTCAAAAATCTTCATATCGATGTTGTTCCTGTTGCCTCCTAAGTAGCAGGGTAGAAAGAACTCCAACCCAGTAATTCAATTAATTTCCATGTTTGTGAGCACCTGTAAAGAATGCAGCATGATACTTAGTTAGATCAGGCTCCAAACCAGGAGAGACATTGCTCTTGTCACATGGAAGACTCATACTCATTCAACAGTTCCCCTCCTCCCAGCAGCACCTTAGTAACTCTATGACTCCGAGAAGTTGTTTAGCTTCTCTGAGCTTCAGTCATCTGTGCAAGGTCATCTGTAAAATGGGTATGGTAATACCCATCTCATGAGGAGTCAATAAGATAATGTAGATAACGTGGGTTGCACTTTGCCTGGCACCTAATAAAAGCTTAATAAATGGTGTTCAAACACCTCCACGCCACCTCCCAACAACAGCAACAACAACAAACACCAAAAATGAGATATTTTGATTATAAAATGATGAGGCTAAATCCATATATTGTCCATGGAAACGTGGCTCAAGATTCTAAAGCTGATTCTTACTGAGGCAAAAGGCAGGCAAGGGTGGTACACACAGCAGGTGGCATACAGCTGTTTAAACTCTGGCCCCAAGCATCCACTCACCTATTTCTGGAAAACATACCAAATCAGTCCCAGGTGTTGTGAAGAAGCCCTTAGGAATGCAGGAGTTAACTGACTGGAACAGGGGTGATGCACTTGTTAGCAACCAGGCAGGCCTGGGTTCCTCCTGTTTGTTTTAGTTGACTTCCTGTTCCAGCTAATGGATTCAAATGATTTTGGATTTCTTTAAACAAGATCCGCATTAATTGACATTATGCAGCCTTTAACCTTTTATAAAAGCTTCACAAACACATCATTTACTCCTTAATACAACACGGGATAAGAGTGTTCTTAACTGGTCACTTTAACCTTCCTCCCATCTATCCACTCAGTGTTTCAGCAAACGCAGATTAGTGCCTGGAGGTTGGCTCTGAGCCAACTCAGATGCACATGGCCCAGCTTGTACATGGAGGAGCTCGCTTTCTAGTGGAAGAGAACTGCACCAGAAGGAAATAGCTTCGGTGTTGATCCCCTGGGAGGCAGTGCCATGCAGAACAGAGGGTTTAGGGATTTGGGGAGGGCAAACCTCAGTTCAAATCTTGGTTGTGCTAATTTCTAGCTGTGTGATCTTGGGCTAGTTTTTAAATCTCTCTGCACCTCAGTTTCCCTATTTGTAACCTGAAGATGTTAACAGTATCTACTTTTTAGGGTTGTTGGAAAGATTGAACAAAAACATGTATGTGCAGTGTATTGAGTCAGAGCTCAATAAATATTTGCTTTTTAAAAAATTATTTATAATAGAAGTTTAAAGAAACCTTTTGGGAGTCCAGGGAGGTAAACAAAATGCCTCCTGGGGGAGGTCAGGGAAGCAAAAACCTTTGAACTGGTGCTCTTCTGCCCACAGGCAAATTTCCAGCGTAGAGAGGTTATAATTACCTTGGCTGAGAGTCTGAATACGCATTTACAAACTCCCAGGGTCTAGTACGGCCTTTCTAGCTTGGGAAGAGGAAACTTGAAGGGCACCCATGGAAGCAGTTATTGTGTTTCTTGGTCAAGTCACCTTAACATCCTGAAGAGAAAATTCCCTTGTCAGTAAAATGAGGATATAATGCCGGCTACCTGACAGGATTGCCATAGGATTAGGAAAGATCATGCATGTGAAACGTTTAACAGAGTGCCCGGCACATAGTAAGTGCCCATTAAATTGAACTATTAGCTGAGACACAAGACTGCTGGGAAGAGACTGGGAGAATGTTGCTTGGGAAAAGATTTCTGGGCGTCCTTCCCGTCAGCTCACTTCAAGCAGCATCTGTTTGTTCCAATGTTGAGCAAATCTAGGCCTCGTGTGTCTGTAGCAATGAAAAAGTGCTTTCTCCCTGATCCTCCCTCTAAAGGCCAGTTTTCTTTAAAAAAAAAAAAAAAAAAAGCCAGCACACATGTTATTTATTTATTTTTGGTTAACGTTAAATTGAGGTTTTGGCCGAAACTCAACCTGCGCGTACTTGAAAAGCCAACAGGCTCGTTGGGCAGCCGATCAAGCTCTCGGGATTTCCCCGCGGGGCTGCGGAGAGTACAGACAGGAAGCCCGGGCACCCAGCGCCTGACCAGAACTTCCTGGGGGTGGCTGGAGGGAGCATGAGCATCCTGCTCAGAACTCTCCGGAGTGCTCAGGCCAAAGCCTTCGTCTGCTCCCTAGGGCGTGCTGGAAGAGTGCCCCCTGCCCCAACCCGGGTCCGAATCTAGCAGGAATCAGGAAGGAGGTTGAGGCCCCTCTCCCAGGGACTGGAGGCCCACACTGTCAGGCTGGAGCCTTCCATTATGGCCCAGCCTCTTCCCCCCTGGCTGGTCTGAGGAGGGAATGAGAAGGGACTTTCCAGAGAGCGTTAGCGTGCAGGGTGTGGAAATGGAATAAAAGCATATGCAAATGTGCCTTTGAGTGCCTTCCTCTACCCTAGTGAGCAAGAGCGTTTCTCCAGAAAGATGCTGTTCCTCAAGACACTCGACGGCTCTCTTCCTCCCTTGGATAGCAGCAGGCGGCGGAATGAAGTGGTAAACCCCTGGCAGGAAGACGAGCCAAACGGTGGGCTGGGGTGGGCAGGAGGACGTAGCAAAATGAGAGGGATGGGGGGAACGGCGGTCGAATTGGAAAAAATAAAATAAAAGGAAATTTTAGGAGCTCACTGTGAGTATGAGCTGGGAGAAGTAATCACTGTAAGCTGATTTATTATGTACTTCTAAGAGGCAGCTGGCTTTTGTACAGTGGGTTATTGCAGAGTAAATGGGACATCAACGATATAATCAAGGTATTTAAGGCATATTGAATGACATTAGAGTTAAAGTAGGTGAGATTTTTTGTCATGGTCCATAAATATAAAAATGTCAGTGGCTTGGAGATATTTCTAGGGTTTTAGTTAAGATGTGGCTCCATTTCCAAAAGGAAGCTATTTTTAACCTTTTGTTATTTTCAGGGTAGGGTAGGGTGGGGTTGGGAAGTGATTTAGAACCTATGTTGTTGTTGGGTGCCTTTGAGTTGATTCAGACCTATAACCAAACAAAAACCAAATCCGTAGTCATTCCGACTCAGAGTGACCCTATAGGCAGAGTAGAACTCCTCCGCAGGTTTCCAAGGCTGTAAATCTTTACAGAAGCAGACTGCCACATCTTTCTTCCTCCGGTCAGCTGGTGGGTTGGAACTGCTGACCTTTAACCAAGAGCTTAAACCACTGTACCACCAGGGGTCCTTCTGTAGATCTCAGGGTAAGCTAATTCTAGAGTTTTGGGTGTAGAGCTGAAAAACGTTCTCTAGCTTTGTCTCCTGGGGTACTAGGGAGGGTCATACAGCGCCACCATTTTGGCAGGGGCCAGGAGCCTTCTGGCTACAATTGCTATTACAGCTGCTCCCAGGAGGAATTGTCACCCAGATCAGCTCAGACATTAAGATAACGAGCCCAACGTGCAACTGAAGCCCAGATTTAAGCTCTAGGATTGTACCTGTGCACCAATAACATTCTATCAAATTGTCAGAGACTTCCCTCAACCCCTTGACACCAGGTACAGAAAAGGAAGAATTTCCTTTCTAACTCTAAAGCTAATTTAGAGAAGCAGGCCTGCGGGAGTCTGCCTAAAGATCTGTCCCTTTGACTTCTGTATACAAGATTCCAAAACTTTGGTTGAGAAATTTCTCTCAGAGGAAGGCTGGAAAAAAAAAAAATCTGATTCTTTCTTTTATTATGGTAAATATATATAACAAAGCATTTGCCATTTCAACATTTTTTACATTAATTACGTTCATCACATGTAACCATCATCACTATCTATTTCCAGATTTTTCCTTCACACTTAGCAGAAAATCATTGACCCCTAATGTCTTCCCCTTTCCCCTCTCTGTCCCACCCCTGGTAACCACTAATGAACTTTGGTCTCTATACGTATGCCTGTTCTAGGTATTTCATATAGGTGGGATCGTACAGTATTTTGTCCTTTTTTGCCTGACTTCTTTTGCTCAGCATGTTTTCAAGGTTCATCCATGTTAATAGCATGTCTGATTTTTTTTTTTTTTTTTACTGAATTGGTACTCCTTTCCTCTTCAGTATGCAATTGCATTGCCAGATAGGTAGGCTCAAATCTTTCAGTCTTTTCCTTAATGTTCTTTGTGCCTTGTTTAGAAAGATCTTTCCCAAGTGAAGATTATATAGATGTATTATATTTGGAGTCCCTGGGTGGTGCAGACGGTTCACATGCTGGGCTGCTAACTGAAAGGTTGGAGGTTCGAGTCCACCCAGACACCTCGGAAGAAAGGCCTGGTGATCTACTTCTGAAAAATCAGCCACTGAAAACCCTGTGGAGCGCAATTCTACTCTGCACACATGGGGTTGCCTGAATGGCAACTTTTTTTAAATTTTAATTATTCTTATATTTCTGAAACTCATAGTTTTTTTGTTGTTACATTGATTATTTGCCTTTAATTCTTTCATCCATCTGCAGCGTCTTTTTGTATATGATATGAGACAGTGATCTAACATTTTTTTTCCCTCTGTAAAAACCAAAACAAACAAAAAATCTGTTGCCGATGAGTTGGTTCTGACTCATACCAATTTTTCCCTGTTTTTTTTTTTTCCTTAAATAAACTTATTTCAGAATAGTTTTAGATTTACAGTAAAGTAGCATAGATAGTACAGAGAGTTCCTATATAACCCAATCTGCTGTTTTTTGATTAGTTTCTCTGCTTTGAAAGGATCTTTTTATCTGGTCCTAAAATTCCCACATGTATACAGATGTTTTTCTAGAATCTTGTATTCTATTGCTCTCTTTGCTATTTTTAATGACACCTGTTTATTATTATTTCTGGAAGGTTCATAGTTTTTGATAGGGAAACAGATCTCAAAGGGCTTTAAGAAGTCAAGTCTAAACTTTCTTCTCTTCAGGCAAGTAAAGTGTTACCAATCCTGGCTTATGGATATTGCTACTGCTGAGGTCACACAGCTAGTAAATAGGGAGGGGTGTGATCATGGATTATAGCAGCCCTCGTGGTGCAGTGGTTAAGCACTCAGCTGCTAACCCCAAGGTCGAAGGTTCGAACAGACCAGCCACTCCATGGGAGAAAGATGTGGCAATCTGCTTCCGTAAAGATTTACAGCTTTGGAAACCCTATGGGGCGGTTCTACTGTGTCCTATAGGGCTACTATGAGTCAGAATTGACTCAAGGGCAACGGGTTTTTATATAGAGTGCCCTCTTCTCTGAGGTCAAGTCTGGGGCACAATAGCAAGGATGAGGCTTGGAAGCAGGATTTCCCAGCCTCGGCACCATTGACATTGGGGCTGAGTAATTCTTTGTTGTGGGGGCCGTCTTGTGCATTGTAGGATGTTTAGCACTAGACGCCGGTAACACCACCCCATTCATGATGATCAGAAATGTCTCCAGACATTACCAAATGTGTCCTGGAGGGCAAAATCTTCCCTAGTTTCAACCCGCTGCACTCGAGTAAGGCTGCCTGAGCGTGAACCTGGCTCCACAGTTCAGTAGTTGTGTGTCCCTGTTTCCTCCTGAACAGAGTGCAAATAATAATAGTGCCTATCTCCTAGGGTTGTTGTGAGGACTAAACTCAGAGGAGACCCTGGTAGGAATGACCTCAGCTCGATGTTAGCTGTTAATATTATTTTAAACTTTATTTTTGATCTCACTGTTAATCAACACAGACTTCTGTTTTCCCTCTACCTCCCTATCTTCCCCACCATGGAGCAAGTGTGTTTAAATCATAGCAATACTCACTGAAAAATTACATGTCTTTGTTGATAAAATGGAACTCTATTTTCAGGCCTCCATTGTTAAGTGCCGTCGACCTAACGACATAGCGACCCCGTGCACAACAGAACGATACACTGCTTGGTCCTGCACCATCTTCACAATCGTTGCTATGTTTGAGCCCATTGTTGTGGCCACTGTCAGTCCATTTCGTTGAGGGTCTTCCTCTTTTTCGCTGACCCTTTACTTTACCAAGCATGATGTCCTTGAAGGACTTCCCCTCCTGATAACATGTCCAGAGTAAGCGAGATGAAGTCTCACTACCCTCGCTTCTAAGGAGCATTCTGGCTGTACTTCTTCCAAGACAGATTGGTTCAGGCCTCCATAACTGCTAATTAATTAGCTCTCAAGGTAAAGTCATCAGAGCTATGTGTGAATTTTATTTGCAGCTACAAAACAGCAATTCCAGTTAGTTAACAGGCCCTTAAGTGACAATCCAGCTCTCTGGAGCAACAGAAAGACCCGGACATGATTTTCAAAGCAAGATGGTAATGATAGTGGGGAAGCCAGAAGTCTGGGACAAGGAGAAGACTGAGGATTTACTTGATTCATTAACTTGATGGCTTTGGGAATGCTGTGTTCATTTATCATTAAAACACACCATCATCTTGCAATTCAGAGGGGATGGATGGAAGACGACTCCTCCATAATTCATGTTACTTACTTGGTCAGAAAAAGAAAAAAAAATTCTTTTTTTGCCTTTGGTAGCAGCAGCTTTTAAAAAACTGTTATGTTTGCTATTAAGCTTGCCCAAGAGCCCCTCTAGCAGGGATGGTTATTTCTAATGTGTAAGATGATCTGGCTAATGATGGCAGGCGTCGGCTGTCTCTACCTTTGATCAAAAGGCCCACTTACTTCTTCCACTGAAATAGGGCATTGGTTTAAAGAGGAGAGTGGAGTGCCCTAGTCTTGGGCAGCAGAAGCTTTAGGACAGTTAAGGCTCATTAGCTTGACAAACTTTGTAAACCAAAAAACCATTCCAACTCGTTGTGACCCCATGTGTGTCAGAGTAGACTTGTGCTCCATAGGGTTTTCAATGGTTGATTTTTTGGAAGTAGATTTCCAGGCCTTTCTTTTGAGGCGCCTCTGGATGGAAATGAATCTCCAACCTTTTGGTTAGCAGCAGAGTGTGTTTACCGTTTGCACTCCCCAGGGGCTTGGATGACCTTGGTAATTCATTCAGCCAGTGCAGCAGAGTGGTTAGAAGCCTGGTTCTGGAGTCGGACTGATGAGGTTGAAATCCCAGTTCCCTACCCTGCCAGCTCTGTGGCCTTGGGCAAGTCACTTAACCTTTCCAAGCCTCATTTTTCCCCATCTATAGAATGATGTTGATAATAGTCCCTATCTCATAGCTTTGCTGTTCATTTTAAGTGAGATAATTCGTTTAGACCAGTGGTTAGTTGTTAGGATAACAGTTATTCAGTTTTCAGTGAACATTTGAATTTTTCCTGCGAGCCATACATTGTGCTAAGGGCTGGGGGTACATTCAGGTCAAATACAACATTATCTGCCTCCAAAGAGCTTATACCCCTGGAGATGCGAGAGAGAGAGTAGTGTTTGAACAGAGATGAGCACCAGACGTGGAAGTGGGGAAGGAGTAAGAGGAGCCTTTCAGGAGGTGGTGACCTTAATGAGGCGACTAGTCCCCAGAGACTGGTAACCTAGTAATTACAAAGTGAATGGAACCTGAATATAGGCAGGGCTGCAACACACAGGCAGAGGCAGGGAAGACCCTGGAAACATTTGTGGAACTTCAACAGTTTTTTTTAAATTCCAAAATAGGAAACAATGACCAAGTTTGAAACGCACAGGCTGCAAGACCAGAGGGAAAAGTCTCACCTATTCCTAGTTAGTGAGTCCAGCCTTGAGATGGTTTTTGCAGACTTTAAGCCTGTTTGTGTCAGGCCCTGTCTGAGTCCCTGTCAGATGGGGCAGCCCCGAGGTGCTGTGTACCGGGTGCATGGGCTGCTGTGATTATTTGTTTGGTGAGCTGTGCTTTGTCAAGTCTCTCTTCTTGTTGTAAGAACGCACCTCACAGTTAGAAGGGGATTTTGTTTTGCACAAAGGGCTAGTGAAGTTCATCGCCGAAGAATGATTAATCCTGTAGTTTCTTGCTATTGGCAAAGGTGTGGACCCTACATTTTTTTAAACACTTCTGTGCCTCATAGGCTACATGAAGGGATCCATATGACATAATTACACAAATTTAAAAAAATTAAAATTAAGTGCTATATAAAGGACTCCTGTCCTCCTTTTTTGTTGCCCAGCTTTTACATGCATATGAGGCGACTGACTATGCCATGGCTTGGGTCAGGTGCACCTTAGTCATCAAAGTGACATCTTTGCTTTTACAATTTAAAAGAGGTCTTTTGTCAAAGATTTGCCCAATGTAATATGTCCTTTGATTTCTTGACTGCTGCTTCCATGGGCGTTGATTGTTGATCTAAGTAGAATGAAATCCTTGACAACCTCAATTTTTTTTTCCAATATATATATTTTTGTTGTACTTTAGATGCAGCTTTACAGAGCAAATCAGTTTCTCATTAAACAATGCGTATTGCTTTGTTCCATTGGTTGCCAACACTCTCCTCTTCTCGACCTTGGGTTCCCCCATTACCACTCAACTTTTTATTTTATTTTTTATAGTGACCATATACAACAATTTGGATCTATCTCCTTTACACCTTTTGGGAGTAAACTGTCAGACCAGGATTAATTTAGCTTTGAAAGGATTTTAGATTTGCGAAGTTATACTAGATATTGAAAACTCATTCTTTTATTCTAACTCTATGTTAAGAGCTTGGCTGCTAACAAAAAGATCAGCAGTTTGAATCCACCAGCTGCTCCTTGAAAACCCTAGGGGTCAGTTCTACTCTGCCCTATAGGATCGCTGTCAACTCGAAGGCAATGGCTATATAGCAACAGCAAAGTGCCCCAGTAATTTTTTTTGTTTGGCAAAATCTTATTTATAACAACTTTTGGGTTAGTTTTTGTTTTTCTCTCAAATGGTGGGAAAAACATAAAAGGAAGGGGAGCGGATTCTTAGAAACAGAAACAAATAGGTCCGCTAGCATCATGCACCATGACCAAATTCGGTGTGGATTTCTCTGAGGTTTGCTTTTCATGCACAACAGAGTTACACAGCTGGGTTCAATTTTAAATGAGTATTCAGCTTTTTATTGATATAATTCAATTACAGTTTTCCTGGGCTCTGCTCTGGGGACATGCTAATAATGGAAAGAGTGGTAGTGTTGATAGATGTAAATGGTCAGTGGTTTCAAGGCCTTCCCATTGTTCTTTTGTTTCCATGTTTTCTGGCTACAAATCTCATGAAGTTGACAAAGTAGCTCCTAGTGCAGTGTCTGAGCTGGTAAATGGGAGGCAATTACTTTGCTGAGTTGCTCTGTCTTGTTCTCCATTCTGGCTGAGAAATGGTTCCAGCTGTGCAGATTAACTTCCTCTTGACCTGGTTGTTTCAGTAGCATAGGAGCAAGCCGTTGCCTCATTTGAGATGCAGGCTCTAAGGGCCTGGAGGTTGGAGGGCCTGGGTGAGCGACTGGGTACAGTGGGTGTGGGGGGCGGGAATGGACCCTGGTGGCTGAAGTGGCCTTCCCATTAGATCCTCATGGCCTCTGGGTCCGGGCTTTCTGTGCCATACGTGACTGTTCAGGGAGTTGGTAGGGAGGTTATCTGAAAGTTATGGGAGTCTTCAGAACCAGAACATGTCAGCCGGGGAGAGGGTGGGAAAGTGATCGGGCCAGAGGAGATCTTTCAGAGGGCGGAGGCAAGAAGTTCTTAATCGTAATAAAAACCTAGAATTTGTTATCACAAAATAATTAACCAAGAAATGTTTTCTAATTGTCCATCATGTGGAAAACACTAATGGTGTGGGGAGAAGGGTAAAAGAGGTAGTAAACATCATCTGTTTTTGAGAATTTCACAGTTTCACAATTGTACTAATGGATACAAGCCCCAGTGGGATCAAATGTTACATTGTGTGATTAGATGATGGATATCCAGGGCTATTTCTCGCTCTCCTCCCAACCAGTCTTCACACCCAGCCACAGTATTTAAAAAATGCAATCTGGATCATACCCCTTCCCTGTTTCCTCTGTCTTGTCTTTGGATTCTGTCTGGGCCTCTCTCAAAACATGCCATTCCCAGTCTCATTATTTGCCCCAGCAGACAGGCCCTATACTGATTTCTTTGAGCTACTGTAACAAATTATCACAAACTGCATGGCTTAAAATAACAGAAATTTATTTTCTGGAGATAGGAACCCAAAACCAAGGTGTTGGCAGGGCTATGTTCCCTCTGAAGGCCCTAGGGGAGATTCTGTTCCATGCCTTTCTCTTAGCTTCTAATGTTGCCAGGGTTCCTTGCCTTGTAGATATATCACTTCAGTCTTTGCCTCTGTCATCACAGGGCATTCTCCCTGTGTATCTGTGTTTGTGTCTTTACTATTTTTCTTACAAAGACATTAGTTATATTGGATTAAGAGTCCACCTCATCTTAACTAATTACATCGGTAACAACCCCATTTCCAAATAAGGTCACATTCTGAGGTTCTGGATAGGATATGAGTTTGGGTGACACTATTCAGTTCAGTACAAGCCCCCTTTTAGTTCTTGCTAACGTGCCTGGTGTCATCCTGTCTTAACATTTGAACATTCTGTTTCCTCTGCCTGAGACTCCCTTTTGCCTGCTCCTCACCAGGCCAAAGCCTACTCATCCTTCAGGATTTCTCCTTAAATGTCACTTCCTCCTAATGCCCAGGTATTCACTGGCTCTTGTACTTTTCCACTGGTGGCACTTAATCACATTTGAACTCACTTGTTTGTATGATTACTGATGATATCTCAGTGTCTCCTGTTATACCATGATCCCCATGAAGATATGGGCAAGGACCATGTGCATCTTGCTCTCTGCTGTGTCCCCAGCACCTAGAACAGGGCTTGGCACATAGTAGGTGCGCCATAACCAGTGTTGAATGAGTGGATGTGGATGGAGAGATTTCACTGGGCCGGGGCAGCTGTCCTTTCAAAGCACCTTGTGTCTCCCCAGACCAGGGCACTTGGTGTGTGGGACTGAAATGTCCCATTTGTCTACCTTTGTGCATCTGTAAGCTTCTAGAGGGTAGAGTTTGGGCCATGGCCATATTTTTATAGTCAGAGCCTGGCACACATAGGAACTTGATGCAGGTTTGTTGAATGAACCAAAGGATTAATGTAGGTGTGAACGGTGGGGGACATACCTGGATTTTAAAGCATACTGGGGATGAAAGCGAAGCAAAAATGAATTTAAGCATAAGAAATAGCAGCAGGAGTTGGGATGCAAAACAAGATTAGGGTAAAACAAAAGTTGAAAACCTGACTTAGAAAAATGCTGGCAGTCACCACACACAGCATGACAGGATGTGCTGTCTGCAGCTGGGTTGGGGTGGGGGGTCTCCTGGAATTTCCCCAGCTGACCTTTATACCTTGAATGAGGTCTGTCTTTCAGTGTGAAAGAAAGAGGAGTCAAATAGCATGCCAAGGTTTTAGCCTGGGCCTCTGGGTGAGTGGTGGTTCCATTTATGGAGACTGGGTTGACAGTGGGAGGAACTCACCTTCCCAGGGGCCAAACCTACAGTGATGTCTTCAGCTGCTGGCACCTTGTGCATGTCAGGCTTAGTATATTTTATATGTTGCTTCCTATGGTTACATATTTTGCATCTGTATACCTCACCACCTTATTTAGTCTTTAAATTCTTTTAGGGAAGAAACTGTTTTTTTTACTTGTCTAAGAAGTAGGGGCAGAATGGTTAAAAGTGCCAGTTGTATGTTCTTGGGTGAGAGTTGTAACTGGTTAACTTCTTTTCCTCCTTCTTATTTTTTAATTTTTATATGGTTTTTGGTCAAATGGGGATGACAGTATTGTCTCCCTCCTAGGTCTTTGTGAGGGTGAAGTGAGACTTGCATGTAAAGTGCCTATTTGGGTCCGGCATGCAATTGATACTTGTTAAGTGGTGGTTATTATAGTACCTGGTTCCCCCTTCCCATTAGATTTCTATGTTGCTGGCTTTCATATCTCAGCATCATCACCTAAGTTGGAGCACTTTGGGGTGAGGGTATCACTTTTTCCCCTTCCATGTCTTAGTGTTTCATGTAAAAATGGGAGGAAGGTTTACTTAGTAGATGCAAGACTGAAGACCCTGAAATGCTGGATTTTCCATTGTATTTTATACCATATTCTAAGTATAAAATGCCACATTGTGTTGAGGGTGATGGAGAAGCCATTATATGCCACCCGAGGAAAGCGAGTGCCTAGTGGAACATTTTGGGCAAGAGGAATTGATGTTGCAAGATGAGCAGTACAAGACATTCTGTAGTAATTGCTAAACTATGTGGATGCAACTAGAATTAAGAAAATGCCCAGAGTTTTGGCTTAGGCCCATGGATGAGTGGGAGCATGAAGCCTGGCATGGCACAGAAGGAGTGAAAGGCATGAGTGTAGCACAGTGATGGGTACATGCAGATCTAAGTTTAAGCAGATATGAAAAGATACGGCAGCTGCTTTCCCTCTCTGCACTTGTGGCCAGCTTTATTAATCTATCACAGCATTCTTTCCTGGTTCTGATATAAAAACAAGTATTTATTGAGTCTCTACTGCATGCCAGGCACTGTGCTCAACATTAAGTTGTCTTACTTGCTCTCCACAACTCGGTGATGCAGGTCTCTTTCTGTTATTATCTTCATAGTGCAGAGGAAGAAACTGAGAGTCATTCACTTGCCTAGGATCACTCAGCTGGCCAGGGGCAGAGCTGGGATTAGAACCCTGGCAGCCTAACTCCAAAGCTTGTTCTTCAATCATCATGCCTCTCGATATGCCTAGATGGCTACCTCGAAATCCTTCCAAGCCCAGCATTCCAGGCACCCACTACCAAGTGGTTGAAGCTGTCGAAAGAGATGAAATGTGTTTGTCTTACCTGGTCTGAGATGCTTATGATCTATGAGTGCCAGGACTAGATCTGGTCTGGAAAGCAGCTGCTCTGGGTTCATCAGATATTTCTCTCTTGTATCTTGCAGGGCTGGGACAGGCCTGGACCTCGAGGAGGTGGCTTTGTGCCCTCTCTGGAAAAGTCTATGTGTATCCTCAGCTTTGAGAACTGAATTCCATGGGTCGTCTCAGTGCCAGACCTGTGAAGTTCAGTTCTTCAGCTGGGATATCTCTGTCATCATGGACCTGAGGGACCCTCAGAGAACAGATCCAAGGCCTGCTGAAGAACTTGGAAGACTGGAAAGAGACGGGCAAAGTCTCAGGCTCTGAATGAATAGGTAGCATGGGTTCAGGGGAAAAGCACTCATTTAATTGCTAGAAGACTCGATTTCTGTGCTCAGCTGGGTTCCAGCTAGCTGAATGAATGATCTCAGCAAGTCACTTCCTACTGCTGCTGCTACTATTAGTTTCCATGTATTGATTGCTTATGATGATCCAGGTACTGTACCAAGTGCTGTGCATGCTGTTATAGGAGACTCCAGGGAAAAATCACTGTAATGATGCTTGAGACACCTGGCATTGCTAAGCAGTGATTTTTCTTTCTTCTTCACAGGATCAGATGGATTAGTAGAATGTACACTTATTCTTTATCATGGACTGCCAAGACTACTGGTCCTTTCTTTGTTGTTTTGTTTTTTTTTAAAATATAGGCAGTGAAAGAGGAGGAAAAACATGGGGACATCTGTCCCTCTTATGGGCCTCCTCTCACCTTTATTTGAATTTCTACTTCCTTCCTCACTATAAACAATTAGGGCTAAGTGGTGCCTTTGTATTCCAAACAAGGAAAAAAGAAGTTGTAATTAGATTTTATCACCAGCCTCAGTTTCTCCCAGGGAAAAGTAGTACAAAGCTTTTGAACACCCACTTCTTTTGTTGGAGAGTCCCTGAGTGGTACACATGGCAATATGCTCAGTTGTTAACTGAAAGGTTGGAGGTTCAAATCCACCCAGAGGTGCCTTGGAAGAAACGTCTGGTGATCTACTTTAGAAAAATCAGACATTGAAAACTCTATGGCAACTGGTTCGGTTCCATTTTCTGGAATGGTCGGTTGCCCACTGTGAGTAAAGTTCTCTGTCACCAAGTAAGCCAGGCCTGTTCTGAGGCTCAGGCCTGCTGTGATGAGGATGGTTTCCATCTAATTTAGGCAGAGGGCTGGGGGCAGCAAAAGTAATAGCTGGACTTTATTTCGCTTTTGTTTGATAGGGAATAAAAGGATGTGATACGTCTTTTGAGAACTAATCTTTGATTCATTTCTGTCTCTTGGTGTCCTGACATTTCTACCTTATCGTACTGAGGTTGAATCTTACCTGAGCCCTGTGATCCTGGAAAAGAGTAATGCTTAAAGAAATCCTCCCCACCTCTTTGTGTTCTGGAAAACAGCTTACTGCAAAGAACTGACCAAGATGGTCTTAATGATTGCCTCTGCTTGAATAAACTTTAGACAGGTTCCTTCTTCCCTTATCTCCCTCTCCAGGATCCAGGTGGCCTTCTCACAAGACAAGAAAGCATTCTGAGTCATTTGGCCCTAATTACAAACTTGGTAAATCACTCACCCATCCAAGTGATCAACCCCCCTCAATTTTCTTCACCATTTGTCCACTAGCCTACTCCAGCTTTTAAAAATCTTGCAAGCCTTTGTTTCAGGGTGTTGAACTCGCAGTATACCTTGTACCCCTTACAATAGTCCTTCCCCTCCTTCTTGGAATAATCTTTTTAATAAAGTCATCCTTGCCCGTTTAACATTTCTTCTGTGTTATTTTTTTTCTTTGACAATAGTCTAAAGAACGAAAGTGTGTTCTGGTCCAGAGAGGGGAGGCAGGCACAAGGTGAGAGACCCTACAGTACATGTATCCTCACCTGTCCTCTCGGTGATACTGGCATTTAGAGTGCACACTATGTGCCAGGCACTCTGCTGAGGGCTTTGTGTGCATGATCACAGTGAACCTCACACCAAGCCTCATCAGGAAAATGGGGACAAATTCATAAAATAATGCCAAGTAAAACAGTGTAAACACATTTTACAGATGCAGATGCAAAAGGGTGCTTGGTTACTACGAAACCCCCTAGCATGGGTGTGGGACATGGGCGTGTCCTTGGGGCTGTACTTATCAAATCAAGGACCTCACCACGTCCCTCTTACACTCTGCCCACTTCCGCCGTTTGCTTATTAGACTGCATTTCACCAGTGACTCATTCCACACCCAGAGCTTTGGTGAAACACAACACAGACCAGAGAGCAGTGTGTTCAGCCCTGAACTCCTGGAGAAATTCAGAAATCTGACCAGAAGCTCCAAATGTTCTAAATCCAGATAATCTCTGGTGTGGGCACTGATTTTAGAGCCAGAACTCTGATTTACTATGGAAGGCTAATCTTTATTACAGGTGAACTCTCTCTAAAGCTGATGTGATAAATGAAATATTGCTGTTAGTTGCTATCAAGTTATGACTCATGGCAGCCCCATGTGTGCACAGTAGAATTGCTCCAACAGGGTTTTCAAGACTGTGACCTTTCAGAACCAGATCACCAGGCCTTTCTTCCAGGACACTTCTGGGTGGGTTTGAACCACCAGCCAACCTTTTGGTTAGTAGTCAAGTGCTTAACCAATTGCGCCATCTAGCCATCAAAAATGAAATACGGAATTATCAAACAAACAAAACCCGTGAAAAAATAACCAGTCTGATCTGGGAGAAGTACGCAAAATTTCACTATTTAAAATAATGGTTTGTTTCACAAGAAGATTTGTGTTAAGATTCTGTTAAATAATACATTTCCCAAAGATTTTTGAGGTTATATTTGCTTTATCAAAATGTACGTAAGGAAAAAGCTGGTTACAAAATAGCTTGGATTGTATGATTTATTTATGTAAAACTGTAAATATATATAGGAATATTGCAGTGCAATGGATTACTTTTATACGACCTTTCTTGCCATAGTCTTATAACTCCCAACCAAGTGATTGGGTAGGACTATGCAAATAAGGTAATTGTGGCACACCAAGGGGACTGGATAACTTGCTAATAATGTAGATAAAGTTCATGGCACCTGTGTGGGGGTGAATCCATGCAAATAAAGTCTATGGAACCCTATTGAAAAGATTTGTCAGTTTTGCCATCCCTGTTAGGCTTGAAACAAGCCATCCCAGAGGAGGGAAGGAGAAGATCTCACCATTACCAAGAAAGAAGAGCCAAGAGTAGAGCATGTCCTTTGGACCCAGAATCTCTGAGCTGAAATCTCCTAGAGTCAGGAAACAGAGAGTAGAGCAAGCGAGAGTCAGAGAGAGAGAGAGAGAGAGAGAGTAAGTAAGTAAGTGAGTGAGACAGTGAAGGAGAGTAAGAGAGACAGAGAGCAAGGGAGAGAGACAGAGATGTAACCTGACTCTACTGATTGCCAGTAAATTTCCAGTAGTCCTTAAACTAGCCCAGGCCAGATATGGCCCACCCCCATGCGTAGAAGGGCCAGCTGTGACTGCTAATTGAGCTCAACAAAGGACGCAGCAATAAGAGGAACGAATCAGAAGGAAAATCATCATGTAGATCCTATTCTAAAGCGGGAGGTCCGACAAGAACCACGTCACTTCCTGTTTCCTGGCCACCTTCTAGAATTTTCCCTCCCCAGTATGCCTGCATGGTGCCACCATCTTGCTGCCCGAATCACATATAAGCCCTGCTTACCCGTAGCTCAGGGAGTCAGCTCTGAGGAACTTCCTCCTGGCTTCTTTCTCTGCACATCGCAATAAAGTTACTTTCTTATTCTCAAGGACCGATGTCCAGATAATTGGCAAGTCTGAGCACGCCGGACAAGGATGCGCCTTCTAGGGTTCAGTAACAGAGAGATGCAGAGAGTGAGTGAATGAGCAAGCTCTAACACTGGAGATGGCAAGAAACGGTGACAGAGAGACCTGCAGGAGACAGCACGGTGGGCTTCCTGGCCCACAGAGTGAGAAAACTGAGCACCTTCAGGCAAGAGGCTTGCTGGAGGAGTAGGGTGCCTCTGGGCTTTTGGTGGAGCTAAGTGTGTTGACCGATGCATGGAGCTAGCTTCTTTGGGCTGAGGCTTACTGGCAGAGTGGGGTGCCTTGGGGCACTTATTGGCAGAGCTAAAAGAGCTTTGTAACACTCGTAGGCATGGCTGAAAAGAGGCTGTCCTGATGGAAGAACTGTATCCTGAGTGTGCCTGAACCGGAATTGTAAACTGTTACTTCCCTGATAAACTCCATAATTGTGAGTATGATCTGTGAGTTCTTTGTGGCCTTGGCAGTGAATTACTGAACCCAGCAGAGAAGCAGAGAGTGTCGTGGGAGGGTTGGTTGGTGTCATTATTGGTTAAAAGGTGGAGAGAGAAGACATATTTGACCTTACCTCATAGGAATCAGCCTTGGGCTGTTGATCTTGATTCTCCTCCCCCCTTGGTGAAATTAGACAAGGAGGTCAGACACCCTGCCACACCATTTTTACAAATATGTACACTGAAAGATAAAATCCATTTATTAACTGGGATTATCTCTGGTTTTGGTTAGCGGTCAAGCACTTAACCACTATGCCACCAGAGCTCCTTTTGTGCAAACTTTAGGGTGCATGAAAATCACCTGCAGGGCTTGTTAATTAAGTCAGATTCCTGGGTCCTACCCTGAACCAGTGACTCAGCATCTCCAGGGATGTGCCATTTTAATCAGTTACCCCAAGGAGTTCCGTCAAGGGAGTTCTAGGACAACAACTTGAGCAACTGTTTTAGGGATTTAGTTTTTTCAGACTTTCTCTTTTTTTGTCCTGTGTCCATACCTTTCTTCTTTCCATCTTACGCCTTCTCTTGCTGTTGTGATCGGTGAGATCTCAGAAGCAGATTCTTCATTCTTACGGCTCCGTGGTTGGGAGAGAACTCGCTAGATGCCCCTGGAGAGAGGTGCCTTGGGAGTCATAATAATGATGGAAGTATTGATTTGCTATCCTTCAGATAACAGGGGAAGGTTGTGATTTATCCACTCACACTGATGGTGGGAAATTGGACACACTACCTAATAGTTGCTGCCTGTCCATGTTATGAGGCTGCCGTGCTTTAGTGATTTAAGGGACATAGTGGCTTTCTAAGTCCTCCCAGCAGTGAAACTTTTGTAAGTTAAAATGGAAGATTCACTTTTAATGTTTTTTTACATCTAGATTCTCTGGACCTCTTTTCTGATAATGTTTCAGAGAAACAACTCTGGGTGGTCAGACAGTCTGAAACAACGCTGGGGCAGGGAGCAGTAGGGAAACAGGCATCTTACCCAGGTCGTTTTTTGCTTGTTAGCACGAAGATCCTTTTGGGAACTAAATTGTGTGTGTGTGTGTGTGTGTAGTAAATATATATGTAACAAAATATTTCCATTTCAACACTCTTCATGTGTATAATTCAGTAAAATTGTGTTCATCCTGTTGTACAACCATCACCACTATCCGCTTCCAGATTTTTTCTTCACCCTTAACAGAAACTCCAAAAACCACCAAACCCAACTGAGTCAATTCTGACTCTTAGTGACCCTATAGGATAGGGCAGAACTGCCCCATAGGATTTCCAAGGAGCGGCTGGTGGATTTGAACTGCTGACCTTCTGGTTAGAAGCCGAACACTTAACCATCGCACTGCCTAATCATGAGTCCTCCTTTCTCCACCCTCTGCCACCTGCCCCTAGTAACCACTAATAAATTTTAGTCTCTATACACTTGCCTGTTCTGTTGTTTTCTTGTGGCATCGAGTCAATTCCAGTTCATGGTGACCCCATGTGTTACAGAGTAGAACTGCTCCATAGGGTTTTCTTGGTTGTAATCTTTACAGAAGCGGATTGCCAGACCTTTTCTTCCACAGTGTTGCCGTATGGGTTCGAATTGCCAGCCTTTTCAGTTACCAGCCAAGTGCAAACCATTTGCGTCACCCAGGGAATGGTGCAATAAGTGGAATTATACAATATTTGTCCTTTTGTGACTGACTTATTTCATTCAGCTTGATGTTTTCAAAGTTCATCCACGTTGTAGCATGTATCAGGACTTCATTTCTCCTTATGGTTGAATAATACTCCATTGTATGTATGTACACATTTTGGTTTTCCATTCATCTGTTGATGGACATTTAGCTTGTTTCTGTCTTTTGCCTATTGTGAATAGTACTGCAGTTGTACGCTGGTGTACAAGTACCTGTTTGTGTTCTTGCTTTCAGGTCTTGTGGGTATACACCTAGAAGTGGAATTACTGGATCGTATGGTAATTCTATACGAAGTTCTGCTCCTACCTCCTAGGGTAGTTCTTCCAAGTAGAAGAGTCAGCTTTGATTATTCCTGTGCAAGTGCAAAAATATATTACAACTTTTCCGTATAGTGTGTCTACAATGTTCCAGGTGTTTTATATGTAATGAAAAATATCTTTATCTCCATCTTATAGATGAGAAAACTGAAGCTCAGGGAGGTTATCTACCTTTCCTAAATTTCACACACTATTAAAGTCACAATCAGGATGTTGATCAAGCTTGCCTCATCAGAGCCTATGTTCTTTGAAATAAAGTTTGTACTAGGATTTACAGTTTATAAAAGAACTTTCACACAAATTATTATACTTGTGGATCATAGAATTCCCCAGTGAAATATATATTCTTAAAACCCCAATTTTAGAAATGGGAAAACAGTTTTCAAAAGCTCATGTGACTTGTCTGTCCCTCATGCCATACAACTCGAACTGAAAATTTTTATAATAAAAAAACCTATTAAAAAATTATAGGAATATACATAAACCTAGGATAATGGAACAGGTACGTGGTACAAATGGTTTGTGCTTGACTACTAACCTAAAGTTTGGAGGTTCCAACCCACCCAGAGGAGCTTCGGGAGAAAGGCCTGGTGATCTCCTTCCATAAAAGTCACAGCCATGAAAACTCTATGGAGGAGTTCTACTCTATCACACAGGGTCACATGAGCCAGAATCGGCTTGATGGCAACAAGTTTTTTTTTGGGGGGTTTTGGAATGAAGAAAAAGAAAAAAAAAATCTCAGTTCCTCCAATGCCACTAAAAACAGAAGAATTATACATTGAAGCCCACTCTGAGTTATTCTGCTGTCTGTGTCTTTGGTAAGCAGAAGGGAGCACTTGGACATGACCAATTCCATCCTATGGGCACAGTCATACTTTAAAAAATATTAAAATTACATTATTGGTAGCTTTTAAGAAACCATATGCCCTAATGCTCAGGTCCTGCTAAGACTGTTGGTCAGATTCCATCTGTCTCTGGGCAACAAATGTGGTTTCTTGTTTTAAAAGCTACTCTATTTTTCCTATTATACAAGTAATACGTGTTTGTTGCACAGAATTTGGAAAATGCAGAAAAGTATAAAAGAGAAATTTGTAATTGTTAAATAACAATTGTTAAATTGTTAAATGATACAACCATTATGTATTTTTTTTTTTACAAAGAATTTGGAAAATCCTGAAAATTATAAAGGAGAAAAAATTATCCCTAGCCACACAGATTATAATTCTGGGATATTTCTTTTCATTTTCACTTAAAAAAAAAAAAAAACACACACAGAATCAGGATCATCCTTTAAAGGTCATTTTGAATGTGCGTGTTTTGTGTTTTGTTATTGAAAATTTTATCATAAGCATTTCTCCATGTCGTTATATGGATCTTTGTATTTTAAATGGCTGCATATGTAGTTCATGAAGTGGATGTGTCTTTGTTTACCTGGTGTCCAGGCTCCAAATCTGATATTTTTTGCCATGTATCTCTTTCTCTTTTTTTTAGCCTTTTGCTTGTATTTATCCTTGTAATGGCTTGTAATGGCTTTATGAGTATAAAACACAGTCTAGTAGCTTCTTATTTATTAATACATAATAATGCTAATAGCACACATTGAGGATTCAAGACTTTGAGCAGATTCTCATTAAAATCCCTACCTCCCACAACAACAGTAGGTACTGTTATTATTCTCATTATACAGATGAGAAAGCAGAGGCACAGAGAGGTAAAGGTAAGTACCAGGAATGCATTCATTTGTATGCAGCAGAAAATTCAGCTTACAACGCCTTATACAAATAGGCATTTATTTTTTCTCATCCAGTCTGGACATGGGCAACTACTAGCATTAGTTTAGAGGCTCAGTGATATCAAGTCCGCTGCGACTGCAGTCTGCTTCTCCCAAGCTTCTTGGTTTTAAAATGGCTGCAACAGCTCTAGACATCCCAATTCAGGACAGGAAGAGAACAAAACTGATAGTGCTGACCACATCTGCTCCATATCATGAAAACACACGAATTCTACTCATGAATCGTGTTTTGCGTGACCACTCTCAACTGCAGAAGAGCCGGGAAAGTGATTGTTTAACTTTTGCAGTCTCTGGAGTGGAAACTATCTAGAAAAGAGGGTTTTGGGAATGATTGTTAGGTCAACCAACTATCAGCGGTCACCACATACTTGCCAAGATCAAGTGCTGGTCTCCTTTGACCAGAGCAGCCCATTGCACACAGGAGCCAGCAACCAGCAGCTGAGAGTTGCTGTTTCTCACATCTCCAGCCTAGACTAGAAGTGGTCTGGAGCCTGCCAAACCCCGTCTCTCAGTGAATATAACACCATCTAACGCATGCGAACGTTTTTCATCAATATTAGTGGCACTGCAAATTGCTGTTAAAATAGAAGTGGTTTCATACATTATTTATCTACAATGTGTCCACCGAGTCATTCTTTTGCTGGAGAGCTGCCTCCGTGGCATTTAACTCGGTAACAAATATGAAGCTCACTGGCTTTGTACCTGCAGGTGGTGCCAGAGGGAGAGGAGGATCCAGAAGCTGTTTGGGCTGAAACAAATTGTTACATCTCCTCTTTCGACTCTGAGTTGGTTTATTAAGTGCCTGTTTGTGGGTGATCTGAACTAGGGGCTGCACAGTGAAAATTCTGAAAATGATGGCTGCACCCCAATTCATGAAAAAATGGTACTTAATTAGACGGTGCTCAGAAAGGATCTATCATTTATTAGGGCCTTCCAATTGTGATTATTTCTACAGGAGAAGTCTAAACTAGCAATTCATAGGAGTGTTTTGTTCAGGGTTAGGACTAGGGTGAGGTAGTGAGGTACCTTTGATGCAAAATTTAAGAAGGTTTTTAGTCTCAAGGTTGGGTAGCACTTGCACAGCCTTGCATTTGTTTGGCCCCTACTAGTTGCAAACATTTAAAAATTGATACATTTATTCAACAAATATTTTTTGAACATCTTCTATATACCAAGCACTATTCTAGCCACTGGGGATGTAGGAATGAATAAGATAGTCATTATTGTCTTTATGGAACTCACATTCTAGTAAAGGGGAGATTTGATTTCTATAAATCTGTACTTTGGCTTCTCTGGAAGCATCAGAAGATCTGGGATATCTTTATGATAACCATCACTTGGATCTGGGGAGCTGCTGCCTCCCTTTTAGATGGGGGATGAGCTCTGTAATTTGTCACAGTCCTCACCATTCCCTATTGTCTCATTTGATCCACACAGCATCTCTGTGGGGGTGAATACTGCTATTAATGCCCTTTTTGTAGACAAAGACACCGAGGCTCAAAGTGGTGAAGTAACTGACCCAGGTCTTTTAGCTGTAGAAAGCAGAGTGGGATATGAACCCAGTTCTATGTGACTTTAGAGGCTGAGGTCTTTGCCACTGTGCTGAGTAGTGATTTGGGGTGCAGGAACCACAGTAATATCACCAAGCAAAAACATTAAATCCACAGATGGTCAAATTAGAGAGGTGCATCAGCAGGAAACAGATGGCACCCTCAAATTAGGACAACGCAAGCCGAGTTTAATAAAGAAACTATTTACAAAGGTGTGGGCAGAGTATAAGGAAACCACAAGGCATAGTGCAGCACCCTGGATTAGTAATAGTAATAGTAATAGTAATAGTAATTAGTAATTAGTGCGGCTCCATTACCACTCCTAAACCTTTTGGAGCAAGATGAGGGGGCAGTTACTGGGACTAGGGGAGAGAGATGACTGTGAGAGAGGGCTGCCTTACTTGAGCTGAGACCTTGGGCAGTGGGATGCAGCCAGCCCTCGAGGACTGCTTAGGGAGGGAACTTGGAGAATAAATTCCCAGCCCTACTGTCCAAATTCTCCCTACTCCTTCTCATTGATCCCCTGCCAGTGTGGAACCCAACTGGAAGCCAGAGGGCAAGGAGCCCATGGGTGCATCCAGACAGGTCAGCCTCCAGGACACAAAGCCGGGTGGAAAAGAGGGGAAAGTGTCTCAGGAGGGGCAAACAAAAGCTATCCAGCACAAGAGGCAAGTCAACGCCAAGGGTATTTTAGGGTATAAGGTAGTGATAATGGGTATGGGAAGAAATAACAAGGGTGAATTCAAGGTCTTGGGGAAGCATCTTCTCCTCCTTCTCACTTTCTCCTTGGCAGCCATGTTTGGCCACCTCATTTCCTAGAAAAATTACTGAATCCACACCAGAAATTCCTCAAGCTGGCAACACAAGTCTTGAGCTCTTTGGCTTGCTGACTTTCCAAATAAGCAAAAGACTGAACCCCGCAGGGTGGCACCTTTTTGCAGTTGTTCAGAGAAGTGGTGTAGGACATTGAACCCTACCTTTAGAAAGCTACATCTTAAAGCATCCCAAGGCAGTTGTGTTGTTTTTAAAGTTCTCCTCTAAAAGCTACTCAGCTTAATCCTTCTTGTTAAATGCTGTATACCCTGCTAAACTGAGCCGTATATTACTACGACTAAAAACCATTTGCTTGCTTGCTTTCAGAATTCTGTTCCTGAAATCAACTGGACCATGGCTTTGGATCGTTAGTAAAATAGATTTTAATCAGTGTATCTCAATCATCATTACAGTGACATTTCCCACAATCCATTCTGGAAGCTTTTATGAATCTCCCTGTCAGCGTAAGTGACAGTAACAAATTCTGGAGCACTTTAGCTGACACTTTAACAATTCAGAAGAGTCTATAAACCTAGTACACTTGGTTCAGAAGCAATGTGCTTCTGAGAATATCCAGGGGACAGAGACTCGCTGGGTAAGAACACTCATAAGAGGAACAAGATGTCATAATTTAGGGAATAGTTATGACACCATTGGTTGTCTACCCACGGGTCTTTCCTCCTCTAGAGAGTAGGCAAGCATGTGCCTCGAAGGAGGCTGGGCTTTTCCAGCCCCAGGGAGCAAAATCATTTGCCCCGTCCAGGCTTGGTGGCCTCCTCCTCTTTATCAATATTTGGAGTAGCAGGGGTATGTGATGCCATTTTGGCCACAGTGGGTGAGAAGGGAAGTCTGCCTGGGGTGCTCCTAGGTTTTTCTTGCTGATGAAAAGAGTCACACAGGATGATATAGTGCTGCATCTTCCACTGGATGGTGTATAACCGCCGTGATGCCTAGTAATGACCGTGAAGGGAGCCAGGCCTCAAGTTGAGGATGGGAGAGTGCAAAGGCACTTTACGATGTCAGTGAATCACTGAATTAACCAACTTAAGTCCTCTCCTGACTCAGGTCTTCTTGTTATGTGAGACAGTGTATTTCTTATTGTTGACATCAATTGACATAGGAGGCCCAGATCTTAATGCATTGTATTAAAAAAACCAAACCAAATCCATTGCCATCAAGTCGATTCTGACTCATAGCGACCCTATAGGACAGACTAGAACCACCCCGTAGAGTTTTCAAGGCTGTAAATCTTTGTGGAAGTAGACTGCCACATCGTTCTCCTGTGGAGCTGCTGGTAGGTTCGAACCGCCGACCTTTTGGTTAGCGGCTGAGCTCTTAACCACTGCACCACCAGGGCTCCATGTGTTGTATCCAAATCCAAACCAAACCTGATGCCGTCAAGTCAATTCCAACTCATAGTGACCCTATAGGACAGGGTAGAACTACCCCATATGGTTTCCAAAGAGTGGGTGGTGGATTTAAATTGCCACCGTTTTGGTTAGCAGCTGAGCTCTGAACTACTGTGCCACTGGGGCTCTATGCATTGTATAGATGCATGAAATTCAGAAGTTGGGGAGAAGGATTGGAGGGAAAGTGTAGGGTAACTGATGATCTTAACACACTGTTTTACTAATTTTTTTGGTTTCCACAAGTAATATATAAATGTTATAAACATCAATCAAAATGTAAGTGGTAAGAATAGGGGGTGATAAAATCTATCTTTTAAGGTTGTTGTAAGGATTAGAAACAATGTATTAAAGTATCTGCCACACAGCATGGCTGTTGAATGAATGATGGTTATTGTGCTAGGACAAGAGCTGCCCCAGGAAGTAGTATTACTATCTTGGGTTATTGTTACTGTGGTCACAGCGGACAAATAAACACATGTACTTGTTAGTCTAAAATGATGTCTGGAAATTATTGCATATTTGTCCTCCAAAGGCTGAAAAGTATGTCCATGGAGACAAATTGTCTAAATTTACCTTTGTAGCAGTTCTGTAAAGAAGGTAACAAACATTTCACCCCTATTTCATGAACAGAAGCCTGTAGACAGATTTCACACTCTATCAAATAGGCTAGAAAAAGACATCATTCGTATTAAGAAAATCTCAATAGGCTGGAGTGAAGGACTACATTAAGTAAGGTAGAATTTATTAGGGACAAATGTAAAATTTTACTGTTTCATTTCATTTTTTTTTTTTTTTGACAATACAGTGTGGGAGAAATGTGACTTAATAGCAGGAGTGAAAAAGGCTTAGGGATTTTATCTGGCAGAAGTTCAATGTGAAGCTACAGTGAGATCCAGCTGTCTAAACAAGCAAACGTAATCTTAGTACTCATAAAGAGAAGGTGGATATTCAGAAAGAGGAAAGCGATGATCCCACTTAGTTTGTCCTCATCAGACCACATTCTTTAACATGAGGGATGGCAAGTAACTGGCATGTAGGCTGAGGCTTCTTGTTTACATGTCCATGGAAGATACCACTAATTAATCACGTCCTACTGCGTTTAGACAGAGCATCTTACTCATCTTACAGAGTATCTTACACAAATTTTACACAAGCAAAATTTTGCTGAAGATCAGTCAAAAGTGGTTGCAACAGTACATTGACAGGGAACTACCAGAAATTCAAGCTGGATTCAAAAGAGGATGTGGAACAAGGGATATCATTACTGACGTCAGATGGATCATGGCTGAAAGCAGAGAATACCAGAAAGATGTTTACCTGTGTTTTATTGACTATGCAAAGGCATTCGACTGTGTGGATCATAACAAACTATGGATAACATTTTGAAGAATGGGAATTCCAGAACACTTAATTGTGCTCATGAGGAACCTGTACATAGACCAAGATGCAGTCATTTGAACAGAACAAGAGGATACTGTGTGGTTTAAAATCAGGAAAGGTGTGCATCAGGGTTGTATCCTTTTACCATACCTGTGCAATCTGTATGCTGAGCAAATAATCTGAGAAGCTGGACTATATGAGGAAGCATGCTGCATCAGGATTGGAGGAAGACTCATTAACAACATTCGATATGCAGATGACACAACCTTGCTTGCTGAAAGTGAAGAGGACTTGGAACATTTATTGATGAAGATCAAAGACTACAGCCTTCAGTATGGATTACACCTTAACATAAAGAAAACAAAAATTCTTGCAACTGGACCAATAAGCAACATCATAATAAATAGAGAAAAGATTGAAGTTGTCAAGCATTTTACTTGTATCCACACTCAACACCCATGGAAGCAGCAGTCAAGAAATCAAAAGATGCATTGCATTCTGCAAATCTGCTGCAAAATACCTCTTTAAAGTGTTAAAAAGCAATGATGTCACTTTGAGGACTCAGGTGCGCCTAATCCAAGCCATGATGTTTTTGGTTGCCTCATACGCCTGTGAAAGCTGGACAATGAATAAGGAAGGCCAAAGAAGAATTGATGCCTTCGAATTATGGTGTTGGTGAAGAATATTGACTGTACCAAGTACTTCAAGAAGAACGAACAGATCTGTCTTGGAAGAAGTAGAGCGAGAATGTTCCTTAGAAGCAAGGATGGTAAGACTAAGTCTCACATACTTTGGACATGTTATCAGGAGGGACCAGTCCCTGGAGAAGGACATCATGCTTGGTAAAGTAGAGGGTCAGTGAAAAAGAGGAAGACCCTCAACAAGATGGATTGACACAGTGGCTGCAACAACGGTCTAAACATAACAACGATTGTGAGGATGGAACAGGACCAGGCAGTGTTTTGTTCTGCTGTATGTAGGGTCACTATGAGTCGGAACCAACTTGACAGCACCTAACAACAACATCTGAATCCCTCTCAACACAGTTATCAAGGCATCCAATGTTATTTTATGGGAGTTGGCATGTAAGATGAAACTTATCGGTGGCCAAAGGGTTGCAGGCTGCTCCCATGTTGTTCAACATTTACCAGCTACAACTAATTAGATAAAGACCCAAGGGTGCCAACTGGTAAATTACTTTGAAAGCTTTATCCAAACTGGAACAATTGGGCCAACTCTGATTCTGTCTTTTGGGAATTTGAACTGAGAAAAAGAATGTGAGTCAGGCAGCTGGTGGCCGGTCCAGGAGGTGAAATGGTTTGTGGAGAGAGAGGCCATGGTATTCTAGAGGCCAAGAGGGAGCATAAGGAACCATGAGAAAACAGAAACAAGAATGAGGAAGCTATGATGTGGAAAAAATTTACAGGAGTAGAGAGGGTAAAGGAGTTGGTTGGTGACAGCAGAAATAGTAGAAAAAGAGGTAGCGAGAGCTGAGAATGAATAGAGCCCTGCCACCAAGAGACTGACGAGATCTCCTGTCCTCTGGGTGGCGACTCAGCTGCACTGCCATCTCAACTCTTCCCAAGAGGCCTCATCAGCCTGGGACCCAGTAGGCCTGGCCGTGAATTTGAGGTTCCTTTTTATGAGATATGCAATAAACCTCCCATTACTTGAGGGAACCCAAGTGGATCTTTGTTCCTTGTAACTTAAACCATCTTCTCAAGGCTTTGAGTCTCGTTCTGGACACCATATTGGCAAATTGGAACAGATCCTGAGGAGAGAGACTAGAATGGTAAAGAGGCCTGGGAACCCTGACACAGGAGGAGTTTGTTTGTTTGTTTTTTTTAATTGTACTTTAGATGAAGGTTTATAGAACAAATAGTTTCTCATTAAACAGTTAGTACACATAGTGTTTTATGACAATGGTTAACAACCCCATGACATGTCAATGCTGTCCCTTTTCAACCATGGGTTTCCTACCACCAGCCCTCCTGTCCCCTCCTGCCTCCTAGTCCTTGTCCCTGGACTGTTGTGTCCCATCAGTATCATTTTGTTCCATGGGGCTATCTTATCCTTGGCTGAAGGGTGAACCACGGGAGTGACTTCACTACTGAGCTAAAAGGGTGTCCGGGGGCCAGACTCTCGGGGTTTCTCCAGTCGCTGCTCTGTTTTACACAGGAGGAGTTTTAAAATGAATGAGGAATGTTTATTCAGAGCAGTGGTTCTCAAAGAGTGATTCCCAAGAATTGGCAACAGCATCACCCAAGAATTCCTTAGACATATAAATTCCTGGGAGCACCCCAGACATACTGTATGAGAAACTCTGGGGGTGGGTCCCAGCATCTGTGCTTTAACAAGCCCTCAAGGTGATTCTGATGCACACATTTGAGAACCACTGGTCTAGAGAAGAGCAGACCCAGGCAGTACACGGGGTTGATCTTGTTATTTGAAGGACTGTTGGAGGAGGTGTCATATGAGATGGCAGATCAAGAATTAGGGACTGGAAAAAAAAAATAGGGAGGCAGATTTTAGGAAAATAGAAGGAAGACCTTGCAAGCAGTGAAGGGTGGTTTGAAAATGGGTTGGGCCTGGAGGGTAGTGATCTCCTTGTCCCTGGTGGTGTTTGAGGAGGGGCTGCATGACCACTAGTTGGTAGATATTGTAGAGGACTGAGAAGTACCCAGAAGAGAGAAGTGGAGGCTCAAAGAAGAAATGTGAATTAGAAAGTTTCTGTAAATTAGGAACAGGGATTGAGGACTAGCATCCTAAGTCCTTTGTTGCCATGGTAGCAGTAGGGGTGGGGAGGCAATAAGTTAACTGTGTGCATATGAGCCTCAGGTGGGGCTTTTTGCTGGGTGCCTTCCTGAGTTAGAGGTGGACCCAGGATCCTGATCTCTGATATGCAGCAAATTCTAACTCCTAGAATCAGGATCCAGCTTTGGGATTTGCTTATCTCCCTATCTCTAGATTCTAACTAGTTAAACCAGTTGCCCTGGAGTCAACTCCAACTCATGGCGACCGTATATGTGCCAGAGCAGAACTGTGTTCCATAGGGTTTTCAATGGCTGAGTTTTTTGGAAGTAGGACACCAGGTGTTTTCTTCTGAGGTGTCTGTGGGTGGACTTAAATTTCCAAACTTTCATTTAGCAGCCAAACACATTAACCATTTGTACCTCCTGGGGACTCCGTCTTGAGTAAAAGTAGAGACTCCAATATTGGGGCAAACAGATGGAGGAAGCCTGATTGTCCACCAAACGTCTTGGGACAGGAAGCTACATCTAGCAAAATGAGTGCTTATATTAATCCTCCATATTGGGCTTAGTGGGTAAAGGGTTGGCTCTGGAGTTAGACAGCCAGATACCTAATTGCACGACCTTGAGCAAGTTACTTAACATTTTTCTGCCTTATTTTCCTCATCTCTTAAAAATGAAGCTTATAATAGTCATTATCTTACGGGAGGAGTCCTGGTGGTGCAGTGGTTAAGAGTTTGGCTGCTAACCAAAAAAGTCAGCAGTTCAAACCCACCAACTGCTCCTTGGAAACCCTATGGGGCAGTTCTATTCTGTCTTATAGGGTTGTTATGAGTCAGAACCGACTCAACAGCAATGAGTTATCTTATAGGATTGCTTTTGAATCGAGACAATAGGAATGTGTCCCGTACATGGTGGTGGTGTTTGTTGCCTTCGAGTTGATTCCAACTCATGGCAACCTCATGTGTACAGAGTAGAATGGTGCTCCATCGGGTCTTCAGTGGCTGTGACCTTTCAGAAGCAGATCACCAAGCCTTTCTTTCTAGGCACCTGTGGGTGGATTCCAACCATCAACCTTTTGGTTAGTAGCTAAGTGCTTAACAATTTGTGTAAGGTAGGGATTCCATCGGGTCCTCTTAAAGTGCTTGTGAGAGGAGGGTAGATCAATCAATCAATCAATCAATCCCATTTTACAGCCCTAGGAACTAAGGCAAAGGATGTTTAATACTCCGTCTGACCTCACACTGCTTCAGGATTAGTGGCAGAACTAGGACTTAGTTTTTCTGACTCCAAGTAGCAGGGCAAAGGACAGATTCTGCATGTGTGTTCTCCTAGAAAGGGGAATGAAATTTATTTCTTGAAAGGGCAATATACGCATGCAGGGGAGAAAAATTCTACAAGAAGTCGTGCCATGAAAAATAAGCCTCTTTCCCATCCCCTAACTGCCAGTCCCCTGGTCCCTTTCTGCTCACAGGTTTTGTGCCTCTGTCAGGAGATATTTCATGCGTATACAAGCCTAGTACATATGTATCCCTGGGTACTATTTCTAGGACCCCATCCCATTCCTATCCCTGATATCAGGCTTGTGTGTGTGTGTGTGTATGTGTGTGTATGTGTGTGTATGTGTGTGTATGTGTGTATGTGTAGGGGCAAGGTGGGCAGGGCTGGCTTGGAGGCTTTATGGGGGCAGAAGGTTGGGATTTGAGCTTGCCCTTGATCAATTGATCTTGGGTAGTTCCAGCAACTGACCGAGGCCAAAGCCAGTACTGGACGGCTGCCTCCTGCCTTCCATGGAGCTGGGGACCTTTGAGTTCTCTCCTCTGTTTGGGAAGGTACAGGAGGATGGCCTGGTGGTATGAGCATCAGGCCACTTCCCCTCTCTGAGCCTGCCTGTGATCTTCTCCTCCTTAATTTCCCTGCCCACTGTGGCCAGATCTGGGTGTGGAGGGTGGAATGGGAGTGAAGTGGGGTAGGGGTGGGAATGCTGATGGGAAACCCTAGGCTCCGAGCAGCCCGATTGTTGGGGCACAAGGCTGGGGATGCAGACCACAGGGGTGTAGGTCACAGGCCCAGGAGCCCCCTTTCCCTCGGCTCTTCCTCTCTTTTCTGGCGCCTCTGGGGGAAATGTCAGACTCAGTTCAACTCCAATAATCCTGCTACTTTCCCAGCCAAGAGGAACAATCTTTGCATGATTATTATTATTTAACTCCTAGCAACTACTGCCTGCCTGCCACTTTGGTCAGGAAGGAACTGGGCCAGCTGAGAATACACATCCTTTCTGGAGGTCTGCTGGGGCAAGCAGGGAAAGGCAGCTGAGATGAACAATTGCCTGCTGTCAGAGCCACCCTGTTCCCAGAAATGTTTGTGTGTCCATTCCCTGCTTCCTGGTTGGGAAATTGAGTTGCTGGCTTCCCCCGGGCTTACCCTCTGGTTTCCCTTTTCCCTGGCTTGGGAGTTTGGAAGGGTGTTGAGTGAAGGACTGGGTACTCTGTGGTGGGTCGACTCCTTGAGTGTCCCTCAGCAAGACCCTGCCCTCTGAGGCCTGAAGTTATTTAAAAATATCCCTGTTAGTCAGTTTGCTGGCCTGGGCTGGCTTGAATAAGTCCAGTCATGGGAAACTCACCACTTCATGAATTTTTCCATTTCGTTCTTAGATGGTAATGGTGAGACAAGTTCTCAGATTGAGTCCAAGTCTGAGGAATCCCTTGGGCCAAACAGAAAAAGCTAATAATTATAAAAGCTATCATTTACTGAGCGTTCGCCAGGGATGATGCTGAGGGCTTCTACATGGAACATATCATTTAATCGCCAGATTTACCCTGTGACACAGGAACAGTTGTTACGTCTACTTTACAGATGAAGAAACTGAGACTCAGAGAGGTTAATTCACTTGCCCAAGATCACAAATCTAGAGAGAAGAGCAGAACTGGAATTTGTGACTGGGGCTGGTTGAATTGGCAGCTACTGGACTCTTAACCTCAAATTTCTCTTTCACTTAACAATCTTGTAGGCTCCAGCTCTTGATATCTCTGGCCCTTTGGACATTTCTCTAAGGAGCAGATTTCTAGTGGCCTAAATCTTGGGTGAGTTTGGCCCATTATTAGTAAGGAAGGGTGTAAATGTGGGAGAAATCAATTTGTCACAAGACAGCATCTGGTAAGGGGTAGATAGATGACTTATAAGGAGTCCATAAAACCAAAACCAAACCGGTTGCCATCAAGTTGACTCTGACTTATAGCAACCCTTAGCATAGAGTAGAACTGCCCTGTAGGGTTTCCAAGGAGCGGCTGGTGGATTCAGACTGCCGACCTTTTGGTTAGCAGCTGAACTCTTTAACCACTGCACCACTAGGTAGTGCAAATGGTTTATGCTCAGCTGCTAAATGTTGGAACCCAACCCAGCGGCACCGTGGAAGAAAAGCCTGGAGATCTGTTTCTGTAAAGATTTCAGCGAAGAAAACCCTATGGAGCTTTTGTACTCAGTAACACATGGGGTTGCCATGAGTGGGAATCAACTTAAGTTGGAAATTACCTGATGGTAATTTTTTTTGGTGGGACAAATTGTTACCCTATAGGGTTGCTATGAATTGGAATTGACTTGACAATGGAACGCGCAAATGGTTAATGTGCTTGGCTGTTAATAAAGGTTGGAAATTCGAGTTCATCAGAGGCACCTTGGAAGAAAGGCCCAGTGATATCCTTCTGAAAAACCATCCATTGAAAACTCACAGAGCACAGTTCTACTCTGGCACAGTGGACGCTTGACAGTGGGAGTCAACTTGACAGCAACTGGTTACTGTTTCATATGTGTTTGAGCTCCTGCATTCTCTCTTTCTAGGAAGAAATCAAGGTCTTTGCTTCGTAAGCCTTATCCTTAATGCAGAGAACAGTCTTCTGCAAGGAAAACAAATTGGAGAAGTTTCAGTGTCCTGGGATGAGCCCAGCAGCTTTCTTCCTTTTCTCACTCTGCCTCTGCTTCTCTCCTTCCCCCACTGTTTCCTGCCTGGGGCTGGTAGAACCAGCAGCCTGAGTTCCTGAGCCCTGTTATTTAAAAATTAAGCTGTCACTATGGCAACCTGCATCCCGCTATATTTCAGCCAGACATACAAAGAAGCAGTGAAAGGGAAAGTTTAATAAGTTTTTTTTTTTTTTTTAAATGAATCTCACTGATAGTGTCCATCTTTCTGGGGAGCAGAAATGTTCACTTTTAGTGGTGTTATCAAAATGTCATTCATTTTATGCCTTGTGGTATCTGGAGGGTCAAAGTCAGGGCTACTGATGCCAAGCCTCCTCTCTGTTCAGAATGGGTGAGAGGTCTCATTTGGCAGTTAGGGTTTTTGAAAGGGTTGGGGGTTGAGCTAACTCTAGAGAGGGTTCATGGCTTTATTCTTGCTCCTGTTTCCCTGTGTCAAAACCCATATCACATCACGGTGTTCAGAGCTGGAAGAGTCCTTAAAGACCGCTTAGTCTGCAGTGCGTTTTTGCTTTCACATGTCTGGTAACCATTGCTTCCACGTTCTGATGATGTTACCCTGATTTCCCTCTGTGGAGCTTTGTCTCTGGTGGATGGATCCAGCTGATTCAGGGGGAGCTGAGAATTCCCGCTGACCACAGTGATTGGCTCTCAGATGGGCCGTCTCACCCAATCGGCACCAGGGAGGGGCATTCCTGGGATTTTGGGCTGAAACTGTCAAAAGAGGGCCCTTCTGTGTTTCTGCTGTGGGCATGTGTCATGGATTGAATTATGTCCCCCCAAAAAATGTGTGTATCAATTTGGCCAGGCCATGATTCCTGGTATTGTGTGGTTTTCCTGTATGTTGTAAATCCTGCCTCTATGATGTTAATGAGGGAGGATGGGCGGCAGTTGTGTTAGTGAGGCAGGACTCAATCTACAAGATTGGATTGTGTCCTGAGGCGATGTCTTGAGATATAAAACAGAAGTGAGCAGTAAGACAGGGGGACGTCATACCATCAAGAAAGCAGTGCCAGGAACAGAGCGTGTCCTTTGGACTGCGGTCCCTACGCAGACAAGCTCCTAGTCCAGGGGAACACCGAAGCGAAGAAGGCTTACAGAGAGAAATAAGCCTTCCCCTGGAGTTGATGCCCTGAATTTGGACTTTTAGTCTACTTTAACTGTGAGGAAATAAACTTCTCTTGGTTAAAACCATCCACTTGCGGTATTTCTGTTATAGCAGCACTAGATGACTAAGACAGAATTAAAACCTGATCTGCTGGAGACCCTCACAAAGAAGGTGGTTGTTAGCTCACGGCAACCCCGTGAACAACGGAACAAAATGCTGTCCAGTCCTGTGCCATACCCATGATCGGTTGTGGATCAGACAGTTGTAATCCATAGAGTTTTCACTGGCTACTTTTTGGAAGTAGAGTTCCAGGCCTTTCTTCCTAGTCTGTTTTAGTCTGGACGCGCCTCTGAAACGTATTCAGCATCATAGCAACACACAAGCCTCCACTGACTGGTTGTGTATGAGATGCAATGGCTTAGAATAGAACCGGCATCTCCTGCATGGAAGGCAGGAGTTCTACCTCTGAACCTCCACTGCCTCACTACACAGAAGGAGCATGCCTGTAAGTGCAGCGAACACAGGGGAACAGAGGACGGACGACCTGGAAGACAAGAGTAAGCCCTGATGACTTTGCTTGATATCCCAGATCAAGTCATCCTTGAATCCATGGCTTTTCAGTTTTGTGAGCAATATATTCCCTTTTTCTCCCTTAAGCTTGTTTACATTGGTTTTTTTACACCCGAGAGCCAATGACTTCGATATTCTATACCCAAGATCCTTACTTTACAAATAGGAAGATGGACACCCGATGCAGGGAGGCACCACCCCAGGTCACACAGCGGCAGTGCTGCAAGTCAGCTCCCTGATATCCTCCAGCCTGTCATCCTGCTTGCTCTTCAGTTCTCAGTTCTCAAGCAGATTTCACAAACAAGGTAGGGGCAACAGCTGGACCAATGGAGGCTGACCATCAAAAAGTGTTATCACCATAAAGACATCTGTCCAGCTGCCTGACTCCAGGGTGGTGGTGAGCCAAGGATGGTGGTCTCTCCCCACAGAAGACGTGTGTGCCTTTTCCAGGCTGGGAGGAATCCTGGTTCACGGCAAGAAAAGCATTTATCGCACAGTTGTCATCGAGTCAAGTCCAACTCATGGTGACCCCATGTGTGTCAAAGTAGAACGGTGCTCTAATGGGTTTCAATGACTAAGTTTTCGAAAGTAGATCACCAGGCCTTTCTTCTGAGGTGCCTCTGGGTAGACTCAAACCTCCAAACTTTTGGTTAGCAGCTGAACCCATCAACCCTTTGCACCATCCAGGGACTCCACTTAACCATATACCCACTGCCATCAAGTTGATTCTGACTCATAGCAACCCTATAGGACAGGGTAGAACTTCCCCATAGGGTTTCCAAGGCTATAAATCTTTACAGAAGCAGACTGCCACATCTTTCTCCCCTGGAGCAGCTGGTGGGTTAAGCTGAGTGCTTAACCACTGCACAACGAGGGCTTACCATATAGTTAGCTCTAAATGAGTGTGATTCCAGGTGGCTACACAGTCCTGCAGCCCTGAGATGCCAGTTCTCCTATTTTCTCTGCTGACTGTGTATTCCTTAATTTTCATTCAACCGACACTTAAAATGTTCTTGATTTCATTGAAAAGTATTTAATGAGGCCTCCTCTGTGCTAACCACTATTTTAGGGGTGCAGATTTAATAGTAAACAAGGCAGCCGCAGTGCCCGCCCTTATGATATTTGCACTTTAGTGTGTGGGGACCAGAACACTCAGAGAAATGTATAATTAGGGAGCATGAACAATTGTATGAAGAAGTACCAGATGTCATGGGATTGTGCAACGGGGGCCCATCTTGTCTGCTGAGTCAGAGGAAACTGTTGAGACTGGCAGAATGAGGAGGGCTTAACCAAGCCAAGGGAGGTGGGGGTGGCTTGGACAGTGGGTACAGCTGTGTATGGTGGTGGTGGGGGGGTCAGGGCTTTGATTCATTCACACCAGTGTTTGTTGAGGGGCACCATATGCCAGCGTCCCCCCTTTTCTCCATTTTACATCCCTCTGTTCCTGCCCCATCAGATTCTCTGAGTCCCCTCATTCCATGAGGCCCTGGGTCACTTGTAGAATTGATTTTTCAGCCCAGGATTCTTGGTGGCCTGGACTCATTTCTTCACAAGTCCAAATCAGCTGTGGGCTATATCTAGTTAGTCGTGCTTTTGTAAGTGGGTTAATTTTTTTCCCATCATAACCAGGCCTGCTTTTTAAGAGAAGGATGCGGGTTGCCTCTATTCTTTCTGGAGACTGTAACTTCTCACCTAATTTTCCTGTAAAATGTTGTCTGCAGGAGTATGACTGCAGTAAATGTTGTTGGCCACTAGGGGGCAGGAGCACCAAGGTTGAGACCTGGGAAGAAGGAAAATTAAACCAGGGCTTAGAACCAGTTCTTTCTGGTTTGAACTCCTGCTGAGAATTTGCGTTTCCACCCCAGATATACTGACTCAGAATAACAGTCTAACAAACGATCCCAGGGTGATTCTTACGTATAATTAATTTTGAGATCCAGTGCTCTATTCGTGGTTCTCAGAATTGGTCCCTAACTAGCAGCATTAGCATCACGTGGTAACTTGTTAGAAATGCAAATTCTCAGCTGGGGTCCAAACCTGAACAATCCAGTTTGAAGCCTTGAATTAAACATACAGGTAACACCAAGACAATCTGACAAGCCTTTCACCTGTGTGGGATATGTCACGTTCTGAAGCCTACACCCTGCTTGTCTCGATTCAGATCCACAAACTCTCCTTACTCGGATGATTTTATCCTTCACACCATCATCACTATAGGGGCTAGTGCCAGAAGAGAAATTTCAAAAAGGGGCGTTTGGTGGGGGAGATTCCTACCGTCTGTAAAACAAAGGACTGCTGTCTTGGGTTAGAATTTGGCTTTTAAGAGCCCTTCAAAATGTGCATAGGAGCCAGAGAGTCCCATTCCTGCTTCCCAATATGCTGTGTGACCTTGCTTAAGGTAACCCCTCTGGGCCTAAATTGCCTCTCCATAAAGGATGGTAGGATGTTAGAAGCCCCTTCTGACTCAAAGAACCTGAGTGGTGAAGAGGGTTGAGATGTGAGAACTGCCCCCTTCAGATACTTACTGTGTAATTTCTAATTTAGGGGGCATTTTCATACTGAGGGAGTTCTTTTTTCCTGACTCATACACCTTTCCATTTTGGCAGACGAATATGCTTTCACACAAAGGAATGAAGAGCTAAGGGTGGAATTTTGGCAAGTGGTGAGAGAGATGTGCTTGGCTCTCTTCACTCACCCCATGGCAGTCAGTCTCCTGGTTGCCACTGACGGTGACGAGGCATTTGGATCTGACATGAGGGACTCTGTGATGAAGGCAAGAAGCAAGTCTCTCCCTGAAACTCTTATTAAACCCCCCATTATCCTGAAATCAGAGCCTGATTGAACTATCTCATGAGGCTGCCAGCTTGAGAGCCCCTTGGAATTGAGACTGCACTGGGAACAAGGGATCATCTGTAAGATCCTTTTCTGCCTTGTCATCCTAGAATTGAAAGATTTGTGGCCAGACAGGGCTGTCTCCAGGAGGCTGGGCCCCACCAGGAGGTGGAGCTTCTGCCTAAAGCCACATCCTTGTTCTAAGAGATGCCTCAGTGTTATCGGGCCCCTAGGGACCTCTGCTTTATTCACTCTATTTAATGTCCACACTCCTTTTGGTACCTCGGGCTGGGGAAAGTTTTGGCTTGGGCTTGGGCTATCCCTTCATTGACTCAGCCTTCAAACATTATAAAGACAAAAAACTAAAACAAGCCAAAACAAACGAGAACAAGAACAAAAATCCTATGTAATCCTATATACTTTATAGTTCTATGAAAACCTCCCTTCTCTGGTAGCCCCAGTTTCTGGGACCCAGAATCCCAGACAACTTAGTCCCAAAAATACAGAGGAGGGGGGGTCAGCAGGAGTGAGGTGAGGCTCTGCTTGGATTCCCCTTCTTCTGGAGATCTTTGGGGACCACCTTCCCTGCCCTGCCGCTCGGTGATCATCTTTTCACGTCCCATGGCTGCCTGCATGACAGTGACCAACTGCTTCATGCTAGAGCTGCCATTCTCACTTAGCAATACATTGTACCTTGAGTCTCAATTAATATAGATTAGCACCATCAGTTCTCTTTAATTTTGAGATACATTTTAATAGAAGTTCATTTTTCTCTGGATGACATCAGCAACGTGGTTTTTAATGATTGCACAGTGTTCCATTACATGACTGCCCCCATGGTTTCTTTACCCCATAGCTTCTTACCCCAATCCTCCCACTGTATATCCAGTAGGTAGCTGTTATGGATTGAGTTATTGCCCCCCAAAAGAGACATTGAAGTCCTAGCCCCGGGTACCTGTGAACATGTCCTATTTGGAAATAGGTTCTTTGAAGATGTCAGTGAAGTTAACATGAGATCATACTGGAATAGAGTGGGTCCTAACCCAATCTGAGTGATATCCTTATGAAAGAGGAAAAGAGACAAAGACAGAGGAAGGATAGCCATGTGACAGTGGAGGCAGATGTAGCTGCAAGCCAAGGAATGTCAAGGATTGCTGGGAGTTCCCAGAAGCTAGGAGAGAGGCTTGGAATAGATTCTCTCTCAAAGCCCTCAGAAGGAATCAACAGAGCCAATACTCTGATTCAGGCTTCTAGTCACTGGAATTGTAAGACAATAAATTTATGTTCTTATAAGCCACCCAGTTTATGGTATTTTGTTACAGCAGCACTAAGAAACTAAGACAGTTGCGTCTCTGTCTAGTCATTAGGGACATTAGGGATCATCTTCTCTAGCCCTTTCATTTTACAGAGAAGAGAATGGCTCATAGCAGATGGCAGATTAGAAGAATTTGGGTTTTCTGATCCCCATCTGCTGCCCTTTTTACTCAGTTAAGTTTTTTGAGGCTGGCATGAAGGGAAGACAACGGACTTCACATTCCTATGTGGAAAGATAATTTACACATTATTAGGAAAAATATTCCCTCTTACACATTTTTGGTATCTTCGATTATTCGTGTCCAAACTACTGTGCTCAGCCTATAGTTTATTGAACCTGCTTGGTCTCACCCTCCTTCCTGTGCCCCAGTGCAACACTTTTTTGGGGGATTTTGCATGTTTTATATTTTTAGTGGTAAAATATATATAACATTTGCCATTTCAACCATTTTTACATGTACAATTAAGTGACATTAATTGTGTTCCCCATGTTTTGCAACTATCGCCACTTTCTGTTTCGAAATTTTTCCTCACCCTGAACAGAAATTCAGTGTCCCTTAAGCAACAACTCCCCCTTTCTTCTTCTCATCAGCCCCTGGTAATCACTTGTAAGTTTTGGTCTCTATACATTTGCCTATTCTAGGTATTTCCTCATGCAGCATTTTAAACACCTCCTTACTCTCCCTCATTCTGCCCCACCTCTGCATCCCCCAGATTTGAATTTCCCAAGGGCGATTGCCACACGGAGACAGCAGCCCAGTCACAAGATGGCTAAATATAAACTGTGCAGACCGCAAATAAGCCTCCGCTATCATCTGCTCCTTTGTTTAGCTTATTATCCTCCCAAATCAAACTCCAGGGAGGCATGCACTGCCCATGTTGGGCAGGACCCATTGGGAGTTTGTGTCCAACAGGAAAAACCAAACAAACAGGAACTCTGCTGTGAGCCGAGTCAGTCCCCTTCTCCAGTCGTGCAGGGCCTGGTCTTTAGACATCACAGGCAATCCCCAGGCTTTGATTTCCAAAGCAAATCACTGACAATCACATTGGCATTGGGAACAGATGCAACAGTCAGGCTGGCTGGCTGAGTGCAGTGCATCAGCCTTGGGTGTGGAGACAGGGACAAAGAGGCGCTGGGGTGGGAATGTCTCTCGTCTCTGTCTCCCCTACTGTCTCTTCCTCCCTCGGGGGTGGGGAATGAGGACTGGAGGACAAAGAGGTAGGCAGGGATTCAGGGTTCTGGGCTGTCCAGGCATCCTGGAACATGAGACGTGGAGATAGTGACTCCCAGAGACGCGTGCTTTCAAGTGGGGCCTTCTGATGGATTAGTGATGTCTGATGTGGACCCAGGTTTGGTGGTGTTAATACACATGCTACATATTTGCCATCTATGATCTAGACAATACCAATCCCAGTAAGTAGGATTTCTTAGTATGTAGGGTGGAGTGGAATCTCTAGGAAGCCTCAGGCTTAGCTGAAGCTCAAAGCTGTCGTGTTGAAAGAGCCATAGTGTTTGGGACTCCAAGGAGGATTTATTTTCCCAAAAGTTGGAGGTCCACTTTGATCCTTGGGTGGTAATGGTAGAGAGGAATGGGTGCTTGGAAAGGACTGGAGCTTGAGCTCTATCATGAAAGGGCACTGATAACTTCCATTGTTAATTTAATGGATAGTCTTTCACCCTTTATCCTAAATGAACTTCAGCAGCATTTGATGCTGCTGAACATTTCTTCCTGTTTGAAGTACTCTCTGTCCTTGGTTGAAATCATGATTCTGCTTTTCCTTCTGTCTCTCGGGTCTCTCCTCTGTCTCTCTTGAAGTTCATCTTCCTTTGCCATTAAATATTATGGCTCCTCTAGGTAGGCTGTTAACCAAAAGGTCAGCAGTTCGACTTCACCAGCTGCTCCTTGGAAACCCTATGGGGCGGTTCTCCTCTGTCCTATAGGGTTGCTATGTGTCGGAATTGACTCGACGGCAACGGGTTTAGGCTCGGTCCCAGGTTTACTTCTTTCCCACCCTGTATTTGCTCCCTGAGGAGCCCTGGTGGTGCAGTGGTTAAGCCCTCAGCTGCAAACCCACAGGTTGGTGGTTCGAACCCATCAGCCACTCTACGGGAGAAAGCAGTCTGCTTCCAGGAGGATTACAGCGTTGGAAACCCTATGGGGAAGTTCTACTCTGTCCCTTAGGTTGCTACGAGCTGGAGTTGACTTGACTACAGTGGGTTTGGTTTGGTTTTATTTGCTCCCTATGGAGTCCCTGGGTGGTGCAAACAGTTAAGCGCTCAAAGACTAGCTGAAAGGTTGGCAGTTCAAACCCATCCAGAGATACCTCATAAGACAGGCCTCGAAATCTGCTTCCAAAAAGTCACATCCTTGAAAATGCAATGGAGCACGGTGCTACTCTGCATACGTGGGGTCACCATGAGTCAAAATCCACTTGATGGCAACTAACAACAACAATATTTGCTCCCTAGGTGATCTCATCCTAGCCAATGACTTCATTTCCTGCCTACATGTATATGACTTAACATTTTGTACCTTGAGTCACACATATCCCCTCAGCTCCCACTGCTTATTTGACAAGGGCACTTGGATGTCTCAAAGGCACTTCAAATTCAACGTGTTTGAAAATGATCTTGTGATCTCTTTTCTATGCCCCACTCACCTGGGTGTCTCACAGTGTTTCTTATCTTGTTGAACAACATCATCATCGAGTTAGATAAGCCAGAATGTCATCCTGAACACTTCCTTTTCCCTATAATCAATCCATTACCTAGCGCTGATGATCTTAAAACCACCCCATGGGTGTTAGAGTAGAATTGTACTTACAGGGTTTTCAGTGGCTGATTTTTCGGAAATAGATCTCCAGGACTTTCTTCCAAGGTGCCTCTGGGTGGACTTAACTATTCATTCTTTCAGTTAGCAGCTGAGCATGTTAACCATTTGCACCACCCAGGGTCTTTCTAATCTTAACTCATAAATATTTCTTGAATCTGTCCACTTTTTCTTTCACGACCACCACTCTAGTTTAAGCTACAATCATCTCTTGCTTGGACTATAAATGAGCAAAACCTCCTAATACATTTCCTTAAGTTCACTCTGGTTCCCAAGCAGCCAAAGAAAGTCTTTGTTGGAAGGAAGCCTGGATCATTCATGCCCTCCTGGCTCCCCGCTGTTCTACTCTGAAGTGTGCCTCTTGCTTACTGTGATGTTGTGAGAAGAGAATTGTTAACTCCCGATATTTATATTATGCTCTCGTTTTCAAAGCACTTTTGTTCACATTATTTCATTTAATTCTCACTAGCCCTGTGAATTAGCTCTTCCAAGTTCATCCAGGTGGTTGGTGAGAGAGCCAGAAGCGTCTGACTCCTCCAACTAATTTCATTTGTTTTTCTCCTCATCAAAAGAAAGCTTTGAATGAGACAGGTGCTCTTTAAGGCCCATTGTAGCTCCAACAATCTGCGATTCTGTGGTTATCAGAGCCTAAGAGGATGTTGCACAAGAAATTCAAAGTGAACTTTACAGGTGAGGTTGAGAGTAAAGGTGAAAAGTGAACTTTGCCTTTCTTCAGAGTTAGCCTCAGTTCTGAAACACACAGACAGATCAGTTCTCTCCCCCCTTGGTTCTTCCTTGGCCTCTCCAATGACTGAGAGGAGATTGGCATTACAGCTTGATGGGTTAGCAGAGAAGAGCTGAGGGGTTTTAATCTTGCTTGGTGAAAGATTATACGTGGGAGGCATGAAAATCCTCACATTCTTGACAAAGAGGGTAATGAGAAGTGAAAACAATTCAGTGTGAACGAGCCCTTGTGACAACCTTGAACTAAAAGCAAGTACATCATAGGAATGGAGAATTATGAGGGAAGAAAGAGCCAAAGCAATGGAGTGCCAGTGATTGCAGGTTCCCAAATGTGAGCTGTACAATTTCCACCTGAGAACATACCATCTGTAGCTGATACAGATTGCTACATCTTCTAGCATGTGTGAGTTAAGAACTTCTCAAGCTGCAAAAAGATCTTTACTTGACTAAATGAACAAGAGTGACTGCCTTTGGTGAGGTAGCTATTGAATGGATGCCTAATTTTGATTTAATATTCTCTGTGAACTTTTCATTTAGGCTGGAAACAAAAGCACAGACATTGTCTTATCATGGGCATGAATATGACAAATGGCTAATTTATGGACCATGTAGATCAGGAATGGTGAATACGTTTCATTTCCCATGTTATCCCTAATCGTCTGCTCAGTGGTAGCTGTCTCCAACACCGGGATGAGAAGGATTTTTTTTTTTTTAAAATTGTGCTTTAGGTGCCAGTTTACAGCTCAAGTTAGTTTCTCATACAAAAATTTATGCACACATTGTTATGTGACCCTAGTTGCTATCCCTATAATGTGATAACATACTCCTCCTTTCTATCCCAGATTTCCCATGTCCTTTCAACCAGTTCCTGTCCCTTTCTGCCTTCTCAGCTTGCTTCGGGGCAGGAGCTGCCCATTTAGTCTCGTGTATCTACTTGAACTAAGAAGCACACTCTTCCCGAGTATCATTTTATGTCCCACAGTCCAGTATAATCTTTGTCTGAAGAGTTGGCCTCAGGAATGGTTTTAGTTCTGGATTGACAGAGAGTCTGGGGGCTACACTTTCTCGGGTTCCTGCAGTCTCAGTCAGACCATTAAGTCTGGTCTTCTTACTAGAATATGAGTTCTGCACCCCACTTTTCTGCTGCTCTGTCAGGGACTCTCTGCTGTATTCCATGTCAGGGCAGTCATTGGTGGTAGTTGGGCACTATCTAGTTCTTCTGGTCTCAGGCTGATGGAGTTTATGTGGCCCCTTCTGTCTCTTGGGATAATATTTTCCTTGTGTGTTTGGTGTTCTTCATTCTCCTTTACTCCAGGTGGGTTGGGACCAATTGATGCATCTTAGATGGCCACTGGCTGGCTTTTAAGACCCCAGACGCCACTCACCAAAGTGAGAAGCAGAACATTTTCTTAATAAACTTTGTTATGCCAATTGACTTAGATGTCCCCTGAAAGCATGGTCCCTAGACCCCTGCCCTGGCTACACTGTCCCTCAAAATGTTTGCTTGTGTTCAGGAAACTTCTTTGCTTTTGGTTTAGTCCAGTTGTGCTGACTTCCCCTGTAGTGTGTGTTGTCCTTCCCTTCACCTAAGATAATTCTTGTCTACTATCTAGTTAGTGGAAACCCTGGTGGCACAGTGGTTAAGAGTTTGGCTGCTAACCAAAAGGTTGGCAGTTTGAATCCACCAGACACTCCTTGGAAACACTATGGGGCAGTTCTACTGTGTCCTTACAGGGTCGCTGTGAGTTGGAATTGACTCAATGGCAAAGGGTGTTTTTTTTTTTTTTTTTTAAATCTAGTTAGTGAATTCCCCTCTCCTGCCCTGGGATAAGAAGGATATTAAAGCCAAAAGTGGACTACTGGTAGATGGGGAAATGTGTGACAATCGATTAGCAATGTCTTCCATGGCTGAGGAATGAGACAATGAAAGCATAAGTACTGACCTGGAACATTGCTACTCAAAGTGTGGTCTGCAGATGGGTGTAGGTCTCCTAAATACTTGTTACCCATGTTAAGTAAAGGCATAGAGAGTAAGCATATAGAAACTTACAGCACATTACAACCACATCAAAATTCATAATTTTTTGATTTTCTAAATGTATTAATCTGTGATGGATTGAAAATAAAAAAACAAAACTTAATCCATTACCAGAGATAGCTTGAGAAGCACTGATCTAGAGGACTGTATTTGACGTCATTAGCCCCTCCAAAAGACTTTGAAGTACCCTGGACTTGAGGAGCTTCTGTGTAAATGTGGTCAAAGTCCCATACACGTCAGCATTTACATGGAATTAACTGAGTGTGGGTGTTTGCCACTTTTCTTTCTCTTGCTTGGCAGAAGGTTTAAGATAATAATTACTTAGAGATTGTCAGAAATGCATTTCCTGCCTTCTCCACCCACTTCTACTTTCCATTTTTTCCATAAAGCTTTCGCTAACATTGATATCTTCCAGTAGAGTGTCAGAGAGGCCAGCAAAGGGGTTATGTCATGAAAATACTGAAGGGCAGTCTCCAACATCAGCTGCTGGATGGCCACTGGGGTCATGCCTTACTTCATCCATTCATGTACCCATTTGTGCACTCACTCATTCATTCTGTCATTCAACAACTCTTTGTGGAAAGCCAACTGTGTGACCAAGGCAGACAGGCCCTCTGCCCTTAGGAAATTGACGGCCTAGGAAGGGAGACAGGTACTAAATAAATAATGTAGGCAAATAATAATATAAATCCTGGTAGGTGCTCTGACTGGGAAGATTAGTTGCTCTGACGGTATGTAGCAGGGGGTCCTATCTTAGCCAGGGCATCTTGGCAAGTCCCCGAGGAAGTGACATGTTGGCCCGTGTAGGTGGAACATGGTGAGTGACAAGAGGGCAGAGGAGGTGGCTTGGATGATGCCAGGGAGTTGACCAAGGACCTGATGGCACAAGGCCTTGTTAGCCACAAAAGGAGTTTGTACTTGATCTCGTGAGCAATGGGGAGCCTGATGAGTTACAGTCTAGTGTGGGAGAGAGATTTCTAAAGAACTAGCTGTAATATAATGTGGCCTGTGTTATATAGATGTATACACACAGGTGGGAAATGATAGGTTTGCCTGAAGTGGAGTTAGGGGGGTGAAATGATTTATTAGAGGAAATTGGACCCTGTCACATCCCTGCTTTAAACACTGTTGTAGCTGCCCATTGTTCTTAGAATACAGACAGAATCTTCTTACATGGTCCCACGTGACCTGGTTGCTCCCTCCCTGCTCAGACTCTTCTGGGGGACTCCCGTTCTTGCTCCTTCTGCTCCCAGCCTCCTGACTGGTTGTTCTTCAGGCCCCCAGATGCTACAAACTCTCTTCCTATCATATGGCCTTTGTCCATGATATTGCTTTGTTTGGAGTGCTCTCCGTAGGCCCCTGCCCTACCCCTTTCCCTTGCCAATTCCCTGGTTTTCCAGGTCTCAGCTTCAACACTCCTAGGTCCCCAAAGCAACTTGTATTTCTCCCTCGTTGTGGTTAGGACAAGTGTCATTATTTGTTTGTGTGATTTGTTGTTTAATGCCTGTATCCCCTGATGCAATAAGCACTCAATAAACATTGCAGGAGGGAATGAATGCAAGAGCAGACAGCTGCACTGGTTGGGATGAATAAGCACCAGAAGTGAGAGGGGCAGTGGGGCCAGTGGTGTGGATTTGGGGCCAGATATGGAGGACTGGGCATAACTGGGCATAGAGCACAGCCATTCTCTCTCTGTTGTCTTTTCCTTTCTCCCAAGCATGTGTGAAATGAGCCCCATGATGGGATCCTCTCAAAGACCACTTTCAGTGGATTATCAGTGCCAATCCTTAGCTCTTTAGGCAAAGCAAACATCCCTGGTTGTTAAATAGTGCTTAGTCCCATCTCTGTGAATGATAAGAAAATCCTTCAACCTTAAAATTGCTCAGGGTGGAAGAGCTTCTTTGGGAATATGTCGCTGTGCAGGGTGGTGGGCCTTTTGGAAGAGTAGTGGTTGAGATGGCCGTCAGGCAAACTGGTCATCCTCTGTATTCTCCTCTGTCCTGGGCAGATGAGATGGAGCTTGCTGGCCTTAGGGTTTTTGTTAAAGAGCCAGGAGGCCCAATGTCTGTAAACATTCCTGTATTAGTCATCTACTGCTGGGTAACAGATAATCCCAAATTGTAGTGGCTTAAGGTAATGATTACCACTTAATATCTCTCCTGGTCTCTGTGGGTCAGGAATTCGGAACACTGGGGGATAACTTGTCTCTGTTCCACCATGTCTGGGGCCTTAGTGAGGGTGGCTTGAAGGCTGAGTGCTGGAATCATCTGAAGACTTGTTCACATACATGCTGGTGGTTGATGCTGCTGTTGCCTGAGGTCCTCACTGGGTCTGCTGGCCAGCACACCCATATTGGCCACTCATGGGCTGGGCTTCCTCACAGCATGGCAGCTGGGTTCCCAGAGCAAGCATCTCGAGAGAGAGCCAGGTGGAAGCTATATCCTTTTTATAACCTGTTTTTGAAAGTCACACAGCATCATTTCTGCCATAGTTTGTTTGTTAGAAAGGAATCATTAACTCTTTCCCACATTCCAGGGAAAGGAAGATTCTACCTTTCAAAGGGAGAAGCCCTGGTGGCACAGTGGTTAAGAATGCAGGCCGTTAACCAAAAGGTCAGCAGTTTGAATCTACTAGCTGTTCCTTGGAAACCCTATGGGGCAGTTCTACTCTGTCTTATAGGGTTGGAATTGACTTGATGGCAATGGGTTTGGTTTTTTTTTTTGGTTTGTTTTTGTTTTCAAAGGGACGATTTTCAAGGAATTTGCAGCATATTATAAAATCAATACATTTCCTTAATCAGATGTGCAGAGAGTGTCCTAAAATAGTGGACATAAGTTCAAGTGTAAAAGAAAGGTGTCACAAGAAACATTTACTTCTTAGATCTTGTAGGACCCCTATCTAAGGTAGTGTTTTGGCTGCTGCCTCCACTTCCCAACCCCTTTAGGGACTTTGGGGCTAAAGCATGTTGCACTCGCTTCTGAGAAACTTCTCTACCCTTGTTTAAATAAATGTGGGGCGATCTAATTTTAGAGAGAGAGAGAGAAAGACAGAGTGGTGGTTGGTGGGCAGAGTCTCTCCTGCCATCTGTACTTCTCTTGAAACCCTGCAGACACTGTAATGACTGTCCTGGAACGTTGGACAGATTCTCAAAGTTAAGTATGAATTTGTGATATTTTGGAGCTGCCCAAAGAGAAAATTAATAAGTAAGCCACACTAATAGTGAAAGTTATATTTAAGGGAAGGTTCTTTGACTGAACTAGTTTAAATGTTAATTTTATCACTCAAGAGAGCACTTTGGAACTCCCTGTCATTATACAACAATTCAACTGTAGTTCCTTATTAATTTTTACTGCCTTCCTAGGGTGATTAGTGACACATAATATGAATTGCATCCCATTAGTGAATAGATTTTTGAATGTGAGTGGGCAGAATCTTTTATTTGGCTATCCAACAAGATGTTTTGCTTTGGACAAATCCTCTGCAAAAGATGTCTTTGAAGTGTTAAAAAGCAAAGATATCACCTTGAGGACTAAGGCGTGCCTGATCCAAGCTATGGTATTTTCAATCACCTCTTATGCGTGCGAAAGCTGGCCAATGAATAATGAAGACCAAAGAACAATTTGTGCATTTGAATTATGATGTTGGCAAAGAATATTGAGTATACCATGGACTGCCAAAAGAACAAACAAACCTGTTTTGGAAGAAGTATAGCCAGAATGCTCCTTAGAAGCGAGGATGGCGAGACTTTGTCTCATGTACCTTGGACTAGTCTTTGAAGAGGGACATTGTGCTTGGTAGAGGGTCAGCGAAAAAGAGGAAGACCCTCAATAAGATGGACTGACACAGTGGCTGCAACAATGGGCTTAAATACAGCAAAGATTGTGAGGATGACACAGGACTAGGCATTGTTTCATTCTGTTGTACATAGGGCCACTATAAGTTCAAACTAACTCCACAACACCTAATAACAACAACAAGACAAGGCATATGAAAGGAAGAAGGGTGGGACCTTCCCAGAATAAATGGCCTCCACATATCTCCCAGTGTCCCGGGTTAGCCCTGACTGTGCTCTACATAAGACAGAGCCATCAAACTTTCAGAAGGGTATGGTAGTTCTGGATCCCTCCTTGAACTCAAAGTTGGCAGTCAGAAATGGGTAGTTTTTCAGGAACAGAATTTTGGAAACTGGAAATGGGATATTGAGATTCCTGAAGTTCTAGAGGCAGACAATCACTTGAAGGTTTATCTTTTGGTTTGTATAAACTGCTATTTAGGAAACACCCAGTATGTTCCTGGCATGAGCCAATATGAGTGTTTTATTTCATTCTTACAGCTCCCCCACAGAACGAACGTACGAATGAGTAAATGAACAGCTACCATTGAGTCAATTCCAACTCACGGTGACACCATGTGTTTCAGAGTAGAACTGTGTTCCACAGGATTTTCAATGGCTGTGATCTCTGAGAAGCAGATCACCAAGGCTTTTTTTCTAAAGTGACTCTAGATGAATTTGAACCGCCAACCATTTTGTTAGTAGCTGAGAGCTTAACCATTTGTGATACCCAGGGACTTCTGCTACTCCAGAAGGTAGTTATAATCATTCCCATTTTATAAATGAGGAAAAGTCAGGCTTAAAAACATGAGATCACACAGTAAATGACAGTTCTTAGCCCTAAACCCAGGTCTGGCTGAACCTAAAGCCTGAGTTCTCAACCATTGTACCACATTGCCTCTTGGTCGTATGCTCATGAGTTATAGTTCTATTTGTTTCTGGCCTTCACTCTTCCAACCACAGGAACTCAAACCTATTCCAAGACTAGATGGGAAGCAGATGTCACCCATTCCCTCCACCTTCCTCTGGGTTCCTCCTCAACCCTGCTCCCCAATCTAAACTCCTCCCTCCATCCTTAGCTACAGAACAAAGGTACTTGTTGATTCATTGAACATGCCTTCACTGAGCACCCGTTATGTGCTAGGCATTCCTCTATATGCTGGGTATACAGTTGTTGCAGACATTGTTACTTGCCAACCCCCCTCTTCTTCCTTTCTCATAGAACCCCAGTTCTGTTTGGGACAAGTGTTTCTTCATCCCCAGTCAAGACTGATGATTGTAGAAGCTGACCAGGATAACCACCCCTTCCCCTCATGCATGCTATTAGCCTTCCCAGCCTGCCTGGCATCTGGTGGTCATGTGACCTCAGCTGGATGAGATGTAAGAGGAAGTGAGGGTGGGGTGCTTTTGGGGAAGCATCCTCTTTCTGGATAAAAAAGATGGATGTTATGAAGGGGATCTGGATGGTGCTGCCCTCTTTCCCATTTCCTACCTTGAATGTGGATTTAAGGCCTGTGGCTGCAACAGATGTCTTGTGAGCAGGGAGCAACAAGCCTGGGTATGAGTAGCCAACATGAGGATGCAGAGCAGAAAGGGGGAGAGCCTGGGGCTGGGATGACTCTGGTGAGCTGCCAGACCAAATCTGAGGCTGCCTTCCTCTGGGCGTCTCACTCTTTGTTGTTAGCTGCCAGTGAGTTCGACTCATGGTGACCCCATGCATAATGGAACAAAATGCTGCCCAGTCCTGCACCATCCCCATTATATATTACAGATCAGACAGTTGTGATCCATAGGGTTTTCACTGGCTGATTTTTGGAAGTAGATCGCCAGGCCATTCTTCCTAGTCTGTCTTGGTCTGGAGGCTCTGCTGAAACCTGTTCAGAATTACAGCACCATGCAAGCTTACACTGACAGAAGGGCGGTGGCTCTGAATGAGGTGCATTGGCCAGGAATCAACCCAGGTTTCCCACATGGTAGGCAAGAATTCTATCACTGAACCACCACTACCCCCATGATCTTCTCATTTAGCAAACAATAAATGCAAAATGGTTTAAGGCCCTCTTAGCCTCTTCATTGTTATTTCTGGCTGAAAGCTATCCTAACAGATACCAGAATGGGGAGTAATCACAGTCTCTGCCCCCACAGAGCTTGCACTTCAGTGGATGACGGAGAGGCTGGGAAGAACAGGCAGTGCCAATTTGGGCAATACCTGGGCTCCAATTCAACCATCTTTTGTTTTTTAGAGAAGAATGGCACTCTTTGCACGTGGTGCCTTTGCTCAACATGATTAAACTCTGTCTCTATCCACTTTTACTCTTAGCTTCTCATTTCCCAGTGTAAATGTGATCAAGGAAGCAGCTGCTGTGAGGAGCCCACTGGTCTGTGGCTATAGAAGATTTCGAGCTCATTTAGTGAACATGAAGGATCGATAATGATTTCAGTCTAACACCAGAGGCGAAGTGTCTGAAGCCAGTGACTGGGAGGAGTGATGGTACCATTCGGAGCTTTTGGGAAAAGGGGAGAGGTGCTTTCCCTCTCTCTTCCTCAGCATAGTGAGAAGTTATCTCTTATTCTTCCTGTAGGTTTGCTAGGTCAGTGAGCTCAGGGAATGGTTGTTCAGAGCTCTGTTTTCTCTCAGAGGCTGGAAGATCTGCCGAGAGAGAGGCAGTGGAGGGTGGTTGTGAAGATCTCCAGCTCAGGGAATCCAGACTCTGCCTGTCTACTTCCTGTGTGACCTTGGGCAAGTTGCCCAGCAGGGCTGAACCTCAATTTGTTTATCAGTACTCTGTTGGTAAAATTGTCCAGAACACTTATTTGTGCTCATGAGGAACCTATAGATCAAGAGGTAGTCATTCGAACAGAACAAGGGGATACTGTGTGGTTTAAAGTCAGGAAAGTTGTGTGTCAGGCTGTATCCTTTCACCATACCTATTCAATCTGTATGCTAAGCAAATAATCCAAGAAGCTGGACTATATGAAGAAGAACTAGGCACCAGGAGTGGAGGAAGACTTATTAACAACCTGAGTTATGCAAATGATACAACCTTGCTTGCTGAAAGTGAAGAGGACTTGAAGCACTTACTGATGAAGATCAAAGACCACAGCCTTCAGTATGGATTACACCTCAACATAAAGAAAACAAAAATCTTCACAACTGGACCAATAAGCAACATCATGATGAATGGAGCAAATACTGAAGTTGTCAAGAATTTCATTTTACTGGATCCACGATCAACACCCATGGAAGCAGCAGTTAAGAAATCAAAAGATGCCTTGCATTGGGCAAGTCTGCTGCAAAATACCTCTTTAAAGTGTTGAAAAGCAAAGATGTCACCTTGAAGAGTAAGGTGTACCTGACCCAAGCTATTGTGTTTTCAGTTGCCTCCTATGCACGTGAAAGCTGGACAATGAATAAGGAAGACTGAAGAAGAATTGATGCCTTTGAATTGTGGTGTTGGAGAAGAATATTGAACATACCATGGACTGCCAAAAGAATGAATAAACCTGTCTTGGAAGAAGTACAACCAGAATGCTCCTTAGAAGCAAGGATAATGAGACTATGTCTCATATACTTTGGACATGTTGTCAGGAGGGATCAGTCCCTGAAGAAGGACATCATGTTTGGTAAAGTAGAGTGTCAGCAAAATAGAGGAAGACATTAACACAGTAGCTGCAACAATGGGCTTAAGCATAACGATTGTGAGGATGGTGCAGAACCAAGCAGTGTTTTGTTGTGTTGTTCATAGGGTCGCTATGAGTCAGAACTGACTTGATGACACCTAACAACACTCTGTTGGTAACCACAGCAGATAAGGCTTTTGTTGGCCTTTAACAGGCCTTCCAGGTCACTGGGTGGTGCAAAGGGTTTGCACTTCGCTACTAACCAAAAGGTTAGCAATTCGAACCCAACCAGCGACACCATGGGACAAAGTCCTGGTGATCTGCTTCTGTAAAGGTTAAAGTCAAGAAAACCCAAGAAAGGTTAGTTCTATTCTGTAACTGGTGGGGTTTCCATGAGTTGGAATCGACTTTATGGCAACAGATTTGGTATTTTGGTTTTAGCTGGTCTTCTGTCGATGTTAATTCCTTTCCTCTTCTTTAGCTCTTCTGAGGAGCATGGTTACCAAGGACTAGAATGGTAAGGGGGTGAATTTGTAGAGTGCTTAGAAATGAAAACATCCCAGACATCGAGGGTTGGAGCAGAGCGGGGATAGGGTTGGGAGTACTGAGGTGGTGGTGGAGTAACATAATTAGAAGTACAGAGGCAAAACAAAACAAAACCCAAAACAAAACCCAAAATATGTTAGGGGAATAGTATCTAGTGTGTACCCTGGATATGAAGGGAAAAACTTAGTTCTTTCTTGCTGCCTACTAGTAATTCTTTGTACACTAGTACCTTCAAGATCCTACCCTGTGAGAAATGCCCTATAGTGGGTTGAATGGTAGCCCCCAAAAGCTTAGTCCACGTCAAATCACTGGAACTTGTGAATGTGAACTTATTTGGAAGAACGGTCTTTGCAGATGTGGTTAAGTGAAGTATCTTGAAATGCGATCATCCTGTATTATCCAACCAAACTTCTTGCCATCGAGTTGATTCCGACTCATAGCGACCCTACAGGACAGAGTAGAACTGCCCCATAGGATTTCCAAGCAGCAGCTGGTGCATTCGAACTGTTGACCTTTTGGTTAGTAGCCATATCTCTTGACCACTGCGGCACCAGGGCTCCTGGATTATCCAGATGACCCCTAAATCCAATGCAAGACACACACAGACACAGAGGAGAAGGCCAAATGAAGATGGAGGCAGATACTGGAGCGATATAGTCACTAAGAATGCCTGGAGCCAGCAGAAGCTGGGAGAGGCAAGGAGGGATTCTGCCCTAGAGCCTAGAGAGAGTGCAGCTCTGCTGATACCTTGATTTCCAACTTCTGGCCCCAGAACTTTGAGAGTTCCCTGTTTTAAGTCGTCAGGTTTTGGTGATCTGTTATGACAGGCCTAGGAAACTAATACCTGTCTCGTTAAAAAAAGGACTAAAACACCCCCTAAAATATGGCAGCCATAAATATGTATTTTAAATTATATTTAGAGTTTCCGATTTTTTTATTTTTTAGTAGAGGAAATAGGTACCTTTATGTTGCTGATAAGGAGCCCTGATTGTGCAATGGTTAATGTTCAGCTGCTCCACGAAAGACCTGGTGGTCTGCTCCAGTAAAGATTACAGCCAAGAAAACCCTATGGAACAGTTTTACTCTGTCATATAGGGTTGCTATGAGTAAAAAATCAACTGGATGATACCTAGCAACAACAACAACCACAACATGTTGCCAGTGGATGTGTACCTTAGTAAAATACTTTAGAAGGACAATTTGGCAATGTAAATTTAAAAACGTTCATCTCTTTTGCTCTAGAAATTCCAGGTTTAGGAGATGATTCTAAGGAAATACAAATACGGATAGGAATATGTTCATTCATCTATGCTAAGAAATTTGGAAGACAGTTACCTGGCCAACTGACTGGAAGAGATTCATATTTGTGCCCATTCCAAAGAAAGGTGACCCAACAAAATATGGAAATTATTGAACAATACCATTAATATCACACACAAGTAAAATTTTGCTGGAGATAATTCAAAAATGGTTGCAGCAGTACATTGACAGGCAACCACCAGAGTTTCAAGCTGGATTCAGAAGAGAATGAAGGATATCATTGCTGATGTCAGATGGATCTTGGCTGAAAGCAGAGAATACCCGAAAGATGTTTACCTGTGTTTTATTGACTATGCAAAGGCATTCAGCTGTGTGGGTCATAAAAAGTATGGATAACATTGCAAAGAATGGAATTTCCAGAACTCTTAATTGTGCTTATGTGGAACCTATACATAGACCAAGAGGCAGTTATTTGAACAGAACAAGGGGATAGTGTGGTTTAAAATCAGGAAGGATGTGCATCATGGTTGTATCCTTTCACCATACTTATTCAATCTGTACGCTGAGCAAATAATCTGAGAAGCTGGACTGCATGAAGAAGAATTAGGCATCAGAATTGGTGGAAGACTCATTAACAACCTGCATTATGTAGATGACACAACCTTGCTTGCTGAAAGTGAAGAGGACTTGAAGCACTTACTGATGAAGATCAAAGACCACAGCCTTCAGTATGGATTACACCTCAACATAAAGAAAACAAAAATCCTCACAACTGGACCAATAAGTAACATCATGATGAACTGAGAAAATACGGACGTTGTTAAGGATTTCATTTTACTTGGATCCACAATCAACACCCAAGGAAGCAGCAGTTAAGAAATCAAAAGATGCATTGCATTGGGCAAATCTGCTGCAAAAGACCTTTTTAAAGTGTTGAAAAGCAAAGATGTCACCTTGAAGAGTAAGGTGCACCTGACCCAGGCTATGACATTTTCAATCACCTCATATGCATGTGAAAGCTGGACAATGAATAAGGAAGATCAAGGAAGAATTGACTCCTTTGAATTACGGTGTTAGTGAAGAATATTGAATATACCATGGACTGCCAAAAGAATGAACAAATCTGTCTTGGAAGAAGTACACCCAGAGTGTTCCTTGGAAGTATCGATGGCAGGACTTTGTCTCATGTACTCTTGACTTGTTATCAGGAGGGACCAGTCCCTGGAGAAGGACATCATGCTTGGTAAGCTAGAGGGTCAGTGAAAAAGAGGAAGACTCTCAACGAGATGGATGGACACAGTGGCTGCAACAATGGGCTCATACATAGCAAGGATTGTGAGGATGGTGCAGGACCAGGCAGTGTTTCCTTTTGTTTTATGTAGGGTTGCTATGAGTTGGAACCAACTCAATGGCACCTAACAACAACAACAACATGGTCACCAAGGGGTTTTAAATGGAAAATTCAGTTGCTGGGATTTTTACACAGCATTGTAAAAAATAGAATTTTCCAATAATTTCTTAAATAAGTTATGATGAATCTGTACAGTGGAATACCATGTTACCATTAAAAAAGGTGGTTGTAGAACGATATTGAAAACCTGAGAAGTTCCAGGCTAATGCAGACCGGAAGCATGAAGACTCTGGAATTACACTACCGGGTTTAAAACCTGCTTCTACCAGTTCCTAGCTTTAGACTTCGGACAAATAACATAACCTCTCTGTGTCTTAGATTTTTCATCTGAAAATAGGGGTTATAAATATAATTACTTTATGGGTTTGTTATAAATGAGATAATGCTTGCAAAACTCTTAGAACAGGAACAGGCACACAGTAAGTGCCTTATCTAGCATTTAGAACTATGAAGACATGTTTCAAAAAAAAAAAAAAAAAAAAAAGAAAAGAAAAAAAATATATGCAAGGAAAAAAGAATGGAATTTATATATTTATTCAGTACATATTTGGAGTCTCTGGACAGTGCAAATTGTTAATGCGCTTGGCTGCTAACCAAAGGTTGGAGGTTTGAGCCCATCTAGATGTGCGTTGAAACAAAACCTGGCAATCTACTTCCAAAAAATCAGCCACTGAAAACCTTCTGGAGCACAATTCTACTCTGACACACATGGGGTTGCCATGAGTTCAAGTCTACTTGATGACAACTGTTTTTAAAAAATTTTTTTATATGCACAAGAAAAAAGATGGAATGGAATTTATTTGTTTATTCAATACATATTTATTGAGTAACATCTATGTGCCAGGCTGTGGGTATACAATGATGAACAAAAAGAAACACAAATATTTGTATTTATAGGGTTTACAGTCCAGAGAAGGAGCCCTGATGGTGCAGTGGTTAAACACTCAGCTGCTAACCCACCAGCTGCTCCACGGGAGAAACATGTGGGCAGTCTGCTTCTGTAAAGAGTACAGCCTTGGAAACCTTAAGAGGAAGTTCTATTCTGTCGTATAGGGTCGCTGTGAGTTGGAATACGCTCGATGGCAACGGGTTTTTGGACAATTTAGAGAGGAAGTCCTGAAGTTTTCAAGAATTGCCTGGCATGCCGCTTAAAAATGCAGATCCCGGGCAATCACCCCTAGAGATCTGGATTCTGCAGATCTGAGGTTAGAACCAGGAATCTTCATTTTATATATATGCACTGGGTAATTCTACTGCAGGCAATGGTATTGCTGGCTGGAAGGAGACTAGAAGTGACTTCAATTTTTTTTCTTTTTTTGTGTTTGTTTCCTTGTGTTTTGTAAATTTTCTGCACTAAATAATAAGAATATTTTCTTTTATAATTAGGAAAAAATAAACATTTTGTATGTATCAACAGTCAGCAGCTATGTTCCTCACTCCTATTCTGCCTTCTCCCACTCCCAAAGCAATCCTTATTTCTTCTATGATAACAGAAGCACATCACAGACTCCAGGTTAGAAAAGGCCTCTGGGAATGGATGGTGGGGCTGTGATTCTCAGAGAGCTGCGAAATCACAAAGGGAAGGCGGAAAATTTCTTCCCAAATCATCTACTTTTGTTCGAATGTGCTCCAGCTGGGCTTCTCCTAGGCAAAGAGACCTCTTTAAAGATGCATTTGGTTTGCTTTCTTTTTCCTGCAAATTCCCCTGACCTTGAGATTTTTCCGATTTTTCTAGTAATTGGTGCAGTTTCCAGAGTCATTTGTATGGACGCTGTGTAATGTGAAGGTAGCAGGGGGGTGGGGGGGGGGTGGGAAATGTCCACAGTCATCCTGGGCTTGTAACAGGTGAATGTATATTTTATGTTTTTGGTCGGATTGATTTTTTGCAAAACACCCTGGAGTGTTCGTAAATATGAAAGTTCTTGTAGTGCAGGTCGCTTGTTTGCATTTACAGGGAGAATAAAAGAAGAAAATAAGTTCACTCTTTCTGCCAGCAAACTCCTTCTTCCCCAGGAGCGTGGTAGGGAAGGAGATGAAAGGCTTTCAACAGAAGAGAAAATTATAAGCGGTGAGAACAGAGATCAGGGTGAGAAGCTGCCTGGGAAGCCTGATCTGCACCCGAATCTTTGGCAGGTGCGGGCAGCAAGTTCACAAATACTGGGCAGGTCTCACCGAAGAAACGGGCCATGATAAGCAAATTGCTATGATGAAAGACTTTAAAATCTCTGAACTCTGAGTGGGCTCTGTGGTCCTGCCTTAAGTTCATTCTGGGTCTGAACATCCATTCTGGTCTTTTACATTCCATTCAACCTGTTATATAATTTAAAAGGCTTGGGTATCTAATTGAATATCCCAAACTAAACCAATCTAACCAAACCAGAACAATTGCACTTGTTCCATCAGTAGGTTCTTTTGAAAAATAATCAAAACTCAACAAACTTTGAACATAAGGTTTATCCTGAACAATTATTTTATATGCATATAGAGAGACCATTTTGATTCCAGAAAAAGCAAATGGCTTGAAGAAGTTAGGTACAATGAGGTTATAAAGACAAGAAGAGGGAGAAGTAGGGAAGATCAACCACTGGCTAATCTTAACATGATTGATTGAACCCTCCCCACTCTCTCCCTTCCTTTTACTGAAATCAGTTGATATCAGGTCACAAGATGGCCTCCTGCTCTCCAACCAGCCATACCGTCTTTGAAATTTAAATTTAGTAAGCCTGGCTTCTTACAGGAAAGGAAAGATTAGCAACTTTGGGGTGAAAGAAAAGCCACTGGTAGGATCAATCCTAGTCAGGAACTTCTTTACAATGAATATGTGGCTTCATGGGTAAGAAAACCCCAAAATCAAGGCAGGATGTCTGTTATCAATTTCTCTTTGACAGTTCTGATGCCTGAAACACTCATTTTTAACCTGATCCCTTTTGGTAAAGGCGGGGATACAAAAACCACCAAACCCGTTGCTGTTGAGTCGATTCTGACTCATAGTGACCCTATAGGACAGAGTAGAACTGCCCTATAGTGTTTCCAAGGAGCGGCTGGTGGGTTTGAACTGCCGATCTTTTGGTTAGCACTCAAACTTTTTTTTTTGCTTTATATAGTCTCTTTTTTTTAAATTGTACTTTAGATGAAGGTTTACAGAACAAATAGTTTCTCATTAAACAGTTGGTACACATACTGTTTCATGACAATGGTTAACAACCCCACGACATGTTAACACTCTCCCTTCTCAACTTTGGGTTCCCTATTACCAGCTTTTCTGTCCCGTCCTGTCTTCTAGTCCTTGTCCCTGGACTGCTGTGCCCTATTAGTTTCGTTTTGTTTTATGGGGCTGTCTAATCTTTGGCTGAACAGTGGACCTCGGGAGTGACTTCGTTACTGAGCTAAAATGGTGTCCAGGGGCCATACTTCTGGGGTTTCTCCAGTCTCTGTCAGGCCAGTAAGTCTGGTCTTGTTTTGTGAGTTAGAATTTTGTTCTACAATTTTCTTCAGCTCTGTCCAGGACCCTTTGCTGTGATCCCTGTCAGAGCAGTCAGTGGTGGTAGCTGGGCACCATCTAGTTGTACGGGACTCAGTCTGGTGGAGGCTGTGGTAGCTGTGGTCCATTAGTCCTTCGGACTAATCTTTTCCTTGTATTTTGTTTTCTTCATTCTCCCTTGCTCGCAAAGTGGTGAGACCAGCAGAGTATCTTAGATGGCTGATCACAGGCTTTTAAGACCCCAGATGCTACTCACCAAGGTAGAACGTAGAACATTTTCTTTATAAACTGTGTGATGCCAGTTGAGCTAGATGTTCCCACAGCCCTCTGCTCAGCAATTCAGTCCCTCAGGGAGTTTCAGTGGGTCTATGGAGCTTCCATGACCTTTCCTTGTAGCATCCAAAGTCTTAACCACTGTGACACCAGGGGTCCGAAGGCAGGGATAGTAAGTATGAAACATGCATAGCACTACTTCTCACTTCTGAGCCCATGGCAGACATCACTGATCAATTACAGTACTCTCTCATGCTGAGGCCAGATGTTAGCACTAAACCAGTTGCCCACGAGTCAATTCTGACTTGTGGAGACTGCATGCGTTTCAGAGTACAGCTGCGCTCCATAGGGTTTTCAACAGCTGTAATCTTTTCCCAAGTAGATCCCTGAGCCTTTCTTCTGGAGTGCCTCTGGGGCAAGTCAAACTGCCAATCTTTTGGTTAGTAGTTGAGTGCTTAGCTGTTTGTGCCACCCAGGGACTCCTTGTCAGCACTAGTGTCTAATAATTTCACTTTGAGTTTGGGGAATAACATTCTTTTGGAGTTGGTCTTGAATCTAGATAGAGTGGCTGCTTAACCTAATTAGCAGAATTTGTAAGGCCCCCCCTTGCTCCACAACACTTTCCCCTTAAGCGTCTTTGATTCCTTAATGTCTCACCATTATAATCATTCCTTTGGAATAAAAGACAGTTGACAAATAGTGTCTGCACTGCCATGCTTACTGCAATTCCTAGTTTGCTCTTGACGGTTGCCAGTAATAAATCATGAGCTCAGGTGGGACCTTGGAATGTTTCTCAGCACAGCTCTCCATGCAGCCTCTACCAATAAGTGGGGATTTCGTGTGGAACAGGAAGGTATTTGCCAGCCTTAGGTTATTTGGGGAGGAAGAGGTAAGGCATATGCCATTAACACCTGTTTGTGAATTACAGTACTTCATCAGATTAGCCTCAGACGCCAGGAAATGGAGGGAATAAAGTCAAGTGTAGGGGGACATTAGTGTTTCGGGTGGTAGAATTCTTACTCTTCATGTGGGAGACCCAGGCTTGATTCCAGGTCAATGCACCACCAGAGCAGCCACCACTCATCTGTCAGTGGAGGTTTATATGTTGCTATGGTGCTGAACAGGTTTCAGAGGAGATGACAGACTAAGACAGACTAGAAAGAAAGGCCTGGCGATCTACTTCCAGAAAATCAGCCAATGAAAACCCTATGGATCAAAACTGCCTGATTCCGTATGCATGGGGCCTACTTGACAGCAGCTAACAACAGTAACAAGGTCAAGTATAAACTCTTGAGTCTGATATTTAAGATCCTCCATGTCCATCCTCAGTTTCAACTTCTAACTAAACAGCATAAATCCACGCAGACAAGCCTTTTCACCATTTGTCTACTTGCCTTGCTTCCACACATATTGTCCTTTCATATTTTGGTGTCTCCTCACTCAGTTCTGTCCACTTGGAATGCTCTCCCTCCTCTCCATTCATCCAAATCTTACCATCCTTTAAGATTTAGCGCATGGTCCATCTCTTTTACCAAAGTCTTTTCTAAATTCTAGTAACGATTTCTCTGTGGTCTAAATTTCCATGGCAGTTACAATCCATTCTACTCACTTGGCCTAGAATATCTTCCCCTGGAATGTTTGCTCCCTTTTGATGTCAACGTGTTTTGATTCTTTAACCACTAGACTATAAACATTGCTGGCAGAGGCTGAGCCTTTCTCTTTCTTGGTTGATTGGTTGGCCTTTGAAGGTATAAGCTGGGTGAGAACCATTTGTCTGCTCAGGGGAGGTGGGAGGAGGAGATGCTTATGGAGGGGAACCAAAGCCCCACTTCATCTGCTCCCCACTCTGGTTGAAACTCCTCTTTATTTCCATTTGAGACATTTATTTTTTATTTTATTGTGGTGAAAATATTCATAACAAAACATATGCCATGTCAACAATTTCTACATGTATAATTCAGTGACATTGATTGCATTCTTTGAATTGTGCAACCATCTCGCTATCCTTTTCCAAATCCTTCCATCACCATTAACATAAACTCAGTGCCCCGTAAGCAAAAGCTTCCCCTTTTCCCCTCCCTCCCACCCGTGGTAACCACTAATAATCTTTGGTTCTATATAGTTGCTTATTTTATATAACTGGAGAGCATACAATATTTAACCTTTTGCAACTGACTTTTTGCACTCAGCATGATGTTTTCAAGTTTTATCCCTGTAGTGACATGCATCAGGACTTGATTTCTCTTTATGGCTATTGTGTGTCTATACCACGTTTTGTTTATCCCTGCATCTATTGGTGGACATTTGTTTCCATCTTTTGGCGATTGTGAAAAGTGTTGCAACAAACGTTGGTGTCTATTTGAGACATTTTAAGTCCTTTTAACATAGGCTAGGCTGTCTGATGGACTTCTCCCAAGGAAATTAAATGTGGCATTGAGAGATAACATTAAAAGAAGGAACTGGAAGGGCTGTAGCCATGGAAACCACAAACCCCAGGTAGCGGGCTGGAGCACTGAAGTACGTCTCACTTCTCTTTGGTTGTTTCTGTCCTAGTAGGAAGTCATGAAGATATAAAATACTCAAAATCATTGAATTCTCAGTCCTGACATTGAGGAAGAGTTGCATTTGATTTAAGCAACTAGGTCTGCTGTCACTGTCCTGTTCAGAATCAGGCATCAAACAGAGCAAATAGAGCTTATTTTGTATATTTGAAGTATTTCTTTTTTAGGCTTCTTTTTTTATTTTTAGTGAAAATACACACAACAAAACATACGTTCATTCAATAATTTCTGCAGGTACAGAGCAATGTCATTGGGTTATATTCTTCAACAATGTCATAAGAGGTTACTCGGCCGCGTAGGGTCACTATGAGTGGAAATTGACTTGATGGCACCTGACAACAGCAACACCTTTTTTCACACTGGGCAACGTACGATACGATAGCTAACATTTGTACATTTTTCTGCACTTTTGTATTAATTATCATACTTATCATGTGCCTAAGTATGCACACGTGAACCTTTCTCAAAAACTTAATTAAAAGTGACCACAAATTCTAACCCCAAATGAAATGTGTCTTTCTAATGTAACTATTTTTAGAGCGCATCATAAAAATGTACTTTGTGTGAATATCAAAAACGTAAAATGTTAAAGGTGTAAAATATTATACTGCAAAGCTAAAGGTAATAACTTAAGAAAATTGGAATTTATCTCAACAATTCTTTTTTTGAAAAAAATTCAGTAGAAAGGATTATGTGTATGTCAAATTTCTGTTAAGTAATTATAGTTATAATGAATTATAAAGGCTAGGGACCTACTAGGGAGCCCTGGTGGTATAGTGGTTAAGAGCTTGGGTACTAACCAAAAGGTCGACAGTTCAAATCCACCAGCCGCTCCTTGGAAACCCCATGGGGACTTCTACTCCGTCCTATAGGGTCGCTATGAATCGGAATCAACTCAGTGGCAACAGGTTTGGTGTTTTTTTTTTTTTTTTTTTACTATATTGTAGAAAGAACACATTTATTTTATAAAATGCTAAACCTATTCAAATATCTTTCCCTGTATTTAACATTAACAGAAACTAGAAGGCAAGTCAGGCTGAATCTGTTATTGTCTGAGACTGGTTTCTGAAGAAACAGGCTTTGGCTTTCCAAGACGGAACGCCTTTATAAATCACACCCCCAGCTCTGGCTCAGTGTTCTGGTACTGCTCATAGCATGTTCTGTTGCTACTTCTGCATCATCAAATCCATCTCAGAGTCCTTTTACCTCTTCCTTTAAAATCATAGCAGAGCATTTGTTTCTGCTTGGTATTTATTTTATGTGTTTAAGGCAGTATTTTATGTCCTCCTTTCTCTCTAACATCACCCACAGGATCCCATGGAGATGATTTTACTGTCACGAGAGTCTCTTTTCTTGATAATATGGGCCTGATTAAAACCAGGCAGATAAAAGGTCAGATTTGCAGGCAAACACACACTACAGGACTCCTAGGCTTCAGGAGGGACAAGGAGGGATGGTGGTTTGTTATTGAAGCCGGAGGGAGCAGAAGCTATCTTGTGCACCCCTTTCCTCCGAAAGCCGAGCTGCAGGAGATGTTGTTCTAGGAAAACATCAGGTTATCAGCAGGACTGACTGTCCATACCCACTTTTCCTTCCTTCCTAATGGCCCAGATTCTGCGCTTCAGCCTGTTTCGGGTCACAGGCAGTATCATGACTTGCCTATAAGAACAAGATTTGACTCCCTGCTCTGGCACTTAGAAACCTGAGGACTTTGTTTAAGTCACTTAGCTTCACCCAGCTCAGTTTCTGGATCTTAAAAATGGAGATTAATAGACTGGTTATGTGAAGATCAAATTAAGATAATGTTTGAAGCAAGAAACTGCTATGTAATTGTGTCAACTATTATAATCATTATCAATATAATAATAATTATTTTTTATTGTACTTCAGGTGAAGGTTTACAGAACAAATAGTTTCTATTAAACAGTAGTACACGTATTGTTTTATGACATTGGTCAACAACCCCATGACATGTCAACCCTCTCCCTTCTTGACCTTTAATTTTGGTGAAAATATACATAGCCAAAGATACACCATTTCAAAAATTTCTACATGCACAGTTCAGTGACATCGACTACGCTCTTCCAGTTGTACTGCTATTCTCACTTTAGATGAAGGTTTACAGAACAAAATAGTTTCTCATTAAACAGTTAGTACACATGTTGTCTTATGACAATGGTTAACCACTTCACTACACATCAACACTGTCCTTACTCAACCTTGGGTTCCCTATCACCAGCTTTCCTGTCCCCTTCTGCCTTCTAGCCTTTGTCCCTGGACTGCTGTGCCTCATTAGTCCGTTTTGTTTTATGGGGCTGTCCAATGCCCGGCTGAACGGTGAACCTTGGAAGTGACTTCACCACTGAGCTAAAAGGGTGTCTGGGAGCAATACTCTCCTGTTTCTTCAGTCTCCTTTAGGTCAGTAAATCAGTTTTGTTTTTTTTTGTGTGTTAGAATTTTGTTCTACGTCCTTCTCCAGTCCTGTCCAGAACCCTCTGTTGTGATCCCGGTCAGAGCAGTCAGTGGTGGTAGCCTGGCACCATCTAGCTGTACTGGACTCAGTCCGGTGGAGGCCTTGGTAGCTGTGGTCCATTGGTCCTTTGGACTAATCCTTTCCTTGTATCCTGTTCTCTTCATTCTCCCTTGTTCCCGAAGGGATGAGACCAGTGGAGTATCTTAGATGGCCGCTCACAGGCTTTTAAGACCCCAGACGCTACTCACCAAGGTAGAATGTAGAACATTGTCTTTATAAACTGTGTTATGCCAATTGAGCTAGATGTTCCCCGAGACCATGGTCCCCTCAGCCCTCCGCCCAGCAATTCAGTCCCTCAGGGAGTTTGGATGTATCTATGGAGCTTCCATGACCTTTCCTTGTCCAAGTTGTGCCGGCTTCCCCAGTATTTTGTACTGTCTCTGCCTTTACCCAAGATAGCACTTATCTATTGCCTATTTAGTATTTCTCCCCCACCCCTCCCATCCCTGGTAACCAACAAAGATTGTTTCTTTTTGTGTGTAAACTTTTTCATGGGTTTTTACAATAGAGGTCTCGTATAATATTTGTCCTTTTGTGATTGACTTATTTCACTCAGCATAATGTCCTCCAGTTTCATCCATGTTATGAGATGCTTCACAGATTCATCATTGTTCTTTCTCCTTGCATAGTACTCCATTGAGTGTATATACCATAGTTTGTTTATCCATTCATCTGTTGATGGGCATCTAGGTTGTTTCCATCGTTTTACTATTGTGAACAATGCTGCCATGAACATAGCTGTGCATGTCTATTCGAGTGACGACTCTTATTTCTCTAGGATATATTCCTAGGAGTGGGATTGCTAGATTGTATGGTATTCTATTTCTAGCTTTCTAAGGAAGCACCATATGATTTTCCAAAACGGTTGTATCATTTTGCATTCCCACCAGCAGTGCATAAGAGTTCCGATCTCCCTGCAGCCCCTCCAACATTTGTTATTTCCAGTGTTTTTGATTCGTGCCAGTAATGCCAGGTGAGATAGTATCTCATTGTGGTTGTAATTTGCATTTTTCTAATGGCTAGTGATTGCAAGCATTTCCTCATGTGTCTGTCGGCCGCTCGAGTGTCTTCTTTGGTGAAGTGTCTGTTCATTTCCTTTGCCCATTTTTTAATAGGATTATTTGTCTCTTTGTTGTAGAGGTGTTGGATTTTCTTGTAGATTATGGAGATTAGACCTTCGTCTGACCTGTACTGTCCAAAAATTTTTTCCCAGTCTGTAGGTTCTCTTTTTACTCTTTCGGTGAAGTCTTCTGAAGAGCATAGGTGTTTGATTTTTAGAAGATCCCAGTTATCTAGCTTATCTATTGGGGTTTGTGTGTTGATGGTTATGGTTTGTATCCTGTTAATGCCATGTATTAGGGCCTGTAGCATTGGTCCTATTTTTTTTTCTATGAACTTTACAGTTTTTGGCTTTATATTTAGGTATTTGATCCATTCTGAATTAGTTTTTGTATATGGCATGAGGTATGGGTCCTGTTTCATTTTTTTGCAGATGGATATCCAGTTTTGCCAGCACCATTTGTTAAAAAGACTGTCTATTCCCCATTTGATGGACTTTGGGCCCTTGTCGAAGATCAGGTGACCATAGATGGATGGATTTACATCTGGGTTCTCAATTCTGTTCCATTGCTCAATGTATCTGTCATTGTACCAGTCCCAGGCTGTTTTGACTACCGTAGCTGTATAGTAGGTTCTGAGGTCAGGTAGTGTGAGTCCTCCAACTTTATTCTTCTTCTGCAGTAGTGCTACTTATTCGGGGCTTCTTCCCTTTCCATATGAAGTTAATGATTAGGTTTTCCATCTCTTTGAAGAATGTTGTTGGTATTTGGATCGGGATTGCATTGTATTTGTAAATTACTTTGGGTAGAATTGTCATTTTCACTATGTTGAGTCTACCTATCCATGAGCATGGTATGTTTTTCCATTTATGTAGATCCCTTTGTGTTTCTTACAGTAGTGTTTTGTAGGTTTCTTTGTATAGGTCTTTTACATCCCTGGTTAGATTTATTCCTAAGTATTTTACTTTTTTAAGGGCTATTATAAATGGTATTGTTTTCCTGGCTTCCTTTTCATCGTTCTCTTTATTGGTGTATAGGAATCCAACTAATTTTTGTATGTTTATCTTGTATCCTGCTACTCTGCTGAATGTTTCTGTTAGTTCCAGTAGATTTCTCATGGAGTCTTTAGGGTTTTCTATGTATAGTATCATATCATCCGCAAACAGGGACAGTTTAACTTCTTCCAGTTTGGATGCCCTTTATTTCTTTTTCTCGCCTTATTGCTCTAGCTAGAACTTCCAGCACAATGTTAAATAGGAGTGGTGATAAAGGACATCCTTGTCTTGTTCCTGTTCTCAAGGGGAATGTTTTCAGCCTCTCTCCATTAAGAATGATGTTGGCTGTTGGTTTTGCATAGATGCCCTTTATTATGTTGAGAAATTTCCCTTCTATACCTATTTTATTGAGAGTTTTTATCAGGAATGGGTGTTGGACTTTGTCAAATGCCTTTTCTGCATCAATTGAGATGATCATGTGATTCTTTTCTTTCCTTTTATTTATGTAGTGGATTATGTTGATTGATTTTCTAATGTTGAACCATCCTTGCTTACCTGCTATGAATCCTACTTGGTCATGGTGTATTTTTTTAAATATGATTCTGAATTCTATTGGCTAGAATTTTGTTGAGAATTTTTGCATCTATATCCATGAGAGATATCAGTCTGTAGTTTTCTTTTTTTGTGGCATCTTTGCCTGGTTTTGGTATCAGCATTATGCTGGCTTCAAAGAATGTATTTGGAAGTGTTGCTTCCTTTTCTATGCTCTGAAATAGCTTGAGTGGTACTGGTACAAGCTCTTCTGTGAATGTTTTGTAGAATTCTCCAGTAAAGCGATCTGGGCCAGGGCTTTTTTTGTTAGGAGTTTTTTTTATTACCTTTTCAATCTTTTGTCTTGTTATGGGTCTGTTCAGATTTTCAACATAACTTTGTTGTAGTTTTGGTAGGTAGTGTGTTTCTAGAAATTTATCCATTTCCTCTAGGTTTTCAAATGTGTTGGAGTAGTTTTTCATAATATTTTGTTATGATCCTTTTTATTTCGGTTGGGTCTGTTGTAATGTTGCCCATTTTATTTCTTATTTGTGTTATTTGCATCCTCTCCTGTTGTTCTTTTGTCAGTGTGGTCAGTGGTTTGTCGATTTTGTTGATTCTTTCAAAGAACCAACTTTTGGCTTTGTTGATTATTTCTATTGTGTTTCCATTTTCTATTTCATTTATTTCTGCTCTGATCTTTATTATTTCTTTTCTTCCAGTGGCTGTGGGTTTTTTTTTTTTTTTTGGTGTTCTCTTTCTATTTGTTTGAGTAGTGTAGTTAATGTTTTGATTTTTGTCCCTTTCTTCTTTTTTGATATGTGCATCTATTGCTATAATTTGTCCTCTAAGGACTGCCTTTGCAGTGTCCCAAAGGTTTTGTATGATGTGTTTTCATTCTTGTTTGATTCTATGAATTTTTTGGTTCCATCTCTGATTTCTTCTATTCCCCAGTGATGTGTAAGCAGGGTATTATTCAGTTTCCATGTAATTGATTTGTTTTCCTTGCTCTTTCTGTTGTTAATTTTACCTTGATGGCATTGTGGTCAGAGAAGATACTTTGAATTATCTCAGCATTTTGGATCTTGTTGGGGATTTCTCTGTGGCCAAAGATGTGGTCTATTCTGGAGAACGTTCCATGTGCATTGGAAAAGAATGTGTACTTTGCAGCTGTTGGATGGAGTGTTCTATATATGTCTATGGGTCAAGTTGGCTGATTGTGCCCTTTTGGTCTTCTGTATCTTTGCTGAGTTTCTTTTTAGTTATTCTGTCCTTTACTGAGAGTGGTGTGTTGAAGTCTTCTACTATTACTGTGGAACCGTCAGTTTCTCTTTTCAGTGTTGTTAGAGTTTATGTATTTTGGAGCCCTGTCATTGGGTGTGTAGATGTTTATTATGGTTATGTCTTCATGACAGATCATCCCCTTAATCATTATATAGTGTCCTTCTTTGTCTTTTATGGTGGATTTTGTTTTAAAGTCTTTTTTATCTGAGATTAGTATTGCCACTCCTGCTCTTTTTTGGTAGTTGTTAGCTTGATATATTTTTTTCCAACCTTTGACTTTTAATAAATTCATGTCTTTGTTTCTAATATGTGTCTCTTATAGACAGCATATTGATGGATCCCATTTTTTTATCCATTCTGTCACTCTCCATCTCTTTATGGGTGCATGGAGTCCAATTACATTGAGTAATTATTGATAGATGTGAGTTTGTTGCTGTCATTTTGTGTAGTGCTTTTTTTTTGTGGTGCTGAACTTTTCTTTGTTCTTCTTACTCTCCTGTGCTGAATTACTTTTTTTGTGGTTTTTTTTTCATTTTCATTTCTTTTGTTTTTGTTTTTGCTGAGACTTTATATTTTTCCTCTTTATTTTTATGAGTATGTTTGTTAACTTTCTTTGTGGTTACTGTGAAATTTACCCTTCTCTTTCTAAGTTTGAAGCAGTCTATTATTACTTGGTATCGCCCCACCTTCCTCTCCATTAGAAGGATCTATACCTACACCGTTTATTCCCTCTTTCATTTTTCTGATGTTGTTGTCATTTACAGATTAACTACTCCGATTCCCTATTGTATTTCTCTTGGTTTTGGATAGTCCTTGAGAGTTCATCTAGATTGGTATCTGGCTGGTATGATCCTGCGTCCTAGATTCACCCTGTGAGCTGAAGTTGTTTGTTCTTAGATTGAAGAACTCCCTTTAATAACTCTTGTAAGTTTAGTTTGGTTTTTGCGTAGTCCCTTAATTTCTGTTTATCTGGAAATATCCTAATTTTACCATCATATTTGAATGAGAGTTTTGCAGGATATATTATACTTGGCTGGCAGTTTTTTTTCTTTCAATGTTTTATATATGTCATCCCATTGCCTTCTTGCCTGCATGGTTTATGCTGAATAATCTGAGTTTAGGCTTATTGTTTCTCCTCTGTACGTGACTTCGTGGTTTTTAAGAGCTGCTCTAAGGAGTCTTTGTTTGTCTTTGGTTTTGGCAAGTGTGATTATGATATGCCTTGGTGATTTTCTCTTGGGGCCTATCCTATATGGGGTCGTTGAGCTTCTTGGATAGCCAGATTTTCCTCTTTCATGATATTGGGGAAGTTTTCTGTCAGCAGTTCTTCAATGATCCTCTCTGTGTTTTTTTTTTTTTTTTCTCCCCCTGTTCTGGAACTCGGATCACTCGAAAATTTTTGCTTTTGATTGTATCCCACAAAACTCTCAAGGTCTCTTCATTTTTCTTTGTTCTTTTTTCTAAGTTTTCCTCAAACAGAGTTGTATCTAAGTGTTTGACTTCAATTCCACTGATCCTGTCTTCCAGTGTTTCAAATCTGCTCCTCAGCCCTTCTATGACACTGTCCATTTCTGAAATCTTGTGTTTATATTTTGGATTTCTAATTGTTGTTTTTGTATAATTTCTAGTTGTGAGTTTATTTTTGGCATTTCGTTCCTGCATTATTTTCCTGAATTCTCCCATTTTTTTGCCTTTATTTTCCATGAATATTTGTCTATTTTTTCCTCATTTTTGTCTCCTTTTTGCGTCAACTCGTGGATCATTCTGAGTATTAGAGATTTGAATTCCCTATCAGGTAGTTCTAGTGCCTTTTCTTCCACTGGAAAGTCATTTGGTGTTTTATTTTGGACACCTACTGGAACCATCCTTTCCTGTTTTTGTAAATGTTTTGATATTGTCTGCCGTCTTCAGGGCATTCAGTAGTTATTTTTCTCATTTATTGATTGTACATTAGCTTGTTTTGTCCTTTTTTTTTTTTTTAAATTTGGCTACGTCTGAGCAGGCGGGCTGTGTGTTCTTTGTTGTTTGCTCGTCTGTGGGCACAATACTTTTCACCTCCCTCTCCAAGTGGTAGGGTCAGTCACTCAGATATGGTACAGCAGGGCAGGTCTAGCTGAAGAGGAGTTGCTGGGATAGGTTGTTTGTGGCACTTACTACAGCCACCAGGGCCGGTCGGTAATCAGTGCAGTGCAGGTTCCGGTAGGCCATACTTGTGCTGCTTGGTGGTGTGATGTTAAGTGCACAATGCAGGTAGGCAGGATGGAGGGGGGAGATTGTTATGTGTGGAGCTAAGATGGATATGGGAGAGAGGAGAGTGGAACAGGAGCCAAAAACATACAAACAAACAAAAAAGAGTGCTAGGGGAGCTTTCTGTTGGAGTGGTGAGATGAGAGACTATGAAATAGAGAAAAACAAAAACGGGAAGAAGAAGAAAAAAAGAAAAGAAAAAATGAATAAATAAAAATTAGAAAGAAAAAGGAACAGCAAAGCTCCCAGGGATCCCACCAGTGTGGCTATGAGGTCTGGGGAAGTTGTTCCCAGGTGTTGCAGTACAGCCTGCTAGGAGGCCTAGGGTATTCAGCACCAGGTATTCAGGGGACAGGAATAGAAGGAAGGTATAGAGAGATAAGAAACTGAGTAAGGAAGAAAGACAAAAAGGGAAAAAGAGGGAAAAGAAAACAAAACATATTTAAAATAAATAAATAAATAAAAGAACAAGAAATGCCCCTAAAAAAACAGGGGAAAAAAAAAGAAAAAAAAACCATGAAAAAAGAAATGCCTTCAGGGATCCCTCTGTGCATCTGCACAAGCTGAGGTGGTAGGTCCCAAGCTGTGTAGCCCTTCCCTGCCAGAATGGGCTTCCAACTTGAGAAATGGAAAAGAAAACAAACAAACAATTCAAAACAAACCAACAAACAAAAGCCCTGGGATCCCACCAGCATGGCAGCCCAGACAGGGAAGCAGTTCCACACTTGAACGGAGCTCCACAGCCCCTTTGGAGGAAGCAAAGATGGCACCCAGAGCCAGGTTTTTGAGCAAAAGGAGGGGGAGGTGGTGAGAGGTAAGGAAGAAATCAAAAGAAGTGGATAAAAGCAACGCAAGCAGCCAACAAATGGCACTCAGGGAGCCGGCCAGTGTGGGCAGGTGGAACCAAGCAGCCAGTGCTTCCCGGCCAAGAGACTGTGGCCACAGGAAGCAGAGGGGGCCGAGCTGGGGTGAAGAAGGGTGGGGGGTCGAAAGCGTATATTGCTGTTTACTGGTTGTTCTGTCTCCTGCTGGAAGCTCCATGAAGCTGCTTTCTTGTATCCTCTATTTGCTGGTATCTGATAGGAGTCCAAGATGGCGGATCTGCGCTGCATTACCTGATAGGGGACCTCTGCATGAATCTCTCCTCACTCTCCATTCTCTGCCAGTTTTCTTACTCCATTTGGTGCTTGGCTGAGTTCTTTATCTCTTAATTTGATGTTTTAGGGTTTCGGGATTGCTGTTTTCTCTGTTTGGCTTAGTTTTTCTGGTCTTTGCTGTGGAGGGACGGCGTGGTGCTTCTACCTAGAGCGCCATTTTGCCAGAAGTCTCTTGAAGTATTTCTTAATAAAATTTAAAAAATAAAGCTTTAGTGCTACATAAAAATGATATGTTTCATCATTCAATGCACAAAGAAGATAAATAACAGAAATTAGGCTTAATGCTTTCCAAAGATTTTTGTAAAAATATGTATTTCCAAAGTACATAAAGATGTTTTATTCTAAACTATTTTTTAAAAATTACAATGTCTACATATTTATATTTTTATTTTATTTAGAGAATAAATTAAAAACACAAATTCATAAAAATATATAATGAAAAGTTGGCATGGGAGTCATTGAACATACAAATGATCAGTTGTCCTCATGGTATTGGAAACTGTCTTAGTCATCTAGTGCTGCTATAACAGAAATACCACAAGTGGATGGCTTTAACAAAGAGAAATTTATTCTCTCACAGTCCAGTAGGCTACAAGTCCAAATTCAGGGTGTCAGCTCCAGGGGAAGGCTTTCTCTTCTCTGATAATTCTGGAGGAAGGGCCTTATCATCAGTCTTCCTTTGGTCTGGGGGCATCTCAGCACAGGAACTACAGGTCCAAAGGATGTGCTCTGCTCCTGGCAGTGCTTTCTTGGTGGTATGGGGTTCCCTTGCATCTCTGCTCGCTTCTGTCTTTTATATCTCAAAAGAGATTTGCTTAAGACACTATCTAAGCTTGTAGACCTCATCAGTATAACTGCCGCTAATCTATCTTATTACATCATAGTGATAGAGTTTATAACACATAAGGAAATCGCATCAGATTACAAAATGGTACACAATCATACAATACTGGGAATCATGAACCAGCCAAGTTGACAGATATTTTGGGGGATACAATTCAATCCATGACAGAAACTAAGACAGAAGTTGTTAAGAACAGACATTTGAATGGAGAAACTGAAACCCAAAGTGCAAGGGTATTGACCCAAGCCCAGGCTTTGATGATACAGCTTGAAAACATTAGCTATAGGCTTTCTACCACATCTTAGCATGTTTACATCCTGGTTGCATAATTACTATGTCAATTCCATGATATTGGAGATCCGGCATCTAGCTCAGGCAGTATGTCCCTGATTAGCCATATGACCTTGTTGAGTCCCACAGTTCTCATGTATAAAATGAAGAGATTAGACGTGCTGTGGTTTTCAAACCGTGCTCTGTGGTATCTCAGGGTTCTGGGCAACAGCTCTCAGTGGAGAGCAAGAGGGCAGGTCTGCATGTACACCCCCTCCCACCCTTCAACTAGAACAGCTCTGGTTTAATTCTTTTTTTTGTATTACAATTAAGATTTGATCTGGAAAAAAATGACTAGATTGTATCTACGTTATTATTTAAAAAAATTTAAATTCTATGTCCAGTTTTTATTTCAATGGCTAGTTTAGTGAACACATAAGGACTTAGTTTTGTTGGGTAAAACAATAAAAGCCAGGAAAAGTTTTGTGGACAATAGTTAACATTTACTGGCTACCTATAATGTGATAAATGTTTTATAGTTATTATTTCATTTATTTCTCACAACAGCCCTATGAGGTAGATTCTGCTACTATCCTCATTTTACAGACAGAGAAACTGAGGTTTTTTAAGCAATTTGGATTGGGCATATTGCTAGTTAGTAATGGAACTGCACTGATATCTATCTATCTATCTACTATCTATCCATCCATCCATCCATTCATCTATCCATCCATCCATCCACCCATCCGTCTACTACCTACCTATCGATCTACTATCTACTATCTATCTGTCTGTCTGTCTGTTGTGGTAAATATATATGTAACAGATTGTTTGTTTTTTCAGCATTTTTCGTGTAACATTAGTTATGTTTATCATGTTGTTTAAGGAGCCCTGGTTGCTCAACAGTTAAACACTCAGCTGCTAACCAAAGAGTTGGCAGTTCAAACCCACTTAGCAGCTCCGCAGATGGAAGAACTGGTCATCTGCTTCTGTAAAGATAACAGCCAAGAAAACCCTCTGGGGGCAGTTCTACTCTGTCACACAGGGTCACTATGAGTCAAAATTAACTCTGTAGCACTCATTAACAACATCATGTTGTTTAACCATACCATTATCCGTTTCCAAATTTTCCTGTCACCCTTAACAGAAGCTCAGTGTTGCCTAAGCAGTGAGTCCCCCTTTTCTCCTTCTTCCCACCTGCTCCTGGTAACTACTATTAAACTTTGGTCTCTATATATTTGCCTATCCTAGATATTTCATACAAGTGTAATCATACAGCATTTGTCCCTTTGTGATTGACTTATTTCACTCAGCATAAAGTTTTCAAGGTTCATCCATGTTGTAGCATGTAAGCACTGATATCATTTTGAATTTACAACGTAGTCATATCCCAAACAATCTGGTTCCACTCTCAAAACTTGTGTGTCCATTTGTAGTTTCCCCTTTAGCTCCCTAGCCCCTCTCCATCCAAAGGTTCATTAATCCCCACTTGAGTCAAAGTTTTAAATAGTCCCAGGAAGAAAATAGAAGAAGACTTCCCTAGATTTGTGCCCTTGGGGCACAGAAATGAATGAAATGACCCCATGAGGGCAATTTCCAAGTTTTTCATTCTATTTTCTCCGACAGTAATGGCCAAGATGTCTATTGCATCTAGGGCCATGTTTTTGAATTGCTTTCTGTCTTCAGCATCCTTTGCCCTCTAATAGTCCCCCTCTCCTGGAAAATGAGTGACAAATTATACTCCCTAGATGGTTTGAGATGGGAATTATGGAGCTAGGCGGTGAAGCTAGATTGAGTGCATTACCTCTGAAATCTTCCTCCTGTGGCAGAGCATTATCTAACCAATGTTTCCAACATGTTTTCTGAAAGTGGGAGAAGGAACAAAGAGAGCATCTGGGGCTTCCAGGAGATTCAGAAAATAACCTTGCAGAAGTCCTCTTACGAATCAGTATTATAATTTCTTGAGGGTATATAGAAGGAGTAGGATTGTTGAGTCGTAGGGTTGCTACATTTTAACATTGACACAATGACCTCTAGAATGGCCTTATCACTTTTTATCTTGAGAGTCCTATTCCCCCACATCCTTACCCAAAAATCTGATATGTGTAAGAAGGTTTTTCATCATCATTTTAATTTGCATTTCTCTGATTATCGAAAGATTATCTTTTTCGTCCACAAAACTGTGAGCTCCCAGAAGCCATGGCATAATCATCTATGAATTCCTGGTCTCTGTCACCCAGTAGGACCTTGTTAAAAATCTACAGAATTGAAAGAGACTCAGATCAGTGCCAGCCTTTTCCCTCAGCTGAGGATTCAGGTGTTCCAGAAACAAGCTTCTTCTTGAAATTTCTTAAAGATGGAAGCATCTGTACCTATCTAGAGTCTGCCACCACTAAAATCAGGGTAATGATTAGAGTATTCATTTGTTTTTGTAAAGTCAGAGAACTGGTGAACCTCAAAGAATCAAGGAGAAATGGTTAAGCAGGTTCTATGTAGTAAACTCTGTTTGCTCTTTTGCGTTATACACTGTGATGGATCATCTTGTCAGATAGTTCGTTGCTCACTCTTATCAAATCGGTTTGAAATTCTTGCCAGGGGCCAGCCATGTGAAATCACTGAGTGTTCCCCCATCCCATCCTATCTCTATGCCAGTGGTTTTTAAGCACTTTGGGGTCATGTGTCCCCTTAAGAATCCAGTGAAAGGTACAGACCTTTCTCCAGAAAACTCATGAATGCACAAAATTTTGCACACAGTCTAAGTGGATATGAGCCACCGGAAGACTTATGTAGCAGTCATGCATTTATTTATGCATGCATGTATTCAGTCGCTTACTCATTCACTTAATTATTCATTCATTCATCTATTAGTAACTGCAGTGATCCAGATGTTGTGTTAGCTATTGAGGACTAATGAATAGTTATCCTTACTCTCAAGGAGCTTATAGTCTAATGGGGTAGATAGGCCATCCCAGCATGCTGTGTTGGATGCTATTGTAGAGTATGTAGAGGTGCTGGGGGAGTATGTAGGAAAGGCAACTAACTTGGGGCTGGTGGAGGTGTCATGGAAGGCTTCTTGGCGAGGGATTCCAGAACTCAGTGTTGACAAGAAGAATCGCTTTTTATAAAGCAAGGTGCTGTTTTCACATGAGCGTATTTCTAAGTGAGCACTAAGGACATTTGAAGACCTTAGGCCCTAGGAAACTAATGTCTAGAGGCCCTGCCCAACATCCTATCCAACATATTAAAGTATTTTATGTGTGTTTTTTTGCAGTAGAAAATTTTGAAAGAATTTAAAAATTTTGCTTTGTAAATAAATAATTTGGATACTTATTGTTTCATTTATGATTATTATTATTTCTTTTTTGGGGGCAATCATCTAACACAGTGGTTCTCATATTTAAGCATGCAACAGAATCTCCTGAAAGGCAAGTTGAAACAGATCAATGGGCCCCAAACCCAGAGTTTCATTTGTAATAAGCTCCTAGGTGATGCTGATATTGGTGTTTGGGGGATCACCTTTTGTGAATCCCTGACTGCACACTCGGGAATTCTTTTGGTGAGAATATAACTTATAAAGTATTTTCAAATGTAATAAAAAATATATGAATACAAAATCTGATAATTGAGATGATATTTCATAGAAAGTATTTATTAGTTGCAATTGTACAGTTTTCTTTTTATATTTTGTCATCAATCATTTTTGTCAGGTCTTGTGGTAGGCAGAATAACGGCCCCACAAAGATGTCCACATCCTAATTGCTGAAACCTGTGACTATGCTACCTTTCATGGTAAAAAGGACTTTGCCCCTGTGATTAAAGGTCTTGGGGTGAGGAGATTATCCTGGGTTATTGGGTTGGGCCTGATGTAATCACAAGGACCCTTATAAGAGGGACAAAGGAGGATCACAGCCAGAGAGAGAAGAGGTAAGGACAGAAGCAGAGGTCAGAGAGGACAAAGGTTCTAAGATGCTGGCTTTGAAGATGGAGGAAGGGGCCAGGAACCAAGGAATGTGGGTAACCCCTAGAAGCTGGAAAGGGCAAGGAAACAGATTCTCCCTGAGAGCTTCCGGAAGGAACACTACTCTGCTGACAGCTTGAATTTAGTCTGGTGAAACTGCTTGTGGATTTCTGACCTCCAGAACTATAAGATAATAAATTTGTGTTGTTTTAATGTACTAAGTTCATGATAATTATTACAGCAGGCTTGGTAAACAAATACAAGTGTCTAATAGTTTTAACCACCTGTCTGTCAGTTTGTTGTACTGTGCTGGCTTGTATGTTGCTGTGATACTGGAAGCTATACCACTGGTATTTCAAATACCAGCAAGATCACTCATGGTAGACAGGTTTCAGCAGAGCTTCCAGACTAATACAGACTAGGAAGAAAGTCCTGGTGGTCTACTTCTGAAAATTAGCCAACAAAACCTTATGGATCACAACAGAACATTGTCCCGCTCACTTGCTCCAGATACCTCATTAAGAGGAATCACTTAATGCTGCAGAGGAGGACATTGTGTTTGATGAAGTAGAGCATTCGTGAGGGCGAGGGAGACTCTTGGCGGGATGGATTGACACAGTAGCAGCAACGATGGACTTGAACATGCTGGTGAGACTGAGGATGACACAGGACCGGGTAACATTTTGTTCTGTAGTACATGGGGTCATCATGAGTGGGAGTTCACTCGATGGCACCTAGCTATCAATTGATTGATCAGTTGATTGATCGATCAATCTATCATCTATCTAATATTTTTAAAGGCTCCTGAAAAGCTATAGGCTTTAACTGTGGTTCCCAAAGCACCGATGGTGGAAATGATCTTACCCAACACTTCTAGGCTTGCCTCATTAAAAAAATAAGGTTGAATAGCATCCCATTGTGTAGATGTACCATAATTTAATTAGTCATACCCCAATCAATAAGCTATAATCTATTTACTTTTTCTTCCCTTCTGTAAGCAAAGCTCCAGTGTACCTCCTTCTACACCAAGGGTTCACAGCCCTGGTTGCACATTAGAATCACTTGTAAAAGCAGTTGCTTTCAAGTTAGCTGCACCTTATTGTGACCCGCTTTGTGTCAGGGTAGAACTGTACTCCATAGGTTCAATGGCTGATTTTTGCTGGAAGTAGATCACCAGGCCTTTTTTCTGAGATGCCTCCGGTTGGGCTCAAACCTCCAATCGTTTGGTTAGCAGCTGAGCATGTTAACTGTTTGTACTATCCAGGGACTCCAGAATCACCTGTAAAGCTTAGAGATTTTAAAATGTTCCCATGCATGGGCCCTACTACCAGACATTTGATTTTATTGGCTAAGTGCTTTCTCAGCATGAGTATTTTTTTAAGCTCTCCCAACGATTCTAATGGGCAGTCAGGGCTGAGGACCACTGTTCTACATGCACCTTTGACCACTTGTGCTGTGTCTTACCTAGTCCAGGACATTTTCTTGCTGTCTGACGTTAACCCGGAAGCAGACTCTTGCCATTATCTTTTCAATGAATGATGTTGAAATGACCTTCCTTATATGCTATGCTCTTACAGCATTGGCAGTGGCAGAAACTGCCCCATAGTTTCCCACTTCTGTAAAACATGTGCACTCACATCCTCCTCCAGCAGAGATGCTTGTCTTTTAATTGCCAGGAAGGAGGGAAAAAGACCATTAGAAAGACAAGCTTCATTGAAAGGATCAGGATGGTAGCTCATTCCTTATCCTTAATAGAGTCTCTGAGTTAGTTGTTTTCATTATGTAAATTCTGGCATTGAAGAAATACTCAGTGTTGAAACATTAGGACAGATTAATAAATGAAAATAAAAATATATAAGCGGCTATTTTCTATTTAATGAAAAATAATGAGAATCAAGTCTAAACATTTTAATCAACAGCAGAGTTCAAGTGCAAATGTTACATTTTGAGGTTGAGAAAATGAATGGCTAGCAACAGATGCAGAGAATTTTCTGTCACTGTTGTATGGACTTGGAGGCAGATGTGACTCTATGATCCAAGCCCAAAAAACAAGGGTGATGTTCAAAATATTTCACAGCTGGAGTGGCGTGGACACTGGGGCCAGCCAGTACACAGTCCATTTTGACTGACGATCCTGTAACTACCTTTGATGCAGGGTATTAAGATTCCTGCTCTCACAAAGCCACTCCACTTGCCTGTCACCTTGGCTAAGATTCCACCACATACTCCAGTGAAGATTTTATCTTTCCTGGGAGGTAGGGTGTGGGTATGCGTGTGTGACATTAACTCCTTAGTCATTTTTAGTTCTTAGCCTCGGTTACTTTATAGTTTATAACATAAACAGATTCCTCGTTTGAATGGTGCCCTGATGGATGGGACACAGGACAGGTCCGTGTTGATGGGGAGAGAGAAAATGAAGGACTATGGGTTCCTGCCTGGGGAGAACAGGCCTCCCTCCCAAAATGATACAGTTAGAGATTAGGGATGAGATGGGCTGAAATGATAAAGCACCTGAAGACCGGTCTGGCCTATTATTATCATTTTGTCAGGTAATTAACCTTACCAAAGGATACTAGTTATGGAAGGAATTTTAAAACCCAAAAAACAAAAACGAAAACACCCCCGAAAACCACCCAAATCAATTGCCGTTGAGTCAGTTCCGACTCAGGGTGACCTGATGTGTGTTGGAGTAGAATTGCGCTCCATAAGGTCTTCAGTGGCTGTGACCTTTCAGAAGGAGATAGCCAGGTCTTTGGGTGGATTCAAACCCCCCATCTTTCAGTTGGTAGCTGAGTACATAACTGTTTGCACCACAAAAGAACTTGGAAGGAACTGTCACCATCATCGATTCTACCTGTTCCCAGAGAGGGAAAGTAACTTGGCAAGGCCAAGCAGCTATTTAGTTTGGCTGTGTAGAAGGGACTTCAGTGTCAGAACTGGGTTGAAGTTCTGGCTCTATTCCTGATGAGCTGTGGCTCTTTTGCTCTCCTGAGACTTAGACTTCCTCAACTGCAAAATGGGGATAACTTTTCCACAGTGTCAAAGAATAAATTGAAAAAAAAAAAAAGACTCTCATACAAAAGGGAAAGCAAGTGTATCAAAGATTTTATTTAACTCATTAATGAATGAATGAATCAGTAAGATGGTAGAGCTGACTCAAAAGAGAATTTGAAGAAATGAGATTTATATAGTGAGTCAGAGGAATGCGGAAATGAATGTACTAAAAGATGCAAAAGATACAGGGCAATGTAATAGTAGTCTTTGGGATGGAAATCTACAAGTTAACATATAACTTCGCAATATCTATTATCTAATCAAGTAGCAAAATCAAACAAAGGAGCATTCTACTAGATAATTAAATAATTCTTTGATGAGCCTGTTAACCAATGGCATTGAAGGGGCTTGCTTACATCCCTTATTTTATTTCCAAGTTTTAGATTATTTTTTTAAATAAGGTTTAGTATGAGGATATGATGAAAAAAATCTATCTGAAGTGTTACTCTAATGTTATTATTTAGCAGGAAAATATTCTTCTGGACTTTTCTGGGCCCTTGATTCTTAAAGGGTGCCTGAGTGGCACAAATGGGTTTGCACTTGACTGCTAACCTAAAGGTTGGTGGTTTGAATCCACCTAGCAATACTGTGGCAGAGAAGGCTAGCTATCTGCTTCAGTTAAGATTACAGCTAAGAGAACTCTCTGGAGCAGTTCTTCTCTGTAACACTTGGGTTTGCCATGAATTGGAATCGACTCTATGGTACCTTTTTTTTTTTTTTTCCTCTTCTTATAGACTTCATCCATCTACATACCTCCCATGTACACACTGTAGAAGGAAGTTGTTGTTGGAAGGAAATAGTCTCTATCAATCCTCCAGATATCAATTAGCCAAACTGCTGAGCATTTGAAATCCTAGGCTCAGGAGGGGCCTATTCTTTGCTTGAAGCCAAAATAAACAGATTCTTGTCAGTTTAGCCAAGGAAGTGTGGAAATAAGCCCAAGGTTTAAAGTTTTTGGAACAGAAGGCCTATTGAATTGGGGGTGGAGGTTGGGCAATGACAGCTATGCCCTTCTTTTTTTGGGGCAGTGTGTGGTGCCCCAGATCATCTCACTTCCTTTTCTAAACTCAGTGCCCAAATTCGGCCACAACCTTGGTGATTCTCCAAGTTCAGTCCTTGGCCATGAGATCTGGTCAGGGCTGACTCAGTCTCAGCCATGGTTCTCCTGGGGAAGCCTATTTTCAGATTTGCTTCTGTTTGCATTTCAAACAGGTTAATTATTTTTTTAACAAATAGGCTATCTCTTGATCTTAGGCTGGCAGTGACACCACTGAGAGAGTATTCGGAAATACCACATATGTTTGTGTTTCCCATGGCTAATGCCCCTGAGCTGAACGCTGTGTCTACTCTCTTGAACTGCAGAGATGGAGGAGAAGAGATTTCTATAAATTAACCTCAGCTTCTGGCAGGGCTGTCAATGGCCATATTGTGAAGTCTGCCTTTGACCTGGTTAGATATCCCCTACCCCATCAAATGCTCAGGGTCTTCTACCTCCTACTCACTCTTCAAAACACACATATGGTGATAAAGACTCCATTCATTCATGCCAAGGAGTAAACAGATTTTAGTTTTTTAACCATCCTAGAGATTCGGTTTTTTTTTTTTTCTTTTTTATTGTTGTAGTTTAAATGAAGTTTACATTTCAAGTTAGTCCCCCATATGAAAATTTATACCTACATTGTTATGTGACCCTAATTACTCTCTCCTTACTGTGACAGCACACTCCTCCTTTCCACCCCTGATTCCCCATGTCCATCTAACCAGCTCTTAACCCTCCCTGCCTTCCCATCTCACCTCCGGACAGAAGCTGCCCATTTAGTCTCTTATATCTACTTGAGCTAAGAGGCACACTCCTCACGAGTATCACTTTATGTCCCACTGTCCAGTCCAATCCCTGTCTGAAGAGTTGGCCTTGGAAATTCTTTTAGTTCTAGGCTGTTAGAGAATCTGGGGGTCATGCTTTCTGGTGTTCCTCCAGTCTCAGCCAGACCATTAAGTCTGGTCTTCTTACTAGAATTTGAGTTCTGCACCCCACCTTTCTCCTGCTCCATCAGGGACTCTCTGTTGTATTCCCTGTCAGGACAGTCATTGGTGGTAGCTGGAGATTCAGTTTTCAGGAAATGTATTTTTTTTTTTTTTATATTACAAAAGTTCTTGTTTATTAATAAAGACTTAGGAAATATAGAAATGTATTAAGAAAACTTAAATCATTTGTAATACCACTAAACAGAGATAACAAATGTTAACATTTTGCTGTACTTGCTTCCAGATACACGCATACTTAAATAAATCGAGATTTTACAGTACTATTTACTTTTAAATTGTGGTTGAAGCCAGCAAGGGTGCAATTTCAGATAAGAACCAGGGGCTTACACGGATTTTTTTTTTTTGCAGCGGGTAAGGGGGAAAAGATGATGGAAATGGGCAGTGGGAGCTTATGGAGACCCCTGAACTAATACCCTAGAGGTACCTCCATCAAAAGAAAGGATCCTCTGGCCACTTGTTGGACTGGTAGAGATGGCCTCTTAGAAGAGTTTTGGAGTTCTTGATGTTACTGTGCACGCAGGGAGTAGCTGAATCTAAGGCATTGTTTCTCTAGCTTAAGAATGTATGTGTTCCAACCTTCCTAACTTTGTACGTGGCACTAATGCCCATCTAGTTACCCAAGGTAGAACTTGATTCTCACCTTTTCTCACCTCTTACATTCTGAAGGCTCTGCTTTTAATTTTATCCTGATTCTGATCACTTCTTGCCATTTTCATCGTTATCACTTTGATCCAAGCCTCCATCATTTTCACCTGGATAAGTTCAGTTAATACTGTAGTCAAAGTTAATGTATTCCTTTACTGAACACTTGGTACCAACTTGATTGTGAATATGTATTACTATACCAACAAAACAAAGCAAAACAAAACAAAACACCCAAAGCCATTGCCATTGAGTCAATTCCAACTCACAGCGACCCTACAGGACAGAGTAGAACTGCCCCATGAGGTTTCCAAGGAGCAGTTGGTGATTCGAACTGCCCACCTTTTGGTTAGCAGCCAAACGCTTAACCACTGCATTTAAGATAACAGACACAGAGCACTTGCCTAGTCCCAAGGCAGATGGTAAGTGCTCCTGGTAAATTAAAACGCAAATATCCTAGAAGACGCTTTGCTGTGGCTCCAACTGATAAATAAGCAAAGGAGGAATTTGAATTGTTGACAGAATAGGCTGGAAAGGAAGCAGAAAAAAATAATAGTGTATTTTCAAAAATTGTCCTGGAAAAGCAAAGGCAAAAAGTGTCATTTCCCTCCACCTCACACTCCTATACATCCCACCCCCATATACTATTCACTATTGAGCTCCTCCGTGACCACAAGGAAAAAAGTCTTTGAATAAGATTTTATTTTTACTGATTGAATCAAACAATTGCTCTTTGTAAATCCAAATAAACACATAATACATTAAGGACTTAGAATCCTATTTTATTTTTATTTTCTGGGTCACTGTACTTGAACTAAGTAGAAACCAGATAAATGGGCATCCACTGGAGGAACAATACAGGGATGCCCAACCTTTCGTTGGTTGAAATAATAGCATATCAAGGACCTTATTCTCTACTTGGGAACAAAGCACAAAGGAATGATTTAAGTTGCCAATTTAACAAAAGAGATCTGCACCCCCAACATGGCTCATTTTCTGTCTCGGTGGTATTATCCAATCATTAGGAGAGTCGGAGAATTTGGCACATGGGGGTGGATTATTCGTTTAGCGGTGCTGCAGGGACTGGAATCCCTGGGTGGCCAATGGGGATGATCTGGAGTCCTGTATCATAGCAATAGGAGGGATGGTGGAGAGTATGGGTGCAGATGCAGGAGAGTAAAGTGAAGTGGGAGCCTGTGGAAGTTGTCATCTGATTGCTTTTATTTTCTTAATGATTTAGGGAAGCAAAGTCAATGCTGAAAATGAGGGGTAGAAATCGAGGTTTGGAAAGAGAGGAAAAGGCACAAAAGAGTCATCTAGGAGGGTGGAAGAGTGAATGGATGAGCATTAGGGGCCACTTGAGGTTCATATCATGACTTTACCATGACCCCATTGGTGTTGTTATGTTTTTCTTGGGCCACTTCTACCTCTCAGTGTACAGGTGCAGAGCAGAGAGACTTGGTTTTAGTGGAGGAAGGTGTGTTTTAGCCAAGCGAATATGAGAAAGTGAGAAGAGGCACGGGGATTTGGCAAGAGAGAGTGATTATAATAATGGGCTAGGGAAAGCTGAACAATGAGTAAGGTAGACTGAAGAAGAATTGACACATTTGAATTATGGTGCTGGTGAAGAATATTGAATATACCATGGATTCTCAGAAGAATGAACAAATCTGTCTTGGAAGAAGTACAGCCAGAGTGCTCTTTAGAAGCAAGGATGGTGAGACTTCATCTCATGTACTTTGGACATGTTATCAGGAGGGATGAATCCCTAGAGAAGGGCATCATGCTTGGTAAAGTAAGTTAGTGAAAAAGAGGAAGACCCTTAAGTAGATGGACTGACACAGTGGTTACAATGGGCTCAGACATAGCAATGATTATAAGGATGGAGTAGGACCAGGCAGTGTTTCGATCTGTTGTACGTGGGGTTGCTCTGAGTTGGAACCGACTTGATGGCACCCAACAGCAACAACATTTATGTGTGTATCTACATATGCCCGTGCAAGCACTCACACACACACATTGTTTATACGATGCCAGATATGAGGCTAATGAAGTTGTTTCATCTTAGCTATTTTGTTTCTGGACTCAACCAAACCCTGAAGATTTAAGGCAAAGACCTGAGTGGTAAGTGGCTTGGTGAAGAGAGCTAAAGGTCCCTAGTGGTTAGGAGTCTTTACACAGACATAGACCTAAATTTGACTCCTAGATTGTCACTTACCAGTTTACATCCTGGGACAAATTACTTAATTTCGCCACTCTCTTTTTATTAGAAAGGGGATAATAGTCCCTACTGGAAGGGTTGTTGTGTAGACAAAATGACATCATGCAGTAATAGACTTAGCAGAGTGATTATTCAGTGCTAAAAATATTAGGTGTTAGTATTATAGTGGATTAATTTAAACCTGCATTTGCTCCTAGATTACTTCCTCTGTGGTTTTCTACTTTGGCTGTACTTCGGAATCACCTAGTCCAGTTTTAAAAAACATTCATGCTTTGGTCCCACCCTGAGGGATTCCGATGCAATTGGTCAGGCACATGGATGGCCTAGGTGTGTTTATAAACTCCCGAAAGTGATTCTAATGTGCAACAGAGGTTGAGCGCTACTAATCTAGGCAAGCGGTTCTCAAAGCATAGAGCCTGAACTAGCAGCATTAACATCACGTGGGAACTCATTACAGATGCAAAATTTCCCAATGTATTGAACTGGAAACTCTGGGGGAGGAACCCAGAAATCTTTTTAACAAGCTCCCCAGGTGATTCTGATGCACACTCAAGTTTCAGAATCACCCATCTACGGCTAGAAATTCAAACTGGAGCCTTCAGCATCTCTTGCACCTGGCCCAACAGATGGCTCAGATCCCCTCCCACTTTTTTTTTTTCTTAAGGGGAGATTGATTGGATTGAAGGTTGAGATTTCTTTTTCTTTGGTTTTCTTGATTTTGTATGCTTTCTTTTTCTTCTTTCTGGTACTCTTCCATTCTTCAAACAAAATGCAGGTGCTGGAAACTGGGGATATGGAGCTGAATAAGGAAGACACAATCCCTACCCCAAGCAATGCACAGTGTGAAAAAAAAAAAAAAAAAAAGAAAAGCGGCTAGCTGGGCTGGTGTTGGGCAGACTTGTGAAGGGGATTTTAGGTCCTTGTCTTGCTCATTTCACATCCTTCTCTTCCATAATCTCATTTATTCTGCGCTGCTCATGTGAAAACCTGCTCTCACATGTAGATCGGACCTCAGTCATTTGTAATTTAGTTTGAGCTATTCTGAGTTGTCATGTTTGCCAAGCAGACTGCATGCACCTGAGGGAAGGGACTGTGTCTACATTTCTTTGTATCCACGCGCTTCTCCTCTGTTCCTCTTCCCAGTTCAGGTTTCTCCAGGAACATGTGGATTACATTTTAACGAGCATAGTCTATGGTACCACAGACTTGAGTTTGAATCTGCAGTTTATTAGCTGTGTAACCTTGGGCAAAGTCATGGTATTTCTTGACATCTCAGTTTCCTCACCTATAAAGTGCGTTTGATAATTTTTAGCTTCATACATTTATTTTAGGACTACATACGATAATGCATGAAAGGTGCTTAGACCAGTGCTCCACCTAGGGTATAAAGAGTGCTCAACGAATAGCACTTGTATAATGATAGTTGTTCAACCTCATTTCCTGCTATGGAAGGATAGGTTTTATCCACGGCAATAATAATAATAAATGAATGCCAGACTCCAGTGAGCTGTTGGGAAGCTATTGGACAGAGTCTGTTTTCCTTGAGGTACAGTTCCCACATTAACAGCCCCTTTCCCAAGCAGCCCGAAACTCACCTCCTCCAGTGTCTCCAGAAATACCCAATGCCGAGTCCTTCTTACACTTTCCTGTGGCTTTGCCGATGCTGCTACTGAACCTGACTTGAGCAAGTCCTAAATCTTCTCTTTAGGGAGTTTAATACCTTGTAAAATCCTCAAGCCTATTTTAATTGAATTACTTCATTCAGTGTCAGGCTTAAAGAGCACCCTACAGGGTCCCAGCTCCGAATGAATGCATTAAAAAATCAAATAGTATAGATTATGGCATAATCCTCAAGGGAGATATAAATAGAATCCCTCGTTGCCGTTTCATTTCCCTATGTTAACAAACACACTTTTATAGCATCTGCTTTTGCTTTTCCTCCCAGTGCTCTTTGGTTGCTTTAATAAGGAAGGGAATAAAACTCAGAATATAACAAGATATTGGGGAAGAATTTGCCATCTTAAGTTTCAGGGCTGAAAGGAATTTTAGACATCTAGGTCTAACCCTCTGCCTAATTTACCTGGTGCAGGACAGAGAGTCCAGTAAAGGTGATGACTTGGCCAAGGCCATAGAACTTCATCTCCTGACAGCTCAGCTTGAAAAAGATATGTTCGTAGTCCCTGAGAAGTATTAGGAGTTGCACAGAAACATAGCATGGAAAAGATGGAGTAGACCGGGGCTGTGGTTAAAGGTGGTGCTCTGGGCTCAAATTCCCTAGGATTGAATCTTGGTTCATCACACACACCTGCCTTTAGGCAAGTTATTTAATATCACTGGGCTTCAGCTTTCTTCCCCCAAACAGGGATAATAATAGTACCTACCTCAGAGTGTTGTCCTGAGTCTTATAGTTCACTAAAAAGCTTAGCACACGGTATCTGGCACATAGTAAGTGCCCAATAAGTTTTAGCTATTATTATTAATAACAATAATTTTTAAAAAGCCTCTTATTGGGATGTTAATGGCAAAGCCCTCTGCCTTAGTGCTTTGTGTTCTCTGTAAAGAGTGAATTTCTGGTCTTTTAAGGAGAAAGTCCCAGAGACTCTTATATCCAAGGACAGGCCTGACTGGGAATGAACATAGAAGGGCAGATGTCAATGGATCAGGTCCGTCAGAGAGGGCTGGAAACGATGCTGACACTTTGAGAGGATCTGATACAAAGTAAATTTAAGTGCTTAACAAAATGTGGGCGCTCATTGAAAGAGAAGTGCTATTAACAATAATAAAACTAATATTGCCGAGTACATTGACATCCATTATCTCGTTTGATTCTCAAAATTGTATATAAATATATATTCTATAGATATAATGTAGTAGGCCCTGAATAACTCTTTGTTGAATAAACAAAGGAATGGTTGGATCCATATTATCATCCAACAACAGAGGCTCAGTTAACCCTTGCTGTGTAACCGACCACCACAAAGCTTACTAGCTTAAAACAACAATGACTCATTTTTCATGATTCTGTGAGTCAGCAGAGCAATTTCTTTGCTAGTTTTCCCTGAGCTCACAAATGTGGATGGATGCTGGAGGATTAGCTGGGCTGGAGAGTCCAAAATGGCCTCACTTGTAGTTGGTAGTTGGTGCTGGATGTTGGCTAAGAGGCCTTGGTTGTCCCACATGTGGCCTCTCATTGTCCACTATGCTAGACTGGCTTCCTTACTTGGTGTCTCAGGACAGCATCCAAGATGGTGGACACAAAAGCTGTAAGATTCTAGAACTCGCACATGTTGCTTATGTGATGTTCTTTGGGGTCAAACCAAGTCCTGAGACCTCCAGATTCAAGGACTGGGGAAACTCCACCTCTTGATGGGAGATGTGGTCATACTTAATCTACTAGGAGATCAGTAAATATACACTTGGCCAAGGTCCCAGCCCTTAGATGCAGGGCATGACTTGAATTTGGGTACTGAGGCTCCAGGGCCTGTGGCCTTTCCAGTACAGCATGTCCACCTTTGCAGCAACAGCAAACTAAGGTCAGGAACGAGGCAAAGGTTTTTTGCCCTCAGACATCCTGGGACTTTGGGCACCTGATGTGCCTAATATATACTGTCATAATCCTGAGCCACTGTGGTTCGGACATAACATAGTTTTATAACTGTGCCCCAAAATGCCCATAATATTTTTACATAATGCGATTCAGTTAAAAAAAAAATACACCAAACCTGTCGCTGTTGAGTTGATTCCAGAGTAGAACTGCCTCATAGCGTTTCCAAGGAGTGGCTGGTGGGTTTGAACTGCTGACCCCTTGGTTAGCAGCTGAGCTCTTTTTTTTTTAATTTTATTGTTGTGTTTTAAGTAAAAGTTTACAATTCAAGTTAGTCTCTCATATAAAAATCTATACATATATTGTTATGTGACCTTAGTGGCTCTCCCTATACTGTGACAGCACACTCCTCCTATCCACCACGGATTTCCCGTGTCGTTTCAACCAGCTCCTGACTCTCTCTGCCTTCTCATCTGGCCTCTGGACAGGAGCTGCCCACTTAGTCTCATGTATCAACTTGAGCTAAGTAGCACACTCTTCACGGGTATCATTTTATGTCCCATAGTCCAGTCTTTGTCTGAAGAGTTGGCCTCGGGAATGTTTTTAGTTTTGAGCTAACAGAGAGTCCGGGGACCGTGTCTTCCTGGGTTCTTCCAGTCTCAGTCAAATCATTAAATCTGTTTTTTTTTTTTTACAAGAATTTGAGTTCTGCACCCCACTTTTCTCCTGCTCTGTCAGAGTCTCTCTGTTTTGTTCCCTGTCAGGGTGGTCATTGGTGGTGGCCAGGCACTATCTAGTTCTCCTGGTCTCAGGCTGATGAAGTCTCTGTTTTATGCAGCCATTTCTGTCTCTTGGATTAACACTTTCCTTGTACCTTTGGTGTTCTTCATTCTTCTTTGTTTCAGGTGGGTTGGGACCAATTGATGCATCTTAGATGGCCGCTTGCCAGCTTTTAAGACCCCAGACGCCACTCACCAAAGTAGGATACAGAACATTTTCTTAATAAGCTTTGTTATGCCAATTGACCTAGATGTCCACTGAAAGCATGGTCCCCAGACCCCCACCCCAGTTACTTTGTCCCTCAAAGTGTTTAGTTGTATTCAGGAAACCTCTTAGCTTTGGTTTAGTCCAGTTGTGCTGACTTTCCCTGTAGTGTGTGTTGTCCTTCCCTTCACCTAAGATAATTCTTGTCTACTATCTAGCTAGTGAATATTCCTCTCCCTCCCTCCCCACCCTAGTAACCGCCAAAGAATGTTTTCTTCTGTGTTTAAACCTTTTCTTGAGTTCTTATAATGGTAGTCTTATACAATAATTGTCCTTTTGTGACTGACTAAATTCACTCAGCATACTGCCTTCCAGATTCCTCCATGTTATAAGATGTTTCATGGATTTATCATTGTTCTTCATCATTGCGTAGTATTCCGTTGTGTGAGTATACCATAATTTGTTTATCCATTCGTCCGTTGATGGGCACGTAGGTTGTTTCCATCTTTTTGCTATCATGAACAGTGCTGCAATGAACAGTGCATATATCTATTCATGTGATGGCTCTTATTTCTCTAGGATATATTCCAAGGAGTGTGATTCCTGGATCATATGGTACTTCTATTTCTAGCTTTTTGAGGAAGTGCCAAATCGATTTCTAAAGTGGTTGTACCATTTTACATTCCCACCAACAGTGTATAAGTGTTCCAGTCTCTCCACAACCTCTCCAACATTTATTATTTTGTGTTTTTTGGATTAATGGTAGCCTTGTTGGGATGAGATGATATCTCATTGTAGTTTTGATTTGCATTTCTCTAATGGCTAATGATTGTGAACATTTCTTTATGTCTCTGTTAGCCACATAATGTCTTCTTTGGCAAAGTGCCTATTCATATCCTTTGCTCATTTTTGAATTGGGTTATTTGTCTTTTTGTTGTTGAGGTTTTGCTGTATCTTGTATCTTGTAGATTTTAGAGTTCAGACGCTGATGAGATTTGTTGTAGCGAAAATTTTTTTCCCAGTCTGTAGGTTGTCTTTTTACTCTTTTGGTGAAGACTTTTGGTGAGCATAAGTGTTTGCTTTTTAGGAGCTCCCAGTTATCTAGTTTCTCTTCTGGTGTTTGTGCATTGTTACTTATGGTTCGTATTCTGTTTATGTGATGTGTTAGAGCCCCTAGTGTTGTTCCTATTTTTTCTTCCATGATCTTTATTGTTTTCGATTTCATATTTAGGTTTTTGATCCATTTTGAGTTCGTTTTTGTGCATGGTGTGACGTATGGGTCTTGTTTCAGTTTTTTTGCAGATGGATATCCAGTTATGCCAGCACCATTTGTTAAAGAGACTGTCTTTTCCCCAATTAACAGACTTCTGGCCTTTGTCAAATATCAGCTGCTCATAGGTGGATGAATTTATGTCTGGATTCTCAGTTCTGTTCTATTGGTCTTTGTATCTGTTGTTGTACCAGTACCAGGCTGTTTTGACTACTGTGGCAGTATAATAGGTTCTAAAATCAGGTAGCATGAGGCTGCCCACTTTGTTCTTCTTCAGTAATGCTTTACTTATCCGAGGCCTCTTGCCTTTCCATATGAAGCTGGTGATTTGTTTCTCCATCTTCTTAAAAAAATGCCGTTGGAATTTGGATCAGGATTGCATTGTATCTGCAGATCACTTTTGGTAGAACTGACATTTTCACAGTGTTGAATCTTCCTATCCATGAGCAAGGTATGTTTTTCCACTTATGCGGGTCTCTTTTGGTTTCTTGCAGTAGTGTCTTGTAGTTTTCTATGTATAGGTCTTTTACATCTCTGGTTAGATTTATCCCTAAGCATTTTATCTTCTTGGGGACTATTGTAAATGGTATTGATTTGGTGATTTCCTCTTTGAAGTTCTCTTTGTTGGTGTAGAGGAATCCAACTGATTTTTGTATGTTTATCTTGTATCCTGATACTTTGCTGAAATCTTCTGTCAGTTCCAGTAGTTTTCTTGTGGATTTTTTTGGATTTTCTGTGTATAATACCATATTAATTGCAGATGGGATACTTTTACTTCTTCCTTAACAATTTGGATGCCCTTTATTTCTTTTTCTAGCCTAACTGCTCTGGCTAGGACCTCCAGCACAATGTTGAGTAAGAGTGGTGATAAAGGGCATCCTTGTCTGGTTCCCATTCTCAAGGGGAATGCTTCCAAACTCTCTCCATTTAAGATGATGTTGGCTGTTGGCTTTGTATAAATGCCCTTAATTATGTTGAGGAATTCTCCTTCTATTCCTATTTTGCTGAGAGTTTTTATCGTCAATGGGTGTTGGACTTTGTCAAATACCTTTTCTGCATCAATTGATAAGATCATGTGGTTCTTATCTTTTGTTTTACTAATGTGATGGAGTACATTGATTGTTTTTCTAATGTTGAACCATCCCTGCATACCTGGTATAAATCCCACTTGATCATGGTGAATTATTTTTTTGATATGTTGTGGAATTCTACCAGCTAGAATTTTGTTGAGGATTTTTGTTTCAATGTTCATAAGAGATTTTGGTCTGTAATTTTCTTTTTTTGTGGTGTCTTTACCTGGTTTTGTTATCAGGGTTATGCTGGCTTCATAGAATGAGTTTGGAAGTATTCCATGCTTTTCTATGATCTGAAATACCTCAGTAGTGGTGTTAGCTCTTCTCTGACTGGACCAGGGTTTTTTTCTGTTGGGAGTTTTTAAATTACGTTTTCAATCTCTTCTTTTGTAGGTTTATTTAGTTGTTCTACCTCTGTTTGTGTTAGTTTAGGTAGGTAGTGGGTGTCTAGAAATTTGTTCATTTCCTCTAGGTGTTCAAATTTGTTAGAGTACAGTTTTTCATAGTATTCTGTTATGATTCTTTTTAATTTCAGTTGGGTCTGTTGTGGTATCACCCATCTGATTTCTTATATGGGTTATTTGCTTCCTCTCCTGTTTTTCTTTTGTCAGTTTGGTCAATGGTTTATCAATTTTGTTGATCTTTTCAAAGAACAAGATTTTGGTCTTGTTAACTCTTTTCAATCGTTTTTCTATTCTCTATTTCATTTAATTCTGCTCTAATTCTTATTATTTCCTTTCTTCTGGTGTCCAAGGGCAACCGAGCTCTTAACCACTGTGCCACTAGGGCTCCATAATTTAGTTTAGACCCCTTTCAAATAGAACCTAAAAGAATGACTTTCCCTTCCAGGGGAACTAATGTGCCCATCTCTGGCTTAATTTAAGAGAGATCAGTTTACATTTCACCTTCTCAATTGTTTACAGAAATCCAGGCCTACAAAAATGTGCCCTTTAAAATGGCGAGGTTTGAGTACAGGTCATGTGGTTCCCAAGCATCTGCCTGAGGCGTGGGGAAATGAAACAAATGAGACCAAAAGCAAAAGAGGTTAAACTTAAAGTTAACAGGGGCCTTTAGAACCTTAGGAAGAGGAACAGAACAGTCTGCTGAGCATAACACTTATAGGGGACTTTGCCCCAATAGATTCCCAAACTGTACGGATCTGTTTTGAGCAGTAGGAGAAGAAAATGATTTAGGAAAGAAGTCACTGATTTTCAGTGCTTGTGATGGTGGCCCTTAGAACTTTAGTTTACTGTGGCTTTAAATGTGCTTAATGGTACTAAAATTTTTTTTCTTTTTAGGGCATAAAGTATTAAAGAATAAGTATTCACAGTCTCCCGTCCTTGCCTCTGATAAGGAGGAGGAGACTCATTACCCAGCCACTGGCCTTTGCAGTGACGGCTGGAGCTGTGAACAGAGCGGCAGAACTGAAGAACATGGGAGGAGATGGAGGTGCTGCAGAAGGAAGGCAGGAGGCCACCAGGGAGAAAACACCCTGGAGGGCAGAAGTGGGTGGGGTTGGGACACAGTTGAGAGGGCTGCATGGAGTCATGAAGAAGAATGGCTGTAGTCAGAGGGCACCTTTGGTGAGAGGCAGTGGTGTTATTAGGGTTGGTGTCACCCTGTGTGGTAACCCATGGTGTCACCTTTCACCCCGTGGACCTCTTCCCGTACCAAACCATACAGAATCATTAGTAATGATTTTTGTACTAATGTTACTCATAAATCGTAATTCCCATATATCACTCCTTCGCTTCTTTTAATTACTGCTTCATTCTTGACAAGGACCTTCCCCCAGAGCTGACAGAGAGAAGGCCTTCCCCTGGAGCTGGCACCCTGAATTCGGAGTTCTAGCCTCCTAAACTATGAGAGAATAAATTTCTCTTTGTTAAAGTCATCCACCTGCGGTATTTCTGTTATAACAACACTAGATAACTAAGACAGAATTTGTACCAGGAGTGGGGTGCTACTCTAACAAATACTTAAAATGAGGAAGCAGTTTTGAAACTGTGACTGGGTAGAGGTTGAAGAGTTTTAAAGTGCCTAATATAAAAGCCTAGATTGCCTTGAAGAGACTTTTGAAATTATGGACACGAAAGATAATTCTGGTGAGGGCTCAGAAGGAATTGAGGAGAGCTGTTACACTGGAGATAGTGCAGATGATGAGAAGCAGCAGCAGAGAAACGGCAGCAGCAGAGAAGTGGCAGCAGCAGAACCAGGAAACCAGCACCAGACAGCACTGGAGTCAACCTATGGAGTGAGAGAGCAGAGTGCCTTTGGCAGGAGGCTTCCTGGTGGAGTGGGGTGCCTCCAGGCACGTACTGGTAGAACTAGGCTTACCGACCCACAGAGCAGGAGAGCTGAGTGCCTTCCAGCCAAAGCTTATTGGCTGAGTGAGGTGCCTCCAGGCACTTATTGGTGGAGCTGAAGAGCTTTGAACACTTTCCCCAGCAAGGCAGATGCCAGCAGAGAGGCCTGAAGGGCCAAGTGGCCAAGGAACCAGGAAGCAGAAGCTAAAGAGACAAGGAACACAGGAAGCTGAGCTGCCTCAGTCTCAAAGGGTATGGCCATGACCTCTGGGGTCTCAAAGGGTGGAGTTGCCACTCAGATCAACTAGGAGAATGGGGCTGCCCAAAGCTGAGGGATCAGAGTTGCCGTCCCAGTGGGCCTGGAAGGCGGAGCTGAAGCCCAGGGCTGAGGGGCCTCCACTCAGGATCCGGAGATTGTGGCCAATACCTAGAGTCTGGAGGGCAGGGCTATTGTTGTAAATGGTCTCAGAGAACAGAGAATTATTTTTAAGCCTTGAAGGCTAATGTAATGTGTTCTGCTGACTTGCTTCGTGCCTGTTATCCCTTCTTTCCTTCCAAGTTCTCCCATTTGTAATAGAAGTGTCTAGCTTGTGCATGTTCTGCCATTTTACTTTGGAAGCAGAAAACTTGTATTCTAGATTTTGCAGATGAAGAGGAATTTTGGACTTGGAGTTGACTTAAGATTTTTGCTAAGATATGATGGGGTAAATGTGTTTGACATGTGGCAAGAACATGAATTTTGGGGGGCCAAAGGGTTGGATTGAACTGTGATCCCCAAAAATGTGTGTCAGCTTGGCTAGTCCATGATTCCCAGTATTGTGTAATTGTCCATCATTTTGTCATGTGATGTGATATTCCTATGTGTTGCAAATAGTACCTCCATGATATTAATGAGGCAGGATTAGAGGCAGTGTTATTAATGAGGCAGGACTCAATCTACAAGATCAGTTTGTGTCTTAAGCCAATTTCTTTTGAGATATAAAAGACAGCAGCAAGCAGAGAGACATGGAAACTTCATACCACCAAGAAACAAGAGCCAGGAGAAAGGCTTGTCCTTTGGACCCAGGGTCCCTGAGCAGAGAAGATCCTCCACCAAGGAAGATCGATGACAAGGACCTTCCCCCAGAGCTGACAGAGAGAAGCCTCTCCCTGGAGCTGGCACACTGAATTCGGACTTCTAGCCTCCTAAACTGTGAGAGAATAAACTCTTGCTTGTTAAAGCCATCCACTTGTGATATTTCTGTTATAGCAGCACTAGATAACTAAGACAATTCTCAAAAACGTTATTGATATAGGTTAGCAAATACTAATTACGATAATATTGTTGCTAAAACACCAGAAAATTTGACAAAATCGGCAACTATAAAAACACCGGCAGTAACGAAAACAGCAGTGCCTGTTCGTAGCATGTGCAGACTAAACCACCGAATCGAAGCGTCATTGTAATTGGGTACTAAAACAGCTCTGACTGGAGCACATTAGAAGGTTCAAAAAGTAAATTAGCATAGAATTTCAGCCTTGTAGGTATATTGATACATGTAAACTGGGCTTATAAAAAATGTTCTTGTTGTTAGAACTAACTACAGGGATATTTTTATAAAAAATAACAAATTTCTGCTGAAACACTGCACAAAAATTTTATAGACAGTCATTTTGGTGTCACCCCCTCCAACAGTGCCACCCAGTGTGGTGTGTACCCCCTGTAACACCCTAGTGACACCACCGGTGAGAAGGAGGTGTGGATGGCCAAGGAGGACTTTCAGGAGGTTCAGTTTTGTTCTCTAGGTGTGGCATAATACCCATTTCACACACCTTCAAGATACCTTCCATAAAAGGCTTCTGTTACTCTTTGAGACTTTTGGAGTCCAATTTGTGTTTATTTTGAATATGACTCCATGTGGAGAAAAGCCCCAAAGCAGGAGCTGGAAGGCTGAGTTTTGTTTGGGCTTTGCTAGTTTGCACCTAAGGAGCCCTGGTGGCAAAATGGTTAAGAGATCCGCTGCTAACCGAAACTGTTTCTTGGGAGAAAGACCTGGCGATCTACTCCTGTATAGATTACAGCCAAGGAAACCCTATGGGGCAGTTCTACTCTGTCACATGGGGTTACGATGAGTTGAAGATCAACTCGACAGCACACAACAACAGTTTGCACTTAATCTTATATTTTCTAGATGATTTTGACCTTAGTAGACGTTTATAGATCCTACAGTTTTGGTTTTCTTTCCTAATTAAGTTAATTTAGTTGTTAGAGTGTTTTGTTAATGGTGAATTCTTGTGTCTGCCTACAACGCTTTTCCCTGCAAAGTGCTTCCTAGGCCAATAGTGAGAATTTAAGGTTCCGATGACCCAAGAGCTCTAGGTGTGGCATTATACCCATTTCACACATCTTCAAGATATCTTCCGTAAAAGACTTTTGTTACTCTTTGAGACTTTTGGAATCCGATTTGTGTTTATTTTGAATATGACCTCATGGGGAGAAAAGACCCAAAGCAGGAGCTGAAAGACTGCTTTGAGTTCTATGTCTGAACGCTGGCCTGCTTTCCCCAACAACATTTTACAAGTACAGTAGAGACCATGATGTTGCCTCAGATCCACTATGACATTAAAGCCGCAAGTGTTAAAGTCATGGCCGTTTGTATTACTTCTAAACATGTCAGTTGTTAAAATATTGCAAGACTTCCAAAGTAGTTGATGAAAAGAAATTCTCTTCTTACTGAGACTACAGTAAGTCACCTAATAATCTTGCCCAACATGACCACAGAGGCATCTAGACAAGCTTTGTTAACTCACATTAGGGTCAATTGTATCTTTTTCTGTTTCCCACGTCCTGTCCTTTCATGCTTATTTTGTGGTCATGGGAGATGGCATCTGAGAAGAGAGATGTTTGAATTATGATGAGAAAACAGCAGAGACTTCCCTGGAGTAGTAGTAAATGCCATATGGTAATTATTAACTACCAGTTGCGATTGAGTCAGTTCTGACGCATGGTGACCACATGTGTATCAGAGTAGAACTGTGCTCCATAGGGTTTTCTTTCTTTCTTTTTTTTAAATTGTGCTTTAGGTGAAATTTTACAACTCAAGTTAATTTATCATTCAAAAATTTATATACATATTGTTTTGTGACACTGGTTGCAATTCTCATAGGTTTTCAGTGACTGGTTTTTGAAGTAGATCACCAGCTCTTTCTTCTGAGGTGCCTCTGGGTGGACTCGAATTGCCAATAGTTCAGTTAGAAGCCAGGCATGTTAACTGTTTGCACCTTCCAGGGAGTCCTATAATGATAATAATGAGAGCTTAATATATACATGTGCATATATTGTATGTGTTTATACGTATATATATTATACAGACACACACAAATACCTGTACATATATAGTATCACTGACTCTTTCAACAACCCTAGAAAGAAGGACTATCTAAATATTGCAAATGAGCAAATAGAGGCTGAGAGAAATTAAACAATTTACCTAAGATCATACAGCTAGTAAGTGGCAGGGCTGAGATGTGAACCACTCTTTCTCTGCTCCCCAATTCTTAACCCTTACGCCACAGAATCCATTTTAATTGAGAGTAGGGCAGAGAGGTCTGAGTCCTAGTCATAGCTGGTTGTTCATAGGCAAGTCAGTTCCTGTTTTCTCAGGTGTATATAAAGTGAAACCTGGATGTAATCTCTGAAGTCCCTTCCAGCTGCATGAGTCTGTGATTCAAGTATTTTCTGGACGAGTGCTGGTCTTTATAGCAGGAGGGGAGGCGTTCTGGAATGGAATAGGTCACAGTCTAACAGGAGAGAGAAGAACAAGAATAAATAAGATTATAATGCCCATGGCATGTAGTATGCAAGGGCGATGCTTGAAATAGTAACTTGCTTGGTAATATAAATTAAAATATAAAATAATATAAAACTAAATTTTAAGATTTCTTTTATTCAATATACCATGTATTTCTAAAAATTACTTGCCAAATGGTTTAAGCTGTGGCACATATCATTCATCAAATCATTCTAATTTCCAATTCATTTGCTGAGTTTGAGATTTTGTTGATATCTCCTTTCCATGCAACTGTTACTGGCTGAATGATGCGGGTGGTCAGGAGTGCTGGCGATGAGTGAGGGAACGGGGAACATACCCACATGCCAAGAGTTCTCATATCGCCTTGACCCCAAAGGCAGGGACAGAGGTGCGGCCTGCCTCATCAAGGCTGGGCCCCTCCAGGGTAGTAGGTGGATCTCGCACACCTTGTTCCCACCATCACTGTTCACCACACTCAGTAGCTGCACAGCGCCGTCCACACACATATGTGCATTGCTCCCAGGCCCCATTACTTGCCTCTGTGGCTAGAGATGGGCAGGGTTATTAGTTGACTTAATGTAGTATCAATAAGTAGAGAATTTCTCTTCACCAACTACTCCGGAAGAGTTGCGGTACTTTAACATACATGGTGTGGTGAATTGAATTATTGGTCTCAGTTCTTCACTTCCTGCCGCTGCCATGTGACCTTGCCATGTACTAGAGAAGGAGAAAGACATTTCCCCCTTCTGCTGATGTTGGGATTGGCCATGGGACTTATTTTGGCTGATGGAATGCAGGCGAAGTAGCAGTTTGCCAGGACTTTCTGAAAAGAGCACGTTCCTGAACACCGCTGTCCCTTCAGCCTGAGCATCAGAAAGGAAAGGTGGAGTAGGCAGAAACTGACCTGAAGCTGGAGTCAGATGTAGGTCTACAGTCCAATCAGCAACAAAATAAATGCTTGCTCTTGTAAGCCACTGCATTTTGGAAAGTTTTGCGATGCAGAAGTATTGCAGTAATAGCTGTCTGATACACCAGGGTAACCTGGTGCATGTCAGCATAAGTAAGCACTGACTTAGATACTGAATGAATGACAGTTGTTATTTTGACTGCCTGAGAAAGCATCAGGGAGGAGGTGGACTTTCAGGGATGGAGAGAATTTGGTGAGGCAGATAGAAGGGGGAAAATGCAGGAGCAGAGACTCAGGGCAGAGATGTTCAAAGGCTACACAAAACGTGTGATGTAATCCCTCCATCTTTCCTCTAAGACCTTCAGTCTAATCTACATTGTTTTCTGCTAGTTTTGTGCCAGTGGATTCTTTTGGGAAAGCTTGGAGTAGAGATTGAGGGAACAGCTCATAGAGTGTAGAAGAATATACTTAAAATATTAACAGCGATTATTTTTGGGCAATAGTAATTTGACTTTTTTCCTTTTATTTCTTTGTTGTCTGTTTAAAACGTATTAATTTGTATGTGGACTCATGGGTGGTTCAGTGGTAGAATCTTCGATTTCCATTCAGGAGACCTGGGTTTGATTCCTGGCCAATGCACCTCATGTGCAGCTACCACTCTTCCGTAAATGGAGGCTTGGCGTGTTGCTATCATACTGAACAGGTTTCAGCGGAGCTTCCAGACACAGACAGACTAGGAAGAAAGGCCTGGCAATATACTTCTGAAAGTCAGCCAATGAAAACTCACAATGGTCTGATCTGCAACTGATCAGGGGGATGGCACAAGACCCAGCAGAGTTTTGTTCCATTGGGAATGGGGTTGCTATGAGTTGGGGGCTGACTCCACAGCAGCTAACAATAACAATTTATACATAAACAAAAGCCTTTGCTTTGCTGGGGCAAATTCAAAAGAATTAATGAGGAACTCCTGAGACTATGGCCCCCTGGACACCCTGCTGCTAACTCAGAATTGAAGCCACTCCTGAAGCCCACTTTTCAGACAAAGAGTAGACAGGCCAAGAAAATGAACAATAACACATGTGAGGAACGTACTTTTTAGTTCAATCAAAGATACGAGACCAAATGGGTAGCTCCTACCCAAAAACAAAATGAGAAGGCAGGAAGGGACAGGAAAACTGGATAGTTATGGGGATCCCGGGGTATAAAGGGGGAGAGTGCTGTCACATTGCAGGGATTGCAACTGATGTCACAAAACAATATGTGTCTAAATTTTTGAATGAGAAACTAACTTGAGCTGTAAATTTTCATGTAAAGCACAGTAAAATTAAAAAAAAAAAAGAAAATAATAATAAAAAAGAAAATCCTAGGGAGACATGACAACTAAATGCAATACAGGATTCTGGATGGAATCCTGGAACAGAAAAATGACATTAGGTAAAAACTAAGGAAATCTGAATAAACTTTGGGATTTAGTTAATAATAATATATCTGTGTTGGTTCATTAATTGCAACAAATTTCCATACTAATAAAGATGTTAGGAATAGGAAAAACTGGGTGCAAGGTATATGGGCATTCTATATTTGCAATTTTTCTTAACTGTACAACTGTTATAAAAAATAAAATTTATTTTAAAAAATTAAAAAAAAAAAAAAAAAAAGAAAAGACCTGATGAGCTACTTTTGGATCTTCCCTTGAGGCATGGGGTTCTCCAGGGTATTCCTTCCCCATAGGGCAGGGGCAGGTGGATGGCTTCAGCACTGGTCCTCCACATCGGTGGGCATAGATAGGTATAGACGCCTTTTCAGAAATCATTATAGAACAGCCTGTTTGTGATGCTCTGATGAAGTCTGGAATCTGTGGGATTTGGATCCATGCCAGATTCATAGTTTTTCATTTTTTTATCCTTCAACTCTATCTTAGAGAATAGACTTGAAAGGGAGAAAGACAAGATCTAACACGTATTGAATTTTTCCTTATGCTGTTTCATTTATTTTTCACAATTGACCTTTTATAACAGTTGAGAAAATTAAGGTTCAGAGAGGTTAATGACTTTGAGAAAGTCACACTGTAGAGCTGGGATTATCCAGCATCAGTCTGGATAAAAAAAAGTTTTTTTTTTTTTCTTTAATTCCAAGGGGGGTGGGTATTTTTCTTACAGAAAATATCTATCAGCCACTATTTTTCTCTTCTGAGCAAGAAATAAGAGGAAAGAGACAAAAACTGTAGTTTGAGGGAATGAGGCTAAAAAGAAAAAAAAAATCCTTGACAGTAATGTGAAACTCATGATATCAGAATTGGCTACCACATATTTCAACAGGCTGAGCTTTTACCTAAAGGTGACCTTATCTACCAACTGCCTGAAAGGTTAGGCCATAGACAAGATGATCTTCACAGTTCCTGGAAAGCTGTGTTTCTCAAAGAATGCTCAGAGACTTCATATATCAAAATCACCTGGGGTGCTTGAATTGGGGATTTGCATTTTTAACAAGTTTCTTTTATCACTCATGTTTTAATCAGGAAAACAGCAATGGAGAGGGAGTGCATGCAAGGAATCAGTTGCTAAATCAGTTATCTATTGCTGTGTAACAAACACCCGAAAACTTTGTTGTTGTTGTTTGTTGCCATGGATTTGGCTCTAACTCATGATGACCCCAAGCACAACATAAGGAAACATTGCCTGGGCCTGTATTGTCTTCATGATCATTGCTATGCTTGAGCCCATTGTGTGGCCACTGTGTATTTTGAGTGTCTTCCAACCTAGGGGGCTTATCTTCCAGCGCTGTATTGGACAATATTATTTTGTGACTCATAGGGTTTTCAGTTTTCAGAACTAGTCTGTCTTAGTCTGGAAGCTCCCCTGAAACCTGTCCACCATGGATGATTCTACTGGCATTTGAAATACCAGTGGCATAGCTTCCAGCATCATAGCAACATGCGAAACCACCACAGTATGACAAACGGACAGATGGGTGGTGGACTCTAAAACTAGTAGCTTAAAAGAACAACGATTTATTACTCTCAAGAGTTTACTTATCAGCTACATTGTTTATCTGTTCTTGACTGGGCTCCTTCTTGTGTCTGTGGTGGGTTTCAAGTGGCTCTGATTCTGGAGTTTGGCTGATTATCAGCTGGGACACTTTGGTTCTCCTCCATGAGGTCCTTCATCCTCCAGCAAGTTAACTTGGGCAGCTAACCATGGTGGCTCAGTAGGATTCCCAGGGGAAGAATGGAAGCATGCAAGCTCTCTTTAGGTTTGGAATCAGAACGGGCACAATGTTGCTTTCCTTGCAATAGTTTGGCCAAAGCAAGTCATAAAGCCACCCCAGATTCAATAGGTGGAGAAATAGACTCCACCTTTTGCTGGGAGTAGCTGTAAAGTCACATTGCAAAGGGGTGTAGTTAGAGGGGAGGGATAACTTGGGACCATTTTTTGCCAAGAGCCTATCATAGTTATAAAGGTATTAGAAGGGCTGGAGGACTAGAAGGAAGAAAACTAGCTGCTGTCACGTCGACTCTGACTCATGGGAACCCCATTTGTGCCAGAGGAAAACTGGGCTCCATAGGGTTGTCGACTGCTGATTTTTCAGAAGTAGATCACCAGGTCTTTCTTCTGAAGCACCTCTGGGTGGACTCAAACCTCCAACCTTTCAGTTAGTAGCTGAGCACGTTAACCATTTGCACCACCCAGGATTCTAAAAGGAAGAAATGGTATGCTAAAGGACTGAAAGGAAAAGGGGGGCCACTTGGATGAGGAGGCTGTTGGTCTGGAGCCCAAATGCTGGCTGGCCATGTGGGCAGTGCCGAGAGCCCTGAAGGAGGAGGTGCCGTGCAGCTGCTGCTGGCATTGCTGGAGAGACATCACCACTGCTGAGTCTAGAACATGATGACTTCTCCTTCTGGTCTGCCAGTGACTCACACAGGATGAACCTAACCAAAAGCCCTTGGCAAGAGAATCTGGGAAATGCCTCTTGCAGACTTCTAGCCTTGGCAGTATAGACCAGGGTGCAGAAGGGGAGTGTGCGGCACAGAGACAACAGGAAAACAACAGCCATACCCTGTGGGGTTCTTATTATATTAAAATCTTGAGACCTATTGTTCTAGTGGAGCCCTGGTAGAGCAGTGGTTAAGAGCTTGGCTGCTAACCACAAGGTTGGCAGTTCAAATCCACCAGTGGCTCCTTGGAAACCCTATGGGGAGGTTCTACTCGTTCTATAGGGTTGCTATGAGTCAGAATTGACTTGAAGGCAACGGGTTTGGTTTTTTTTTTTAATTGCTCTAATATGCTGTGATTCTAAGGGAGTTGTGACATATCATCCCCATTCCAAAGATGAACACTGGCTGGGTTTACTGGGAGTTGGTGAAGAATCCCCAGGGAATTACCGTTGCTGATTTTGAACTGTGGCTTGGCTGGAGTTAGGGGCATGGACTACGTCACTAGTTTGAATGGGCATGAAAGTCAGATTTCAGTCCCATTCATCATGTTATGAAAGGAGATTATCTGTATGGAGAAACAAGAGGTATAAAAATATTGATATTTGCCATGGGAATGTGCTGATTGGCTAATATAGCCTTAGCCATCAGCACAGAGAGTATTTGCACGCAGGTGAATGTGACTTGGGTGTAGAAAGACCGACAAACAGAATGAAAAGATGCAAGGATATTAATCAAATGAAATGATTAAGCAAAAATAAGTCTGTTAAAGGGCTGTAAAAAGACATAACTCTGGATTCTTTAATGGGGAGAAGACATTTACAGACATATTTACTGTTAGAGGAACCCAGTAGCTGCCCCTACGAGTCAGGTAATTGATAATCCCAGCTGTGTCCCAAAAGATGGGCTAAGGGGCGAGAAGACAGAAGGAGGATAACAAATAGTAGAAGGATGATTCTGCTACAGGGGAGTTTATAAAAATTCTATATTGAACACCTCAGAAGCTTATTAATAGATCTAAAGACATTTAAATATGCAATGGACTGATCTGGCATGAATGTGTTTTAAATATGCGTTACTTTCCTACAGGAACTATTTAACAGCATTTATTTATACTGGGGCTTAATCAGTTAGTGTTTAAAATTGGCCTGCAAATGTGGAAAAACATAACCACATCCTTTTAGCGCATCTAATCCTTTTCTGTCATTTTGCAAATAAAGAAATTGGGGCCCAGGGAGGTGAAGTGACTTGTCTGAGGTCACACAGCTGGCAAAAGACAGACTCAAGCTTAGAACTCAGGCTTCACATGATTCCTAGTCCAGTGGGTTTTATTCCCGTCTTTATCATAATTTGTACCTTACATTTCTAACAGAAGAGGGCAGTGGTGGTTCCGTGGTAGTATTCTCACCTTCCATGTGGGAGCCCTTGTAGTACAGTGATTAAGAGTTTGGCTGCTAACCAAAAGGTCGGCAGTTCAAATCCACCAGCCGCAACTTAGAAACCCTATGGGCAGTGCTACTCTGCCCTATAGGGTGGCTATGAGTCATAATCAACTTGATGGTGACAGGTTTTTCTTTTTTTTTAAATGTGGAAGACCCAGTTCAATTCCTGGCCAGTGCACGCCACTGCTCATCGGTCAATAGAGATTGCGCTTTGCTATGCTGCTGAACAGGTTCCAGTGGAGCTTCCAGACTAAGACAGACTAGGAAGTAAGGTATGGCGATTTACTTCTGAAAAAGTCAGCCAGTGAAACCCTATGGATCACAACAGCCCTATCCTGTTGAACTGAGTCGGGGCTGACTACGGCTGCTAACAATAACAATTTTAACAGAGGCCAGACATGTATCTAAATGAAACTTGAAGACAATATTTTCTAAATTCATCGTAATCACTCATGGGTACTTTTTCAAAATAGACTTGCCAGAGACCTAACTCAGAACTTCAGAGGCAGAATTCTGGGATGGGGGAATAGAATCTTAGGAGTGTTCATTGCGGAAAAACCAACAAACAAAAAACTTCCCTGTGTGTCTTAGTTATCTAGTGCTGCTATAATAGAAATACTACAAGTAGATGGCTTTAACAAACAGAAATTTATTTTTTCACAGTTTAGGAGGCTAAACCAAAACAAAATCCAAACTTGTTGCCGTTGAGTCTATTCTAACTGATAGTGACCCTATAGAACCGAGTAGAACTGCCCCATAGGGTTTCCAAGGAGCAGCTGGTAGATTTGAACTGCCGACCTTTTGGTTAGCAGTCATAGCTCACCATAGCTCTTAACCACTGCACCACCAAGGCTGAGAGTCTGAATTCAGTGTGCCGGCTCTAGGGGAAGGCTTTCTCTCTCTGTCTACTCTGGAAGAAGGTCCTTGTCTCTTCAGCTTCTGCTTCCTGATTCCTTGGAGATCTCTATATGGCTTGGCATCAATCTTCCCCCATCTCTGCTTGCTTAATCTGCTCATTTTACATCTTGTAAAAGACTGACTCAAGAAACATCCTACATTAATCCTGCCTCATAGACATAACAAAGAACCCATTCCCAAATGGGATTATAACCACAGGCAAAGAGGTTAGATTTACAACACATATTTTTAGGAGACATGATTCAATCCATATCACTATGCAATTCTGATGTGTTACTCTCCTTTTCCCTTGCCCAGCCCTGTGCTGAGAATATGGTTTTAGGCATTTGGCTGACAGAAGAGATAATTCTTTCCAGGTTCTTACATATTTCCAGTTAGGTAAGTCTGTTGCCTGAAACTCTTCCTCTACTTACTTTCTGAGAAGCTCATGTGCTGTACACATTGTTTCAGAGATTTCCATGGGTCTATCCTTCTCTGTACTGAAGGTAACAGCCACTGAAGGTACAGCATTAACCATCATCGGGCTGGTTCCTCCAAGTATCTGCAGCCCAGGAAAGTGTGGGACGATGTCCAGTTAGGCCACCTCAAGTATTAATCCCAGGGACTAGGCTGTCGGGTGCTTACTCAATAGTGAGTATAAGTTATAATCAGGGAGGGCAGCCAGCTCCATGGATAAGTAAGTGACCTTGTCTGTCTTGTCCAGCACTCTGTCTGCTGCTCCTGGAACAGTACCTAGTACATAATAGGTGCTTAATAAGTATTTGTTGATTGAATGAATGAAAGGGAACCCCTTCTTCTTGGGTGCTAGCTGTGAAACATCTGTATTTAATGTCTCTTGAGTCACTTCTTTCTAGAAGTGTGGCCAGATTCTCAGTGTAGTTCGGATTCATTCATCCAGAAAATCTCCACAGGGCCTAATGTATGATGATAAATCATAACCCCCCTAGGTGTTCAGAATCAATTTCACACCTCATCTGTTATCATGAGCAGAAAGTGTGAGAAAGACTCCTCACTGTGGTAATACATCAGCTCACAAAAATCAAAAACACCTGAAGATCAGAAAAGGGAACCCTGTCGTAGTCCATGGTGCTTAATCAGCTACCTAGACACTGATGGATTTCAGGGGATATTTACATTTGAATCATTGCATCCAGAATGTCTCGAGCAGAACTCATAGTTTATGGGCAGCATGGAAGCAATTAAAAAAAAATCATTTCTCATTATCTGTGCTCAGGAACTAGGTCTCTTTTTGTAGAAATATTTTCTAAGTAGAAAAATAAGAACAGAACCGGGGATAAAGCAGTATTTAGTGTAGTGAAAGTGCTGGGCTGCCTATACCCTCACTGTGTCCATGGCAGACATCACTAACTGATCGCAGTATATTTTCCTGCTGTGCCTGGTGCAGCCTTATTGCTTCCCAACACAAGGCTCTAGGAAGCCACAGCAGATAGATCGGAGTTGGCATGTTAAACTGAAACTCATTGGCCATTGCTGACCTAGAGTTTGTCTTTGACTATTATTTCTCTGGAGTGCCTGGGTGGTGCCAATGGTTAAGGTGCTTGGCTGCTGACTGAAAGGTAGGCGGTTTGAGTCCACCCAGAGGTGGCTTGGAAGAGAAACCTGGTGATCCACTTCTGAAAAATCAGCTAGTGCAAACACTGTGGAGCACAGTTCTACTCTGACACGCATGAGGTCGCCGTAAGTCAGAATTAACTCAATGGCAATTTTTTTTTAAATTAAAAAAAATGTCTCTGGAAAGCTAATATTTGTAGGTAATAAGAGAGGATGAGGACAAAAGCAAATGAAATACCATAGGCTTGAAAGTGGTCTTGATTAGGCTAGCTGTTTCACTCCCTTCTTTCTGGGCAGGATAATATTCAATGTAAGGAGCCCTGGTGGTGAAGTGGTTAAACAGTTGACTGCTAACCTGAAAGGTCAGCAGTTTGAACCCAGCAACCACTCCGTAGGAGAAAGATGTGGCAGTCTGCTTCCATAAAGATTACAGCCTTGGAAACCCTATGGGGCAGGTCTACTCTGTTCTGTAGGGTTGCTATGAGTCAGAATTGACTTGACAGCAATAGGTTTGGTTGGTCTTCAGTGGGTTTATGCTAAAGGTGATTTCCTCAATGGCAGTGTTTCACCAACTGAAACTTTGGGGCTAAGCTTCAGAATCACTTGGAGGAGCTTGATGATCATGCAACTACTTGTAGGTCACTCAAGATAGAACCAGAACCTCCTGGTTTGAAGCCTAGGACAAATGCTTTGGAACAAGTATCCCAGGTATGTCTTAAACCAACCAACCAGTTGCCTACGAGTTGATTCCAACTCATGGTGACCCCACATGTGCCAGAGTAGAACTGTCTGTGTAGCGTTTCCAATGGCTGCTTTTTCAGAAGTAGATGGCCAGGCCTTTCTTCTGAGGTGCCTCTGTCTGAGTGACCCTCCAACCTTTTCAGTTAGCAGCTGAGTGTGTTAACCATTTGTACCACTCAGGGACTCCCAGGTGTGTCTAAAGTTGGAGAATCATTGCTCTTTGGAGACCTGGATTCTAGTTCCAACTCTGGCACTCGCTGCTTGAACTTGGCATGTCACTTACCTAAGCCTCAGTTTCCTTATCCTAAGAAGGACTGATAACATCTGTACTGTCTCTCTCCTAGGGCGGTCATGAGGCTCACTTGACATGAATATACCTGAGATTGCTTTGAAAAGAAGTGCTGTAAACATGGGTAAACTGTTGTCTACCTGTTACACCTGGTAGGCTTTGGGGGACTGGAGTGGGTTTTATAAAATTTATAATAACTTTACCAGGAGTCGGTGATCTACTAAAAACCAGAATGACATAAGAGAAAAACCAAAATAATTCTGTTGCTACAAAACAACTAGGCAAGAGCCCAGAGCAGTAGTTATCAACTCTAGTTACGAAGAATCATCATCTGCAGGAGCTTTTAAAACTACTTAAGCTAGTGATCCATCCAAGATGGGGTTCTTTATTATTATTTTTTTTTCCGAATTCCAACTCCTAGTGATCCTATAGGACGGAGCAAAACTGCCCCATAAGGTTTTCAAGGCTGTAAATGTTTTTTTTTTTTTTAATTTTTTGTATTGTACATTAGATGAAGGTTTACAGAACAAATAGTTTCTGATTAAACAGTACACATACTGTTTTATAACATTTTATAACAACTCTATGACATATCAACACTCTCCCTTCTCGACCTTGGGTACCCTAATACCAGCTTTCCGGTCTTCTCCTGCCTTCTAGTCCTTGTCCCTGGGCCGTTGTGCCCCTTTAGTCTCATTTTGTTTTATGGGCCTGTCCAATCTTTGGCTGAAGTGTGAATCTCAGGAGTGACTTCGTTACTGAGCTAAAAGGGTATCTGGGGGCCATACTCTTGAGGTTTCTCCAGTCTCTGTCAGACCAGTAAGTCTGGTCTTTCTTGAGTTAGAGTTTTGTTCTACATCCTTCTCCAGCTCTGTTCAGGACCCTCTGTTGTGATCCCTGTCAGAGCAGTCTGTGGTAGTAGCCGGGCACCATCTAGTTGTACTGGACTCAGTCTGGTGGAGGCCGTGGTAGTTGTGGTCCATTAGTCCCAAGATGGGGTTCTTTTAACTTTACCTAAAAGGTTAAGGCAGCCCTAGTGCCGCAGTGGTTGAGAGCTTGGCTGCTAACCAAAAGGTCGGCAGTTTGAATCCACCAGCCACTCTTGGAAGTTCAACTTTGTCCTATAGGGTCGCTATGAGTTCGAATTGATTTGACAGCAACAGGTTAAAAGGTTAAGATTGACACAAAAGCTTTACCTATGAGTCCAGGAAGTGGGACTTTGGTCTTGGTAGCTCTTGTGGGTGAGGTCAGAGCTATTTCTGTCCTTTCTGAGGAATGGTGCCCTGTTTGTTCTTCAAGCCTATCAGCATCTTAGTATTCTTCCTTAACAGACATCTTGTTAGTTGGTTAGCCCCCAAAAGCTCGGGATGGGACTGCCTCATTCACCTCTGGATCCTGAGTGAGCTAGCACAGTTCCTGATCTACAGAAGGGCTTAAATGTTTGCTTAACAAATGAGTGCACGAGAGCTACTCAAGTGCTGAGCCTAACTGGAGCAGATTAAATCTAGGTTTCCTTGAAGCAAAGAGATAATGCACATAAAGTTCCCGGCATTTACCTGTGGTTGATGCTCAGCTTATGGTTGTGGTGGTTGTTTTTGAACACTGTGGAGACACCAAGGTGGGTAGGACTTCAGTGAGTTTATGGTCTAAGATACAGGCTGGTAAACTATGATACACTGCCTGTTTTTGTAAATAAAGTTTTATTGGAAAACAGCCATGCTCATTAATTCATGTATTGTCTATGACTGTGTTTGCCCTATAAAGGCAAAGTTAAGTAGTAGCTATAGAGACTGGATGGCCTGCAAAACCTACAATATTTACCATCTGGCTCTTTACAGAAAAAGTTTGATGACTCCTGGTCTAAGGGTATAGATTCAATATGTGTATGTGTGCTGGGTATTTTCCCTTTGCCCATTTAGATCAACTTTCCACCCCTTACACTTCATTCTGAACATCAGGTGGCTGGTCTATATGGTAGGGTTTAGGCAGTAGTTCTTAAAGTGTGGTCCTAGGCTCAACATCACACCAGCATCACCTGTGGTCCTAGGCTCAGCATCACACCAGCATCACCTGTGGTCCTAGGCTGAGCATCACACCAACATCATCTGTGGTCTTAGGATCAGCATCATCTGTGGTGAATTCTTAGGTCCTAACTCAGACTCACTGAGTCAGAAACTCCGGGGTGGGGCTCAGCAATCTTTATTTTAACAGCCCTCCTGGGGGTGCTGCTGTATGTTAAAGTTTGTACTCCCTTGCAGCTTCCTGGTTGTGCTCTGTAATGGGGAGTATCAGCAAAAGATGGGAGGAAGAGAGGAAAGACAGCAGGTTGAGGTATTTATTCCCTGTGGGGTTATTTCATTTCTCAACTGAACATCTCAGCTCTTGTAAGGTGGTCCTCTCCATTCTGCCTTCTCTGTATTGGATTCCATTAACCACAACTGTTCCCTCCCCAACCCTTTTACAGAAGTTGTTATAGTCTGTTACTACACTGGGGGTTCGCACTAGCACTGTGCTTCCCTGTAACCTTCTCATCCCTTTGTAAGTAGTCCCTTTATTAAGTGCTTCTCAAATACTCCGATTTGAATGTGTTTCTTGCTAGGACCTTGACCAGTGCAACATATAAAACGGTATTTTTAATGTGCTTTGGGAACCAGAGGACAGAAAATCTCTACAAGAGTTCGTTGGAGGTTGGAGTGTTCAGAAGAGGCTCCAGAGAAAATATGACCTCATCTGGTCTTTTAAAGACAGGTAATATACACCTGAAGTCCTTGGGTGGTGCAAATGGTTAAAGCACTCAGTTGCTAACCAAAAAGTTGGAGGTTTGAGTCCACACAGAGACACCTCAGAAGAAAGTCCTGACAATCTACTTCTGAAAAATTAGCCATTGAAAAACCTGTGGAGCACAGTTCTACTCCTACACACGTGGAGATGCCATAGGTTGGAAGTGACTCTATGGCGACTGGCTTTTTTAGATCCACGACTAATGAAGCCCAAAAGGTGAAAAGTGAGTGAGCAAACAGTGCCTGCCTCCTGTCAGTCGGACGGCCCCTTCTTGAAAACCTCACAACCCCTCCTCCATCCACAGTCTTGTATGAAAAGTCACAAATAATTCTCCCAGAACCTGCCTCCTTGCTGCCCCAGTATTTGTGACCTGCTGGCCTGTTAATTTTCGTTAGGGAGTCAGAGACCTAGTGATAACCACTGTCGTGTGGGCTCCTTTGCTGTTCAATGCAGGCTAATAAACCATGATCTGCAATCCTAATGATCCCTGCTGCCTGCACCAAAACGCAAGGGCAAAGATTACTCCGGTCTGAATTTGATTTGAAAAGGCTGAAAGAACCGGCTTTGAGTGCGCAGTGGAAATGCCAGTTGAATATTAATTATAGCAGCGCTGCTGGCTTCTGGAAGGTGCAATGGAGACAGGTGAGCGAATGTGGGCTGCTTCTGCATGTGGAATCGCGAAGTATGGCTTCAAGCAGAGACTGGGGAGACTTGGGTGGCTCTCTGTGGCTCTCCTGGTGTTCAGAGAGGTCTTTCTGGTCTTCTAATTTGCTGTTCTTATTCTCAGAATCACCAGGATGACTCGGCCGGGAGCCATCTTAGGGGCAGGTTTTAATTAGTGACTTGGGGATTCAGAAAGAGGTGGCGAAGTAGATGGGGATTCCAGATCCTCTTTGCCCCACTAATTATTTCCCACATTCCAGGACTGGAATGCTCACGTCTCCAGTAATCTGGTCACATAATTACGATAAGTCTGCTTTATACAGTAGGTGTCTGCAAGCAAACACAGAGAGCGTGAGTCTCATGGACAGGGGCAGGGATAGAGACTTGCTTTATGGACAAACTGAGCCATAGGCAAGAGATGATTTCCATATATCTCAACCCCTGGCAAACTTCTAAATCACGTAGACTGCGTAATTTCCTACAGATCTAACTGCCCAATAGATTGTGTGACTAATTTGTTTCTTTCCTCTTAACATGGGAGCCTCCTGGTAGGCTGTATGTTTTGGTGCAATTATGTCGGCCCCGGGCCAAGGCCATTTGAGACACCTGAGCAGTGTGCTAACTGTCCTGAAGTATGCTGCCTGGTGTGTGCCTCATTGCTGTAGTGGTTTTAATGGGGACTTATAATTAAAAATAAGAGAGTCAGGGCTGGGCTCTTTGAAAGCCACTCAAGCAAGCTGCCTTTGGTGGGAACCAGCCGGGCTGGGAATGAACACGCCTCTGGTTTGGCTTGTCTATGAGGTGTGGCTCCAGTGGCTGTGGGAGCTGCAATTATTGCTAGGCCAATGTCAACGTGTCTTCCAGGGTGCCAATCCTTCTTCCAGGCTCAGTGTCAGTGTTTGGAGGTATGCCTGTGGAGAAGCTGGGGAAGGAAGGGAGGCTTGTTAACAGTGTATCCTTGGTAAACTACTTAAGTTTTTTGAGCCTCAGTTTGCTCGCCAGTATAATGGGGATAACAATACCAATTACAATTTTGATGGTGTTCTGGTGGCATCATGGGCATAGAACTCAGGAATTTCTACATCAATTTTTTCCCCTCTGTGGGACCCATCTTCCCACCCCCCTACTTCTCTGCCTTGTGATTAGTACCACAAGCAACATTACCGGGATGGAAACAAAAATAATTTATAACTGAGCCCAATAGCCCAAAGTAGAAGAGAGAAAAGGAAGCAAAAGAGAGGTTGCCTTCTGGGTGGGGGGAGTCTCAGCCTAGGTGTGCTGGCTAGCATCACTGCAAGACAGAAGAATCTAGAACATGGCTGGAGCCTTTAAAGGCATAGTCATCAGGCTCTTAAGAACAACTGATTTTCCTGGAACTTTGACCATTGGATCATCATCTTGACTTCGCCTTCGGGGAAAGAGAAGAAGGGGAGGAGGCCTTCTTGGTATGGAGAGAGGCAGGGGAACTGTCTCTCCCCACCTTTGCCTCCTAGACTTGTGGTCAGCACTAGACGGGAGAACAATGAGTCAATTCACCACTATCCTTGGCCAAGGCAGGGTGCTAGCCTTGGGAAGTCCTAAGTTGAATCATTCACTACTTCTGACTTCAGGTTCCGGTATTGTAGCAGGAGAGAGAAAATACAGACATAAGTGACAAGAGGTGAGCCTGTATTGAGTTCCACAAGTGACGTGTGAAGAGCTTTGGGAGTTCAGTGACTAGGGATAGCTTTCTGGAGGAAGTGTTCTTAGAGATCTGAATTTGAGATTTGAGCTTTGAGTAGGCATTCTAATTAGAGGAAATGGCTCTAGCAAAAACACAGAGGTTAGAAGTATAAAATGTGTTTAGAATGGCAAGTAGTTTGTATAGGGTTCCTGCTAGGTCCTTTTAGAATATTCTGCTAATGTCCCTTGTAGTACTAGGCTTTGAGCCTGGTGAAGAAGGTCAGGTTTAGGAGACAGGGGCCCAGTGAACACCTGGTTCAGGAATTGGGAGCATAAATAGAGCAGGCAACAGTTTGCTTATATCCTTGGGAATTCTCTTAATATTCTTCAGGTTCCTTCCCTACCACCTGCCTATCCTCCCCCATCCCCCAATCTATATTTGTGATTTGCTAATGCTTAGCCAGTCAGCAGGTTTTCAATTGACTTACTAGTGGCTTTAATTATCCTTTTCAAGAGCTGGATCAGTCTGGCTTTTAACACATCTACTAAAAAAAGGATTTCTTATTGGGAGCTTGAGTGAAGACTTGAAGGGCATTTAGGAGTGAACTGAGTACGTGATCTCACAGATGAGAATCAGGAATTCTGAAAAAAATGGAGCCTTTAGAAGTCCTCTAGGCTCCTAAGTTTACAAACGGGGAAGTAGGCGAGGGGATGAAAATTCTTACAATAAGAAATTTGCAGATTTTGGAGCCCCGGTCTCCTGACTCCAAATCCAGGGCTCTTTTCTCTTTACTGTAGAAAGAGTGCAGCCTAGGGGTTAATATTTTGTTCCTGAAGTTGGACGATTTCAGTTGAATCTTGGATCGTTGCCACAAACTTGCCTGTTGACTTTGGGAAAAGTATCAAGCCTCGGTGTTCCCATCTATAAAATGTGACAAGAAGCCAAATGGCACTTGCAGGGAACAAGAAAAGGAGGTATACTTGTTGTCTGTCCTATTAAATCGGGGAGCAACTGATGTCAGTTCTATGGGGTGAACCAAGGGTTTTCTAAAAAAGGGTCTTCTAGCCAAAGGTATCTGTCTCCCCATGCTGGCCTGCCACCCTACCTGAAGAACTCCCAGGCTTGCTTCTCCTTTAGGATGAGATACTCCAAAATGCTGTTAAAAGGGACTAGTTACCGAGACAGGGCCTCACATTAGGTCATAATGTTCATTAAGACATTGAGCTGAATGATGTCCTCTGATTATCTTGAGCCAATTGACTGGGGCCAGGAGGGTTGGTAGGAGGCCCTACTCGGGAAGCTCCAGTGGGCTGATTTGGTAAAAGCACCATTGTCTCCTGGAGTGGCTGTGGGTAGCAGAGGGTCTGAGGTTTTGAGATGACTGTAACCTTGGTCAAGGTCATGTCCCCTCTCTGGGCCTCTGTTTCTTGCTCTTAAAACAGGGATTGGGCAAAGTCTAGCAAAAGTTAAGTTGCCCAGTGTCCTTGTGCTCCCTTCTCAGAAGGGAACCTTCCTTGTTCAGTGAATCAATCTTTTAAAAATGGGGAAAGCAGATGGGTGCTTCTCTTCACACGTTTCTCTCCTGCATCCAATAAAAGGGATAGATCTTTATAAATATATATGTGTATATAAATGTATTATATATACATATATATGTACATTTTTTTTTGTGGGAAAAGGGCGAGTTGTTTTAAAGGCAGGATTTGGGCTGAGAAGCAGCTGGTGGGGTTTAGAATTCCTTCTCCCTCTGCAGAGGGGAGAACTCACCTGACTCATCTGCCACTGGGCCTGATATTTTATCATCTTACCGTTTTGAGTTAATCTTTGTGTTTTTAAAAGTCCTGAAAGGGATCACCCAGTTAATCTCTGGCCGATGCGATTGTTGAATAACCCTCATTAAAGGGTATCAGGAGACCCAGCTCTAGTCCTAGCTCTGCTTTCAAATTGCTAATGAACTTGGACAGAGATATCTTCCATCTCATCCTGTGAGTACATAGGTGAGCTGGGGTAGGAAGGTGTCATGGTTTGAATTATGTCCTCCCAAAAATGTATGTACAATTTGGCTAGGCCAAGATTCCTGGTACTGTGTGATTTTCCTGCATGTTGTAAACCTGCCTCTATGCTGTTAATGAGGGAGGAAGGGTGGCAGTTGTGTTAGTAAGGCAGGACCTGATCTATAAGACTGCATTGTGTCCTGAGGCAGTCTCTTGAGATATAGAAGACAGAGGTGAGCAGTGAGACAGGGGGACCTCATACCATCAAGAAAGCAGTGCCAGGAGCAGAGCGTGTCCTTTGGACCAAGTTCCCTGCGCCAAGAAGCTCCTAGTCTGGGGAAACACTGATGAGAAGGCCGACGGGGAGAGAAAGCCTTCCCCTGGAGCTGACACCTTGAATTTGGACTTTTAGTCTACTTTGATTATGAGGAAATAAACTTCTCTTCATTAAAACCACCCACTTGTGGTATTTCTGATGACAACTAAGACAGAATTGATCTTGACACTGAAGAAACGTATTTTCGGTCTGGTCAAGTGTGTGGTCAGCCATCTCCCCTTGCTGCACTGGAGTCTGAGCACAGACTTTGAGGATACTGACGTATCCTAGGGGGTCTTTGTCCCTGTGTTGCCTGGGGCACCTTTCCTCAGGCCTGACCTCCAGGGCCCTGCCATCTCAGGGGCTGGCCCCTATTATAGACTAAGAGTCAGGGGAGAGATAGCTTCTCCTGACAGTGGCAGTCTAAATATAGACAAAGGAGTGTTTAAGGAATGCTTAGCTGCTATCCCAAAGGTTGGCGGTTTGAACCCACCCACCAGCTCTGTGGCAGAAAAACCTTGCAATTCACTCCTGTAAAGATTATAGCCTAGAAAACCCTATGGGCAGTTCTACTCTGTCACATGGGGTCACTGTGAGTTGAAATGGACTCGACAGCACCTAACAACAATGTGCTTGGAATCACCACTTGTCTGTCAATTTGTTGTACTGTGGTGGCTTGTGTGTTGCTATGATGCTGGAAACTATGCCATCAGTATTTCAAATGCCAGCTGGATCATGGGTCACCGCTAGTGGGTAGGTTTTAGCAGTGCTTCCAGGCTAAGACAGACTAAGAAAAAAGGCCTGGCGATCTACTTCCAAAAATTCAACATATGTAATAATTCAACTTAGTCAACAAAATGCAACAAGATGCTAGAGATATATCTTGAAGCTTTATTTACATAGTAAGTGAATACTGCATGTTTATTTGCTAGGGAATGTTGGAGGTATTGATGGAGATTATAGAAGATTTAAGCTCCTCTTCCCCCACTCCTTAGAGCAATTTAGCACCTGGAGTGAGCTCATAGCTTGTGTGAAGGAAAGAGGTGTCCTAGCTCTAGCTTCCCTCCTGAGAGTTAGAATTGGTGGTTGCTCTGATCCCTCATTAGGAATTCGCAGCTCCAGTCCCTAGGTGGTGCAAACAGTTAACACGTTCAGCTGCTAACTGAAAGAGGGGAGGTTCCAGTTCACCCAGAGGCACCTCAAAAGAAAGACCTGGTGGTCTCCTTCTGAAAAATCAGCCATTAGAAACCCTATGCAGCACAGTTCTCCTCTGACACACATGCAGTTGCCATGACTTGGGGCTGATTCAACAGCAACTTTTTTCGTTTTTTTAATGTCTACTGATCTGAAAAAGAAAATCTAAAGCCCCCCAAAAGGCTTAGGGTCTATTATTCCTAAATAAGGTTTCTACCCTCCTACCCTTGCACATTTCCCCTGAAATAAGCCCTCATCTATGATTTTCTTCAATAGCAATATAGTAGTCACAATATTTTTGAGCAAGACTCTAAATACACCAAAAGTTATTCCTACACTGTAATCAGCCTCACAAAATAACTTCTGGAATCACAGAATGTTAGAACCAGTCCAGTTCCCACCTTGAGAGTTTGGGGAAACTGAGGTTTAATCTGGTGAAGGAATTTTCCCAGAGTCACATCAGAAACCAATGTTGGAGCCGGCCTTGAAATCTGGCCTCTGACTCCTGCCTCTGTTCTGCCTCTGCCCTGTTGCCCTTGCTCTGACTGCAGGGAAAACCTTAGGTGCAGCAACTCCTCCACTGTTGCTAGGTGGCACCAGAACGCCTTTGAAAAAAAGCTCCTTGTCTCAGGTCCTGTCAGAAAATGCCCAAATCCTTATCACATGCATCCTGAAGTTTTGGCTGAGCAGAACTTCTCTTATAGTGTTCTCAAAAGGCCTGCCTGCTCAGCCCATTGCCCCAGCTCACGGTCCCCACCTTCTTTATTAGTAGAATCCTGCCTGGATTCCAGCCCCCTGAGGTCTGCTGTATGCAGAGTTCATGCCTGTGTGATTGATTTCTCCTCGAGGCTTTCTGCAGAGAATGGGACATTCTGGCTGGGTGACCAGCTCATGGGGAGACATGATAGGGCAGGGCAGACATGGGTTCTGGCTCACCTTACGTGTGAGTGTCTTCCTTATTGGGAGCAGTGGAGGTTCAGTGGTAAAATTCTCACCTTGCACGCAGGAAACCCAGGTTCAATTCCTGGCTAATGCACCTCTTGAGCAGCCAGCACCTGTCTGTCAGTGGAGGCTTTCGAGTTGTTATGATGCTGAGCAGGTTTTAGTTGAGCTTCCAGACTAAGATGAACTGGGAAGAGAGGTCTGGTAATCTACTTTCAAAAAATCATCCACTGAAAACTATGGGTCGCAAAGGTCCAGGATTGCCATGAGTTGGGGGATGACTTGATGGCACTCAACAATAAGAACAACATCTTCCTTAATCACTGAAGCTTTTGTTTGGATGAGCAACCTGGCTGAGCATGCTTGGTGTTGTCTTTCCCCAGGTCACACTGCCAGCTAGTGACAGAACTGGGATGGAATTCAGGCTCTTGGATGCCACAACCTGCCCTAACCACTGGGCAACTTGTTTCTCAAGAGAATGCCCAAAAGACAAGACTCTCTGTCATCTGGCCTCTCTACCTCATCTCACAGTTGCCTAGCTCTGCGGTTGGGAGTGCAGGCTTTGATTTCAGAATCCTTGGGTTTGAATGCTGCCTCACCACTTGTTAATTATGTGGCTGTGCCATGTTTAGGTAACTTCTCTTTGCCTCAGTTTCTCCCTTTGTTAATGGGCATGATATTGATTGCAAATGGCCTCAAATATTCTTTTGCAGTTCCTCCCATTAGAAGGAGGAGTGTATTTCCCCACTTCCCTGAAAGTGGGCTGGCCTTGTGCCTTGCTTTGACCAATAGAACGTGGTGGTAGTGATCGTGTGTGAGGTCTGAGCCTAGGTCTCAAGATGCTTTGCAGCTTCTGTTCTTATTCTCAGAACATTGCTGCCATGTGACAAGCCTGGCTAGCGTCCTTGAGGATCAGAGACCAAGTGAAGAGAGATCCTGGCCCTCCAAGCCAAGGCCCCAGACATAGAACTTAGCTTAGTGAAAACCATGTGGAGCAGAGATGAGGTGTCTCAGCAGAGTCCAGCCCAGCTTGCTCACTCACATCACAGCATCATGGGCAAACAAATGATTGCTGTGTTAATTCACTTAGTTTTGGGGTGGTTTATTGTGTAGCAAAAGCTAACTTTTATACTACCTACCTTGTGGGGTTTCTGGAAGATTTACCCGATGATGTGTGATTAGACCAGTGACTATTGATTCCTACTCATGGCAACCCCACATGTGTCAGAGTAGAACTGTGCTACTCAGGGTTTTCAGTGGATGATTTTTCAGAAGTAGATTGCCAGGCCTTGCTTCTGAGGTGCCTCTGGATGGACTCAAATCTCCAACATTTTGGTTAGCAGCCAAGCACCACCCACGGACTCCCTACCAGCACCAAGCACACAGTAAGATAATCCTTACTATTCATGTAATCATGGCACTTCCTCTTGCTTACTGTGTTCTTGTCACATTGACCTCCTTTCCTTTTCTTGAGCATACTAAGCTCTTTTCCTTTTTCAGAGCTTGGTAGGTAAGAGTTCTTTCTCTTCACCTGGAATGGCCCTTCCCTGCTGTCTTATTTTCATGGTTAATGTTTCAGCTGGAATGTCTCCTCCTGGGAGAGACCTTCTCTGACCACCCCAGGGAACTACTTAATCCCCTTCATTCCTGCCACTTCTCATGGTGTGTAATTACCACACTTACTGGATTCCTTGTATGTTGTCTGTCTCCTCTTCTAGATGGTGAATTTTGTGAGGGCAGGGCTGGGTCTGTTTTTGTTTCCCATTTTATCCTTGTCTACTACAATGCTGTGTACAGCAGGTCCTCAACTTATGTTTATTGACTGAGTGAATGAAAAGAGGTACCTAAGTCAATCTGGGGTTGAGGTTTGTGGTGCAGGGATGGATTACCAATAAACAAGTTACGCATGGGCTTAATTTCACTTACTAACTAGTCTATAGTGCACAATTTCACCAAAGATGTGGTGAAACTTGTATGAAACTGTGCTGTACAGATTAGTAAATAAACACGTTTAAGCCAGTGTGTACCGTGTTTGCTAGTTAATCTGCCCCTGGGTTGGTGTCAGGCTTTTTGGAAGACGAGAGTAGCCAGACTAGAATTTCAGACAGAGGGGACTGTATGTGTTGCTTCTACTTCTCATAGCCCTTTTGGCTGATCCTGCTTTCATGTTTGATCGGATATGCTCCTGATACTCTTTGCCTTGGAGGTCCATTAAGACTCCGAGCTTCTGTAAGACAGGGATTGTGTTCCTCACAGCCTCTAGCACATTGACAGGTATCTGTTGTTGTTGTTCTTGTGTGCCATTGAGTCTATTCTGGCTTATAGAAACACTATACGACAGAGTAGAACTGCCTCATAGGGTTTCCTGTGCTGTAATCTTTATGGGAGCAGATCATCGGGTCTTTTCTCCCATGGAGCAGCTGGTGGGCTCGAAACACTGACCTTTCGGTTAGTATCTGAACACTTAACCATTGTGCCATGAGGGCTCCTTGCTAGGTACCTCGTAGGGTCTTAACAGAAGTTTAATGGATAGAAACATGGATAGATGAATGAGCGAGTGAGTGACAACAAGGATGGGTGGATGAATGGATGGGTGGGAGCATACTAAGAACCAGTGGCCATAACATAAAGAATGATAAGACAAAGAACTTCAGGTTGGCAGGCATCTATAGAAAACCATCTTTATTTATTTTTTGCCCTCTAACATTCCTTCCCACATTTCCATTCAACAGTAAAATATCATCAAAGTATAAAAATGTACTAAGTATAATCATTAGCATGTTATAGGGAAATAGTTGTTATAACTTTATCCCCTGAGGGAGATGGCAAGTTGGATGGTCACAGTTGTTTGGGTTTACAAAGAGGGGGCAAGAACAAGTGAAAACCTCAGGTTTGCCTGGGACTGAGGGGCTTCCCAGGATGTGGGACTTTCAGTGCTATAACTGGGAAAGACCCGGGCAAACTGGGACAGTTAGTCACCCTAGTAAGAGAGCAGCATCAGAATGCTGGGCATGGTTTGGTGTTTAGGTAGATAGGTCAGGCATGTCCCCAACCTCCTCATCACCTCTGTTTCCCTTAGCTCTGAAATAAAAATCCCTTGTGTTCTTACCAAGAGTGTTAGAGCTTTCCAAGGGTTTTCACATACCCCATGTAGTTTTGACTTGATCCTTACACCAAGCCTGGGAGGTAGGGCAACTCTAACCTAATCTGAATGTGTGACATCCTTCTTCAAGGCTCCTGGCTCTAAGAGAGGACAGAGGCAGAGTAAAGACTCAGACACAGATCTCCTAGGGCCAGTGTTCCTCCCACTGCTCTGTTCTTTCCTGAAACATCCTACCTAGCTCCTTATGGGTTTCAGGAGTGAGCAGAAATCATGTGGGGAAAGGAGGACCCTGAGATCCAAGTTCTGAGTCTACCCTGTTTCTGCTTTACCTGGTGTGTTTACCTGCCCCTTCCTATGCAATCCTTGTTTAGGATTCCCCTGAATACCCACCAGGTGGCCAGTGCTGGTGTCATTGTGTGGCAGAGGCAGTGAAAGAGATCCAGGGCACTGGCTCCTAGACGATGCTCTGAATGGCCTCTCCAGTCTAGCTTGCCAGGGAGATGGCCAGAGGACCAGCTCAGCCTGCCATTTGCCAACTTGCGTTTTGAGGTCTTTTTGGTATCTTTGCTCAAGGGTTACTCAAGTAATAGGCCAACTAATGGCTGGTGGCTATGACTCTTGGTTTTAAAGACTTGCCACACTTATTTTATCCATCCCAGTATTTTTGCCTAATATAGGCGCTGGCTTACGGAGGGATGGCACAATAGCCTGTTCTGACTTTTTAAAAAGACCCGAGATAGGCTATCCCTGCCCACAGTAGACCTAGTTTCTCTTGAAGTTAGAGTTCTATTATCCATTCTTTTATTTAAACACCATTTTGAACTCTTTTATATTTTTGGCCTTTATTTTTGACCTCTAGGGAAGTCTTACATAATGTTTCTTTTCCCTAAGATTCTTATTAATTTAACTGAAGCATACACTAGTGTCTTCCAGGTGGTGGTATTTTAGGATTAGCTGAATTAATGGGGTTTAATGCTAGCCTTACCCTTTGAGATGTCACTGTTTGTCTCAGAGTTGCTCTATCATATGGGCCTATTCTGGGTGCAGATGTGCTTAGATTTCCTGAATTAGCATTTTCTTGTTCTGTAGGCTGAATAAGGATGGGTAATTTTATTTAAAAATAAATAAAAATAAATAACTTAAAAAAGACCGCTGCCCACGGCCTCTCCGCAGATTCCCCAGACTGTGGGACACAAGGTCCGATAGCCAAAACATAGGGTTTCTGGTGCACCTGTTTCCTTTAGCATGCTCTTTCTGCCTGTCTCTAACTTCAGCTATAACCCTACAGCCCTAAGAAGTGTCTGTCGCACTGAGTTCAAGTCTAGTTTCCATCTTCAGTTGTGGTTTTCTTTGGCTAAAAGACAAAAAGTAGACCTCACTCTCTATGGATGGAAGGGATCTTAACCTTGGTGTGGCCATCATCGCAATACACTCAAGACGATGCAGTTGTCTCTTGGCACTGAGGGTAGGGTGATGGTGTGACAACCCAGAAACTTCCACATCCCCAGATATTGCCTGGGTTGATACACTTCCTGGAATCTTGGAAACTTATGATCCAGCTGCATTAGGTCATAGGCTGTGCTCACCTACAGGGTCAGAAGAATGTCTTTAGGCTGAAAAACCTGAGAGCTCAATATAACAGAAACAGCCTTCTTACAAAAACTCTGTTGTTTGCTACCTGGCAGCAGGAGAAAACCAGAGGTTGATGGGTTTCCAGCCCTTTTTTGCTCCTTGGGGCCAGCACTTCCTCTAAGGAAGTCAAGACTGATGGGGAAAAAAGAGTAAGACTGCACATTCTTGACCCCGTGAAGATGAACAATTTCTTGTGCCAGTTACTGGGCAACCTCTCTAAGTTTGTACAGACTTCTGCAGGCCCCTTAGATGGTCAGTGTACTCTGGGATCTGCGATGGCTGCCCCTGCTTGAGGGCCGGGGCACATCAATCTGTCCATTTGAGTAAGGCCCAGGAGACATTGCCCTACTGGGCCCCAGAAGGTGCTCTCCAGATAAGAATTTGGCTGAGGAGACCCCTGAGTGCGGTTCGTCCCTCGTGTGGTCTGTGCTGCACCTCTTTCCATGGAGCGCCCACTCCTCCACGTGCTTCAGCTTGGGAGGGGAAGAGCTCTTTGGCGTGCTGGCTCTGAAGTCCTGTGCTGGGACAGGTGGCCCTGGATGGAGGGTGGGCTGAGCCCCTTCAGGGACAAGGGCTGGCCTCTGTTTGCTTCTCCAGCTCTGCATTTCCAGCTCTCTTTTGTCCTTGGGGAGTTTGTCTAATTTCTGAGCTTTTGAGATCAGAGAATTCCCACGGGTCCCTTGTACAGACAGGAAAAAGTACCTGGTGGGAAATGACAGAATAAATATATTTTCTGATTTTTGTGTATTTCTAGAATATCAGCATTGACAAAAACATTAGACTCCAACTCCCCACCCAGGCCAGGATCCTCTTTATAGCACTCCTGACAGTCATCAAATCTATGCCTGGGCCCCTCTGGCACTGGGGAACTCAACAATAGCAACAACAACAGTAATGAAATAAAATAGCTAACATTTACGTAGCATTTATTATGTGCCAGACTATTCTAAGTGCTAGATATATTATTAACTAATTTTATTCTCCCAATAAATTTTTAAGGTTGCTTCTTTTGTTTCTCCTTTTTACAGATGAGGAAACCAAGGCACCTAGAGATTCAGTGATTTGTCCTCAGCCACAGAGTGGTTGAGCCACGGTCAGAACCAGGCACTCTGGATCCAGAAGCTTTGCCTTTATCTACCATACACAAGGAAGTTCATTCTGTTACAAAGCTACTCTGCTTCAGGCAAATTTACCAGTTTTGTAATGTCAACCCTTTGTGGAACTTAAGAATTTTTAAGAAGTTTCTAAATACATAAGTTTTCTTGAATCCATGGGCTGTGCTGACTTCACAGAGTCACTACATTATCACCATTTGCCATTTGAAGAAACTGAAGCCCACAGTGATGAGGTGAGTTTCCCAAGGTCTTCCAAGAAGTTAACAGATCTCCCTGATGTTAAGCTAGGGTTCTTCTCCCAGCCAAGCTGCATGTAACCTGTAGAGGACTCTGGAATTAGGAGTCTATCTGTACCTGGAATCTTCTCCCTGTTCTAAGTTTGGGTAAGGGAAGGGATGACAAGGTGAATAAAACTATGTAGTGTATGGAGAAAGCATACAACAGCTCTGAGTCACTGGGCAACTCACTCCACTCTCTGGGTCTCAGTTTCTTAGCTAAAAAGTAATCCAATTGGTCCAGATCCCACCTAAGGTCTTTTCCAAAACTAGTCCATTTTTTTTTTTAAAGCCTTTTAAACAGAGAGCCTCCCATCTTTCCACTATGTCTAAAAGCTGCAAGGCAAGGGGACTCTGAAGACTACAGTAGGTCCCACAGAGTCAGATGAGCATTTCCCCATGTACCCTCTCTTTCCCAGGAAGGCAGTATAGGGCCACTGTTGGTATCTCAGGAAAGATTCAACTTCTTGCCTGGAAACTGAAATTTCCTCATTTTAAACCTTTCCTCTAAGCTACCACCTTCCTCCTCTATCCATTTACTCAAAAAATACTTGTCAGGTCCCTATAATGGGCCTGGCCAGGGGATTAAGCTGTGAACAAGATAGAGTTCTTGCCCTCATTAGCATGTGAATATAAATAGGCAGAGCAATGACAGTGTCGACACCTGACCTGGCCTGGGAGATCTTCCCTGAGGAAGTAATGTTTGAGCTGAGGACTGAGGGACACACAGGAGGTAACCAGGCAAAGGGAGTGATAACCAAAAGCCAGGCAGGGTGCCCAAAGTGAGGACAGTGAGGACAAGAGTGGGGACATGAGATAGACGGGGTGGGCAGGGCCAGAGCAGGCAAGGACTGGGCGCCAGCCATGTTTTGGTTTTCATCCTTTATTCTAGAGGCCTGGGGAGGCCCTTGGAAGGTTATGAACAGGCAACACAATCAACTTTGATGTAATGATAATGGAGCAGAGTAAGACCTAATGGGAAGGCTACTGGAGTGATCTAGGGGTGAAAGTGTCATAGCCTATATCATGGTGATGGCTGTAAAAATGAGAATAGGAGATGGAGTTGAGAAATACAGAGCAAGTAGAACTGCCAGGCCTTGGTGACAGGCTAGCTCTGGGCATAAGGTGGCAGATGATGTCAAGGAGAACTCCCAGGAGTCTCTGGGATCCTGAGTGGGCAGCATTTGCTGAAGGGAACTCTATAAAAGACCTAGGTTTCTTGGATGGTGGTGGTGAAAGGAAGGTGGAACCATGAGTTAAGTTATAGATGCCTCCCAGTTACCTTCAACTTAACATGTCCAAGCGGAGATGATGAAAGTGTAGCTGGAAAGATGTATCTGGAATTCAGAAGAGAGGTCTGGGCTGGGAATTTATATTGGAGATTCATCTGTTTAAAATCATATTTAAATCCACAATAGTGGTTTCTGTGTCCATGGAGAAAATATGAAATTAGCAGACAACCTAAGACCAAGCCTTGACATATACCAGATCCATGAGCCAGCGAAGGAGCCAAAGAAGGAGCCACTGGAGACGTAGGTGAAAAACCAAGAAGAGAGTGTTGGGTCAAGGAAGCTAAGAGAAGGTTGTTCAGGGACTAGTTCCTTTTATTGTAGCAAATCAGGATGCTGCACTGTGTTTTAAGGTTAGTCTGCTAGTTATTTTTCTTTTATCTGTAAGATGATTTAAATGGATCTGTGTTCCTAGTTTAAAAGAAATTCTACAGTCCTACGATACTGGTTGAATTAATTAGACCAAGATTAGTGAGGTCACAGCTAGTGGGCTAAGTATCACAAGCCTGGTGAGTAAAATCAATCTCTATTATGGTAAATACAGTTCACAACAAATAAAGTTTAAGTACTTTCAGTGAACAAATACAATTTTCTATGGCAAACATTCTATTATGTTGATTTCTGTAACAAATATTAATTGTTTCAAGGATATAAGTCAACTGTTCTTGGAACTATTAAAATAATCCTTTCACTATTAAAAAATCTCTTTGCCTTTCTTAGTAAACAGAATTAAACAGAAATTCAACTTTATGATGATAATACAGAATAAGCATAGATTTAACTTATGCAGCATGGTAACTAGTAAAGGAATATTTGCTGGCTTTTCCTAACCTGTCCCTCATCTGTTTAATAAGCAGTGAAACTGAATGCCTGTCTTTTCAAGACACTGTGTCAACAGTCTTTTCATACTTTTCAGGGAGTCTCATCAAATTGCTATGAGGCAGTGGTGCTTCAGTGGTGGTTCAGGGGTAGAATTCTTGCCTTCCATGAAGGAGGCCTGGGTTCGATTCCTACCAATGTACCTCATGTGCAGCCACTACTCATTCATCAGTCGATGCTTGCATGTTACTAGGATGCTGAACAGGTTTCAGTGGAGTTTCCAGATTAAGACAGACTAGGAAGAAAGGCCTGGTGATCTAGCCAATGAAAATCTCATGGATCACAATGGTCTGACCCACAACTGATCATGCGAATGGTGTAGGACCAGGCAGCATTTCATTCCTTTGTGCATGGCATCACCATGAGTCAGGGGCCGACTCCATGGCAGCTAATAACAAAAACACCACATTGCTACTTTAGCCTGATAGCCTCTGGCTCCAGGTATGCATCCTACTCAAGGCTGAGATAAAGAATATGGGATTTATAATTTTCTCTTTCCACATCCCCAAATAATAAACAGAATAGAGGAGTTCACTCCTTGATCAGTGGTAATCACATTTTTAGCTCCAAAAATGGTGACAAAAAATATTTAACCACATGTTTGATGCCCTTTTCCAATAAGGCCATGATCCTTGTGGTCTGTCTTGTGACTTCTCTCCCCAGGGATGAGGTGAAGAAGGGGTGGGGTGGGAAATATGTCCCCTGAGGCCTGATGCTTCTTCTTAGTTGCTTCTCACTCTACACTTTCAGGGTGTTCTGTTAATCCTAGTCACTCTCACCTTGTATTATGGTCAAACCTATGTCTGAATTATCACTGGACTATAGGCTTCTTGAGAGCAAGGACCCTGTTTTATCTTTTTGTTCCTTCAGCATCCATTACCCATTCATCTCTGAGTGCAGACTACATGACAGGAACAATGCTAGGTGTTGGGGTTAGAAAGATAAGGAGGATCCCTCCTCCCAAGTAGTTGATGGTCAGACAGGGACAAACAGGTCATTTATAATAAATGTGGTAAGGGCAATGACAGAGATACACCCAGGTAATGGAGACACATGAGAGAGAGGGAACTGTTTCAGCCTGAGAGGACAGGTGAAGTCACGGAAGGCTTCTGGAACTGGTTGTGCCCGAAATGATACAAAGGATGAGGAGGTTTTGCCTGGGAAAGAAATGGAAAGGGCATTCCAAGCAGAAGGAACACAGTGAGCGAAGGCAGGGAAGTGAGAGGGCATGGGGTCTTGGATGAAGTACAAGAAGCCTGGTGATGGAGTCCAATGTCTGAGGCAGGGGGTGAGGAGATAATGCTGTCAGCACTGGTAGGGACCAAGCAGGGAGGCCATGCACACAGCATGTACTTAGAACTCAACTAACATTCGTGGAATTCACTGACTCCAATAGTACTTGCCATCTTGGTATCTCCAGCCTCCAACTCTACATCAGAGGCCAAGGTTCTAAGGTGGCTTAGGAAGAGGAAATGGAGACCAAACTAGGTTAAGTAAGTTGCTAAATTTATTAAAGGAAGCAAGGCCTGAGGATGGCCCTCTCCCTAATCTAGGGATAGAAAAAGTTCTATGTTGCTATGTTCAGTGTTGTTAAATTCAGTGTTGGTATGGGCTGTTGACTACAGATTATAGTAATAAGGTGGCTGGATTTCGATGTTCAGAGTGGTGAGATCCTGGGGACAGAGAAAGACTGTCTCATCTATGGGTATATCATTGTCAAGTTCACCGCTTGCTCTTAACTGGAGCAGCGTAGGCTGGAAAATTGAACATTGGCCTCTGATTTGAGAGAATCCAGCTCCACTTTGATTTGTGTGGGGCTTGTGGATGTGTCCTGGTCCCTCTTGGGACTACAGCTGTCGGATGAGCAAGTGGGACTAGACCCACAGTTTTGTCTTAACTTCTAGACGATGCCAAAAACAAAATGAGAGGATGGTGGGAGAGTGTGTTCCACGAGTGAGTTCTAAAGGGAGGTAATGCATTAGTGTTGCTGCTGTTGCTATTTTTCTGGAAAAGGCTAATGCAGAGGATTTATGCGAGAAATGCCAGAAATAGTCCCTGGGCATGGATGATTTATTTGGCTTACAGAGGTTCTTTTTTTTTTCTTTTTAAACAAATTTGAGTAATATTAAAAAGTTGGAGATTTCATGCAAACTTTGAACTTCTGGTAAAAAAACGAAGCTCTGGAAGGCTAGACTTGATTTTTCCTTATGGCAATGATAGGGTAAAGCTGAGAAATTCTTTCTCCCAATGTCTGAACTTCACCTGGCTTGCTATAGTTACTTGCTTGTCTCTGTAGACATTTGAGTGTGAGACTCCTGAGCTCATAAAAAAGGACCAAAGTGCTTCTCAAAATGACTCCTAATCCCACAACAAAATTTGTAAGGCAGGAGGTTAGAAAACATTACTTCCATTTTACAGATGTTAACAACAGAGGCCCTGCCAGATCTGGTGACTTTGATACCCTGTGGCTGACCTGGAACCAGAGTCCATGTTACTTGCCTCTTAGTTCATTGTTTTTTTCTGGTCTCACACCCTGTCTCTAAAACCATAGCCTGAAGGATTCCAGCAGGAGTCAAACTCCTGACTCTTTTAAGTTATGAAACAGTTTATTAAGGAGAGACTGGTAGTTGTAGGAGAAAAACAACGCCCGTGCTCAAACCTTGGGAGAAGAGCCACGACTGGAGTGAAGAAGCAGACGAGGTAGAAAGTGGGGTCTGAGAACTGGTCTTCCATTACCCAGTACGGGTTGATGGGGCTGTTGCATGTGACGCAGGTGGCGTTGTACACTAGGGTTACTACAAAGTACATTAGGAAGCTGCCGACAAGGACAAGTACATGGATAATGGTCTGTGGAAGGAAAGAAGAAAGGATAGCTTAGATTAGGGGCAGTGCAAGCGCACTACTTGGCTAACTTTGTTTCAAAAAAAATTTTTTTTTTAATGCAACACACTAATAAAAAATTCATGCAAGTGCACAGTTTAATGGATCATTATAAAACAAATACCCATGTTTTTGAACACATGTATACATCTGAACATATTTTGAACACTCAGAATTTGAATATTGCCTTCCTACCAGAAGCCCACCCTTTTGTCTCATCGTTGGGGCCAACCATTCTCGTGGCTTTGGTGATGATAATTTCCATACTATTCTTTGTAGTTTTACCACTTATGCTTCCCTATCTAGCCTGTTTTCAAATATCAGATAATAGAATCATATTCTGTGTGATTTTTTTTTTTTTTATCATTATCCCCTCAATTCTGTATTTGTGTGATGAACCTATTTTTTCCCCACGTGGCTGTAGTTCATTCATTTTCAGAGCAGTGTAGTATTCCGTTGTCTCATCTTATTTTGTCCTGCCTGTTCTATGCTTCTTTCTTTTCTTTCCATTCTTGTCTCCTTTTAAACTTATTGACTAATTCATATAATTTCATTTCCCCCCTGTACTAGTTTGGAAATTATACACTCCATCTTTATTCTTTTAGTGGTTATGCAATAAATGATAATGAGCAATCTTAACATACCACAGGCTAAAGCTTATAACTACCTTTCTCTTCTCCTAAATTATACAAGGACTTTAAGCACTTTAACTCTGTTTACCTCCCTTCTGGCTTACGTATTATTGTTGTATATTTTAAATCTATCAATTTTTGAATCTCTTAAGTCATTATTATTATTATTATTCAATATGTTAGTATTCATTTAGACTTACATGTTTACCACTTTCTATGCCTTCATTTCTTTGTGGATCTTGGATTCTTCATTTGAGATTACTTTCCTTTTGCATAAAACCCCATTGCCATCGAGTCTATTCTGACTCATAGCGACCCTACAGGACAGAGTAGAACTGCCCCACAGGGTTTCCAAGGAGTGGCTGGTAGATTCAAATTGTTGACTTTTTGGTTAGCAACTGTTGTGGATTGAGTTGTGTCCCCCAAAAATGTTTGTCAACTTGGCTAGGCCATGATTCCCAGTATTGTGTGACTGTCCACCATTTTGTGATCTGATGTAATTTTCCTATGTGTTGTAAATCCTACTTCTATGATGTTAATGAGGCAGGATTCGAGGCAGTTAGTTAATCACTTAATCTACAAGATTAGGTTTTGTCTTAAGTCAATCTCTTTTGAGATATAAAAGAGAGAAGCGAGCAGAGAGATGGGGTACCTCATATCACCAAGAAATAAGAGCAAGGAGAATAGTGTGCTCTTTGGACTGGGAGTCCCGGTGCTGAGACGTTCCTCAGTGGGGGAAGATTGATGACAAGGACCTTCCCCCAGAGGTGACAGAGAGGGAAAGTTCTTTATTTCCTACCCCTGGAGCTAGCATCCTGAATTTGGACTTCTAGCCTCCTAGACTGTGAAAGAATAAATTTCTCTTTGTTAAAGTTATCCACTTGTGGTTTTCTGTTATACCAAGCACTAGATAAGTAAGACAGCAGCCAAACTCTTAACCACTGTGCCACCAGAGCTCCTTGCCTGACGTACATCCTTTATAATTTCCTTAAGTGGGGGTCTGCTGCTATACTGTCTGTTTTACTTTTTCTGAAAAATGCTTTATTTCATTCTAATTCTTGAAAGATACTGTTAATGGACATAGAATTCTTGTTTGGCAGTTATTTTCTTTCAGAATATTTAAGATAACATTCCACTGTCTTCTGGCTTCCATTGTTACTGTTGAGAAGTTTATTTGTTCTTCCTTAGAAGGAAGTCTCTCTTAAAATCTGTCTGCTTTTATGATTTCAATTTTGTCTTTCATGTTCTATACTTTCCCTATCATATGGTAAGTGTGGATTTACTTTTATTTATCTTGCTTAAGTTTTGTTGCCCTTCTTGAATCTGTAGAGTGATGTCTTACCACTTCTGCAAAATTCTTTATGTTTTCAAATATTGCCTCTGCCTCATTCCCTGTTTCCTTTTCTTCTGGAACTCTGATTAAATGTATGCTAAACCTTTTCAGATACCACTCTATTTATGAATATTTCTTTCATAATTTCCATTATTTTTCCTCTCTGCTTTATATTTGGAATAGTATATCCTGACAAATTTGCTAATTCTTCCCTCAGCTGTGTCGAATCTGCTTTTAAATCAACCATTGAATTTAAATTATAGTTACTGTATTTTTCTTATATCTAAATGTTCTGTTTGGTCTGCTTTCAAATCTGCTAGGTTGCTTTGTATAATTTCCAAATTCCTGCAGATATTTTTAAGTTTGTTCTTTATTTCCTTAAACATAGCAAACATAGCTTTTCTATGATTTATACCTGTTCATTCTAGTAGATGAACTATTTGTTTCTGATTTTTTTTGTTGATCCTCACTCATTGGTTCTTGTTTCCTTGTGAGCTTGGTTATCTTTGAATGTGTGCTGCTTACTGCCCACGAAGAAGTTATTAGTGGAGACAATTTGAGGCTTAGGATGAAGATACTTTTCTGCAGAGAGGATTTGTGGTTTTTTTTTGCAGATGCCATTGGGCTTTGTCAATCCTGAATCACTTTAAACTGAATTCCTAAGTCCAGTGTGGATCACCTGGGTGATATGAACCTGGGCTGCAAATTTGTTTGAGGCCAGCCCATGGTCACAATCTCCCAGGATAGGTCCTTTACGTTGATTCTCCCTGCTCTGTTCAGCACCCTGGGACCAATCCCTGCAGTCCCTGCTGGGGGTGGGGAGGGGACGTTTATGGGTAGGTCCACCTCTAGGTTTACTCTGACCTTGAAGATGTTGTCATTATTGGGGTCCTAATTTAATATGGGCAGAATCTCTTATTAGACCCTACCTTGGGAGCATGAACTTTGATTTTTGGACCTTTCACTCATCAAGTCTGCCAAAAGCAAAGTTCATATTGGGCCGGATTACAAACACTCTCAAGGAAACAGAGGCTTTGGTCCAGCTTGCCTCTCTAGAATTACCCCCTACCCTGTACCCGAGGTTTGGGTCTTTATTATCTCGTTAGCTCTTTCATGAATTTAAGGAGTCCTCCCTCCAAATCCCACCAGTATTTTTAGTTGTTTTCAGTGGGAGAAGTGGCTGAATAACCCAGCCCCTGTTCCTGAAGAAGAAAGTAGCTAGCTAACACTTTCAATTGCTTTGGTGGGGATTGTGGAAACTGACACAGCTATTATAATTCACATTAGATTTCTACACAGAAGAAGAAGGCTCTCTCCCTGCTTTAAGCACTTCCAAAAATGGACATGCACTTTTCAAAATGATTTGAGTAACTATTGGGGTACCTGGACTAGAGACGTATTAGCTGGACTAGTAATGCTGAGAACTGAGTGAAGAGAACAGGCCTCCTCTTTTTAAGGTAGCAAGATGCAGTGTTTTTAGAAAGCAGACTGAATGACCAATCAGAAAGGATACAGAATCTTTAGCCTCATTACCTATTTAATACACAATTGAGGCCTGATTACTTTGTGGGGCATTTTGAAAGGTTAAAAAAAAAAAAAAATCTAATGACGAAGTCATAGAGAGCAGTGTTCCTTTTGGGAAATACGTTGGGCTAGTTTTTTAAAAATGTAATTAAATTACTGTGAAATATTTCAAGTACACAGACAATATACCTCATATACCAAACATACAGCTTTATCACTTTTAACCTTATGCTGTATTTGCCTCGGCTTTTCTTAAAAGAGTCTTATAAATACAATGGAACCCCCTGTGCATTCCTCACAAATCTCCCCCTCTTTAATCTTGAACATAAATTCAGTGTTTACCATTCTTATGAATATTTTATATATACATGTGTATCCATGTCTATGGATGCTTTTTTACTTTAACATGTATAGCCTTCTGCAGCTTTGTTCACTCAATATTGTGCTTTGTAGTTTTACCTATGCTGATAGATATAACTCTAGTTTATTCACTCTAGCTATTCTATTGTATGAGTATGCTGTAATTTATTTATTTTCCTGCTGATGAATATTTAGGCTGTTTCCAATTTTTTTGATATTAAGAACAATGTTTCAATGAACATTCTTGGTTAGATGTGTAAGAGAATTTCCATGGTGTATACTTAGAAGTGGAACTGTGTCACAGAGTGTGAGTACTTTACACTTTTCTAGCTATTTTCAAAATTCTCTTCAGTGTGGTGGTACCACTTTATAGTCTACTAGTAGCATATGAAAATTCCTTGGTCATTGTTATGGATTACATTGTGTCCCCTACATGATATGTTGAAGTCCTAACCCCTGTATCTGTGAATGTGACCTTGTTTATGGAAAAAGGTTCTTTATTTTCTGTGTAGATATTATCAGTTAAGTTAATGACATCGTACCAGAGTAACGTGGTTCTAATCTTGTCTGAGTGGTGTCTTATAAAAAGAGAGTCACACACGGGGAGAATATAGCATGTGAGGATCCCTCTACAAGCCAAAGAATGCCAAGAAATGCCTGGGGCTACAGAAATGGAAGGATCCAAGGAAGGATCTTCCTTTAGAGCTGACAAAGAGAGAGAGGGCAGAGCCCTGCTGATGCCCTGCATTCACACTTTTAACCCTCAGAACTGTGAGAAAATAAACTTCTGTTCTTTAAAGCCACCCACTTTGTGGTATTTCTGTATGGCAGACCTAGGAAACTAAAATTGTTGTTGGGTACCATCAAGGTGATTCTCACTCATAGTGGCCCCATGCTTTATTGTGTTTAACATGCTGTTGAGTTGATTTGCCAGCCAATATTTTATTTAGCACTGTTTACATCTACGTTTATTAGTGAGATTGGTCTGTAATTTTTTAATGCTTTCTCTTCCATGAAACACCTCAGAAATTTTTATCAACAGTATCCATTTTTACAACTGATTGTCTCCTTGTTTCAAATATGTTAGTTTTATCATCCTTGCTAGGTGATAAGCAGATTGCAGTCAGGAATTTTTTCTTTTACACCACTTGTCTCCCTATGCAGGTAGGACACAGGTAGGAGCTCAGTATGTATTTATTGGGTGGATCAATAATATGGAGTGGAACATCTCAGAAATATGAATAGGGTTAATGAACAGGAGCCCAATTTTTAAGACAAAGAGACCCTGCAGTCCTTACCCAGGTCTTCATTTCCATTGCCTGGTGCAAGAGGATTGTAGTGAGGGCAATGGTGTTGATGGGTGTCCCAAAGGTGAAGATGTCAAGATCAGAGTTCTTGTAGGTCTGCAGAGAGGAACAAACAGGCACTGACAGCTGTATCCATGGAAGAACTAGGTTTTGGCTTTGACAGATGATTACAGACCATTAGTGAAGGCAGGTGTCAAGGGAGGGGAAACAACAGGTAGAGACCAAGGGACTCAGCTGCAATCCATGTGGAAGTGACCCAAGGAAGAGACCAAGATGAGGAGTGAATTGATAGGACTAAATTATTTAGGAACATAGTATCCAGAGGAAGCCACGGTTGGATTCCACATTGTGGAATAAATGAGCAAAGAATTTACTGAACACCAGGTACTGTACTAATTGCTGAGTAAATGTCCATGTTCACTTCCAAGGGGTTTACAGTCTATTAGTCGGGGCAGATGTGGTCCAACTAAGGGGGTAAGGGCTGCAATAGAGGCAAGGATAAGGCATCTTGGGAGCACATAAGAGGGGATATCTCAGCTGAGATTAGAAAAAAGGTGGAAATCAGTCGAAGAGGGAGGGGAAGTGCATTCCAAGTAAGGGTCAGAACTGAAGGTGAATGTGGTGGGTTTGTAGAACTCCAAATTGTCTTGTATGGTAGGTCTGGGGCAAAAAAGCAGGGACAAAAGAAGAAGTAGAAAAGGTAAAAGAAGAGGCCTGGTCAGGAAGGGTGTTGTAAACCAGGTAATTCAAACAAAGCATAAGATACTTGCCTCCTTCCACTGCTATCTTGCTGGCAACTGAAAAAGAATATGTGCCCAGAAGCTGGTACCTGGGGGGCAAGTACTCAACATTCTAACCCCATGGCTGGAGGAATACAGGTATCCTTTCACTATCTAAATTTTTGCTATTCAAACTGGGAACCAAATTGAGATGGTGCTGGTATTCCTTGCTCTCTGCAGTCTTTCAGGTGATGCAGTACCCCTTCTATTAGAACTTGCTACCTGAACTCTTGCTGCTTTGACTTTGGAAGCACAAATCTATATATACACCAAGGTTTGCAAACTCAGATACCTTCAGTCGTCAAGTAGGAAACAGTCAGTGAATGAAGGACAGGTGTAAGACAAAGTGGAGTGCGGGAGACTGGCAAACTGGAGAGCATGTATCCCATACAAGCAGAACTGTGAGTCAACTCCAGCTTGGTGCCATGAGGGAAGAACTACCCAGTGTAAAAACATCTTCCAATTTTCAAGAGCAGCCAGGAATTACGATATCTGGGTAAAGTGTTCTGACTTTACCCAGATATTGGCCCACAGGACACCTCTTTGGACACTCTGCTCAGAAAGACAGTACAGGCCCAGAATTGCATATAAACAGGACAGGTTCCACCCTGTAATTTATATGGTTACAGTGGGTCTAAATGACTTACCAGGTAAGGGATAAAGAAGCAGATGAGGCTCTGATAGAATGCATCCATCACGGAAATCCAGAAAGTCGACAGATTGTAGTACTACCAGGAAAGAACATGCCAACAGTTACCACCAACAGAGCAAGCCTCTATTCCTGCAAGCAACTTTCCTGTGCATGTCAGGGGGCAGACAATATGGCACGTAAAATGCTTCTTATCTTAGAGGCAATGGAGTGGAGTGTTTAAGAGCAGACCTCAGTTCAAGTCCCAGTTCCACCACTGTAAGATTTTGTAAAAATCACGAAACTGCTCTGAGAACTGGTTTCTTCTTCCCCAAAATGTGGATAAAAATAATATTACCTATTCCCTTGGGCTTCAAGAGGACCAAATGTGATTATGCCTTTGTATCTATAAGTTAGTTATTATTATCATTCATTAGTACTGTTGTGAGCACTACTACAAACAGTAAGTTTAGAGATTCTACAGATTCTAAATGGCATCTGCAAGGACGCTCTCAATTACAGGCTGGGACCACAGGTTCCCAAGAAACAGAGCCCAAGGGCTTCAGAGATAAGCCTTCTCATTTCATGCTTCCTTCTCTGTGCCTTCCCTGGGAAAAGCAAAACCATTTACAGTTGTGTTTTTGCTACATTAACTTCTTTTTAATGTTAGATACTCAAGGAATACATTATGCAGCCAGTATGTCCATGGGTAACAGTCCAAGAGCCCAAGATGTGTGTGTGCTGCCATACTCATTCTTTGCCTGAACTGCCTGGGTTGCTGTGTTCCTCTTTCTATCAGCCTTTGAGTTAGCACTGGACTTGGTCCTTTGTCGGCTGTCCCCCAATGTCACCAGGTCTCCAACACCACATCTGGCTTTGTCCTCCTTTCCCCAAGTGCAAAGACACTCTTGGTCCCTTTTCCTGCTGCTCCTCGTGTGAGGTAGTATGGTCCCCTCTCCGTCTCCTCCACCCAGCCCCCTTGCCTGGGCCTGTGCTCCTCTGGCTGCCTGCAGTGACTACTGTCTGACTCCTCCAAATCTTAGTGTAGCCTCTGAGCCTTCTAGGAAGCCATCCTCAATGCTCCTCAGGCCTTCTTCACTTGATACCAGCGAGCACATAGAACCAAGTCTACTTGATAGGAGCAAGTTCTAGACCACGTGGAAATCTTGAGTTCTAAGTTTTGCCTTCTCCAATGTGAGGTACAAGCACTTGTTTATGAATGCCTTTACCTGCGGGAGTACTAGGTTAGTGCAAATGGTTAACATGCTTACCGTTAACATGCTTACATGGCTGCTAACTGAAAGGTTGGAAGTTTGAGTCCACCCAGAGGCACCTTGGAAGAAAGCCCTGGTGATCCATTTCTGAAAAATCAGCCATTGACAACACCACAGAGCACAGGGCTACTCTGACACACATGGGGTTGCCATGAGTCAGAATCAACTTGATGGCAACTGGTTTGGTTAACCAGTGGTGAGGAAATTGGCTGCCAGTTCCAGTGGTTCTCAAACTGGGCCCTGGGAATTCTGTAGGTGTTCCTCACAGCCTGGACGGAGAGGCTGGTCGAGGGGGCTGGGATCCTTCTGCATGTCCCCCCTCCCCCTTCAATAAGGGCAGCCCCTTGTTAATGTGTGATGTAATCAAATACATAATTACAAAGAAAAATACCCACTGGTCTGGTCCAACACCCTCAACAGTAAATGAGAGACAGGTTGGAAAGGGAAGGGGAGTTACTCAAGGTCACACGGGAGCTAAGTGACAGAGCAGTGGCTCCTAACCTCTAGCCCAGGGCTCTTTCTCTGACACCTCCAGGGAGAAGCAGAGATCAGGGAGATGCCACCTCCCCTAGCTGCCCAAGCCCCTTACCTCAGAGTTCTGGCCGCTCTTGTATAGCTCAGGCAACGCCAGAAGCGTCTCCTCAGAAATGTCTTTATCGAGGATTCCGAAGATGAGGGGAGGCAAGGAGGTGAAGAAGAGATTGAAGAATATCATCTGCCAGTAATCGATCATGGTGGAGCCAGAGAAGCCACAGAAGAACTGATACCAGAAAAGCACGTTGACGTAGCACTGCGGGCAGAGAGCAACCAGTCACCGATGGCTGCTTAGGAACTCAGACACGTCACCTACGCTCGGAGTGTCAGTTTCCTCATTCGTAACATGCAAAGTTGTATACAGATTAGAGATAGCTCTATCTTCCCACTGTAAGCTGCTGCTGCCATTACTGCTACTATTAATACTACTCATTGCCGTCCAGTTGATTGCGACTCATAGTGACCCTACAGGACAAAATAGAACCGCCCCATAGGGTTTCCAAGGAGTGGCTGGTGAATTCGAACTGCTGACCTTTTGGTTAGCAGCGGAACGCTTGACCACTGGGCGCCACCAGGGCTCTACTATTAATACTACTACTATTAATAATGTTTTTCAGGACCAAAAGGAACTCTACCAACTTATTAAGGGAAATATACTATGATGGTTAAGACTACAGGCTTCGGAAGCAGGGAGGCCTGACTCTGAATCCCTAGTTTTGTTACATACTAGCAGTGTGACCTTGAGCAAATTGCGAAACCTTTCTGAACATCACTTTGTCATGTCGGATGGGAATAGTAGCACCTAGACCACGGCATGTGATAAATGAATAGCAGTGGTTACTATTGGTAGTGTAGTAATAGAAAACGACGTCACTGAGGAAGCCTGAACTGTGATCAGGACACCTGGCAGGAGGAGGACTGACCGCAAGAGAAGGTTTACCTCACAACACTTTCCTGATGGCCATGTAACTCAGAAAGGGAATAATCAAGTCCCCTACCTAGATGTGGAAACCCTGGTAGTATAGTGGTTAAGAGGTACAGCTGCTAGCCAAAAGGCTGGCAGTTTGAATCCACCAGGTGCTCCTTGGAAACTCTATGGGGCAGTTTTACTCTGTCCTTTAGGGTCCCTATAAGTCAGAATCGACTCGACGGCAACAGGTTGGGTCGGCCTAGATGCTGTTTTTAAAGTTCTTTCCACTCAAGGTCTCCCCACAGGTCACTATTACTGCCCCTAACGTATTGTGATGTGGTTTGCTGACTTGCCCAAGGCCACATAAGCAGTTGGTGTGGGAGTTAGGACTTGAACTCCTCAGTTTTCTGTAGCTGAGGTGCAGAGAGTTACGGGGTCTTGTGAGAAATCTTTCAGCAGGTTAGTATTCATGGTAGAAGCTCGTTTCCTAATGGGTGGGCCAGTGTTATTTTGAAAAGACTCTCTGATACTACCATTATTTGTATTATATTCTTTCTAGTATTCTTTCAGGTCGCAGCTTAAATGTTATTTTCTTCCTGATTGATTAGGCTAAGGGTCTCCTGGTTACTATATGTCCATTGCACCCTGACCTTCCTCTGTGGGATGCTGATAGGAAATGTTTTCTTTCTTTCTTTAAATTTCTTTTTACCTATACTAAAACAAAAAACCAAACCATTACTGTTGAGTCAGTTCTGACTCAGAGGGACCCTACAGGACAGAGTAAAACTGCCCCATAGGGTTTCTAAGGAGCGGCTGGTGGATTTTAACTGCCAATTTTTGGCTAGCGGCCGATCTCTTAACCACTGTGCCACCAGGGCTCCTTCCCTATACTAGTGTTTGTCAAGCTTTAAGGCTCATATGAATCACCTGGGTATCTGGTTAAAAAATGCAGATTCTGACTTAGGCCTGGGGTGGGGCCTGAGAATCTGCATTCCTAACAAGCTTCCAGGTGATGCCAGTGCTGCTGGTCTGAGAACCACATTTTGAATAGCAAGACTGAGCTAGATCAGGAGCTGACGAACTATAGCCTGCAGGCCAAATCCAGCTGTAAATAAGGTTTTGTTGAAATACAGCCACATCGGTTTGTTTACATATTGTCTATGGCTGCATGCTACAACAGCAGAGTTGAGTAGTGGGGATACAGCCTGTATGGCTTGTAAGGCCTAAAACATTTATTATCTGTTCTTTGCAGAAAAAGTCTGCTGAGCCCTGATTTAGACTGTAAGCTTCATGAGGGCAGGGATCATGTCTGTCTTGATCCCTGTTATACCCAGTGCCTAATATTTGTCCATCCCTGGGTAGTACAAATGGTTTGTGCTCAACTACTAAAGGAAAGGTTGGTGGTTTGAGTCCACCCAGTGATGCTGCAGAAGAAAGGCCCGGTGATCTGCTTCCATAAAGATTACAGCCCCTCCCTGAAAAACAAAACAAAACCAAAAAACCCTGTGGAGCTCAGTTCTACTCTGTAACATACGGGGTCACCGTGAGTTGGAATCTACTTGTCGGCAGTGGGTTTGGTTTTTGGTTATTTAGTGTTCTTCGTGACACATAGCAGATATTAAAAAATTATTTGAATAAATGAAGTAAATCTTAATTGTTCTAACGCTCGTCTTGGAGTTTTAACATTAAAAGAGTGTTTGCTTCCTCCTGAGGCAGAGTAGGATCTTGCTTGTTTTCCACTTCTCCTGTCTGATTCGACCTCCTTGGGATCTTTAATTAGGTTCTTTGAAGATCACAAAAAATAACTTACTGATAGTAAGATTTATCCTCCACCTATAGGAAACTGTATTTAGTTGTTTACTCTGTGTTGGACACTGGTTAAAGGATCCCTGGTGGCACAGTGGTTAAGTGCTTGGCTGCTAACTGAAAAGTTGGCAGTTCCAACCCACGAGCTGCTCTGCAGGAGAAGGATGTGGCAGTGTGCTTCTGTAAAGATTACAGCCTTGGAAATGCTATGGTGCAGTTCTACTCTGTCCTATGGGCCACTATGAGTTCAAATCGACTTACCGGCAATGGGTTGGGTTCTGTCTAGCTGGAGTCTTTGCAACTTAGAGGGAGCATGTTGCACCCAGTGATGGCATCGCTGAGATGGGATGCCTGCTCTTCCTCCCAAGAAACTACAGTGCTGTAATTAATTCATTGTTCAAATTTCAGAGCAGGCAGGTCTTTAATCCCCTCTGAAATTGGTTGCGGATGTGGAAGCCATAGCTCTCCAACCTCTAATCGCAAAGCGGAGATAATGCTGCATCAATGTCACAGTTTCGAGCACAGCATCAGGCTGGAAATAAAGATCATTTACGCTTTGAAAGCATGGCTGCCTGGAAACGTTTCCTTTTCTATTTCACAAATTTAATGCAGAGAAGAGGTTGTGCTTATTCAAAAGAATGATTCTTTTGGAGGCAAAAAAAAAAAAAAAAAAAAAAAAAAAAGAAAAAGAAAAAAAATGAAAAAGGGGCATTTTGAATCCTAAAGGGTCTTTTATACTCAGAGTGGGTTTCAAATCAAATGGAGTGACCTGTTTGCATAGACTTGCTGAAATAATATTAGCATCCAGTTTATCCAATTTATGTTATTTTTTGTCATGCTGTTTATTTCCATATACACTGAAGTTTGCACAGAAATGTTCACTCCTGAGCGAGGGGGACTGTGACAGGGCCTGAAAGCAGGACTAGGGAAGGGAGCAAGAGAAAAATGCAATTTTGGAGGCACTACTTGGCTAATGTGTTTCTCTTTCACCACCCTGGTCTTAATCGTCTCTTTTTCCTTATGCAAACAGGAAGCAGATTGTATTTGGAGGCTCTTGGGGATTATTTAAAGGTTCTTGAACTAGATAATGAAGAACACGGGTATTTGCTCCCTCCCCAAATACAGCAATGTTCTGACTTCTTCCTATATTCATTGTACATCAAGGACATTTCAAACAAGGGCCTCTAGTAGTTTTAATACCTCACTCGGTGGGTGCCTGCTTTGGGCCCTTATTAACAAGGCAGAAACCAACATATTTTTAGAAGACACATTAATATCTTCATTAACTCTTTGTCTAGTGTTGTGTGCTTTCCAGAGCACTGAGACTAAAGCCTCTTGATAATACTTCTAGTGACAAAGACAGTCAGTCATAGTCTGCCCATATTATCTATGAGGACACTAAGGCTCAGAGAGGTTAAATGACCTTTCCATGGTCACACAGCATGCTGGAGTCAGGTAAGATTAGAGCTCAGGTGTTCGCTCTACCTGAAGCATTTTTGCCAACAAACTATTGAGTATCCTGCCCTACAGAAACCCCCTGTTGGGTGCTGAAGTGATGTACAGGGTCTTAGATTGAAGCCATGGGCTCCAGGCCCACATTCTGTGAGGAGGTTCTACCTTTATTCTCTCAAGGGGTGGGGTGCAGCCCTTGCATTGGGGTGGCTCTATCTTGGGAGAAAAATCTAAGATACATGTCAGGATGGTTGTTCTGCAAATACTTCGTCCTTGAAATCAGAAAATAAGTTTCATTTATTGAGATGCTCCAAGACCAATGACGGCAACAATGATGATAAAATAGTGCCTAACCATCTGGGGGTCACTTGATATGCGTGCTGGTTATTTCCTACACAAGCTCTCCTTCAATCCTCACGACAAACATATGAGGAAGGTTCTATTACCAGGCCTATTTTACAGATAAGGAAACTAAGGCTTGGGAACACTACTGAATATGGGGGTCTGGATTTGAATTCAATGCATCTGACTCCAGAGTTTATTCTCCTAACCACTCATGTTACCTCCTATATGCCAGATGCTATTCATACAGTATTGCCAATCCTCACAATAACTTCACAAAACAGATAGTATTAGTCTCATTTTATCAAAGAGAAATTGAGTCCAGAGAATTGTGTTGCTTGAGGTCACAGAGCTAGTAAGGGGCAGTTTCAGACTCAAAATCCAGGTTGGCCTGACTCATTCCCTTACACTAAAATACTCTGTCCACGGCTGTGGGGGAGTTGGTCACACAGCAAGGACTCCCAGGCCCTGGTGGGAGGTCACTATAGAGCTGCTCACCACGTTTTTTTGAAATTTTTTTTTTTTGTTATTTATTTATTTATTTTATTGTACTTCAGGTGAAGGCCTACAGAACAAATAGTTTCTCATGAAACAGTAGTACACATATTGTTCTATGACATTGGTCAATAACCCCACAACATGTCAACCCTGTCCCTTCTCGACCCTCTCTTTTTTTGGTGAAAATATACATAGCCAAAGATACACCATTTCAAAAATTTCTACGTGCACAGTTCAGTGACATCGACCATGCTCTTCCAATTGTGCTGCTATTCTCACTTTAGATGAAGGTTAACAGAACAAAATAGTTTCTCATTTAACAGTTAGTACACATGTTGCCCTATGACAATGGCTAACAACCCCACAACACATCAGCACTGTCCTTACTCAACCTTGGGTTCCCTATCGCCAGCTTTCCTCTCCCCCTCTGCCTTCCAGCCCCTATCCCTGGACTGCTGTACCTCATCAGTCCCATTTGGTTTCATGGGGCCGTCCACTCCCCAGCTGAACGGTGAACCTCGGAAATGACTTCACCACTGAGCTAAAACGGTGTCTGGGGGCCATACTCTCAGGGTTTCTCCAGTCTCCTTTAGGCCAGTAAATCTGGTCTTTTTTTTGTGAGTTAGAATTTTGTTCTACATCCTTCTCCAGCTCTGTCCAGAACCCTCTGTTGTGATCCTGGTCAGAGCAGTGAGTGGTGGTAGCTGGGCACCATCTAGCTGTACTGGACTCAGTCTGGTGGAGGCCTTGGTAGCTGTGGTCCGTTAGTCCTTCAGACTAATCTTTTCCTTGTATCCTGTTCTCTTCATTCTCCCTTGCTCCCGAAGGGATATGCTCACCAGGTTTTTGTAGAAGAAGTACACCACCATCCGTGCCAGGCGTGAGTAACACCAGTGGCCATGAACGAGCAGTAGCTTCTTGAGGTGACTGAAGCGGGAGATGGCGAAGTCACTGGACATGACGGCCTGAGAGGGGAGAACGGAGACATCAGTATCCATGTACAGGCGCCACTGCCCTAGAACTCCCCCCAGGGCCATGCTTTATTCTCTGGTGTCAACTGGCTGCTCTGAAACATCCCTTGTTGTTATGTGGTAAGACAAGGAACTAGCGTTGGTCTTCCTTGGATGGCTCCTTGGACTCTGGCACCCATCCTCTCATCTAGGAAATCCAGACTTCACTACAGTACAAGAAGGGTGGGCCAGAAGGGACCAGTGGTCCCGTCTGGCCCTTCATCTCCATCTATTTATCCAACAAGCATTTATTGAGGCCTACTATGTGCGAGGCCCTATTTTAGATGCGATGGTTAACCAGACAGTAGGAGCTTCTGTTTAAGTAATCCTCAAACCTCTGAACATTCACCACCTCCTGAGGCAGGCCATTTATTCCATCCTCACATGAAGCTGGTGGTTCAATAAGCTCTTCTCTTACATGGAGCTGAAATGTGTCTTCTGCTCTTGGGATTACCCAGAACAGGTAAAGTTCATAAAACTCTTTTTTTTTCCTGAATTTTAAAAATAACTTATATTGTGATTATGTATATATATAAAAAAATCAAAATTCACCATTTTAACCATTTTTAAGTGTACAATTCAGTGACATTAATTACATTCACAATGTTGTGCAACCACCACCACTATTGATTTCCAAAATTTTTTCATCACCCTAAACAGAAACTCAGTACCCGTTAGGTATAACTCCCCATTCCCCACTCCCCATAGTACTCTGAGTATGAGGTTTGGAGTCAGACATGTTTGGTTATAAATCCTGGTATGAACCTTCGTCAGGTTATTTAACTTCTCTGAACTTTACTTTTCACATCTGAAAAAAATAAAAATATCTCACATATAGGCTTGTGGTGATTATTAAAATGAAATGAGAAAGTCTACACCAATGTTCACTGCAACATTATTCACAATAATCAAAAGGTGGAAACAACCCAAGTGTCCATCAACAGATAGATGGATAAGCAAAATGTGGTATATCCAGTCAATGGAATGTTATTCAGACATAAAGAGAAATGAAATTCTGATACATGCTACCACATGGATGTACCTTGAAAACATTATGTTGAGTGAAGTAATTCAGACACAGAAGATCAACTATCATATGATCCAACTTATATAAAATATTTAGAATATGCACACACATAGAGACAAGTTTATTAGTGGTTACCAGGGGCTGAGAGGAAGAGGGAATGGGGAGTTATTGTTGAAGGGGCACTGAATTTTTTTTTCTGAAGTGACGTGAAACTTTGGAAATAGATGGGTGATGGTTGCACAACATGGTGAGTGCAATTAATCTCACTGAATTGTACACTTAAAAATGGATAACGGCAAACTTTTTGTTACATATGTTTTACAGTTAAAAAAAAAACACAAAGCATGAAAATAAATGTGAAGTACCTACAGAGTGCTGCTGTATGGTCGATGTTCAAAGGGTAACACATAATTATTTTGTGGCTTCTGGGTTAATGCTTCTTTCATCCTCAACAACAAATTTAGGCCATATTAAATGTCTGCACCCATGTTGAGAATACAATTGTTAATGATTCCAAACCACAAAGAGGGTTTGTTTTAACCGGAAAACTTCTCAGCTCAAGTTAGTATACTTATTTTAGGCTGAATTTTGACTACATTGTTGTTGTTAGCTGCCGTTGAGTTAATTCCGACTCATGGTGACCCCATGTGTGCAGTGTAGAACTGTTCCATAGGGTTTTCAAGGCTGTGATCTTTCGGAAGCAGTTCACCAGGCCTGTCTTCTGAGGTGCCTCTGGGTGGGTTTGAAATGCCAAATGTTTGGCTAGTAGTCGAGCACTTAACTGTTTGTGCCACCAAATTAAAGTGTATCAAGTAGTTTATGGGTCAGTCTAGTCATCAAGACTAAAATAGCAGTTGAAAAATATTTTCAAATGTCCTGACATTTGCCACTGGTCATGGAGAGCATTGCAACTTTGGATGTGGGTGGAGGTTACAGTGAGGAAGCATGGAGTCAGAGGAAGGTTTACGGTTCCCTGAATGGTTGGGTACTCTTTGGTTTTAGAATACAAACATTACTACTGTCTGCAAAAAATCAGGCATCCTTTGATCTCCCTCTGTGTTCTGAAGGACTGGAAGTAAGGAGGTAGTGATGGAGGCCATACACAGGCATGGAAGCCCCCTGACTTTCTGATGATAACCCTGCAAAGCTCTCTCTGAGAAGGTCCTCCAGCACTGTGAGGGAATTCCTTAACTCTCAAATAAGGATTGCTGTTGTTGTGAGCTGCCATTGAGTCAGCCCCTAACTCATGGAGACCCCAGGCACAATGGAATGAAACGCTGCCTGGTCCTGTGCCATCCCCAAGATTGGTTGTGGAGTGGACCATTGTGATCTACAGGGTTTTCATTGGCTGATTTTCAGGAGTAGATTTCCAGGCCTTTCTTCCTAGTCTGCCTTAGTCTGGAAGTTCTGTTGAAACCTGTTCAGCATGATAGCAACACAGAAACCTCCAGTGACAGCTGCACTTGTATTGCATTGGCTGGAAATGAAACCTGGGTCTCCTGCAAGGAAAACGAGACTTCTACCACTGAACCACCACTGCCCTCGTGCCAATAAGGATAAAGAAGAGTAAAAAGAAACAAAAACAGTCGAAGGGAACAATACCTGCAAGCCTTCTTGTCCTGATATCCCAATTCCAATATCAGCGGCTTGAATCATGCTCACGTCATTTGCTCCATCACCTGAAAGAAGTGAGGTCACGAGATGTCTTTATTCCTGTTCCCACTGCTCAGTGATAATTAGAATGAGTTAATGCTCAGTGGCTCTAAAAGGTCTCCATTTGTACAAGACTGAATCCCTTTAACATTACTCTGAATAGTCCTGTAGGAAAAATCATTGCTGCAGTATTTGGCCTCAGAGACGTCTTCTCTTCTCTGCACAAGGAGCCCTGCTTTTATTTTACATCATCATTCAACAAATATTTATTGCCTTCTTTTGGGGGTGCACAATGTTAGATACTGAGGATGCAATGATCAACAAGAGAGATTTAGGCAGTACTTTACAGTTCACAAAAAAGACCTTCACAAATGTTACAACTGACTTTACTGATGAGCAGGTGGAGAATTTTAACAATAACTCATCAGGGGAAATCCATCTAGTGAAAGAACCCATAAAACAGGAACACAGATCTTTCTGATTCTAGGACCAGTACTCATTCCCGAACTCAGTATAAGTTGAAATACCGTATCAAGACAGTTGGAACATCTGGACAGCCAAATCTCCAGAGGTTGTCAACAGTGTCCAAGGTCCAAGGAGAGGGACAATGGTCAGTTTTCCTTCTGATTTTAGGAATATGGGATTGTCTAATCTTTTTGGTTGAGGTTCATTTAGTCCCATTGAGTTTCCTTTCAATGAACTGAGTTGTCTCAGGAAATTGAAGGTAAAGCCATGGAAATAAATACACACGCATGCACACACACATGGCCTCCCTCTATACCAGCACTATCAAATAGATCTCTCTGCAATGATGGAAATGTTCTGTATTTGTACTGTCCAATATGGAAACCACTAGTCACATGTGGTTATTGACATGTGACTAGTATAACTGAGGGGATGAATTTAATTTTAATTAAATTTAAATAGCCACAGAGTGGCAACCATGTTGGACAGCACAGCTGTCTATAATGAAGTCTTCTCCACAAGCCTGACCCTGCATCTCTCCCCAGGGCTTTATCTTCTGGATCAGAGGTGGGCAAACCTTTTTCTGTAAAGGGCTAGATAGTAAATATTTTATGCTTTGTGATCCAAGAGGCAAAACTGAGCAACTCTTCTTGCTGAAAGGCTAGTAGTCTTTTACATTTAAAAATATACAAACCATTCTTAGTACCTGTACACATAGTGGGCTGGATGTGGCCTGCCGGCTGTAGTTTGTTAATCCCTGTTCTAGACTACATTATTTTCATTCTCCTCTGGCCTACCTCTTTATCTAGTAGCTTCTCATAATAAGCTGCAATTAGATTTATGTTATTCATCATAGAGAATATGGAATTGAGGGGGAGACGACTTTATTCCTCTACTTATTTGTCAACAAAACTTGTCCTTAGAGGTAGCCTTTATTTTTTTAATAATAAATTTTTATCGATAGCATAGCAGAGCATAATTTTAATCTTCATTGTCGAACAAGTCCAAGTCCAACCTTTAACCTCTTCTGCTTGTGAGCCCGGGGAAGTAGAGGTGGGAATCATGCTATTTCTGGCCCTGCTGGTTTTCTTTCTGTTGCTATGGGAGTGAAGCCAATCTCCCTCCTCAGGGAGTCAGTCTGGGCCATGGCATTGTATGTGTCTGAATTTCTGAAGAGGACAATTCAGGGTAAAAGTAGGATGCAGTTGCTAAAGATCTGCTCTCTACTTTCTTTCTGGCCCTTTTTTGTTCTGAACTGCCTTTACCCGAAGATCTAGGGGAAAAAAAAAAAAAAATGTGGACCAGACCTCTTGTTTCAAATTCCAGGAAAGGAAATCTCTATCCATGTCTGTGTAGGAAGAAGAGAGCCTGGCATTATCTGGAAGAATGTCCCTAGGTGGGTGCAACCTTTAGTATGAACTTGGTGTGTGCTGGGCACGTGAAGTGGTAAAACTGACAATGTCCCTGTACTCAAGGAACTCACAGTCTAACAATATTTTGGAGCTATGAGTGCTGGGTACGGGGGAAGCTCCCAGAAGAAATGAAGGATAGGTTGGAGTGTGAGGAGTATTTTGCAGATGGAGTAGCTTGTGCAGAGATGATATGGCCCATGAAGAAGGGTAAGCAGTTTCATTTGGCTAGAATGTAGAGTGCTGAATGCTGGGGAGGGAAGGTGGCCGTCGTGGGAGATGTGGTTGGAGAGTTAATGGAGACCAGATCATGAAGATTCCCATAAACCAGGTTTGGGAGTTTCTGGACGGTTTTAAGTAAGTACGGTTTTATTCCTCTGCCTCAACCATAATCAAAGTCGAGTCCTCTCTGAGCAATTCTTCATCAGCATCTAAACCAAACCAAGCCAAACCCATTGCCATTGAATCAATTCCGACTCATACCAACCCTATAGGACAGAGTAGAACTGCCCCATAGAGTATTCAAGGCTGAAATCTTTATGAAAGCTGAGTGCCACATCTTTCTCCCATGGAGCAGCTGGTGGGTTTGAACTGCAGACCTTTTGGTTAGCATCTGAGTGCTTAACCACTGTGCCGTCAACCAACTAGCCAGCATTTATTGAGAATATACTTTGTACTGGGACTTACTTAACAATGAGCGTACAAAAATAAACAATCTTAAATTCTCCCCACCAGCCGCCCACACTCAGCAGAATACTAAATTAGCAAACATGATTTAAACCAGAGGTTGGCAAACTTTTTCAGTAAAGGGCTAGATAGTTAATATTTTAGGCTTTGTGGGCCAAGAGGCAAAATCGAGCAACTGAACTGAGGTTCATTCTACTGGGTCATGTGTTAAATATTGAGGGGAAAATGGTCTGCATTCCAGAATTGAGGTGACCTGAGTACATATTGTTGGCGGTAACATTTCTTGAGCTACTTGGATGTTCTGAATTCCAGGCCCCTGTTGGTTTTGACCTCTATCCAAATACTGACTTTTTCTTAGCTGCGTTTTCCTTCTTAGAACTTGGATTCACTCTCCAACTCTAGTTAGTGTCAGCTTCATCTCCTGGCTGCCACATCCTGATTGCTACTTTGAATTTTCTCCAAGACAATGACTCTCAGCCTAAGCATCTGGACTTTGATACCTAACCTCCCACCTCTGGTCCAGGCCTCTGCCAAATTGCCACCCACATCTCAGCACGATGGGTACCTATGGAAAGGGTCATGACGCTCAACTTGTCTCGCACCAGCTTGACTATCATACTCTTCTGGAGTGGGGTGGAGCGACAACACAGGACAGACCGGCAATACTGGGTCAACTCCAGAAACTTCTTCTCCAGCTTTCCCTGGAATATGACACTCAACGTCTTCCCATCAATGACCAATCCAACTTCTGGAGCGACGGCTACTGAGGCAGTGGATGGCGTCTCAGAGGGCATGCAGAATCCAAAAAGCTTTCGGTCTGGCTTCAGTGGTCCATGAAATTGCCTTACTTCTTCTAGTATACAGTTGAGGATGGATTCACAGGTATCCTATAAAGAGTCATAATAATAAGTAGAGTATTAGTAAGCAGCACTAGAAACATATGCTAGAATCTCACTTTATCCTTTAGAAAGATGGTTATAAAACTCTGCCACCATACAGATTACCTAGGAATCATTTTCCAGTTTTTACATTTCTTTGCAATATTTGAAACAGCTTGAAAGGAATATTAATTTGGAACCAAATTAACGACCAAGATAATAAAGACTGCTTGGGAAATGGAGTGGAAATAGCTCATCAAGATGAGGATTGATGCAGGGATGGTGTAGGATAATGGAGAATACCAACGTGATGGTACATAATGACATGCCATGCTGGTATGGTGTTTTCTATTTACCCCAGGTCATTTCAATTCTCCTTTGTTCTGCAGAACATTCCTATCTGGTAGAGTAGGTATTACCAACCTTATTTTAGATATGAGGAAACTGAAACAATGAGATCTTTAGTAATCCTGCCAAGATTATCCAATTTAGTAGTGGAGGCAGGATCACTACTACTTGAACTGTGGCATCCTCAGTAAAAAATACATTGATTGTTTAGTGCTTCTGTTCTACCTCCTAGTTCGTTGTATAGTGCCTAGGGTCTTAAAAGCCTGCCAGTGGCCATCCAAGGCACAACAATTGGTCTCTATTCACCTGGAGCAACAGAGGAAGAAGGAGAGTCAGGAATAGGAGGAGAATATGGAATGCTTCCATGAACAACTGCCTCCTTTGCTATGAGACCAGAAGAACTAGATGGTTTTGCCTGGCTACCATTACTCAACATTTTGATCAAAGATTCCATAGAAGAATCCTGATCAAAAGGGGAAAAATGCAGAATGGGATTTCAAAACTTCATTGACTCCAGACTTTCTGGAGCCATGAAGGTTGGATGAACCCCTGAAACTACTGCCCTGAGATAATCTTTAAACCTTAAACTAAAGATATCCCGTGAAGTCTTCTTAAAGCCAAAAGAAGTTTAGCTTAACTGGTAAAAAATGTCTGCCTTGAGCATTATGCTCTTTTTTTTTCTCTTGTACTTCAGGTGAAGGCTTATAGAACAAATAGTTTCTCATGAAACAGTAGTACACATATTGTTTTATGACATTGGTTAATAACCCCACAACATGTCAACCCTCTCCCTTCTTGACCTTTTTTGTTTTGGTGAAAATATACATAGTCAAAGATACACCTTTCAAAAATTTCTACATGCACGGTTCAGTGACATTGACTACGCTCTTCCAATTGTGCTGCTATTCTCACTTTAGATGAAGGCTTACAGAACAAAATAGTTTCTCATTTAACAGTTAGTATATATGTTGCCCTATGACAATGGTTAACAACCTCACATCACATCAACACTATCCTTATTCAATCTTGGGTTCCCTATCACCAGCTTTCCTGTCCCCTTCTGCCTTCTGGCCCTTGTCCCTGGACTGCTGTGCCTCATTTGTCCCATTTGGTTTTGTGGGGCTGTCCACTCCCTGGCTGAATGGTGAACCTCATAAATGACTTTTACACTGAGCTAAAAGGGTGTTTGGGGGGCCATACTCTCGGGGTTTCTCCAGTCTCCTTTAGGCCAGTAAATCTGGTCTTTTTTTTGTGAGTTAGAATTTTGTTCTACATCCTTCTCCAGCTCTGTCCAGAACCCTCTGTTGTGATCCTGGTCAGAGCAGTGAGTGGTGGTAGCCGGGCACCATCTAGCTGTACTGGACTCAGTCTGGTGGAGGCCTTGGTAGCTGTGGTCCATTAGTCCTTCGAACTAATCTTTTCCTTGTATCCTGTTCTCTTCATTCTCCCTTGCTCCCGAAGGGATGAGACCAGTGGAGTAGACATTATGCTCTTTTAAGAACTATCTGTATGGGATCAATTTTGCAAGAGCAACTTGAAAGTTTAGATAGGAACCTTAGGGGGCAGTGAATGGGGGAAGAACACCTCAGAAAAGGAAAGTGAGAATGACAGCACAACTCAAAGAATGTGATCAATGTTACTAAATGGTACATGTAGAAACTACTGAATTGGTGTAAGTTTTGCTGTGTATATTCTCAACAACAAAAAAATAGATAAAATTAAAAAAATACATTGATCGTGTGTCTAGCCATTGACTGAGTCCCTGGGTCGTGCAGTTAACACCCTCAGCTGCTAACTGAAAGTCTGTAGGTTCGAGTCTACCCAGAAGTGCCTTGGAAGAAAAGCCTGGTGATCTAGTTATGAAAAATCAGCCACTGAAAACCCTATGGAGCACATTTCTACTCTGACACACATGGGGTCACTATGACTCAGAATTGATGCAACGGCAACTGGTCATCCCATGAAGGGTGCTGAGAATCATGATATGAATATGTTTGTTGTATTGGTTTGAACTGACAATGAATATGGAAGTCTTATTGATTGAAAGAAACTTCTTATTGATTTTTCCCAGTGTTAACCTTGAAACATAGGAAGTTACTGCTTTTTATCAATTCTCTTCCATTACATTTGATTATACCAAAAATAAAGTCAGATTTTGGTTATAAATCTACCTTAATACCTCTTTAACTTCTGTGAACATCACTTTTTAATCAAGATAGAGAAGGTTGTGGCAGGCAACAATATTATGAATGTTAATAGTATTATTTTGTTCACATAGTCTTCATTTTAGTGTTCTTTTATCCATAGCAAGGGATGGTGGTTTTTTGTTTACTGAAGTGCTGAAAATTTCTTTTTAAGATAAATAATGTTAAAAGTGAATCAGTTCAAAAGAAACCATTAAATAAAAAATACAGGTCATACGTGAATTTTGGCAAAAATTGTGAAAAAAAAAAAAAAACCAAACCTGTTGCTGTCAAGTTGATTCTGACCCACAGTGACCCTATAGGACAGAACAGAACTGCCCCATAGGGTTTTCAAGGAGTGGCTGGTGGTTTCAAACTGCTAACCTTTTGGTTAGCAGCTGTAGCACTTAACCACTGTGCCATCAGGGCTCCACAAACTTATGAAGGTAGTTCTGAAATGACAGGTTTGGAGAACATTGATCTAGGGGTTGCTAGGAATTAGTGGAATAATTTCTTTTGGAGTGGATAGAACTGCCATTCATTATTCCTGAGTCTTCTTTCAAGGGATGCTGAACTGACTGTTGCTGGCAGCAGAGTGTGCACAGAACAGGGAGGGGCCGCAGGGAGTGGTTCCAGGAGTGAGTGGTAACCACTGAAGGCGCTTCTCTGGGAAGGAGATCACGATGGTCCTTGCTGGAAGTTGAGGTCAGCACAAATGATATAAATTTCTCCAATATATGACTGCAGCAAGTAATTGGAGGTGTAAGCTTAAAAAAATCTCTGAATTTACTTATTTTCAAATTTTTTAAGTAATAATCTCAATAGTTACCATTCATCTAACATTTAGTATGTCAGGTACTGTGGTGGGCAACCTATAAGATGGTTCTTAATGATCCCTATCTTCTGGTATTCATGCCCTTGTGTAACCCCCTTCCCTTGAGTGTGAGCTGGACTTAGTAACTCCTTCCTAATGAAGAGAATTTGGCAAAAGTTATGGGATATCACCTCCAGGATTAGATTATTAAAAAAAAAAAATATGACTTCTGATTGGGGACTCTTTCTCACTCTCTCTTGAGTGGCTCACCCTGGGGGAAGCCAGCTGCCATGTTGTGAAGCAGACCCTGTAGAGAGGCCCACATGGTAGAGAACTGAGGCCTCCTACCAACAATCATGTGGGTGAGCCTGGAAGCAGCACTCCCCATCCCCCACTGACTCACCCAGTTGAGCCTTCAGATGAGCCCTCAATCCTGGCCAATAGCTTGATTCCAACCTTAAGAGATACCTTGAAACTGTGGGGTAATAAATGTCTGTTGTTTTTAGCTACCAAGTTTCGGGGTAATTTGTTATGCACGATAGATGGGGAAGACAGGTACTGTGTTAAGTAAGTACTTTTTTTCTATGATCTTATTCCTCCCAATCGACTGTGAAGTAAATATTTTTAATTCCTATTTTACAGATGAGGAGAATAAAGTTCAGTGAAGTATGGTATCTGTATTAATTCTTCTATATATGTTGTTAAGAAGAAGCAGTGGTGGTTCAGTGGTAGAATCCTTGCCTTTCATAGGGGAGACCCGGGTTTGATTCTCAGCTAATGCACCTCATGAGCAGCCACCACCCGTCCATCTGTGGAGGCTTATGTGTTGCTCTGATGTTGAACAGGTTTCGGCAGAGCTTCCAAACTAAGATAGACTAGGAAGAAAGGCCGGAGACCTACTTCCAAAAATCAGCTGATGAAAATCCTGTGAATCACAACAGTCCAATCTGCTAACAGTCATGGGGATAGCGCAGGACCAGGCAGCATTTTGTTCCATGGTATATGGGGTCACCATGAGTCAGGGGCCGCTAACAACAACAACATATGTTGTTAAAAATAATAACAATAATAATAGTTGTTACTATTATTTCCTTTCTAATACTATAAAACACAAAAAACAAACAAACAAAAAACCCATTGCTGTCAAGCTGATTCCAACTCATAGCAACCCTATAGGACAGAGTAGAACTGCCCCCTAGATTTCCAAGGAGCAGCTGGTAGATTCAAACTGCTGACCTTTTGGTTACTAGCCATAGCTCTTAATCACTATGCCATCAGGGCTTCCTTACTGTAGTCCCTTCTAAAATTGCTTGACAGATCAGCACTTCCAGTAATGGGGTAGCAATCCCCTCATTTTATGGATGAGAACTCTGAGGTCTAGATAGGTCCCATAACTTGATTTTAGCTTTAAGAGGCATAACAAAGAGACAGCAGCCCTAAATCAACTAATAGTGAATTAGGCAAACTAAAACCCTTGGAGAAGACATCCATTGAAGACACAATTACATTAAACTGGGGTTTAAATAAATCTAAGATTTTGAATGGATTACCCCACTCTTTGACTTAACATATTTATGCACTTACTGCTTATTCCTATGCACGGGGATGAAAAAAAAATTATCCAGCAGTTTAGTGCATCCAGGGGTGTGGGCAGGGCCTAGTGTTCAGGCACCATCTTGGAGGGTCCTAGATAGCTTTAAGAGAGCTGTTCGTTAGGAGGCTTTGGCTAATTAATCAATGACCCTCTTCAGCTTCCGACAGGAACAGAACCGAGAGAAGCCATTCCATCCTCCTGGGTGGGCTGACTCACAAGTTTACAGGTGTCCTACTTAAGGAATCACCTGGAACGAAATGAGCACCGCAAACCGCATTTCCATTTCACTTGGGGCAGGCAGACGTCAACACTATTACAATGAATGAACACTCAAGCAAGTTGCAAATGCTTCTTTCCTAAGTCAAAGATTTCTCTGAGATTATTTTCATTTTGAAAATTCATTGGGTCTTAATCTAATCATAGCATAATCTGTGCATCTGAATAGAAAGTAGATGATTTTTCCAATTCATCTAAAGGGTCTTAGGCACTGTTCATAGTATAAACTGCCTTTTTCTTATTTTAAAAATATGTGTATGTAGTTGCTTCATGGAATAAAAACCAAACATAAATCTCCCCAAGCTTCTATTCTAGATCTAGATCAGCCTCAGGCAAAACTGTGAAAGAGAAAAGGGACTAACCTTGATAAATGTATACTCCAGTGTCTTCCCTGCCTCCTTTTCTGTGTTGCCCTTCCCCATCTTCCTCTTCCCCATGGTATGCCCTAGGTCTCCAGGTACTCTTCCCAACCCCCCTAAAACAGTGCTTTCCTTGTTAATATCCTACTCTAGTCTAATCCTTGCTCCCTTTTGATGTTGTTAGTTGTCACTGAGTCAATGACTCATGGCACTCAGTGTGTGCAGAGTAGAACTGCTCCATAGGGTTTTTAAGGCTGTGATCTTTTGGAAGCAGATCACCAGGCTTGTCTTCCGAGGTGCCTTGGGGTGGGTTTGAACTAGCTGTTGAATGCTTAAGCATAGGAGTATACATCTCAATGCTTACTTCCCATACTCATCAGCCAAGAAGATGGTGGAACTTTACTTTTCTGCAGCTTACCTTGTAAAAGTAGGTTTTTCCCCTTAAATACAAAATCTTATTATAACTTTAAATATGCTTCTTCAGACTTTACACGGCCCTCTCTCCAAATATTGATCTCTGCCACCTACAAGCTGCTCTGATGGAAAATTGTGGTTTTAAAATTTTGCTTATCTTTCTCTCTCCCATCCCATCCAAACACACTGGTTTCGGGTATTGTTATCTTCAGGTTTCTACTCTGTGGCAGGCCAATTTGACACACAAAGTGGAGCTGAAATTTTTAACTCAGAATGATTTCAATTTAACTGGGGCATTTTCAATGGGTGCATTAATCCAAAGTAGTAAGAAATTGACAATTGAGGTTCTGTGAGCCATCAGTGAGGAGTAAGGCAAAAAGCCCTGGGCCAGCAGGAGAACAGAGTTCTAGACTTAGCTCTGTGTAGCAGAAACTAGCAGGGTGACCTTGGGCAAATAAATCAGTCCTAGTGGTTTTCAGTTTCCTCATCTGTAACATGGGAAGATTGGACCAAGAGTGGAATTTGGTAGAGGCAAAACTTTCTACTAAATCGTGCTAGAATTAATAAAAAGAAACTAGTCAAACATTATGAGATGAGATGGAGGATATTGGACTGGATGACTTCTAGGGCCCTCCCAGCTCTAATGTTCAGTGATATTTTGGGGAAGGGGTGCTTTCTGTGTGTCCCTAAATCCCACCAATGAGCCTATCCCCTATTGGCCCAGGGGCAGCTCTGTACTTGGACATCTGGTCCCTAATTTGGCCTCACCTGATTCTCTGTATTAATGGTGTAAACTGTGTCAGTCTGATCTAACAGCCTGCAGGAATAGGCGATATTGATTGCTGTCTCCTGCTTATCTCCAGTCAAGACCCAGATCTGGATACCAGCCTCCCGCAGAGCAGCAATTGTATCTGGAACTCCTTCCTGCAGCCGGTCTTCGATCCCAGTGGCTCCTGGAGTGATCAAAGACAGCAGTGCTCACATTTGTGGTCAAACAGTAGCTACTTAATTTCCCCAAGGCCCTTGCAAATCAGACAATGTGTATTAAATATCTTCCAAGGGCTATGCTGTACTGAGCACAGTACAATAGACAGAGCTGGTCCCTACTCCCTCCATTGAATAAGGTTTTATAGCTGAACTACATGAGACAAGGTCAGGGTGCTATGTGAACTTGTTACAGGAGACCTGAACTTCATCTGGAAGGTCAGGGAGGGCCTTGCTGAGGAAGTACCATTTAAGCTCAGCCCTGACAGATCAAGCAAAGAGGGGGGTAAAAGGGAGAATTCTAGGTAGTGGGATCAGCATGTGTGAAGGTCCAGAGGTAGAGCAGAGTGGGAGATAAAGCCAGAGAGGGAGGTGAGGGCTAGATCACACAGTCTTAACAGCGCATTAAGGGATTTAGATTTTATTTGGTATCAAAGAAAGCTACTAAAGGGTATTAAGTTGGAGAGTGACAGAATCAGTTTTGAGTTTTAAGATTACTCTAGAAAATGGATTGGACATTGGAGGAAGCAGGATGAGATTCCAGGTGAACAGCTCGTTAGGAGGCTGAGTTGGAGTCCAAGGAGATGGTGGCCTGAACCGGCACAGCAGCAATAGGAAGGGAAAAAAGTGGAGAGATCAAAATCTTTGCTCTGCATCTGTTCTATAGCAGAATTAATAGGTATTCACGTTTTTGGTGACAATCTTGGAGGGAATCAAACATGCAGATTCCTTAATTTTTTGAATGATCTCAATCTTTGCACCAACCCTGATGACTATACACCCAAGTATTGCAAAGTTGCTAAATGAATAAGAAAAAATAAAACTGTATTTAAATTGAGATTCATTTCAGATCACAGACTAATGTCTACTTATTTCACTCTGGGAAGGAGCAAGGCATTTCATTTCTTTTTATAATCCAGAGTGACAATAGGTTGGCAAAGCAGTTACGCGGGATGCATATTAAAAAAAATTTCATAGTAAGGGGCTTCATGTGAATACAAGCAGCTTTTTAAAAATGGTATGGCAGTTTCTTAGTGGCAAGATGAAATTTCTTCTTAGCCCCAGGCCTCTCCTTACCAAGCTGCATTGAGGAAAGAAAAATAACCTCTCCTGAAAATCTGCCTGTTTTGTCATTCAGGTCCAAATGTGCAGGTAAACAGCCCCATGAAAAGTGATGGCTCCATCCTCATCTTTCCCTCCAAGGGTTAGCCTGGAAGGTGAGATTCTGAAGCTGATTTATATTACGCTGAGGCAGAGTGAAGGAGCGAAGAAGAAAAACACATTGATTTGTGTGAAAGACAAAATGAAACTGGAAGGTTGTGAAAGCCATTCCCAGAGAGGGGAAGCCTGCAGGTTTTGACACGTTCGTTCTCTTTCATGCACAACGAGCTGATGAACACTTCTCACTGACTGAGACCAGGGTCTGTGCAGAACAAAAGCCTCCTCCATGAGGGCAGAAGAGGGCCAGGCACCCCTAACGGAACGACGTGCCCGGGCCTCCTGTGGTGGATAGAATTGTCTGGTCTAGCCACCTCTGGTCCTTGTTAAAATAAGTTCTTGTGGTTATCTTTAAAGGGGGCTTTATGAGGCAGCAAGCAAAGGCCTCAGCAGCCAAAACACAGGAAACAAAAGACCAAAGGAGGTGGGGAGCAAACTTTTCTACCCCAGCTTGCCACCTATGAAGCACTGGTGGTTCAGTGAGAGAATTCTTGCCTTCCACGAGGGAGACCCAGGTTTGATTCCCAGCCAATACACCTCATGCACAGCTACCACCTGTCTGTCAGCGGAAACTTGTGTGTTGCTATGAGGCTGATCAGGTTTCAGCAGAGCTTCCAGTCTAAGATGAACTAGGAAGAAAGGCCTGGAAATCTACTTCTGAAATCAGCCAATGAAAATCCTATTGATCACAACATTGTCTGATCCACAACCGATCATGGGAATAGTGCAGGACCAGGCAGTATTTCATTCTGTTGTGCACGGGTCGTTTTGAGTTGGGGCCAACAGCTAACAACACCAACAGGTTGCCACTTAAACACTACTAAATCTCGTTGCTTCCTTTTAGTATGTAAAGGCACCACCATCATTTTTACAGCATCCTTGGGTCTTTTCCCTTGCACTACTGCCTGGTCAGCTTAACCAAAAACCAAAACCATTGTCATTGTCAATTCTGACTCATAGCGACCCTATAGGACAGAGTAGAACTGCCCCATAGGGTTTCCAAGGAGTGGCTGGTGGATTCGAACTGCCCATCTTTTGGTTAGCCGCAGAGCTCTTAATCACTGCACCACCAGGGCTCCCTGGTCAGCTTAGAGGAGTGTAATTTATCCAGAGGATAAACTAAGGCTCAGAGGGGTACAGGGAGGTCCCAGCAAGGTCACGACAGGGCCAGGACTTGCCCCTCATCCCCAGCTCAGCATTGCCTCCTGACATGAAAGAAGGCCTCTTGCCAAATGGCCACTGCATGCTATTTGGGCCTTGCCTTACCTAGATCTTGTTCCTGAGGTGTGAGGAGATTAATCCTTACAAATAAAGCCGCCCTCTTTCCAGCTGGCAATCCTTTTCCTCCAACAGAAATACAACCATGTCTCTTAACTGGTGGGCTCCGTGCTTCTCATTTTCCCTTTTTATCACCAGTCTAACTTCTACACAGCAGCAGCCAGAGTAATTTTTGCAAAGCACAGATCTGTCCCTGCTTTCACGCTCTTTTCAGACGCTTAGCATATGATTTACCTGGTCTTTCCTAATCTGAGCCCTGCTGACCTCTGTCACCTCCCATCATGACCCCACACTCTGGTCCAGCCACAGCAGATCTCTTTGAGCGTCCAGCTGGCCCATGCTTGCTCACCTCCAGTCCTTTGCTTGTGCCCTCCCCTCTGTCTGGAACACTCTCCTTCTTTCCCTTTCAGTTCCTGACCTTCCTAGGTCTCCCCAGGCCGGGCAAGGCTGGTGCCTCCTACTTTGTGCTCCCACCCCACGTGGTACACCTTTCAGCCTACCCCTATCACCCTCTGTTCAAATCCCTTGTTTAATCATCCAGTTACGTCACTAAACTCTAGGCTCTGGGATGGAAGGGGCTCTTGTTCTCTGTTGTAGCCTCAATATCTAGCGTGCTACTTGGCACACAGTAGGTGCTCTGCAAACATTTAAATGAATGAAGGCGTGTGCTGTAGTTGGAGAAGGAGCCAACCTCATTGGCATCTGCCAGCAGGGTGTGCTGGAATGTTCCCGGGGCACCCTTGGGGAGCTGTGTGTGAAGTCCGTGTTGGGTTTGGCGCATCCATTTTGTGCCAAATACTGGAAGGGCACCCCTGGGAAGCCTTCTAATTGAGACACATTCCCAGCTGTGTCAGAATCGGGGCCAAGAACTCCCTTTCCAACTTGTAGCATTCACTTTTTTATTTAGTGATGACTTATTTTTAGCTACCAAGCAAGGTGAGTCCATTTTCCAGATGCTCAGCCGTCTCCATTAGAAGCTCCTCTCGGTTATCGAGGGCTGCCTCCGCCTGACGCCGGAAACTGGCCCACCGCTGGTAGTCCTCTTCGCTTACCACCTATGGACAGCAAAAGGCTCAATCAAAACCCTGGGTGCATCTGGAGGCAGAATCCATCCCTCCTGCCCTCCTCTTCTGGGCCTCCTACGGGCCTGTTTGAACTTCACTACACAATTAGATGGGCTTTCTCCTCAATGCTTTTTCTTTTAGAATGCATGACTCAGTGAAGGATTGATCTTTGTGTTCCATTATCACAAGACATCTGTGGGCATGCTCTGGGCACTGGAGATACAGCAGTGATCAAGACAGGCAGGGTCCCTGCATGCCTGGGCTTATATCCTGGTGGAGGGCGAGAGACATTATCCAACCAAATAAAAGAATAGGAGTCCTATCAAGTAAATAAATAGGGTGATATGAAAGTGTGACAGGGTAGAGGGATAGCTGTGGGAGGGATACTTTCATTTGGATGCTCAGGTCCCTTCTATGGACAGAAGGAAAAGCAAGTGCAAAGGCGGTGAAGCAGCCATGAACTTGGCTTTCCCTCTGTTCCTTGAACACACCAGTAGGCTGAAGGATAGAGAGTAAGGAGTAGAGAGGCTCGCAATGAGGCTGGAAAGGTAGGCAGCAGCCAGATCTTGCATAGTCTGGTAGACCACTCCACTGGGCATGGTGTCATGCAGGTGGAGGTGCCCAATAACTGGAAGAACCCAACAAGAGGCCTTATCTTCCTCCCTTGGAGTCTCACAGTACCTTTAGACCCCTCTGATGGCATCACATGCTTAACCATCTCTCATAGCAAGAATGATCCTTTGGTCTAGACATCAAATATTTGTTGAGTGTCCCTCTGTGTGTAGCATTATAGGGAACAGCCAGGGGGACATAGGTAGGCTTTGCCATTGAAGAATTCACAGTCTATCAGGGGAGGTGAAATGTGTACAAATAACTGCAATGGGACATTGAAAGTGGTAATTTATAGAGTAGGGACCACTCATCACTGTGCCAGGCACTGTACATGTTACCTCACTTAATCTCCATGACAACTATATGAGGTAGGGAGCACTAACATTGTTTTTCAGATAAGAAAATCTAAATCTCAGAGAGATGAAGAAACTTGCCCAAGGTCACACATCTGATTAGTGGTGAGACTTGGCTTTATAACCAGGTAGATCTGGCAGTAAACTTTAAATTCTAGACTGCACTAAGTACCATATGAGAGATGAAGAGCCCTGAGGATTTATGGAGGAGAAACCACTTCTAGCTATCTAGAAATGTATGTCCATCTTAGATCCCCTACCAGATTTTAGGCACTTCATTAGATGCCCCTGGTCTGTGATTCATAGCCCTCTTTGCATGCCTGCCTTGCAAGGGCTGCAAAGTCAAAGGCATGCAGGGCGTAAGATGGGCAATCTAAATGATTATAGCAGGGCAATATGATAGGGAGTGGTAGAGACTGTGGCTAACTGCAGAACACAACAAAACATATTCCTCATTAGGGATCAGCTGCTACGTGGCTCAAGCTGATTGTTGCTACTTGAGAATAGAGGCCCAGTTTGCCAGATCCTCCAAATTTCCAAGAGAAACAAGAAATCTGGATTTTTATGTGATCACATAAAAGCCCCTCAATTTTTCAATCTAGGCAAATAATGTAAGTTTTAAAAGGATACTATGAAGGCAAAAATGTAACATTAAAAAAGACATTTTATGAGTTATGGGTTACCTATTACATACACAGTAAGAAGCAGGAAATGACAGATAACTCCACTGAAATGCAACCTTACCATTTAGATTTCTGCCTCAGCACAATTACTGAGGGCGTGGATCTGGGTGGTAACTCAGCATAGCTAATCTTGAAAATATTATAACAAACATCACAGGTCTTTCGGAGAGAAAAAAAATAGAAAAAGAAAAGGCAGAAGCAGGGATGCCTACTCTCAGTCATTTAATGATATTCAAAGCATTCTTGGAGAAACCTGTTCTTACCTTCTTGGCGATGCACAGTGTGCGCAGGCCATCTCTTGCGTACAAATCTAGATGCTTCTGGGTCCTGGCTTGGATTTTCCTCAGCTTCTTTTCCACATTACTGTCAGTCACTGTCAAATAGTCATTGTCCCCCATGAGGTCACATAGAAGTGCTTGGGGATTCCTGTCTTCAACACCCTGGAATCTCCTCAGATGACTGCAAATACTTTCAGGGAGAAGGAATTCCCATACAACCCACCCCAGAGACACAAAAAAGCTCCCCTGGCTGTGAGGATGCCCTGAAAGGGGAGGAGGAGCCCAGGAGGAGCCCAGGAGAAACCCAGAAGGCCTTAAGTTGACTGCTCGCTATATCCTATTATCAAAAACCTGTCTGAGAAAAGTCCTATTTAAGGAAGGTAGGTGGTCTAAGGTGGTGTTCCCAAAAACCTGCTTTCATCAGAATCACCTGGGAGACTTCAATAGCAGAAATTCCCAGGTCCAATTCCAGCCCTGCTGGATCTGAACCTCCCAGGGCAGGGGCTGAAGTCCGAATCTTTATTAAATTGTCTAGGTGCTTTCTATGCAGCCAGCTTAGCCCTGGATGGCCAACAGGAAACTGTTCCCTATGTCTTGGAAATGCTATCCATCGTCTCCTCTCTGTCATCATCTACCTCAGTCCTTGTACCAAGTTAGGTCCCCAAATAGCTACAAACTTGGATCTTACTAGCTAAGTTCTTTACCACATTGGGTTTGCTGAGTTAGGTTTCCTTTCTATACAAGAAATAGCCTCAGGAGAAAAAAAAATTTTTTTTTTGCATTTCCTTAAATCTAGTGTGAAAAATACTTTATTATGTTGTTCAAAGTCCCCTTTATGAAGTCCTACATAATACATTTCTTTTAGAAAAAATTGTCTGTTTCTCTTGAAATTCCAGTACTTTTATGTATCAAGTAATAAGAATTTTAAGTTTGATTGGCTGGTATGGAGCAAGACTGATGCCACTCATTGCTTCTCTCACCTATATCACAGACATCATTAAGCAATCACAGCACTTTGTAAAGCTGTCTTGAAAAGAATTTAAAATCCTTCTCAAGCGGGGATGGAATGAGGTCTTTTGGGCCTTAAGCAGTGAACAGATTTTGTGTACTTCACCCGTTTCTCCGTGTAATGCAAAATCTAAAATGCAATCCTTAACAATAAAATAAGTGTTATGGATTGACTTCTGTCTCCTAAAAAGATATGTTGAAGTCCTCACCCCGGTACCTGTGACGTTGTTTGGATATAGGGTCTTTGCAGATGTTATCAGTCAAATTGACATGAGGTAATACTGGAGTATGGTGGGTCCTAATCCAATATGACTGGTGTCTTTATATAAAAGAGGAGAAGAGACACAGACACAGAGGTAAGACAGCCATGTGAAGTCAGAGGCATAAATTAGAGTGAGAAGGAATGCTCACGATTGCTGGCCATCACCAGAAGCTAGGAGAGAGGCATGGAATGGATTCTTCCTCAGAGCCCTGAGAAGGATCAACATGGTTGAAGTCCTGATTTTGAACTCCTAGCCTCCAGAACTGTGACACAATAAATCTCTGTCCTTATTAGCCACCCAGTTTGTGGTACTTTGTTACAGCAGCCTTAGGAAATGAATCCAGTAAGTATAAGGAAGTCCAACAAAGCTCTGAGTTTCCCCATCATACTACTCTAAGGCTGTTTTTATACAGAAAAAAAATTCTTTGAAAGATTGTTTTCTTATTTTTTAGGTGCTCCTATTTTGCTGGCATATTAAGCACTATTTTCCATATTTTATTCCCAACAGCCACCAGTTCTTGAGATTAAACCCCTTGTATTCTACTCATGAGCATTTAAGTTTACCTTTTTGCTCGGCTGCCAGGAACCTCAGAGTCAAGTTGAGTGTTCAAACCCAGTAAATATATTAAGCCTGGCATTATTTTTCTCTCCTTTTCAAAGCTTGGTTCTTAATTCTTATAATAACATCAGATATGTTTCTTTTACTGGAAGTATCTCTACTCTAGTCTGGAACCTGGTGAGGAACAAATATATATCTCCAGGGCAGCTTGGATGGCTGCTGCCCAGGGAGAGAGCGCCATGGCTCCCTGGACTCAGAAGCACTGAATTCACTTGTCTGCCAGAGTCTGGGGATGAAGAGGCCTAATTAGCTCCCTTCCCATTCTGAACACAAATCAGTCCCCATGAACCGCTTGGCCCTGATCCACAGATGATAATGCAGGAGGCACAGGGCTGCCTGGGCAATTCTAAAGTTGGGCTAGAATCTACTATCCTGGGAGAATCTTAGCTCCATAACTGTCATCTACTTGTTAGCAATCAGAAAATGGCTGCACACTAATTCATGATGCTCCAAAACTGGATACTGATATGTAGGAACTTTGGAACATTTTTCTGGCTCAGTGCAAGTTTATGAAAATACATTTTGGGGAGGCTGGGGAAAAGGATGATAAGAGGGACATCTGAGGCTTCCCAGAGTGAGCTGAGCCTGGCTTAGAATTCTGGCAGCATGGCAAGGCTCTGAATTGGAATTCAGAATACCTGGACCCGGGATCTACCACCAGTTAGCTGTGTAAGCTGTCTTAAGTTACTACCGTCTCTGGGTCCCAGCTGGCGTCTCTCCCCCAGAAAAGGAGTTAGGACCACAGTGTGTTCTCAAAAAAAAAAAAAAAAAAAAAAAGTTGTGTGGAATCGATTCTGACTCATGGTGACCCCATGTGTGTCAGAGTAGAACTGTGCTCTATAGGGTTTTCATTGGATGATTTTTTGGAAGTAGATCACCAGGCCTTTCTTCTGAGGCATCTCTAGGTGAACTCAAACCTCCAACCTTTTGGTTAGTATCCAAGTATGTTAAACATTTGTACAACCCAAGGTGCACCTACAGTATTGTAATGAATGTCCTGCCACAAAAAAGTGTGTGGAGATGGATAACCTATGTTTACTGTAGTTTTACACAAATAATGTAAGTGTTATACGTTTTTGGCCAACTGCATTTCCCCCTCACGCATTATTTTCCTAGGCATGCTATGTGTGTTATATGTGTAGGCGTGTAAATTTGTAAAAATACAGTAAGTGAATTTGGAAAACCAGAAGCTAGGGTGAATAAATAGGTTTCTCTGTTTGGAAACCTCCCAGAGCATTTAATATGCTAGTGTGTACTGGGGTTCTCCAAGGTGAGGAGATGTGGAATGTAGTATGCTCATTTGAGTATGGAACCTGCTTTGCCGAGGGCATCTTGTGGGCCTGCTGACTAGGTGACACTATAATCTGAGCTCTTAATTACCATTCCACACTTCTGTTTAAACTATGAGCCCTCTGTTCTTGCAGCCTCATTGTGAGCTGGGACTTACCACAGGCCGGGTCTTCCAGCAGGTCCATGATAACTGAGTCAGCGCCCTTGGTGTAGACTATGATCTCGCCGGTCAGTGGGTGCCTCACAACCACGGACATCCTCTTCCTGACAGAGTCAAAGCCCAGAGTACAGAGAAGGTCGAAGGTGAGGCAGGTGCCCTGGGGTAGGCGCACGGTCACCTGCTCAGGTGTGCGGGACACCAGTGTGAAGCTGTAGGCATGGGCGGCATGCACCAGGGCTGCCTCGTCAGGGCTCTCGGCCTCATAACAGAGCTCAGGACAGCCCAGGCCCAGGGTCGGGGCCTCCGGTACCTCCTCTAACGGAGGGCCCTCCCCAGACCCCAGGATGTCACCCTGTTCCCACGTGCTGCTCCTGTAGCCGCCGTCGGTGGAGGAGCATCCACTGCACACAGATGCATCGTCTCTCTCATCCGAGTCTGTGGTGGGTATGTTGGTCCCCAAACTCTCCCCTAGATCTGTGTCAGAGGGTGCCGTGGATGAGAATGACTGGCTGAGGCTTGACAGCTTCAGCCTCTGGAAGAGTTGATGAATCTTCTCCAGGGACATCCCCAGAGCCTTGGTCGAGGATGGGATGGTGACCTTGAGTCAAGGAAGAAAAGTAGAATGTTACTATTAGTGTTGGAAAAAATATTAAGCTCTCTTATGGCAGAAGATGATGGTCATTTTGCAAGAAATGGTGAAATCTGTGATTTCTGTGATTGCTGGTAAGTCTCCTCCCTTCAGTGGACCTCAGTTTACCCATCTGTAAAATAAGGGGGTTAGGCGGATGTTTCCTTCTAGCCCTTATCTTCAGGGGTTGTCAGTGCTCATTTTCTCCATCTTTTGACCATCCCAGTCTGATCATGGATAAAGGAAAAAAAAAAAAAAAGGAGACAGATGCCAAATGCGTAGTAAGAACTCACATTACCCAAACCTAGGCCATAGTCTTGTCTGCTTTATTTTTGTGTGCAGTGTCTCATTTTATTCTCCCAGCAACTCTACGGGCTACTCTTAGATTATCCCAATTCCTAGACGAGGAAACTGATGCACAAAGAGGTTAAGTAAATTGGTCACTATCACAGAATGTGTAAGTAGTGGAGCTGGAACTCAAATCTAGTCTGCTGGACTCCAGAGATCGGGCTCTTTTAACACTGACCTGCCTGCTGGCTAAAGCCCCCCCGCCTCTCATTAACTTGAAGATTGAGAGCTGGGTACTGTTGCTCCCCAAACGGTTCTTTTTCCTGTCTCAAAAATACAGTTAATTTCTCAGATAATGCTTCCTGGCTCCCAACGCTTCCTAAAGACTTTTTATAACATGGCAACTTTTCAGTGGCTGAAAAGTTCAGGGTAGGTTGGAATCTGGGCTTACTAAGAGGTGTTTCTGATTTGGTGCTGGGGTGAACCTTCTTTTCTTGGTTTCATAGTCACAGGTTGTACCACCAATTCTCATCAATGACTCACAAGGGAGCTTGGGTGAGAGTGTGTAGATAATTAACAAATCTACCTTCAGTACTAAAAAATAATTCAAAATGCTACACTAGCTCTATTAGCAGAACATCACAAATGGTGTTATTTTTTAGCCCCTATATAAAAGCAGACAGGTGTCACTGAACTGTACATGTAGAAATTGTTGAATTGGTGTATGTTCTGCTGTGTATATTCTCAACAACAATAAAAATAAAATATATTAAAAAAAGCAGATGAGGACTTTGGTGGTTCAGTGGTAGAATTCTTGTCTTCCATGCTGGAGACCCAGGTTTGATTCCCAGACACTGCATCTCATAGAACACAGCAATCACCTGTCAGTCAGTGGAGGCTTGTGTGCTGCTAGAGGCTGAACAGGTTTCGGTGGAGCTTCCAGACTAAGATGGACTAGGAAGAAAGGCCTGGTGATTTACTTCTGAAAATCAGCCAGTGAAAACCTTTATGGATCACAATGGTCTGATCTGCAAAAGATCATGGGGATGGTGCAGGACCACGCAGTGTTTCGTTCCATTGTTGGTGGGGTTGCCATGAGTTGGGGACTGACTCAATGGCAGCTAACAACAACATATAAAAGCAGAGGCCAGTATGCATAACATTATTATGAGCCATTATTGAGTAATACAGAGGGTTCCCCATGTACTAACTGCGTACCCATTGGTAAGTTACTTCTGCTCTCTAAGCCACAGTTTATTCACTTGTTAAATCCAAGGACATGCCTCATAGGGTTGTTGGGTTGTAAAGATTAAACAATTAGGCAGGTAAAGTGTTTGGCATGATGCCTGGCATAGAGAAAGTGTCCAGGGAATATTAACTCCGCTGACAGCTTTGACACAAATTTGAAAGCTACACAGAGATATCATATATAATTTTATCCATTTGATTTAAAAATGAGGAAACTGAGGTCCAGAAAGGATCAGAGACTTGTTCAAGATTTCCCGGTGATGAAATGCTGACACTGGCTAGGACCTAGTTGTCTTGTCTCCCTGTTCAGGGCTTCTCCCCTCACCCCTACGCCTCCCTCTATCTCCCTTCTTCTCCACCCCTCCCATCACCAATCCTTACCCTCTGCCTGGGCTCGGAGGTTGTGGAGACCATGACGGAGTTGCAGATGGTAAGGGCCAGGAAGAAATCAGCAATGGAGGAGGTGGTGGAGAGGAAAGGTTTGGCAGGCTTGCTGTCTGACAAGGTCTCCAGCCACAGGGCAGCATTCCGCACCTTAGTCAGTAGGCTTTTGTCTGGGGCCACATCTTTTTCCTGGGAGAGAAAGGTCTGGGTAAGGGTTTTCCCCAAAGACATTGGGAAGACAGGCCCTCTCCAGTGGGTTCCTTGCATAGCTAGGGAAAGGATACAGTCTTCCGTGCAGTTTTGCACCGAACACGTCTTCCCCTCCTGCAGGCCTGGGATTTCAGATTCTTATTTGATTTCCCCCTCTCCCTCAACCCCACAAGTCCACCATTTACCAGGGCCTGGTGGTTCTTCCTCTCAGTGTCTCTCCACCATTCGTTCCCCATTTCTGCTGCTTTCAGCCGAGTTCAGACATGCTTGCCCTCAATCCTGGATTTCTGCATTAACCTCTATCCTGATGTTGCTGTCTCTCAGCTCTTTTCTTTCTAACCTTCCAATGTAGCACTACCAGCCCATTCTTCCTAAAACATCATTTTCCTCATGCTACTGTTGGTCTCAAAAAACCTTCAGGAGATTTCCATTGTTAGCATGATCAATTACAAACTCCCAAGTCTGACATCTATATTCTTCCACGATTTGCATTTCCTTTTTTCTCAATGCCCTACTTCTCAGCATGGACCCCCAGCTCAGCTGAGTGGTCTGTTTGCTGTCTCCTGGACATATACTTGCCTTCTTTGTCTCTGATCACACTTTATTTGAAAAGTCCTTTCCTGTCTGCTGATGTCCTACCTAGACTTCGTAACTATGAAAAGCTCCATCTCTCCATGAGACCTTAACCAGCCCACCCTGACTTCTCTTTCTTCTGAGCCACATTAGCAGGGTCTTGAACTCAAAATGTCCACAGGAGTCAGGCAGGTAAGGTGAATGGGCCAAGGTACAGATGAAGACATTATAGGAGTGGTGGGGACTGTGGAGACCCGGCAAGTCCTACCCTATCTAAAAGGCAGCAACTGCTTTGCCCAGTGAAATGTCCCAGTGCTGGCCTAGTTTGCCAAATCTCCTACATTGGCTATAAAGCAGAGACGTTGCAGGATCTCCTAGTTTCTAGAATACACTTCTGTGGGCTGGATCTGACCCATGGGCAGGGACAAATTATCCGATAGCCAAGGTAAGCACAGTGCTTACCTTCTTACCAGATCACTATAGTGAACAATTTCACATTTTTCCTGCTTCCTGGCTGGCATCGGTCTCTCTCCCAACCCCACAGCACTTTCTTACTGAATCAAAGCCTCTTTTCAAACTTACAGTCCCTGACAGGGATGGATTACCCAGTAAGCAAGGTAAGCACAGGCTTACTTATGCTTACTTACTAATCTGTAAACCAATTTCACATGGGTTTCACCACATGAGATAAGCATGCACTTACAAGTAGGCTTACTTACTAAGCACATGGGTATTCCCATGTGAAATTAGTCACTACAGATTAGTAAGTAATCACAAGTAAGCCTATGTTGCCTTGCTTACTGGGTCATCTGCCCCTGCCCATGGGTCTCCAATTTTCTCCATCTTTATAGAAGTTACCTTTTGTGCTACTCTTTTGGAACTCACTACATATTGACCTATATTCTAAATTCATTTTTCTTATGTGCATGTTTCATTTCTCTGGAGATAAAGTAAGTGCATTAAAGATAGAGACTAGGTTTTCTATGAGGTTGTATCTTCTACAGCTCCAACTACAGCTTTGCTGGTAGCAGAAATGCAACACTGGCTACCAAGAGTTGGATATGACAAAAGCTGTCACACAAAGAGGCTTCCACCATTTCTCTTAGTGTTCAGAGTTCATAGTCGAATTAAAGTTTAGAAGAAAGAATGCCAATGATAGAAAAAGACGGACTGAGGGAATTTTGAATGATTCATGCAGGTTGAAGACTGAAGGCCAATGAGCTAGCATCTTTACAAACAAGAATCCCAGTCAAGATTACAAAAAAAAAAAAAAAAATCCTACACGAAAAAAGTCCTCAGACTGTATCTTCTCTGACTACCCAATCCAATGACTCCAGAAGTCATATTCTGTCTTCTCTGGGGCTGCTGCCACAGGTGAGAGCCAAAGGGGAGGAAACCCAGACATGTCTAGAGTCTCTGGTTTCCTGGAAGGTCTCTGGGGGGGGGGGGTAAATGGTCTGCACTGGACTATTAACATAAAGATTGGCGTTTTGAACCCACCCAGTGGTGCCATCGAAAAAAGGCCTGGCAATCTGCTTCCATAAAGATTGCAGCCAAGAAAACCCTATGGAGCAGTTCTATTCTGTCACAAGGAGTCAGCATGAGTTAGAACCAACTTGAAAGCAACAGGTGTGGTTTGGTTTTGGTCTGATTGCCTAGAGTTATGAGAATTGCATTTTTCAGTAACGTAGGGAGATTATAGGAAAAAGGGAAGGCTGATGTGGTGCAGCACAATCTTCAGAGAATTCCAACATTCATTTAGGTTGCTCTCCGAGAGTCCAAGTCACACCCTCATCTTGTTCATACTATCTTAAGAAGACAACTTCTAGAAAAATCTATTTATTAAAAGGAAAAGTGCCGGTAAAACTGTGTCAAGTCTACATTTCTCTTCACTGCCCTGTAAGTAGTGGTGAACCATGCATACGATGTGGTGTGACAATTTTCAGAAAATTTGGGAAGGGAGCAGACAACTTCCCTCCTGTCTGCCTTTGAATGCAGTCCTCATAACAGGAGTTTACATTCATGAAGCTCTTCCTACCTTTCCAAGCAATGCCATTTATGTGACCTCGTCTGGTTCTGACAACAGATTGACCAGTCTCAACTTAATTGAGACCCAGAGAGGTGAGCTGACTTGACAAATGTCTCCAGAATCAGAATTCAGATCCCTTGACTGCTAGTCTAGAGTTTTTCCTTTCTGTGGCCACTGTCACGCAGCAATGTCCCTTTATCACTGCTCCCCTGAAAATCCCTTTAGCCAGATTGCAGGGTCCATCAGTTGACGTTGTATGACAGTGCCTATCATCAGTTTACCAATACCACTCAAGGAACTCTGAGTCCGTTTCTCTCAATATCAACAATAGCTCCTATTCACTTAGTACTTCTTACATGCCAGCTACATCCATTATCTCATTTCGTCCCTGCATAGAGCAACACTGCCTCTCCGAAACTGTTATCCTCCCAGTTACCTCTGTACTTCAGATGAGGAAGCTCAGGGAAGTTAAATGTCTTGCCCAAGGTCACACAGTAAGTGGGAGAGATTCTTTCAGCTGATTACAGATAGTTTGACTCCAGAATTCATGCTCTATGATGGGCAGGATCCCCCACGAGAAAGAAGTGGCCTTTGAGACGTGCGAACAGCCAGCCTCTGTCATGTCTGGTATCCCAAGTACACTGATGAGCTGGCATATATAATCCTTAGGGCTTAGCAGACAGTCCATGGGATTCTAAAGGGGATAATGGGAATCTTCCTTTCTTAGGAAACAGATTTCATTTTGCTGAGTACATGAATGGGGTACCTTTAACACTTACCACAGATACCCAGAGCTGGGAACAAGCTCAGAGGCCATTGAAGCCAAAGCCCCTATTTTCCTGATAACGAAACTAAGTACCAGAGGGGAGGGAAGTGAACTGTTCAAGGCCACACAGTGAATTAGAGACAGAACTAGAACAGCTGTCACCTGAGTCCAGCCTACGACAAGTACTGCCTTGCTCCAAGCTATGCAAGCCCCCTCACTATGGATTATCAAACTGTAGCACAGTTAACATGATTTAACCAGTCATTTACTCAATGCCCATTTACCCTCTAGCCTATTAAATACCACAAGGCAGAGCCATTTGTCTACTGACATGTCTCCAGTGCCTGGCCGATTGCAGGTGCTCAAAAACATTTGTTGACAGATGAGGAAGAAAGGCCTGGTGATCTACTTCTGAAACTCAGCCAGTGGAAACCTTATAGATCACAACAGAACATCGTCTGACTCGCTTGCTTCGGACATGTCATCAGGAGGGATCAATCGCTGGAAGAGAACATCATGTTTGGGGAAGCAGAGGGCCAACAAGGATGTGGGAGACCCTCAGAGAGATAGAAAGACAGAATAGCTGCAGTGATGGACTCAGACATGTTGGCAATTGTGAGGATGATGAAGGACTGGGAAACACTTCATTCTGTTAAATATAAAGTTGCCATAAGTTGGAGTTGACTCAATGGCAGCTAACAACAACACAGCAAAGTCAGGCACTTTGCTAGGTGCTTTCACATACATCATTTAATCATCTTAACAATATGAAGATAGTTACTATTATTCTCCCATTTTAATTATAGGAAAATGTGGCTTATTAAAGTTAAACAACTTGTCCAAGTTCATGAAGTTAATAGAATAGCTGTGACTTGAACTCAGTTCTGTCTGATGCCAAAGCCTGGACTCTTAAACATGATATCAGCATTTCCTAAACTTTAACGTACACGCAAATCACCCACCTGGGGATTTTGTTAAAATGCAGATTCTGATTCAGCAGGTCTGGAATGGGGCCTGAGCATCTGCACTTCTAACAAACTCCCAGGCAGTGCTGATGCTGCTGGTCTGAGTAGCGAGGTTCTGTGCTACGTGGCTGCCCTTTTGTGTACTTGGCTAACGAAAGAAAGAGAAAAAAAAGAAGGATGAAAGGGAGGGAGGGGGAGGAGGAAGAGAGAGAAGGAAGAAAAGAGAAAGAAAGGCATTAAGGCAGAGATGCCAATAAAACCTCCTTTACTTTTCTCTGGGATCTTGATGGTGTAGTGGTTAAAAGCTATGGCTGCTCACCAAAAGGTCGGCAGTTTGAATCCACCAGCCACTCCTTGGAAACTCTGTAGGGCAGTTCTACTCTGTCCAATAGGGTGGCTGTGAGTCGGAATCGACTAGATGGCAACGGGTCTTTTTTTAAAATTTACTTTTCTCTATTGCTTTCTCTCCAGAGAGGTGGGACGGGGCATGCCCACAGAAGGAAGTGGTGGTGAATTTTGGAGGAGTCCACCCTCCCAAATGCAAATTTTATGGCTAGAAAGATATTCTTTGGCCTGATGTTTACTGGAAGCACTTTGCAAGGTGGCAATTCTAAACAAAGACTCTGCTCAAATCTTTGCCGCTTACAGACAAGGAAAAAAAAAAAAGCATTTCATTTTCCATCTGCGAGTACTGTAAGCTTTGGCTCAGAACTCACCACCTTCTTGAGTATATTACCCCTGCCCTAAAGCCATAAATTTTATAGCAGGCAATTAGGAACCAATAACTGATGCTTCCTTATTCTTTGTAGTAAAAAAACAAAACAAACAAAACCATTACCACAAAGAAAAAATACCCAGCTTTTTTGTTGTTGTCGAGTTTTGCTTTATTTTTGGTTTAGCCTTCTAAGAATGGGTGGAGGTAAGACACTAAGAGACTAGCTTGGGGCTGCCACCAGAGCACTCTAGGGATTAATTCAAGGATCTGCTACTCCAGCCACAGATATTTTACTGCTTACTGAAAGGTTGGAAGTTCATGTCCACCCAGAAGCGTGTGAAAGAAAACCCTGGTGATCTACTTCTGAAATATCAGCCATTAAAAACCCTATGGAGCACAGTTCTACTCTGGCACACGTGGCATTGCCATGAGTCAGAACTGGCTTGTTAGCAACTGGTTGAGCCCTTTAAGGCAGAATATATCATGCTCTTCAGCAAACACCTCTCCAGCTGTGGAAGGTACTTATTTGAGCCCAATGAGGGCTAATTCCTGGTCTCCTTAGAGAAGTTCTCAAATCTTGCTGCTCACTAGAATCATCAGAAATAAAAAATGCAAATGCTCAGGCCTTATCCTAGACCAAATACGCCAGATTCTAGGCGGATAGGGCGCAGGCACTGTATATTACGAAACTCCCCAGGTGATTTAATATATAACCAGGGTAGAGAACCACTGGCTCAGAGAAATAAAAACCACTCACTTCTTGATGTCATTTGTCCAAGGCAGACAACTTTCCTTTAGAAACATCATGTAAATGTCTATTAGTTATCCCTTTGTCTAGAATACATGATTTTAAGATTAAATCCTTAAAACAAACTCATGAGGCAGAACAACAATCCTCATTTTAAAGATGGCAAAATTGAGGCTTCCAGCTCAGTAATTTGACCAAAGTCAGAGGGCTAATAAATGAATAAACGGTGTAGCTGAGATTAAAACATAGGGCCTTTGACCCCAAATGTGCTGAATTCGTACCTTGAAGGGATCTTGCAGGTCAGTATAATCATTACATTATTTGATTTTTAGAACAACCTGGTGGGAGTTGTAAGCAAAATATTTACACGTGATGGAAGGGATAGAAAGAGGCTTTACATGGTGCTTAAGCAGAATCTAAAATGTGAATTCTGATTCAGTATATCTGGAGTGGAAATGCAAATCCTCAGCAGGGCTTCGAACTGGAATAAACTGGTGCGAAGCCCTGTGCTTAATTAAGGTTACTCAGCAAGCCAGTCCCATTGCTGTCGAGTCCATTCTGACCAAGCAAGCCACTGGGAGGAAAAAAAAAAAAAAGCCATTGCCGTGGAGTTGATTCCAACTCACAGCGACCCTATAACGACCCCAGTAGAAGAGCTAAAACTAAGAACCTATATTTCCTAACTCTTAGCCCAGCACCCTCCGAAACAACTACCCAGGAACACTATTGTCCTACCAACCCCAGGTTTTCAAGCAACCCAACTGCAGAACCACGTATTTAGCAGCTCATAAAGAAACGAACATCACCATCCTTACTTACTCAGGCAATAAGAGTTGGGTCTTAATCTACATGCCAATTTCCTTCTTGCTCCTGAGTAAACTTAGTTAGAACTTGCCTTTAAAACTGCTGGCCAGGGTAGAAGGACGACATCCAGGATCTAGAGGCAGCTCGGGGGTTAATGTGTCCCTCTTACCGACCATCAGCTAAAGGCCCCACGTGAAAGTTACACTGGCTGGTGCAAGGCTGCAGTTTTTCTGGGCTACTGAGATTTGTCAGGCTAAACAAGGAGCAGCATATCTGTGTGTCCCGACTGAGATTCACAAAAGGATCTCAGTTGGCCTGGGCCATCTGCTTCCATAAAGATTTTGTTGTTGTTGTTGTTAGTTGCCATCAAGTCTATTCCAACTCATGGGGACCCCATATGTGCAGAGTAGAACTGCTCCATAGAGTTTTCAAGGCTGTGGCCTTTTGGAAGCAGATCACCAGGCCTGTCTTTCAAGGAGCCTCTGGGCTACTAGTTCAGTTCAGTGCTTAACTGTAAAGATTACAGATTAAACAAAAACAAAAAACAACCCAAAGGAGCAGTTCTACTCTGTAACACATGGGGTAGCCATGAGTTGGAATAGACATGCATGCATGTCCTGTTGCTGTCTTACATGGGAAAATAAAACCAACAAGCAAACAAACATCTTCTCTCATGTGTTCATGGGAGTCATATGTTTTAATACACTGTTACTGTATTTTATCTTTGCTAACGGAGCCCTGGTGGTGCAGTGGTTAAGAGCTATGGTGCGCTACAGCTGCTAACCAAAAGGTTGGCAGTTCAAATTCACCAGCCGCTCCTTGGAAACCCTACGGAGCAGTTCCACTCTGTCCTATAGGATCACTATGAGTTGGAATCGACTCAGTGGCAATGGGTTTGGTTATTATTATTTTTGTAATGCTGTATTTCTGTGTATAATACTAACACACGACAGGTAACTCAACTTTTTACTCACCCAAAGTTAGATAAATAACAACCTAGGACACCGGACTCATGGCTTTTCCTCTTTGTCACAGTCAGAAAACCCAGTCCTGAGTTATGAATACCAGGTAGTACCGTGGAAAAATGCTTTCGATATCATCTTAAATTAAAAGCAAAAAAACCCCTGCACCTAGGTACTATGATTGCAAAAGCATTAAATATACGTAATGATGTGTGCGTGTGCGTGTATTAAGGAGGGATATAAAGACTAGAAAGAAATTCTCCAAAAGGATCATTTTCCAAAATTCGATTTTCTAATAATGGGATAATAGCAGGTAGATCCCTTCTGTTAGTATGTGTCTCTTGTTCAAGATAGTTGGGGCTCTCTGTGCTTCTCCTGTAAGTACAGAAGATCCCAGATGATGTGTTTCCATGTTCCCTGGAGAAACAGCGTGGTGCAGAGTAAAGAAGATGGAAACAGGAGTCAGAAGACACTGGTTCTGTCCCTGACTTGTGGGGAATGCTGTATAATCCTGAGGAAGGAGCTTAATCTCTTCACCTGCTACCTGGAAGTTTAGTGACGGCTGTCATGAGGAATCATAGGTGAAGGGATCAAAAGCTGCAAACTTGAATGCTTTAGGGGCCAGGCAGATAACCTAAGGGAACAAAGTGGGTGGAAAGCTTTGACATGGATATTCTTCACTTAATAATCATTTAAGACTATTGTTTATTACCGCAAAAAGTGTATTCTCCCCCCCCTTTTTTTTCCCTTGAAACATGTAAGCTTTACAGACTTATCTTTTTGTTTTCCCACTTTGATAGAAACATGGGTATGGCAAATATTTCTCTTCTGAGTCAGGGTCAACTCAATAGCAACTTGTTTTTTGTTTCTTAACTGTATTATTGGAAAAACATGCATAACAATAAATATTGTGGCACTCATCTCAGTGATGGGGATAAGTAAGGATGGGAGGACTGAAGTTTACATGTCCAGTCTAAGTGGCATCGACTCCTTAACTCAGGCCAGTTATTGACATGAAGAAATTCTGGCTTAGTGTGGAGAAATTTTCTAATTCTGCTTTTAAAAAAATACCAGAAATCTATATTTTTATATGAAAGCTCCCAATTTATAAACAAGAACACACATTTCAAATGAAAAAGAATTTTATGTGTCCAACAAAACACATATGGGACCAAGGGCTGCCATTTTGAGAGCTCTTCAAGGTTTTTATGGTCTTTTCACTTCCTCACCCCAGAACCTTCTCCTAGCTCTCCCACTATGGGATACGTATAATTCAAAAGGGAAAAGCAGGGACTTACTATAGGGCTGCTGAAGGCCACTGGAGGCTGTGAGTTTTCATAGTGCCTCATGGACCTTTGTCGGGAATGGCGCTGGATGGGCACCTGGACACTGTGGCACCTCCTCAAAGGCTGGGCACCTCCTTGGCCTCTCACAGTTGCTGAGCCCTGGGCCCATCTGGATGGGAAGGGCAGGCACTGGTACTGGGTCCACCCTTCACTGTCTGAGTCCAGCTCCTTTGGGATCTCCAGTCGCTTGGCTGCAAGAAAGGAATCTCGTCGTTGCTCCAGTCATGCCTTGGCTGAGTCGTGACTGAGGAGATCCCAGCCTTTGTGGATTGAAGTAAGAGCACAGGAAGGACCTGCACTGCTCTGGAAGACTGACAACTGGGCTACCCTGACTGGAGAAAGAGGGGTGGAACTAACACACATAGGTTCAAATCCCGGCTCTACTACCTACTAGTTATGTGGCTTTGAGCTTTGACTTACCTGTGGCTCTATTTCTCTATTAGTTTTTAAAAAGTACTTAAATGAAAGAGTTGTTTTGAAGACTTAATGATATAACGTGTTAAAGTGGTTAGCACACTTTTTAAAAAATAATAAGAGTATTACTAATTCTCTTACTATTTTTAGAAAGAGAAACTCCCAAGTAAATGGTTAACTACCACCATGGCCAAGGGGATAGGGCTGCCTGTAATATCTCCTTCTTTCTCTTTTTCCACTCTCCCACCCAAAAGAATGAATGCTGCTCCCTTGAGAGTTTCTTGTCTTAATTAGAAAGTGTGTGTGTGTTTACATGTGTTCATGAGGGATGAATGAAGGAACCAGGTGTATTTTATAGGCCATCTTCAGTCTATGCAAATGACAGTCCAGGTATTTTACCATTTTACAGCCATATCTGTTAAGGTGCAGCTTTGCCTCAGTGAAAATCCAAGAGATCAGTTAGCACAGAAGGCACTTCCTGGGTGTGTCAAATCTAACCATGAGCCCAGACCTTAGCTTGTCCAGACATCTCAGGTAAGGTGACTTGAGAAATTCTTAAGCCTTGGCTGTATGACCGGGATGCAGTTGGGGCATGTCCCCAATCCTTTCCTGATAGATTAAAAAAAAAAAAAAAAAAAATCCTGTGTGTAAATCACATCAAAAAAAGATCAGCTGGAGGGGTACCATGTATGTGATCACTTAGAGCCGTTGTAAACAAATGAAAGGTTAGAGGTAATAAGAACAATCCTGAGGTGTGAAAAAAAAGCACGCGGAGGCAGTAAGCAACTTGCCAAAATGCCAGAGCATCTGTGGGAAGCCAATAGCTCTTATCCCCTATACTCTGAGGAGAGCAGAATGTTTCCTTTTAAAAAGAGGGTTGGAGACCCTTGGAAGCCCCGCCTACCGTTTTCTTGGTGAGAAAACTCGCTACCCATGATGGTGCAACGCCGGAACACCATCTTGTTCTCAGTCAAGGTCCCTGTCTTGTCAGAGAAGATGTACTGGATCTGGCCCAGGTCCTCAGTGATATTGAGGGCTCGACACTGAATGGGCACATCAGTCTCTTCATCATACAGGTCAAGGTCGTTGTGCAGGAAGAAGACTTGCCCGAGTTTCACCAGCTCAATGGACACGTACAGAGAGATGGGGATCAGCACCTGAGAGGAGACCAATTCCCACCATGTCAGAAACCAGGCTGGGCTCCCTGTCTCAGAACCCTAATAGTGGATAGTAAGTGGAAAGCTTGGTGGTCTTTCTCAGAGAAATTAGTCAGTGACTTTATACCTCCCTTGTAAACTTACTGGCATTCTTAGGGGAATCTGAAAAAGAGGTATGACTTCTTCAACCAGGGAGTCAAACAGTGTCAGGTAGGAAGTAGGCCCTCACTATTCCTTTGTTTAATGCCTGAGCTGGTGGAGTGAGGGAGGGTCAGTGCCTCTGTCCAGGGTGCCCTACCCCCTGGATCTCTCTGCCAGTGAGGGCTGTCACCCACTTTTACAGGCATTCAGACCCATTGTTGATTGCTGGTCACTAATTCAACACATGATATTTACCGAGTGCTGGCTATGTGCTGATGCTGCTCTAAGTCCTAGAAATAGTAGTGAACAGAGCAAGATCCCCAGCCTTGATGACATCATGTGCCAGTGGGAGGATATAGGCAGTAAACAAATAAATATATATCAGGTGGGGATAAGACTTGTGAAGAAGAATAAAGAAAAGTAAAGAGGGTAGACAGTGAAGGTTGGGAGGGGCTCTTCTATATACCAGACCTGGAAGAAACGAGGGCATGAGTCATGAGGATATTAGTGGGAGGAGCATCCCAGGCAGAAGGAAGAGCCGGGGCCAAGGTTGGGCAGTGGCAGTGTTCTGGGTGTTCCAGGAGTAATAGTAAGCAGGCCTTATGGTTGGAAGTACTTGAGTAAGGAAGAGAGGGGTAGGAGGCAAGGTCAGGGAAGGAGCAAGGTCCAGACCAATTAGGACCTTGTTGGTCATGTAAGGACTTTGGATTTCAGTTTGAAAAGCAGTGAAACCACGACTACTAACCTAAAGGTTGGCAGTTAGAAATCACCCAGAAAGGCCTGGTGACCTGCTTCTTTAAAGATTATAGCCAAGAAAACCCTATGGAACAGTTCTACTCTGTAACACACAGGGTCACCATGAGTGCGAATCAACTCAATGGCAATGGGTTTGGTTCTTTTTTTTAGTGCAGAGGAGGGATAGGATCTGACTTACATTTTAAAAGTATTACTCTGTACATGAATGAATGAATGAATTCAATAATTAAACGAATAACCAAGTAATTAATGATCGAAAATGGTTCACCAATAAGAGGACAATGAAACAACCTCAAATGCTACAAGAAATCTGATGTATGTGATTCTTTATTAAAACAAAACGAAAATTAACCTTATCTTTTCATAAATTGTAACTTCTTAGAGAGCATAAAGATTATTTTTTTCATTTCTTTATCCCTTACTGCTTCACGTCTTCTATGTGGTCTATATGTTTTTTCCTCGTATTATAGGGTCAGTTCTGTTCTTTTCCTCCTCAATCTATCAATGATGAAACACTAATCTGTGATGTCTTTCTCTCAATACTTGGGGCTTGAGAGCTCTTTGTAGCTCTCTGTGCTACTTTATCTTCTTTTATTCCCTGGTCATTACTGTTTTACGTGTTCTGCACCTGACAGAGGCACAGGCACAAATGAATTACTGTTGTAATATTACTCTTAAATAGAAAAGACTGATAGATATTTTCCTCCAGCTAGTATTTGGGGGGATGGGGGGCTTCACAAGGCAGGGCTGGTCTGACATTACCCCAAATGTGAATACTTTCAAAGACCTACAAGAAAGCATTAAACATTTCCCTATCTCAGTCCAGCTAGTTCTTTTTTAGAGGCCAGTGTTAATTTTTCCTTATTTTGAAAATGGTAGATATATAGGTCACAGGTCTTCTTAGGCCCATGGTTAGGGACGGTTTCCTACCTGGAGCAGGATGATCATTGTGAGAAACATGTAGAAGCCCCCAAGGGCAAGGGGAAGGAAGTCACCATTGGCATCTGGTACATCGAAGGGAGGGTGTTCTTCAAAGGTTCTATTCCAGAGGCTGTGTCCTGAGAAGAGGCAAAGCAAGGGCAGAAACTCTACTTAATCATAAAGCTGGTCAATTGTATCAGCTCTTGACCCATTCCCAGAAATGGATGTGCTTTGAAGGAACCCATCCATATTCTGTATGGCATGGCTCTCTTTATGTATATTCATTTATCTCTGAAGTGGTCCATAATATACCTTAAACTTCAGTCCTTTGATTGGCATTAAGTCTGTTCTATCAGAGGAGACTAGCATGGGAATCACTTACATTGTAATGAAGTCCTGTTAAGTAGGGGTCGGAAAAACAGAAAGGGGCATGTGTTCTTTTCAGTTGTGTGGTAGAAATTGCGTGACAGGGGAATCTTGACAGACTTGTCCCTTGACCACCCTTTCTCATCCATTCATCCATCCACCCACTCATTCATCATCCACCCATTCATCTTTCATCCATCCCTCCATCCCTCCATTCATCCATCCATCTCTCTACCCACCCACCCACCCACCGATCCACCGATCCACCCATCCATCCATCCATCCACCCATCCATCCACCCTTCTGGCCAACATGTAATATATTCAAGGAGCAGTTAGTCCTGGGTCCTGTCCTTAAGGAGCTCCCTACTGAGTTATGGAAACAGACAAGTAAAAAGGAGAAATACTGTACAGTGTGAGAGGGGCTATGCCAGAGCCTGAAATGCTGTGAGAGCCCTTGGCAACAGTGCCAGATAGAGACTGAATCCTCTGTTTCCTTGTTTACAAAATGGGGATAATAACACCCAGCATCTGAGGACTATATAAGATGAAGTGTATCCAGCACCTACTATAGAGATTTCTGAATCTCAGTCTCCTCAGCTGTTAATTAGTAATTCTACATTCTCCATAGAGTTACTGTGAGAATAGAATAACCTAGTGTGTATAATGCTCTTAGCCTAGTAACTGGCATGTGGTATGTGCTCAATAAACACCAGCTGCCTTTCCCAGCTCCAAGGTATGAATTATAGGGAATAAAAGACATAAGGAGTGCTGCCTGCATGAAGACCATTTCTCACCCAGGGTCCTGGACCAATGCTATCATACACATTAGAGGAAAGGAAACTTACAGACACGATGCAGTTTGAAGATAATATAACAGAGAAAATGACCAAGAGTCAAACACATGGCATAGAGTAAGAGCCACTGCCCTTCAGAGGATCTAGACAAGACCTTGGGAGAAACCAGAGAAGCTTACATGGGAGGAGGCCTTGAGAGGCCCTGACGCCTGGGCAGCTGTTGTGTGATTAGAAAAGTCTGGGGAGGACATCCCAGACAAAGAAAGAAGAAACACCACCTTTACAAAATCAATGTAAACATGTGGCAAAGAACGCTGGAATGCTTGAGAGCTTTCACCTCCCTTAGAAGCTGTGCTTTAAGTAGGCACCAACAGAGGTCTGCTGCTGTGTATCATTCTCAGACAGAATAGAGTTCTGCCCCCCCTCCATTACTTTCTCAATTTATTTATTATTTTGGGGAATCTTCCATGGTGATTCTGGTTGGCCTGTAGCTTATCTCATGGGATGACCTCTTTGTCATTAACTTCCTTCCTCTGGAGACAGAATGAGATGATCTCAAATATCCTTTCCAGCTCTGACATTCCCTGAAAAGCACATACTGAAGCAGAGGAAACAGATATGCAGCGCCTCTGAGGGGCAGAGGTGGCCACTGGGGACTGTTTTCTTCTGGGCCTGCTTCCTGCCCCACTCCAGGTGTTCTTACAGCAGTGAGCCACCTTCATGCAGAGTGCTATTAGATCCATCTGGAGACCATATTAATTAAAAACTCCAGGCAGCCCACACGAGTTCATCAGAGCATCTTGACTGTGGCAGCACACAAAATCTCTCTGATTCCCAGGAAGGCCTTAGTCTTTCAGACACTCTCTTCCTAAAAACAGTAATGGGTAGGATTCCTGACTACAGCAAGTGAAGAGCAAACACCACCGCTGCTCACTGGTTTGGGGGCAGCAGGGCGTTCTGGACTCAGCACTTGAGGTCTTCCTTTTGAGCTTCCCTGGTTCCTTTTGGGGTCTCCCGTACGTCCCTGAGAACCATGCTTAGAGTGAAGCCATAGAAGGGTAGCAGTGGGTAAGAGCTCCAGTGAGGGTCCCTCTTTGCCTACAACTTAAATGCCTCCAGATCACTCCTACTTAAACCCTTCCACAGCTCTCCCCACTTACAGCAGTTACAAAGCTCGGCCACATCCTGGTTCTGATTAGGGCTCCATTCCTGGCCTTGCTCTTGCAACATCAAACAGTCAACTGTTTCCCTGCATAAAATGATTCTCTGCATAAAATATGCTTTGTTTGTGCCATCTCTCTTTCTCTTCATAGCTGTCTATCCTGTCCTGCCCCTATCCTTGCCCACATCACCCACTTCCTCTGGCAAACTCCTAACTGTACCCATCTCTGCAAGGAAGACTCGCTTCCTTAGTGCTCCCATAAATGCTTGTGGTAGGCTAAATAATAGTGCCCCAAGATGTCCACGTCCTAATCCCTGGACCCTTCTAATATTCTACTTTATATGACACAAGGGACTTTGCAAATGTGATTAAGGATCTTCAGATAGAGAATGTAGCCTGGATTATCCAGGTGGGCCCAATGAAATCACTAGGGTCCCTATAAGTAGGTGGCAGAGAGAGATACTATAACAGAAGAGGAGAACGTGGTATGAGCAGAGATTAGCGTGATGTACCTTGAAGATAGAAGAGGGGGCCACAAGCTGAGGAATACAGGCATCCACTAGAAGCTAGAAAAGGTAAGGAAACATCCTTCCCTCAGAACCTCTAGAAGGAACCAGCTCTGCCAACAACTTTGACCTGAAGCCAGTGTTACGGATTGAATTGTGTCTTCCCCAAATATGTGTTGAAGTCCTAATTCCTGTACCTGTAAATACAATCTTCTTTGGAAATAGGAGTTTTCTTTTATGTTAGGTTAATGAGGTCATGGCAGTGTAGGGTGAGTCTCCTCAACTTAATCACGTCTGAGTTATAAAAGGAGCAGAATAGATACAGAGACATACACAGGGGCTAGACAGACAACATTTGAAGATCTACAAGTGGAAAAATGCCAAGGATTGCTGGCAGACACCAAAACCAGGAGAGAGTCTCACAGAACAAATTGACACAGCCCAGACCCTGATTTGGACTTTTATCCTCTAGAACTGTAAGAAAAGCAATTTTTGTTCTTTAAAGCACCCACTTGTGGTATTTCTGTTATGGTAGCCCTCTGTAACTAAGACACGCTATGAAAATGATTTTGGACTTCTGACTTCCAGAACTGTAAGGGCATTTGGGATGTTTTAAACCACTAATTCTGTGGTAATTTGTGCCAGCAGCAGTAGGAAACGAATACAGCACCTGTGTGCATCCCCTCATTGAGGGTGGCAGATTGTATTATTGATCCTGATCATGTGTTGGACTCCCTCTAGCTCTGTATCATGAGCTCTTTGAGGACTGATCCCGTGATTGATTCATCTTGTTATCCTCTGGTGCTAACAGAGCGCGCAGGTTCAGTAAGTATTTCTTGAACAAATAAATGACAGATGAGAATTCCTAATATTTAAATAGCACGTAATCCTTTTGGGATCCTGTTGCTGTCGAGTTGATTCCGACTCATAGTGGAAACCCTGGTATTGGGGTTAAGTGCTACACTGCTAATCAAAAGGTTAGCAGTTTGAATCCACCAGGCTCTCCTTGGAGACTCTATGGGGCAGTTCTACCCTGTCCTATAGGATCGCTATGAGTCAAAATTTACTCGACGACAACGGGTTAATCCTTTTAGGAGAGTTTCTCTTGTGTTTTGTCTCATTAGCGTCTCGTTAACCTAGACAGGATAGATATTTATTATCCTTACTTAACAGATAAGGAAACTGTGACTCACAGAGTTGAAGCAACTTGCCCAAAGAGACAGAAGGCTACAGTGTTATTGTTCTTTCTGAAACATTCCATACCTACAGCTCCGATGAGGCACATCACGAAGAGGAGCCCGATGCAGGAGAAGACATCTGTGTTCATGCGCCGCTCGATCTTGCTGCGTTTGTACCGTGGGCCGCTGTTGTTCAGCATGGCTTTTGTCTCATGACCTTTGAGAGAGAATGGGGAAATCAACACCTGATTGCCTCTGGCCTGGAATGCACACTTGGCTCTTCTCACAGGAGCTTGTCGTGAAACTGAGGCTTCGTTCTCTAACCAGAACTTGTCCTGCTTCAGGGACGTTGCTGAGAACAGCTATAGAGGCCTCACATAGTGTGTCAGCAGATATTTACTGAGCATCCCCGTGCATCAGGCAGAGCCACCGCATGCAGGGGGTAGAGTTTGTGCCCCGCGCCAGCATTAGCCTCAAGAGGCTCCCCTCCTATCTTGGAGTGCCACATAAAATTTTGTTCAAAGAAAGAACAACGAAGTTTGAAACTACAGATCTCATCTAGTCACCTCATTTTGCATTTGGGGACACTGAGGACCAGAGAGGGGGAGGGGCTTCCCCAAAATGAAAGAATAAATTAACATCAGAGACAAAATGAGAACCCGGATTCTGATTCCCAGTCTATTTTTCCTTCCACTAGAAGGTACCTTCTCTTGATTTTTAAGAAAATAAACCTGTTGCCGTCGAGTCAGTTCCAACTCATAGCCATCTGAGGACAGAGCAGAACCGCCCCACAGGGTTTCCAAGGCTGTATCTTTACGGAAACAGACTGCCACATCTTTCTTCTGCAGAGCTGCTGGTGGGTCTTAACTACCAACCTTTCAGTTAGCAGAGGTGTGCTTAACCACTGGGCAACCAAGGCTCCTTTTTAAGAAAATAGGCCTGTGATAATAATCTCAAACATTCCTTTAGCGTATATGTGCCAGACCTTGTTATTAGAGCTTTACATGAATTAGTTCCTTTAATCACAGAATCCTAGCAGGAAGGGACTATTATTTTTCACTTTTCAGAGACAAAGAAACAAGAACCGAGAGGTCACGCAGCTGATGGTGGCAGAGCCAGAATGGGAACACAGGCAGCCTGAAGGGCCCCTGCTCAGAACTAATAGACTATCCTAGAACTGCAGGAGGGCCTCACAAAATATTTGTTGACTGAACAAGCAAATGCATGGTAAGCAGATTGCTTTTATTCTCCTGTGAAACAGCCTAGTCTGTCCCAATCATGAAAGGCTCCATTAAGATCCTCCCTTCTCTCCAGCATGTTCTCTGTCAGCATAGGCTGAATTCTTCCTCTTCTGATGCATTTAGAGGCAGTGCCAAAGCTCAGTAAATGACACTGCACAACACTTTACAGATTGCAAAAATATTCATATTCCTTTTCTCTTTTTGTAGGAGTCGCTGGGTGGCACAAACAGTTAAGTGCTGGATTAGTAACCGAAAGGTTGGCAGTTTGAACCCACAGAGTGGCATTGTAGAAGAAAGGCCCGGTGATCTGCTTCCGAAAGGTTCTACTCTGCAACGCATGGTGTCTCCAATCGACTCCATGGCAACTGGTTTGGTTTTCGTCTTTTTTTTTCTTCTCTTTTTGTAAACCAGATTAGCATTCCCATTTTACAAATGAGGAGTGAGGCTCTGAGAAGGTAAATTACCTGCCCAAGGCCACCCAGCAATCCAGGAGCAGAGCCAATCTGGAGAGCAGCTCTTCCAACTGCCTTTCCCAGCCCTAGCTGGAAAGATGATTGTCTAGTTTGGTCTTTAGCTTGTGATTCACTCTTCTTGTTCCTTTGCCCGGAACATTCTTCCTTCACTTCTTAGCTTGGCTGACACTTTCTTGTCCCCTGGGTCTCATCTAAATGCCTCTGCTTCTGGGAAGCCATTTCCATGACCCCTTAGACTAGAGTCGGTGCCCTTGTTGTGAGCTCCCACAGAGCCCCACACCTTTCCCCTCTCAGCCCTGTGTCATTGTCCACGGCCCCTGCTAGACAATGCTACTAGCCCATGAGCCAGGACTGTGCGTCCTTCCCTCGTGCCACAGTGCTTAGAATATGGCAACCAGTAACCAGTTGCCCTTGAGTCAGCTCCGACTTATGTTGGCCTCATGTGTGTCACAGCAGAACTGTGCTCCAATTAATTTTCAATGGCTGAGTTTTTGGAAGTAGATCACCAGGGCTTTCTTCTGAGGTGCCGCTGGGTGGACTTGATTTTCCAAGCTTCAAGTAAGAAGCCAAGTGCGTTAACCACTTGGATCACCCAGGGACTCCTAGGACATGGTAGGAACCTAAATATTTGTTGAATGAGTTCATGAATTGATATTTATAAATCCTGTCAAGTGTCAAAGTTTAGGGAGGAAGTGAGAACAGTAATCGCTTCACTGTGGAAAATAAACAATAACAATACTCAGGACTGGGCACTGTGCTGAGACTTTTAATGAATTTTCTTCTAGAATCCTCACAAAAGTCCTACGAGCTAGGTGCTGTTATTATCCCTATTTTAAAGGTAAGGAAAGCCAGGTTTAGAGATTGCAAGTGTCTTGACCAAGGACACACGGCTAAGAACTGAGAGCCAAACCTCGACTCTGTCTTCAGTCAGAGCCCGTCCTCTAGGGCTGCTGAATTTTAACTACTGTGCTGTCGCCTCAGGAGTCAAATTAGAAAACGCCAGTCACATACTTTCTGTGCAAAATTAAAGAAAACCAATACATCAGCTCCAGCAGTGAATGGTTTTAATGCTGTTTAGCTGGTTGCTTTGTGGATTTAAAGTGGCAACAAAACAGTGGGAGTGAATAGACTCCAGGCTTATTAAATTAGACTCAAGTTGCTGCAGTCGTGAGAGGTTCCTGTGGCACCATGGGCTCTTTCAGACGGTGCTGATGGGGCCGTGGACTTTCCCCCGCCTCAGGCTCCACACATACAAGGGGTAGTGAGGTCACCCCTTCACTCACCTGCTCCCCACCTTCTGAAAGTCTTTGTGGATCCTTCTGTTCTTTTGGCAAGAGCTGGGCTAAGGGGGAGGCAGTATGGTGTGGCAGTTAGAACATGGACTCTAGAGTCAGACAGAGCTCGGTTCTGCAGATACTTGGCCCTGGGTTACAGGGAGTTAATCTCAGTAGACCTGTGGCCTTGAGTGAGTTAATCTCTTTGTACCTCAAGTTCCTCATCTGTAAAGGGGGGGATAATGGTTGTGTGTATATGGGGAGAGGGTGGATCAATACACGTAAAGCACTGAAAATAGTTCCGGTACTACACAATAGGGACTCAACAAATGTTTACTTTTACATTCTTAGGATTGTCGTCATCTTCATAATGGCAGCTGGGAGGAGCACATGTATGCTCACTGGATCTCTTCCTTCTGGAAATCTCACCTTGGCCTTTCTGGGCCTCTGGCTCTGAGGTGCTCATATGTTGCCCATCCATAACTCTAGACCAGATGTTCTCAACCAAGAGTGATTTTGCCCTCTCTGCCCCAGGGGAGAATGGCAATGTCTCAAGAAATTTTTGGTTGTCACAACTGGGGGGAGGGAAAGTTGCTCTTGGCATCTAGTGGGTAGAGGCCAGGGATGCTGCTAAAAATCCTACAGAACAGTCCCCCACAACAAAGAATTATCCAGCCCAAAGTGTCAATAATGCCGAGGTTGAGACCCCTGCTCTCGATAATAACACTAAAAATGATTATTACCATTTTGCTTACTTTTTTAACGTGCCAGGCATTGTGTTAAGCCCTTTTTCCACAAATAATCTCATTTGAGCTTTATAACCCTATGAGGTAGGAACCTTTAGTCCCCTTTGTATTGAAAGTTTAGTCAACTTGCCTAGGAACACGTAGCAAGTGAGTGGGTTTCAACCCCAGGCAGCCTGACACCCAGAGCCACAGTTAACCCTCTCTCCACATCTGCCCCTTCATGTCCTGCTTCCATCATTCACTCAACGCTTCTTCTTTGTTTCTGTTTAAGCAGACAAGCAAAGCTCTAAGCCTACTTTTTTTTCGAGAGTCATTTTCAGTAGGTCTACCAGATGGTGTTGAATTCCACTGCCAAAGACCCTTAATTAAAAGCAGTCACCTGAACTGCCAAATACAACTCCCCTCCCCCAAATTAGGGAAAGCCAGCTAGATTGTGACATGATTTAAAAAAAAAAAAAAAAGTTTTCCTTTGACAATCCTAAAAAGTGAATTTTAGAGTAGATCAATGTTTAAATGCTCTTCCATGTTCATGAAAAATGGCGTTCTACTCAGACCCAAACAAATAATCCAACCCAACCCAACCCAAACAAACAACAATAAAAACAACAAACAATATTTCAAGCTGTCCCAAGTATATTAGTGGATGGGAGACCTTAAAAAATGTATTCTGGAGCATTCTACCAAAGGTAGATACTCCAGGGAGATGCTTTCCTCTAAAGTCGGAGAAGTCTCTCGGTTGTTCACTTAATAATAGATATTTATAGAGTAAAGACATTTATTAAGCACTGGGCAGTAGGTACTCGGGATATAGCAGTCATAAGACTGTCCTCAAAGACTTTAGATTTCATTATAAGAGGTGCTGCTGTCATCTTCTTTCCACTGGAAAGCAAAATCAAAGTGGGCAAGAGAGAGGGACCACCATATGTATCTTGAGCCATAAAGTTAATAACGATAATAATATAAATGTAAGTGCAAAAACAACAACTAAAACTCATGATCCCTCACTTTGCTAGACACAGTGCTGGAAGCTTTACATACACTGGGTCATTTAATTCTCATGAGTGCTCTGTAAGGCAGGTACATATGTTCTTATTGTACAAATGAGGACATTGAGGCAAAAAGGTGAAGCTAAGTTTGGTGAGATTATTCCTCAGGCTCAAGGAGGTAACTTCCATCTTGTCTTTAGTTAGTATCACAAAACTAGAAGAAGTGAATGAATGTGGGTCCCTCTCCCCGTCTTGTTCAGAAGAGTAACTCAGAATCTTATTAAGTCTCTTGTGGATGGAGTTGGCCACTGTGACTCCCAGTCTCAGTTTGCTTAGCTGAGAAATGGGAAGTAACATGACATTACCTCTTAGAGCTGTGGCAAGGACTTGCTGAATGAAGATGGACTTGGAGGCAGGGGGCAGGGGTGGGGGGAGAGAATAGAGGAGAGACAACAGAGAAAAGGGACAAAAGAAACTGTCCAAGGACAGTGACCTGCGTAGATGACAATGCCAATGGCCATCTCAGTGTTTCTGATGGTGCAGCCTCGAAGCAGAAGACTCTCACTGCCAAAGCCAGTCCTGGTCTTGTCAGGATGCTCCCTGAGAACGAAGAAAGATGGCATGGTTTGGTGGCCTCTCCATACTGTCTTTGGTTAGTGTCACTAAGCTAGAAGTGGAGAGTGAACATGATCCCTCTCCTCCCTACCAGAGGAGTGATACTGACTCAGAATCTAATCTCTTTCACTTTCAAGCATACTCCTCATTTCTCCTTGGGGGCCTAGGTGGAGGCTGGACCATGAGAAGGCAGTTGTCCACCCCTGTGGAGATCATTATTTAGCCACACAAAAGGCAGGACTTGGCGCTGAAAAAGGCTTGGCTTCAATTTGCGCACTCAAAATGGTTGTAGGGCCAAAATGTGGGGAATTGGCTTCTGGCTGTACCAGACTGGAGCTGTGTTCCCTTTAGGACACGTTCTCATGCTCATTCAAGTAGTTGCTGGGACAAGAACTGCACATACTGAACGCCTGAGTCCATAGAAGACCCTAGAGAAGCCCTCTTTCCATACCATGCAGGAGCCTCTCCTTCTGAGATACACCACTCCCTCAGCCTCCTGTCCCATCCTTCCCTCACTCAGTCTCTCGTAAAATAAACAGACCTTATAAGAGATGGAAGTGGCCTTTGTGCCCAGTTTACTGGAAAGCAGCTTCTTAAGGCAGAGAGAGTTTCCTCCTCTAGCCAGGGGGAAGGTTGCAGTTTTCCACCTCATACTAGACTCCTGAGTCCAGGTACTTTCAGTTATTACCTGAGGTCTGATCCTTATTCTACACTGATGCCATTCTTTTGGGATTTTCAAGGATTTTTACTATAACTTTCCAAAAACATTACTCAGAGAAAGAATAATCTGAACCCTGAGGGTTTTTTCTCCTGATAGTTCTTAAACGCTTCATTTCTCTATGTCCCATTTTAAGTGTTTTACATGTATCAACTCAGTTAAGCTTCATGACAGCCTTATAAGATAGGTCATATTATCATAACCACTTTATTGATACGGACACTGAGGCAAGTTCATAGAGCTAGTAATGGCAGAATGAAAATTTAAGTGTAGGAAGTCTGACACCAGAGTGCTATACTGCTGCTCTATATGACTTTTAATACTATTAATTCTTTACTGTATTTATACAGTAGGTTTACTTACATTGTTTAATTTAACTCTCATAGCTCAGGGAAGTAAGCAGATGGTTATCCTTACTCATGAGAAAGCTGAAGCTCAGAGACGCTGATTTTTTCAGAGCCACACACCTAGCACATGGGACATTCTAGGACTTGGGAATCCAGGCCACGGGCACCAAACCTAATTCGATTTCACTACAGTAGGGTTCCCCAAGTAGTACCTCATTAGCCTAACCTGAATCAGAGAGTTATTTCCATTTTCAGTTCTTCTTACTCTATCAAGGAGGATGTCTCAGTTTGGTGCTGGTATATCATTAACCTTTTTCTATCACCTACTTATCTTACTTTTTAACACGGAGTAGGCTTTGGCAAGCAGTAGTCTGTGGTTAGAATAGAATGACACTGTTTTGATTTAATTGTACTAATTTTTACTATTACATTCTATGTATGGCAAGTGATACTGGTTTCCCACAGGCCAGAGATACAAATTTTTGTTTTGGAATAAATTTAAGAAAAAAAAATAAGTCAATAAAGAATTTGTAAATAAAAATATAAATGTTTTATGAATGTGATACAAACCATCAAGATGAGACAAGAATGGCTGAAGTTTAGGAACAACATCACTGCCTCTCTCTATCAAGGGGGGAGCTGGCTGTGGGTAGAACATTGGGCTAGTGAAGCTTGAATGCTTCCCTGTCAGTTTCTTGTGGCTGAAATAACATTTTTAGGATACTCTGAGGTGATAATATATGCTACAGGCTTCTACCTCCCCTAGTTGCAATGTTCCTTTCTCACTGGATGGTAGAAAAGGGTTAGCTATCTCAGAGCTCCTGTTGTTCTATTTAGTGTTTTTTTGTTGACAGGGATGCTCTATTTAACTGACACTAGAGCAGCGTTTTTCAACTTTGGCTGTATTGACAATTTGGACTGGATAATTCTTTGCTGTGGGAGCTGTCCTGTGCATTGTAGGATGCTTGGCAGTGACCTTGTCCTCTACCCACTAGATGCCAGATGCACTTTCCTCCCTCAGCTGTGATAGCCAAAAACATCTCCAGATATTGCCAAATATCTGTGGGGGTAGAGTGAGAGGAGGGAAAATTGCCCCTAGTTGAAAACCACTGCTCAAGAGAAATCTTTTTGTTTAAAAGTTCCATTTTCAAATCTGACACCGCTAATTTTTAAAGCAGAGCATTATAAGCTGTTTATCTTTTAGCCAGTCTGGGCAGTCACAGGAAAACTCCTTAATTAAGGGAAACCCACAGAAACTTTAGGGGAAACCTGGAGCCCTCAGTTCAGTAGGTTTGCTCAGGAAGAGGGTGAAGACTATTTGTGAACGCTGGACCCGAGGACACTCTCCTTGCCAAGCAGAGGAGGCAGGACCACCCTGGAGAATTGTCCTGCATCCATCCCATGGGTTAGCTACTCTGGGCTGACCAACTGGTCGATAGGGTTTATCCATGAGGCCCTGGCAGGTGGGGAAAGACTGGTCTCTAGGGATAGCAACCAGGGAAAGGAGATCCTCCATTGAGTGAAGCTGGAAAGTTCTGCCCTAAAACCTGTCTGAGATGGGTGAGGCCAAGCCCAGGTTGAAAGCTGAGAAAGGCTGGCTGCTGGCAGGAGCAGTTGGGGGAGAAAGGATCACAAATAGAAACCCAGCAATAAAGCTGCTGTCTAAGGGGATAAGGAAAATGACTCAAGGCATGGGTAACTTGGCATGAGCCAAATCCACAAACCCTGGCATTCCTTACTAGAGCTCTATCTCACCAGATACCTGCAACAAACAACTCCACTTCCCCGTGAGTTCACGCCCTTCTCTGCCTGTCTCCATCTGTTCTCTCTGTGCATTTTAAAAATAATTTGCCTTTAAAAGCCATTCTTTGGTATTGTTCTTATCCTCTCCCCTCTTGCATTGTTCCTCTTACATCCCGTATGACCTCAGAAAATGTGAGTGGAAGGACTGCATAGACATCCACATCTCGAGAAGTCTCCTAGGCCTCATTTCAGACCCTACTGGCAGAGCAGCCACCATAAATACCTTGGCTGAGCTCTGGACTGCACGGCAATGGATGACACGCTGGAGTTGGAAACAAAAGGCCTGAATTTAAGTACTGGCTTTGCCTTTTACTTGCTGTGTTGTGACTTTGGGTGAATCTTGAAAAGTCTTAGATTATTATTTCCCCATCGTAGTGTGGGACTCATAATAACTTGCTTCCTTGGGTTGTTGTAAAGGTTAAAAGAGGTGATAGTCTGTGAAATAACTCCATAAACTGTTAAAACACCACATGAGGGCATTTATTTACCTATTACTATTCCTCTTATTTTGCATAGCACTATTAGTCTGATGTGAGAGCAGGATCTTTTTTTCAATGGATGGTAGAAACAAAGTTGAAGAATAAAAATAACAATAATATACTAGCAGCAAAAACCAAACCAAACCCATTGCTGTTGAGTGGATTCCGACTCATAGTGACCTTACAGGACAGAGTAGAACTGCCCCATAGAATTTTCAAGGAGTGGCTGGTGGATTTGAACCGCTGACCTTTTGGTTAGCAGCCAAGCTCTTAACTACCACACCACCAGCGCTCCAGCAACAGCTACCATTAACTGAGTATTTAAAGGGTGCCAGGTACTGTGCTAAGGGCTTTGCATGTGCTAAACAACTTAATTCCCAGAAAGAAAAATCCTATGACGTAGATATTATAATCTTTATTTTAGAAAATCAAAACCAGCTGCCTTTGAGCTGACTCTGACTAATGGCGACCCTGTGTGTGTTAGAGTAGAATTACTCCAAAAGGTTTTCAACAGCTAATTTTTCAGAAGTAGGTTGCTGGGCCTTTCTTCCAATGTACTTCCGAGTGGACTTGAACTTCCAAACTTTCAGTTTACAGCTGAGCACGTTAACTGTTTGCACTGCAAGGGACTACAATCTTTATTTTACAGGTGTGGAAATCAAGGCCCAGAGAGGTTAATTTATTTACCCAAGGTCACACAGCTTGTAAGTGTAGAACCAGATTTTAAACCCAGGTCTGCTAAACTCCAAAGTCTGTGTTCTTAACTACAACACAATAGAGGCTCTTTTAAAGAACCAATCTTAATTCATATTTGCCTCCCTAGAAGTGAGAATGGTGAGACTTCATCTCACTTACTTTGGATGTGTTATCAGCTGGGACCAGTCCTTGAGAAGGACATCATGCTTGGTAAAGTAGAGGGTCAGTGTGAAAGAGGAAGACCCTCAGCAAGATGGACTGACATAGTGACTGCAACAATGGGTTCAATCATGGCAACAATTGTGAATATGGTGCAGGACCGGGTAGTGTTTCATTCTGTCGTACATAGGGTTGCTATGAGTCAGAATTGACTTGTCTCCCCTGAGTCAGAGTGTGGTCTTGTTTCTGATGCTATTTCATCATAGGGTTAAAGAACCATTAGTGAGTTTAACCCTGCAAGATAATTAACTGTCACTCCAACAAAAAAAGATGAGAAAAGTTTCCCAACTTTACTTAGGTTTCTCTGGCTCTTCTTTATGATAACAAGAAATACATTTCCTCAGAGTCCAGATGTCTGTTTGGCCATTTCAAGAAAATATGTTTTCTAGTTGCAGAAGAGATATTTACAAGCAGCCTATGGGCATTAGATACTTAATACTTACATATAGCCCTTAAATTTGTTGAGGTTGTTGTTGGGTTTCTCACACACAATGGTATTGTGGAAATGTTCCGGTTCGAACTGTGCCTCCTATGGGAGAGAGGGCTCTGTGAGGTTATTAAGTCAGAAGGATGTAGTTTTAATAGGATCATCAGAAGAGCTAATCACTGCTGGAACCATTGCAAATAAGGTAATCCCTGCTTTGTTACGCTGTGATAGTTGTATCAGGAGAAAAGTTAAATCCTCATTAAGGAGGAGAAAGTAGATACAAATGAAAAGTTGGATTCTAGGCAGAGGGAGGTCCTTGCCCTGAACACATTTCTCCAGCAAGCCTGGGTTTGAGTATCTAGACCAATGCTCTCCAATAGAACTTACCGTGAGGACGAAAATGTTCTAAGTCTGCACTGTCCAATGTGGAAACCATCAGCCACCTGTAGCTACTGAGCACTTGAAATGTGGGAATGAGGAATTGATTTTATAATTTTAATTAATTTAAATTTAAATAGCCACATTGAACAGCACAGAGAAAGACGATCAAAAGAAGGGATTATGAATCTGCATCTGGCTGTATAAAGATAGCCACTGCTAATATTCTTGTGCATATAATACTTCCAGTCTTTTAAAAAAGATATCCACACACGTATGCACGTGTGTGCACACACACATATATACTTACACATTTCAGAAATAAGGTTTAGTGTTCATATATCTTGAGTATTTTAAAATTATTAAATTTTTCTACATCTTGACTAACATTTGCATGGAAAGTGATTGTATGAATGTATTACACTTCATTTCACTATTGAATATTTACATTGTTTCAATTTATCTTACTATTTTAAAAATTCTGGGAAAGTAAAATAGTTGCCACTGAGTTGATTCTAATCCATGGTGACCCCATGTGTGTCAGAGTAGTACTGTGCTCCATGGGGTTTTCACTGGCTGATTTTTTGGAAGTAGATCTCCAGGACTTTCTCCTGAGGCACCTCTCGGTGGACTTGAACCTCCAACTTTTCATTTAGCAGCTAAGTGTGCTGTTTGCACAACCCAAGAACTCTGCTGGGAAAACAGTAGCTAATGAAATAACTAGCATTTACTGAACTCTTACTTCTGCCAGACACTATGATGAGAACTTTATATGAGTTATTATTTTTTTTCAAGCTTATAAACGCTCTGTGAAGTAGGAACTTTAATTATGGACTCTTTAGAGACGGGAAAACTGAGGCTCAGAGAAGTTAGTAGGCTGTCCATGGCCATACCAGGGCTGGATTTGAGTCCGAGTCTGACTCCATACCGTCTGTTCTTTACCTGAGCAGCACACTGCCTCTGGGTGAACATTCTTACAGCTAAGAATTTTAAACACACCCTTTACTGTTTCTCTACTTTCTTTAGGTATTTCAGTCGTACAAGCTCTTATAGCACAATTGAGTGGGGGGACACAGATGTAGGTGGGGAGATCTTGCTTCCTAACTCTACCCCATAGTGACTAATACTGTGTTCAATTCTTTGAGTCTCAGTTTCTTCATCTGTAGAATGAGGCTAACACCACATGCCTGCCCCTATCTCATTTGTGCCTCAGGAGATAAAATCTATGTGGAAAGGTTTTGAGTTGTGTAGCGTGCTGTGCAAACAGAAGGTAGTAGTGCTGAAGGTGGAATTGGAAAGTTTCCTGGGTAGAGCTTTAGCATGGGGAGTGAATTTATCTCTGAGAGCTTCAAGGTACAGCTGTTCAAAGGGACAAATTGATTCGAAGAAATGATAGCATTTTTTGGCTTCGTGTAAATATACTGTCCATTGGATCTGTAGGGGCATCAACATAAATAAACTCTCCACTCACTTGAAATAAATTACCCATCCAGGAGTTTCTAAAAATACGGCCCTTTTCCCTGCAGGTATCGATTCTTTCAGGGACAAACACTTGCCGAGCTCTGAGATGATGACAAATCACACTGTAATTTGTCAGCTGCTTCCATGCACCTGATTAAGCCATGCGCCTCACTCTTGATCCATACCACTCAGCTATTGCTGGATGTCTCCACCCAAACTCATTTCAGAGATGAGTGGCAGCAGCTCTGAGAGCTGATGATTCTGCTGCAGTGACTGAGTCACTGTGGTCTGTTTAATAATACCTTGAGAGGTGGGTGGGTCCTGGCAATGGTGAAATTTGCCTCTCTTGTCCCTCAGTCGGGGCTTCCCAGCTGTCCTTCTCCTGCAGTGTCCTTTGCCTGGTCCCATGCTCTCCTTTACTTCCTGGCACTGGCTCTGGGGCCTCTGTCTGCCTTTCCCTCTTCCTGGAGAGGTGACCCACTCTTTCTATCTACCTGTTTCTTCCTGAGTTCCTTCCTTCTCTCCCCAAAATGAGCTATATATGAAAAGGAGCACTCAGGGCCTGCTGTCTGCAAAGAAAACCATGCAGGAGTTTCTTGCTTATTTTATCTTTATGGAAGGTGGGAGGGGTGAGCCCTCTCATAGCCTTTCTGAACTTATACCCAGTCATCCCAAGGTGCTGGCATTCCCCCCACCTCTCAGCCTCCACCCCATGTGGTGGGCATCCTGTCTTCTCTCTGTCGCCCTGCTCCCCTAAGCTTCTAAACTGTCCTGCTCTTCTCACTACTGCCTTTTCTCACTTGCTTACTTTTAAGGTTTTTGTGGCAGTTCACAAAGTCCCTGGGTGATGAAAATGCTTCAGCACTCGACTGCTAGCCGAAAGGTTGGCAGTTCTAACCCACTCAGAGGTGACTTAGAAGGCAGCCCTGGCGATCTGCTTCCTAAAGGTCACACAGCTTTGAAAATTCTGTGGAGCAGTTCTACTCTGCACACATGTGGTCGCTAGGAGTCAGAATCAACTCAATTGCAATTAACAACAACAACGACTCCAGGGAAGCTGCTAGGAGAGCCCAAGTCAGGACAGGGGGAGTTGTCAACTCTTACAAAGCTGTAGGAATTCTTATTTTGACCTTGTTCAGGAGTTTCTGATTCCCTTCTGTGATGGGTAGAGCCACCTTCCCCACTCCATAGCTTTTCTCAGCTTGTGGAGAGAGCTCACCTCACCTTCTTCTTCTTTCTGCCCTTTTATATAAGGTCCTTGATGAAGGTCCCACTGACCAGCAGAAAGGACTTGGGGGAGTTATTAAGCCATTTCCAGAGGTGGGTGTGTGTCTCTGAGGTTCTTTGGGGGCGAGACCCACACGCCTTAAGCATCTGTCATTAAGTTCTCATAATGACTCTAAGGGTTTTTCACCGACGTACAAATAGAGGCTGAGGTAAAGTAATTGTCTTATGGTTGGCAAGTAACAGAGCCGAGATTAGAACCTACCTCTCTGGAATTCAAAGCCAATCATCATCATCATCATATTTATTCCTCCTCTTTGTCATTCTCCTTCTATTATTACTACTATTACTACTAGTGCAGAATTTATTGAATGCTTATTATGTGCCAGGCACCAACTAAGTATTTTGTAAATACTATTTCCTTTAACTTTACAATAACTCTGTCCTATAGGTACTGTTATTATCCCTATTTTGCAGATAAAGAAACTAAGGCCTAGAGAGATTCATTGATCTTCCCAGTGCATGCAGCCAGCACATTAGGAAAACAGGATTCAACTTCAGGACTTCTGACTCCACAGTCGGCTCTTTAACCATGGTGTTACTTTGATGTGCAGAGGAAAGATTAGAGGTAGGACCTCTAGGCTCCACTCACCTTTCTATAGTCCTTTCCCACTTCCTCTGACGGAAGTACCTGATGTAATAAATGCATTAATTCTCTAAGATACGATAGAAAATATGTAATAGTCACTACAACTAATAAGCAGTGAAATGTATTACCTCTCCTAACGGTATTTGTATTTTAAAGTAGGGGTCCTTCAAAGGGTTGAAGTTAAGGCACTAAATTACCTACGTGAAACAAACAAACCAAACCCGTTGCTGTTGTGTCAATTCCGAGTCATAGTGATCCTACGGGACAGAGTAGAACTGCCTCATAGGGTTTCCAAGGAGCATCTGGTAGACATGAACTGCCAGCCTTTTGTTAGCCTCTGAGCTCTTATCCACTGTACCACCAGGGCTCCGATTACCTACACAGAGGGCGATTTATCTGATGATATATATGTATAGAGTTTTTTTTTTAGCCTTTAAGAGGTTTTTCTTTTTGCTACCTCCTCTATGAAGCCCGTCCCGACCTTCACAGACCTTTTCACCCCAATCAATCAGAATTAATCGCTCTTCTTATGTGCTTGCACACCACACTGCTTATGCCTCCACTTAAGACAATGTATCTGGATTTATGGTTCCTCCAGTAAATGGTAAGCTTCCTCTGGAGCATCTCCTATAATGCCTCGTGTTAATAGGCATGCCACATTAATCTGTTGAGATAAGGTTAGTATCGGAGAAGGAGATATTAGGAGTGTATATACTGAAAGATGATGGATGAAGAGTTACAAAGAAGGCCTTATTGGAAAGCCTGCCCCACTCAATTAGGAAAAGTCCCAGATACAACCTTAAACTCTGATTTACGGGAATAGGACAGATTCACTAAAGGAAATACTTTGCCTCAACTAATAAAAAATGTAGTCAAAGTCCTAGATCCCGGATTAGTCTCCCATTCATTCTTTCATACATTCAAGCATTTCTTAAATACCCAGCATGTGTGAGCCATGAGGAAAGTGGGAGAGAATCAGAGGAAAGGTAGGGGTTATTGACACAAAGCAACTATTACAGCCATAAAAACTCAAAGTTCCCTGTGTAGTACAGGTGAGTCAATGGCCGTACCTTTGAAAACAAAGGACTGTGGGCCAAGTCAGTGTGTAATAACTTGTCTGGGGTGAGGGTACGCCTCACTGACCTGTGACCCAGATACAGCAAGACTGCCACCTCCCAGGGCCACCAGGAAATCCAGGGTGGGTGAAACTATCAGGCTGAAAAATGTTCCCGTAGCTAAAATAGCCATTTCCCTTGCACTGGCCTCAAGTTTTACTTTTTCAGGCTTATTGACCACTGTCCCCATAAATGAATTTCAAGTTGAACAATGTAGGTGACTGAATAAACATACGATGATCTTTTGAAATTGTTTGTAGTGGATAGTTGTTCTCTGGCTATCCACCTTCCATTTCACTCTCCTTTCATTATATCCCTCTGACTTCCTTTTGGGAAACTACCTCTACTTCCCAAGTCATCATCTTGATGGGGCTGTAAGTCAAGATACACTGCCTACTTGTGGGACTTGGACTTGAATGGACTGACTGAAGCTAGAAAAAAAAATTAAGACTATCAAATAATTCCCGATACTAATACTCCCCCTCGACACTAAGTTTCCCGGTTCTTGTCCTTTCTGAGCCTGGACCTTAAATTTCCCTCCTATTTTGTGAGCCATACTGTGAGCTTCCCTAACCCACATCCACATTCTTGCAATAATTCTGTTTTGCTTAAGTTAGTCAGACTTGCTTCTGTTGCTGGCAAACAGAGAATCCTAATCAACACAGTGGCCTACTCAGTCCCATGGCCATATTAAGTACTTACCTCTGGATCTTTAAGAAATAACGACAATTATTTATTTAGTATAATTACAGTTTACAAAATGTGCTACTTATTTACTTTATCTTGTTTGATCTTCCGAACTCTTCTGTGAAGTGTTCAGGAGCCCTATTATACTGAAGATAAAACTCAGTGTCAAAGACACTAAGTAACTTACCCAAGGTCACACAGCTCATTAGAACCCAGATTTGTCTGATTCTAAAAGTTGCACTTGTTCTTTGCTTGATGTAAGCATCTAGTGCTGTCTGGCCACAGAGAAGACCTCGTAGGCCTTTTTTATGCTTTCTCCCAAGATTTCCATATCGACAATCCCCCTAAACTCTCATTGCCAAGCTCAAGGGTTACCCCCTCTTGAGGAGCCATCTCTGTCTGCCACAGACCATAGCATTCTATAAAACAAACCATAACACACACGAGGAACGTGCTTCTTAGTTCAATCAAATACATGAGACCAAAGGGGCAACTCCTGCCCAAAAGCAAAGACGAGGAGGCAGGAAGGGACAGGAAAATTGGATGAATGGACACAAGAAACCCAAGGTGGAAAGGGGGAAAGTGCTGTCACATTGTGGGGATTGCAACCAATGTCACAAAACAATATGTGTATAAATTTTTGAGTGAGAAACTAACTTGAGCTGTAAACTTTCACCTAAAGCACAATAAAATTAAAAAACAAACAATTTTTGATGGTCAAAAAGGGTCTTTATGTTAAAAAAAGGAAAGGAACCCATAGTTGTGTGTTGTTGAAGACATCGATAATTCAGTGGTAGAATTCTCATCTTCCCTGTGAGCCACCAACGCACCTCATGCACAGCTACCACCCATCTGTCAGTGAAGTCTTGTGTGTTGCTATGATGATGAACAGGTTTCAGCAAAGCTTCCAGACTAAGACTGGGAATAAAGGCATGGAGATCTACTTCCAAAAATCAGTCAATGAACACACATTATGGATCACAACAGTCCGATTTGCAACCAGTCACGGAGATGGCAGCTTTTCATTCCATTGGGCATGAAGTTGCCATAAATTGGGGTCAATTCAATGGTAGCTCACAACAACAGTACTAAGTTCTAGAGGACAGGAACCACATCTTAGACCACTTTGAAACCCCTCCATGGTCATTAGAAATGATTATTCAAGAGTATTCTGTCAATTGAGGGAAGAGAAACCAGCCAAACTTTCCCTTCAAACACGGAATGCAGGAGTGTTTGAATATCAGCAGTCATCACTTATTGAATTTTTACTGCAAGTACATTTGTAAAAATGAAGAGTCAGTGATCCATTGAGTATCACTGAGTCAGTGATCACTGAGCTTTTCTACAGCTCTCAGAATCTGTACACATCTCGGGCTAGATGACTACTACCACTACCACCATCGCCTCCCTGCCTCCCCGGGATGAGGGCAGTGACAGCAGCAGCAGTAACTCACAGTGGAGCACTCATGTGAAGCTATGCTGAGCACTAGGGGTTACAGGGTACTCAGCCCAGGCTAACCATGAGGCTACATCATGGGAGGTACCCTGCATCCTTGAAAGAATACATCTGAAAGTTTTATTTTATTTTGTGTGTGTGCATGTGCTTTGTTTACTAGTTTGTAGAAGTGTTGAAAGCTAACTTTCTTTACACCCCAGCTGCTGAGCTTGGTGATTTGAGTTTTTTTCCCTGGCATGCGAATGAAATGACCTCCTGATGTTCCAGAACCTTATCTGAAAACTAATGACAGTTACCAGCACTTGATAACCTTCCTGCTTCCTGGTCTGAGTTATTTTTAAGATAACCTGCTACAGAGTGACTGGCAGTTACTTTCGTCTCTGGCTCTGGGTGAGGAAACCATCTGCATATTTAATAACCTTGGCTCTCCCTTCCTCCTTCAGTGATTCACAAAAGAAACAGACCAACTGAGCTGGAAGGCTGTGTAAGGAAGGCTGTATGTAAAGATTTTTTACAGTCTGTTTCCTTTTTTCAAGTGGACAAACACTGTATTCTGTTTCTTACTCAGGGATGATACTAAATTTAAGCTTGAAATCTTACTATGACATTTGCCAACTTAGAAAGCATGGGTTTGGCGTGCCAAGTCAACATGGCAAAAGAATGATTTCTTCTGTCATTCATAAAAGGAACTAATGAATTTTTTGTGTGATTGTTTGTTAACAATTGTTTGTGTAATCCCCTTTTAGAACATAAATTCTCAGCCAGTATCTCTCTTGTTTACTTCTGGACTCCCAGAGCATGGTCCAGCACCTGGCATGTAGAAGGCATTCAATCAGTGTTTTGTGAATGAATGAACAAACGGCATGATGTCTGAAATGCGGGTAGCTGCCATCAGATGGGCAGTGGTGCCTTTTCTGTACATATTTTTCTTGCTATGGCTAACTGAGAAGATGGCATGAGACCCTATCAATTGCACCTCAGGCTTTTGGCAAAAGGGGTTAAAAAGACATGAATGAACTCCGGTCTGAGAAACTCTATGCTAAGCTGGCCATGGAAAATACAATCATCAAGTGTCGCCTCTGCTGATAAACAAACAAACAAACAAAAAATCCTAACACAGTATCTGACAAAAGGAGGACTTTATCAGACATTTGTTGAGTATGTGAATTTATTAAATAAACTACAATGAAGTAGGTGTAATAGTTGGAAGAAGCAAGAAAAAAGTCTATGGGAATACAGAGGAACAGGTAATTAACCTTGGGCACGTTGTACAGAATGTTGCCTAGGCATAGAAAGGGTATGCAGGGAAGGGCTTTCTGGGAAGCAAGAACAGTATTAGGGCCTATAGCAGAAAGACAGAGGAAATCTGGCTCAACATTACTAACACTACGTTAGCTGGATGATCTGTGACAAGATTCGAATTCTCTGAAATTAAGTTTCCTCATCTCCAAAATGTTCCTTATTCTTTCTTTGTCTATCTCAGAGTTGCCCTGAGTGTCAAATATTAAAAGCAAGCTGTGTGGTACAGTGGTTGAGGACTTTGCCTGATGTGGGAGAAAGGATTTACATATGTAATGTTCATGAAATTGAGTAAAAACCTCTGAATTTGAATGGAAGTATCAGCACAACTCCAGATGTATTTAATCTTAAAAAAAAAAAGTTCTGTCCATTTAAATGGCATAGAAACAATGATCAACTCAATAGCAATAAGTATATCTAAGAAACCAAACCTGTTGCCTTTGAGTTGATTCTGACTCATAGTGACCCTATAGGACAGAGTAGAGCTGCCCCATAGAGTTTCCAAGGGGCGCCTGTAGATTTGGATTCGAACTGCTGACCTTTTGGTTAGCAGCTGTAGCTCTTAACCACTGCACCGTGCTTATCGTGGTTTCCAAATACCACTTTCCACTGAAAGGAACAAGATCTATCAAAGACTAGTGAAGTCATCCCCAAAGGAGCCAATTTGAAGACGGTTCCTGTTGGCTAAAGATGGGGAAATCAATAAAGATAATGACTGCACCAAGTTGAAACACATCAAATATGTTTAAATCCAGGAGCTCATACTGATACTAAACAAACAAACAAAAAACAAAAACAAAAAACAACTTATTGGTCACCTTTGGAGGATTCCAGGCAACCAACTTGTTATTCTGAAAACCGGTAAATAAAAGGAAAGAATCAAGCACTTACACTGTATTTCCTATACAGACAACATCTAAGAGTAACCAAGTACTTGATGAGGAGAAATCTGTCTTTATAAATAAATTAAAGTATCACTATTTTAAAATTCCATCAAATAAATGAATCTAAACAATGATTATCAGTGACTGGTAACATTGAAAAAAGACAGACATTTTGTGCTTCAAGATAGTAGCATACTATATTTCTTATGATGTAAAATTGACATACAAACACACAAACATAAAATCTAACCTGAATCTGATTTAGGCACTACATCCAGCCACCAATTTACAGAAATAAAGTAGACAGGGAAACATGTTAAATGGTACCACTGGGAGAGAATGCGATCAGCAAAATCTAGGTTGTGGGAAATTTTACAGGACAAACAACCTGGTTTATTCAGCAATAAAAACCAAATATGTAAGAAAAAGAGAGAGACAAAGGAGGAACCCATAGAATAAAAGAGATTTAAGAAACTAATCTCAGGATTTGGCCTTATTTGTTTCCCGATTCAAGCAAATTGGAAAAGAAAATTGAACATTTGAAATTTGATATCAAATACTTCTTAATTTTTTAGATATTACAGTGGGTTGAATCATCACACCCAAAGGATATGTCCACCCAGAACCTCAGAATGTGATTTTTTTTTTTTTTTTTTTGGACTAAGGATCTTTGCAGATGTAACCAAAATAAGGATTTTGAGAAGAGATCATCCTGATCCAGGTGTGCCCTAAGTCCAATGACCAATGAATGTTCTTATAAGAGACAGAAACAGAGACACAGGGAGGAAGGCCACGTGCAGACTAAGGCAGAGATTGGAGTTATGTTGCCCCAAGCCAAGGAATGCCTATGGCTACCAGAAGATGGATGAGTCAAGGAAGGCTCTCCTCCAGAACCTTTGAAGGGAGTATGGCTCTGCTGATACCTTGATATTAGACTTTTGGCCTGCAGAACTGTGAGAGAATAAATTTATGTTGTTTTAAGCCACCAAATTTGTGGCAATTTGTTGTGGCAGCCCTTCTTAGGTTTGATAATATTATAATGGTATATTTTAACAAAAGAATCCTATCTTTCAGAGATACAAGATGCATATTGAAATATTTATGGATGAAACATGATGTTGAAGATTTGCTTCGAAATTATTTGCTGAAGGAAGTAGGTGAGGATATAGATAAAAGACATTGATCATTGAGTTGATTGTTGAAATTAGGTAATAGGTATATAAACATAATATTCTCTCTACTTTTATATATATTTAACAATTTCCATTATATGCATACACACATATGTATACACGTATATATATATCAGCCTCAGTTGAATTCTGATCTCAGTCAATTACTAGCAGGGTTGCTGTTTTTGATGCTGTCGAATCAGTTCCAACTCAAAGCAGCGCTATGTACAACAGAATAAAACACTGCCAAGTCCTTTAACATCCTCATAACACATGCTAAGTTTGAGCCCATTGTTGCAGCCACTGTGTCATTCCATCCTGTTGAGGGTCTTCCTCTTTTTTGCTGACCTTTTGCCTTGCCAAGCATGATGTCCTTCTCCAGGGAATGGTTCCTCCTGATAACGTGTCCAAAATACGTGATATTAAGGCTCGCCATCCTCGCTTCCAAGGAGTACTCTTGCTGTACTTCTTCTAAGACAGACTTCTTCATTCTTCTGGCAGTTCATGGTATATTCAATACTCTTCACTAACATCATAATTCAAAGTCACCAATTTTTATTCGGTCTTCCTTATTCATTGTCCAGCTTTTGCATGTATATGAGGTGATTGAAAATACCATAGTTTGGGTTAGGTGCACCTTAGTTCTTAACGTGACATCTTTGTTTTTTAACACTTTAAAGAGGTTTTTTGCAGCAGATTTGCCCAATGCAATGAGTCATTTGGTTTCTTGACTGCTGCTTCCATGGGCATTGATTATGGATACAAGTAAAATGAAATCCTTTATAAATTCAGTATTTTCTCTGCTTATCATGATGTTGCTTATTGGTCCAGTTGTGAAGGTTTTTGTTTTCTTTACTTTGAGGTGTGATCCGTGCTGTGGTTTTTGATCTTTATCAGTAAGTGCTTCAAGGGCTTTTCACTTTCAGCAAGCAAGGTTGTATCATCTTCGTATCTCAGGTTGTTAATAAGTCTTCCTCCAATCCTGGTGCCATGTTCTTCATATAGTCCAGCTTCTTGGATTACTTGCTCAGCATAAAGATTGAATAAGTATGATGAAAGAATACAACCCCGATGCACACCTTTCCTGATTTTAAACCACTCAGTATCCCCTTGTTCTGTTTGAAAGACTGCCTCTTGGTCTATGTACAGGTTCCTCATGAGCATGATTAAGCGTTATGGAATTCCCATTCTTCACGATGTTATCCATAATTCGTTATGATCCACACAGTTGAATCCATTTGCATAGTCAATAAAACACAGGTAAACATTTTTCTGGTATTCTATGGCTTTCAGCCAAAATCCATCTGACATCAGCAATGATATGCCTCATTCCATGTCCTCTTCTGAATCCGGCTTGAATTCATGGCAGTTCCCTGTCGATGTACTGCTGCAACGGTTTTTGAATTATCTTCAGCAGAATTTTACTTGTGTGTGATATTAATTATATTGTTTGATAATTTCCACATTCTGTTGAATCAACCTTTCTCTGGAATGGGCACAAATATGGATCTCTTCTAGTCGGTTGGCCAGGTACTGTCTTCCAAATTTCTTGACATAGATGAGTGAGCACCTCCAGCATTGCATCCATTTGTTGAAACATCTTTTTTTTTTTAATTTTAAATTTTTTATTGTATTTTAGATGAAGGCTTACAGAGCAAACTAGTTTCTCATTAAACAATTAGTACACATATTGTTTTGTGACATTTGTTGTCATCCTGACAACATGTCAACATTCTCCCTTCTTGGCCTTGGATTCCCCATTACCAGCTTTCCTGTCCCCTCCTGCCTTCATGTACTTGCCCTTGGGCTGGTGTGGCCATTTAGTCTTATTTTGTTTTATGAGCCCGTCTAATCTTTGGCTGAAGGGTGAACCACAGGAGTGACTTCATTACTGAGCTACAAGGGTGTCTGGGGGCCATACTCTTGGGATTTCTCCAGCCTCTGCCAGGCTAGTAAGTCTGATCTTTTTTTGTGAGTTAGAATTTTGTTCTACAATTTTCTACAGCTCTGTCTGGGACCGTTTGTTGTGATCCCTGTCAGTGCAGTCAGTTGTGGTAGCCGAGCACCATCTAGTTGTATTGGACTCAGTCTGGTGGAGGCTGTGGTAGTTGTGGTCCATTATTCCTTTGGACTAATCTTTGCCTTGTGTCTTTGGTTTACTTCATTCTCTCTTGCTCCAGATGAGGTGAGACCAGTGGAGTATCTTAGATGGCCGCTCATAGGCTTTTAAGACCCTAGACGCCACTCACCAACGTAGAATGTAGAACATTTTCTTTATAAACTATGTTACGCCAATTGAGCTAGATGTTCCCGAGACCATGTTCCTCACAGCCCTCAGCCCAGTAATTTGGTCCCTTATTGAGTTTGGATGTGTCTATGGAGCTTTCATGACCTTGCCTTGGACAAGTTGCACTGGCATCCCAAGTATTGTGTATTGTCTTACCTGTCACCAAAGTTACCCCTCACCTATTGTCCATTTAGTGTTTTTCCATCCCACCCCTCCCCTCTCTCATAACCATCAAAGATTGTTTCCTTTTGTGTGTAAACCTTTTCATGAGTTTTTACAGTAGTGCTCTCATACAATATTTGTCTTTTTGCTATTGACTTATTTTACTCAGCATAATGCCCTCCGGATAATTCATGTTCTGAGATGTTTTGCAGATTCATCATTGTTCCTTATTGTTGCGTAGTATTCCATTGTGTGTATGTACCTGTACCATAGTTTGTTTATCCATTCAGCTGTTGATGGGCATCTAGGTTGTTTCTATCGTTTTGCTATTGTGAACAACGCTGCAATGAACATGGGTGTGTATATGTCTATTTGTGTGATGGCTCTTATTTCTCTAGGACATATTCCTAGGAGTGGGATTGCTGGATCATATGGTATTTCAATTTCTAGCTTTTGAAGGAAGCACCATATCGTTTTCCAAAATGGCTGTACCATTTTGCATTCCCACCAGCAGTACAAAAAGTTGCAGCCTCCCTGCAGCCTCTCCAACATTTGTCATTTTCTGTTTTTTTGATTCATGCCAGTAATGTCAGGGTGAGATGGTATCTCATTGTGGTTTTGATTTGCATTTCTCTAATGGCTAGTGATCACGAGAACTTCCTCCTATATCTGTTAGCCACTTGAATGTCTTCCTTGTTGAAGTGTCTGTTCATATCATTTGCCCATTTTTTAATTGGATTGTCTTTTTGTTGTAAGGGGTGTTGGATTTTCCTGCAGGCTTTAGAGATTAGACCTTTGTCAGATTTGTCATAGCCAAATTTTTTTTCCCAGTCTATAGGTTCTCTTTTTACTCTTTTGGTGAAGTCTTTTGATGAGCAGAAGTGTTTAATTTTTAGAAGATCCAGGTTATCTAGCTTATCTTCTGGAGTTTGTGTGTCATTGGTTATAGTTTGTATCCTGTTAATGCCATGTATTAGGGCCTCTAGCGTTGATCCTATTTTTTCTTCTATGATCTTTATAGTTTTTGACTTTATATTTAGGTCTTTGATCCATTTTGAATTAGTTTTTGTATATGGTGTGATGTTTGGGTCCTGTTTCATTTTTTCGCAGAAGGACATCCAGTTCTGCCAGCACCATTTGTTAAAAAGACTGTCTTTTCCCCATTTAATGGACTTTGGGCCCTTGTCGGAGATCAGGTGACTGTAGGTGGATGGATTTACATCTGGGTTCTCAATTGTGTTCCATTGCTCAATGTATCTGTCATTGTACCAGTCCCAGGCTGTTTTGACTACCGTAGCTGTATAGTAGGTTCTAAGGTCAGGTAGTGTGAGTCCTCCAACTTTATTCTTCTTCTGCAGTAGTGCTACTTATTCGGGGCTTCTTCCCTTTCCATATGAAGTTAATGATTAGGTTTTCCATCTCTTTGAAGAATGTTGTTGGTATTTGGATCGGGATTGCGTTGTATTTGTAAATTACTTTGGGTAGAATTGTCATTTTCACTATGTTGAGTCTACCTATCCATGAGCATGGTATGTTTTTCCATTTAGGTAGGTCTCTTTTGGTTTCTTGCAGTAGTGTTTTGTAGTTTTCTTTGTATAGGTCTTTTACCTCCCTGGTTAGATTTTTTCCTAAGTATTTTATTTTTTTAGGGGCTATTATAAATGATATTGCTTTTCTGATTTCCTTTTTATCGTTCTCTTTAACAGTGTATAGGAATCCAACTGAGTTTTGCGTATTTATCTTGTATCCTGCTACTCTGCTGAATCCTTCTATTAGTTCCAGTAGCTTTCTCGTGGAGTCTTTTGGGTTTTCTGTGTATAGTACCATATCGTCCACAAGTAGGAACAGTTGTACTTTTTCCTTACCAATTTGGATGCCCTTTATTTCTTTCTCTTGCCTTATTGCTCTAGTTAGGACTTCCAGCACAATGTTATATAGGGGTGGTGATAAAGGGCATCCTTGTCTTGTTCCTGTTCTCTAGGGGAATGTTTTCAGCCTCTCTCCATTAAAAATGATGTTGGCTGTTGGTGTGGTATAGATACTCTTTATTATGTTGAGAATTTTCCCTTCTATACCTATTTTATTGAGAGTTTTTATCCAGAATGGTGTTGGACTTTGTCGAATGCCTTGTCTGCATCAAGGAAGATGATCATGTGATTCTTTTATTTTATTTATGTAATGGATTATGTTGATTGATTTTCTAATGTTTAACCATCCTTGCATACCTGGTATGAATCCTTCTTGGTTGTGGTGTGTTATTTTTTTTGATATGATGCTGAATTCTATCGGCTAGAAATTTTGTTGAGAATTTTTGCATCTATATTCATGAGAGATATTTGTCTGTAATTTTCTTTTTTTGTGGTGTCTTTGCCTGGTTTTGGTATCAGCGTTATGCTGGCTTCATGGAATGAATTCAGGAGTGTCACTTTCTTTTCTGTGTTCTGAAATAGTTTGAGTAGTGTTGGTGTAAGCTCTTTGAATGTTTGGTAGAATTCTCCAGTAAAGCCATCTGGGCTAGGGCTTTTTTTATTGTTGTTGTTGGGAGGTTTTTTTTTTGTTACTACCTTTTCAATCTCTTCTCTTGTTATGGGTCTGTTCAGATTTTCACCTTAAGTTTGTGTTAGTTTGGGTAGGTAGTGTGTTTCTAGGAATTTGTCTATTTCCTCTAGGTTTTCAAATTTGTTGGAGTATAATTTCCCATAGTACTTTGTTATGATCTTTTTTATTTCAGTTGTGTCTGTTGTAATGTCTCCCATTCCATTTCTTATTTGGGTTATTTGCATCCTCTTCTGTTTTTCTTTTGTCAGTTTGGCCAATGGTTTGTCTATTTTGTTGATACTTTCAAAGAACCAACTTTCAGTTTTGTTGATTCTTTCTATTGTTTTTCCATTCTCTATTTCATTTACTTCTGCTCTGGTCTTTATTATTTCCTCTCTACTGATTGCTGTGGGCTTCTTTTGCTGTTCTCTTTCTATTTGTTCAAGTTGTGTAGCTAATGTTTTGATTTTGTCCCTTTCTTCTTTTTTGATGTGTGCATCTATTGCTATACATCTGACCTCTGAGCACTGCCTTTGCTGTGTCCCAAAGGTTTTGGTATGATGTGCTTTCATTCTCGTTTGATTCTAGGAATTTTTTGATTCCATCTTTGACTTCTTTTATTATCCAGTGGCTTTTAAGCAGCATGTTATTCAGTTTCCATGTAATTGATATTTTTTCCATGCTCTTCCTTTTATTAATTTATACTTTGATGGCGTTGTGATCAGAGAAGAAACTTTGCATTGTCTCAATGTTTTGGATTTTGTTGAAGGTTGCTTTGTGGCCTAGGATGTAGTCTATTCTGGAGAACATTCTATGTTCGTTGGAAAAGAATGTGTACTTACTGCTGTTGGGTAGAGTGTTCTGTATATGTCTATGAAGTCAAGTTGGTTGATTGTGTCCTTTAGATCTTCTGTATCTTTGTTGAGTTTCTTTCTAGATGTTCTGTCCTTTACAGAGAGTGGTGTGTTGAAGTTTCCTACTATTATTGTGGAAGTGTCAGTTTCTATTTTTAGTGCTGTTAGAGTCTGTTTTGTGTATTTTGGAGCCCTGTCATTGGGTGCATAGACATTTATTATGGTTATTTCTTCATGATGGATTGTCCCTTTGATGGTAATACAATGCCCTTCTTTGTCTTTTATGGGGAATTTTGTTTTAAAGTCTTTTATCTGAGATTGGTATTGCCACTCCTGCTCTTTTTTTGGTAGCTGTTTGCTTGATATAGATAATTTTTAACAAGTTTATGTCTTTATTTCTAAGGTGTGTCTCTTGTAGATAGCCTATTGATGGGTCCTGTGTGATTTTTTTTTTTTTAATCCATTCTGTCCCTCTCTCTATGAGTGCATTTAAGCCATGTATGTTCAGTGTGTTTATTGATAGGTGTGAATTTATTGCTGTCATTTTGTAGTGCTTTTTTGGTCGTGCTGATGTTTTCTTTGTTCCTCTTACTCTTTTGTACTGAATTTCTTTCATTTGTGGATTATTTTTTCATTTCGTTCATTTCTGTAGATTTTGTGTTAACTGACTTTATGTTTTTCTTCTTTATTTTGATGAGTAGGTTTGTTTACTTTCTTTGTGATTACCTTGAAATTACCTCTATCTTCCTAAGTTTAAACCAGTCGTTTATTACTTGATAACACCTTGACTTCCTCTCCATTTGAAAGTTCTATACCTACACAATTTATTTCTTCTTTTATTGTTCTGATGTTGTTGTCATTTACAGACTGATGTCTCTGGTTCCCTGTTGTAAATTTTTTAGTTTTGTTTTATCCTTGAGAGTTTATTATCTAGTTTGCTGTTCCATTCAGTGCTTGATTGAGTTCCTTATTCCTTCCTTTGGTACTTAAGGTTCCAGGATTGAAGTTTGTATCTGCTTTACTTAGTTTTTTGGGTCTTTGCTGCAGAGGGACAGCGTGGTGCTTTTGCCTATAGTGCCATATTGGCTCTGCCTCTGTTGAAACATCTTAATTGATATTGCAACATTTCCTGGAGCCTTGTGTATTTGCCAATGCCTTCAGTGCAGTTTGGACTTCTTCCTTCAGTACCATAGCTCTTGAAATGGTTGAACATTGACCAATTCTTTTCGGTACAGTGACTGTGTATTCCTTCCATCTTCTTTTGATGCTTCTTGTGTTTCAATATTTTCCCCATAGAATCCTTCAGTATTACCACTTGAGACTTAAATTTTTTCTTCAGTTCTTTCGGCTTGAGAAATGCCGAGTGTGTTCTTCCCTTTTGGTTTTCTAACTCCAGGTCTTTGCACATGTCATTATAATATTTTACTTTGTATTCTGGAGCCACCATTTGAAATCTTCTGTTCAGCTCTTTTACTTCATAGTTTCTTCCATTTGCTTTAGCTATTCTACATTCAAGAGCAAGTTTCAGAGTCTCTTCTTATATCCATTTTGGTCTTTTCTTTCTTTCCTGTCTTTTTAATGACATCTTGCTTTCTTCATGTATGATGTCCTTGATGTTATTCCACAACTCGTCTGGTCTTTGGTCATTAGTGTTCAGTGTGTCAAATTTGTTCTGAAGATGTTCTTCATATTCAGGTGGGATATTCTCAAGGTTGTATTTTGGTTCTTGTGGACTTGTTTTGATTTTCTTCACCTTCAACTTAAACTTGCATATGAGGAATTGATAGTCTGTCCTGAAGTCAGCTCCTAGCAGCTTGCATGCTGCTGTGATGCTGGAAGCTATGCTACCAGTATTTCAAATACCAGCAGGGTCACCTATGGCGGAAAGGTTTCAGTGGAGCTTCCAGACTAAGATTAGGAAGAAGGAACTGGAGGTCTACTTCTGAAAAAAATTGGCCAGTGGAAACCTTATGGACAGCAGCAGAGCATTGTCTGATAAGCCCCTCAGGTTGGAAGGTACTCAAAATAGGACTGGGGAAGAGCTGCCTCCTCAAAATAGAATTGACCTATTGACGTTAAAGGAGTAAAGCTTTTGGGACCTCCATTTGCTGATGAAGCACTACTCAGAATGAGAAGAAACAGCTGCAAATGTCCATTAATAATCAGAACGTGGAATGTACAAAGTATAAATCTAGGAAAATTGGAATTAGTCAAAAATGAAATTAAACACATGAAGATTGATATTCTAGGAATTAGTGAGCTGAAATGGATTAGCATTGGCCAGATAATCATACAGTCTACCATGTTAGGAATGATAAATTGAAGAGAAATGGCATTACAGTCATTGTCAAAAAGAACATTTCAACATCTATCCTGAAGTACAACACTGTCAGTGATAGGATAATATCTATATGCCTATGAGGAAGACCAGTTAATATGACTAATTATTCAAATTTACACACCAACCACTAAGGCCAAAGATGAAGAAATTGAAGATTTTTACCAACTTTTGCAGTCTGAAACTGATCAAACTTGCAATCAAGATATATTAATAATTACTGGTGATTTAGAATGTGAAAGTTGGAAACCAAGAAGGATCGGTAGTTGGAAAATATGGCCTTGGTGATAGAAATGACACTGGAAATCGAATGACAGAATTTTGCAAGACCAAGGACTTATTTATTGCAAATGCCTTTTTTCAACAGTGAAAACAGTATCTATACACAGGGACCTCACCAGATGGAAAACACAGGAATCAAGTTGACTACATCTAGTAGGATTACCTTGGGCAAATACTTAACCACTCTGTGCCTCCTTTGTCAAATGAGGATAATGTAAGTAGTAACTTCATAGTTATTTGTGGAGTAAAAGGGGATAACAAGTGTAGAACAATTAGAAGAACTGCCTATGGCACATAGTATGTGCCTAATCAAGTTATATCTTGCTATTATTATTATTGTTAGTATTTTTGTTATTATTATATATTGTTATATAGCTCTTTAATCAAAAGGATTCCAGAAATGTGATCTGTGCTGAGCATTTAAGAGGTGATCAACAGGTGAAAAGGACTATCTATCATTCTTAAAGGGAATTGGGGACAACCTGTCAGGGATAGGTTCTACTTGAAAATTCCCCAGGAAAAAGGATTTTTCACTGGTTCTCTGGCAGGAGGGGTGAAAGGACAGGCAGCTACTTTCTGTTTTATTCAAGCTTCCTCCTCACTGAGCTAGGATGGTGATAAATGACTCGTTGTTGTTAGGTGCTGTCAAATTGATTTCAACTCATAGTGACCCCATGTGACAGAACAGACTGCCCATAGGGTTTTCTAGGCTGTAATCTTTACAGAAGCAGATCTTCAGTTCTTTCTCCTGGGGAGCTGCTGGATGGGTTCGAACTGCTTACCTTACGGTTAGCAGCTGAGCACTTAACCGTTGTCCCGCCTGGGCTTCTTAAATACCTGCTTATCCCACCTCAACTCTCATCCTCAAAGCGCTCCCTTGTCTAAATATGTTAAAATCAGCACACTCTTTCACTGTGGCGGATCCAGGCTGTTCCTAACTGAGCAAATGGCTTAAAAGCACTAACCATCAGTAGGATGCATAATAGTTAAAAGGGAGACTCAATTTAAGAATCTTTAAACTGGGCAATACACAGACCCTCACAATTATTAATCAATGATGCCTCAGGCCAATGCTTTTCAAACTTGAATGCACACATGAATAAGCTGGGGATCTTGTTAAAAGGCAGATTCTGGTTCATTAGGCCTGGGGTGGGGCCTGAGATTCAGCATTTTTGACAAGCTCTCAGGTGATGCCAAGGCAACTTGTCCATGGCTCACACTTGATGTTACAAAGTCCTGGTTGGCTCTGGGAAATGTTCTGACACTCATGTCAGTAGGACTTTGGCTTCAACAGTTTGGCTAATAATCAGGAATGTGTTTTATTTGAAATACTAATTGGAAGAATTCATGCCTGATTCTTTGGCTTTGGTAACTGTTCCATTTACCAAAACAGATGGCATATTCATTATTACATGTCATATCCTTAGTGCACATCTAGGAAGCCCTTTTAAATAAGAAGTTTCAGGTATCTGAATGTCACCAAAGAGAAAAACTGTACAATTTAATGCTGTAATAAAATCTTCTTGTCTGCTGGGTAGACCCTGGCATAATCTGAAATTTGGATTCTGTCTCCTACCCTTTGTCCCGCAAGCCCTTTCCCACTTGGATGTAGGAATAAATACTTCAAAAACAGGTCGATCATTTTGTGAACTCAAAGATGGCCCATCATGATACAAGTTCCAATTGAAAAAAAAAAAAAAAAGTCCAAGTTAAATGCTGAGGAAAAGATATTAAAACCAACTCTTGGACAACCTTGAGAATGATCTGCAGTGCGACAGGAGGAACCAGTATTCAGTTGTCATTGGGTCAACTTGATTCATGCGACCTCATGTGTGTGAGAATAAAGCTGTGCTCCATAGGGTTTTCGATGGCTGATTTTTTTGGAAGCAGATGGTCAGGCCTTTCTTCTGAGGCATTTCTGGGTGGACTTGAACCTCCAACCTTTTGGTTAGCAGTCAAGCACGTTACCATTTACATTCCTTGACAGGTCAAAGATCCTTTAAAAAAGCACTTTCATGTTTATAATCTCATTTGAATCTAGACAGGAAAGGGAAGAATGAACTAAGTCATGAGGAATGTAACTTCTCTGTCACTCCTCACCTGTTGTGAGCATGTCTGTACTGCAGTCTAGGTAATACATCCCAGATATATTCCATAGGAATGTTGAAAAGTATTTGTGCTGAAAAATGATTCTGAGATTAAATAAATTTGGTGAGCTCAGGGTTAAACAACGGTTAACAGGCCTGTAGACTACAGATCTTTTCAGAGACTTAATACTTTGACATACTTTTAAGGGGGTCTGCTGGGCACAGGCTTCTTGAGTGATTTAACCATGGACCATGTTTTTTTAAGAACTATCTCTTGGGATAAGAGTTTGTCAGACTCAGTCTTGAGAAATGCCAATCTAGGGGAGTTGGACCAGCATTTGTCTTTACTGACATTGAATTGATAGGATATAGTCATCTCTTATCCTCCACAAGATGGTGGAAATGGGTTTGGGTATATGTGTGAAGTCTCCAAAAATCTCTGTGGTTAGTAAAAACCCTTTCAGTAAGATGAAAACCTTTAAGAAAATAGAAATTTGGAGGGCAAACACACTAATGAAAACCACTAATATGTATTACTCAAGACATTAAATTTCCAAACAAACCAGATTTGTTGGTGTTCAAAATCTTCTATGGGACTATTGGCAAGATTTGCCTTCTCTGTGCCTCAGATGCCTACTTCCCGGAAGGTGTAAGAGGTCTAAATGAGACAATGCATGCGAAAGCACTGGGATGTAGTAAGAAGCCCATAAATGGTGGTTTTGTTCTCATTATTGTTATGACAAGTGTTTTTTTGGAAGTACTTATCGATAGTACTTTCCTTTGTTGTACAGGTTCTCAAGGAGGTGGTGATAGGTTCATATCAGGATCATCCGGGGCAACATTTTCAAAATATGTGTTCCCAGGCTCCTACTCAGTCCTGGTAAATCATAATTTAGTGATGGTGGTAGGAAGGGATGAATGTATATTTTTAAAGCTTCTCATGCAATTATGATACATCCTAAACCCCTGTCATGTATTTGCAGCAAATCCCAAAGGGGTTGTATCCCCATCTACTCCTGCAGTAGTCCTGGGATATGTTCCTTGGAGTAAAAGGTTTCTATGGTTAAATATGAAGTTCCTGGGTAGTATAAAACATCCAGGTTGGAGGTTCAAGTCCACCCAGAGGTACCTCAGAAGAAAGGCCTAGTGATCTACTTCCAAAACATCAGTCACTGAAAACCCTATGGAGCACGATTCTACTCTGACACACATGGGGTCACCATGAGTTGGAATTGACTTGCTGGCAACTGGTTAATTGGTGGTTAAATGTTTAGAAATACTGTATACTTAAACCTGCCCCCTCCCCTCTTTTGGAATTCACAATGTACATGGGCTTATTAAAGTATCTGAGAAGTCTGGCAGTACACACATTTGAAAGCTTGTAACCAACTGTCTTCTGATCTTATTTGACCCTGAAATATTTATTTTTCTTGCAACTCTCATTAACATCTTTCAACCCATTTGGGAAATATGATTGTACAGAGTTAACCAGAAGTGAGTTCTATCCTTATTCAGAAGTCTTTTGGCACTAAGGATGTAAGGGAGCGGAAAGGTAGCAAAGAGCAGCCAAAATTCCTCCTCTCCGGGAGCAGACTGAGCTAACTTTTATTCTTCCTGCCACCTGCTACTTATATGTGGAAAGAACACTGAAAATTATATTTAAATATGTGCTTTCAAATACGCGCCTCTGGGTAAACTGAAGGTGACCAAGGGCAGGGGAGATGCAGACTTCAAGGGCTGAGACTCTGGAAAAACTAGCTTTGAATTCTGGCTCCAACACTTCCTAGCTCAGTGACTGTGGACGAGTTACTTAACATCTCATTGCCGCAGTTTTCTTCCGTGTAAAATGGGGACAACAATACTACCTGTTTCACTGGGTTGTTATGAGGATAAACGAAATAATTACGTAAAACCCTTAGTAAGGGCTCAATAAAAGATCATTATTATTATAGAAATGGTAAAAAGCACTTGAGTAAGGTGAGGGGGGAGAATCAGGAACTGAAACAGAATGGAAAACCAAAAAAACCCAAACCCATTGCCGTCGAGTCAATTCCAACTCATAGCAACCCTAGGACAGAGTGGAACTGTCCCATAAGGTTTCCAAGGAGCGCCTGGTGGATTGGAACCGCACACCTTTTGGTTAGCAACCACAGCTCTTAATCACTACGCTGCTAGGGTTTCTGAAACAGAATAGAGAACCCTGGAAACCTTCAAGTTCAAATTAATCTCCTTCCCTTCACATATGAATTTCACCCCCGCCCCTTTTTCAAAAATAAATCATCACGCCAAGTACCCTGTGAGAATTCAGAGTCAGAGTTTGAGAGTTTGAGAGACGTTATTAAATTGGCTGGTCTATGGCACTGGAGGGTGAATGACCCTTTTGTCTGACTCTTCATTCTGGCCAAAGCCCAAACTATCTAAGTAATATACAAGAAACGGCTTGGCAGCTGCTGCCAGAGACAGGAAGAAAAGCGGCTGGTTGAAACTCAACAACCCTGAAATAACTGCCCGAGAGAGAGTGAAAAAGACTCAGGATTGTGATGAAGACATTTGGGATGGGGAGGCTAAAGGGGAGATTTATAAGCAAACACAAGTTTCCGGGCTCCCAGAACTTTAAAAAAAAATATATGAAATAGAACAGTCTAGAAAGTCTTAGAGTGCTTTGCATATAATAAGGCTAAGACTTCAGTTTTACACAATCGCACACACCTTTATAGGCACGTGTGTGTGCGTGCGTGCGTGTGTGTTGTGTGTTGTGTCTTTCTTATTGTAAGTTATGGTCAAAAATTTGAAAGCCTCTGCTCAAGAGGGCAGGCCACAGGGCTCTGAGCCCGGAAATAGATTGTTATTGCTGGTCTAGAATGACTGTGTGAACTTTGACCAGATCATGCCCTGCCTTTTTCAAACACTTGGGTGATTTGGTGAATGTGGCAAGGAGAGCAAAGGAGAGAAACCTTGGAGACGAAGCCCCATGTAGGAACTCTGAGTCATTGAGCAACTTAACTTTTCTTAGTCTCAGTTTCCTCATCTGTAATATGGGGATAATATCAATCTCAGAGTGTTACTTGAAAGATTAAATATATCTAAAGTGATTGGGAGAAGGAGCCATCCTCTACTTTCTCCTTCATCTTCTGGGTTAAGTCCAATTTTCTGGTAGAGGTGGCTTTCTTCTTCCCTTTGTCCTCACCACTAATGATCTTAGAAACAGCCTTACCTGCTGGGAGAAGCCCTTCACGACACGTCTTTGTTTGAGGTTTGTCTCTCCATCCAAGTTGGCAGTTTCCAGGTGGCAGATCCCGCTGGGGTCAGAGGAAAAGAGGAGGAGGATGTCTGCTGGGATGATCTCATTGCATCGCATTTGGATGAAGTCTCCCACATGCACATCCTTCCAGTGCCTCTGCACGTAGCTCTGCTCTTTTCTTGGGTGAGAGAAGGAGAAGGGTCAGAGTGACCTTTAAGCTTCCTCAGAAAATCAGCAAGTGAATTGGGGAAGAGCCCAGCTGCACCTAAATATCACTCAAGTCAGCCTGTCAGGAGGCTGCTCTGTACTCCCCCGTGTCCCAAATGACCACTGTAATAATCTCTCTAGAGAAGCTAGGTATGATCTATGTTGTTGTAAGCTGTTGTGGAGTTGGCCCCTGACTCATGGCTATCCCATTCACAACAGGATCAGGCTGTTGTGATCCATAGGGTTTTCACTGGATGATTTTTTGGAAGTAGATTGCCAGGTCTTTCTTCCTAGGCATAATTTATAGAATTCCACTATTAAAAGATCTGTCCTCATGGTTATTTAGAATTTTAATTGACTGCCAGCTGTTGACTGGGTATAGTGCTCAGAACTTGTTTCTTAGCAACGTAAGTTTAAGGGAGAAGGTAACTATACCTGTCATATTAATAACCAGTTGCTGTCGAGTCAACTTTGACTCATGGAAACCCCCATGTGTGTCAGAGTAGAACTGTGTTCAGTAGGGTTTTTAATGGCTGATTTTTTGGAAGTAGATTGCCAGGCCTTTCTTCCGAGGTCTGTCTGGGTGAACTTGAACCTGCAACCATTTGCAACACCCACAGACTCTATATATGTGGTATAATATATATTATTATATTATTATTAATATAGCATTATTATAGTGTATTATAGTATTATTAATATAGTATATATTATATATATAGTATATAATAATACACCATATTATTAATATAGTATATATCATATAGTATTAACATAGTACCCTGAATATACATCATTTACCAGAATAGCCAGTTATCACCATAGAAAACAGGGTTGAGAGGAAGTGGGATATAGGAAAGTTTGCTTGCTGTTATGGGGAGGAGAGTGGAAGTTGGAAAGGTGAGGATATAGGCCATTGTCTAGTAAGATCTGGAGCTGTGCTGAAATAGAAAACTCTGGGTAGTCAGGGAATATAGGAAGAAAGCATCAGGAACTTTGACAGTTGGGACCCACAGTAATTACAGAACCAGAGAACTGAAGAAATTGGAGGAAATTATTTCACTTTATCTTACTCTCCGATTTATCAAGCTCAGATAATAACGGTGGCGGCAACAATTGCGAATTCAGCATTTCTAACACACCAAGCACTAGTGCTAATGAATATTTCATTTACTTGCATAATAACCCAGTAGAGTAGACATTATCATATCCATTACACAAATGAGAAAACGGAGGGTCAAAGAAAACTTTCCCAAGGTCTCACAAAAAGAGTTGAACCCTGAGCTGAGGTCAGTTGGACACTGATTCCAAAGCCCACTGTTTTCACTCCTCTGATATCCTGCCTCCTCTAAAACATCCCTCCACCTCTCAACACCTCCTCTCAGGAGGCATCACAGCCTCAGTTTTTCCAAGTCCAGTAAAAGAACTCACTACTTTCCAAGACAATACATTCCATTTTCAAAGAGCTCTCATTTCAGAGAGTCTCCTTTCTGCTTAACCAAATATTTAACTGGTTCTTTTCTCTTAGGCAAATCTGATCTATTCCATCTTCCACTATTCTCTAAGTAAGGTATTCATCAAGTCAAATTTAAATTTGCAGGTGTCTTTAATTATCCCTTGCATAACACAGTTACAAGTTCTTTTCCCTGGAAGTGTGGGCTCTTCAGTCTAAAATGGCATTTGGAAATGTCCCTCTTTACATGTGGGATCTGGAACCAAACCAATATTCCACATTTGGTCTTTATTAACTGAGCTGGTTGCCTTTGAGCCCAGCTAGGCCTGGAAGAGCAGGTCCTCCTTTGCTGTTTTTCTCCACTGATGCTGAGGCCCTGTGGGCATGTTCTTGTTGCTGTTTCTGTTGGAATCTGAGCATCACTGCCTGGACACAAGTTCACTCTTCCACAGAGAAAGAGACGTGACTAGACTTCTATTTTTCTCCTTTGATTTCACAAAAGTCCCTGAAGAGGTTGGGGGGTTTGGTCTCTTCCCTATGTTCTTGGGGCCTTCTGGAGAACCTCAGACAAGCCCTTCTAAGACCCCATATTTCTGGCCATCAAAGATCCCCAGAGAAGTCCTCCAGCCCCCCTGCAATGAAGGTGCTTCCATGTGGAAGGCCAAGGAAAAATCGGAGCAGCATCTATAAAATAGTCAGGGACATTAGAATTGAGGAACAGCCACGCAAATCAAAAGAACCACAGGGTTCTGTGGACGTGCCAATGGCTTTGGGGAGTGCAGTGCAGCAGCTACTCATTCAATCAGTCCATGGGCAAGATCATCAAAACGGCTACTGAGACCACTTCTGAGTATTTTGGGGACCAATGTGTCTGCAGCAGTTTAGAAATAATTCTTTCTTACATGGAAAAGCATATAACAAGTTTCAAAGCACTTTTTCAATCCACCACCTTATGCTGTCCTTCAGCTCTGCCTGATGCCATTTTGTAAACACATTTATCTGTTTATTTATTCATGTGTTTAATGTGGCTACTCCTCCACCAGGGGTGTGGTTCTTACTGCCAGACCCTTCACAGTCTCTCTGCTGACCAGAAGAAGATTGTTTTTTTTTTTCTTCAGAGCAGCCCTAGGAACTCCTGTTAAACGTCCAAGTATAAGGTTACTGAAAGGAATCAGAATGGTCCATTCCCTCTGTGGGAAAAGGAATTTCATAGGATGAAGGAGGGAATGGCTTTTTCTATTGCTCCTCCCCCACCCCTTTTTCTTTCTGAGAGGGTGCTTTGAGAAAAAGGACCCTTAACTATTACAGCAAAATTGTTCTAAGGAGCACAATTTGTCAATCTGCTTGTCTACACTCTTCCATCCTTTTACTTTTGTGTTCTATTGGACAATTCTCTTGGGGATGATGGGATATTGGTTATAATGTCAGCATTCCACCTAGTATTTGAAATTTGATTAGGGAGAAACCCCTTGGCCCTGAGCAATATCCTGATTGCTAACATGTCCAGAGCAGCCTGATTCAGAAGGAGGTTTGCAAATGTTAGTTGGGATTGCTGCATACATAGACATATCAAAGGTAAGGCCAACATACTGCTACTCATGACCATTGAATCTCATTTTTCTTCTTTCTAATAAAGGACCCCACTGCTTATTGTAGGATGGGGGTTATTAAGCTGATGGAAGATGGAGAGTTGTGGAAATGAGTTTATGGTACGTATATTTTTCTGAACAGTCACCCCAGTCACTGTTGGCTGGAGTGTTGTCTTGTCAATTCCCATTACAATCATGGGCATCACAAGTTCAATGCAGCCACTCAGGAAGCTGAAGTCAGACCAGTCTCTGTCTTCTTTGTAGTATTTCTTGGATCCCAGGAGACGATAGCTGTACTGGTAAAAATTGCCTCTGTCTTTCTCTTAGAAGTAATTTTTTATGCGGTAGTGAAGGAACGTTCCCAGTCACGATTGTAGGTTTACCTTCCCCAAGACAGAGCTTGACCACCCCTGGGGTTGAGCTTCTCAGACAGAGGCTCATATACCTCCAGAATTCCCTGTTGTTTGCCCAAAGTAACAAAACTATGGGATCGACATGATTTTGTAGTGTTAGTTTTACCAACAGAATTCTTTGGAGGGGGTGGCATGGTTTAGTAATTTAACTAGTACATAACAGAATGCTCCTTAAAAGCAGGGATGGCAAGACTTTGGCTCGCTTACTTTAGAGACTTCATCAGGAAAGACTAATCTCCAGAAAAGGACGCTATGGTTGGTAAAGCAGAGGGTCAGTAAAAACAAGGGAAACTCTCAATGGGATGGATTGACACAACAGCCACAATAAGGGACTCAGACATACCAACGATCATAAAAATGGCGCAGATCTGGGCAACATTTTGTTCTGCTGTACATGAGGTCATCATGAGTTGGAACCAACTTGAGGACAGCTAACAACAACAACAACAATTTGAAGAATTATATTTATATTGACCCAAACATAGTTTTGTTATCAGATCAGAGGCAAATGTTTGGAATTTTAAGGATAAACAAATGTGACATCAGGGACATTTTCCTCTTGCATGGGGCCACTCTATGCTGGTCCCTGATCACCTGGGGCCCATTCTTTCTCCTCAACTGTGAGGAGCACGTCTGTGGAAAAGTTATGGTCACACAGCCCGAGGGGGTCCAGCCGGAGAGGCGATAAGTGGCCTAATCCAGCTGAAGCGGAAAGGTGGCATGCCTTGCACTGAGTGATGCCCAGATGCGGCCGGCAGCTGGCCAGGAACTGCTTGTGGAAGTCATTCTCTCATTAATCCAGCGCTTTTGGAATAGCTGCCCCAGGTGGGCGCGTCCACACTCTCTTGATCATCCCCCAGCACAGTGAGTCCCCACCTGGGAATTGACTGCTATTTTAATTCCATGCATTGTTCAACGCCATTTAAAAATAAGACAAATGAACGTGGCTTGGGACTAAGACTCCATCTGGCAGATTCTGCCTTGAGGAGAAATTAAGTGGGGCAGTACTAAATGGCTTTCTGAGAGGAGATAGGCCTTATTAAGCGGTAAATAAACAGCAAGAGATATTTGTAACCAACTGGATGCCGTGGGGAAGCAGGTGAAAAGGGGAAATAGAGGGGCAGAGGATGCTTAAGCCTCCGTTTCTCAAGTATCTGGATCTCATCAAAAAGATTTCACGAAGCTGGAGTCAAGGGGATTTTCCAGGGAGATTTGTTGTCTTTTGGGGCTTCCTATTAAAAATAAAATGATGAGCTGACTTGGGCTGTCCTTCAGAAAGCCTGAGCACCAGGCTCAGAGTGAGAAGGGAGGGCCAGGAAAAATGAGTGCCAGTAAGAATTAAGAGTGGAGTTGAATAAATCTCAGCTTCACCACTTAGTACTACCTGTGTGATCTTGTGACTTAACCTCTCAAACCTTCTGTTTCTTCACCTGTCAGTTGGAGGTAATATTTGCACTTGCCTCAGAGGGTTGTTGAAAGAAATGGTCACATGGCCTTGTAAGGAACTGAGCTCAGGCCTTTGCATAGTAAGAACTCAATAAATACAAGCTTCCTTTATGAGGACCTTGATGATGATGATTGTTATAGTGAGGGTCAACCACCACTCTGCAGGCACTATTTTTTTTTTTTTTTTGTTCATGCTATTGGGTCACCCACTTTATGCTGTTGATTATATTCCTTGGCTTGGGCCCAGGTGTACAATATCCTGCAAACAGAAGAGATTCTAAAAAATCCAAACCTTTTCTTAAGTCCAGCAAAGAGGAACACAAGCTCAGCAGACAGAGACAGAGGTCTCTGGAGCCTGGCTGCTGGGACAAGCTCCTTCCATAACGTCTGAGCTAGAGGGGATTTGATAGATCTCCATTTTCAGATGAGGAAACTGAGGCTCAGAGAAGGGGAGTGACCTGACCAAGCTGTACAGCAACAAAGCTTGGCCTGGAATCTCTGTTACTTCCATGGCTCCAAGGAGGAGAGCCAAGGGCCTCTGGCTGCTTCAGGCATACTTGTAATACCCAAACATTTGGGCAATGGTGTGAAAGGTTAAAGGTTTGAGTCCACCCAGAGGTGCCTAGAAAGAAAGTTCTGGTGATCTACTTCTGAGACATCAGCCACTGAAAACTGTATGGAGCGCAGTTTTACTCTGATACACACGAGGTTGCCATGAGTCAGAATCAACTCAATGGTAACAGTTTTTTTTTTTTTTTTTTTTTTTGCATTGAGCTAGAGGCAGTATCACAGAGTGGTTAAGGGCTTTGGGGTCAGATGAACTGGATTTGAAATCTGAAACTATCTCTTACATGTACTGGAATGCACTCCTTAACGTCTTTGACTCTCAGTTTTTTATCTGTCCAATGGGACAAATGCAATCTACTCTATAGGTTGTAGTGAGAGCTAGAGAAGATAACATATATAAAGTGCTTAGTAACCTCACAGCAAATGGCATTTACTGCTGCTATGATTATCATTATAGTTATTATTAGCTTCAGCCAAACAGGATCACTGCTTGTGGAGACTGTCGACCACAGACTACTATAGCTGTCTCTTCTCCTCAGCTGCTGGAATGATGTGTGGGATTTTCCTGGCTGAAGGAAGAGCCTGGCAAGAGGGAGTAGGAGTTTAAAAAGGAGAATGGACAGTACACCTTCAGTCCCCACCCTGACCTCAGGACATGAAACAGAAGCAGAGAACTTACAAAAAGACAGCCTGGGCCTGGGGCAAAGGGCAATGAGTGCCCTGTGTCCTCCCCACCTCACTATCCATTGCCGCCTGTACCTTTGTGTCCACTGCAGATCACAGTGGGACTGGGGGTGCAGTGGGCTTTAGGCTTGGAGAACTCAGGAAAGCACCATAGGGAACAGCTGAGGCCAGAGGACCAGGAGCCCTGCCTTGGCAGGGAATATTGGAGGACATGAGGGATAGCCACTCTACCTGAGGATGAGCAGGTATCTGGGGCCTTGGGGGTTAGCGTGGGAGGACTGAAGTCCCAAATCAGCAGTTAGGCTAAGGGCCACAGTCATTGGGGGATTTGTATTAATGTGACCCCATTAGCACCCAGAGGCCAGTAAGGCCTGGAACATTTGGGCCATGTCTGTGTAGTATAATCTTGTTGCCTCTTGTTGTCACGGTCCCTTGCTTACTACGGTCCTGTTCCCTAATTATTTCACGTGTCTTCTATTTTCAGCCATATTATAAGCTTGTTGAGAGCTAGGTCTTATATTTCTCTACTCCTTGGGGACATGGGAAGTGTTCAGTAGATATTTACTAACTCCCGCTAGATTTGTCTTGAACATGAGGCGGTAGAAGCGAAGCTTTTCCTAACCTCTAGCCATTTTAACTTCTAATTATCTCTTCTGTTATGAACTTCCCAGTAGAAACTTCTAATAATAATGTGATATTATATTATTGGCAAGGAACCCTGGGTAGTGCAAATGGTTAACACGCTTGGCTGTTAGCTGAAAGGTTTGTGGTTTGAGTGCACCTGGAGGAATCTCTGAAGGAAGGTTTGGCAATCTACTTCTGTAAAATCAACCATTGAAAACCGTATGGGAGCACAGTTCTGCTCTGACACACATGGGGTCACCATGAGTTGGAATAGACTTGATGGCCATTGGTTATTATATTATTAGCTTATATTTATTGAGCGCTACAATAAGCCCAGCACGTTCCCTGCATTATGTACCATTTAACTGCCTAATGATAACTTTTATTATTAGTATTATTATCTCTACTTCATAGATGAAGAAACTGAGGCCCAAAAAGATTATGTAACTTACATGAGGTCACATAGGTAATTTTGGCCATTTGTCCCTTAGGTAATGTGTGAGTGTGAAAGTGTGTATGTGTGCGTGCACGCTCACTGTGATGTATGAGTGACAGCCGAGGAAACTTCATGTCGATGTTGTCTCTTGGTTCTGCCTGGGAGTGTGTACAAAAACAGTGGAAGCCTCCAAAGTAGGTGGCATAAACATAACAGAGGCTGTGTTGAGAACAAGAGCCTCACCTTTTGGAATTGTGAGTGCCTTAATGACAAAACAGAGGCTGTAAATCCTCACCTGTTGAAAATACAAATCATGATCGTTGTTGAGAGCAGAGCTTCAGGGACACTTGAATTCTTGTTTTATGACTTTTCCACCTATCAAGTTTTGGGGAGGACCTAACACATTCTATCTTGAAATGACAGGCTGAATTGGCTCAAATGGTTTATGGCCTTCTGTGAGTCTAGGGCGAGGCAGTGGGAGCAGCGTGGGCACTTGCAAAATTTACACTTCAAAGAGGAGCCTGGTTTGCAGATGCCAAATGCAGAGCAAAGACCTGCCGGCTGGACAGAATGTTCTACTGATCTCTGAACTCCAGCCGGGGGCATTTTTCATAGTCACGCTTTAAATGACACTGTATGTTTCTGTTGTCTACATTTTTCAGATTCTTCCTTCAGGTTCATTTTTGCTATGTTATTAGAGCTTGGAGTCAAATTCTATGACTACAGATTTTGTGTTCTCTCATGCAGTTCCAAACTCCAGCCAAATGGTCTTTCTTTCTTCCTCCATTTCAGTCAAGCTCATGGAGACACCTGACTATCAAGGTTATGGAACTCGCCTTACCAATATTTTCGCTAATATGTTCTGACTCTTTACCAAATGCCAGGCAGATGCTAAGTATTTTACACGCATTATTTCATTTAAAAGAAGCATTGGTGGCACAATGGTTAAACGCTCGGCTGTTAACCGAAAGGTTGGTGGTTCAAACCCACCTAGTAGCTATGCAGGAGAAAGATCTGGCATTCTGCTCCTGTAAAGACTACAGCCTAGAAAACCCTATGGGACGATTCTACTCCGTCACATGAGGTTGCTATGAGTCAAAAGTCGACTTGATGGCACCCAACAACATTTCATTTAATACCTGCAGCAATTCCAGGATGTCGTTTTGGGGTGAAGAAGGATTTTTGACAGTACTTTGATGTTAGAGTGGCCCTGGCAAAGCCTAAATTCTGCCCTGCAAATTACCTCACTTCCTTGTGGATTTCCCAGAAAACTATTATTCAGAGGAAACGACAGTAGAATGGGGACCAAATAACCACTTTATTAATAGCTGTACAAGTATGATATTCTAAGGCACATGCTATGCTAGAAGTTAGGTTGGAACAAGTGGCTTAGACTCTGGGCTAGATGGGGCCACCTACATCCCCTCCCTGAATCTAAATCTTGTTACAGGTGTACTTAGCTTTGCTGTGGAAAGAGAAGGTGAGAAAGAGGGCCAAGTATGAGAGGGTTTCCCAAATCCAGATTTAAAATTTCTGCCAATAGAATAAAAAAGTAAATGAGAGAGCCTGAGCGAGCAAGCAGAGGTTTCTGTTTTTAAAACACTGTAGCCCTGTCCACTGGAGAAAATGGCCCAGTGAATCTTCTTAGCTTTTACCAACTGAATTAGAAACTCCTCTCTTGTATGTATGTGGAAGGTAGCCAGAAAGATGAAGGCTCAGGCTGGGCCTGGCATTAGTTCCGATGGCTGAAGTTTACATAATTTGGAGGGAAAGTGACTTCAAGTTAAAAAAAAATTTATTAAGTGCTACTTATGTTGTAGAGCCTTGGTGGAGCAGTGGTTAAGTACTATGGCTTCTAACTAAGAGGTCGGCAGTTTGAATCCACCAGCCACTCCTTGGAAACCCTATAAGGCAGTTCTACCCTGTTCTATGGGGTCACTAGGAGTCAGAATCCACTTGATGACAACAGATTTTTTTTTTTTTAAAACTCATGTTGCAGACACTGAACTACTAAGCAGCTTAAAAGATTATCTCATTCAAGCCATATGACCCTGAGAAATAGGTACTAGTATTGTCCCATTTTACAGATGTTGACATGGAGACTCAAGTGATCAAGTGACTGCATATGGCCACACATTTAGTAAGTGGCAGCTCTGAGACAATCACAGGTCTGATGCCAAAGCTGTTGTTATCAAGCATCCAGTAAGATGCTAGGTTTTAAATATCATTGTAGAGGCTGCTGTACTCACTCTCCTTTGACACTGCACTCTAATAGTTTGTTTCTATGGCTCCTTTACTTTCAAGTCCTTTTGCATGTCATCTTCACATCTTTTCACAAAATATACCATAAAGAGATTATGATCGCTATTCAAAGATGAGAGAAATGGGATCCCGGCTGTTTAAGTAGCTTCCTTTAGGCCAAGTGGTTAATTAGGACCCTAATTTCCTCATTCTCAGGGGTAGTGGGTTGAATAGTGGCCCCCAAAACGATATGTCTGACTTCTAACCCTCAAAGCCTATGACTGTGACCTTAGTTAGAAAAAGGGTCTTTGCAGATGTAATTAAGTTAAGGATCTCAAGATGAGATGATCCTGGATTTAGGGCGAACCCTAAATCCAATGACAAGTGTTCTTATAAGAGAAAGGAGAGGGAAATTTGAGACCCAAGCATACAAAGGAGAAAGCCATGTGGAGACAGAAGCGGAGGTTGGAGAGACACAGCTACAAGCCAAGCAACGGCAAGGATTGCTGGCAGCCACCAGAAGCCAAGAGAGAGGCACGGATGGTTTCTCCTTCAGAGCCTCCAAAAGGAAGCATCCTGACCACCACTTTGATTTTGGACTTTTGGCCTCCAGAACTGTGAGAGAATGCATTCTGTTGTTTTAAACCACCCAGACAGTGGTAATTTGTTATGGCATCTCTAGGAAACTAATACATCAGGATTTGCAATGGAGACACTAGTATGAATGGAAACTAAGATGCAAATGAAAACAGGTTGCAAGCCAGGCATCTTTCTTCCCCAGCAGAGCTTACCACTGCTGGGAGATGATGACTTCCATGCCATGCAGTCAGAAGACCAGCCCCTCCTGTGGAGCAGCTGGAATTACTTTTGTGTTCTACAGCCACCTGCCTTACAGAAGGGAGATTCCAAGTCTTGGTTAAGAAGTGTCAGATATCTGAAAATTCTGACCTATGTCTTTCTTCTCCTAAGTTTCAGAACTTTGTTGGTCCTGATCTTTCTGATACCCACATAAGCCACACATACAACCTCTAAGTTGACACACGAACTGGTGAGCTGAAACGTGTTCCCTGTCTCTGGATGCTTCCTACAGCCCCGATGTTTCTTGCAGACACGAGTCATCACATCCTCTGCACTACTGCATCCCCTTGTACGTAGGCTATCAAAGTGCATGGGACAGTGTAGCTGTTTACAAGGTCCTCATGACCCCTGGACAAACAACCTCTAGAGGTCACACATTGCTTGCCAAGGCAGTGATGCACATTACATCCCGAATTAATATTTTCTGAACAGATGAAGAAACGAGTGACTGGCTGTTGAAATTCTGGAAGGCTTTTGCTTCATTACAGTATAGGGACAAAAATCATCCTGGATTCCCTCAGCTCACCTTCCTCCTTTCTTCCTACATGGTTTCTGAATACAAATAAAAAGTTACTAATCTGGGTGGAAAAACACAAATCTCTTGCTGGGCATGGTTTCTAGATTCATTAAACTGAGCCCTGGGAGAAAGTAAGCTAATACAATTCTGAAGCTAATCTCTCCTCGAAGTCATTCCATAAATCTGATTAATGGGTCACCTTTAGACCACAAGCGCAATTGCTATATTAAAATAAAATGCTCTAACAGGATTGTAAGTCTGTTAACAAGGCTTCTGCTGTTTGCAGAAAGGCATGTTCCCACTGCATAAACAAGTCTAGGTGGGATAATGCATGGCATTAGGTTGTGAGCAAAATTCTAAGGATCCGAGTAGTCAATTGCACAAAAAAGAAAAAAAGGGTATCAATTTCTCAAACGTGTGAACTCAAGACAAAAATGGATAGAGCCAGTGCTGGCGATAAAAGCGTTTATGTTGCTGCTTGGAAAAAAAGAAATGCCCTCTCAGATCTTGTATTCTTGGCCTGACATCCCATCATGTACATCAGTATGTGGAAGAAAGCAATGCCCTTTAGCATCTGTCAGTTAAGATAATAATGAACACTTCTCTAGCATTTCCTAGCTTCCCATTCTGGGGGGATCTTTCATAGAATCAATCCACTTCAGAGTTGGAAGGACTTTAGGGATAGATAGTAGAGAATGTTCCAAAATGGATACATTTCTGTAAATATGTATAAAGCAATATACAAAGAGTCTAGACTCAAAAATACTTTAACGTGATAGTGTTGGGGACATGGATGTGGCCTCCCCAACATCTATTCTCTCTTCTCTAGGTAACTATTTCAATTTTCATTTGGGTCTTACACCTTTCCTGTGTAGCCTGTGTGATTTACTTCATGCTGGGCTTTGTGGGTGGGACTTACGTCTCAGATATAATCTAATCAGCATAATCCCACTCCCACTCATAAGGATTGGTTCAGAGATGGGCATGCAGCCCACTGGGAGCCATTCAGATGTGCGGAAAGTCTGAGAGTAAGTTTCCTTGACTTTCCAAGAGGCTTCTAGAAGTGCCTTTCTTTCTCCCTTGGGGGTTATCATGTGTTGATGTGAAGTATGGTGCTGCTGCAGCCATCTCATTACCATGAGGAAAGTTTGCATAAGGATCAAGATGACACAGAGGGGGACTGGATGAAGAGGATCATCAAGAGGTAAATCTAGAAGGCTGATTAAACCAAGTATGATTGTCTGCCCACCTCAGAACGTTTTTAGTGACTTAAGCCAACAAAGTCCCTTTACTCAAATCTATTTGAGTTGAGGTTTCTGCTGCTTGCAGCAGAGAGCATCCCACCTGATATGGCTGAATTAAACAAAATTGAATAGGCTACTCACATTGGGTCATCCCAGAACCTTTATTATATTAATATGCATTATTAGACTAAGAGAAGCATTAAGTATGTAATATTTCCCAGATTTGTTTGGCTGTGTGTTCTGTTCTTTCATAGTGTATCTCACAGGTCACAATCTAGTCCAACTGTCAAGTTTTCTAAAAGTGTAAACTGAGATCCTGAGATTTAAATGACTTTTCCAAGCTATTAATAGTTAGTCGCTGATCTGTGCCTAGAGAATATCTTCCAGGCCTGCATTTTCACCTGAAGGTCACACTCCCTCTCTGCCCAAAGAGGTTCCCTCACTGAGGGCAGGTCTCAAAAGAAGAACCTAATCATTATTTTTCAGAAACTCTAGATTCCTAGGATACTGTAAAACAAAAGTTTGCAAAATGGGGAATCACAGGCAAGATAAGAACTTTAGGTCAAATAAAATAGGTGGTAAATATTTGAAAAAAAGCATATCAAGTTATTTTACATGAAAATATTAATTTATAGCCCCCCCCCCCCGGCATAAAACTAAGACAATCTGGCAATGCTAGGCCTGTATTTCCACATGATAACAAGAAGCTGGAGCTGAGTGGCCAGCTTAGCCTCCTAGTGTGAAGGAATAAACTCCTCAGTTTTTCACAGTCTCCACCACACCTTATTGCACCCTAACACTGATGCCAAGTGTCAATTGCAATTTATCAGTGCACAAATAATGCTTTTCTTTTTTAATCCAGCCATTTCATTCAATTACCTGCCTGGGCCCTATAGTTATACTTGAAAAAGTAAAATTTCCCAAACAAAAATATTAATAAGCATTAAAAAATATTTCCAAGGACCAGTAAGCTTTCAGTAACAGAGAGTTGATCGATGTTGAGAAGTTACTGTGTACCTTCTCTTAGTCCTTCACGTGCCATGGGTCAGGAGAGCCAGCATACATTTTTTGGTCATGAACTTTTTTTTTTTTTTCAGAGACCATCTCTTTGTCAGTAAGGTCCCTGGGTGGCACAAATGGTTTGTGCTTGACTTCTAACCAAGAGATTGGCAGTTCTAGTCCACTCAGCAGTGCCATGGAAGAAAGGCCCGGCAATCTACTTCCATAAGATTACAGCCATTGAAAACCCTATGGAGTTCAGCTCTACTCTGACACACATGGGATTGCCATGAGTTGGAATCAACTTGATGGCAATGGGTTTGGTTTTTTGGTTTGTCTCTTTGAATACACTTTGGGAAATACTGTCTTAAAGACCCCTATGTTCCTCCCTACTAGGGAGCTGGTAAACAATGTCTCCTTTTTCTAAGATCATTATCACCTCGGTTTTCAGATGTTCCCAGGAAGCTATTTTGAGAATAGAATAGACTGGCCTAGATCAGGCCAGCACCCAGCACAGGTGAGTCCATGGATTGATCAACTCTGAGATTATCCCCAAGAACAGGCCCATTACTCAGGCATGCTTGGGGCTGAGGATTTCTGGTAGGACCAGACTCATGGTGGCCCATGTACATTCCTCCTCAAGGAACCAGCTTCCTGGTTCACCACTATGCATATTCTATGGGGTTGGGGTGTGGGGAGGTGGAAAACAGAAAGTGATGGGGTGGATTGGTCTCAAAAGAAAAACACTGCTTTCTTAAAAACAGCCTCTTCAAAGAAAGGCCTCACACCTCAGCAGTTCTTCTTCTGTTTATAATTTCCTTACCAAAGGTGAGGGTGACTAAATCTCACCTTGAGGTATCCAGTGTGCTTGCAACAGTCAAGACAATTACCAGTTGTTGACTCATGATGACCCATGTGTGTCAGAGTAGAATTGTGCTCCACAGGATTTTCAATAGCTAATTTTTTGGAAGTAGATCACCAAGGCTTTCTCTCAAGGTACCTCTGGGTGGACTTGAATGCCAATCTTTTGGTTAGCAGCCAAGCACATTAACTGCACCACTCAGGGACAATTAGATCTAGCAAAAAACAAACAAGCAAGCAAGGAAGCAAGCAAGCAAACAAACAAAAATTTATTTATTTATTCTTTTAGATGCACAATTATTGCCCTCCCAGCAAAGAGGCTAGAAGGCCATTTGATGCCAAGGGTCAGCATGGAGTTTATCTTAGGGGTTCTATGGAGAAAAATCTCTTGTGTCAAACAGTCTCCTTGGAAACTTCCCCTGGCTATAACTTTCCAAGTGGACTTCGGATCATGTACCGTCTAGTTGTCCAGTTCCAAGGTATTTACTTGTTACTTCCCCAGGGAAGAGAACTCTCCTTAGAAGCAAAGATCAGTTGCCATTGAGTCAACTTGGACTCAGAGTAGAACTGTGCTCCATGGGGTTTTTAGTGGCTGATTTTTCAGAAGTAGATTGCTACGTCTTTCTTCTGAGGCACCTCTGGGCACACTTGAACCTCCAACTTTTCAGTTAACAACCAAGCGCGTTAACTTTTTGCACCACCCAGGGACTCCCTTAGAAGTAAACCAAAAAAACCAAACCAAACTCATTGCCACTGAGTTGATTCTGACTCATAGCGACCCTATAGGACAGAGTAGAACTGCCTCATACGGTTTCCAAGGAGTAGCTGGTGGACAACTGCAAACCAAAAGGTTGGCAGTTGAGCTCTTAACCATTGAGCCACCAGGACTCCTTAGAAGTAAGCAGTCCCTAATGGCTACTGTGCATCACACAAAGTGAGGCCCTTTTATTTAAACAATGACCAGAGCACCTGTGGAACTTCTGTGGCACTGTGCTGGATAAAGCTAGAGGGAATGAGACAGGCCTGTGGTCCTCCTTGAGATAGACGGACGTTTCCTTACTTGGCAAGGAGTAAGGCCCTTATCTGCTGTGAGTCAATCATCTAAGGCTGCTAACTGCTAGTCCAGAAAACACTTTTGGTCACTGTAACCTCTTCTTTGTAAGTCCAAGACTTAGCTCTCATCCTTCTTTTGGGGCCACACAACTTGTCACAAAGTTGAGACACATAATAACTCTTTCTCGTTTACTGACCGAAAGCATGCCCTTTCTCTAATGACCCAATTTGGTCATTTGTTCAATGGAATTTTCATAAAACAACAACATGTATAAAATGGTGTTGGATAATGTGGCAAGACAGGTTGTGTGCAGACTTCACTTTGAAATTGGGATAGTGTCAGAGGAAGCTCAAGGATAGGTTTGATGATAGAGCTAATATGAGCTTTACTTTGTAAAAATAAAGCAACAGTAAAAAGTTGTCATAGAATCGATCCTGATTCATGGTGACCCCATGTGTGTCAGATTAGAACTGTGCTCCATAGGGTTCTCAGTGGCTGATTTTTAGGAAGTAGATCACCAGGCCTTTCTTTCAAGGTGCCTCTGAGTGGACTGGAACCCCCAACATTTCAGTTAGCAGCTGAGTGGTAACTGTTTGCATCACGCAGGGACTTAGTACCTTGCATTTATTGAGAATTTATGCTGGCAGAGTGCAAAGCACTTTCTGTGGTGGATTATCTCACCCAATTCTCACGACCACCCCAGGAAGCATTCCAATTTGACAAATGACAAAATGAGGCTCAGAGAGGTTAGGTCACTTGCCCAAGGTTATGTAGTTAATAAGACTTGGAAATGGGATTCAGCCCAGGCAGTGTGTCTCCAGTGCTGGCTCTCCTAACACAACACGCTACTGCTCTCTGAAAAACAGCCATGATCTTTCCTCTGATGGCCCCCAGGCACGCTCAAATGTGCTCATGGCCACACTGAACTAAGAGATGAAAATTTATGAAAAATTCTTAAATGCTAAACAAATTTGAAATGGCAGAGAAAATGCCACATAACAAAGATCTCCTAATTTTGAACAACTGACACAATCCTCTTTTTAATTATAACCCTCATGGGGGCGGGTGGAGGGGGGGATTGTAATTGGATAGCTTCATTAGGAGAAAATAATGACTCTCCCTACCCCATCCCTTCCATACACAGAAGTGACTGTGTTAGCAGCCACAGAAAAGTCAAAGCTGGGCCAGCAAGAATTCCTGGGTTTTATTACTATTTTTGCTTTACCTGCTGTAGATGAAGCACTCTCGGTTATTGATCACTCTATCGGATTTGAACCTCCGGAGGTCTTCCCAAGCATCCTTGATGGCAGTCACCACCAGAATCGTACAGATTGGAATCATGCTCACCTCGGGCTGGAACGCATTGATCACAGGGACAAAATTCAGAGCCACAACTGCCAAAAAGTAGAGATTGGCAAACCGGTGGAGCTGCTCAAAGATGTTCTTAGGTAGGAAGGACAACACAGTGTACTTGCTGGTCTTAATCTGATTCCCACGATAATGCTTGTTGGGGTTCTCCTTGTAGGTCCATTCTTCGAAGGGTAGGTTGGAAACTACCACTCGTTTCTTGTCTTCTTTCCTTTTTCGCTTTTTCCTACCTTCCTTTCTCATCTCTGCTCAATCTTATCTCTTTAGTTCTCATAGCCTAGCATTTCCCGGTAAAGGAGTTTTTTCCCTGATCAGTTCCATTGTTCAGCTGTCAGCAAGCCAAGTCCTTCACATCTTTCACTTGTCTTCTCTGCTGAAAATTCTCTCTCTTCTTTCAAAAGGAAAATTAAAAACAAAACGCTGCATACAAACACCAGCGGAGGGATATGAAAAGGAAAGAGCTTGTAGAGAACAGGTGTGTACTCTGCCAGGCCACTTCCTTCTACTTGTTTGAGGACTCCACCTGTTGGAATGTAGACGTCACCCACAGGTATCTTCCTTTTCCACCTGGCAGCCAAGAACAGGTGGGCTAACTCTGGGTCCTAAAACCTACCTGGTTAAGTTCTAAAAACAAGGATTTTAAGCTAAGAACCTCGGATGCTTTAAGCAGGGTATATATTTTCTTGTTTCAGAGACGTTGCCTGAGGCCCTCCAAAGACTTGCTCTTGAATTTAGTCTTCTGAGATGATCTAGTCAACCACAGAGTTTAATTCCTGAAATTTTAACCCAACTCTTAATAATACGGGGCTCTGATTGCTCAGTGGTTAAAAGCTTGGCTGCTAACCAAAAGATCAGCAGTTCGAATTCACCAGCCTCTCCTTGGAAACCCTATGGGGCAGATGTACTCTGTCCTGTAGGGTCGCTATGAGTCAGAATCAACTTGACAGCAACAGGTTTGGCTTTTTGGTTTTCTTAGTAATATAACATCCTTGTGCTTAATAGGGTTGCTGTGAGTTGGAATCGAATTGATGGCAACAGGTTTTTTTTGTGTGTGTGTGTGTGTGTGCTTAATAATGTGAGTGTTTACACAAGGCATCTCAACCATGCCATTATTAACATTTTGGGCCAGATAATTCTTTGTTGTGGGGAGCTGTCCTGTGCATTGTAGGATGTTTAACAGCATCCTGGCCCTTACCTACTAGATGCCAGCAGCACCCTCCCTCATAGTATGACAACCAAAAATGTCTTCAGACATCGCCAAATATCCCCTGAGGGGCAAAATCATCCCCAGGTGAGAATCCCTGAATTAAATGACTGTTCCCTGGGTAATGCAAATAGTTAGTGCTCTCGCCTGCTCACTGAAAGTTTGGAGGTTCATATCCACCCAGAGGTGCCTCGGAAGAAAGGCCGGGTGATCTTCTGAAAAACTAGTCGTTGAAAACCCTGTGGAGAACAGTTCTACTCTGACACAGATGGGGTTGCCATGAGTCAAAATCGACTCCATGACAACTAGTTTGGTTTTGGTTAAGAAAATATAAGATGAGAAGAAAGGCCAATCCTTTGAAAATGCTGATAAGTTTGCATAACTTATTTGCAAGAGAGAAATTAGAGGTATGATTTCCCTTACCTTTCATATATTTGGATGTTGGAGCAATTTATCTCTCTATCAAAGAGGTATCTCTTGAAGTCCTCCATGCCGTCCTTGACCATGATAATGAACAGGACAACAGCCAGTGGTAACATGGTGATTTCCCTGTGGAAGACTTCCATGGAAGGCATCCAGTTCAGAATCACCAGGAACAGGAAATAGAGATTAGCCCACCTGGAAGGGGCAAGCAAAGTGTGAGGGCAAGCCATGGAGACAAAAGAAAAATGTACTTGCCATCCTAATTCTTTCTTAACGTTGACTCTTACCACCCAAAATGATAGCGTTATTTAGAACATTACGGTAAGAGCTTTGAAGCCAAACTGATCTAGATTCAAACTCTGGCCCTATTATTTACTAGTTGTGTGACCTTCCTGAGCCTCAGTTTCCTCTTACGTTAAGTGGGGATAGCGCTACATACTTTAAAGAACTGTTACAAATATTTCATAGGATAACATTTGTAAGGGGCACAATACAGAACATAGAAGTTGCTCAGTAAATGGTAGCTCATAATAATAATTACACAATTAGGATACCAAAGTATATAATTTGCTTTAAAATTATAGAACTATTTCTTATATAGTATCTCAAGAGAATGGCTTGTGTTTTCAAGTTGTCCAGGTGCATCTTGTTCCTTCTTGCCACGGTGCCTTTGCACATACAGGTCTGCCTGGAGGAACATTCTCCTGGATCCTTCCTGTGATTTCTCTCTGCCCATTTTCATCCAATAAATGTGTTTCTGTTCTTCAGATCATATTTTAATCATCCCTGCTTTAGGGAAGTTGTCCCTGACTTCCTTGACTAGGCCAGATTTCCCTATTATTCCCTCTAATAGCACCATCACCTCTCCTTGGAATTATCTGTCTGAGTTACAATTTTACATCGATTTGTATGATTTTAAAAATTAATGTCTATCTCTTTTACTAGACAATAAACTCAGCAAGGTCAGTGACTGTCTCTTTTTTTCCCTCATGTACCTCTAGCACTCAAGACATGGCCTGATACAGAGCAGAACATAATAAGTGTTGATTGATGAATGAATGAATGGCATAGACTTCTCATTGCACATGGATGGGCGCCTGCACTATTTCATTTGGATATGAAAGCAAAGGTGGCACCAGAAGGCAGGATCTCCAAGTTTGTCTAAGTGGCAGACACTCGTTTAAAGTGTTTGTGTCAAGTGCTTGTATACCTGTGAAACTGTTCAAAGAGATTCTGGGGCAGGAAGGTGAGGAGAGTATATTTGGTTGTGCAGATTCTGTTGCTGGAGTATCTCCCGGAGACCTTTCCCCAATCCTTGTGGAATATTCTGTTGTTGGGGAACACGACCTGCTGCTGTCTCAGGTTGTAGCTCTGCCTCTGCCTCTCTGGAGACAGCAGTGGTGTAATTTCTGAAGCAGACCAAGGGAGGCCATCTTTGACTCGCCACTGCCACCGGTGCCAAGATGAGTCCACTGAGAGGGCCATTGTTGGCAGCGGGCTAAGGTGAGAGAACAAAACCATTAAATGGCTATGGTCAGGAGAACAATGTGGCACACTGGCCTATCCACTTGCCCACCCATCAATCCCATGTAGATAGTGGGATATTATGTCAGAAAAATAAGCGTAATTCTATAGCCCATATGTCCTAGGGTGAAAGACATTAAATAAATAATCATATCAATGACATACAACTAAAACTGTCATGAGTCCGTGAAAGCACTTAATGGAGTTGAAGGTACTGATGACCTAGTTGGGGCTATCAGGAGAAGCAAAAGTATGGTCTGGTCAGCTATGGCCACAAAGGTTAAAATTCTAGCTTCGGTTTATTGCTATGCTGAGCTGTCCCTTCACATTGCTGATCACCAGTTTCTTCACCATACAACAAAGAAAACTATTCTTACTTTGCTTTTTTTTTTTTTCCCCCACAGATTTTTGTGAGAAACTAATTGGACAGTATATGAAACTATGTTGAGACATGTCTTTAAAAAAAGGGGAAATCTATTTATTCTTTAGAGTTTTTCTAGCCCTGAAATTGTCTGATGATATTGAGAGAAACTCATTGTGGTCAGAATGTCAAGTGAGAGTGATGGGTGGAATAGAAGAGATAGGCTCTTTCCTAGGACATTTGGGTCAGAGGTGACTGCACTGTCCTGATTTCCATTCCATGAAACATTGGCTGACTTTTTATGATCTTGCTGGCTGGAAGAGGATCACTTCCTCTCTACCCAGTTCATTTGGTGATTTCTGAGACTGAGTACTTGGTCAAACAAATGATCTTCCTAGATGGCAAAGGAATGTTACTTTATCTACAATATTTGAGTTTCTGTGCTCCTTTAATGGAACCTACAAGAAAGCCCTCAAGGCTCCTTTTGGTCAAATTTTATTAAAAACCCAGAAGGATATTATTCAAAGATCTCCACTGAAAAGTTAGAAATTGTAGACAATAGTGTTTCTCACTTAGTAGGCTCATAGAAATATTTTCTTTTGAATAAATGGATGAGTGATGTCAGGTATTACTGACCTTACGAAAAACAACCCAGCCTGTCATTGTGAGTATGATCCACTTAGAAAGAGTTCCATTTCTAGTTTAAATGGTAATAATATTTTACCTTCCTGATGCCCATACGACCTGACCCTCATCATAATTCTCCTCATGGCTTTAATCAATCCAAATGATTTTCAATCCACAAACACCAAGACTGCAGGACGCTCTTCTAAGCCTCAAGTGAGCCCTCATAGCAAGTGTGAAAAAATATATGCAATTACTGATCCCCGTCATAATGTGACCAAAAGCAATATTGTGACATTTGGCAAGCCAGAAATAATAATTGCATATCTTCTTTCTCATTTTTCATTGCAAAGGAAAAGGAAATGAAAGGATAATTCATGAATAGATTTGCAAATACAAATGAGAAATCTTGCCTTGGCTAATGCCATACATATCAGACTTCTCTCAATCCTAGATGATAAGATCTTTATAAATGAAGAGATTGGACTGATATGGGAAGGCAGGTGTTTTAGGTGGGGTGGTTTAAAGAATCTATTTATCATAATTATATCTTCTTCCTCTTTTTAAAGCAACGTAAAAGCCTTCTTAAAAATGAAGCAGATGTAAAATGGATGCTAAACTAGTGGGTGAAAGTTTGATGAGGAACTGGATATTTTCATAGTGTCAAAATATCCTTATTCAACATTGTTAATTATAATAGTAAAAAGAATCACCTTGTAGTGGAAGAACCTGGCAGACACCACCTTACCCAAGAGATCAAAGCAAACATCACCAATTTTGGGGCCCAAAGACATCTTGTGCCTACTGATATAATGTACTTAGAAAGACATGACATTACTTCCATTTCTGGAAACTTTAAAAGAAACTCAAACTGGGGCTATTCTACAAAATAAATGGCCTGTGTTTTTCAAAGATCAAAGAATGGCTGAGGAACTATTTCTGACTAAAGGAGACTAAAAAGATATAACAACTGAATGTAATGTGTGATGCTGGATCGGACCCTGTATGAGGTATAAAGGACATTTGTAGACAATTGATGAGATTTCAATATGGACTGTGGATTAGGTAATAGTGCTTTATTAATGTTAATTAAAAAAAAAAATTTGATGAATGTATGGTTATGTAAGAGAATGTCCTTGTTAAGGAATCCGTTCTAAAGTATTTAGTGGTAAAAGGGAAGACATCTCTAACTTATTCTCAGTGGTTCAGAAGAAAAAAAGTGTCTGTTTGTGTATGTTATGTGTGTGTGTATGTATAAACCAAAGTGAACCTGTTGCTATCAAGTCAATTCTGACTCATGGCGACCCCATGTGTTACAGCGTAGAACGGCTCCATAGGGTTTTCTTGGCTGTAACCTTTAGGGCTGTAGTCTTTATCTTTACTGTAATCTTATTTTACATTGCAGATTGCCAGCTGTTTTTTTGGTGGCTCCATTGGGTGGGTTTGAACCTCCAGCCTAAAGCCAACCTTTAGGTTAGTAGATAAGCGCAAACCATTTGCGCCATGCAGGAACTTCTGTGTGTATGTATATATGTATGTGTATATATGTACACACACACATACACACACACACACGCACACACACACGGTGGCAGTGTCAGGGAAGATTTCCTGGAAAAAGGAACATTTATTTAAACAGTTAGCTGAAGAAGTAAGAGTTAGCTAGGTAGAGAGATTGTGGAAGGGTGTTCCAGGCAGACGAACTGGTTCCAGAAACAGAGAGAAGTTAACAGGGGTGTCTTATAGAGTTCACGGAAATAAGGGGCAAAGAGTGGCAACAGTTCACGTGGGAGCGCCAGATAGCTGGATCATGCCCTATTAAGGCTATTACGTTGAGGGTCAGAGGGAGTCATGAAGAGTTTAGACAGGAGAGTGACATGATCCGAGCTGTGGATTCAAGCATTATTCTGGCTGTAGCACATAAGAGCAGGCCAGAGGAGCCAAGACCTGGGACAGGGAGCTAACTCTTTAACCCACTGATTCCCCTCCCTCCAAATAAATTACTTCTTCCCAACAGTAGAACAGGAAACAAAGGAGAATTGTGTAATCCTTTTATTTGAGGTATGGTTTATTACTACTTTCAGAAATCTTAGGGTGGGGCATGCCTGGAATACCTCCCCAGGGTTCTCCCTGTTGTAACGTTTTTCTCTCATTCCAGTTTTTTAAAGTGACATCTCCCACTAACAGTAAATTTAACCTAGATTTGCTAATCCACACTAAGATGTCTCTAGCTTGAAGTGGTAATCCTCTAGCACTAACATTATTTTCCCCTGGGCAAATGTCCGCTCTTACTGAATTTTAATTCCTATATGGTGGACTATTAGCCTAACGTACTGAGTTCATTACAGTTTTCTAAGGAATATGGTTCTCATTCTCCATCTTACTGGACCCACATTTCCAATTAACACCAGCTCCTTTGTTTTTAATTTTAATGAACTCAAGTAAACCCCAACTTTGGCAAATTCCACTTGTACTGTTAGGGATCAATCAACTAGTAGTTCATCAACTCAATAAATACTTATTGAACCCTTGTTTTGCACCAAGTGAGAAAACCCTACGTATCCATCCCTCTCCCTGTGGAGCTTACACTCTAGTGCTGCTGAGATATTTTAAACACATACTCACAGAAATAAATATACAGTCACCACTGGGGGCAAGTGCCACAAAGGAGAATAGGGTGCCACAAGATCACGTTACAGAGGGACATGACTTCATCCCTGAGGAGTGGGGCTTGGGTTGGGATCAAGGATGGATTACCCAATAAACAAGGTAGGCACGTGCTTAGGTCATCAACAAAACAGGGACACCACTTGTCCAAAGCAAAGACCCACAGATACCAGCAGACAGGACACAGGAAAAGCAAAGGAACTGGCAGGGCACTCAATGAAACTGATACCAGCCCCCAGTGCATGAGAATGTGCCGGCCTGAAATAAAGTTCACATAGGGTCACGAGGTTGCTCACACACAAGATTGTTTAAGCTATGAGGCCCCTACCACTTCAACACCTTTGTTGACATCTGTCTCCTATGGTCTGCTCCGGTGTAACTGAAACTCTTTATCTTGGTGGATCTCTTGGGAGTATAATATATATTTTTTTCTTTCTAATAAATAGGAGGTGGGGGTGGGTTGTCGAGTCTAACTCTTACTACATTCACCCAATATGCAAGTGGATCCAACATCAGTGGTTTCTTGGCAAGGATGGATTATATTAATAGATAACAGGTCTCTGATTCATTAAAAAAATTTTTTTTTTTTATCGTACTTTAGATGAAGGTTTACAGAACAAATAGTTTCTCATTAAAGAGTTAGTACACGTATTGTTTTATGACATTGGTTAACAACACCACCACATGTCAACACTCTCTCTTCTCGACCTTGGCTTCCCTATTACCAGCTTTCCTGTCCCCTCTTGCCTTATAGTCCTTGTCCTGGGATGTTGTGCCCCATTAGCCTCATTTTGTTTTATGGGCCTGTCTAATGTTTGGCTGAAGAGTGAACCTCGGGAGTGACTTCATTACTGAGCTAAAAGGGTGTCCGTGGGCCATGCTCTTGGGATTTCTCCAGTCTCTCTCAAGCCAGTAAGTCTGGTCTTTTTTTGTGAGTTACAATTTTGTTCTACAATTTTCTACACCTCTGTCTGGGACCGTCTGTTGTGATCCCTGTCAGTGCAGTCAGTGGTGGTAGCCGGGCACCATCTAGTTGTACTGGACTCAGTCTGGTGGAGGCTGTGGTAGTTGTGGTCCATTAGTCCTTTGGACTAATCTTCCCCTTGTATCTTGTTTTCTTCATTCTCCCTTGCTCCCAAAGGGCTGAGACCAGTGGAGTATCTTAGATGGCTGCTCACAGGCTTTTAAGACCCTGTATGCTACTCACCAAGGTAGAATGTAGAACATTTTCTTTATAAACTATGTCATGCCAAATGAGGTAAATGTTCCCCGAGACCATGGTCCACACAGCCCTCAGCCCAGCAATTTGGATGTGTCTATGGAGCTTCCATGACCTTGCCTTGTACAAGTTGTGCCGGCTTCCCCAGTATTGTGTACTGTCTTACCCTTCACTAAAGTTACCACTTAATCTATTGTCTATTTAGAGCCCCCCCCCCCACCACTCCTCTCCCTTGTAACCATCAAAGATTAGTTCCTTTTGTGTGTAAATGTTTTCTTGAGTTTTTACAGTAGCGGTCTCATATAATATTTGTCCTTTTGTGATTGACTTATTTCACTCAGCATAATGCCGCCAGATTCATCCACATTATGAGATGCTTCGAAGATTCATCATTGTTCTTCATCATTACACAATACTCCATTGTGTGTATGTACCATAGTTTGTTTATCCATTCATCTGTTGATGGGCATCTAGGTTGTTTCCATCTTATGGCTATTGTGAACAAAGCTGCAATGAACATGGGTGTGCATATGTCTATTCACTTGATGGCTCTTATTTCTTTAAGATACATTCCTAGGAGTGGGATTGCTGAATCATATGGTATTTCTATTTCTAGCTTTCTAAGGAAGCGCCATATCATTTTCCAAAATGGTTGTATCATTTTGCACTCCCACCAGCAGTGCATAAGAGTTCCGATCTCCCTGCAGTGTCTCCAACATTTGTTGTTTCCAGTTTTTTTTTGATTCGTGCCAGTAATGCTGGGGTGAGATGGTGTCTCATTGCGGTTTTGACCTGCATTTCTTCAATGGCTAGTGATTGCAAGCATTTCCTCATGAGTCCGTTGGCCGCTTAAATGTCTTCTTTGGTGAAATGTCTGTTCATTTCCTTTGCCCATTTTTTAACTGGATTTTTTGTCTTTTTGTTGTAGAGGTGTTGGATTTTCTTGTAGACTTTAGAGATTAGACTTTTGTCTGATTTGTAATGGCCAAAATTTTTTTCCCAGTCTGTAGGTTCTCTTTTTACTCTTTTGGTGAAGTCTTTTGAAGAGTATAGGTGTTTGATTTTTAGAAGATCCCAGTTATCTAGCTTATCTTTTGGGGTTTGTGTGTTGATGGTTATGGTTTGTATCCTGTTAATGCTGTGTATTAGGGCCTCTAGCGTTGATACTATTTTTTCTTCTATGATCGTTATACTTTTTGGCTTTATGTTTAGGTCTTTGATCCATTTCAAATTAGTTTTTGTATATGGTGTGATGTATGGGTCCTGTTTCATTTTTTTGCAGATGGACATGCAGTTTTTCCAGCATCATTTGTTAAAAAGACTGTCTGTTCCCCAACTGATGGACTTTGGACCCTTGTCGAAGATCAGGTGACCGTAGGTGGATGGATTTACATCTGGGTTCTCAATTCTGTTCCATTGTATCATCACCAGGCTGTTTTGACTACTGTAGGTGTATAGTAGGTTCTGAGGTCAGGTAGTGCAAGTCCTCCTACTTTATTCTTCTTCTTCATTTGTGCTTTACTTATCCAGGGCTTCTTCTTTTTCCATATAAAGTTAATGATTAGTTTTTCCATCTTTTTAAAGAATGTTGCTGGTATTTAGATCAGGATAAAATTGTATTTGTAAATTGCTTTCAGTAGAATTGACATTTTCACAATGTTGAATCTACCTATCCATGAGCATGGTATGTTTTTCCATTTATGTAGATCTCTTTTGGTTTCTTACAGTAGTGTTTTGTAGTTTTCTTTCTATAGGCCTTTAACATCCCTGGTTAGATTTATTCCTAAGTATTTTATTTTTTTAAGGGCTATTTTAAATGGTATTGCTTGCCTGATTTCCTTTTTGTAGTTCTCTTTATTGGTGTATAGGAATCTGGTTGATTTTTGTATGTTTATCTTGTATCCTGTTACTCTGCTGAATCCTTCTATTAGTTCCACTAATTTTCTGGTGGAGTATTTTGGGTTTTCTACATATAGTCATCATATCATCCACAAATAGGGACAGTTTAACTTCCTTGTTACTAATTTGGTTGCCTTTTGTTTCTTTTTCTTGCCTTATTTCTTTAGGTAGAACTTCCAGCACAATGTTAAATAGGAGTGGTGATAAAGGGCATCCTTGTCTTGTTCCTGTTCTCAAGGGGAATGTTTTCAGCCTCTCTCCATTAAGAATGATGTTGGCTGTTGGTTTTGCATAGATGCCCTTTATTATGTCGAGAAATTTTCCTTCTATACCTATTTTATTGAGAGTTTTTATCAGGAATTGGTATTGGACTTTGTCGAATGCCTTTTCTGCATCAATTGAGATGATCATGTGATTCTTATCTTTCCTTTTATTTATGTGGTGGATTATGTTGATTGATTTTCTGATGTTAAACCATCCTTGCATACCTGGTATGAATCCTACTTGGTCGTGGTGTGTTATTTTTTTGATATGATGCTGAATTCTATTAGTTAGAATTTTGTTGAGAATTTTTGCATCTATATTTATGAGAGATATTGGTCTGTAATTTTCTTTTTTTGTGGTGTCTTTGCCCGGTTTTGTAGCAGCGTTATGCTGGCTTCGTAGAATGAATTCAGAAGTATTCCTTCCTTTTCTATGTTCTGAAATATTTTGAGTAGTACTGGTGTGAGCTCTTTTCTGAATGTTTGGTAGAATTCTCTAGTGAAGCTATCTGGGCCAGGGCTTTTTTTGGTTGGAAGTTTCTTTTTTATTGCCTTTTCAATCTCTTCTCTTGTTATAGGTCTGTTCAGATTTTCAACATCACTGTGTGTTAGTATGGGTAGGTAGTGTGTTTCTAGAAATTTATCCATTTCCCCTAGGTTTTCAAATTTGTTGGAGTATGGCTTTTCATAATATTCTGTTATGATCCTTTTTATTTCAGCTGGGTCTGTTGTAATGTCACCCATTTCATTTCTTATTTGGGTTATTTGCATCCTCTCCTGTTTTTCTTTTGTCAGTCTGGCCAGTGGTTTGTCAATTTTGTTGATCCTTTCCAAGAACCAACTTTTGGTTTTGTTGATTCTTTCTATTGTTTCTCTGTTCTCTATTTCATTTATTTCTGCTCTGATCTTTACTATTTCCTTTCTTCTGGTGGCTGTGGGCTTTTTTTGCTGTTCTCTTTCTGTTTGAGTTGTGTGGTTAATGTTTTGATTTTGTCCCTTTCTTCTTTTTTGATTTGTGCATCTATTGCTATAAATTGTCTTCTGAGGACTGCCTTTGCTGTGTCCCCAAAGGTTTTGGTATGATGTATTTTCATTCTCGTTTGATTCTATGAATTTTTTGATTCCTTCTTTGGTTTCTTCTATTACCCAGTGTTTTTAAGCAGGGTGTTATTCAGTTTCCATGTAATTGACATTTTTTCCTTGCTCTTCCTGTTGTTAATTTCTACCTTGATAGCATTGTGGTCAGAAAAAATACTTTTTATTATCTCGGTGTTTTGGATTTTGTAGAGGGTTACTCTGTGCCCTAAGATGTGGTCTATTCTGGAGAACGTTCCATGTGCATTGGAAAAGAATGTGTATTTTGCTGCTGTTGGGTGGAGTGTTTTATGTATGTCTATGAGGTCAAGTTGGCTGATTGTACCCTTTATGGCTTCCGTATCTTTGCTGAGTTTCTTTATAGATGTTCCGTCCTTTACTGAGAGTGGTGTATTGCAGTCTCCTACTATTATTGTGGAACTGTCAATTTCTCTTTTCAGTACTGTTAGAGTTTGTTTTATGTATTTTGGAGCGCTGTCATTTGGTGCATAGATGTTTGTTATGGTTATGTCTTTATGATGGATCGTCCCCTTAATCATGATATAGTGTCTTTCTTTGTCTTTTATGGTGGATTTTGTTTTAAAGTCTATTTTATCTGAGATTAGTATTGGCACTCCTACTCTGTTTTGGTAGCTGTTTGCTCGATATAGTTTTTCCATTCTTTGATTTTTAATAAACTTACATCTTCGTTTCTAAGGTGTGTCTCTTGTAGATAGCATATTGATGGATTTTTTTTTTTTTATCCATTCTGTCACTGTCTTTTTATGGGTGCATTTAGGCCATTTACATTCACTCAGTGTAATTATTGATAGGTGTGAGTTTATTGCTGTCATTTTGTAGTGCTTTTTTTTGTTGTGCTGATGTTTTCTTTGTATCTCTTACTCTTCTGTGCTGAATTCTTTTGTTTGTGGATTTTTTTCCATTTCTCTTGTTTTTGTACATTTTATTTTTACTGAGACTTTATGCTTTTCTTCTTTATTTTTATGACTAGGTTTGTTAACTTTCTTTATGGTTACCTTGAAATTTACCCATATCTTCCTAGGTTTGAACCAGTCTATTATTACTTGGTATCATCTTGCCTTCCTTTCCACTAGAAGGTGCTATACCTACACCATTTATTCCCTCTTTTATTGTTCTGATGTTGTTGTCATTTCCAGATTAACCTCTTCAGTTCTCTATTGTAATTCTTTTGGTTTTGGATAGTCCTTGAGAGTTCATTTCTTAAGTTGGTATCTGGCTGGTACGATATTGTATCCTAGATTTAGCCTGTGGTCTGATGTTGTTTGTTTTCAGACCAAAGGACTCCTTTTAATAATTCTTGTAAATTTGGTTTGCTTTTTGCATAATCCCTCAATTTCTGTTTATCTGGAAATGTCCTAATTTCACCATCATATTTGAATGAGAGTTTTGCAGGATATATTATTCTTGGCTGGCAATTTTTTTCTTTCAAGGTTTTATATATGTCATTCCATTGCTTTCTTGCCTGCATGGTTTCTGCTGAATAATCTGAGCCTAGTCTTATTGTTTCTCCTTTGTATGTGACTATTTGTTTTTCTTGAGCTGCTCTCAGGATTCTTTGTTTTTGGTTTCGGCGAGTGTGATTATGATATGCCTTGGTGATTTTCTTTGAGGTCTATCCTATACTGTGTTTGTTGAGCTGGGATGGCCAGCTTTTCATCTTTCATGATATTGGGGAAGTTTTCTGTCAGCAGTTCTTCAATGATCGTCTCTGTGTTTTCTGTTTTCTCTGCCTGTTCTGGAACTCTGATCATTTGCAGATTTTTGCTTTTGATTGTATCCCACATAATTCTCAGGGTGTCTTCATTTTTCTTCATTCTTTTTTCTTATTTTTCCTCAGAGTTGTATCCAAGTGTTTGTCTTCAAGTTCGCTGATTCTGTCGTCCACAGTTTCAAACCTACTCCTCAGCCCTTCTATGACACTGTCCATTTCTGAAATCTTGTTAACTTTTGGACTTCCAACTGTTGTTTTTGTATGATTTTTAGTTGTGAATTTTTTGACATTTTGTTTCTATTTCTATTGTTATTTTCCTGAATTCTTCCATTTTTCTCTTTGTTTTCCATAAATTTGTCAGCCTTTTCCATGAATTTGTCTATTTTTTCCTCATTTTTGTCTGCCTTTTGCTTCACCTCTTGGATAACTGAATATTAGAGACTTGAATTCCCTGTCAGGTAGTTCTAGTGCCTTTTTTTTCTACTGGAAAGTCATCTGGTGTTTTATTTTGGATGCCTACTGGAACAATCCTGTCCTGTTTTTATATATGTGTTGATATTGTCTGCTGTCTTTGGGACATTCAGTAGTTATTTTCCTCGTTTGTTGATTGTAGATTTGTTTGTTTCATCCTGCTTTTTTCTTTTTTGTTGAGATATTTATTATATATATTATATATATTTATTTATTAGTTTCCAGCCATGGATGTACAAATTATTTGATATATGTGCATATTTGTGTGTGTTTTATGTAACAGTTTATTCAAGAGAAAAAGGAAAGGCAAACAGTAAAACACCTGAAGAGGCTAATTATTTTTAGGAACACATGTATTAATTATTAGGGCATGCTGATTGTCATTGACCACAGCATGACTTAATAATTTTATCTAATACTTGGTTTAGTTTTCATCCTATTTCATTTTTTTTTGTCAATAATAGACACCCTAATATTGTTATTTTGTATATTCTTTTTTTAAAATTTTTTTTTTATTGTACTTCAGGTGAAGGCTTGCAGAACAAATAGTTTCTCATGAAACAGTAGTACACATATTGTTTTATGACATTGGTTAATAACCCCACAACATGTCAACCCTCTAACTTCTCAACCTTTATTTTTTGGTGAAAATACACATAGCCAAAGATACACCATTTCAAAAATTTCTACATGCACAGTTCAGTGACATTGACTATGCTCTTTGAATTGTGCTGTTATTCCCACTTAAGATGAAGGCTTACAGAACAAAATAGTTTCTCATTTAACAGTTACTACACATGTTGTCCTATGACAATAGTTAACAATCTCACAACACATCAACAATATCCTTACTCAACCTTGGGTTCCCTATCACCAGCTTCTTTGTCCCCTTCTGCCTTCTGGTCCTTGTCACTGGACTACTGTATCTCCTTAGTCTCATTTGGTTTTACGGGGCTGTCAATACCCAGGCTGAATGGTGAACCTCTGATATAACTTCATCACTGAGCTAAAAGGGTGTCTGGGGGCCATACTCTTGGGGTTTCTCCAGCCTCCTTTAGGCCAGTAAATCTGGTCTTTTTTTTTTGTGAGTTAGAATTATGCTCTACCTCCTTCTCCAGCTCTGTCCAGAACCCTCTGTTGTGATCCTGGTCAGAGCAGTCAGTGGTGGTAGCCGGGCACCATCTAGCTGTACTGGACTCAGTGCGGTCGAGGCCTTGGTAGCTGTGGACAATTAGTCCTTCAGAATAATATTTTCCTTGTATCCTGTTCTCTTCATTCTCCCTTGCTCCCGAAGGGTGAGACCAGTGGAGTATCTTAGATTGCCACTCACAGGCTTTTAAGACTCCAGACACTACTCACCAAGGTAGAATGTAGAGCATTGTCTTTCTAAGCTGTGTCATGCCAATTGAGCTAAATGTTCCCTGAGACCATGGTCCCCACAGCCCTCCGCCTAGCAATTCAGTCCTTCAGGGAGTTTGGATGTGTCTATGGGGCTTCCATGACCTTTCCTTGTACAGGTTGTGCTAGTTTCCCCTATATTGTGTACTGTCTCACCCTTCACCCAAGATACCACTTATCTATTGCCTGTTTAGTATTTCCCCCCCACCCCTCCCATCCCTGGTAACCAACAAAGATTGTTACATTTTGTGTGTGAACTTTTTCATGGGTTTTTACAATAGAGGTCTCATACAATATTTGTCCTTTTGTGATTGACTTATTTCACTCAGCATAATGTCCTCGAGTTTCATCCATGTTATGAGATGGTTCACAGATTCATTGCTGTTCTTTCTTGTTGCATAGTATTCCATTGTGTATGTACCATAGTTTATTTATCCATTCATCTGTTGATGGGCATCTAGGTTGTTTCCATTGTTTTGCTATTGTGAACAATGCTGCCATGAACATAGGTGTGCATATGTCTATTAGAGTGACGACTCTTATTTCTCTAGGATATATTCCTAGGAGTGGGATTGCTGGATCGAATGGTATGTCTATTTCTAGCTTTCTGAGGAAGCGCCATATCATTTTCCAAAATGGTTGTATCATTTTGCATTCCCACCAGCAGCCCCTCCAACATTTGTTATTTCCAGTGTTTTTGATTTGTGCCAGTAATGCCAGGTGAGATAGTATCTCATTGTGGTTGTAATTTGCATTTTTCTAATGGCTAGTGATTGCGAGCATTTCCTCATGTGTCTGTCGGCCGCTTGAGTGTTTTCTTTGGTGAAGTGGCTGTTCATTTCCTTTGCCCAGTTTTTAATAGGATTATTTGTCTTTTTGTTGTAGAGGTGTTGGATTTTCTTGTAGATTCTGGAGATTAGACCTTTGTCTGACTTGTACTGTCCAAAAATTTTTTCCCAGTCTGTAGATTCTCTTTTTACTCTTTTGGTGAAGTCTTTTGAAGAGCATAGGTGTTTGATTTTTAGAAGATCCTGGTTATCTAGCTTATCTATTGGGGTTTGTGCGTTGATGGTTATGGTTTGTATCCTGTTAATGCCGTGTATTAAGGCCTGAAGTGTTGGTCCTATTGTTTCTGCTATGAACTTTATAGTTTTAGGCTTTATATTCAGGTCTTTGATCCATTTTGAAGTCATTTTTGCATACGGCATGAGGTATGGGTCCTATTTCATTTTTTTGCAGATGGATATCCAGTTTTGCCAGCACCATTTGTTAAACAGACTGTCTTTTCCCCATTTGATGGACTTTGGGCCCTTGTTGAAGATCAGTTGACCGTAGGTGGATGGATTTACATCTGGGTTCTCAATTCTGTTCCATTGGTCAATGTATCTGTTGTTGTACCAGTACCAGGCTGTTTTAACTACTGTAGCTGTATAGTAGGTTCTGAAGTCAGGTAGTGTGAGTCCTCCAACTTTATTCTTCTTCTTCAGTAGTGCTTTACTTATTCGGGGCTTCTTCCCTTTCCATATAAAGTTAATGATTAGTTTTTCCATCTCTTTGAAGAATGTTGTTTGTATTTGGATCAGGATGGCGTTGTATTTGTAAATTGATTTGGGTAGAATTGTCATTTTCATGATGTTGAGTCTGCCTATAAATGAGCCTGGTATGTTTTTCCATTTATGTATATCCCTTTGGGTTTCATGCAGTAGTGTTTTGTAGTTTTGTTTGTATAGGTCTTTTACATCTCTGGTCAGATTTATTCCTAAGTATTTTATTTTTTTACGGGCTATTGAAAATGGTATTGTTTTCCTGATTTCCTTTTCATTGTTCTCCTTATTGGTGTATAGGAATCCAACTGATTTTTGAATGTTTATCTTGTATCCTGCTACTCTGCTGAATCTTCCAATTAGTTCCAGTAGATTTCTCATGGAGTCTTTAGGGTTTTCTGTGTATAGTATCATATCATCTCCAAACAGGAACAGTTTCACTTCTTCGTTCCCAATTTGGATGCCCTTTATTTCTTTTTCTCACCTGATTGCTCTAGCTAGAACTTCCAGCACAATGTTAAATAGGAGTGGTGATAAAAGGCATCCTTGTCTTGTTCCTGTTTTCAAGGGGAATGTTTTCAACCTCTCTCCATTAAGAATGATGTTGGCCATTGGTTTTGCATAGATGCCCTTTATTATGTTGAGAAATTTCCCTTCTATACCTATTTTATTGAGAGTTTTATCAGGAATGGGTATTGGACTTTGTCAAATGTCTTTTCTCTGTCAATTGAGATGATCATGTGATTATTTTCTTTCCTTTTATTTATGTGGTGTATTATGTTGATTGATTTTCTAATGTTGAACCATCCTTGCATACCTGGTAGGAATCCTACTTGATCATGGTATATTATTTTTTTTGATATGATGCTGAATTGTATTGGCTTGAATTTTGTTAAGAATGTTTGCTTCTATATTCATGAGAGATATTGGTCTGTAATTTTCTTCTTTTGTGACGTCTTTGCCTAGTTTTGGTATCAGCGTTATGCTGACTTCATAGAATGGATTTGGAAGTGTTGCTTCCTCTTCTATGTTCTGAAATAGTTTGAGTAGTACTGGTACAAGCTCTTCTCTGAATGTTTTGTAGAATTCTCCAGTGAAGCCATCTGGGCCAGGGCTTTTTTGGTTGAGAATTTTTTTTATTACCTTTTCTGTCTCTTCTCTTTTTATGGGTCTGTTCAGATCTTCAACATCACTTTGTTGTTGTTTGGGTAGGTAGTGTGTTTCTAGAATTTTATCCATTTCCTCTAGGTTTTCAAATTTGTTGGAGTATAGTTTTTCATAATATTCTGTTATAATCCTTTTCTTTTCAGTTGGGTCTGTTGTAATGTTCCCCATTTCATTTCTTATTTGGGTTATTTGTCTCCTCTCCTGTTTGTCTTTTGTCAGTCTGGCCAGTGGTTTGTCGATTTTGTTGATGCTTTCAAAGAACCAACTTTTGGTTTTGTTGATTCTTTCTATTGTTTTTCTGTTCTCTATTTCATTTATTTCTGCTTTGATCTTTACTATTTCCTTTCTTCCGGTGGTTGTGGGCTTTTTTTGCTGTTCTCTATTTGTTTGAGTTCTGTAGCTAATGTTTTGATTTTGTCCCTTTCTTCTTTTTTGATATGTACATCTATTGCTATAAATTGTCCTCTGAGGACTGCCTTTGCTGTGTCCCAAAGGTTTTGGTATGATGTGTTTTCATAATCATTTGATTCTAGGAATTTATTGATTCCATCTCTGTTTTCTTCTATTACCCAGTCATGTGTAAGCAGGGTATTATTCAGTTTCCATGTAGTTGATTTTTTTCCCTTGCTCTTTCTAGTGTTAATTTCTACCTTGATGGCATTGTGGTCAGAGAAGATACTTTGAATTATCTCAGCGTTTTGGATCTTGTTGAGGATTTCTCTGTGGCCTAAGATGTGGTCTATTCTGGAGAATGTTCCATGTGCATTGGAAAAGAATGTGTACTTTGCAGAGATTGGATGGAGAGTTCTATATATGTCTATAGGTCAAGTTGGCTGATTGTGCTCTTTAGGTCTTCTGTATCTTTGCTGAGTTTCTTCTTAGTTGTTCTGTCCTCATCCTGCTTTTTGTTTTATTTGATTATGTCTGAGCAGGTGGGCTGTGCATTCTTTGTTGCTTGCTGGTCTGTGGGTGTGATACTTTTCACCTTCTTGTCCAATAGGCAACATCCATCACTCAGCTCTGGTGCAGTAAGGCAGGTCCAGCTAAAGGGGAGTTGTTGGGATGGAATGTTTGTGGCACCACTTGGGCCAACACAGCAGGCCAGGAATCAATGCAGGGCAATTTCTGGTAGGCTGTGCCTATGCTGCTTCAGGGTGTAATATTCAGTGTACGGTGCAGTTATGCAGTAAGCAGGGGGTATTGTCATATGTGGAGCTAAGATGGGTATAGGAAAGAGGAGAGAGAAACAGGAGCCAATAACAAACAAACACATAAAAAACAACAACAAAAAAGAGTGCTAAGGGAGTTTGCCATTGGAGTGGAGAGATGAGAATCCAAGAAATGCAGAAAAACAAAAATTAGAAAAAAAAATGTAAAAGAGTAAAGAAAAACAATAAGGAAAAAAAAAGAAAAGCAAAGCCCTGAGATAGCCCACCAGTGTGGCTGCAAAGACGGGGGAAGTGGCTCCCAGGCTGGAAAGTACTGCTTGGAGAGAAGGGGTAGAGGTATCATACAGTGCCAGGTATTCAAGATACAGGAAGAGAAGGTAAGTATAGAGAGACTAGAAACTGAGAAATGAAGAAATACAAAAAGGAAAAAAGAGAGAAAAGATGAAAAAAAAGAAAAAAGAAATGCTCCTAAGGGATCCCACTGTGCAGCTGCACAGACTTGGGAAGTAGTTCCCAATCCACGCAGTACAGCCTGACTAGAAGGGGCTCCCAAACCAAGAAAAGAAAAAGAAAACAAACAAACAAAACAAAACAGAACAACAACAACAAAAAAATCCCCAGGGAACCCACCAGAATGGCGGTGCAGGCCGACGCGGGCCAGGAAGCAGTTCCGCAGTCAAGCAGCGTTTCACAGCCTTTAAAGAAGAAGCAAAGATGGCACATAGAACCAGGTATTTGAGAGAAAGGAAGGGTAGATGGTGAGAGGTATGGAAGAAACCAAAAGAAGTGAAAAAAATCAACAGCAGCAATGAACAAATGGCCCTCAATGATCCAGCCTGTGTGGGCAGGTGGAATTCAAGAGGCAGAGGGCTGAAGCTGGTGCCTCCCAGCCAGGAGACTGTGGCCTCAGGAAGCAGAGGAGGCCGAGTGTGGGTGAAGAAGGATGGGGGTGGGAAAGTGTATATCACTGGTTACTGGTTGTTCTGTTTCCTTCTGGGAGCTCTGTGAAGCTGCTTTCCCTATTCCCTGTTCACCAATCTCGACAGGAGTCCAAGATGGTGAATCCATGCTGCTTTAGCTGATAGGGGACCTCCGCTCTAACTCTCCTTGCTCTGTGTTCTCTGTCAGTTTCTTATTCCATTTGGTGCTTGGCTTAGTTCTTTACCTCTTCATTTGATGCTTAGGGTTCCAGGATTGACGTTTGTCTCTGTTTGACTCAGTTTCTCATGTCTTTGCTGTAGAGAGTCAGCGTGGGGCTTCTGTCTATAGAACAATGTTGCCCAGAAGTCCCTCTGATCCATTTTGAAAGAAATGTCTTGTACATCCCCTGCTGCTGATCCAGTAACTTCAGCCAGGAAGGCCAGCACTGCTCTTTGCCATGATACAAACACAAGGGTATGTTCTCACGTCCTGGTCAACAATCAATGGGAACTCCAGTCCCAGATGACACACAAAAGTGAGGGAAGTCGAAGAAGTCAATCATTGCAATGAGTTTAATTGAGTTACTTTTTAACTGTATAGCATTTATGTACAGAGTTATCTCCTAAGTTTTATAAACAATAGTATTTATAACTTTAAAATATGTTTGGCATACACGTGGATGCAATCTAGCATACATTTAATGTAATACTAACATGGGTAATAGTTTAATATAGCAAAGATCCAAAAAATACTGGAAATTTTCTTTGTTGTAGAATATATGGAATATTCTTTTTGTAGAAAATGTGGTATATAGTAAAAACCTTGGTATTCTGCCTCCACTAAAATTTTTACAATCCAATTCATCTTATTGCACTAAAATGGCATATGTCACTTTTGTGTTCAATCGCTAATATTATAGTCGCATTTAAAAAGATGTTACATCATGGATAGCTAACACACACATATATACATATATACATGTGCATACATAACTCATATATATATATACGTGTTACTTGCTGAAAGCAAAGAAGACTTGAAGCACTTACGGATGAAGATCAAAGACTATAGCCTTTAGTATGGATTACACAATAACATAAAGAAAACAAAATTCCTCACAACTGGACCAATAAGCAACATCATCATAGATGGAGAAAAGATCAACGTTGTTAAGGATTTCATTTTACTTGGATCCCCAATCATTGCCCATGGAAGCAGCAGTCAAGAAATCAAATGACATATTGCATTTGGCAATTCTGCTGCAAAAGACCTCTTTGAAGTGTTAAAAAGCAAAAATGTCACTTTGAGAACTAAGGTGCCTGATCCAAGCCATAGTATTTTCAAATGCCTCGTATGCATGCAAAAGCTGGACAATAAATAAGGAAGACCGAAGAAGAATTGATGCATTTGAACTATGGTTTTGACGAAGAATATTGAATATACCATGGACTGCCAAAAGAACAAACAAATGTCTTGGAAGTACAGCCATAATATTCCTTAGAAGCAAGGATGGGGAGACTTTGTTTCATGTACTTTGGACATGTTATCAGGAGGACCAGTGTCTGGAGGACATCATGCTTCGTAGAGGGTAAGTAAAAAAGAGGAAGACACTTAATGAGATGGATTGACACAGTGGCTGCAAGAGTGGGCTCAAACAGCAACTGTTGAGAGGATGGCACAGGACCAGGCAGTGTTTTATTCGTTGTGAATGGGGTTGCTATGAGTTGGAACCAACTCAATGGCACCTAACAATAACAACAACAACAACAGCAACATATAACTCACATATCCCATTCGGATGCATGAGTAAACAGAGGAGGGGACATCACAGATTACCAGTGTTTAGGGTCCTCACATGCCTTAATCTGGTTCTGGCTGAGTTCAGGAGATGGGTGAGATGTAACTCCAGAGGCATGGAGTACCGTGTTTGTCTATAGATAAGTGAGCATCTTAGGAAGAAGCCACATTTGCAAACCTTCTGTGGCTACAGCAAACATACTGACTTCAAAAATGGGAAGAAGTCCCAAGTAGGCCTAGAAAGCAGGAATAAATGATTAGTAAAAAATTTTTTCGCTTTGTGTACAGTTCTCTAAAAAGTATATCAGTTGGCCAGGACCAATGAGGGTAGGGGATGTTATAAATTAAATTTAATCTGCACTTAGGTTATTGATGAACAGCATAGTATACTGATATCAGTATTAATTAGAATCTGAGAAAGTTTGGCCTTCAATTAACCTCTGGAGTTTTTAAAGCACTGCACCCTAAGAACAAAATGTACAAATGTCACAAAAACAATTTCCTGTTAGACATCTAGTTAACCAACCATATCCACCCTAGAAGAAATGGGTCAGGTTAGCAGACCTCAAAAATCAACCCTTCAATCAATCAATTATATTAGTTTTTCTCAAATTGCATCATTCTTGAATCACATTTCCAATTTTTTCCACACCCAAATATCACTTGTTTTATTACATACAACATATTTTCCTTTAAGTCAATTCATTTTTTAAGAACTTAGCTATTTATTTTGGCTTTGTGCTAAAGCATTGATATCTGAAATTATAGGGTTATATACTCTTGTTATTTTTTAAATAGGTATTAAAAAGAACTACTTTTATTACAATAAAAATATTGATTCATTTTTTACAATGTTGTCTTGCACCTCATCTATCTGCTGTTCTGGCAACCTAGATTCAGAAACATCTCCAATCACCCAGAAAACATCAGTCATTTTCATTATTTAAGGCTTATCTTCTAATGCAGAAAAGACTGCTGGTATGTTTTACAAGTTCTTTTTATTTTTTTTAACACCACCATAGGGTCAAAACAATAACAAGAACAACAACAAAAGGTTCTACACAACCCTGAGTTAAACAGATACTTCAGTGGACCAAATTCCTTTTCATTCCCTAATTATTCCATTATATCAAGGAAAGATTTGCAATAAAAGAATCTTAATTTCAATTTCTTATTCATTGTGTTTTTTATACTTATTTTAATTGGATTTGCTTGAGGAAATGAACATCACTTTTATGTAGTCTGGGTAGACATTTTATCTGTACCCATTGTAGAGATGAAGAAATAAAAGTGAGAGGAATAAAATAATTTATCTCTAGAACCTGTCATTTTCTTTCTACTTCTTTTCAGGACAAACTATATTTATTAGAATCCAAAATGCACATTTTTTTCCTTCACATTTTAATGTTTTGAACCTAGGGTATGTCACACAGTTGATAAGGTAGTATTTTTTTTATCCTTGCCAAGTATTATTCAATTGATAGCGTTTTAGATTTGAGGAGATGCACTTAACTGTAGGCTAGAAAACAGAAATCCCAGATTCAAAGCCCCTCACTAAGTTTTCCAGTTTTGGTATACCTGCTCAGGAAGTTCAGTCAGGACTTTGTGAGAAAGAAATGATCAAAAGGGAGATCTGCCTCTACTGGGCATTTAGGGTCAGCCAGGAGTGTTGGGGAGGGCTGAACTTGAGAATCCTTATTTGCACTGCACTCAGGTATAGGGCTCTTTGTATAGCTGCTTGTGTACAATCAGTTCTTGTAAACTCCAGAAAGTGCTCTGCCTCCCCCCCTTCCCCCGCAACGGGAAGAGTAAGAGCGGTGATTGTGCCTCATTCATAAACTACAAAACATGTCCTATAATTAGGATGCCAGATGCTGACTTCCTCTAGAGAGGAAGAACTATTGAATAAGAAATGAGCTGAGTCTCCAGGCCTTTCCATAGGGTGGGGAGGGGATTGTTGTCATTAGTGCTGGTGAGAATGGGGACTAGGGAGTAAGGGGAAGGAAGATCAAGAAAAGAATAAGCAATCACCTTAAATAAAATTAATCAGAGGATGCAATTTTGTGGAAGATAATTAATATACATGATGAATAAAATCCTGTAGAGTGGGCCTTTGTAGAAAGGAAATGCTCAAAAGGGGAGACCTTAACACAACTCAAGCATCATCAGCATGCCACACTCAGCCTCCACCACTAACATTTTAGTTAATGCTTTTACCTCTGATTGGTTTTCTTCTAGCTTCTCAGCCCATAAGAGCCTTCCTCAACAGATTTTCAAGAACAATCACTTTTTAAAAAGCCAAGAAGATATTTTTGTAGTCTGCCACATAACACTTCATCACCCCCTCAAGTTCATTATAGTTTACGGCATCACTAGTTACCTATCAAGCTGCTCCCATTTGGTGTGTTTGGAGCTCAGACCTCTATCATGAGCTTTAGACCAGTGTATCCAACCACCTACTTACCACTCAACTTGCTTTCCAGGTATCTCAACTTTAACATTTCTAAAACTTCTTGGACTTCTCTCCAAAATTCACTTTGTTTCCAGCAGTCCCCACTTCTAAGAATAGAATCCCCATTTACCCAGGTGCAGATGACCTGGGAGTTATCTTTGACTTCTTCTTCGTTTAATATAGCCAATCTACATTTAAGTTCTATTCATTTTTGCCTTCTAAATCTTTTTCAAATCTATCTACTTCTTACCGTTTCCACTGTTTCCAATCTAATAAAAGGCACTATTGTCTCTTTCCTGAACTACTGGAATAGACTTCTAACTTGTCCCTGCATCTTCTCTTGATCTCTTTCGAATCTAGTCTTCACATAGAAGAGGTATTTTTCTAAGGTATAAATCAGATCATGTCAGTCTTCTCTTTAAAGCTCGCGATGATTTTGATTGCCTTTATATAAAACCCAGACATCTTATTATGGCTTACATTGTTCCATATGATCCAGCCCCTGCCTACCTCTTTCTTTCTTGCTCAGTATTCTCCAGGTTCTCAAGCACTTAAAGTTTTTTCTTCACACTTTGCCTAGTGTATTTATCAGGATAGGCTAGGCTATGCTGTGAAACAATCAATCCCCAAATCTCAATGGCTTAGCACAACTCATGAAGAGTCCATTGCAGGTCCAGGTGACTCTCCTCCATCCAGTGACTCAGGGATCCAGACTCCCTCTACCTCATAATCTCAACATATGGCTTTGAGTATATCCATGACACGGGCCCAGAAATGAACTAAACAGCTTTGCTTATAGTCTACTGATCAGAATCAGTCTCATGACCCCATACCAACTTCAAGGGAGGCCGGGCTATGTGGGAAGCACATAAAAACTTTGGTGAGCACGAACTGTCTTTTCTAGGTCTCAGATTAAATGACATTTCTTCAGAAAGATGTTTATAGGATTAATCCAGTGAGAGCTACTGGAGAAATGTAGCAACAGTGGCAATAGGATGGGGTCAAGTCTGTTATTATTGCCTCTGTTAGGTGAAGAAAGAGATTTTACAATTTCCAAACCTCTGATACTTATACTTGAGTGTCTTGCTCTAATTTTGAGGTAACAAAAACCAAACTAAACCCATTGCCATCAAGTCCATTCTGATTCATGACAACTCTATAGGAAGAGTAGAACTGCCCCATAGGGTTTCCAAGGAGCAGCTGGTGGGTTTGAATTGCTGACCTTTTGGTTAGCAGCCTGAACTCTTAATCACTGTGCCACTAGGGCTCCTAAATTATGGCCCCTAAGCACTGCCTGTGGTGGGTTGCTGATGACAAGATATCATAGAATTCATATGTGCTTCCACAGGGTCTGTAGATGGAACACATAATATGCCTCATATATATGTAAACCACCATGTTTTAAGTGTAGCATATGGTGTTGAGATTAATACATTACTAACTTGTTTAAAGGCATTACTGATTTCATGGTAAGACTTTGCTATACTTTCTCAATCCACTAATATTAAAGTTATAGCTACTTTCAGATGAAGGTTGTAAAATTATTTGGTAACAAAAGAGATCTCTGAGCTCAGAAAGGTTGGAAACACTGGTACAGTAGAGGGAGACCAGGACTGAAAGCAAGACATTTGGCTAAGTGGAGAGGGGAGAATCAGTAATGCATAGTTCCTGACCTAAAAAAATTGTTGAAGAGATAATATATATACACATGAAAAGGTAATTGGATAGGCTGTCAAGGAAAAATTGAATAAATGCCAGATAGAAAGTCCTAGAAGTTGTCAGAGATAGAAGAAAACATGAATGGATGGGTTGGGCAAGGCACACTTCCTGGAGAAGTAGAAGTACTCTATTAGTGAACAAGAGGGCTTGGGTAGCCAGAAGCAGGCATTTGAGTCCAGAAGGTGCAAGAAGAGGCAAGTGAGAAACTCCACCTCTTGTTCCCGCCTCTCAGACCCACTGAATCAGAAGCTCTGAGGATGAGGGTGGAGAATCAGCATTCTTAACCAGTTCCCAGGTCATTCGAAAGTAGAGGTCTCCAAAAAACAAGCTGGAGAAACACTGCCTTAAGCAGTCACACGTATGCTCTCCATTAAAACTACATTTTCCCATTTTCTACCTGCTATTCCAAGCCTGCTTTCCCAGGTATCTTCCTAACGAAAGGCAAAAGATCTTGGGAAATAAAAAGATAATGCAGGCAATCACTTCTTTGTAAGAGGCAGGTGAAATGAGATGCATAATTTCATTTTTAATATCCCTCCAGGCAGAAATGTGATCTCACTTAAAAGTTGTTTTATAGATTCTTTCGTTTGTTTTACCGACAAAATAATTAAGTTGGGTCTAATTACAAGTGAATAAATTGCTCACAGAAGCTGAATAAATCAGAGCTGAACTGAAGGGTGAAGAAAGTTGTTCAAAGTCTGCAGGGCTGCAATCAATTAAAAAACAGTATCACGCATTGAATGGCTCAATTCACCTCACTCAAAACATGTGCAGGCTTGGGTGTGAGTTACATGAGAACTAATACACCCAGGAAAGACTGAAGTGGGGGAGCAGGGAGCAGGGCCTGGGAAATTTGGGAGGGACTTCATCAAGGGCATATGGAATAGACACCTGGCTTAGTACAAAGAGTGTGGGACCAGCATTGAGAAGTGGGGTGAGAAAAAAAAACAAAAAAATGGTGAGAAAAAACCCAAAAAAATGGATTTTTTAATAGCTACCTCCAGGGTTCCCTTACCAGTTGCTGTAGGGTCGACTCCTACTTATAGCAACCCCAGGTGTGTCAGAGCAGAACTGTGCTCCATAGGGTTTTCAATTCTGATTTTTCGGAAGTAGATCACCAGGCCTTTCTTCCTAGGCAAGTCTTGATGGACTCACACCACCAACTTTTTGGTTAGCAGCTGAGCAGTTAACTATTTGATCACCCAGGGACTCCAGAGTTCCCTTAGGGAAGGAATATATTCTGATCAGCACTTGGGGTGAAAGACAAGGGGATAAGAATTAAAGGGAAAAGGATAAAAGGAAGCAGAAGGGGAAATTAGTTGGCAAGAGCATGAGAAATCGAGATCAAGATGGTAGCAGTTTGGTGCCTTTTTAAGAAAACAGAAAATATCAGAGGGCCTTTTTAAGAAAACAAAGAAGTCAAATACTCACTATATATATGTACATATCTATATACATATATATGATATTGTAATATGGTATAATATCTTTCCATGTTACTCTGAAATTGTTAATAAAACTTTACAACCTAGAGTTGCCTTGTGTGAATGATTTCTCTCGATTGGGGGTAAAGATGAAGAAGTCAAGAAGAAGTGGCTGTCCCTATATTTGGCTCAATGCCAGAGGGGAGAAGCTAAAATAAAAGCTGCAAGAAAGAGTGGAGAATGATAAATTTAGCAAATGCTGGAAATCAGAACAAGAGAAGACTGGGAGAAACATTAGTCCCATAGGAATTCACAGAATTTGAAGGGGAGGTGATGGCATTCGATTTTCCTTAGGATATAGGATGGAAGTTCAAGTTGATCTCATCTAAATCTTAAAGGGTGGGATAAACCAAGCTGACATCTGATTTATACACATCACTACTGCAGTGCCCTGGTGGTGCAGTGGTTAAGCGTTTGGCTTCTAACCAAAAGGTCAGCAGTTCAACTCCACCAGCCACTCCTTGGAAACCCTATGGGACAGCTCTACTTTGTCCTATAGGGTTGCTATGAGTCAGAATCGACTCGATGGCAATGGGTTAGTATGGTGCAGTGAGTTGCTTTTATATGGCCTTTCTATCCATGGTCTTGTCACTCTCACAAAATGTTTGGCTGGGACTATGCAAATAAGGTATGTAAAACCATTGTAGGAATTGGACAGTTTACTATGACTATGCAAATAAGGTGACTATAGTCTACCAAGGGGATTGGTTGGTTTTGTCATCCTGCTAGGCTTTAAAGGGCTAATCCCACAGAGGTTTGTGGGGCCTTGCTATCATCAAGAAGAGTCTGAAGTAGAACTGTCCTTTGGACCAAGGATCTGGGGTCCCTGTGCGGAGAACCTCCTAGACCCAGAAGAAAGAGCCAATGCTGAAGATGGTGAGAGACAGAAGTGGTGAGCCTGCCCGACCCACGGAGAAAGACCTGAGTGCCTTGGGGGCAGGAGGCTTGCAGGAGGAGCTAAAAGAGCTGTAACACTTGCCTGTGCAAGGCCGAGGCCTGAATGTGCCCCATGCAGGAGTTGCCTCAGAGGATCTTGTGCAGGAGTCTTCCTATGGCAGGGCGGACTGGACAACTCTGGGCAGGAGGCTTGCCATTTGAGCTAAAACAGCTGTGTAATGCTTGCTTGTGTGGGGCAAGAGAGGCCTGAGTGTTCCCAATGCAGAGGTTGCATGCCTCCCACCCGGGGAAGTGGGGACTCCAGTAGCATGGCGGCAAGAGAGCCCCACAGGCCTAGGCAGTGTAGCTGGAGCCAGCAGCAGAGGCTTAGAAGGGCCAAGTGGCAGAGCAAAAGCCTCGGGAGCCAAGCAGCCCCCCAAGCAGTGTGATGATAGCTGTAAGCAGCGGTGACACGAACACAGCATCTGACCTGAACCATGGCATGCCTGCCCAGCAACATAAGGATGGACATGGGTAATTTGGGGAAAGGTAAGCAGATTCTCCTTTGAGAATCTGTTGTTATTGTTTAATGTTTGCTTTCTATAAGTAATAATCATGGCTTTGACTTTGCCAACACTGTGTAAGTATCTCATGTGTCTGGCTCAATCACAGATGAACGTAGCAGCCATGGAATGGTTGATAGTAGTGGGCATACATATCTCAGTCCTAGCAGTCTAATGGCTGCCTGGAAATTTGAGGCACAGCCTATCTGCATGGGCAATGTGGATAGACAGACATGTACATACAACTAGCCAGTTGTTTGATGATTGACAAGTCACTTTCTCTTTCTGGGCCTTAGTTCCTTCCTCTATAAAATGAGGGTATTGGACTAGATAATGACTAAGGCCCATGTACAGCTCTAACCCTTTCTTCCCCACTTTAATTCTCACCCTGACTTATCCCAAGTCAAGGGGCCTGATAAGAGGCCTTCCCAGAGGGCAGATTATTTCTCTCCCAATGACAACCTGGACCCTTCAAAAAAGCTCAGGAATCCATAGTGTATAATGACAAAGTGGCTGATCCTTTCTCTTGTCAAAAACGAAGGCTTTTTCTTCTGGGCAACACGGTGATTTAATCAGAAGTAGAACAGCATTCCTCCCCAGTAAAGTTCTGAAAAACTAAGCCAAACGGAGAAAATGGCAATCCTGAAACCTTAAGCATCAAACGAAGAGATAAAGAACTCGGCCAAGAACTGAATGGAGTAAGAAACTGACAGAGAACAGAGAGCGAGGAGAGATACATGCAGAGGTCCCCTATCAGCTAATGCAGCATGGAACCACCATCTTGGACTCCTATCAGAGACCAGCAAACGGGGGTATGAGAAAGCAGCTTCATGGAGCTTCCAGCAGGAGACAGAACAAGTAGTAACCAGTGATATATGCTTTCTCACCCCACAGCCTCTTCACACCCACTCGGCTTCCTCTGCTTCCTACAACTACAGTCTCTGGCTGGGAAGCACTGGCTTCACCCTGGTGTCACTTGGATTTCACCTGCCCTCACTGGCCAGCTCGCTAAGTGCAATTTGTTGGCTGCTGGTGTTGCTTTTTTCCACTTCTTTAGATTTCTTCCTTACCTCTCACCACCTCCTCCTCCTTTCTCTCAAATACCTGGCTCTGTGCGCCATCTTTGCTTCTTCCTGAAAGGCTGTGAAATTCTGCTCGAACGTGAGACTGTTTCCTGGCACGTGATGCTACACTGGTGGGATCTCGGGTTTTGTTTGTTTCTTTTGAATTGTTTGTTTTCTTTTTCTTTTCTTGAATTGGGAGCCCGTTTTAGCCGGGCAGTACTGCGTGGCTGGGGACCTACACCTTCAGTTTGCACAGATGCGCAGAGAGATCCCTGAGAGCATTTCTTTTTTCTTTTTTTTCTGGGATTCTTCTTGTTGTTTTTCTGGGGTTTTTCTTGTTCTTTTTTTTTTTTTAAAATTTGTTTTGTTTCCTTTTCCCTCTTTTTCCCTTTTTGTCTTTCTTCTTTACTTAGTTTCTTGTCTCTCTATACGTTCCTTCTCTTCCTGTCCCATGAATACCTGGCGCTGAGTGACACCTCTATCCCTTCTAGCCAGGCTGTACTTCACGGCCTGTGAGCAACTTCCCCAGACCTCACAGCCACACTGGTGGGATCCCTGGGAGCTTTCCTTTTCTTTTTTCTTTCTAATTTTTATTTATTCATTTTTTTCTTTCCTTTTCTTTTTTTCTTCTTCTTCTACTTTTTGTTTTTCTCCATTTCATAGTCTCTCATCTCTCCACTCCAATGGCAAGCTCCTCTATTACTCTTTTTTGTTTGTATGTTTTTGGCACCTATTCCTCTCTCCTCCCTTTCCTCTCTCCCATACCCATCTTAGCTCCACACATCACAATCTCCCACCCATCCTGCCTATCTGCACCTTGCGCTGAACATCACACCACCGAGCAGCCCAGGAACGGCCTACTGGAACCTGCCCTGCACTGATTACCAACCCGCCCTGTTGGCTGTAGTAACTGCCACAAACAACCCATCCAAGCAACAACTCTTCAGCTAGACCTGCCCTGCTGTACCATATGTGAGCGACTGACCCTGCCAATTGGAGAAGGAGGCGAAAAGTATCATGCCCATAGATGAGCGAACAACAAAGAACACATAGCCTGCCTGCTCAGACATAGCCAAATAAAACAAAAAAGCGGGATGAAACAAACAAATCTACAATCAGTAAAAGAGAAAAATAACTACCGAATATGCCGAACACAGCAGACAATATCAAAACATTTACAAAAACAGGACAGGATGGTTCCAGCAGGTGTCCAAAATAAAACACCAGATGACTTTCAGTAGAAGAAAAGACACTAGAACTACCTGATAGGGAATTCAAATCCTAATATTCTGAGCTATCCAAGAGTTGAAGCAAGAAGCAGACAAAAATGAGGAAAATATAGACAAATTCATGGACAAGGCAGACAAATTCATGGAAAATACAGACAGAAAAATGGAATAATTCAGGAAAATAATGCAAGAACAAAATACCAAAATAAATTCACAACTAGAAATCATACAAAAACAACAATTAGAATTGCAAAAGATAAACAACAAGATTTCAGAAATGGACAGTGTCATAGAAGGGCTGAGGAGCAGTCTGAAATGATGGAAGACAGGGTCAGTGAACTTGAAGACAAACACTTGGATACAACTCTGTCTGAGGAAAACTCAGAAAAAAGAATGAAGAAAAATGAAGACACCCTGAGAATTATGTGGGATACAATCAAAAGCAAAAATCTGCAAATGATCAGAGTTCCAGAACAGGCAGAGAAAACAGAAAACACAGAGACGATCATTGAAGAACTGCTGACAGAAAACTTCCCCAATATCATGAAAGATGAAAAGCTGGCCATCCCAGCTCAACGAACACAATATAGGATAGACCTTAAAGAAAATCACCAAGGCATATCATAATCACACTCACCGAAACCAAAAACAAAGAATCCTGAGAGCAGCTCAAGAAAAACAAATAGTCACATACAAAGGAGAAACAATAAGACTAAGCTCAGATTATTCGGCAGAAACCATGCAGGCAAGAAAGCAATGGGATGACATATATAAAACCTTGAAAGAAAAAAATTGCCAGCCAAGAATAATATATCCTGCAAAACTCTCATTCAAATATGATGGTGAAATTAGACATTACCAGATAAACAAAAATTAAGGGAATATGTAAAAACCAAACCAAATTTACAAGAACTATTAAAGGGAGTCCTTCGATCTGAGAAACAACAACATCAGACCACAGGCTGAATCTGGGATGCAGGATTATACCAGACAGATACCAATCTAGGAAATGAACCCTCAAGGACTATCCAAAACCAAAGGAAATGCAACAGGGAATCAGAGCAGTTAATCTGTAAATGACAACAACGTCAGAATAATAAAAAAGGGAATAAACAGTGAAGGTATAGAACCTTCTAATGGAGAGGAAGGCAAGGTGATACCAAGTAATAATAGACTGCTTCAAACTTAGAAAGAAAGATAAGTGTAAATTTCACAGTGACCACAAAGAAAGTTAACAAACCTACTCATCAAAATGAAGAGGAAAAACATAAAGTCTCAGTAAAAACAAAACAGACAAAAACAAAATAAATGAAAAAAAAAATCACAAACAAAAGGAATTTAGCACAGCAGAGTAAGAAGAACAAAGAAAACGTCAGCACCACAAAAAAACACTACAAAATGACAGCAATAAACTCACACCTATCAATAATTACACTGAATGTAAATGGCTTAAATGCATCCAGAAATAGATGGAGAGTGACAGAATGGACAAAAAACAAAAAACAAAAAACAAAAAACAGAATATATCAATATGCTGTCTCCAAGAGACACACCTTAGAAACAGAAGATGTGAATTTATTAAAAATTAAAGGTTGGAAAAAAATATATCAGGCTAACAACTACCAAAAAAGAGCAGGAGTGGCAACACTAATTTCAGATAAAATAAACTTTAAAACAAAATCCAGCATAAAAGACAAAGAAAGACACTATATAATGATTAAGGGGACGATCCATCATAAAGACATAACCATAATAAACATCTATGCACCCAATGACAGGGCTCCAAAATACATAAAACAAACTCTAACAGTACTGAAAAGAGAAATTGACAGTTCCACAATAACAGTAGGAGACTTCAACACACCACTCTTGGTAAAGGACAGAACACTTAAAAAGAAACTCAACAAAGATACAGAAGACCTAAAGGGCACAATCAGCCAACTGGACCTCATAGACATATATAGAACACTCCACCCTACAGCTGCAAAGTAAACATTCTTTTCCAATGCATGTGGAATTTTCTCCAGAATAGACCACATCTTAGTCCACAGAGCAATCCTCAACAAGATCCAAAATGCTGAAATAATACAAAGTATCTTCTCTGTCAACAATGCCATCAAGGTAGAAATTAACAACAGGAAGACCAAGGAAAAAAAAATCAATTACACAGAAACTGAATAACACCCTACTTACAAACCCCAGGGTAATAGAAGAAATCAGAGATGGAATCAATAAATTCCTAGAATCAAACGAGAATGAAAACACATCATACCAAAACCTTTGGGACACAGCAAAGGCAGTCCTCAGAGGACAATTTATAGCAATAGATGCACACATCAAAAAAGAAGAAGGACAAAATCAAAACATTAGCTACACAACTTGAACAAATAGAAAGAGAACAGCAAAAAAGCCCACAGCCACCAGAAGAAAGGAAATAATAAAGATCAGAGCAGAAATAAATGAAATAGAAAATAGAAAAACAATAGAAAGAATCAACAAAACCAAAAGTTGGTTCTTGGAAAGGATCAACAAAATCGACAAACCACTGGCCAGATTGACAAAAGAAAAATAGGAGAGGACACAAATAAACCAAATAAGAAAAGAAATGGGGAACATTACAACAGACTCAACTGAAATGAAAAGGATTATAACAGAATATTATGAAAAACTATACTCCAACAAATTTGAAAACCTAGAGGAAATGGATAAATTTCTAGAAACGCACTACCTACCCAAACTATCACAAAGTGATGTTGGAAATCTGAACAGACTCATAACAAGAGAAGAAATTGGAAAGGTAATAAAAAAAACTCCCAACAAGAAAAGCCCTGGCCCAGATGGCTTCGCTGGAGAATTCTACAAAACATTCAGAGAAGCGCTTGTACCAGTACTACTCAAAGTATTTCAGAACGTAGAAAAGGAAGCAACACTTCTGAATTCATTCTGTGAAGCCAGCATAACCCTGATACCCAAACTAGGCAAAGACACCACCAAAAAAAAAAAAAAAAAAAAAAAAAAATTACAAGCCAGCATCTCTCATGAATATAGATGCAAAAATTCTCAACAAAATTCTAGCCAGTAGAATTCAGCATCATATCAAAAAAATAATACACCATGACCAGTAGGATTCATACTAGGTATGCAAGGATGGTTCAACATTAGAAAATCCATCAACGTAATCCACCACATAGATAAAAGGAAAGAAAAAGATCACATGATATCTCAGCTGATGCAGAAAAGACATTTTACAAAGTCCAATACCCATTTCTGATAAAAACTCTGAATAAAATAGGTATAGAAAGGAAATTTCTCAACATAATAAAGGGCATCTATGCAAAACCAACGACCAACATCATTCTTAATGGAGAGAGTCTGAAAACATTCCCCTTGAGAACAGGAACAAGACAAGGATGTCCTTTATCACCACTCCTGTTTAACATTGTGCTGGAAGTTCTAGCTAGAGCAATAAGGCAAGAAAAAGAAATAAAAGGAATCCAAATTAGTAATGAAGAAGTTAAACTGTCCCTGTTTGCAGATGATATGATACTACACATAGACAACCCTAAAGACTCCACCAGAAAACTACTAGAACTAATAGAAAGATTCAGCAGAGTAGCAGGATATGAGATAAACATACAAAAATCAGTTGGATTCCCATACAACAGTAAAGACAATGATGAAAAGGAATTCAGGAAAACAATACCATTTATAATAGCCCCTAAAAAATAAAATACTTAGGAATAAATCTGACCAGGGATGTAAAAGACCTATACAAAGAAAACTACAAAACACTACTGCAAGAAATCCAAAGGGATTTACATAAATGAAAAACATACCATGCTCATGGATAGGTAGACTCAACATTGTGAAAATGACAATTCTACCCAAAGCAATTTACAAATACAATGCAATCCTGATCCAAATACCAACAACATTCTTTAAAGAGATGGAAAAACTAATCATTAACTTTCATGGAAAGGGAAGAAACCCCAAATAAGTAAATCACTACTGAAGAAGAAGAAGAAAGTAGGAAGACTCACACTACCTGACCTCAGAACCTACTATACAGCTACGGTAGTCAAAACAGCCTGATAGTAGTACAATGACAGATACACTGACCAATGGAACAGAATTGAGAACCCAGATGTAAATCCATCCACTGGTGGTCACCTGATCTTTGACAAGGGCCCAAAGTCCATCAAATGGGGAAAAGACAGTCTTTTTAACAAATGGTGCTGGCAAAACTGGATGTCCATCAGCAAAATATGAAACAGGACCCATACCTCACACCATATACAAAAACTAATTCAAAATGTATCAAAGACCTACATATAAAGCCAAAAACTATAAAGTTCACAGATGAAAAAATAGGATTAATGCTAGAGGCCCCAATACACAGCATTAACAGGATAGAAACTATAACCAGCAGCACACAAACTCCAGAAGATAAGCTAGATAAGCTGGATCTTCTAAAAATCAAATACCTATGGTCTTCAAAGACTTCACCAAAAGACTAAAAATAGAACCTACAGACTGGGAACAAATTTTTGGACATTACAAGTCAGACAAAGGTCTGATGTGTATAATCTACAAGAAATCCAACACCTCTACAACAAAAAGACAAATAATCCAATTAAAAAATGGGCTACGGAAATGGACAGACACTTCACCAAAGAAGACATTCAAGTGGCCAACGGACACATGAGGAAATGCTGGTGATCACTAGCCATTACAGAAATGCAAATTAAAACCACAATGAGATACCATCTCACCCTGGCATTACTGGCACGAATCAAAAACACTGGAAATAACAAATGTTGGAGAGGCTGCGGGGAGATGGGAACTCTTATGCACTGCTGGTGGGAATGCAAAATGATACAACCATTTTGGAAAATGATATGGTGCTTCCTTAGAAAGCTAGAAATAGAAATACCATATGATCCAGCAATCCCATTCCTAGGAGTATATACTAGAGAAATAAGAGCTGTCACACGAATAGACATATGCACCCATGTTCACTGCAGCATTGTTCACAATAGCAAAAAGATGAAAATAACCTAGATGCCCATCAACAGTTGAATGTATAAACAAACTATGGTACATACACACAATGGAGTATTATGCAATGATAAAGAACAATGATGAATCTGTGAAGCATCTCATAACATGGATGAAACTGGAGGACATTTTGCTGAATGAAATAAGTCAATCACAAAAGTACAATACTGTATGAGACCTCTATTGTAAAAACTCATGAAAAAGTTTACACACAAAAAGAAACAATCTTTGTTGGTTACAAGGGATGGAAGGTGTGGCGGGGGGGGCAGTACTAAATAGAGAAGAGATAAATGGTTACTTTGGTGAAGGGTAAGACAGTACACAATACTGGGGAAGCCAGCACAACTTGTGCAAGGAAAGGTCGTAGAAGCTCCATAGACACATCCAGACTCCCTGAGGGACTGAATCGCTGGGCAGAGGCCTGTGGGGATCATGGTCTTGGGGGAACATCTAGCTCAATTGGCATAACACAGTTTATAAAGACAATGTTCTCCATTCTACCTTGGTGAGTAGTGTCTGGTTTCATACAGGCCTGTGAGCAGCCATCTAAGATACTCCACTGGTCTCATTCCTTCGGGAGCAAGGGAGCATAAATACAACAGGATACAAGGAAAAGATTAGTCCAAAGAACTAATGGGCCACAGCTACCAAGGCCTCCACCAGACTGAGTCCAGTACAGCTAGATGTTGTCCAGCTACCACCACTGACTGGTCTGACCGGGATCACAACAGAGGGATCTGGACAGAGCTGGAGAAGGATGTAAAATAAAATTCTACAGAGACTGGAGAAACCCTGAAAGTATGGCCCCCCGACACCGTTTTAGCTCCGTGGTGAAGTCACTCCCGAGGTTCACCATTCAGTCAGGGATTGGACAGCCCCATAGAACAAATGGGACTAATGAAGCACAGCAGTTCAGGGACAAGGACTAGAAGGCAGGAGGGGATAGGAAAGCTGGTGATAGGGAACCCAAGGTTGAGTAAGGACAGTGTTGACATGTCAAGGGGTTGTTAACCATTGTCATAGGGCAATATGTCTACTAACTGTTTAATAAGAAACTATTTTGTTCTGTAAAACTTCATCTAAAGTACAACAGTAACAACAAAAAGGAATTATCTGTGTGAGATCAAATTGACAACAGCAACTCAAAAGGTTTGATGAGAAGCCTAGGAGACAGTGAGTTGAAGACAATGGTGATGGAATAATTTATAAAAGGATAGTGAGAACAGCAGCACAACTGGAGGAACGTAATCGATGTCACTTAATTATACCTGTAGAAATGTTTGAAACAGTGTATCTTTGGCTCTGCATATTTTCACCAAAAAAAAAAAAAAAAAAAGTCCTCCAAGGTTGAGAACGGAGAGTGTTGACATGTCGTGGGGTTGTTAACCAATGTCATAAAACAATATGTGTACTGTGTAATGAGAAACTATTTGTTCTGTAAACCTTCATTTAAAGTACAATAAATTTTTTTTTTTTTTTAAAAGAAGGCTTTTTATCCATTGGTTTTGGTTGAGTTACTCTCTCACACCTGCTTTGAGCTGGACATTCTCACACTTTCAAAGAAATAACTGAACCTTCTCATCTTTATTATTTCCCCTGTTTGTTAGATTAATATAATAATACCAGAGTTCTCAAAACGTCTCCTTACTTTTCTAGTCCCATAGTAGGAATAAATTTTAAGAAAGATCCAACTTTCTATTGGACATCACCATCTGGACATCTCTGAGGAACATCAGTCTCAGTTTGCATCCAAATAGACTCATTATTTTTATCCCTACGCCTATGATTCTCCCCTATTTCCTATCTCATAGAATGGCAACGTTACCCTTTCAGTTGCTCAAGCCTTTGATTCCTCTCTTACCCAACATATCCAGTCACTTACTAGGGTCTGTTGATGTTAACCCATAACTATCTGTTAGTTCTGTCCTCTCTTCCCCATCCCATTGCCATCGCACTAGTTTAGGCCACTCTCATCTTGATTACTTGAGTATCTTCATAATTTGTCCCCATTTCTGCTTTTGCTTCCCTTCAATTTTTTTCCCACAGTGAACTCAGAAGGATCTCACTAAACTGTTAATCATTAATTTCATGTCATTACCTTGCTTAAAACCCTTTCTGGCTTTCAATTTCCCTCAGATAGGATAACGAATAAAACTTAAACATAATTTATACTTTTTTCCTCCATGAACTAGACACAGCCAATCTCTCCAGCCCCATCTTTTGTTAATCTCTCTTTCATATCCTACTCTAATCATAGGAAAATTACTTGATTTCCTTTTGTGGCTGTCTTTCTCTGTCTCTCACTGCCACAGCCATCACCACTAGCACTCCCTCTAACCTCTTCCCCCATACCAGCCTAGCTAATTTTTGTTTATTCTCCAAGACTTAGATGTTATCTCCTCTGGAAAGTCTTCCTTGACTCCTGAAGTGTGATTTAGGGGCTACTCATGTGCTTCATAGCATGCTGTACTTATCCAATTTTAGCTCTTAACTCCGTCTATTGGGGCTGCATACTTGTCTGGATTGAGGGCTTCTGTTCAGCACTTTATCTCAGCCTCCTGGGAGCGGTCAGGACTCTAGCCCCCAGTGCCTACTGAGAACAGTCACCACTCTAACCGCCCCCCCCCCCCCCCCCCCCACACACCCAGTACCTCCTGGGAGCAGTCACCACTCTACCCCTCAGTGTTTCATGAGAGCAGTCACCACACTCTAACCCCAGTGTCTCATGGAAGTAGTCACTACACTCTACCCCCCAGTGTCTCATGGGAGTAGTCACAACTCTACCCCCACTCCCCGTGTCTCATGGGAGCAGTCACCACACTCTAACCCCAGTGCCTCATGAGAGTAGTCACCACTCTATCCTCACTCCCAGTGTCTCATGGGAATAGTCACCACTCCATCCCCCAATGTTTCATGGGAGCAGTCACCACTCTATACTTCTTCCTCCCATGTGATGACTGGCACCAAGAAGTACTTAATTTGTTTGATGAATAAAAAATAATTATAATTGTTTAAAATTACCTTTAAAAAAAGTCCAAAATCTTTATTTCTATTATTCCATTTTACCCCCAAAGCAATCCTTTGAGGGAGGTTGAGCCTGTATTATAGTGGCTCCCCCCAAGCCTCAAGAATTAAGTTCCTCAGCATTCCTATCTAGAGGAATTTGTGGTTAAGGAACTTGAGACCTCATAGCAGAAGTTCCCTTTTCTTGGGACCAAGTTTTGGGACTATAATGAAAAACACTTCGAACAAAACAATCAATGTAGCATCCTAAATAATGTCAATATAAATGACATTTTCCATTTAAATAACAATAGGTACGACACAATTTCACCTGGGATATGTTCTCTAGAACTTTTTAATGCCTGCCTCTCCTGACACAAGAAACTTGAAATTAATTTTGTTTATAGCTAACTTCTGTTAAGCATTAAAATGAAATTGGTCTGGTTTTTTAACTCAGGACTCCTCAGATCTTAGAGACTCTGAGTGACTGGATTTTTGAGATGGGCAAACTATTGCAGAGGTGTTTCTGAAACCGCCTTCCCAATGCACAGGATTTCATGCCCTTACCTCTACTCAGGAGGGCACCTGGCCAAAGTACTTATAACCAGATGCTCACAGTTCTCGGCAAAGTCTTTCCCAACAGACGCAGAGTACAGTTCTAAGATCAGAGTTCACTTGATTTCAGTATTTCTTGTCTGTCTTGCAAACTTTTACTTCCAATATTCTGTCTTTATGTATTCCTTATTCTTTAGTTCTCTCTTTTCTTAGAAACGACTTGATATTTGCATCTACTGGAACTGAAATTCTCTGGGTGACCAAAAACATCTGCAGAAGTAAATTCGCTTATACTGAATTTTTGTATTTGGGGAAACTGTGGTTTGGAGGATGTGCCTGTAGATAATTCTGAATTTTTTTATATTTTGTAGATGAATCTGAGTGACTGTCTTTCCCTCTGGAATAACAAATAAAATGATGAGAGTAAGGTAACTTGCCTAAGGTCACAAAGATAGTCAGTAGTAGAGGTTATCTCATTTCCCTAATTCACAGCCCTGACACCTTGGCTCCTGGTTTGTCTTTTTCACCATGAGCCAGAATTCTGTTTATGTTTATACCTATAGCTTTAGACATTTGTGATTGCCCTGGCTGGTTCCATTTAAAAATAAACTTTTTATTTTGGAATAATTCTAGTTTTAGAGCAACGTTGCCAAGACAGTACAGAAAGTACACCCTTCAGCTGAGATTCTCTTGATGTTAACTCTTATATAACCATGACACATTTGTCAAAACTCAGAAATTAGCATTGCTACAATAATTAACTACACTACAGACTTTATTTGTATTTCATCTGAGTGATAAAATTTTTTTTTACTTAAATTACAAAGCATTTCAAATTAGATACAAGTATTGAATCTGACTCCAGCGTTGTAATGATGAACAGATGGTTTAAGACACCCACTGAGTCTCTACTCAATCGAAGATTGGTTTGTTGTTTGTTTTAATACCCCTTTATTCATACCTGAGGGCGTCCCTGGGTAGCACAAATGGTTAAGTGCTTGGCTGCTAACCAAAATGTGGGCAGTCTGAAACCACCCAGAGGCACCTCAAAAGAAAGGGCTGTTGATCTGCTTCTGAAAAATTAGCCACTGAAAACCTTAGGGAGTGCAGTTCCACTCTGCAACACGTGGGGTCGCGAAGAGTTGGAATTGACTTGATGTCAACTGGTATTTCTATCTGAAACAATGCTAAGCAGCTTTCTGATGTGACCCACATTACTTCTACTTCTCTCACTACGGTGAGATGCCTGAGTACAGCATGTCTGAGCTGGTATTGGTGGCAGGGTATGGCTCTGTAGGGCAGTTGCTCTGGGCTGTAAATCACATTAATCACAACTTTCCCACCTCACTGGAGACTTTGAAAGGGCTCTCTGGTTACTTTGAGACTTATTAAACTGCAAGTAAGCACACTTCTGGACAGAGACTTTCGGTGGGAATGTGACATCACACTTTCTCTTCATTGCAATGTGCACATTTTATCTTCTGGATATGGGCACACAGATCCAAGTATGGCTTACTGAAGAATAATAGACCACAGTTGTTAACCTGTTTGTTTCCTAAGTAAAAAAAAAAAAAAAAAAAAAAAAAATTTTATTAGATGAGTGGGACGGGGTCTACAAGATTGTAAAGGAGAATATGACTGAGGGTCTCTTAAGCCAGTTAACTAGCTACCGTCAAGTTGATTCTGACATATGGTGATCCCATGTGTGTTACAGCAGAAATGTGTTCTACAGGGTTTTCAATGGCTGAATTTTTGGAAGTAGATAGCCAGGTCTTTCTTCTGAGTTACCTCAGAATGGATTCAAACCTCCAACCTTTTGGTTAGCAGCCAAGCATGTTTGCACCACCCAGGGATCCAGGTTTCCTATGAGGAGACCACAAACCCATAGACAGGAAAAGAGAGAAATGAGACAAAAAAAGAAATGAATAAAAGTAGAGAAACAGGTTTTTACCATTTGAACACCTTTCTGGTGTAAACAGCAAAGGTCCATGGAGATATGGACAAGAAGCACAGTGATAAATCAGTTAGCCACCATTGCTTGAAGGAGAAGGATAAAGTGCTGTTCCATGGTTGGTCTGCTTGATGGGGGATAGGGACTGCACACGGCTCCAGGAATCTATCCCTTCTGGAGACTCAGTCCCTGAGGCCCAATTCTTCCCTATTCGTTAAACCTCAATTGCTCGCGAGAGATCCTGGGTGCTTAAAAAAACCACTGGGCATTGCTTTTTATGTTCCTGTCTGATTGAATTCTGATTGAGGCCTCTGAGGCAGATCCACTGACATTTCCTGATGCCCAGGGGAGCTGGCAACTGTTTAAACATTTTTAGGGTGTTGCCGAGATTTTGTTGTCTGATTTATACAACAAAATTAGCATTCTCTCTGGGGCACTTAGGCTTATTCTTCTGATATAGGAAATTGAGATAAAAGCAAATTAACACTCACAGAGAGCCACACTTGACACACCCCACCCCCCGCAACCGCCTCCAGTCACTTCACTCGTCCTTTCATGAAAGACCCAAAGAGAAAACACCTCATCTGGCTAGTAGATAATTTATTTCCAGTTTTCTCAATCTTTTTAGAGTTGTGCGTGTGAGGATTTGGTGATGTTTTACATCTCCAATGTAATGGCCTCTGTCACAGTGCTTCATAACTATCCAGGCCATAAATATTCCATCTAGGCAACTTTCCTTTCCTTTGGAATATTAGTAAGAGAAATGGCTCTGCCGTCTTGCAATGGGGAGGTTATTGTTGAGTACAACATCATGTATAGTAGACTCTGATGGTGGCAGAATGTGTATATGGGGTTTGGCATCTGAAATACCACCGGGCACATCTTGGGAACAATGCTAAAAGGCAAGTTTGAGCTAAATCTATTGCACCCGTTAGCTGTGTTCCTGTGGCACTGAGACTATCCTGCATAGAGCTGGAAGAGCTGTCTGAATGTGGGCAGAGCCATCGTGAATACAACTGGATTTATCTGCACCATGCTAACAAACCAAGGTTCCAGAATTATCTCATGGATTAAAGACCCTCTAGAGACTGTGATTCAGACTGAAGGTATTGGCACAAGGATAGTAAATAGACAAGTAACACACATGAGAGAGCCCAGAAACAGTCTTGTGCACATATGGGGACGTGATACGAGAAAGATGTGGCATTACAAATCAGTGGGGACAAACGGATTATGCAATGAACAGTGTTGAGATAATTGATAACTTATATAAAAAACAACAACAACAAATCCCTACTTCACACCAAGTACAAAAAATAAAAAACAATAAATTCCAGGCTCATTAAAGACCTAAATGAGGAGGGGAACTTAAAATACATGAAAATATCCTTATGGCAATGAGGTAGCGGAGGATTTCTTGGGGCATAAGACATAACTCATTAGAATAAAAATTGATAAATTCAACTACATTAAAGTTTCTGTGCCCCAAACAATGTGGAAAGGCAAGTCACAGATTGGAAGGAGATATTTGCAACATTATTACATATACTGATTCAAAAAGGAAATGAAAAAAAACCCAGTAGTAAAATAAGAAATGGTGTGAACAGTTGTTCACAGAAGAGGAAACCCACACGGTCAAAGACAATGACATGGAAGTATTCCCAGCCTCACCAGCATCAGGGAAATAAAAATTTAAAAAAAGGTGATACCTCATTATATTATTAGGTTAGCAAATAAATAAGTAAAAAGTCCAACTAAATAGAGATTTGGTAAAGATGAGAAGCCATGGGCACCTTCATGTGCAAATTGTTATGACCACTTTGGAAAACAATTTTGACTTATCAAGCCAGGTTGAAGGTGCAGGTCCCTTAGACAGCATTTCCACTTCTAGGTAGGTACCCTAGGTAGTTATCTAGTGCTGCTATAACAGAAATACCACAAGGGGATCACTTTAACAGGGATCTAGTCTCTCACAGTCTAGTAGGCTAGCAGTCCAAATTTAGGGCGCCAGCTCCAGGGGGAGGTTTTCTCTCTCTCTTGGCTCTAGACGAAGGTCTTCGTCATCAATCTTCCCCTGGCCTAGGAGCTCCTCAGAACAGGAACCCTGGGTCCAAAGGACATGCTCTGCTCCCACTGTTATTCTCTTGGTGGTATGAGGTCCTCATGTCTCTCTGCTCACTTCTCTCTTTTATATCTTAAAAGACATTGGTTTAAGACACAGCCTAATCTTGTAGATTGAGTCCTGCCTCATTAACGTAACTGCTTCTAATTCTGCCTCATTAACCTCATAGAGGTAGAATTTACAACACATAGGAAAATCTCATCAGGTAACAAAATGGTGGACAATCACACAATAATGAGAATAGTGGCCTAGCCACATTGACACATATTTTTGGGGGACACAATTCAATCCGCCATGCCTGGAGAAACTTGCACACGTGTGCATAAGGATACATATTCAGAAACATTCATTGCATCATCATTTAGTAAAAATTAAAAACTAGAAACAACTTCAATGTCCATCAAACAGTAGAATGAGAAATAAACTGTAGCATGTTCATAAACTGGAATATTACTCAGCAGTTAAAACTGAACTATACCATCATGGATAAATAACAAAATAATAGTTAATAAGTCCCAATAAGGGCTAATTATTATTTTGATGTAGGCATTATGCTAATTATTTTGCATGTGAATATTAACTAATTTAATTATTATGCTGACAACCCTGTGAGGGGATTACTATTGTCATCCCCATTTTACAGATGACAAAGCCCCTGGATGGCACAAATGGTTAAGTGCTTGGTACTAACCCAAAGGTTGGCAGTTCAAATCCACCTAGAGGCACCTTTGGAGGAAGGCCTGGTAACCTACTTTTGAAAGATCATAGCTATTGAAAACCCAATGGAGTAGTTTTACTCTGCAACACATGGGGTCGCCATGAGTTGGGTCAACTCAATGGCAACTATTTTTTTTAAATAGATGAGCAAACTAGGGTACACAGAAATTTAAGAAATTACCCAAAGGCTTGTAGCAAGTCAATGGCAGAATTAGGCTGTGAACCAGTCAGTCTAATTCTAGAATTGGTGTTTTAAACACTATAGCTGCCTCATAAAACAAACAGAATGCTGAGCAACAAAAATATGCTGAACAAAAAACTCAGTTTGGAAAGTGATACATCCAGTATAATCCTGTATTACTTAGGGTTAGTCTCAACTACATTTAACAACAACAACAAAGGTGGCTTAAACAATATAGAGATTTATTTTTCACATACAGCAAGTCTAGAGGTTGGTAGTCCAAGGCTGATATGGAGCCTCCAAGGTCACAAGGGACCCAGGTCTTTGCTCCACCATCCTTAGCACTGGTTTCCAACCTCAAGGTGGCTTCACAAACCAACCAGCTACTGGAGGTTCAGCCATCACTGTCATGTTCTAAGCAGGAGGAAGAAAAGGGGAGGAAAAGCAAAGGTACACCTGCCAGCTGAGTTGACTCCTTTTATTTCCCAGACTAGTAAAGCCAGTTGCCATTGAGTCAGTTCTGACTCATGGCAACCTCAAGTGTGTCAGAGTAAAACTATCCTCCAGAGGGTTTTCGTCAATGTTCACGAGAGATGTTGGTCTGTAGTTTTCTTTTTTTGTGTTGTCTTTACCTGGTTTTGGTATCAAGGTTATGCTGGCTTCATAGAATGAGTTTGGGAGTATTCCACCCTTTTCTATGCTCTGAAATACCTTTAGTAGTAGTGGCATTAACTCTTTGCTGAAAGTTTGGTAGAATTCTCCAGTGAAGCCACCTGGGCCAGGGCTTTTTTTTTGTTGGGAGTTTTTAAATTACCTTTTCAATCTTTTCTTTGTTATGGGTTTATTTAGTTGTTCTACCTCTGTGTTAGTTTAGGTAGGTAGTGAGCTTCTAGAAATTTGTCTATTTCCTCTAGGTTTTCAAATTTGTTAGAGTACAATTTTTCATAGTATTCTGTTATGATTCGTTTAATTTCATTTGGGTCTGTTGTGCTATCACCTGTCTCATTTCTTATACGGGTTAGCTCCAGAGGGTTTTCAATGGCTGATCTTTTTTTTTTTTTTATATTTTATTGTACTTCCGGTGAAGGCTTACAAAACAAATAGTTTCTCATGAAACAGTAGTACACATGTTGTTTTATGACATTGGTTATCAACCCCACAACATATTAACCCTCTAAATTCTCAACCTTTTTTTTTTTTTTTTGGTGAAAATACACATAGCCAAAGATACACCGTTTCAAAAATGTCTACGTACACAGTTCAGTGACATTCACTATGCTCTTCCAATTCTGCTGTTATTCTCACTTAAGATGAAGGCTTACAGAACAAAATATTTTCTCATTTAACAGTTACTACAAATGTTGCCCTGTGACAGTGGTTAACAATCTCACTACACATCAACAATATCCTTACTCAAGCTTGTGTTCCCTATCACCAGCTTCCTTGTCCCGTTCTGCCTTCTGGCCCTTGTCGCTGGACTCCTGTACCTCATTAGTCTCATTTGGTTTTACGGGGCTGTCCACTCCCAGGCTGAACAGTGAACCTCGGAGGTAACTTCACCACTGAGCTAAAAGGGTGTCTGGGGGCCATATCCTCGAGGTTTCTCCAGTCTCCTTTAGGCCAGTAAATCCAGTCTTTTTTTTTTGTGAGTTAGAATTATGCTCTACATCCTTCTACAGCTCTGTCCAGAACCCTCTGTTGTGATCCTGGTCAGAGCAGTCAGTGGTGGTAGCCGGGCACCATCTAGCTGTACTGGACTCAGTCCGGTGGAGGTCTTGGTAGCTGTGGACAATTAGTCCTTTGGACTGATCTTTTCCTTGTATCCTGTTCTCTTCATTCTCCCTTGCTCCAGAAGTGATGAGACCAGAGGAGTATCTTAGATGGCCGCTCACAGGCTTTTAAGACTCCAGACACTACTCACCAAGGTAGAATGTAGAGCATTGTCTTTCTAAGCTGTGTCATGCCAATTGAGCTAGATGTTCCCTGAGACCAGGGTCCCCACAGCCCTCCACCCAGCAATTCAGTCCCTCAGGGAGTGTGGATATGTCTATGGGGCTTCCATGACCTTTCCTTGTACAGGTTGTGCTAGTTTCCCCTATATTGTGTACTGTCTCACCCTTCACCCAAGATACCGCTTATCTATTGCCTGTTTAGTATTCCCCCCCCACCCCTCCCATCCCTGGTAACCAACAAAGATTGTTACATTTTGTGTGTGAACTTTTTCATGGGTTTTTACAATAGAGGTCTCATACAATATTTGTCCTTTTGTGACTGACTTCTTTCACTCAGCATAATGTCCTCGAGTTTCATCCATGTTATGAGATGGTTCACAGATTCATCGTTGTTCTTTCTTGTTGTGTAGTACTCCATTGTGTGTATGTACCATAGTTTATTTATCCATTCATCTGTTGATGGGCATCTAGGTTGTTTCCATCGTTTTGCTATTGTGAACAATGCTGCCATGAACATAGGTGTGCATATGTCTATTTGAGTGACGACTCTTATTTCTCTAGGATATAGTCCTAGGAGTGGGATTGCTGGATAGAATGGTATGTCTATTTCTAGCTTTCTGAGGAAGCGTCATATCATTTTCCAAAATGGTTGTATCATTTTGCATTCCCACCAGCAGTGCATAAGAGTTCTGATCTCCCCGCAGCCCCTCCAACGTTTGTTATTTCCAGTGTTTTTGATTCGTGCCAGTAATGCCGGGCTGAGATGGTATCTCATTGTGGTTTTAATTTGCATTTCTCTAACGGCTAGTGATTGCGAGCATTTCCTCATGTGTCTGTTGGCCATTTGAATGTCTTCTTTGGTGAAGTGTCTGTTCATTTCCTTTGCCCATTTTTTAATAGGATTATTTGTCTTTTTGTTGTAGAGGTGTTGGATTTTCTTGTAGATTCTGGAGATTAGACCTATGTCTGACTTGTACTGTCCAAAAATTTTTTCCCAGTCTGTAGATTCTCTTTTTACTCTTTTGGTGAAGTCTTTTGAAGAGCATAGGTGTTTGATTTTTAGAAGAGCCCAGTTATCTAGCTTATCTGTTGGGTTTTGTGCATTGATGGTTATGGTTTGTATCCTGTTAATGCCGTGTATTAAAGCCTGAAGTGTTGGTCCTATTGTTTCTGCTATGAACTTTATAGTTTTAGGCTTTATATTCAGGTCTTTGATCCATTTTGAAGTCGTTTTTGTATACGGTGTGAGGTATGGGTCCTGTTTCATTTTTTTGCAGATGGATATCCAGTTTTGCCAGCACCATTTGTTAAAAAGACTGTCTTTTCCCCATTTGATGGACTTTGGGCCCTTGTTGAAGATCAGGTGACCGTAGGTGGATGGATTTACATCTGGGTTCTCAATTCTGTTCCATTGGTCAATGTATCTGTTGTTGTACCAGTACCAGGCTGTTTTAACTACTGTAGCTGTATAGTAGGTCCTGAAGTCAGGTAGTGTGAGTCCTCCAACTTTATTCTTCTTCTTCAGTAGTGCTTTACTTATTCGGGGCTTCTTCCCTTTCCATATAAAGTTAATGATTAGTTTTTCCATCTCTTTGAAGAATGTTGTTGGTATTTGGATCAGGATTGCATTGTATTTGTAAATTGTTTTAGGTAGAATTGCCATTTTCACAATGTTGAGTCTGCCTATCCATGAGCATGGTATGTTTTTCCATTTATGTAGATCCTTTTGGGTTTCCAGCAGTAGTGTTTTATAGTTTTCTTTGTATAGGTCTTTTACATCCCTGGTCAGATTTATTCCTAAGTATTTTATCTTTTTAGGGCTATTGAAAATGGCATTGTTTTCCTGATTTCCTTTTCATTGTTCTCCTTACTGGTGTATAGGAATCCAACAGATTTTTGAATGTTTATCTTGTATCCTGCTACTCTGATGAATTTTTCTATTAGTTCCAGTAGATTTCTCGTGGAGTCTTATGGTTTTCTATGTATAGTATCATATCATCTACAAACAGGGACAGTTTAACTTCTTCATTACGAATTTAGATGCCCTTTATTTCTTTTTCTTGCCTTATTGCTCTAGCTAGAACTTCCAGCACAATGTTAAATAGGAGTGGTGATAAAGGGCATCCTTGTCTTGTTCCTGTTTTCAAGGGGAATGTTTTCAGACAATGGCTGATTTTTTGAAGTACATCACCAGGCCTTTCTTCAGAGGTGCTGCTGGGTAGACTCGAACCTCTAACCTTTTGGTTAGCAGCCTAGAGTAGTAACTGTTTGCACCGACCAAGGACTCTGTCTTCCCAGAAGCCCTGCTCAATGAGTTTTGCTTTTATCTTGTTGGCTGCCCCTATAGCTGCAAGGGAAGGTGAGAAATGTAGTCTTTATTTGGGTGCATCATTGCCTAGAATAAACTACATGTTCTGTAAGGAAGAAAAGTAAAATAAATATTGAATAGGTAATTAAGAGCTTATGTCATAATTAAGAGCCTCTGTCATAAATATGGAGTCCTGGTGGCACAGTGATAAAGAGTTCAGCAGTTCAAATCCACCAGCCACTCCTTGGAAACCCTATGGAGCAGTTCTACTCTGTCCTATAGAGTTGCTATGGGTCAAAATCGACTAGATGGCAACTGGTTTGTTTTTTGTCATAAAAACATAAAACAATGCTACCTATTTGCTTATGTATTTTACATATACTTAATATAAAAACATGGATGAAAATAATTTAAAAACAAATTTAGGATGATAGTTATGTCTGGAGAATATGGGAAAAAGTGGGATTGAAGACGGATGCACAATAAACTTCAACTATATCTTCATTTTTTGTTTAAAAAAACCTAAAGCAAAAAATGACATAATGTTAAAATTGAATACAGTTGGTCAGGCCTGGCATGTCTTTTGAGGTGTATGTGTCTGTCTAACTCTCTCCTGCTCTCACTCTTTCTGTCTCTTCATTTTCCTCTCTTCCTGCAGGAAATGGTCTAAATCTCCAGGAACTGCTTCCCCTGTTGAAAGACTGAGCCCTCACTGAACCCAGGACAGTTTGCTCCGAAGTACAGCACTTTTGGGGAGCACCTGCTTTCACAGGAATAGATTGGTTGAGAGCTTATCAAATGTCAAGCACTAAACTAAGGCCTTTGCAGCATTAGCTTATTTAATCTCACAAGAGCCCTGGGGACCCAGAACTATTGTTGTTTCTTTAATTACAGAAGAAGAAACTAAGGCTAGGAGAGGTGAAATATCTTCCCCAAGATGCCACAGTTCACAGGGTGGAGAGTCCACATTGGAACCCACACCAGTCTGACTTTGAAACCTGGGCAAGTAACTGCCATGCTGTACCGAGACAAGTTGTGAGCTCATTTGGCACCTGGTCACACACCCTGTCCCATCTCCTGTTAGAACTTCTAGAAAGGGCCCTCTGGTTTGTACCCAAAACAAGACAGGAGGGATAAGGTGGGGTGCTAGATTTACCCTGTGCCTGGTGGAGTCTCAGTCTGGGAGGGCCGCACAGGGCCAGGCTGAGGTGAAGGGGAAAGAAAGCCAGCAATTTTCTAATGGCTCAGAGTGAGGACTTGGTCTAGAAGCCAAAGAAATAAGGAGGGCTTCTTTTCTTCTTCTTTTTTATTCTAATAGTTGCATTTTTATTTAGCAATCTATAGCCGCTCTCTTACCTTGCCAGCACATATAGATCTCTTTTATTCATTTTTTTTATTGTGGTAAAATATATATAACAAGATATTTGCCATTTTAACTATTTTTAAGAGTACAATTCAGGGACATTAATTACATTCACCATGTTGTGCAACCATCACCATTATCCATTTCCAGATGTTTTTCATCACCCTTAACAGAAACTCAGTGCCCCTTAATAACTCCCCATTTCCCACTCCCTCTGCCCCTGTTGTTAGGTGCCATCGAGTCAGTTCTGACTCGTAGTGACCCCATGTACAGCAGAACGAAACACTGCCTGGTCCTGCGCCATCCTCACAATTGTTGCTATGTTTGAGACCATCGTTGCAGCCACTGTGTCGATACATCTCACTGAGGATCTTCCTCTGTTTCGCAGATCCTCTACTTTACCAAGCGTGATGTCCTCCAGGGACTGGTCCCTCCTAATAACATGTCCAAGGTATGTGAGACGAAGTCTTGCCATCCTTGCTTCTAAGGATCATTCTGTATATACTTCTTCCAAGACAGATTTGTTCATTCTTCTGGAAGTCCATGCTATATTTAAAATCTCCTGCCCCTAGTAGCCATTAATCTGTTTTTGCCTCTATGCATTTATTTATTCTAGATATTTCATATAAGTGGGATCATACAATATTTGCCCTTTTGTGTGTCTGACTAATCTCACTCACGTGTTTTCAAGGTTTATCCATATTGTAGCATATATCAGAACTTCCAGTCTCTTTATGGCTGAATAATAAGGGGGGGCTTCTTAAGGCTTCTGTTATTTACTGTCTTGCTTCTGCAAGGCAGGAAGCATAGAGGCACTCGAAGTGGAGACTCTGGCCAGAAGGAGTGTACGTGCGCTGGCATCCCTGCTGTCCTTTACTCTGAAATTAGAACTCGGGCAGTACCGGGGCCCAGGCAAGGCATGGCATTCTTATCACTGGTTCACTTTGTTTCCCCTCTAGGAAGCTCCTTGAGGACAGGGACTGGGCTTAGCCCAAGATCCACCACAGTGCTGGTACATAAGCCGAAAACCAAACTTGTTGCTGTCGAGCTGATTCTGACTCATAGTGACCCTATAGGACAGAGTAGAACAGCCTCCTAGGGTTTCCTAGTCTGTAATCTCTTTACTTGAGCAGAACCCACTGCTGGAGGGTTTGAACCTCAGACCTTTCTGTTAGCTGCCAAGTGCTTAACCACTGCACTACCAAAGCTCCTTGCTGATGTATAGTAGGAAGTTCAATGTTTGTTGAATAAACAGATGAACAAATAAATGAATAAATAAACTCAATAAGATGGAGGTTCCAGGGACTGGGTGTGTGCACCCAGCACGTTAAATAACAAAATTAGATTAACCTCCTTGAGGACAAAGACCAATCTGTTATTCATATTTGTACACCTTGCCCCTAGCACTGTGCCCACAATAGTGCTTGCTGAATAGCAAGCCAACAACAACAATATCATGTTCCAAGACACTGTTAGATAGATATAGTGCTAATATTTTGCAAGGTAGATATTGTTATCACCATTTCATAAATGAAAAGACCCATTCCCTGAAGGTAAAGTGACTTGATGAAGATCCAGTGGATCACGTAGGGCCCAGTTAGGATTCAGATGCAAGTCTCTTAGGCTCCAAAGTCCATGATTTTGTCAGTCCCAGAAAAACAAACAGAGCTACCATGGTTGCTGGATTTTTTCCCCTTACATAGACAGTCATGTGTAGCTTAACAACCATGATACGTTCTGTGAAATAGGAGGTAATGTGATTTGGATGTTGTGTGAACACCATATTACATACAGGCGGTGCCAAGATTATGAACGAGTTCGAGTCCCAAATCTGTCTGTAAGTCGAATTTGTAGGGAAGGTAAGTTGCAACAGTTAGGTATGGTTTGTATCAAACGTCAATTAGTCAAACGTTTGTCTTAGTATATACTATATAGTGGACCTCTTTATGCATAAAAAACATTAAAGAAACACTTCCAGATACACTAAAATATCTTTAACATAACAATACACTAATAATAATAATGTTTTGATGTGCATTGCAAAGTAGTGCCCATTTGTTATTACGAACCATTGTATGTACCTGGAATTTTTTTTTTTTTAATATTTTATTGTACTTCAGGTGAAGGCTTACAGAACAAACAGTTTCTCATGTAACAGTAGTACACATGCTGTTTTATGACTTTGGTTAACAACCCCACAACATTTTAACCCTCTGAATTCTCAGCTTTTTTTTTTTTTTGGTGAAAATACACATAGCCAAAGATACACCATTTCAAAACTTTTTACGTATACATTTAAGTGACATTGACTATGCTCTTCCAATTGTGCTGCCATTCTCACCCAAGATGAAGGCTTACAGGACAAAATAACTTCCCATTTAACAGTTACTACAAATGTTGCCCTATAACAATGGTTAACAATCTCACAACACATCAACAGTATCCTTACTCAACTTGTGTTCCTTATCATCAGCTTCCTACTCCCCCTCTGTCTTCTGGCCCTTGTCACTGGACTCCTGTACCTCGTTAGTCTCATTTGGTTTTACTGGGCTGTCCACTCCCAGGCTGAACAGTGAACCTCGAAGGTAACTTCACCTCTGAGCTGAAAGGGTATCTGGGGGCCATACTCTTGAGGTTTCTCCAGTCTCCTTTAGGCCAGTAAATCCAGTCTTTTTTTTTTGTGAGTTAGAATTATGCTCTACATCCTTCTACAGCTCTGTCCAGAACCCTCTGTTGTGATCCTGGTCAGAGCAGTCAGTGGTGGTAGCCGGGCACCATCTAGCTGTACTGGACTCAGTCCGGTGGAGGTCTTGGTAGCTGTGGACAATTAGTCCTTTGGACTAATCTTTTCCTTGTATCCTGTTCTCTTCATTCTCCCTTGCTCCCGAAGTGATGAGACCAGAGGAGTATCTTAGATGGCCGCTCCTAGGCTTTTAAGACCCCAGACACTACTCACCAAGGTAGAATGTAGAGCATTATCTTTATAAGTAGTGTCGTGCCAATTGAGATAGATGTTCCCCAAGACCATTGTACCTGGAATTTTTAATGTAATAGGCTTTACAGGGGTTGGGAACATGGACATGTATGTGACTGGACATTGCTTGAATGGACGTTATGTGCTGTATGACTGTGTGGAGTTGCAGCCTCAACAAAATGTAGTAATGAAGTTGCGTTTCTCCTTAAGATTTCTGGAATATCTCGTAACTTGTTCCAGGGCATTGGTGATCTTATGACCATACTGGGTATAATTGAGTTGCAACTCTCAACCTAATTGTTTTCTGCTGACAAATCCAGTTGATGAAATGTTAGCCCTAATTTCCCATAGATGTGATGTTATGAATTGGTGTTACTCTTATGGAAACTCTTTATATACCATAAAAATACCAACACTTATCATGAAAATAAATGAAAGGAAAAATAAACCCTGAATATATGTTTTTGCAAACATTTATTAAGAAGTAAAAATCATATACCAACTATAAAGGCTATGTTGTAATTCTTTTCCTTTCTTCTTAAAGAGTCTTTAAAAAAATCTGAGTGCGTGATGTTTGAAATGAAAATGCTGGCTTCCTTTCCTGGAAAATATCTAACAAGCTTCTTAAGCACTCTTCTTTGCTCCAGGGTCCTCTGAATGGAATCCAAATTAAAGTCAACTTGTAAACTTTTCTTGTGAGTCAATACGCATGAAATCAGACTTTGACCAGGAAATCTTGATCCTTATTTTGAGATATAAAATACCCATTGCAGTTAATAGCCTCTTTCTTACTTCCGTAGTTTCAGCTCAGTTCTCTGGAAGATTCTTAGCTACTTCATTTCTGCATTTGCAGCTTTTCCCAGAGTTTATAGTCCGCCCTTCCTGAAGAGCTCAAACCATCTTTTACTCAGGCTGATAGCTCCTTCCTCCATGTCTCACCACATCTAGTCATAGCTTTTCACAGAGCAATGTTGCCTGGGTCAAAATTGTAGCTTTGGTAGAGAAGCATATAATTTGCATGTCTGTTCATAAAGCCATGCAATCAAAAGTTATTCCACTTCACGCCTCAGCCCATCGCTTTTTCTTATTATTGTTACTTACACTGGCCTGCTGCCAATTAACTCAGCTCGTAATTGGCATGAGAGTCTACAGTGATTGCAGTAAGTAGGCCAGTTGTAAATACAAGTTGTGGTTGCTGAGGAGTGTGTGTGTGTGTGTGTGTGTGTGTGTGTGTGTGTGTGTGTGTGTTTGTTATTTATGATAAACAGTTTAAATGTGGAAAGCTGCTAGTAGGCCTTTATAGGTTGGGGGCTGTGCACACATATTGTCCTTTATGAATCTTGGGACAGGATGCATTAGAACACCTAGGGATTCATGGACAGTAAAGCTCTGTCCTTATGAAACATCAGCCCTTTCTGGGCAATGAGCAGCCATGGGAACATACAGTGAGCCTGACCTGATTTCTAAGATTATTTTTATCAAAGGGGAAAATGTGGTTTCAAGGTTGTTGTTGTTGTTGTTAGCTGCTGTCAAGTTACCCAACCCATGGTGACCCCAAGTACAACAAAATGAAAAGCTGCCTTGTTCTCTACCATCCCCATGATTAGTTGAGGATCAGACCATTGCGATCCATAGAGTTTGCATTGGCTGATTTTTGGAAGTAGATCACCAGGCTGTTCTTCCTAGTCTGTCAGTCTGAAAGCTCTGCTGAAACCTGTTCAGCATCATAGCAACACACAAACCTCCACGGACAGATGAGTGGTGGGTGAATTTTGCTAGATCTCCAACACTCATGCCTGGGCCAAAGTGCACACTTCTGTCTTCCTTAGGTACAAGTCCACTGCCCTGGTGTTACGATTATACAGGAAGGAACAAGGAATAGAAGTTCTGAACAAGGTATGACAGTACAACTCAAAATTTTCAAGTTTAATTTCTGAAAATTAAACTTTTAAATCTCTGTCTATTAGGCTAGTTATTATTAGCTTCAGAATCACAGGTGACTGGGAAAAACTGATGAGAGTCAACTGAAGGAGGCTAAGAAGCTGAGGCTACTGTACTGGTCAGTTATGATGAGCCATGTTCAAGCTCATGAGTAGATTCAGGCCAGTCTTGCAGAGAAAACACAAACAAGCCAAGAGACCAGATAAATGGCTGCAAAGGCTCCCAGTATCGTTACATTTCCTGGTTCCCATCCCTCAGGAGGCCAGCTGTTCTCTTTGCCCTTGGATTCTATGAGATATTCCTGATTCCTTTCACTATAACCTCGTTTGTAAAACAAAACCAAAAAACAACTCCACATCCAGGCTCTCGCTTCCACCTATCATGACATTTGTATACATTTGGATTCAGACTAAACCAGTTGCCATGGAGTCGATTCTAACTCATGGCGATCCCACGTGTGTGAGAGTAGAACTGTGCCCCATAGGGTTTTCGGTAGCTGATTTTTCAGAAGTAGATCACCAGACCTTTCTTCCAAGGTGCCTCCGGGTGGACTCCAACATCCAACCTTTCAATTAGCAGCTGAGACCATTAGCTGTTTGCACCACACAGAGACTCTGGATCCAGGCTACTTGGGTTCAAATCCCAGCTCTGCCACTTACTAGCTGTGAGTCTTAACCTCTCAGTATCTCAATTACATTATCTAGGAGGGGAATAATATCTGCTTGCTAGGCTCATGAGGAACCTGTACTTAGACCAAGAGGCAGTCGTTCAAACAAAACAAGGGGATACTGAGTGGTTTAAAGTCAGGAAATGTATGCATCAGGGTTGTATTCTTTCACTGTACTTACTCAATGTGTATGCTAAGCAAATAATCCAAGAAGCAGGATTATATGAATAAGAATGCAACACTGGGATTGGAGGAAGAATCATTAACAACCTGTGCTATACAGATGACACAATCTTGCTTGCTGAAAGTGAAGAGGATTTCAAGCACTTATTGATGAAGATCAAAGACTGCAGCCTTCAGTATGGATTATACTTGAACGTAAAACAAAAATCCTCACAACTGGACCAACAAGTAACATCATGATAAATGGCGAAAAGATTGAAGTTGTCAAGGATTTCATTTTACTTGAATCTACAATCAACGCCCACGGAAGCAGCAGTCAAGAAATCAAACGATGCATTGCACTGGGCAAATCTGCTGCAAAAGACCTCTTTAAAGTGTTAAAAAGCAAAGATGTCACTTTAAGGACTAAAATGTGCCTGACTCGAGCCATAGTATTTTCAGCCCCCTTATATGCATGTGAAACCTGGACAATGAATAAGGAAGACCGAAGAAGAATTGATGCCTCTGAATTATGGTGGCGAGGAATACTGAATATACCACTAACTGCTGGAAGAGTGAACAAATCTGTCTTGGAAGAAGTACAGCCAGAATGCTCATTAGAAGCAAGGATCGAGAGACTTCATCTTACATACTTTGGACATGTTATCAGGAGGGACCAGTCCCTGGAGAAGGACATCACGCTTGGTAAAGTAGAGGGTCAGAGAAAAAGAGGAAGACCATCAATGAGATGGATTGACACAGGGACTGCAACAATGGGCTCAAACATAGCAACAATTGTGAGAATGGCACAGGACCAGGCAATGTTTCATTCTGTTGTACATCCAGTCACTATGAGTCAGAAACGACTTGACAGCACCTAACAACAAAAGGGTTGTGAGGATTAAATGAGATAATGTTTCTAGAACATAGAACAATAACTTCCACAAAGTGTGTGCTTTCTTTATAAGGGGTTAACACATTAAAGCAAACAGATTTCAGGCTCTTCATGGATTCTTATGAGTCCATTAATCTGGGTTAAATGTCTCCTGATTTAGATTAAAATTTGTGTTTATACTCACAATGGGTTATTATCTACTAGAAGATTATATTCTGTGGAATATTACCTACACAAAGACTAATGTTACTTAGGCCAACAACATAATGGCTAAGTAATAGAATTTAGCCGACTTGCCTGCCCCCCACCCCAGTTAAAATCAGGGGAAATAAGTTTTGAGGCTTCATCCACCTAGTATTCATCCTGATATGCATTCATTCATCACAGCAGTTGTTCTGCTTTTTTTTGTCCCATTGGGTTGTTTCAGCGCTGTGTAAACTCATCAACAATGCCCTCACCGAAACTGTCCAACCATTGGTTGCTACTTCAGCTGCTCCCAAGGGTTTGGAATATTCATTCCAGACCATACATCTTTTCTGCTGGCAGTCAACATGTCAAAACACAGGGAAAAAGACTCAGGGATTAAAAAAACATAAGTCATGGAGAACAGGACTTGCAATAGCAAATGGAGTAAATCTTATTTACAAATGACCTCTAACCCCAGAGAGCAGCCCAAATAAAGAAGCATCTGTCATCTTTGGGAACATCCAATACTCTTCACCCTGACAAGGGCCTCCAAAGACCAGATTCCATTTTAATCTAATTGGCTCCGTGCCCTTTCCCTGCCTCCCCCCAGCCATGCACAGCAAGCTCAAATATCCTGGAATGGAAAGCCAGCCCACCGATCTGCAACACCTTGACAGCCTAACTGGGGATGGAGGCAGGGCAGGGAGTCTTCTAATTAGAGAACAGCAGGGCATCGATTTTAGCTTTAGAAAGAGCAGACATGGACCACAGGGATGGGCATCTCAGCATGTCCGCATTTAGGTAGAACGTTTCCCTTCATCAAGGCAGAGCACAGAAGGAGGGATTTATTCTGAGTGGACTGTCTAATCTATCTGTGGTCCAGCTTTGAAAGCCTTCCTTAAGCACTCCCTCTCTAGTTGCTGTGGAGTCAATTCTGACTCATGGCGGTCCCATGTGTGTCAGAGTAGAACCGTGCTCCATAGGGTTTTCAATGGCTGATTTTTTCAGAAATAGATCACGAGGGCTTTCTTCCAAGGCACTTCTGGGTGGACTCAAACCTCCAACCTTTCGGTTACCAGCAAAGCACATTAACTGTTTGCACCACCCAGGGACTCCTCCTTAAGGCCAGTGTCCAAATTTTCCAAGCCACAGATGAACACATGCAAGTGAGTGAAACACTGAAGGCGTGTCAAGCAGCTATGTCATGGGAAATCCAGGCTGTCTGAGTGTTAAAATACCCTTACACCCTTCTACTCGTAAATATTGATCAAGTATACACTATGCTTAAAACACTATTGTAGATGCTGTCAATACAGCAGTGAACTTGACAGATGAGATCCTTACCCTCATGAAGCTTACATTTTGGTTGGGGGATAGATGACAAAGAAAACGAAATAAACAAGATCCTATCAGACTGGGGTTAGTTTTCTGAAGAAAGAAAGGAAGGAGAAGAGGATGATGATGGTGCTAGCAGCTAACAGACACTTTTCATGCGCCAGGCATATTGCATATTTTTACTCATTTAACTTTCACAACAACATTATCAATCCAATTGTTTTTTCCCTTTTTGCAGGCAAGGAAACTGTGGCAGAGACAAATTAAGCATAATTTGTTTCCAAATGGCACTTCCAGCATTTTAGGTGTTGGCAAAAACCTTTGGTTAATTCTTACTTCTCTCACTCTCTTTCTTTCTGCTCTATCTAATCATATCCAATCAGTCAGGAAATACTGTGTTCTCTACCTCAATATATAAGGAGCCCTGGTGGTGCAGTGGTTAAAGTGCTCGGCTGCTAGCCAAAAGGTCAGCGGTTTGAACCCACCAGCTGCTCTGTGGGAGAAAGATGTGGCAGTCTGTTTCCATAAAGATTTACAGCCTTGGAGACTCTATGGGGCAGTTCTACCCTGTTCTATAGGGTCGCTATGAGTTGGAATTAACTCTACAGCATCAGGTTTGGTTTTGGGTTACCTCAATATATATACAGGGTCTGACCACTTCTCATCACCTCCGCTGGTCCGAGCCACTCTCATCTCTCAACTGGCTTACTGAAATAGGCTCCTAGCTGGTCCCACTTCTTCTACTCTTGCCTCCCTAAAGTCGATTCTCTAAACCCTCCAACGGCTTCTTATATGCTCAGAGTAAAACTCAGAGTAACTACAATTCCTTTATATTTGTATCCCTTAGTTACTCTGGAGACAGCCCTATACATTCCGGATCGTCTTCTCTTTAATGATCACCTTTCCAAGTCCCTTCCCCCTGGCTCAATCTGCTCCAGTCTCTCTGGCCTCCTTCTTGTTCTTAGAGCACCAGGCACATGCCACCTCGCAGCCTCAGGCCCTGTGCTTACCTCTGTCTTAAAGCCCCCAGGGCTCCCTCTATCACCAGCTCTGGGCCTTGCTCAAATGTCACCTTTTCCACGAAGACTTTGCTGACCCCGTATTTAAAACTTCAAGCCCCCTCTGACCCAAGACACTTCATTTTTTCTTCAAAGAGTTTATCACCATCGGATATACTATACGTCTTTGCTGTTTTTTATTTTCTTGCTGCTTGCTTCCCACTACTAGAATATAAACTGCATGAGGGCAGGGGTTTTTGTATATTTTGTTCATCGCTTTTTTCAGAGTGCCTTGCATGTAGGAAGAGGCACTTAATAAATATTTGCTTAATTAATGGATTAAGGAAGTGGATTCATTCCTCTGTCGCACTAACAAAGAAAATTAAGGTTGAAAAACATGCTGATGCCTGATCAAGAACAGGAAGTGGAAGAAAAATGACTATGAAGAAGAAAGAAGAAAGGAATGTTTATAGGGGAAGTATAATCTGAATCTAAAAAAAGAGAGGCCAGAACATATGGAAACCTATGGAACATGTAAACATATGGAAAGCAAAATATTTGGTTTAGTTCACTTCATTTAGTTTTCACTGATTACCCCGCATTAGACTCCCACTCTGCTCACTAAGAATGCCTGTGACCCTGGAGAAATGACTTTCTCTCTAGAGCACACTGGTAAAATAAGGGCAGTGCAGTAACGTTTAATGTTGTTAGCTGCCGTTGCTGTTGTCAGCTACCGTCGAGTCAGCCCCTGATTCATGCACAACGGAACGAATTGCTGTCTGGTCCTACACCGTCCTCATGATGGGTTATGGATCAGACCATTTTTGATCCATAGTGTTTTCACTGGCTGATTTCCAGAAGTAGATCATCAGGCCTTTCTTCCTGGCCCGTCTTAGTCTGGAAGCTCCTCTGAAACCTATTCAGCATCACAGGAACACACAAGCCTCCACTGATAGATGGGTGGTGGCTACGTTTGAGGTACACTGGCCAGGAATCTAACCTGGGTCTCTCACAGGGAAGGTGAGAATTCTACCACTGAAACACCTTTGACCTCATTTAACTATCTTGTCCAGTTCTAATTGCCCCGGACTACATCTTAGGCTTATTATGAGATTCCCAGGCAGAAAATGTACAGGCCTGTTGTCATAGCCTTTTCCAAATGTCACATTTACGGGAAGTGGTGAAGGGAAGAAAATGGCAAAATTTGTGACTTGGGTCCTTAATTGTCTGGAAACTGAGGCCTTGAACCACGACATTTTTTTTCATCACTATTATAGCTCTGTGAAGAATAGGATGTGTAGTCAGGTGAGGAGTATGGGAGTAAGAGGCAGGCATTTGTTTGAAAAGTGGACATGGAAGGCTGATCACAATCAGGAATATGGGTTGGGGGAAGGTTTGCCTTTTCCCAAATCACAGAACAATTCCAGGCGACATCAGGAGAGCAGCTGTGAGATGCACACACCTGGATCAGCCTGGGCCAGTTCAGCAGTCTCACAAAGACCTTGCTTCATAACATGGTCAGTGTTACTCTTGGGTGTTATAGACACCTTCTCCGTGCAGTGAGTGGACTGTTAGCTAATGCATTGAGGAAGGCAGGACTTGCCTTAGGAAAGTTTCCTGGCATGAGATCCCAGTCATCTTGGGAACCCGAAGAGAAGCCCAGACTGGACTATTGTGTCACCAAAGGTGAAAACGGGCCCAGACATCAGCAGCAGCCGGGTAGTTTTGGAAAACACATTTCCATCTTCAATTTACACTAGCCGGGAGTGTAGCTAAATCATTACAAAGTGTAAGCCCCCATTCATCCCAGACCCTGAAGGCAAGGGCTGTCTCTAGGGGGCAGGATGTCCCAAGGCTGCTGCAAGAATTTGCCAGTTTCTTATTCACAGCAGACTCAAGTGACAACCTTCCATCCTGAGAGAAGACAGGGAGGTTGGAAAAGGAAACAAAGAGAGAGTGAGCAAGATGGTGAGGCAGAGAGAGAGGGAGAGAGAGAGAGAAGAGAAAGGATGGAAGAATAGGATAGGGATATTAGTGACCCAAAAACCCACTGCCGTTGAGTCAATTACGACTCATAGCGACTCTATAGGACCGAGTAAAACTGCCCCATAGGGTTTCCAAGGCTGTAAATCTTTACAGAAGCAGACTGCCATGTCTTTCTCCCTCGGATCAGCTGGTGGGTTAGAGTTGCTGACCTTTTGGTTAGCAGCTCAGCACTTAACCAATGTGCCTCCATTTATTAGTTACCTACTGCACATCAGCATTATATTAAGTACTTATTATGGATTGAATCGTGTCCTCCAAAATATGTGTTAGAATCCTAACCCCTACACCTGTGGACTTAATCCCATTCGGGAATAGGGTTTTCTTTGTTATGTTAATGAGGCCATACAGTGTAGGGTGTGTCCTAAACCTAATCACTTCTGAGTTATAAAAAGAGCAGATTAGACACAGAAGCAAGGAAGCACAGACGGGGGAAGATAGATGCCATGTGAAGATTACCATGTAACTGAGGAACATTGGGGCCACAGAAGATGAACGAGACGAGGATCTTCCCCTAGAGCTGACTGAGAAAAAGGCTTCTCCTGTAGCCAGAGACCAGAACTCAGACTTCCAGCTTCCTGAACTGTGAGAAAATAAAGTTCTGCTCTTTAAAGCTAGCCACTTGTGGTATTTTTGTTACAGCAGCACTAAGAAACTTAAGCAGTACTTTATTATTTGTTTTTTATTTTATTTTTTTCCCTTTTTTATTGTGATTTAAGTGAAAGTTTACTGCTTAAGTTAATTTCTTATACAAAAATTTATACACATATTGTTATGTGACATTAGTTGCAATCCCTATAATGTGACAGCATGCTTCCCCTTTCCACCCCAGTTTTCTTGTGTCCATTCAGCCAGTTCCTGTCCCTTCCTGCCTTCTCATCCTGCCTCCGGACAGGAGCCGCCCATTTGGTCTCCTGGATCTGCTTGAACTAAGAAGCACACTCTTCACTTAAGCAGTACTTTAAAAGCATTAAATCTTATCCTTACAAACACCATGAGAGATAAGCATCTCTATGTCCGTTTTCCAAAGGAGTGAACTGAGGCCTAGAGACATGAATGACTTGCTGAGGTCACACAAGTACAAGTGGTAGAGCTTGCACAGGCCTGTCTGACCCCAAATCTCACATATATCTCAATATGCTTTGCTGAAGTGAGGGTAAAAGGTCAGAAAGAATATCTGTGCTGGGCTCTGTGTAGTAAAGAATTTAACCTTGTCCAAAAAGAGGTCTTGTCTTTGCCGTTGGAGTCTGGGAGTCAATCTCTAAGTCCAGACATTGAAGGTCTCTGGGTGGTGCAGTTTGCATTCAGCTGCTAATCAAAAGGTTAATGGTTCAAATTCAACAAGCAGCACCACGAAAGAATTTCCTGGTAGTCTGCTTCCAAAAATATTATAGCCAAGAAAACCCTGTGGAACTTAGTTCTACTCTGTAATACATGGGATCACCTTGAGTCAGAATCAACTTTTTAGCAATGGGTTTAGTTTTTGTTTTGAGGGGTATTGAGTCACACCAGACAGTCTAACAATGTGATTTAGGGTGGGGGCTTTGGGTTATGTAATATCAGCTTGACCTCCAGAGGGGCTAGAGACTGAGATCAGCCATGTGGGCAGTCCTGTGCCTATGTGATAGAGCTCTAATAAAATCTCTGGACACCAAGGCCTGAGTGAGATACCCTGGTTATCAATCCTCTGCATGTATTGTCACACATGGTTCCTGGGAGAGTTAGTGCTGTACATGATTTCCACCAGGAGAGGACAATGAAGTTGTGCATTTGGTACTTTTCTGGACTCTGCTCCGTCATGCACCTCTTCCCTTGGCTGACTTTAGTGTGTATCCTTTCCCTGTAATAAACTGTAACTGTGAGTATAACGGCTTTCAGTGAGTTGTGTGAGTCTTTCGAGTGAATTATCAAACCTGAGGGTGGTCTTGGGAACCCCAAACTAGCCATTGATGTCAAAAGTGAGAGTAGTCTTGTGGACTCTGCTCCTCCCGACTTCACAGGCTCACTCAGTTCTTTTGCTGGCAGCTTCATTCTTCTGGACTCTGTTGCCCTCTTCTCTCTGTCTGAATAACAAGCTCCTGGAATGAGCCACTGTCACACAGGGTTGGGCCACCAGGGAACTGGGGACAAGGGGAAAATGAAAATAGGCAACCCTGAGAATGGCGGATAGAAACCAACGAAGGGATGATCTGTACCGGCAGGGCACAGATGACCCCTGATTCTAGTGTCAGTTCTTTAACGGTTGTTAAATTTCTTTGGGTCTCCGTTTCCTCATCTGTAAAATGGAAACAATGAATGAAATTATCACTAGGTCCCTTAAGGTTTCAGATTTCCTGGAAATTCATGGTCTGATAGCACGGAAAGATTACAAACCCTCTGGAAGCTTATAATAAAGGAAGACGTTTTTGGATATTCTTGCTCGGCTGAGCAGGGCAGCTAGGTTGGTTAAAAACACAGTGCTAACGCTTATCATGATCATAGCTTGAGCTTTACAGAAAGCAGTTTACAACAACATTTGTTCTGTCCTCCTCCCTTCCTCCTTTCCCCCCTTGCCCTTTCTTTTTTCCTTCCTTCCTTCCAACAGTTCTTGTGTTCTGCCTACGTGTCAGTCACTGGGCTATCTCATAAGGATTAAAAAGATAATTATGACACAGTCTGCCTACCTACCTGATCTTAAGGGCTTTTAACGGGGCAGGTTTGGGGTCACGAAAGCAACTAACTAAATAGAGTATCTTTTGGTTAACAGCTGAGCTCTTAACCACTGTACCACCAGGGATCCATCTAAGTATATAGGGGCTGAGTATGAATGGAAGCACAAGCAAAGTTCTAAGGAGTAAACAAATATTCAGGCATTGACAAAGGTAAGGGCAGCAGTAAGGACCTCGGAGGAAATTATGTGGGACTTGAAATAAGAAATTCAATGGGTAGAGACTGGTCAGAGGGGTTTTTCCTAGGGTAGAAAATGCCAAGAATAAAGGCACAGAGACTTGAGGTATAGAGTGCATCTGGGGACTAGGCCATAGCTGGTAAGCCTGGGTTATACAAAGTAGGTGGGAAGTGGCAGAACGACAGAGAGAGAGAGAGAGAGGGAGAAATGAGGTTGGAAGTTCAGCTATCAGAGCACAGACAGACTTGTCTATCAAGTCTAGACATTTTTTTATTTTACTTGCTGGCAATGGAGAGTCATTGGAGGAAGGAAGGCTATAACCATACATGGAAGCTGGTCTTCATTCTTATTCCTATTCTGGTTCTTTGAATCAGTGGTGATGATGATGATAATAGTAATGGCGAGAACAATAGCAACAAAACCACAGTGTGTATCTGTAGGATATTTTGCATTTCTCAAAGCAACATCACATAAAAATAGTTTTTCACTATACTGCCCCTCTAACTGCTATGCCCTATGCACAATGCTTTCTAGAGATCATTGAATGCTGACCAGGACCGCGAAGGGTACACCTGTCCTTGGTTTATAGCTGCAGAGTGCAGCTCAGAGAAGTTGAGGTCTATGCAGGGTCCCACAGCTGGCAGATGGCAGGACCGGGGCTCAACTTCCCTGTTCTGACTCAAGTTTGTGCTCTTGGCTTCCACATACCACTCCCTGTTATCTCACTTCATTCTTATCCGGCAGGGAGAAATATTACTCTTCCCATTTTATAGATGAGGAACCAGAGGCAAAGAAAAATTAAGTAATAAGCCCAAGGCCATACAACTGGGATGGAAATTAATTCTTTGGCTTCCTAATGTGCCTTCTCCCACTAGAAGGGAGTTGTAACAATGCATCCTAGATGACGTGCACAGCTGTTGCATATGCTTAAGGCTGAATGAGCTGCTGAGAAAAAGCAATATTTTTTTCCTGTTGGACTGGATGACTGAGCACACCAAGTACTTTTCTTTTGCATCTGTATGTTGCCCATAAAGCAGCTCCTCTGAAATTGCCCTTCTACTCTTCTAATGCCTACTCATGCTCCCTTATGCGTTCTAGATATCCTCTAGGGGACAGTCATTCTCTCTTCTGAAAACTGCACACCTCCTGCCCCCCCGGCACCATGGTTCTATGGGACCCACCCTCTGGTCAATTGATTGGACCAGGGTGCATCCTTAAAACAAGCTGGACCAATCAGATTCTCTCCAGATTTGGAGTTGATGAGGAGTCACTTTAATGGCAGAACAGTGGTGGAAAAAGCCTGGACCTCTGATACTGAAGCCATGGGGCTGCCCTGTACCTGGCCTCCCTGACACCTGGGTTCTGTCATGCTTTGGATTCTACATGAAATACCAGCAACCTTTCCATAAGTGCTTTTTTTTTCCTTTTCCCTTTTTCTTTTCTCTAGCTGGAAGTAAAAGGAGCTCTGGGGGCAAAATGGTTAAGCGTTTGGCTGCTAACTGAAAGGTCAGTGGTTCAAACCCACCAGCTGCTCTGCAGGAGAAAGATGTGGCAGTCTGCTTCTGTAAAGATTTACAGCCTTGGAAACCCTATGGGGCAGTTCTACTCTATCATATAGGTTCTCTATGAGTAGTAATCGACTCTATGGCAACAGGTTTGGTTTGTGTAGGTTTCTTTTTGAGTTGGAAGTATGCAAACCAAAGAAACTTAACCAAGAAAACAGTTCATTTTGAATACAGAATCTGTAGTGAAGATGTAGAAGCTATTTTTTAATTCAACAGCAGTTCTTTTCATCATTATTTTTAGTTCATTTTAAATATGAAAAGTCACAAACCCAAGACACCTAGCAAAATAAGCCAGACTTATGTGTAGTTTGTGGGTCTCAGGAAAACACAGGGAATCAAAATGCTTCTGATGTTTAAGTTCAGAGCAGCCATGTGGTCCTGGCCCAGCCTCTGTCATCATGACCAGCCAGGCCATACCTGGGCTAATTCTTCGGGCATGAGTTTGGTTGCGCATAGGGCATGCTGTCTAACAGGTGACCAGGGGCTTTTCCTGACACCTTTGCAAGTGTCTGACTTGGAGTAAGGTTACATTAAGGGAATCTTTTGCTGGCATGGCACAATGACTTTCTGAGCCCTGGGTGCCTAGCATCTGGATGGAGAATCTAGTAAAGCAATCAGGAGTTGAGATCCAATGTCAAGGGGCAGATGACGATCCTGGCTCAATATAAGTAAAGTTCTTGTTGCTACTTTTGAACTAATGAATTCATTTATTCATTCAACACACATTTATCAAGTGCTTGATAATAAAACCTATGATTTATTAAGTGTTAATAACATTAATAAGCAGTCACTTTGAGGACTAAGGTGTGCCTGACCCAAGCCATGGCATTTTCAATCACCTAATATGTTTCAAAAGCTGGACAATGAATAAGGAAGACTGAAGAAGAATTGATGCATTTGAATTATGGTGTTGGTGAAGAGTACTGAATATACCATGAACTGCCAGAAGAATGAACAAATCTGTTTTGGAAGAAGTACAGCCAGTATGCTCCTTAGAAGCGAGGACGGCGGGACTTCATCTCACATACTTAGGACGTGTTATCAGGAGGGACCAGTCTCTGGAGAAGGACATCACGCTTGGTAAAGTAGATGGCTAGGGAATAAGAGAAAGACCCTCAATGAGATGGATTGACACAGTGGCTGCAACAATAGGCTCAAACATAGCAATGATTGTGAGGATGGCACAAGACCAGGCAATGTTTCCTTCTGTTGTACATAGGGTCTCTATGAGTTGGAACTGACTTGACAGCACCTAACAACAACAACTACAATTATATGCCAGGCACTGTGATACGACTTCAGTTTTTATTACTTCATCTATCCATCCATCCATCTATCCAATAACAAATGATTACTGAATGCTTGTTATGTCACACTCTATTTTAGACACTGGGGATACAACAATGAAAAAAACAAACAAAAAATAAAGCCCCATGTTATGGATTGAATCGTGTCCCCCAGAAATGTGTATCAACTTGGCTAGGCCATGACTCCCAGTATTGTGTGGTTGTCCACCATTTTGTGATCTGATGTGATTTTTCTATGTGTTGTAAATCCTGCCTCTATGATGTTAATAAGGCAGAATTATAGGCAGTTATGTTAATGAGGCAGGACTCAATCTACAGGATTAGGTTGTAAATTGAGTCAATCTCTTTTGAGATATAAAAAAAAGAATCAAGCAGAGCGGAAAGGGACCTCACATTACCAAGAAAGTAATGCCAGGAGCAGAGTCCATCCTTTGGACCTGGGGTCCCTGCACTGAGAAGCTCCTAGACCAGGGGAAGACTGATGACAAGGACCTTAATCCAGAGCTGACAGAGAGGGAAAGCCTTCTCCTGGAGCTGGCACCCTGAATTCAGACTTCTAGCCTACTAGACTATGAGAGAATAAATGTCTGTTTGTTAAAGCCATCCACTTGTAGTATTTTTGTTATGGCGGCACTAGATAATTAAGACACCCTCCAAGAAACAACTTCATAATATTTTAAATACTGATGTTATGAAACAAATTAAAGCCGGGTAAGGGGACTAGGTAATAAATGGGGGTGGGATTGCTGTTTAATGCAGTGAGGTCAGAGACTTGGCCTTTAAGATGAGGTGACATTTGAGAGCACTGAATCCTAACCACTAGACCACCAGGGAACAAGGTGACATTTGCACAGACTTGAAGTAAGGGAGCAAAGCCAGGGGCGTATCTGGAGGAGGAGAATTCAAGAAGAGAAAAGAGCCAGTGTAAGGCCCTGAAGCAGAAGCCTGCCTGTCATTTTTGACAAGAGCAAGGAGTCCCGTGTAACTGGAGCAGAATGAGTAGGAAATGGAAGTGTGGTAGGTGATGAGGTCAGAAAGGTCATGGGAGCCGGGTTGTGTAAGCAGGGCCACCATTAGCCCATGCTTTGCCTTTGTGTGCATTATAACCAGGTGCCCTTTCCTGGAGCCCTGGTGACATAATAGTTAAGAGCTTGGCTGCTAACCACAAGGTCAGCAGTTCAAATCCACCAGCCGCTCCTTGGAAGCCCTATGGGGCAATTCTACTCTGTCATTTAGGTCGCTATGAGTCGGAATCGACTCAGTGGCAACGGATGTGTATGTGTGTGTGTGTGTGTGTGTGTGTGTGCGCGTGCCCCACCCCGGGTGGGTGAAGTAGTCAACAACCATTTATTAACTCTGGCTCTGCTTTAGGCAGCCATATTGAAAAATTGTCTTTTTGTCTCTGAGAGTTCTCTTCAAATACCTAAAAAGCTATCAGGTCCACGCTTTGTCTTTTCTTTCCGACACAGCCATAAGGGCCTAGGTCCTGGCAAGTGATAGGGCCTGCCTTTGTGCAAGAGAAAGGGAACCTCTTGTTCTAACAGATACAACCCTGCATCAAGATACACAGCTTGGCAACAAAAGCATAGCTGGAACTTCAGCCCCCTTTCTTCTCCTGCCATTTGGGGCCTTTGTGGAACGTCCTTGAAATAACTAAAACAACCTTGAAAAAGAAGATCAAGGTCAAAGGACCTATACTGCCTGATTTCAAGACTTACTATAAATTTAAAATAATTAAGACAGTGTGGTATTGGTGTAAATGTAGACAGCTAGGTCAATGGAACAAAATAGAGAATCTATAAATAGACCCTTGTATGAACAGTTGATTTTTGGCAAAGGTGCCAAGGTAATTCAGTGGGGGAAGGATAGACTGTTCAAACATTTGTGCTGGAATAACTGAATATCTACATGGAAAAGAAACTTCGACTCTTACTTGACCCTATACACAAAAATTAATTTGAAATGAATCATAGAATCAAATGTAAGAACTGAAACAACAACAACAAACGATTCCAGAAGAGTACATAGGAGAAAAACCTGTGATCTTGGGTTAGGCAAAGTTTTCTTAGATAGGACACCAAAAGCACCAATCATAAAAGAAAATAATTAATTGGATTATATAAAAATTAAAAACTTTCATGTTTTGAAAGACATAGTTAAGAAAGTCAAAAAGCAAGCCATATACTGACAGAAAATATTTGCAAAACGTATCTCTGACAAAAGGCTGTTATCCAGAACATATAAAGAACTCTTAAAACTCAATTATAGTTATAATAAGAGAAACAACCTAGCTTAGAAAGCGGGCTAAAGATTTGAACAGACACTTCACAAAAGAAGGAAAAATGAATGGCATATAAGCACATGAAAACATGCTCGACAACTTGAGATGTCAGAAAAATGCAAATAAAGCCACGTTGACAGGTACATTAAATTGACTAAAATTAAAAAGACTGACTATATTAAGTGTTGGCAAGGATTTGGAATAACTGGCTCTCTCATAAAGGCAAAACTATAGTAACAGAAAGCAGGTTAGTGTTTGCTTGTAGCTGAGGATAAGGGGAGGAGATTGATTGCAAAGGGGCACGGGACAAGAAAACTTTTTGTGGTGATGGAAATGTTCTAGAACTTGATTATAGTGGTGGTTACAGAACTATATACAACTACTAAAACTCAAACTGTAAATCTAAAATTGGTAAATTTTATCATATCTAAATAAGATCTCAATGAAGTTGGAGACAAAAACCCCTCATGTGTGAGACAGAGACATAAAAAGCCTTTAAAATTGCAACAAAGATGGAAGAGCCCAGATTTCACCCCTGTTCAGTCTGGTGAGATCTGTGAACCAGCAGCATATCTAATTTAACCATATGTGCCACACACTTACTCACACGTAAATGCACATCCATTTAAATAATATGAGTGGTTCCTCCTGCCATTCCATTCACTCACAGAGCATGTACCCTGGAGACAGCATGAGTGAGAGGCATGAATGACCCCTATTCCTGCAATCCTGGGGTACCTACCCCCACTGAAAGTGATTCTGGTGTTAAAAGATATCCATCCTCAACGACACAGTTCCCATAGGCAATCTAACTTTAACTGTCTGGGTTGTAAGAAGTAAAATTATGTATATTATACTTTATGGACAATTTAAAATATTTTCAAAGGTACCTTTGACCTAATGTGATTTTTGTCTTAAGGACAGCTGTCAAAGCTCATTCCTACATATGCTGTGACTTTACTGAACTTCAGGAGAACCCTCAGGCTACACAGCACGCAGTTTCTAAACCACTCTATGCTTAGACACCACTAGTGGGGAACTTGTTACCTCACAAAGCATTCCATTCCATTTTGAATCACTGAAACATTCATTTTCCAAGTGTAAGGTAAAATCCATTTCTCCTTGACCTCTGCTGATTGACTCTGGCTCTGCTCTAGGTAGCCATGTTGAAAAATTGTCCTTTTTTTCTCTGAGAGTTCTCTCTAAATACTTAAAAGGCTATCAGGTCCACACTTGGGCTTTTCTTTTTAATGTTAAACCATCCCAGTTCTAGATTGATTTTTCTTCCCTCCTTAATCAGTCCAGCAATGGTCTGTGGCCTCAACCCAAAATGTATGCTGAATTTGGCAATGAGATATTGGCACTACCTGTCCTCAGGTTACTTAGCAACCTCAGCTATTTGCAAAGTACACTAGACCCTGCAATATCTACTTCCTGCACAGTTACATTTTTCCAGCTGGGCTCTGAATGTGCATGAAGAAGTTGTTGTTGTTGTTAGTTACCATGAAGTTGGGTCCGACTCAGGGCGACCTTATATATAGCAGAACAAAACATTGCCTGACTTTTTGCCATCTTCATGATTTCTGATACATAGGATTTCTATTGGCTAATTTTTAGAAGTAGACTGTCAGGCCTTTCTTCTTAGTCTTGCTTCGTCTGAAGGCCCTGCTGAAATCTGTCCACCATGGATGAACCTACTGGTATTTGAAACGCTGGTGGTATAGTTTCCAGCATCATAGCAACATGAAAGCCACTACAGTATAGCAAACTGACAGATGGATGGTGGGCATGAAGGAGTAGCAATGGTGAAAGTCTTTGAACATTTGGTCTTCATCCCCAACATGTTGCTGATTTGCTTTGGGGAAATGCACCATTCCTTGACAGCCCTCTAACCGATCTCCCATCTCAATGGGATATTACAAGCTCTTGGAATGCAAATGGCCTCTCCAATCCTCGTTCCTTTGCCCCAACCTCCATTTGGGAGACATTCAACATACGGGAATGATCTTTAAGAAGATGCATGTTTATTCTAGACTAGAGGTCAGAGCTTTGGGTCCTAACCCTGGCTTTGCCCTGAGTTGCCATCAGCAGTGGTTTCTGGCAGTTTCTCCTTGTTTAGTAACGTGCTGGAAAAGCCTGTTGGGTAACCAGCCTCTCAACTGCCATTGCCAGGATCAAATGCAACAACAACAGCAGCATGCAGAGAACGAGAGAATTATTATTAGTTAAATCTGTTTTGTTCTTCACACTTTTCAAAGGTCTTTTCTCCTCTCTGTATATATAGTTCAGTTGAGTCTTTCACTATCTTTACAAGCAGTTGCTGTTGTTAGTTGCCGTTGAGTTGGCTCTGACTCATAGCGACCTTAGGTCTAACAGAGCTAGACGTTGTCCAGTGCTGCACCTCATAAGCAAATAGAGGCAGATAATACTATTTTCGCCTGATGAAAATCCAAGCCACAGAGGTTGAGATAGCTGCTGAAGATAAACTTAGCAATTAGTGGCATATCTGGGGACTCAGACAGGTCATGTCTCTTAATTACTAGTGCAGGGGGTCTTTTCATATGCTGTTCTGTATAGATCATCATGATCATCATCCAAACATTATTTGTTGAGCACTTATTAAGTGCCAGGCTTTAGACTGAGTGCTTCACAAATGTTGTTTACAAACTGAATCATTAGAACATCTTATGCAAAAGAAATACAGATATGAAAACCAAGGTTCAAACCTGTCAAATAACTTGTCTGAGTTGTCATTCTCAGATCCTTGAAGAAGTGATGTGCAATCCTCAGCAACTGATTTAAGCTCCCTGGTGCTTGATTTCCTCTCTGGTGCAAAAGAACCAGATATCTGCTCCTGGCTACCCCAAAGGCTAGGTAGAATGGGGGCCATCTGTGCTAATGGATAAGAGAGTGTCTTGAAATGTGTGAGGTGACAGTTCTTTCCTCACAGCTAGTAAATGACAGAGTTTTGATTCAAATTCAGGCACCTGCATTTCCAGACCAAGTGGGCAAGCATTATGCTACACTGAATACTAATTACACCACAAAAAAAGCTAGTAACGAGGTCCCTCATTGCATGCACCTGCGCAGGGGAACTAGGACTCCATGGTAAGCCCTTAAATCTTTGCCGATTAAATTAAAAAAATCCAAACACACAAGACAAAAACAAAGGCTAGCAAGTCTTCTGAATCTTTCTTGAATCCCATAAGGCTGTTTTCCTCATGCTGGACACACAGGCTGCCGTGAGTTAACTCTGGGTGGTGAGAAAGGCAGTAGCTACTTTGGCTGCACCTAAGACTCCCTGCAAGTCTTTGTTTTTCACTTGCTGAGCAAGTAAGTATTACCAAGGAAACAAAATCTTTCTCCTTTGCCATTCCGAACTGAAGTATAGCCATTTTAAATGATGGCAGCTTCGACTTGGAAAAGGGAAGGTGGATGGACTAGGGGAGGCCCTATATGTGCCTAAGACAGGAAGGAAGGGAAGAGTAATTTTTGGGATGTTTGGGAGAGGGTCTTTGGGACTTCCTGGCTCCCAGCTCTGACCAAGTTCATTGTGAATATTCTGTGGACATCTTGTCTGGTGATCTCAGAGTGATTGGAAGGTTTTAATTTTTTTTTTTTAAATGCTTATTTCTATGTAAGTTCCTAAAGAAATCTTCTACCTGGCTACCTAAAGTTATTACCTCCAGATACTTCTAGCCGAAATAGGAAAGGGAATAAAGCGATAATCAAAAATAATCATAATGGTGATGATGATAGCAGTAATAACATGCGTTGAATGCTTACTATGTGCACAGCCCTTTGCTAAATACTTTACTTCAGTATTTTATTAAATTCTCACAACAACCCTATGGTGCTGATACTATTATTGACAGATAATAAAACTGAAGATAGTAAACAATCAAGCTAAGAGTTTCAGGGTCTTGCTCATCATCTTGAAACTAGTAGATAGATGGATGAGCCAGGATTCCAAGTAGGCTATGGTCTGAATATGGAGCCCTGACTCTTAACCCTTGTGCTTACATACAGGGTGTGACTTAAGCCTGTAGCAATTATTAGAGGAGGTTGATGGGCAAAAAAGACAATCTAAAAATATAAAGTAAGAAACAAACGATGCCTTTTGATAAGAGAAAGCTCATCTCGGTGAGTTACATCCACTTCCTAAGCCAAGACATTTGACATTTATTTTCATTTTTCTTCCAGTTTCACATTTATAGAATGAGGAAGGAAGATGAGAGAAGGGAGTAGGAAGCAACAGGAGGTGGTGCGAGGGTCAATCTGTGAAGGATGAATAAGCTAAATTTTTCTAGCAACTGACTTGAAGTCAAATAGCCAAGAGCGACAGGAGTGATGGCAAACCGCTGCGATCTTGACCTTAACCTACAAACCAGGGTATCCAGAGAAAGGGAAAGTTCAGCTGTTCGAAAAATAGATTGAGTTAAACTTTTTATTTAAAAGTTCTCTAAAATGTCATAGGGATCAGAGGACTATCGCTAAATGGTACCTTTGAAACCGTCTAGTTGAGTGTTCTCAGCTGGGGTTGATTTCGCCCCCTCCCAAGTGACATTTTGCAACTTCTGGAGATACTTTTTGTTGTCACACTTGGGGTGAGGGCACTGGCATGTAGTGGGTAGGGGCCAAGGATGCTGCTAAACATCCTACAATGCATAGGGCAGTTCCCATGACAAAGAATTATTTGGCTCAAAATGTCAATAGTGCTGAGATTAAGAAATGTGTTCTAGTTCAACTCTCTAGAAGCTTAATGTTTAAGTTCAGTGTTTTATTTAAAAGTTGTATTTTATCAGTAAAGTATAAAAAAAATCTTTAGAGAAGTTTGATTTATTATTATTCATATCACCAGCCCCAGCCTAATCCTGCAAATTAAATATCTATGTTTAGTCCCAGATAAACCAAGTACCAGTGGTGCCTATGCAAATCTGAGGTGACTCATTACCAGTGTCTCAGAGGGTGCTGGAAAAGTCTCTAGGCTTGGGGTCAGAGCCCCAGGATTGCTGCATCCCCCCACCCTGCTGTTATGGATTGAACTGTGTCCCCCAAAAAGATAGGTTGAAGTCCTATCCCCTGGTACCTGTGAATGTGACCTTGTTTGGAAATGGGGTCTTTGAAGATGTTATCAGTTAGTTAATGTGAGGTTATACCAGCTGGAGGAGGGCGGGTCCTAATCCAATCTGAGTGCTATCCTATAAAAGAGAAGAGATGCAGAGAGGCAGACAGGGGGAAGAAGACCGTGTGACAACTAAGTTATGCTGCAGCTGCAAGCCAAGGAAAATCTGGGGCTATAAGAAGTCAGGAGAGACAAAAAAGGATCTTCCTCTAGAGCCTTTGGGGAGAGAACATGGCCCGCTGACACCCTGAATTCAGACTCCTACCTCCAGAACTGTGAGACAATACGTTTCTGTTCTTCTAAGCCACACACATTTGTGGTTTTTAGTTACTGCAGCTCTAGGAAACCAATACACTCCCCCGTCCCCCACCCCCTACCTCGGAATGTTGCAGTTTCTCCCTTGCCCCAGGATAGAACTCTCTCTCTTTCTCAGGGAGAACAGGCAAGCTTTCTGACTGGATTCCCAGCTTCCTAAGGTCCTTGAAGACATCTCATGGGCTGCCGAGAGGAAGCCCAACAGCCCCATCTCCTTCAGTCAACTCAGTGATGCTTTGTCTATTATGAAGAAAATGAATTTGGGATCTATCTGTTCCTAACCACATTAAAGGCTGGGCAGATTTCCATCCAATGTGGAGAGTAATGTTTGGGATGTTCTGACTTATAATCGAAGCCCTGAAGCTGACACGACTTTCACTTTGAAAGACCCCGTGAAGCATCTCGAAGACAGAGTAGCTAAGGCTGAGGTACAATGACAGATCTGTGCAACTGTCAACCAGGAGAGAGACATTTCACATGTATTAAGTTCCTGTGGTGAGTAAAATAAAATATGACCCCAAATCACAACGCACGAAAGCCCAGCCTCTGTATTGCTGGCTCCCATTTGCAATTGGCGGCTTCTCACCTGGCCACCTCTCCAGTGTCCTGGGGTGAGCAGCCAAACAGTTGAAAAGGAAAGGTAATGGGCCTTCGAGCCAGCCTTCCTGACTCCCACACTTAGTTCTGTGACCTTGAACAAAGTACATAACATCTCTGTGTGTCAGTTTCCTCATAGGATTGTTGAAAGGTTGAAGAGAGTTACCCTGTATAAGGTCTTAGAATAGTGCCTGGCACACGGCAAGTCCTCAGCAAGGATTAGCTGCTGCTATTATCAGTATTATTATTATTATGCCCTAGCAAGAGATAATGGACACCAGCTGATTCTATTTTATAGGCTGGCACATTCTATGCAAGATTTCATTTTTTAAAAATGGTTTTGTTGCTAAAAATAAACGTGAAAAAGCCCTGGGCTGCTTCATTTCCACATCAAGAGCTCTTAAGACTAAATGGCATCCAATATTAAAGCCAGATTCTTCTTACTCTGAGGTATGAATCAAAATTGTCACATGATTGAAAAAAAAAAGCTTAATGATGCATTCTTAACATCTTAGGTCAACTGATGCAGCTCTGCCATCTTCTTTATCTTCACATTGAAAGAAATCTGTGCAATCCAGATCCCTGGGTGGCAGAAAAGGTTGGTGCTCAACTACTAACCTAAAAATCGACATTTTGAACCCACCCAGCAGCACCACAGAAGAAAGGCCTGAAGATCTGCTTCCGTAAAGATTATAGCCAAGAAAACCATGTAGACCAGTTCTACTCTGTAACACTTGGGGGCTCCGTGAGTCAGAATTGACTCTATGACAATGGGTATGCAATCCTTCAGACATATACTTTTGTTATTACTGTCTTTCATGTGAGTTTGTTAAAGATATTAACCAACGCAAGTGGGTCGGCATCCTGTGTCCCACTTAGATCTAGGTAGCTGGATGGTGGAAAGGTATTGAGGACTGCAGTAAAAAAAAAACAAAAACAAAAACAAACAAACAAAAAAAACCCAAAACCAAGCCCGTTGCTGTCAAGTTGATTCTGACTCATAGCAGCCCTATAGGACAGAGTAGAACTGCCCCAAGAAGCGGTTGGTGGATCTGAACTGCTAGCCTTTTGGTTAACAGCCATAGCTCTTAACCACCACACCACCAGGGCCATAGTACAGTGATTAAATTTAGTGACCCTGGACTGCCTGTGTTTAAATCCTGGGCTCACCACTTACAAGCTCTGTGATGTTGGCAAGTGTATTAATTTCCAAGGTTTGCCATGAAAATTACCATAAACTGGGTGGTTTTGGGGGCTAGAAGTCTAAAATCAAGGTGTTGGCAGGGCATGCTCCCTCTGAAGGCTCTAGCTTCTGGTGGCTGTTGGCAATCCTTGGCATTCCTTGACTTGTAGCTGTATCTCTCCAATCTCTGCTTCCATCTTCACATGGCCATCTTCCCTGTGTGTGTGGCTCTGTAATTCCAAATCTCTCTTTCCTTATAAGGACCCCAGTCATTGGATTCAGGCCCCTTCCTGATCCAGTCTGAGCTCATCTTACTTGATCACATCCGAAAAGACCCTCTATCCAAATCAGGTCACGTTCAGAGTTTTCAGATGGACATGAAATTTGGGGGGGAAATGATTCAACTCAGCACAGCAGATTATTTAATATCTCAGTGATGGCCCAGAAAGGTATATGACTCACACAGAAAATGGAAAAGCTAGGAATGGAACATGGGTTCTTGACCAGAAGTTGAAAAATGATTGTTCATGGGCTGTGCCCAGCTTGCAGACTGGGCCGAGTTTGGACTGCATAATGTTTTTAAAAATATTTGATTTAGCTGCCACAATTCAAAAGAATTGGGAGATTTCACCTAAAACACTGGAGGTCTAGCTTATTTCCTCATTAATAAAATGGGAACAATTATAATATCTACCTCACAGGGTTGGCATAAGAATTAATTGCAAATAATTCTTGAAAGTGCCTAGTACAGTGCCTGGCATGGGGAATGTGCACAACAGCATTTGTGATTAACTGTTGGCACCAGCAGTGTCAAGGTTGAGACTGGAAACTCGCTGTCTGCTCTCTATGGCTGCCTTTCCTACTCACTCAATTATAGCACCCTAACATGTCTGCCCTAGTGGCACAGTGGTTAAGAGCTATGACTGCTAACCAAAAGGTCAGCTGTTCAAATCTACCAGCTGCTCCTTAGAAGCCCCGTGGGGCAGATCTACTCTGTCCTATAGGGTCACGGGTTTGTTCGTTCGTTTGTTTTTAACGTGTCTGTGGAGTCCCTGTGTGGCGCGAACAGTTACACACTTGACTACCAACCCACCGAAAGGTTGACAGCTTGAACCCACCCAGAAGCACCTCAGAAGGCCTGGTGACCTACTTCATGAAAGGTCACAGGCTTGAAAACCCTATGGAACAGTTCTACTCTGCACACACGAGGTTGCTATGAGTCGGCATTGACTCAAAGACCACTGCTTTTTTTTTTTTTTTTAAACATGTCTGCAGTCAGAATCCACAGTGATGATCAGCCACTACCTCTTGCTCAGAGAGGAATCCTGAAAGGGGTTGAGCCTGAGGGCTGGAATTGCTCAACATTAGGCTGGGGCAGGCACTTGCTAGCGGCTTTAGATTGATCCTCTTACATAATCTTCAGAACAACTCTATCAGGTCATTCAAGCTTTCCAGTATGCAGGTCTTTTTTCTCAAATTAATCTGTGAGCACATCCAGTGGGTGCCTGGCATCATGTACCTCTGAATATTCACCACTGTTCACCACCATACTCCATGGGATGGTCAAGGCTGTCTCATATCCAGTTAGGGAATTGTGGCCCAGGAACGGGAGGGGAATTGGCCAAGGTCACACAGCCTTAGGTCACACTTAAGGCTCTTTACCAGTGGTAGCAAATTGGCGGCAGCTGTGCCTAGTTACAGACGGGCTTTGTTTGGCCTGTACTATGTTTTGAGGGAAAAAAAAAGGATTAGCTGTCAAAAGTTTAAGAAAAAAACGCGAGATTTTACATACCAGTCTGGCTTCTTGGCCTCTGGTTAGATCTGGCATCCCTGGGCCTCAGCCCTGCAAGGCAACAGTGGCTGGAGCTGAGTAGCCTTTGACCCTTATTCCCAGGCTCAGGAAGAACCATCTTTTTCTATCATGTTACCCACCTGGCCTCACCAGGCATTTAAATTTATGACCCTGAATTCCCGACTAGTACTTTTCCTTCCTCCCCCAGCACCTTCTATTGTGCTGAACTCAATTAACCAGACCAGTGATCTTCTAAACTGCCCTATAATACATCCTTTTCGTTTCTTGTTTTTATCACTTTCTTTTATCTTTTCCTCCTTTCTTTGCCCCCTTCTCTCTCCTTTCATTCATTTTCTGGTACATTTCTGTACCATCCCTCATTGCTCAGACCCACCATGGACCCTTAGCCAGACTGAGGGCTCCCGGGATGAAAAGGTAGGTGGGCCCTGGTCAGAATCTGGCAAATAGAGAAGGGGCAAGGGGAGGGACTATATTTCAGGGGCTGATGTGGCTTACAGTTGGGGGCACAGTTGCTGGGCTGCCAGAAACAGCTGCAGAAACTGAAACGTGCTGTGTGGATTACTGCCAGACCACCTCTGGAAGCTGCTAGAACAAGCTTGCCCAGGACTTTGTGTGAATTGGCCAGACATCTCCTCTCCCTCCCCAGCATCTTGAAATTGACTCTAGCAGCTTCTTAGCATTCAGTCCAGCCCTCGCTGGTGAAGCTTCGACAGGTCGTTTGCTGTTCGCTCCCTACAAAGCAGGGCTCTGACAGCGTTTTTTCTTTTCCCTTCCTCATTGCTTAATCTGTCCACTTTCTGATACTAATGGATTTTTAAATGAGCCTAGGACAATTGATAGGATTTCCCAATTAAAACCAAATACCTTTCATTCACCCTTCACACAACCACTGAGTACGGAGGAGTGCCGAGGAGTGTGGGTCCAGCTAGGCCTCTCTCTCCAGCCTTCCACCCCCTTTGCCTGCAGAGATGGCCTCCCATTCTTACTGGACCTGCCTCCCGCAAAGGGACTCTGAGACGCAGGAGTGACTTCTAGACACAGATGTAAGTGATGCTGCCTAAGATTGTTGAGACTTTGGAGACAGGATTTTTCCCAGTTTTCTCTGATGATGAGCACTGAATTCAGATGCCTCCTTCAGGACTGGGGAAGTCATTATACAGCCATAGTGATTCATAGCAAGTTTGAGAGTGGGTACACTGAGGATTTGTGTATAATTTTATATTATAAATTATTAGAAATAAAATAATGTAGCTACTGCTTATTGAGTGCCTGCTCTGGGCTAGGCCCTGTGCTTGACCCTTTGCCTAAATTATCTCTAATCCTCATAACAACGTTTGGGAAGGATTATCTCTGTTTTGCAGATGAGAAAATAGACATTTCCACAAGTGAAATAACTTACCCAAGACCACACACCCAGTAAATGGCAGAGCTGAATCCAGGTAGTCTGGATTCTATCTGCTACTCTGGGAGTAACTTATTACTACTTACTGGAAGGAGTGTAAATGAAATAACCATGTCTGGGGACTATGCCTAAGGCTGCCTTAGAGGAGGGTTTCAAGTGCATGAGGGTGCAAAGGAGGGTTTATTCATTCACTGTCTTCTCCACGTGGAAGTCTTGGGGTGGCAGCTCCATTACATATGTAGATGTCCATCTTCTCAGACCCTGGTACCCTCTGATGGAGAGGGTTCAAGGTCACCCTGAGGGAACACCTCCAGAGAAGTCAAGACATGCACAGTGGGACAGGAGGAAGATGGGGTCGGAAGGTCTTCTCCTGTTTCTACAATCCAGCTGCCCTCTCCAGGCTATGATAAGCCCGACACTTGTTTCAGTTTGCACATCTTTTCCCTAATCCCTGTCTTACTTATCCCTCACCACCACCTGGTGGCATGGGGCTTGTTATTCTCTCTCCAATACAGAGAAGGAAGCTCTCTGAGAATTTGAGCAATTTGCAAAAGATAAACACGTCAGCTAGTGGTGGAGCTGAGTCCCACACCCAAACTCTTTGACTTCATGTGCCATGCCATGCATTTAAAATGGCAGAAGCCAAGATCTTGTTTGACTATAGGTATGGATGGGTTCAGCCTTTGGAGCAAGCCTGTGCATTACTAGAAGAAAGTGATGAGTTCAGTACTGGACTTGCTGTAAGAGAGACAAGAGAATAAATGAACATATGTAAGGATTACAGATGGCATCCTTTAGCCAGCCAGCTGGTCAACCACTGCCAGAGACAACTCATATAGGCCACATCCTATCTCCAGTAGAATCCATCATATCCCACCTTTGGCATTTTCACTATACATTTCTTCAAAGCTGACTCAGAGTGTTGAGCTCCACAGGCACTAATTCCCTAAATATTGGTGCAAACAGTAATGGCGGAATTAAATTCCCTTCTTCCTCCAAGGCTAAGGACAACTTCCAATCTTTCACGTACAGGTAACAGTAATGAAATATGTAGAAGGAGTGTAGGTTGTAATTAAAGATGGAGTGTAAGGAGATGCTCTGAATTGTTTTGCTGTGGTTGCTTTCAGGTACCCGGTGGTGAGATCTACACACAGTCTTTCTCTAGAATCCCTCTCATGTCCTAAGCTAAACATGTCATCTTCTTGTAGCGATCTGAGATAGGCATGTTTCAAATGCTGAGCATACCCATGCACAATTTTATACAAAAGCTTGACAAGTGTTTTTCTAAAGGCATAACATGGCTCAACCAACCTGGCTTCTTTATAACCATCAAAATGGCCCCAAATGTGCTCCTTCATTACTGACCCTAGAATGAAATGGCCTTTCCATTCATTCAGTTGTTCAAACCAGAAACCTGGGCTTCCTTTTTTCTTTCCTCTCTCTTTCATCCCCAATAAGTAGTTAGTTCTTCTTAAAATTCCTAGAATCCATTGCATCTCTCCATCCCCACTGCCATCAGCCTTGTCTGTCACTTACACTCATGACTGTAGAGTGTATCCCTCATTTCCCCCACCATTACTGTCTGGCTCCACAGCATCCTCCACTCTGTGGCTAGCACAACTCTAATTATGTCACAAACCTGCTTAAAACACGTTAGCAGCTCCTCATTACCTTCAGCATAAATTCCAACTATTATGGATTGAATTGTGTTTCCCCAAAATATGTGTTGTAAATCCTAATCCCATACTTGTGGATATCCCCTTTGAGAATAGGGTTTTCTTTGTTATGTTAATAAGACCGTATCAGTTGTAAAGCCATCATTTTTGAGATATAAAAGTGTGGAAGCAAGGAAGCACAGATGGGGGAAGATAGATGCCATGCCTCATGAAGATCTCTAAGGAACCAAGGAACAGAAGCTGGAAAGAGACAAGGACCTTCCCCTAGAGCTGATGCCCAAAATTCAGACTTCTAGCCCCCTAAACTGTGAGAAAATACACCAGCCCTTAAGTATGACATATTATAAGATATGCTACAATTTAGCCCCTGTTAACCTTTCCAGCCTTCCCCTTTATCCTAATCTCCCTCACACTCCACTCCGGTCACCCTGAACTTCCTGCCATTCCCCAGACATGAATTCTCTATCCTCAAGGCCACAATAGACTTCATTCCCTCAACCAGGATTCTCCTAGGACTTCTTCACCTGGTCTCCCCTACTCATTCTTCAGATCCTAATGTAGACATTTCCTATATGAAATCTTCATTCCCCCAAAACATGTGTCAGCGCCACTCACCATATATTCCCACGTAGCCTGTCCTTACACCCTGGCAATCCTTGCCCCCTGTATTGTAATTGCTTGTTTACTCATCCTTCCCTTTTAGTCAAAAAGCTCAGAGAAGTCACAGACTGTTCATTATTAAGCACAGTGCCAGGCATGTGGTGGGCACTCAATAAATATTTATTGTTATTTTCTTTTCCTTCCCTCTCAGTTTCGTTGTCACTGACCACATCAGCTACAGTTAGTTCAGGAACACTTCCCCAGTGTATCCAGGCTCTCTGCTCCTCCTCTAGCTCCTTCTCACATTCTCCTCTCCTTTTCTCTCTGAAAAAGTTGCTTCAAGCTCATGCCATGGAACGTCACTTCAAAATATTTGAGAAAAAACAGACAGAAGCTTAGTGTTGATTTTCTCTTCAGGTCTTCCATAGTGACAGGATGAACTGAGCATGTAGTGGATCTGAGTTGCCATGGTAACTGATAATGGTCTAGTCTTTTCACTTTCTTTGGAGAGGGATAATATATCCCTTTTCCTATAATTAGCATGGGATGAGGATTTATCCTATCTTCTGCAAGATACTTAATAGCCTAAAGGACTCATTGTAAATTACCTATTACATTCATACCATTCTGGAAACTCATTGCTGGTGGTCAAAATGGTTCATTGGAACTGACGCATGTCACTGGGCCCATTCCATTGGTCATCACTCTGGAGCCTCACAAAGGCTTGGCAGGAAGAATTCTAAAATGTTTGACACGAGGGAGCTGGAGACAGGAGTGTGTATATGTGTGTGCGTGTGTGCATGCTTGCATCTGTTTACGGTGGGGGACAGGAAAAAGGAGCAATCTGTTTTACATTTTTGTCCTGGCTAAACTAGGTCATTAGCTGTAATAACTCAGGAGCTCTCTGAACACAGGGTCCTTACTGAAAAGACCAGGAGAAGATTCTTTGGGGCCCAGGATCAGAGCACATCCCTCTAATTGGCCGTATGCATAGGAGTTCAAGTCAGCTGCTTATAGACATTCTTGACTTTAACTAGGGTAGCCACATTTCCAATTCTCAAGTTAAAAAAAAAAAAAAAAAAGATCTTCACATAAAAAGGCATGTGTACATGTAAGAGAATAAAGATAAACCAGAGCTAATTCAAACTCCAGGGAGCAGATTATACCCCATCCCACCCTCACATATTTTTTGCTCTAGTAAGGAAAAAAAAAAAAAAAGCTCCCTTCTACTTGTTGATCCTTTGTATTTCTTTGGGTAGTTGCTCATTTGGGTCACCTAGTGCTGGAAAGTGGGCAGGGTGGATTACCTTGAAGCCCAGAGAGGCTAAATGATCTTCCAAGGTCACGAAGCAAGCTCATGACAGGTTAGATGGGAATCAAGGTGTGCAAGCTAGTAGTCCAATGACTATCCAACTCAGCATACAAGGACCCCCTCTCAGTAGCCATCTCCTTTCCATTCTACCTCCACTTGCTATAACATAAATGCTCTTCATGGCAAACACCTTTGGGGCCAGACATTTAAGTGCAAGGAGGGAGGTAGTTTCCCAGAAGACTCCTCTGTATGGAGTCTGTACCCATGCCATGAGTTAAATTTGTTGTTGCTGCTGCTGCTATAATCTCATGCTACTCTTCACAGCAACTCAGTGTGGTCAGTAATAATGTGCTCCTCATTTTAAAAATGAAGAGGCTCAGAAAAGTTAAGTTTCTTGCCCAAGGTCAAGGAGTTAATAACTCATAGAACCAAATAGGCAGAGAAGAGGAAAGGAAAGAAGGAAGGGAAAAAAGGGAAATGCTTATTAGTTAAACATTCTACCCACAAAGTTCTGTGCCCCGTGCTAGGCATTTTCACATACAGTATCTGACTTAATCTCACAGCATCTGTGTAAGGTGGGTATTTATCCCATGCATGAGAAACTGAGGCTCACAGAGGGTGTCTTAGTCACCTAATGCTGCTGTAACAGAAAGTGAGTGGCTTTGTTGTTGTTGTTGTCAGGTGCTGGTTAGTCTGTTCTGACTCATAGTGTCACTGTGTACAACAGAACGAAACACTGCCTGGTCCTGCGCCATCCTCACAATCATTGTTATATTTGCGCCCATTGTTGCAGCCACTGTGTCAATACATCTCACTGAGGGTCTTCCTCTTTTTCGTTGACCCTCGACTTCACCAAGCGTGATGGCCTTCTTCAGGGACTGGTCCCTCCTGATAATATGTCCAAAGTATGTGAGACAAAGTCTCGCTTCTAAGGAGCATTCTAGCCATACTTCTTTCAAGACAGAGTGGTAGCTGTCTACCAAATTCCTTGCCATGGGTGAGTGAGTGCTTCCAGCATTGCATTCGTTTGTTGAAACATCTCAGTTGGTATTCTGTCAATTCCTGGAGCCTTGTTTTTCGCCAGTGCCTTCAGTGCAGCTTGGACTTCTTCCCTCAGTACAATTCGTTCTTGATCATATGCTACCCCCTGAACTGGCTGATCATCAACCAGTCCTTTTTGGTACAGTGACTCTGTATTCCTTCCATCTTCTTTTGACTCTTCCTGTGTCATTTAACATTTTTGCCCATAGTACCCTTCAGTACCGCAACCTGAGGCTTGAATTTTTTCTTCAGTTCTTTCAGTTTGAGAAATGCTGAGCAGTTCTTCCCAAAGAACAGAACTTTATTTTCTCACAGTTCAGGAGGCTAGAAGTCCAAATTCAGGGTTCCATCTCTGGGGGAAAACCCTTGCTCTTTCACTTTCCATAGCCCTGGTGTTCCTTGGGGATCTTAATGTGGCATCTATCCCCTTCCCCCTTTGTGCTTACTTCTGTGTCAGTCTGCTCTTTTTATAACTCAGAAGTGATAAAAACACACTACAATGATATGGTCCCATTAACATAACAAAGAAAACCTTATCCCCAAATAGGATTATATCTACAGGTATAAGGGTTAGGATTCTAACACATGTTTTTGGGGGACACAACTCAATCCACAATGGAGAATAAACTAAATTTTGGAGACCACACAGCAAGTAAGTAACAAAGCAGGAGTACCAACCCAATTCTATCTCATCAGGTAAAGCCTGTGCTCTTAAACTTTACACGATACTACCTCCCACATGTAGCATTAGTGACATCAATTTTAAAAAGCTGCAGGAAAACACTGTTCAGCAACTTTTGGACTAAAAGAAGGCTGGGGGATGCTCTTAACTTTCTATATATCGGTGTGGAAGTCCGGACCGGAATTCTCAAACAGGGTCCAATCAATGTTCTAGCATGTTCAGTGTAATGTGCAGTGTTGGTGAAAGGGCATGTACATCCACCACTTATTAGCAGTGTCACATTGTGCAAATTGCCCACCCTCTGGGCCTCCGTTTTCCCATTTATGAATTCTGGTAGTTGGGCTAGATTCACATTCACCAGTCCAGTCCTTCACCAGTTGCCGTTCAGTTGCTGCCAACAAATGGCAACCTCATGTGTGTCAGAGTAGCACTGTGCTCCATATGGCTGATTTTTTGGAAGTAGATTGCTAGAACTTTCTTCTGAGTTGCCTCTGGGTGGACTCAAACCACCAAACTTTTTGTTAGCAGCCGAGTGCATTAACTGTTTGCACTATCCAGGGCCTCCTTGGACTAGATTAGGATTGGCAAATAGACTTCGAATCCTGTGCCAATGCTGATTAATTAATTGATCATGGCTGCCTGAAACTCTGTTGTGCAGGATTCTGAGGCTACACTTATGCCATGATGAATTGGTGGTCTTTGCCTTGGCATTGGAGACAGGAGTGGTGGCATACATGGCATAGATTTGCCATCCCACACCTGGATGAATAGTAAACACTTACAGTTTTATCATCTTGATTTGCTCAGCCTTTTGCAAAGTGATCCTATATTTGGTCTATACTTGCTGCAGTAATAAATTCTCATACTGCACATGGATCTTTATTTTCAGGCTACAAAGAAGAACACTTCTAGATACATTTGTCAGAAATTTTCTGAACAAACACATCTTTCTCCTCCCAGTCCTATGACGTGGACTTCAATCATTCCAAAGTTTTGCTTGTGCCTTTCTTGATTAAAGAATCTTAAAATTTCAGTCTACCTCCTCTTTCTTAATCATTGCAATGATTAGAAGAATGGATGATAGGGTAAGAAGAAGGGTTTTTTTATTTCTTGAAAAATTTAGGATTTTTCATTTTGGAAAGAAGATAGGTTAAAGGCAACATGATTGAAATGTATAAAACCCCAACCAGTGAAGTCAAGGGGATTTTGGGCTTCTAGCGAAATACCCAGTGATGAGGGGGCTTCTTTGGAAAACTGAATGAAGAAAGTTACTTTAGGGAAGACATTTCACATTGTGATCTGAAGAACATTTGGAGTTTCTTGCAAGTACTTCATGGCAGCTGCAGGGGATGAGTGCGGAAGTGTTGGTTGGGTGACCATTGACTTCATTTCTCACTCTGAACTCAGCTTCTCTTATTTTATACTTTAAGAATAAAATTTCCCTGCAAGATTCTGTGTGAAGAAGGGTTAGTTCAGCATAATAAGTTTGAAAATCATGTATTTAGATAAATAAAAGAAAGTACTGCTTCATATAAAGGCCAATTGAATTACTGAATCCATCATAGTGAAGAGTGCTCCAGAGAATTGTTAAACAAAATTATTGATTCAAAAAGTTCAGGCCATTTTCTGAAGAATAAGCCAAAGATAGCTGTCAGAGGAGGCTGAGCTGTATTTACCCTTACAATGAGAAAAAAAATCATGCCCTCTTCTAGGATCCATACCTTGGGTGGAACCCACTATGGTAAGTCTAGGTTACTAGCCTTGAAATTGCCCTTGCCTAGATGGCACCCTGCTTAGTTCTAAATACCCTTTCTAGAAGCACCTTTGTTGTTTATATAGAAAATAGCGTGTTTGCTCCTGAGGTGGTAGGAGGATTGAATATGTAGTAACTGCTCAGGATCAATTAGCTTTGATTTACAAAGCAGCATCGCTGGCACATGATAATTAAAATCTCGCATTAGTTATTATTCTATTTGCTTTGCTGATCAACATACACACACACACACACACATACAGAGAGAGACAAGGTGTCATTCTCAGCAGGTTTTAAAAACCTTCATGTTTCACATCAAAGTAAAGGTAGTATTTTTAAAAGTTGTTTTGAAAACAAAAAAAGACAGAGGGTTTTAAATGAACAATGCCTACCATTTATACAATACCGGTTATGAGGCAGACATCCTAAGAAATAACCCCAATAATAATACTGATGACAGCTGACATTCATTGAGTCCTCATCTTGTGCCAGGTACTGTTATGTTTTACATGTATTAATGAATTTAACCCATTGCCAGCTGCACTCTTCTTAATCCTACTTTACAGATGAGGAAACTGAGGCACAGATATTACAAAGAGAGGTGAAGTTTCGATAGAAATGTAGACCATCTGGTTTCATGATCTGAACCACTATATTATGACTTCTTACTGTACAAGGTTATTTATAGAAAATATCTTATTAAACTCTTACGACAATTATCTTACTTTATAGAAGACAAAACTGAAGTTCACAGAAGTGAAGAAAATTGCCCAAGGTCATACAGCTATGAAATTATACAAACGGGTTGTGAGTCCAGATCTGAGTTCAAAGTTTGTGGTAATTTCTACTACAGCAGGCAGCTTCTCATGTATAATATAAATTATAGTCACTTTCTGTAATATATACAGACATAGGGAAAACTGATGGTAAGATGACAAAATCTGTCAAAGAGCATCATAATCATCTTCCCAAACACCATCCATGTTTATTACCAACTCTCAAACCCATGTCTAACCTACACCCAAGAAAAGGTGTTCTTGCTGGGAAAATAAATCTGTCATGATGAATTGTGGTCTTCATGCCGTTCAAGATTTTATTGTTTTTTGGTCAGGAAAAAGACCTTGGAAAGTCAAAACAAATAAGCTTCCAAAGACATGTAATCAGGGTACAAATGATGATGTGAAATGAAACTCAAGGACGACGCATTTCGAGGTTCAGAGAAAGGGAGAGATGTGCTCAGACACTATCGCTTAGCAGATGGTGACTGGTATGACCTCTAAGCTATGCCTTTGACTATAAAATGATTGGTATAACTTCTTCCTGAGTTAATGATGAAGATTATCCTAGACAAGGCCACTGATGTCACCAGTGTGCAATTTCTGAGCAATCATTGCCTTTTCAGTTATTTGTGGATGGGCCTCTGACCACTGACCTACGACGCCAGCAGAAACTTCCTAGAGATGACAGAGATTGGGAGGTCTCATTGGCACGAAAGGAAGCAGACACTCTTGTGGCCACTATAGCCAGCACAGGGCGATAGAAACTGATGCTATCCACTGGGCGGCAATTCCTCAAATAGGAAAAGCGAGCTGAAGGACACAGACCTGTTTTCTTTGACAGAGATCGACTACTGTATCTTATTATTTCATTTAATTTCATATTATTTTCTAAGTGTATTGATGTACAATAATCTACACATATTTAAAATGTATAGCTTGATGAATTTTGACATATGTACCCATTTGTGAAATTGTCACCGCAATCTAGGTAATGAACAAATCCACCACCCCAAAAGCTTTCTCGTGCCCCTTTATAATCCTCTGCCCCTCTCCACCTGTATTCTCCAGGCAACCATTGATTTGCTTTCTGTCCTAGAGCTTAGTTTGTGTTCTCTAAAATTTTCTGTAAATTAAATCATATAGTATGTGCTCTTTTTTGGTAGGAGTTGTCTGGCTTCTTTCACTCGGCGTAATTATTCTGAAATTCATCCATATTGTTGTGTGTATCAGTAATTCGTTCCTTTTTATTGTATGAGTGTACCACAATTTGTTTATCTATTCACCTGTTGATGGATGTTTGGGTTGTTTCTGGTTTTGAGCTGTTACAAAGAAAGGTGCTCTGAACATTTGTGTCCAAGTCTTTGTGTGGATATACATTTCTCCTTTCTTTGAGTAAATACTTAGGAGGGGAATGGCTAGGTCAAATGACGGGAAATGTTTAACTTTTCAAGAAACTGCCAAACTGTTTTACAAAGTTATTTTACCATTTTGCATCCCCACCAGCCCTGTATGATAGTTCCAGTTGCTCCGCATTCTCAATAATACTTTGTATGTTTAGTCTTAGTAATTTTTATCCTTTCTAGGTGGGTTATAGTGATATCTTATTGCGGTTTTAATTTGAATTTCCTTAGTAACTAAAGATGTTGCTCATCTTTTTATCTGGTCTCTGTCTCTCTCTCTCTCTGTGTGTGTGTGTGTGTGTGTGTGTGTGTGTGTATTTTTTGTTGAAGTGTCTATTCAAATCTTTTCCTATTTTTTTTTAGTGGGTTTTTTTTCTTTCTAAGTTATAAGTTCTTTACATATTTTAGATAAAAGTCCTTTGTTGGCTATATGTTGAGCAAATACTTTCTCCCAGTTTATAGCTTTTTTTTTGGTAACAATGTCTTTTAAAATGCAAAAGATTTTGATTTTATGAAGTCCAAATTATTGATTTTTAAATTTTACAGTCCATGCTTTCATGTCATATTTAAGAAATCTTTGCCAAGCCCATGGTCACTATGATTTTCTCCTAGAAATGTTGTAAATTTAGATCTTACATTTAGATTATGATCCATTTTGTGTTAATTTTTGTTTATAGTGCTAAGTAGAGTCAAGGTTTGCTTTTTTGCTTGTGGCTATCCAGTTGTTGGATTATCCTTTTCCCATTGAATTGCCTTGTTACCTTTGTCAGAATTAATTGACTATATATGTGTCATCTATTTCTGGACTTTTAATTCTGTTCTATTGATCTACATGCACAGACTCATATTTGACATGAAAGTAGTCAGCTTCCCTTGAGAACATTGATCATAGGAACCTTTATTGGCTTTAAAAGTAGACACGACCAAATCAAATGACAACAGAGGGGATACTTGATATATGTGTAGGGAATATGTTGGGTTAATGTAAAAGTTCATTGGAGTATAAACTTTGTGACACCAGAGACATTGTATTATTCACCCTTATTCCCAATCAATGAATTAAAAAAACTAGACATGATGTAGTTGAAAGATAGCTGAAATAGAAATTAGGCACTCTCGAATCTAGTGATGTTGCTCACCAGAATTTGAGTGGATGATACACTTAGTCTGCTGAGTTTTTGGTTTTAGAAAAGAGGATTATTAAAACAGGTAGGTATGGGAACACTGGAAAGTAAGAGTGGTAGTGATAGAGGCGTATATACGGTGGAATCGTTAGACACCTTGCTACACGGCAGGGTTTCTCAACCTCTGCACTACTGATATTTTGGGCTGGATAATTTTTTGTTGTCTTCCAAATTTCTTGGCATAAATGAGTGAGTGCTTCCAGCTTTGTATCCGTTTGTTGAAACATCTCAGTTGGTATTCCATCAATCCTGGACCTTGTTTATCGTCAGCATGAAGCTTGGACGTCTTCCTACAATACCATCAGTTCTTTATCATTTGCTACCTCCTGAAATAGTTGAACTTTGACCAATTCTTTTTGGTACAGTGATTCTGTGTATTCATTCCATCTTCTTTTGATGCTTCCTGCGTCGTTCAATATTTTCCTGTAGAATCCTTCAATATTGCCAACTTGAGGCTTGAAATTTTTCTGTTCTTTCAGCTTGAGAAGTGCCAAGTGTGTTCTTCCCTTTTGATTTTCTAACTCCAGGCCTTAGCACATTTCATTATAATACTTTACATTCTCTTCTTGAGCAACCCTTTCAAAATTTCTGTTCAGCTCTTTTATTTCATTATTTCTTTCATTCACTTTAGCTATTCTACATTCAAGACCAAGTTTCAAAGTTTCTTCTGACATCTATTTTGGTTTTTTCCTTCTTTCCTGTCTTGTTAATGAACTTTTTTGCTTTCTTTATGTGTGATGTCCTTGATGTCAGTCCACAGCTTGTCTGGTCTTCGGTCATTAGTGTCAATTCAGGTGGGATATATGCAAGGTCATACTTTGGCTGTCTTGGACTTGTTTTAATTTTCTTCAGCTTCAACTTGAACTTGCATATGAGCAACTGATGGTCTGTTTTGCAGTCAGCCCTGGCCTTGTTCTGACTGATGATATTGAGCTTCTCCATCGTCTCTTTCCACAAATGGAGTTGACTCCTGTGCATTCTATCTGGCAAGGTCCATGTATATAGTCGCCGTTTATGTTGTTGAAAAAAGGCATTTGTAATGAAGAAGTTATTGGTCTTGCAAAATTCTATCATGTGATCTCCAGTGTCCTTTCTATCACCAAAAACAAAAAAAAAAAAAACCCCTGTTGTTGTCGAGTCGATTCCAACTTATAGTGACCCTATATTTTATTATCAATGCATCCTGATTGCATGTTTGATCAAATTTAGACTGCAGAAGTTGGTAAGAATCTTCAATTTCCTTATCTTTGGCATTAGTGGTTGATGGGTAAATTTGAATAATAGCTGTGTTAACTGGTCTTCCTTGTAGGTGTATGGGTATTGTCCTATCATTGACAGCCTTGTACTTCAGGATAAAACTTGAACTGTTCTTTTTTGACAGTGAATGCTATGTCGTTCCCCTTCAATTTGTCATTCCCAGCATAGTAAACCATATGGTTGTCCGATTCAGAATGCCCAATACCAGTCCTTTTCAGTCACTAATGCCTAGGGTATTGATCTCTATGCATCCCGTTTCATTTTTGATGATTTCCAATTTTTCTAGGTTCATACTTCATACATTCCACACTCTAATTATTAATGGATATTTGCAGTTGTTTCTTACGTTTTGAATTGCGCCACATCAGCTAATGAAGGTCCTGAAAGCTTTACTCCATCTACATCATTAACGTCAACTCTACTTTGAGGAGGTAGCTCTTCCCCAGTGGTATCTTGTGTGCCTTCCAACCTGAGGGGCTCACCTTCTGGTGCTATATCAGACAATGTTCTGCTGCTATTCATAAGGTTTCACTGCCCAATTTTTTCAGAAGTAGATTGCCAGGTCCTTCTTCCTAATCTGTCTTTGGAAGCCAGCTCCCTGGCCAAGTGACTGGAAGAGATCCATATTTGTAACCATTCCAAAGATAGGTGATCCAACAGAATGTGGAAATTATTGAACAATATTATTAATATCACAAGCTAGTAAAATTTTGCTGAAGATAATTTAAAAATGGATGCAGCAGTACATCAACAGGGAACTGCCAGAAATTCAAGCCAGATTCAGAAGAGGACATAGAACAAGGGATATCACTGCTGATGTCAGATAGATCTTGGCTGAAAGTAGAGAATACCAGAAAGATGTTTACCTGTGTTTTATTGACTATGCAAAGGCATTCGACTGTGTGAATCATAACAAATTATGGATAACATTTCGAAGAATGGGAATTCCAGAACACTTAATTGTGCTCATGAGGAACTTCTACATAGATCAAGAGGCAGTTGTTCAGACAGAACAAGGGGATACTGCCTGGTTTAAAGTCAGGAAAGGTGTGCGTCAGGGTTGTATCCTTTCACTGTACCTATTCAATCTGTATGCTGAGCAAATAATCTGAGAAAGTGGACTATATGAAGAAGAACAGGGCATCAGGATTGGAGGAAGACTCGTTAACAACCTGAGTTATGCAGATGACACAACCTTGCTTGCTGAAAGTGAAGAGGACTTGAAGCACTTACTGATGAAGATCAAAGACCATAGCCTTTAGTATGGATTACATTTCAACATGAAGAAAACAAAAATCCACACAACTAGACCAATAAGCAACGTCATGATAAATGGAGAAAAGATTGAAGCTGTCAAGGATTTCATTTTACTTGGATCCACAATCAATACCTGTGGAAGCAGTAGTCAAGAAATCAAACGACACATTGCATTGGGCAAATCTGTTGCAAAAGACCTCTTTAAAGTGTTAAAAAGCATGCAGAGCCCTGGTGGTGCAGTGGTTAAGAGCTCAGCTACTAACAAAAGGTCGGCAGTTCGAATCTACCAGCCGCTCCTTGGGAGCCCTGTGGGGCAATTCTACTCTGTCTTGTAGGCTCACTGGGAGTCGGAATCGACTTGATGGCAACAGGTTTGGGTTTTTATTTTTTGGTATGTGCATGCGAAAGCTGGAGAATGTATAAGGCACATGGAAGAACTGATGCATTTGAATTATGGTGTTGGTGAAGAATATTGAATATACCATGGGCTGTTAGAAGAACAAACTAATCTGTCTCAGAGGAAGTAAAACCAGAATGCTCCTTAGAAGTGAGGATGGCGAGACTTTGTCTCATGTACTTTGGACGTGTTGTCAGAAGGGACCAATCCCTGGAGAAGGACATCATACTTGGTAAAGTAGAGGGTCATGGAAAAAGAGGAAGACCCTCAATAAAATGGATTGCCATGGTGGCTGTAACAACAGACTCAAACATAGCAACTATTGTGAGGATGGCGCAAGACCGGGCAGTGTTTTGTTCTGTTGTACATAGGGTTGCTATGAATTGGAACTGACTTGATGGCACCTAACAACAACAATAACAACTGTTCTTTGCTGTATGGGGCTGTCCTGAGCAGTGTAGGATATTTAACAGTATCCCTGTCCTCTATCCACCAGATGTTAATAGCACCCCTCTCACAGGTTGTGGCAACCAAAAATTTCTCCAGAAATTGCCAAATGTCTTCTGGGAGGCAAAATCCACATTATTGAGAACACTGCTATAGAGGGAACGATAGTATTCTGTATAGTAGGCTATAGAGAGACAACATCTTCAACAGCAGGAGGAACTTAATCATGGACAGAAATACCAATATTAGAACCAAGCTGCCTAGGGTGGGAGTGGTGGTTAAAGTGAATTTTCTATTGTTATACATGTCAACTGTAGGCAACACACCTACTCCTTACTTATCAACTATCTCATTATCTGACATTTCACATTTATGACAATAGTAAAAAATCTACTCTCCAACTATTTTGTGCATTAACAACAGACGTCTTGGCAGTAACAAAGGCCAAGGTGCAAGATGAGAATAACACTGGCCGTAATGGTTAACGTTATGTGTCAACTTGGCTGGGCCATGATTCTCAGTTGTTTGGCAGTTATGTAATGATGTAACTTGCCAGTTATGTAACAATATAATTTGGCAGTTATGTAATGTTGTAGTTGTCCTCCATTTTGTGATCTGATGTGGTCATCCTACATTTTTGCACAATGCTGATTTTCACATAACAACCTGATCTTTGGAACCTAACTGGGTCGATAAGTATTTTAAACACTGACAGCTAAAGTAGGTAGAAGCTGACCTTTCTAAGCCTCAATTATCTGTAACATGGGTATAATAATGCCAACACCATAGTGCTCTGTGAAGATTAAATGAGATAATGTACATAAAGTCCCATGAATAGCACCCAAAACGAAACAAAACAAAAACGAAACCAGCTGGTGTTGAGTAGATTCCAACTCATGGTGACCCCCTGAATTTCAGAGTAGAACTGCTCCACAGGGTTTTCAGTGGTTATGACCTTTCAGAAGTAGATTGCCAAGCCTTTCTTCTGAGGTACCTCTGGATAATTTCAAACTGCCAACCTTTTTGTTAGTAGCTGAGCCTTTAATCATTTGCACCACCTAGGGACTTCTGGACAGCACCTAACCCACAGTATATACTTCATGCATGGTGGATATTGTTTTTGTTATTGTTCAGAAGCACTTGCACTCCTTCTCCACACACCAGGAAGCTTCCAACCCTGTCCATTGTTTTCTCAGTCCCTCTGCAACGGAAGAGAAGATGCTTATCTGATCAAAACATTGACAGGGAGGTTGATGATTACTAGTGGTCAGGGCCACTGTACCTTGAAAAGCTTCAATCCCATTTTTGTACTTCTGTCTTCCTGTCTCCACATAGTAAACCGATGTAGGCAAACCTGGCCACTAGGGGAGTCTGCTAACTTTTCTCTCTCTTTTTTCTGATTCAGTGCACCTGGGTAGGTGGGTGGACTTGGAGACTCTGTTGGGCCTGGCCATCCCTCTTTTCCCATAGGCATGCTTTGCTATATTAGGTCATGATTTAGATGGGGAGTAGGGAGGGAAAGACAGGGCAGGTAAGAAGTATAATTTGTGATCCAATCTAATCTTTTTAGCAGAGTTTGTAACATTTCCACAATGTCTTAATTCCCTATGCCCATTGCCATTGAGTCGATTCCATCTCATTGTTCCCTAGGGCTGCCATAACAAAATACCATAAAGTAGGTGGCTTTAAAGAACAGGAATTTATTTTCTCAGCGTTCTGGATGCTAGAAGTCTGACATCAGGGCATCAGCAGGGCTATACTTTTTTTCTCTCTGTGGGCTCTAGGGGAAGATCCTTCCTGGTCTCTTACAGCTTCTGGCAGCGAGGGAACCTACCTGCTGTCTTCCCCCGTGTCTGTCCGCTTAGAAGGGTGTTTGGGAGTAGGATTAGGACACCCTGCTCTGGTAAGATTTCCTTAACTGATAACATCTGCAAAGAAAAACCCTATTTCCCTAAACAAGGTACAGGAGTTAGGACTTCAACATACCTTTTTGGGGAATACAATTCAATCCATAACAATAGCTATTAATAACATAGTACTGTTCATCCTTTTTTATTGTTAACCATTGTACACGATTTTGCCTGGAAACCCATAAAGTGGTAGGGTGATTACAGAGGTGGATCTGGGCCTCTTAGGGTCCCAGACTCTATAACTACAAAATCACCATTAAATCAGCAACTCAATCCATAATACTTTAGATTGTTATCTCTAGAGTTCCTTTCACTTATAAAAATTTACAGTTTAAGAATCTGTAAAAGAAGTTTGGGCTTACTTCTAAGGGTCAGTTTAAGCTCTAATTATTTTCTTCAAGTTTGCCTTATTATCTAATTTTAAACAGAATTCTAGGCACAGACACTATTAAATATTTTTTACCCTTTATGATAAGGAAAGCCCTGCCTAGAATTTGTCTGGTGGATCGAGCTGTCTATCTATCTATCTGTCTGTCTGTCTCTATCTATCTGTCTGCCTGTCTATATTTCAAAGTCTATTTTGTAATTCATATTTTGAATAACACCTTAGTCCTTAAGTTGTATCAAAGAGGAAACAGGTAAGTGTGATAACATATTCCAAGGCTCTAAACCTGTTAATAAGAGAATAACTTTGTCACTCATGTATGATATGCCCATAATTATCTTTCACTGAATGTACAAAAAGAAAATAAAATAACAAGTTTTTTTTTTTTTTTTTAAAGATTGTTTATCCATGTGTTTTACTGAACTCAGTGAGGAATGGGTGAATATCTAGGTCTTTCTAAATCTAGTCTTCCCGAACATCCGAGCTTACATTTTATAGACATCTGTAGCTGTAGGGGAGTCCCTGGGTAGCACAAATGGTTAAACACTCAACTACTAACCAAAAGGTTGGCAGTTTGAACCCAGTCAGAGGTGCCTCAGGAGAAAGGCCTGGTGATCTGCTTCTGAAAAGTCACAGCCTTGAAAATTCTACAGAGCATAGTCCTATTCTGACACACATGAGTTCACCATGAGTTTGAACCGACTTAATGGCAACTGGTTTGGTTTTTTGCTTTTACAGCAATAGGTTGTGAAAAGCATCAATATGTCTGTAACTGAAGAATATCTATCTGTTTGCTGGCTCCTGGTCTCTCTCCACCTTCCATCCTCACCAACAGACTAACCATTTTCTAATCAGAAGTACCTTCTTTTAGAGATCACGAAGAAATCTGAATATTGCACCTATTTCCTTAATTCTGTGTCCTGTTTTAATAAAGTAACTCCTCCCACCCCATTTTTCACTGACTCTGCTCCAGGCTCACTTGTTAATAGAAACGCCGGAGTCCTTCTAGTCCATTTGCAGAGGCAGCATCTAGGCTGTGTTCAGAGGGCCTGGGCTCTGTCCTAAGCCCTTGGCATACATTCTCAGAGCTGTCTTCTTAGGTAACAGAAGAAAGTACCAGAAATTTTAGAATATGGCTCCCAAATCTGAACATCAAGACAGGGATCAATTCCCATTCTCATTCTTGGCAAATCTAGCCATCTAAGCACCTTGCTACCCACAGAACATAAGCTAACAGCTCCTCTTATTTACTGCAAACTGGCACTTCACAAACACAACAGTACCATTGATATTTCAGTGAAAGGAGGTGTGACTGGGTTTTCAATTGTGTGCTTGTAGCTGGAAATAATCAATAACCGAGCAGGTCATAATTCATCTCCTAAGGCCTTGCTTCCTGGATATGCCCAAATACACAACATCCAGGAATAAAAAGGGCTGTCATTGTTGCTAATGTCCCAATAAGCGAAACTAGGATTTTCTGCTTCCTAAGCCAGGGTCCCTAAGCTTTTGGTACTGTAAAATTTCCAAAGAAATTTGGGAGCTGACTGATGATTGCCAAATCTTTATTTTCCAGTACCAAAAAAAAACCCAAACCGGTTGCTGTCAAGTCGATTCTGACTCATAGCGACCCTGTAGGATAGAGTCGAACTGTCCCATAAAGTTTCCAGGGAGTGGCTGGTGGATTCCAACTGTGCCACGGTGCCACCAGGGCTCCTACTTTTCCAATAAAGATCATTAAAAAGAAAATAAGTAACAAACTACCTTGACTATGACTTTTTTTATTTTGTTAAAAAAAAAAGGAAGAGCATGATCTTAGAATAGATAATCGTTCTTTACATGAAATAGGAGGTCCCTGGACGGCACAAACAGTCTGCGCTTGACTATTAACCTACAGGTTGGCAGTCTGAACCCAGCCAGTGGTGCTGTGAAAGAAACTGGTGATCTGCTTTCGTAAAGATCACAGCCAAGAAAACCTTATGGAGCTGTTCTGCTCTGACACACATGGGGTTGCCGTGAGTTGGAATTGACTCAATGGCAATTTTTTTTTTAACATGAAATAAACTTAGCTTTATAAAAACGTATTACATTGTCTTTATTTTTCTCATTTTACTGAAGACTGATTCGAGGATGACAATTGTGCTATTTCATAACACACGGATACATTCACCCAGAACGTTGTAAAAGCCCCCGGAGTTCAGCCCCTGCCCCAGGGGATTTTCCAAACTTAGTGGAGGAGTTCCAGGATCCTAAGATCATCTGGGTTAATATTTACACCTTCACCTTTTCCCTGAGGCACTTGGGCAATCTGAGAAAGCTCTGTTGTTTTGGATGATGTGGTAAAACCAGCTCTCTATGGCTGAATGCTCTCGATGGGTCGGGCACTGTGCTTAGTGCTTATCAATATTTTAATCCACAACAGGAAATAGGGTAGGTATTTTTATCTCCTTTTTACAAATGAAGAAACTGTGCTTCAGAGAGATTAAGTGATTTGCCTGCACTCACAATGCTGTTTACTGGTAATGCTGGAATTTGAACCCATGCTAGTCTGACTTCAAAATCTTCAATTTGGAATTAAAAATTCTGTGGCCATGAAATGGATTATAGCTAGTCCTTTTGGTACAAGCAAAAATGGATATTTTGCTTCCAACATGAGGGAAAACAAACAAACAAAATGAAACAAAACAAACCACATCCTGAGAAAACCAAAAAATAACAGATCTCCCTGACAGGGGTGGTCCCCCAAATATTAGGATATTGGAACCTTGATGATTTCACATAAAACTTGACTCCCTATAAAAACAATTTAACCCTGAATATTTGCTATGCTGATGCCTGTGGCTATCTCCTGACCTTTGTGAATATGGCAATCATGTGAGAAAGTTGCCCTTATTCCACCATGAGCAGACAAATGTAAACTTGGTATCCTCGGTAATTTTACTATTACTCTGTTAAATACTTGTGTTTTGCATTTGGTGAACCAGGCCTTCTGAAGGCTGACTTCTTTGCACTTCTTAAACTTCTCCTTTCCTGTCCTGTTTCTATCTCTCAGTGTTTAGTTGCCACTTCACATTCTTCCAGGTTTTCTCGACTGCGCTTCCACACCCTATCCGATGTTGGTCCCCAAAACTCCTTCTACAAGTATGTGAGTCTCTTCTCTTTCTTCCAGTTAGGCCAGTCTTCTACTTTGGGGTCTTGGTCATTGTTGTCATTGTAATTGTCACCCTCCTCTTTCCTTTTATCCTCCTCCTTTTCTTTCTCCTTAAAGCTATTTATTATGCATTTACTATATGCCTCAACCACCTCTTTGTCAGTTTGTTGTATGGTTGTGGCTTGCACGTTACTATGATACCGAAAGCTCTCCAACTAGTATTTAAAATACTGGTGGGGTCATCCAGGTTGCAGCAGAGAGTTCAGACTAAGACAGACAAGGAAGAAAGGCCTGGCGATCTACTCTGAAAATTAGCCAATGAAAACTCTATGGATCACAAAAGAATATTGCCCTATACTGTGCTGGAAGATGAGTCCTCTCAAAATACACAGTGGCTGCAACAATGGACTCAAACATACCAACCATTGTGAAGATGGTGCAGGACCAAGCAAGGTTTCATTCTGTTGTGCATGGGGTCGCCATGAGGTAGAGCCTACTTAAGGGCAACTAACAACAACTAATAACAATGTGCCTGGAATTGTGCTAAATTCTCTACACAGAGTGCCTCTTTTACTCCTAATTGTTTCTGGAATGCATGTGCATGGTCACATTTTTTCCCATTTTTAGAAGAAAACTAAAGTTTAGACGGATAATGCTATTCGCCTAAATTCTTATGGCCGATAAATGGGGAAGTCGGGAATGTAACTGAGATCTGTCCATAATATCCATGTTGTTAACTACTTTATACTTCCCTTTCTGTTTATCTGGAAGACTTCCCACAAGTTGTCTGACTACCCATTCCTCAAGGCCTAAAGCAAAGACCTTTTGCCTTGTTTTCCTGGACCACAGGGAATTCTCTCACTTCTGAAATCCTCCAACATTTAATCAGTATCATCACATTAGGAATTATTCTGTTTTGTATCATTTGCCACTCGTCTTCCAAGTGCCCCTTCTCCTCAGCTAAAATCTGAGCTAGCTGGGGTCCCACCGGTTCGCTAGAGATAATTAGGAAACAATGTAAGCCAACTAAGAGCATCCCAGTTTTATAGCTAGCGAATGTATGTACAGGTGGAATTTTCCAGCAAGTTACCCAGGGTGGGCCCAGAGCTTTGAGAACACCCAGAATGATGCATTTAGGAAGCTAATGGGTCTCAGTGGCCTGGCAATATGACCTCAGCTGGTTTGTTACACATTCTTTCTTTCCACAAATGCTTACTGAGCATGCAAGCTATATCAGGTATCGTGAGAGGTATTGGTTTATCAGTAAAAGACGACCCAGATTCCTATTCATAGTGACTCCATGTGTGTCACAGTACAGCTGTGCTCCATAGGGTTTTCAATGACTGATTTTTGGAAATAGATCCCCAGGCCTTTCTTCTGAGGCACCTCTGGGTGTACTCGCACCTCCAACCTTTTTTGTTAGCAGCTGAGTGTGTTAACCATTTGCACCACTGTATCCTATAGGATACAGTGGTAAATAAAACAGATATTACAGGTGAGGCTTCAGGAAACAGGAACCTCAGTCTTGAGTCGGCCTCCTAGTAAGGGGAAATTAAGAGGTCTTCCCCAATGTCATGGGAACACAAGTGCCCATGAGGTCACTCTGACCATCTCCCATCAAATTTGCCTCCTCAGTAGGTGCCAGATTTTCACTTCCTTCTGCACAGTCAAAGGCAGAGGCTCATTTGATGAGGTTGGAGCAGTACAAGGCACATTTGTTCAAATGACGAGGGAAGGTGGTCATTTAAATCCTTGACAAACTACATGATCTTTGTAGCTCCAATCACACCCTAGAGCCCCACCTCTCTTCCCTTTCCCTTGCAAAATTTCTAAGATTGCCCTGCTTCTCTTCTGACAGGCTGTGCTGGTGATGAAGACTGACAGAAGAGGTGAAATGTGTGTTACATAAAGAACAGATTTGTACCTGGATTTGAGACGGAGCCCACATTTCACAATTGCTGAGCATTTCTACAAGGCCCACACAAAGTGCTCTATTAAATTAAATGACTGCAGTCTCCATCTGCACTAGTAATCCCCAGACAGGTTGGGCTCCTTTACAGCCAATAGCCTGCAGGTGTGCAAATAAGCACTCGCAGTCCACACCAGGTGTCAAGGGCTAATTAAAATACAGAATGAGAGTACTCTTCCCTGTCTGCTCAGCAAGCGGTCAGAGCTGCCGTGTGCTTCTCGGGACAGGCAGTGGCAAAGGCAGAACATTTACTTTTACTTGTAGAAGCAAATGGCTATAAGTAATCCACCTCCTGAGAACCACTTAGCAGGGAGTGGGAAGTCAAAAAGAAACACTGGAATCATCTTATTCCCTTGTTCAACGTCATTTTCAGTTGGTTACCATACTACGATTAGTGTTTCTATTTTTTTTTTTCCAGCGAAGGACAGAGGCTCAGAGATAAGGACTCCAGCTTGATTCTCAGATCCTGCTGTCACACACTTCCCTGATTACTGAGCACACTGTGTGGTTCACAAGGTTGCAATAGTGGGCAGCCATGTCACTCTGGCTCCGAGGGGAGTTCTAAAGGCTTAAGAGAAAAGAGCAGCTGAAGAGCTGTCAATAGCTGACAGGACATACAAAGAGACGTGATAGGAAGTAACGAACTACATTGTAAGGTCCATAGGAACCCAAGTATGGGGTGATAAGAATGGCTTATATTCACTTAAGAATTTATCGAATCACTTAAGAATATACTGAATCTTTTCCCTTTTCTTTCATAATGTATTTTTCCTCTCTTTTCCTTCCTCCTTCCTCTATGGATGCCTACTTACATGCCAATCACTCTTCCTCAGCATTTTGCTCTTTCACTCTCTGCTGTCTTCCCCCACTTCCCTGTCTCCTTCCCATTGCCCTCATTCTTTATAGTGATGTGAAAAGCGTGGGCTGTGGAATGAGAGAGATCTGAGTTCTGGCTCTGGCATATTTTCATTTTAAGTGAATATTATTTTTTTTCCTATTCCCTAGCCTTAATTTAAAAATCAGATGAATTCAATTCTAAGGCACTCTCTTGAAAAACAAAATTAAGTTGTTTAAAATAGGGGTGGCTGTCAATTTTTTTTTCCTCAGGGGTCTCATGGGGAACTCTTTGTTACTTAAAAGGGGGCTTTTCACAACCTTACCGCAGCCTTCTCCAACAGGTGGCATTTTTATCTCTGGTGGTACACATGGCAATCTTGGTGAGTACACTTTTATTTTAATAGTTATGTATTTATTTTATGTGGTCTTAGGAAAAAAAGGAAACAAGCACATCAAATTTGTGATTTCATGGATAAGAAAAAAAAAAAAACACGGTTGATTTAACGAATACTAAGTAAAACAGAGCCCTGGTGGCCCAGTGGTTAAGAGCTCGGCCGCTAACCAAAAAGGTTGGCAGTTGGAATCTACCAGCCACTCCTTGGAAACCCTATGGGGCAGTTCTACTCTGTCCTATAGGGTTGCTATGAGTTGGAATCAAATAGATGGCATGCAGGTATGGTACAAATCATGAAGGTGGTACTTGAATGACTGCATTTTTAGAAAGAAGAGTATTTCTGGAAGGTCTGTATTTGCACACATACCATCTATTGAGTGAACACATGCACTGAATCTGTTGTTTGCCATAAAGTTGATTCTGACTCATAGCAACCCCACGTGTGACAGAGTAGAACTGCTCCACAGGGTTTTCTTGTCTATAATCTTTACAGAAGCAGATTGCCAGGGCTTTCTTCCATGGTGCTGTTGGGTGGGCTTGAACTGTCAAACTTTAGGTTAGCAGCTGATCACAGACTGCACACATACACTTTGTCCAGACTTAGGTTGTCACCCATTACCTACCATTCTTGTCTACACTCCCTAAAGTTACTGAGGCTCCAAGTGGTTAAGAGATTTGCCCAAAAAGATGGAACTGGGCTTGAAATATGGATCTGGCCTCAGTCCTGAAGCCATGTGCCTTCAATTATACCACAATGTCTGCACATGGTAAGCTTGCAAGAAATGACAGATGTTGATTATTGTCATTTATGTAAAACATATCCTTAAACTCTCAAATCAGCAAATAACCATCTCTCCCTTTTATAGATGATGAAATAGATATAGAAAGGTTAAGTGACTTACAGCTGGTATTGAAGAGTATTTGGGATTCTTCCTATACGGTCTCTAATCATATAGCACTATTAGCATCGTTAAGCCTCATTCCTGCTAAGTGTTGATCAAGGGTCTAGGGTAACCCACATACGAGGTATGATTATAAAGCAATGAAAATAATTTTTAAAGAATTATTTTACAAGCCACACATAAAAAAGTCGCTCATTATTTTACTGGCCCATCTTGTTTTGACCCAAGCCAGTGTCGGTGAGAAAATGTATCTGTAGTAGGAAGAATTCTAAGATGGTCCCCAAGAGTTCCAGCCCCTGGTGTACACACCTTTTCACAGTTATTCAATTGAACACTATTCTAGGTACTGCTGGGAAGGGAATGTTGCAGATGTAATTAAGGTCCCAAATCAGTTGACCTTAGAGAGAAAGATTAACATGGGTGAGCCTGACCAATCAGGTGAGCCGTTAACAGATACTGGGCTCTTCTTGGCGGGAGAGATTCCAAGTAGAAGAAGGATTCAATGGGAGAGAGATTTTCCATCGTTGGCTTTGAAGATGGATGGAAGCGGCCACATGGCAAGGAATGCAGGTGACCTCTTGGAGCTGAGAATGGCTATAGCTCTGACAATAAGCAAGGAGATGGGGACTTCAGTGTTGCAGCTTTGAGGAACTGAATTTAGTCAACAACCTGAATAAGCTTGGAAGCAGATTCTTCCCCAGTGCCTCCAGGAGGGAACACAACCCAGCTGATAACTTGATTTCTGTCTTTTGAGACCCTGAACAGAGAACTCTGGACTTCTGACTTACAGAAACTGAGATAATAAATGGGATGTTGTTTTAAGCTGTTATGTTTTGGTAGTTTGTTACACAGCAATAAAAAACTAATCGAGTACCTAATGGAATCCATAATTATATAAATGTAGTGTGTGTTTGTGTGTGTGTGTGTATATATATATACACAAAGGCATGTATACATTAAACTAATCATTCACTATAATCTCAAACTTAGATTTGAGTAAATTTTACTGCTAACCACACTCTAGTGGTAATTATAACAATATTGAATATGGAAGAATTACTGTACATTCATTGTGCTAAGTGCTTTTTATCTATTCAATCATTTAATCTTTACAACGTTAGGAAGCAGGTACAGTATGAATCCTTTTTACAACCAGGGAAAGTGAAGCAGAGGGAACTATTGAGGACAACAAAACATTCTGTTATTTAAAGGAAAAGTCATTATTAAAAGTTACGGGATTTATTCAAAGCAAATTTTGCTACCTTGGTAAAGGTAGAATTCTTCCACCTGTCTTTTTTATATATTTTTATGCTCGTCTCAGATTCCTTGGGTAGGGCAAATAGTTAAGCACTCAGCTCCTAACTGAAAGGTTGGTGGTTTGAGTTCACCTAGAGGCACCTTGGAAGAAAGGCCTGGCAATCTGCTTCTGAAAGGTCACAGCCATGAAAACCCTATGGGAGGCAGTTCTACTCTGCACAAATGGGGTCACCATGAGTTGGAATCAACTTGATGGCAACTAGTACTGGTATGCTCATCTCAGGCTTGTACCCTGCATTCCCAAGGTTATATTTCATCAACCTTACAATGATGAGAGGTGCCCTGGTGGTCCAGTGGTTAAAGCATTTGGCTGCTAAACAAAAGTTTGGCAGTTTGAACTCCAATGGGAGAAAGATAGGGCAGTCTTCTTCTGTAAAGATTAACAGCCTTGGACCCTATGGGGAAGTTCTACTCTGTCCTATAGGGTTGTTATGAATCAGAACTGACTCAACAGCAGTGTTTTTTTTTTGTTTTTTTTTGGTTTACCATGATGATAAATATAAAAATAAGTGATAGCACACCCTTTTAACTCAGTACTGAAGTCACTCCTGTGGCTCGCTGTTCAAAGATTAGACAGGTCTATAAGGCAAACAGTAACATACGTGAACATAGTTGAATCACGTATATGAGACTAAATGGGCACGCCAGCCTGAAAGTTAAGATGAGAAGGCAGGAAGGGACAGGAAAACTGGCCTAATGGGAATAGCAAACTCTAGGTAGAGAAGGGGAGAGTGTTGACACAGCACGGGGTTGGCAACCAATGTCACAAAACAATTTGTGTATTAATTGTTTGATGAGAAATTTGCTCTGTAAACTTTCACCTGAAGCACAATTAAAAAAATAAATAAGTGATAGCTGTGAGTTACTCTTCAAACCTTGAATTGAAACTATCTGCTGAAGTCACCTTTAAATTAAGCGATAGTTTAGCTCAAAGAATAAAAGTTGCCTCCCTTGAGTTTTGCATTAAAAAAAATCTTTACAAGACCAAAGGGTTAACAGCTATTTTACAGCATACGTAAGCAGGTTGGGGCACAGGGAGTTTAAGTAAATGGAAGTGAAACAACTAGAACTGAACTAGGGAGAATGTTGACATCATGTGAAAAACGAGAGCGATATTACTGATCGTATATCTAGAAACTGTGGAATGGGAGTAGGTTTTGCCGTATATGTTTTCAGCAAAAATAAAATTAAATATTAAAAAAATGGATGATAAATGAGAATAAAAGGATAAACAGCAGTACTGTCCCCTTAGGTCTGCTGGAGTAAGTTATCTCAACACTTAGCACAGCTCCCAGCACATACTCAGCTTCAAGGAAAAGTAGTTCTTCTTTTTTTTTTGAAATACCATCAGGAACTATTTTATCAGAAGCTAATAATTTTTTTTTTTTTTTTTTTTACTGTGCTTTAGTGAAAGTTTATAGAGCAAATGAGTTTCTTATTAAGCAGTTAATACACAAATTGTTTTGTGACATTGGTTGCCAACCCCGCAATGTGTCAACACTCTCCCCTTCTGTGCCCTGGGTTCCATTTGTCCAGTTTTCCTATCCCTCCCTCCCTTCTCATCTTTGCTTTTGGGCTGGCGTGCCCATGAGTCTCCTGTGCATGAATTGACTTACGAAGCCCCCTCATCACGTGTGTCCTCAGGTTCCACCGGCACCACTGGCCACCCCTTATGAGTCGGTGTGGGGGTTTGCTCTTCTGAGTTGCTCCTTTCTTCCCGGGCATGGCTCATTCAGGAAGCTCCTGGAGGCCGTGCCTGCGGGATGGAGTTAAGATGCCTGGGCTCTGGCCTTGTGTTCTGAAAAGCCAGGCTTCCCTCAGGAAGTCAGTGATGTGTTGACACTCAGATTCTCAAATGTCCCTGGGATTACTGTTCTAAACTGAAGTTTACAGTGTAAGTTCTTTGGGAGAAATCTGTTGATGGCCCTAAATGGTTGCTAACACATGGTAGATGTGGGCCACACAGAAAACACTTGAGGAAATCAACTATGAAAACTGTTCCCATACTTTCCTAAAATTTGTTGCATTGACTGGGTGGGAAGGTCGCTAGACTGGAAATCGGAAAAACCGAGGGTGTGTTTTTTGATTGATTGACATATGCTAATTAGTTCTGTGGTTCTGTGACTTTCGGGAGCTTTCTTAGCCTCTCTATGCCTCGGTTCAGGAGGCCCTGCGTGGTGCAAATGGTTAAGCGCTTGGCTACTAGCTGAAAGGTTGGCGGTTCAAGCCCACCCAGAGGTGCCTCAGAAGACAGGCCTGGCATCTGCTTCTGAAGGGTCACAGCCTTGAAAACCCTATGGAGCAGTTCTATTCTGTACATATGGGGTCACCATAGGTCAGAATTGATTCGTCAACAACTAATAACAAGGGCTCAGGTCAGTGGTTCCCCAAGATCATTCCAAGGATTTATGCTAATCTGGTTGCTTAAGAAATATTTGAGGAACTTTGAAAACTACAGAAGCCTAGACCCTCCCCACAGAGATTTTGAAAAATAGCTGTTGTCTTCACTAGTGGAAGCACCTGTGCTTTTACCCTGGAAGGACTCTGCGTTTCTATATTGCACATCAAAGGCGTGGGGAAGTCCCCAAAGTGGAGTGTACTACAAGGCAGGCTACACAGGCTAGGGATGCCTGGGGCACAGCCTCATGCATTTAAAAAGTTCCTCCTATGATGCTGCTGCTCAGCCAGGTCTGGGAACCTGAGTGAGGTGATTTCTGGGGTCATTTCCAGCTCTGTTGGAATACTGCTGCTAATGATGTGACTTCCCATTTATTCAACTAAACGCTTTATATGCTACTTGGTGCATACATTAACAGCTCCATCTTATGGTTGGGACATTAAAGACGCAGAGCAGTTATTTATTTTTTCCATGTTCACACAGCTAGGAAATGGCAGATCTAGATCGTGGACTCCAGCCTGACTCTTGGCCACCTGCTGCAGTTTGTCAGCAGCGTAGTGGAAAGTTCTGGGTGAGAGAGTTCCAGGGTTGCAGAAACGTCTTGTGGTCAAGCAGCGGGCAAACATTCCTGTCCCGCGCGGCCTGATTTCATGCTTTTTGGATGTGCAGTTACAGAGTCCGCCTTGGTAAAAGCATCGCGTTTCATTCCTTACAACAGAAGCTACTTTATAAAACTCACATAGTGGCTCTGAGGGCTCTTATGCTATTTGCCATTGTAAGCACTCAGATAAGCGTTTATGAAGTCATCACCGATTCAATTTCCTCTCTCTTTTTTATTCATATTCCAGATTTAGTGCTTTCCTTAGCAGGCAGGAAAATACAGCAGAATTTCCTAAGGGCTAAAACTGAGGAGGTTGCCCTCCACAATGGTACATTAGAAGCTTCACCGGTGTAACCTCAGGAGGTGGACACACAGAGTAAATGACATTGGTCTTCATTTCTGCCCCACAGGAAGAGCGAACAGAGGTCCTGGCAAGTTAATGATAGCTGATGAGCACGGAGTGCGTCCCAGGTTGAATGGCTGTGCAGAGCGTTCTGGTGCACAATCACGTTTCCCCTGGAGAAGCAGCTAACATCCAGCTGTGTACCAGGAGCAGAGACATCTAGATTTCTAGTTCTGGTTTTCCCATCAAATTGTTGTGTGACCTCTTAACCTCTCTGGATATTCAGAGTTTGTATATCTGTAAAATGGGTTAAAAACACCCTCCCTTGTTCCCTCACTTGGTGCCATGAGACGCTTCATCTGTAAGCTCTTGGCAAAGGATGAAGCCCTTGGCCAACACATGGCTCTATTTGCTGTGCTCAGCCTCTTCAAGCACCATCTTTTATGTTTTCCTGAGGTGATTTTTTGCTTTGGGAGGCAGGTGGGGACTTGATCCATGAAAGACTTCTTGTTTTTGATTTCTTAATTCCAGGTTGAGAACCAGAATACATTTTTAGTCTCTGTCTTTTGCTTGGAGTTCTGTTTTGCAAGCAACACAGACTCACACTCAGGCCGCAGCCGGGTGTAGCTCTGCCTGTTTGTGAAGGGCAGGGCCTCTTTGTTTTCTGCAGGAACCTCTCTTCTCTGCCTTGTTTTTACTCCTAGTCAACAATCTCATTTGTGCAGACCCTCTTGCCTCGCCTGGTAACTGTAAGCCATGAATAAAGCTAGCAAATCGGGAAAAATCATGCTGGCGGCATTTCACTTATTGCCAGTATCGCTGGCTTCCTCGACCCACCAGGCACCTGTGGCATTTCACGTGAATCTTCTGAATCAGGGAGGCAGAACTGAAGTGTGTTTGACTCCTTTGAACACAGCTGTTTCCATGATCTGTAGCACCTCTGCAGAAGCCACCAGGCTGTGGCTGTGTTTATTAGCCAGACCCTTGGCCCTACCTCTGCCCATATCTCCCCAGGCCACGCCTGTCTGCACTAGCCGAGTCTGACCCAATTTCTGCCAGCTGAGGGGCTTCAGTGTCTGCCACTGCCTGACCTAATCACACTTGCCCCTTGATTCAGGGGCCCTTGAAAATGCAGCTAAGCAGGGCTTAGGAGAGCAGATTTAGTCAGTTTAACTCCTTCTGCCTGATTTTAATTAGTGCCCGATTTCTTTGTTTCCATGGCTGAGTATCTTTTTTCGTATTTCTTTCTCCCCCTCTGAGGGTATCTATAGGAGCTCAGGGCATAAAAAAGGGACACACCTCATGTGTGAGTAGATATGGGCTGCACTAGTAAGTTAGCCTTTTGTTTTTCTCAAAATCCAGCCACGTTACTTTGATTCCTTGGAAACAATATCATGAACTGTGCTAGTAAGCTGACTTTGGCTCTGGTTCTGGGTTCAAGTCTCAGCTCTATCATTTTCTGGCTACATTACTGTCTTAGTCGTCTAGTGCTGCCATAACAGAAATACCACAAGTGGATGGTTTTAACGAAGAGAAGTTTATTTCCTTACAGTAAAGTAAGCTAAAAGTCCAAATTCAGGGTGTCAGATCCAGGGGAAGCCTTTTTCTCTCTGTTGGCCTTCTTCTCTTCGGTGTTCCCCCGGACTAGGAGCTTCTCTGCGCAGGGACCCTGGTCCAAGGACGCGCTCTGCTCCCGGCACTGCTTTCTTGATGGTATGAGGTCCCCCTGTCTCTCTGCTCACTTCTGTCTTTTATATCTCAAGACATTGACTCAGGATACAATCCAATCTTGTAGACTGAGTCCTGCCTTACTAACACAACTGCCACCTATCCTCCCTCATTAACGTCATAGAGGCAGGATTTAGAACATACAGGAAAACCACACAATACCAGGAATCATGGCCCCGCCAAACTGATACACACATTTTTTGGGGGACATAATTTAAGCCATGACAATGACCTTGACAAGTCACTCTGTCTTCTGCAAGCCTCAGGTTTCTAATCTGTAGAACGAGGAAGGAAATCTTGGTGGCGTAGTGGTTAAGAGCTATGGCTGCTAACCAAAACGTGAGCTGTTAGAATCCACCAGGCACTCCTTGAAAACCCTATGCAGCAGTTCTACTCTGTCCTGTAGGGTTGCTATGAGTCGGAATCTACCTGACAGCAACAGGATTTGTTTTTTTTGGTTAGAATGGGGATAATAATAGTAGCTGCTGGGAAGATTAAATGAGCACCAAATAACCACTGGTAAACCAGTGGCCACTGAGTTGACTCCAACTCATGGTAACCCCATGTGTGTCACAGCAAAACTGTACTCCATAGGGTTTTCAATGGCTGATTTTTACCCCCCTCAGGACTAGATTGCCAGGCTTTTCTTCCCAGGAGTTTTTAAGTGGACTCGAACCTCCAACCTTTCAGTTAGCAGCCAAGTGCATTAACTGTTCGCACCAACCATGGACTTCTGAGCACCAGATAGCATCCAATAAATATTAGCTATTACAGTTACCGTCAAGAGCACTGAGGGAGCATTTTAACTAGGTGCCCTGGGGCAGCATTACAAAGGGAAGGGGCGGTAAGAATGACAAGGAGCCAAGAGGCATCTTATTAGACTGTCAACTCAACAAGGGCCAGGATTGCGCTTTGCTCGTTTGCTGCTCTGGTTCCCAGTGCTTGGAACGTAAGAGGTACCCAATATATATCTGAAGAATTAATGAGGCAGACGGACCTAAGTTTAAATCCGAGTTCTGCTCCTTTTGGTCTTGGGAAAGTTATTTATCTTCTCTGATTCTCACTTTGCGTGTTTATGAATGGGGAGAAACAATCTTGAAGGGACAGCTACGTCAACAGCCAATCCATACTGTGTGCTTTCTATGCACCTGGCACTGAGCTAAATACTTTCCATGGGTTACCTCATGTGATCTTCACAATAGCCCTACAAGGTAAGCACAATTATTACTCTGTTTTCTGCTGTTGTTGTTAGCTGCCATCGAGTCGGCCCCGACTCGTGGAGACCCCATGTGCAACAGAACAAAATGCTGCCCAGTCCTGCACCATCCCCACGATCGGTAGTGGATCTGACTGTTGTGATCCACAGGGTTTTCAGGGGCTGCTTTTCAGAAGTAGATTGCCAGGCCTTTCTTCCTAATCCATCTGAATCTGGAAGTTCCACTGAAACCTATTGAACACTATAGCCACAGGCAAGCCTCCTCTGACAGACTGGGATGGCTGTGCATGAGGTGTATTAGCTGGGAATCAAACCCCGGTACTCTGCGTGGAAAGCGAGAATTCTACCTCTGAACCACCAATGCCCTCAGCACTGTGTTTTGTAGATGATATAATTGATGTTCAGAGACATCAAGAAATGTGCCAGAGTAACACATCTATGAGTGATAGAATTGCGGTTCCAAACCAGTTAGACTGACTTCAGGACCCCTATTGTTAGTCACAGTGCTCTATTGTCTCATACAGACTCAGGGATATAACAGAACTCAAATGGTAGCTTCTGTTGCTGCTGCTGTTATTGTTTTCATTATTAAGGGCTTTTTTTCCCCTGTGACATTGGTATGCTTATAACAATATGCCTACACTTGAAAAATCTTGCCCCGTCAGAATTCTGAGGCTGAGATTTCAGCGTGTGTGTCTGCCACTCTGGCCAGAACAGTGATTTGAAGAATCAAAGCAAACACTCGCCATCAGAAGGCATTTCAGTTGGGCAACTGTTAATAATTACCACATGCCAGTGGCCAGAGGAAGGGGCAGATTGCCACATCCGGTGAGGTGTGAGTGATCTGACAAGATGGGGATCAAACAAAATAAAGGCAGATGCCAGAGCCAGGCCCTCCAGCCCCTGTCCAGATTCATGATGGGAAATCACACAGCTGGAGAAAGCATGGCACGGATGGGACCTTAGAGGTCATCCAGTCCTGGTGTGGATAGCACACCAGAGAGGCAAGGAGATTCAGAGATACTGGAACACTCCCTCAAGTGAGCATTGTGCCTGGCCAGCATCCTTTCCTCCACTTTCTCTTAACAGCATCTCAACTGGGGAACTACTCACAAAGTTCAAGCGCACCCATGCCCACTCAACAAATCCTGTTGACCAAGGTCTCATAGCTAGTCCATGGCAGAATTCTTTCTCTTGCTTCCTAGGACTGGATTGGGAAATTCAAAGATGGAAGATGGAGGCTGACTTTCTCTAGCCTTCCAAGAAAGTCACATAATACTGTTCTTAGTAGCAGTAGAGGGATATTTGGTGAGTACCTCCTGTGTACCTTATAGATAAGTACTAGTGTTTCATTGTCAGAGAATTAATAGGAGGAGTACAGAAACTGATTATATCTCCCTGTTATTCAATGATGCTCTCCCCAACCTGGCCCCAGCAATGACTACATGATTCTTAAAAGGTCAGAAAACCGGCTATTAGGCACCAACAATGGAAGGCAAGTGCTTTCCAAAACAATTCTGTAAAGGTTATATTTATTGCAGCATTGCTCCTGAGAGCAAAAGATTGGCATCAACCTAAATGTTCATCTATAGGGCAAGGGTTATATAATTTTGGTGCATTCAAACTATAGAATATTATGTGGCCATTCAAAAGAATGAAAAAGCACGGAGTGTGCTAATATAAAACCAACTCCAAGAAATAATAAGTAAATAAAAACCCAGATGCAGAACAATGTGTATACCATTTAGGTGAAAAAAAAAAAATAAAAAAGGAGACATCCACACACATATTTGTACAGACATACACATATACAAAGTGGCTGATTTAGGGGAGGAGAGTGGAGGAGTTAAAGACGGGGTCTGCAGAAAGCTTAATTTTCACTAAATATCCGTAATGCATTAAATGGCTTTCATCATGTGCATAAATTACCTATTTAAAATAAATACATAAATAATTTTAAAATATTAATAAATACTCTTTATTAAGTATAGAATCTCTCAGGGAAACTGCATCTGAACTTTCTTCCATCCTTGAACTGGACCACAGGTAGGATTTAAAGGCTTATTTTCCTCCCAGAGTGAAGCCCCTCAGCTCCCAGACTGGGAGAAAGGTTCTACAACCCTCCAATCCTACAATATCCTTCCTTAAGTGACCTGATGACACAAAGTGACAGGAAGGAGTTATCCAAACTCCTACTCATTCAATACTACTGCTAGCTGCTAGCACACATAATGGGGTGAGGGGGAGGCTGACAACCAATTCCTACCCCCCACCACCCATTTTAAGTGACTGAGCAGCAGAACTTTCCAACTGCATTTCCAATATACTTTTTTTTTGTCCTTTAAGTGAAAGTTTACAATTCAAGTTAGTTTCTCATGCAAAAATTTATACACATAGTTATGTGACCCTAGTTGCTCTCCCTATGCTGTGACAGCACACTCCTCCTTTCCACCCTGGATTTCCCATGCTCATTCAACCAGCTCCTGACCCTCTCTGCCTTCTCATCTCACCTCTGGACAGGAGCTGCCCATTTAGTCTCATGTATCTACTTGCGCTAAGAAGCAAACTCTTCACGAGTATCATTTTATGTCTTATAGTCCAGTCTAATCTTTGTCTGAAGAGTTGGCCTCGGGAACGGTTTTAATTTTGGACTAACAGAGGGTACAGTGGCCATGTCTTCCGGGTTCCCTCCAGTCTCAGTCAGACCTTTAAGTCTGGTCTATTTACTAGAATTTGAGTTCTACAGCCTACTTTTCTCCTGCTCTGCCAGAGACTCTCTGTTGTGTTCCCTGTCAGGGTGGTCATTGGTGGTAGCCGGGCACCATCTAGTTCTTCTGGTGTCAGGCTGATGGGGTCTCTGGTTTATTTGGCCCTTTCTGTCTCTTGGTCTAATATTTTCTTTGTGTCTTTGGTGTTCTTCATTCTCCTTTGCTCCAGGTGGGTTGGGACCAATTGAGGCATCTTAGATGGCTGCTTGCTAGCTTTTAAGACCCCAGATGCCACTCACCAAAGTGGGATGCAGAATATTTTCTTAATAAACTTTGTTATCCAGCTAAGATACTCCACTGGTCTCACCCCTTCTGGAGCAAGGGAGACTGAAGAAAACAAGACACAAGGGAAAGATTAGTCCAAAGGGCTAATAGACCACAACTACCACGGCCCCCACCAGACTGAGTCCAGTACAACTAGATGGTGCCCCGCTACCATCACTGACTGCTCTGACCGGGATCACAACAGAGGGCCCTGGACAGAGCTGGAGAAAAATGTAGAACAAAATTGTAACTCACAAAAAAAGACCAGACTTACTGGCCTGACAGAGACTGGAGAAACCCTGAGAGTATGGTGCCTAGACACCCTTTCAGATCAGTAATAAAGTCACTCCTGAGGTTCACCCTTCAGCCAAAGACTAGACAGCCCCATAGAACGAAACTAGGCTAATGGGGCAGAACAGTCCAGGAACAAGGACTAGAAAGGCAGGAGGGGACAGGAAACCTGGTAATAGGGAATCCAAGGTTGAGAAGGGACAGTGTTAACATGTTGTGGGGTTGTTAATCATTGTCATAAATGTGTACTAACTGTTTAATGAGAAACTATTTGTGCTGTAAACCTTAATCTAAAGTACGATAAAAAAAAGAATTGAAAAAATAAAAAAACTAAAATAAACTTTGTTATGCCAATTGACCTAGATGTCCCCTGAGCCATGGCCCCAGATCCCCGCCCCTGCTACTCTGTCCCTCCAAGTGTTTTGTTGCATTCAGGAAACTGTACTTCTAATCTTGATTGTTCACTAGAGATTGGTGGATCATACGATGTCACAGCTGAAAAGAACTCAGCTCGTAGTCTCCAAAGTGAGGGTGACCCCAGGGGTGGACAAGAAAATCAGTTACTGTGTGTGTAAAAAAACTTCTATTCATAGTCACTTTTACCTAAAAAAGTAAGCTTTACTCATATTTAGTTAGAGATGGAGATGCACTTTACGAATGCATATGCCTGTAGAGTATATGCTTAAACCTTGAATGATACGACAGAAAACATCTTTGAAAACAGAAAAGGCAAATAAATACCATTTATGGAAAGAGAAATATCTCATCTTTCTGACGTGTTTTGGAGCAAATCAAACTGACACATTATAGAACCCATTCATTTTGCAATGGATAAAATTTAGTACAAAGTCACATCTCTTAGCATATCCTTACCTCAATTTTCATCATCTTATAGAAACTCATCTTGTTCAGAAACAGAAGTAATAGGTAAAAGTAAGTCAAATGCTGGTCATAAAAATAGGTTGACCTAAGACCATGGGCTGAGTGAATTACATTAGAAGTAAACTCTTGATAGACAGGAATGACCCATTTACTACAAGCTGCTCTTTATACAGTACTTCCTGAGGCGGAATCATCTTTTGCCTGAAGATAGTGGAGTAACACCTGAAATTGTGTGATTGTATATTGCCATTGTTGTGGGATGGAGAGAATAATAGACGAAAGAGATACTGGGGGTGGGATGAGAAGATAAGGAGAGAGTAGAGCCCCTGGAAACTTCACTTTTCAGTAACTTCCTTCCAAATCTCTTCCCCTCATGAAATATTTTCTACATAACTCATTCACTCTTTCACCCCAAATATACACAGTAACGTAAACGTGCCTGGCACTCACTATATATTGGTGAACAAAGAAAACAGACCTGGCTGCTGCCCACAGGGATCTTACAGTCTAGATAAGGGCAGGCAGACATTACTCAAGTAAATGCAAAAATAAATTGCCGGTAATAACAGTAATTCCTTATTGTTTTGTGATCACTCGAGACAAAAATATGGCATAGCAAAGTTCACTTTTGGCTCTTCATCATCATTTTCTTTCTCCTCTTATTTAGCCTCTGTGGAGCCCAATGCTTTGCAGGCATATCCAGAGCCCCAGAGGGGCCATGCTCTGGTAGCCCATGGGTAGTGTCAAGATTCCAGCCCATTAATGGCTGTCCCCTTAACGCAGCTGGGCAACCTCTCCCTGACCTAGTCATCATCCTTCTAGGAATTGATGAAAGAGATAACTCTGTGTGTGGAGAAAGATCGCTATGCACACAAATGTTTGGTATACTATAAGTATTAAAAAAAAAAAAGAAATGACAAATATCCTTTAATAGAGAATTGATTAAATAAATTACCATTCATTCCTGAGAAGAAATAATAATCAACAGTAAAAAATGGTGACGTGTATACACACACACACACACACACACACACACACACACACACACACACACACACACACACACACACATTCTACAATGGAAAGATGTCTATAATGTATTGTTGAGTTTAAAAAGCGGGTTACAGAATCCTTTGCCTAAAAGGAACTCACTTATGTAATGTGTGTGTCTTCAGTGTGTATATACAATATGTATCTCCATCATATATAGATGTACACTCATATATGTATATATGTAATATGTAATATAACTCCAGGAGGACTTCTCTCTGTGCATAAACAAATCTGTATCCTGTGTCCCAGTTGTCATTGGGGTTAACCGGTAAACTTAATTGAGGTATATAAGAATAGTTTAATATTCCAACTTGGCCAGGTAACATATTTGTGCAGTAGCTATGACATTCAATGACCAAGTCTGGAATTAGTGTGGACATTTTGGGAAGATCAGTAAGAGAGAGATTTGGGGGAGGAAAATCTTTCTGCATCTCTTAAATCATTTCCTATAAATGTCCAACTATAAGATCACCTACAACACGCAGGTGACTCTTAAAACCAAATGAAGGTATTTGAGGAAATACTATCTTCGTTTGGTTGCACAAAGCAACCACCTATACTTTTGATTGATGATGTCAATGCACAGAATAATGAATTTGAGAGTTATTTCAATAGGATCAATTCCTACTGGTACTAGTCATCAATTAAAATTCTTTAGCTAGAAAACTGGTTTTTATCTTTCCTTTTCCTATTGATTTCTTATCAGACAGGTGGAAAGTTTTATTAAGCACTTCAGTATCTGTGGAGTTGTGCATGTCTGTGTGAAGATCCCAGACAAATCAGAAAGTCAAATTAGCAATGCATATTTAATACTGCTTTGTAGTTGTTTTTTGTTTTTTTTTTTAATTGGCAGTGATGTTTACTCTTTGAGGGGGAGTTTATAATTATGCAAATTGGAGAAACAGTCTGCATATGGTATAATGATAATGCCTTGGGTTTTAAATCCAGAGAAAAAATTATTTCTAAGTATTTTTTAATTTTACTCATGACCTCAGGAGAGATTAACAAAGGCTTGGTTTCTACCTTTTTTGCAGTGGGTGATGGAGTGCATGGTGTCTTGGAACCTGGGTACCTGTATAAGTTTTCCTCTTAGAGGAAGCACTGCTGAGGTTTAAATACTATATAGCCTTATAGCAGATGCTGTTGATTGCCTTTCCAATAAAAATTCATTCTTCCTTTTCCCTTTCTAACAACACTTTAATTTTTTTCAGATATCCACCTTCCTCTATGCTACCTTGTGCCTCAAAGGACACAGATCTCAACCCTAGCTCCAGGAAGTGACTAGTGATTGGTCTAAGCTGACCATGGTGGCCCCATCCCCTTTGCCAGGGATTGGTTTAGGCAAGGGCACATGACACATTTCTGGCCAGTAGGATGTGAAATCTTCTGGGGCTTTCTGGAAATGCTTTCCTTGCTGATAAAAAGAGACACATGGGAAGATGTCTGCTGAAGACATCAAAACTCAGGTTTTGGTGACATGATCAAGCTGTTCCATAAAACAACTATGAAGCTGCCCTATCTCAGAACTTCTTGTTATAAGAGCTAATATTTTTTTTTCATATTATTTAAGGCATCTTGTGCCTACTTTTCATGTTATTAGCAGCCAAGGAAACATTTTAAGTGAAATGTACCTTGACAATCCCTATGTTGTTTTGGGGAATACGGAATGGAGAAAAATTAAGGCATATACTTGGCATCTGATTTACCAATAAGGCTAGCTGATATTTATTTTAATGAGTTGGAAGAAGGAATAGTAGTTTAATACACCCACTTTAATGGGTTGGAGGAAGGAATAGTAGTTTAATAAAGCTCATCTTGGCACCAGAGAGGAGTCCATATCCTAGAACCAATAAATAATAGAAAAAACTACTTACTCTTCACACTGTTGCTTTCAGTGAAACTAGTGTGACCAGCCAGTCCTGATCCCCTTGTTAAAGCAAACCTGCAAGATACAGGAAGAGAAAGTAAATGCAAAATGTACAATCTCATTTTAGCACCAGGCAGTAATCAAGTACTTTGCCCTTTTCTCTCCAGCTAGATGGCTCCAGTGCTAAACTTTATACATCAGATTGGACATTTTCCCAGGAAGTCCTTTCCTTAGGAACAGTTTGTAGGGTTGGTGGGTCAGGTGTCCTACTTTATCTGCCACCCTTCAGAATGCAAATCACTTCCCTACAGACCCGTAGTTAAATGTGTAATGCTCTGTGAACTTCACACTGGTCTAACTCATTCAGTGCATTTCATCTCTTTTGCCACATTGACTGATTCTAGAACCAGGGACCCAATTTAGGTCATTGACAGTCAGTCTTGAAACTTGTGTTGTTTGTGCTGAAAATGTAGAGGAAGAGAAGATGTCTTTCTACTGCCCTTGGAAAGGCGGGGATATAGGTCTGGCAGCCAATGTGGGAAGTCAGGATCGTGATTTTGAGTGAGAGGAAAGTGACAAGCCTCAATATTATGTGAACCCATGGATCCAGCTATGATCGACATACTTGAGTTTTTCAGTTGCATGAACCAATATTGTTGTTAGGTGCCGTCCAGTAGGTTCCAACTCATAGTGACCCTGTGTACAACAGAGTGAAACACTGCCCGGTCCTGCGCCATCCTCACAACCGTTGCTGTATTTGAGCCCATTGTTGCAGCCACTGTGTCAATCCATCTCATTGAAGGTCTTCCTCTTTTTCGCTGACCCTCTACTTTACCAAGCATGATGTCCTTCTCCAGGGACTGGTCCTTCCTTGCAATATGTCCAAAGTATAGGATACACAGTCTCACTATCATCCTTTCTAAGGAGCATTCTGGCTGTACTTCTTCCAAGACAAATTTGTTCATTCTTCTGGCAGTCCATGGTATATTCAGTATTCTTCACCAACACCATAATTTAAAGGCATTAACTCTTCTTCAGTCTTCCTTATTCATTGTCCAGCTTTCACATGCATATGAGGCGATTGAAAATACCTCAGGCACATCTTAGTCCTTAAAGTGACACCTTTGCTTTGTAACACTTTAAAGAGGTCTTTTACAGTAGATTTGCCCAATGCAATGCGTCGTTTGATTTCTTGACTGCTGCTTCCATGGGCATTGATTGTGGGCCCAAATAAAATTAAATCCTTGACAACTTCAATGTTTTCTCTGTTTATCATGATGTTACTTATTGGTTTAGTTGTGAAGATTTTTGTTTTACGTTTAGGTGTAATCCATACTGAAGGCTGTAGTCTTTGATCTTCATCAGTAAATGCTTCAAGTTCTCCTATGAACCATTACATCCCATTTATGTATGAACCAATACATCCCATTTTTCTTAAGCCAGTTTGAGTTGAGTATTCTGTTTCTTCTAACCAAACTTGTCACTAATACAGGAAGATAGGGCAGGTATCACCATTCTCACTTTACAAAGTATGAAATGGAGGCTTACAGACAGGCTAAAGGAATTAGACAAGACTACTCTCATTCCCTCCTACTGACTTCTGATTCAGTGATTCAGTGCACTGAAATGGGGGGAAAAAAGACATACTCACTGCTATCTTTACTGACTTTAAACATTTGTGCTTTGGAGAAAATAGTCTTTCATAGAGTTACCAATGAGATTATCTATATGATTTTAGCAAAGTAAAATTATATACGCATACACAGACACATACACACTCACTCTCCACAATATAAAAGTTCACAGTAGGAGCTTTAGTTTTGGGCAGAAGATCTTCTCCCTCAAGATTGGTGTAGACTGAAAGGCTGGTTCAGGTGGAAGCTCTCTCTGACCCAGGAGACTGCTGTCCTAAGTCCATGCACAACCTTTGCTAACTTAGTCTCGTCCCCTTGACCTGGTCACCTCTGTGCCAGCCCTCTCTGCTGGTCTATGACCTGACTGATCACATACAAACTCTCTGCCCCACTGCTGACTGGCCTGACCAAAACTCCAGTCTATCCCCAGTGAGTGGCTCAGCAGAGACTGCAAAGGGGAAGTCATGAGGGAGCCCTGGTGGCACAGTGGTTAAGAGCTACGGCTGCTAACCAAAAGATCAGTATTTTGGATCCACCAGCTGCTCCTTGGAAGCCCTATGGGGCAGTTCTACTCTGTCTTATAGGGTCACTGTGAGTTGGAGTTGACTCAACAGCAAAGGGTTTTTGGTTTTTTGATGTACTTTGTATGACTCACAATTTTTTTTTAAGTTGAGTTATGTTTAAACATTGAAAATGTTTACATAAAAATTTAGACTGCAAACTTCTCTTTAAAAATATCAAAAGGATTGGCAGCATTGTGTCTGCATTCTCACATGACACAGGCTGAGTCCAAAAAGTGTCTGTGTCCTTTAGATGGCACGTTTGCTCCCTTCACCCTGTTCTGCATCTGGCCTCCTTTGCTCCTTTCTACCCTCTAACTGGTCTCTGTTTTCAACCCCTGTCCTAACTTTCCTAACAACTATTTGGGGCTACTCTGAACCCAAGTGAGAGGCCATCTTACCCTCCAAAGGTTTGTGTCTGAAAGCAGCTCGTTTCCACCCAGGTTCCCACTCCAGCCTCTGGTCCCCTCATAAATAAATGGTACCGATATGTGATTTTGTTTTATTTTTCCTTTTCTTTCTTTCTTTATTTTTTCTTCCAAATCCTCTACAATAAATACTTATTTAAATTAGAAATAACATGGTTCATAAGTGCTTTTGTGAAAAGGAGACTGACCTGTGTCCTTCAGGAGCAGAGATTTGAGGGAGGCTGTGTGGTGTGATCAGCCAAGCCCTGGACATGGAGTCAGACTTGGTCACTCTGTGACCTTTTATAAGGGGTTTCCTTCTCTCCAGCCAATAGATTGTGATTTTTTTTTTAAATTAGGTATCAACAGCTAAAAAGAAAGACATTTTAAATAAGAATCCAGATTACAGTCGTCTAGGAAAAATCACACCCAGCAACTCAACAACAGGTCAGTATTGCTGTATGACAAGGATAGTTAGATGGGGCATGAGGTTCTGTGCCCACCCCAGTGCTTACCACTTCCTAAGCATACATACACGCAACCCCCTCTGTCCGCTTTATTCACATATGTCCCTGCCCTGCAATCATAGGCATTTGCTCTGGTCACCCTTGATGAGAGGACCTCCAGGGACTCTTCAGCCCTATTCCGTGAGTGGAGGTTGGTGCCCTGAGAGTTAGAGAGGGTCTGCAGAAGAGAAAAATGTTCTGAGGAAAAAGCCCACACTGGAGCATTCCAGTAAACCTTACTAAATCACTCCTTCCCACTTGGCCAAGAGTTGAAACAGCAAGACGCCCAGGCCTTTGTGAAGGTCCCACTATATGGTTAAACCTGAAAAGGCAACAGCAGGGTTTGAAAGTAGCAGAAATATTCTTCCGTTGGGGTTGCTAGCTGATTCGCTAAGTAATTTGCAATTCAAGTGTCTCTTTGTTTTGTATGAAAATTTGCTGCTATTTGGAAAGTGGGGAAGAGCTAAATTGCATCCTGCTGGTTTTACTCTGACTGCATCAAAAAAGAAACTGTGAATCTGGTTCCATAATTAACTTTCCTGTTCTAAAAAGGCCCTGGGAGAGAGTCCAGAGAGTGGCTGTCAACTCCCTGCTTCTCTACTCAATAACTCCTTTCAACAGAATGCCCTGGAAGGAGAATGAAGCCAGGTGGGGATTGGTCTTGATTTTCTTTTTCTAATTTTTCTTCTCTTTTATTCTCTCCAACTGACATTTGCCAAGTCTCAACTATGAGTAAGGCATGGTGCTGACCTTGGGGGCTATTCCAGTTGCCATCAAGTAGACTCTGATTCATGGTGACCCATGTGTGTCAGAGGAGAACTGTGCTCCACTCAGTTTTCAATGGCTAGTTTTTCAGAAGTACATAGCCAGACCTTTCTTCCAAGGCACCTCTAGGTGGACTTGAACCTCTGACCATTTGGTTAGCAGTCGAGTGTGTTAACCATTTGCACTACCCAGGGACATCAGTGGGGGCTATAAAGATAAATAAATCCCTGTGGAACTGCCAAAGAACATAAGTAAGTTAATTTTTCTGTCAGTCCATCTGTCCATTCATTCATCCATTCAAAATGTGTTAGGGTTCTATATTACATGTTAGACATTGGTACTGATAAATGCAAAAGTGACTTAATTAACATCCAAGAATTTGGAGGTGCAGAGATAACTTCTGACTCTCGTTAGGTGCCGCTGAGTTGATTTAGACTCATAATGAACCATGTGACAGAGTAGAACTGCCCCATATGATTTTCTAGGCTATAACCTTTGTGAGAGCAGATTTCCAGGTCTTTTCTCCTATGGAGCCATTGGGTGGGTTCGAACTGCCAACCTCTCAGGTGCCGAGAGCTTAACGGTTGCACCACCAGGGCTCCTTGACTTCTGATTAGAGCCATAATAACTGGAGAATATAGCATTTAAATTGGCTTTGACCCCTATGATATTTGTGTATATGTACGTGTGTGTGCATACAATCATACATATGTGTGAAATGCTGAAGAGACAGGCCAATTGACACAAGCAGAGGCAGGTAGGCTGGAAGTTAAGTTTGAGGATCATGGGAAGACTATCACAGGAACAGAAGGTTTGAACTACCATTAAGAGCTAACACTCATTGACTACTGGGAACTACATCAAGCACTTTCCATCTGTTATCTTCATGAACCATCACAAAGCCAGTCATTATTGGCTACGTGTTACAGACAGCAGATAGGACACAGACTCAGGTCCAGGTTCCCAGGGAGCACATTGGTAGAGTAAACTGCAGAGTGAAACCTGGATCTGCATCTGATTTGAGAGCATATGCTATTAACTAGTAGGCAACACTGCTTGGAGGGAGAAGACCAGAGAAGGACTTGGGTGCCAATAATCAATCAATCTTTCATTTATTCATACAAACATATATTTGTTGAGTACTCTCTGCTAAACAGTACTCTAAGAGATGGGGATAAAGAAAAAAGGAAAGATGAGGTCTTAGTCCTCTGGGAGCTTACTTCCAGTGACCTCCCACTGCCTTCCCCAAAGTGCATGACGGAGAAAAGGCATCTAGTGCAGTTGGTCTGCAAGGAGAACACTCCCAATCAGGTGACTTCCTTCTAGTCCCACCTAGAAAGTTTGGGGTGTACTCATCCTCCTCACTTTCTTTGAGGGACCTTTGTTCCCTCTTTTCTCTTCTCCTCTCTCTGAAATTACTGCCTTGGGTAAGATATACCTGATTTCCAATCTATCATCAAGTCTAACCTGAAGGAATCTGTAAGGAACTTGCTCTTTGCAACCCACTCTTAATAGACTTAAGAAATTTTTAGAGTTGCCCAGGCTCTTTGAGGTTCTGGCTTTGAGGAAAGTTAAAGGGAGACCCTAGTCCTAACTCTGATTCCCACTGCACAACTATCGGAGAAAACTCCAGCAGTTACTAACACTTGACCTGCAGCCAGGTCCCTTAAACATCCACTAGATGTCGTTTTTGAGTTGGTGCATTACCCCTAATATCTGAGGGATTTTGCAAAGAACTGCATTGTTCCTGAGAACTGGAGGAAAGCAGGATTCCTGATTGTGTTAGGGCTATAAGAACCCCGGGCGTATAGAGTATATTGCCCCTCTGGGTCAGTGCACCTGTAAATGAGGAAGGCAGCCAACATGAGATCTTAAATTGACAGGAAAATAGGGTGCAAGGGAACCTTATATTCTCTGATGGTGGTTGGCAGAATAATGGCTCTTCAAAGGTGCTATACCCTAATCTCTGGAACCTGAATATGTTACCTTACATGGTAAAAGGAACTTTATTGTTGTTGTTGTGTGCTGTTGAGTCAATTCCAACTCATAGCAACTCTATGTGACAGAGTAGAACCGTGCCCTGTAGGGTTTCCTAGGCTTCAGTGTTTACCGAAGAAGAACACCAGGACTTCTCTCCTGTGGAGCGGCTGGTAGGTTCAAACCACAGACCTTTCAGATAGCAGCCCAGTACTTAACCATTGTGCCACCAGGGCTCAAGGAGATTATCCTGGATCATCTGTGTGGGCCCAGTGTAATCACATGGATCCTTAAAACTGGAAGAGGAAAATAGAAGGATCGATCAGAGTGATATGAGGAGGAAGAAGAGGCAAGAGAGATTACAAGCATGATAGGGACTTGATCTTCTGTTGCTGGTCTGAAGATGGAGAAGGAGGCCATGAGCCAAGGAATGTGGGTAGCCTCTAAAAGCTGGGAACAGGCCTCAGCTAACAGGTGCAAGAAAACAAAGAGGAGGGATCTCAGTGCTACAACTGCAAGGAAATAAATTCGGCCAACAACCTGAATGAGCAAGGATGCAGATTTTCCCCTACAGGCTTTAGAAAGAGCTATACGAACACCTTGATTTTAGCCTGGTGACACCTGTGTTGTATTTCTGACTTACAGAATGGTAAGGTGATAAAGCTGTATTGTTTTAAGCAATTAAATTTGTGGTGATCCGTTACAGCAGCAATAGTAATCTAATACACTGATCAGTGGTTTAACTTAGTCCACTATTAAGTTTGATATAGCACCAGCTGGGGCTTGAAGGAAGGAGTCCTGGTGGTACAGTGGTTAACTAAAAGGTCGGTGGTTTGAACCCATCAGCTGCTTCATGGGAGAAAGATGTGGCAGTCTGCTTCCATGAAGATTTATAGCCTTGGAAACCTTATGGGGCAGTTTTACTCTGTCCTATAGTGTCACTATGAGTAGGAATTGACTCAACGGCAATGGATTTTTTTTTTTTTTAATTGGTTTTGGGCCTTGGAAGCTGCCCGTGCTAGTTAAGAATGGGTGTGACTGCACGTGGGAGAAAATACAAAATTTTGGTGGCTTAAACACCTAATGTCTTATTCTTTTGCTTTAAAGAAGTCTAGAGATAGGCAGTCCAGGGCTTTCCACTAAGGTGGTTCTACAGAGTCACAGGGACCCAGGCTGATTCCAGCTCTCTGCTCTGCCACTTCCAGGGTTGACTCTCATTCGTCTGATCCAAAATGGCTGTCAGAGCTCTAGCCATGACATCTGAACTCTAGACAGCAGGATGGAGGAAGTGTCAAGCAAAGCTCTTTCTTTAAGAATACTTCTTAGTAGTTGCATATAGTCCTTGTACTCATATCCCTTTGGCCAACACTTGGCCGTGTGATCATACATGGTTCTACAGAAGGCTAAGAAGGATAATGTATTCAACTAAAAGTTAGGATTGTCATCACTAAAGTAAAGAGAGAATGAATTTAGGGAGATAACCAACAGTATCTGCCTACATATGCTCATTTCTTTGAGCTTGCTGGATGGATCTCAAAGGACCAAAGTTATGAAAATAACTGGCTGGGATGCAAGTTCTTCTCTCCACACTAACTAAAGGCCCTAGTCTCTCCCTCCCAAGTTCTTTCTTTGAATTCCAACTTCCAGTTTGCACTAATCCATATCCAGTTGCAAGGGCCTATTTCACATCTTACCTTCTCTAAAAATCTTTCCTAAATTCTCTCCCTTCTCTATGCTTTCATAACACTGGGTTTTTATTTATTCTTTGTCACACTCCACTTCATGTGAAAGTAATTTCTCCTGGGAAAGTGTGTATTGACTCTTGGAAAGCAGACCATTGTCTTATTCACAGTTAGATTTCCCACCATACTTCAAATATGGCATGGACTCAATACATACACGATATGGTGGAAACTGATATTTTGTCCCCCAGTATCCATAGTCTCAGGAGCCCTGATGGCACAATGGTTAAGTGTGTGGCTGCTAACCAGAAGGTCGGTGGTTCAAACCCACCAGTGGTTCTGTGGGAGAAAGATGTGGCAGTCTGCTTCTGTAAGGATTTATAGTCTTAGAAACCCTATGTGGCAGTGCTATTCTGTCCTGTAATGTTGCTATAAGTAGGAATCAACTTGATGGAAATGGGTTTGGTTTTGGTTTATTATAGACTCCTTTTCCTTTTAGAAATACTCATCCCCACCTTTTCCCTAACTATTCCTTGGGCACATGGCTGTTCAACTAGAGATTTCAGTGCCTAGTCCCCCTTGTGGTCATGTGTGACCATGTGACTAAGTTAGGACCAATGGAATATGAGTGGGTCATCTCCTTTAAGGCAAACCTACTTGCCAGTATTCTTTCCTCCATGCCCTTCCCATTGGCTGGAAAACAGAACTGCAGTCACTTGGACCGAGAGATGAAAGCCACATGTTAAGGACGGCAGAGTCAACTGGCCAGCTTGTGACTTAGGCTGACCTTGTGGAGCATCCTACTGCTCTAGACAGCCCTCGCAGCTTAGGACTATAAGAAATACACAAGTTTTCTCTTCTAAGCTTCTAAGTTGCTGTACTTTAGTCTCCATAACAGCAGTTTACTTGGACCTTAACTTATTCACATGGTTAATGGAATTGGTCACTCTTGAATTGAAAGATCACTCTGGCTTCATTTCCACGTGTCCTTCTCCAGGAGGGTGATACTTGCCTAGCATTTTATTATTTCTGTTGCAGTTGTTCTTGAAAACGTCTTTAATCAGGAGTACGTCCAGACTTCCTAAATAATGTTTTGCACCAACATTCATTGATGATTCATTCTTTTCAAACCCATCATTTTAGAAAATTGTCTTTTGCTGCCTAAGTATTTCTTGCCAGTTGAAACTTTTTCTACAAAGTTCCATTTTTTGCCATAGCCCTCTAAGAGCCTAGTTACATAATTCTGCTGCACATTCGTTTCCTAGCTCTGACTATTAACAACAAAATGCCTTGTATTTGTATGTTTTTTAATACTTTTCAAAGTCTTTTCATAATCCAATGTCATTTAACCATCAGGGAAGCCTTGCAAGTTATGTAGCTTAAGTATTAGTATTCCCATCCTGTCGATCACCAGTCCTCAACAACAGTGTGGTATAACAGTAGCATTTCGCTATCCATTATGAAGTATATTACAAATAACTTTTTTCAAATAATATAATGTCATTCTTTCAATTCATCTCATCAATCCTATAAACAGTTTTTGAGGAGCTAATACGTCCTCAGCATGGGGGACACAGTGCTGAAGAAGACAGAAAACATCTCTTCTCTTAGGGATCTGGTGGGCAGTTGATGAATCATGGCATTTTGAGCAGGATGGTGGACGTCTACTGTCTTGTCTGTTCTGCAGCACTCCATTCCTCTGGGAAATGGCTTCTTTGCTACTCTAGCCATGTGATTCTGATGGGTCTAATTGCCACAGAGGAAGGCAAGCGATCCTGGCCTGGCTTTCCTGAGTACCACAGTCCTCTGGCCACAGTGATTGATCCAAGGGAAGCCACATGACCAAAACTTTAGCCAATCAAAATCTTTTTCTGGGATTTGTAATTTAGGAAACAGGAGGAAATAGAGGCTCTTCTTTGATTTGTCATCACTGGGCTGGTGTGATGTAAGATTGGAGCCAACTGTGGCAGTATCTTTTGCTGTATGGAGAGGACATTTTGCAATAGGGAAATAGACATAAACATGTTAGGTGGTAGAGAGATGGAAAAACATGCACCAAGGAACAGGAAACCACAGCAATTCAGGAGAGAGACTAGTAGGACCAGATACTAGAACATTGACTGTCATGCGACAGGTGCTCATTAGTTATTTGTTGGAATGGTAAATAAATAAAGAACCAAACATATATTTGAGCCCCTTACTTTGGGAGTCCCCATTACCTAGTACAAGGTATTGAGCAGAAAAGATACTAAGTACATATTTCTCAAGTGAATGAATGAATAAATGACATTATTGACTGTGTCTTCAGGTAGGTGTGGAGAGGTTTAAAATTGAAAATATCCCCAGTATCTTATTTTTATCATAATTTTCATCCATTCTCTCAAAGTTCTGCAAAGCTGCACGGTAGTGAAGAGAAAGGCCTGGATTTGATTTCTGGCGTTGGCAGAAACCAGCTGTATGACACTGAGAAAATAATAACCACCCCCTCAAACCCGTCATACAAGTTTTTGATGAGGGTATAATGAGGTAAGCGTAAAGCTTTAAGTAGGACAGCTGACATACAGTCAAGAGCTCTAACACTACCTTTAGTCATTAAACCAGCTTTTACTGAGTGAGCGTCTTCCAGGTGTTGGGCACTGTCTTGGCCATGGGGATACAGGATGATGAGACAGACGAGGGTCTTATCCTCAAGTAGCTTCTGTTCTAGTGAAGGGAAATGGACACTAAATAAAAAACAAATAAATAAACAGGTAATTCCAGAATGTAATACGGTCCATAAAGATAATAAAGTAGGATAATGGGATGGAAATGAATAGGGACCTCCACTAGGCTTAGGTGGTTGGAGAAGGTCTCTCTGGGTAGAAGACACTGGAGTTGAAATCTGAATCCAAGAAGGAGCCAGCCACACGAAGATATGGGGGAAGGGTGCTACAGACAGAGGAAACTGCAAGTGCAAAAGCCCTGAGGTCAGAATGAGTTTGGAGTACGTGGGAAACTAAAAGAGGTCTGTACAGCAGAGTATAAGGAGTGACGGGAAGCACGGTAGGAGGAGAGCTCAGAGAGGGAAGCTTAAGTTTCCAGTCACTGAGACTGACTCATACTATGAGGCAGGCACCATGTTAGGAAACAAGAATACAAGCATAAGAAGACAAAAACTACCTCAAGAGGTTCCCAACATGTTATCAGTTGCCATCAAGTTGTTTCTGACTCATAGTGACCCTATATGTGTAGAGCAGAACTGCTCCATAGGATTTTCAAGGCTGTAATGTTTCAGAAACAATCACCAAGCTTGTCTTCTGAGGTGCCCCTGGGTAGGTTGGAATCACCAACCTTTTGGCTAGTAGTCGAGTACTTAACTGTTTGTGCCACCTAGGGACTCCCTAATCTATCGAGTCTCACCAAATTTGGTTAAAGCAAGTATCAGGTGAGCTGAATTTTGTGTAACTACATTTTGACCATCTCTCACACCAACTGATATTGATGTCTTTGTCAGTCTAACGGGGTTAGAGGCAGGGGATAGTTCTGTCTTGCCCACAGGAGAGAAGCCAGTGTACTTAGTGTAATTATACCTTGTTAAGTACAAATACAACCTGTGTGTATGTGAACCCATGCAATGCTTAGAAGAGGGCTAGTGAGAGTAATGCCTGTGAGGACTCCAAGTGGCCAAACTCTCTTCTTCCTATGGCTTGCTCTAAAAGTCATGCCCAAGCACATTATACGCTGGCTGTCCTGGGCATTTTCTGATTTCTCTATGTAAAGTCGTTTTCAGATATTGCTATATTTTATTCATGTGACTTTTGAGGGCCCAGAAGACTCAGAGCAGCAGAGGGGAATTTATCTATGAGCCTGAAAAAGGTGAGAGTCCAAAACTTATTGAGATTTAGGTTTAAATTAGGGCAGAGTTACATGTCAACCCATTTTTTGCAAGGGGATTTGATTCTTCTCTCCCTGGGTGACCTCATTCACTCCCATGCCTTTACATACCATCTACAGGCTGATGATTCTTAAATTAGATCTCCAGCTTAGACCACTTTTCCTGAGCCCTAGACTTGTGTATTCAATGGCTGACTTGACATCTCCACTTGGATGTTTCACGGGCTTGTCCTGCTTGACATGGCTCCTCGAGAACTCTTCATAATCCAATTCTACCTACCCTGCCCAGCATTCTGTTCCTTCCCTGTTCTTTCTCATCTCTGTAAATGGCACCACTATCCACCTATTTGCTCCTGATTTATCTTTTCTCCTCATGCCCAACATCTAGCCCATCAATAAAGTCTTGTAGAATCCACCTTCAAATGATATCTCAGAACTACCTTCTCATTTCCATTAGCACCACCACCACCCTAGTCCAAAACTCTGCAAACGGCTGCCTAGACCAGTGCTACGGACTTCTAACTGTTTCTTCTTGCTTCATTCTTGCCCTCCTGTAATCTGTTCTTCATAGAGAAATCTTGAAAAATGCAAATTAGATAATTTCTCCCCACCCTTCATGCTTAAGACACTTCAGTGGATATTCATTATTCTTTGAATTTTGTTTGTACTCTTTAACCTGGATTGTAAGGTGAAAGTGGCCCCTGCCCACCTCTGCAACCTCATAAACCTCAGTCTCCACTTCCAGCTCTAAGTTCTGGCTGTGCTGGCCTTCTGACTGTTCCAAGAACACTCCAAGCTTGATGCCCCCTTAGAGCATTGCATTTGGAATAGAATGCGTCTCTAGCCTCTTTGCATAGCTGGCTCTTTCAGATCTCTCCTTAAACTTCACTTCCCTAGAGAGACCTTCTCTAACTCCCTGACCTAAAGTAGCATTATCACCAATAGTCCCTTTCATAGCACTCTGGTAATTTCATTACAGCAGTTTTCAAAGTTCAAAGTAGCACTTCATTTGTTTTAGTGTTATTGTTGTCTATCTCCCCCACCTTATATCATGTTCCATAAATGCAAGGAACACATTCATCTCATTCGTCATTTTCTCTCCAGCACTAAGCACAGTGCCTGGTACAGGGCTGGTCCTCAGTATTTGCTGAATAAATAAGCAGATGAATGCCTGATTGGAGAAATGCTTCTCACTGATGGTAAAGCAGTAGGCCCATGTTATATAGAAATCATTTCCCTTTTCATTTCTACATTGACAGGGGCACACGCCATTCCATTCCTTGTTTATCTCCTCACAAACCATCTTCCTTTATCCTCATTAATAATAGCATTTCTTGAGCTGAGTCTAGGATAAGATATCTCAATAGCAAAAAAATCTTTCTCAAGTTTTGCTAGTCCCACAGATATGGAGACAAAAATGTCTTCCAGACATAAAGGAAATTCCCACATTATTCATGCCTGTGGGTAAAGCCACTGAAAACTTATGTCGAGAAAAGGGTGGCCTGGGTTCTAGCCTTGACTCTGTTCCGTATTTACTGTACTATCTTGGGTAATTCATTTCCCATCTCTGTTCCTCTGAATTCTGGGCCTGGCTCCTTTGTTTACTAGCTGTGAGACCTTCAATGGGTCACCTAGCCTCTCTGAGCTCTGGAGAACTCGTCTGTCACTGGGCCTCCTTAGCCAAGAGCCCACATGGGGGCCAATCTTAATGCTACCACATCTAACAGCCCCCCCTCCCTGAAGCTTTAAGAGTTGATACATAGTCTACTAAAAGGAGATATGGAGGACAGTCATATGACTATCACTCAACAAGCTTTCATAAAAATTCAGTGTTCACATTTCCCTCTCCATGGAAGCTGTTCTTTCTCTCTCTTTTCTCTTTCTCCATTCTCTGAAACCTCTCTCCTCTAACCACCTTCAGCCCTGTGGACTCTACTTTCTTCTTCTTTCCCACCCCATCTCCAAGTCCTCTTAGCCAATACATCAGTAAGCATTTAAGGAAGACCCAGTCTTGCCTTAGGTGCTATGGAGACTCCCATTTCCATAAGCTATGTAAAAATATTAACCTTAGTAGCAATAGTCATAATAGTAGTAGTAACAATATTAGCTAGCAGCATATGGCAACGATTGTGCTAAGCACTTCTTATGTACTATCTCTTTCAGCCTCCCAAAACAGTGCCTTCTAATGAATACTTTCACAAACGCATTTAGGGTGCCAGGTTTGTCACACCTCAGGCCCCCTAAGTAGGACTGCCTTTCTTTACATTGACGTGTGCCTTTGGAGATCTCGTTCCTCCAGATTGTTGTTGTTAGCTGTTGTCGAGTCAGCTCTGACTCATGATGACCCCATGTACAACAGAACAAAACGTTGTCCAGTACTGCACCATCTTCATAATGATTGATATGCTTGAGTCCATTGTTGCAGCTATTGTGTCAGTTCATCTCATTGACAGTGTCCTTCACCTTCGCTGGACATCCACTTTACCGAATATGATGTCTTTCTCCAGAAATCAGTCCCTTTTTATGACGTGTCCAAAGTAATAGCGTCGAAGTCTTGGACAATGTTCTGTGATCCATAGGGTTTTCATCGCCTAATTTTCAGAAGTAAATAGCCTGATTTTCCTCCTAGTCTGTGTTAGTCTGGAAGTTCCACTGAAACCTGCTCACCATGGGTGATCCTGCTGGTATTTAAAATATCAGTGGCCTAGCTTCCAGCATCATAGCAACACACAAGCCACCAAGGTACAGCAAATTTCCAGAAGGACATTTGATTCTATCCAGTAAATTGTAGACAGACCTTCACGACTTATCCTCTGACATGCTATTGTAGACTCTTACGGGAAGTGAGAATCTTGAGAGTGAACACTTCACTCAGATACCCCTCACTTATGCCAGGAGGACCTGAAGGGCATCCAGAAAGACTAGAAGAAAAGTCAGACAAGGAGGCTCTTCTAAGTCAGCTGTGTCTTGGAGAGAACGTTTGAGTGCAGTTTGCCCCAGGAACATCAGAGGTTGGTTTAACCAGAGCTTAAATAAACAATACCCTTAGAAGAGAAACTAGATGGGAGGGAGGGAAGCAGAAACCTGGAGAAAACTGCAGTGCAGAACCAGCCCCAGCTGCCAGGGGCATCAGAGGGTGGTCAGTGAAAGTTCCATCTGAGTCGCCAGTGGGTGTCAGAACTCATTAAACACACACAGTTTCAAGCACTTTGGAGCCCCAGGGACAAGGGCACAAGAATCCCTGGCTGGGCAAGGCATCATCCGCTGCATCTTCCTCCTGATTGCCTTGCCAGCAGCAGCAGCTGGGCTCAGACACCCACTCCACAAGGCTCTCCCAAGTCTGGCCCACAGAGGCACCAAATGCTCTCAAGGTTACCCATGGTTGGTTGCACACACAATGAATTACTCTCACTTTTTGCATCAATACTGGCTCCCTTTTGCTCTGCTAGCAATTTTCCAAGTCTTTCCCCACCTGTGACCCTCCACTCTGCCAACGGTGCTAAATTGTTTGCTTTGGGTTGCTCCTGTGGCACATTTTTATTCCCTCTCTGCTTGAACCTAATATACCCTATCTTAAAATTATTTGTGTCTACCTCTGATTTCGCTTCCAGCCTAAGTTCTTTGAGAGTAGGGATCATATTTCACACATGCCCCCCAAGCACCCAGCACTTGGCCTTGCATATAACAGGCACTCAAGTGTTTTATTTACTAAACAGTTATTCATTTAGTACATAATGTGTGACGGGGACTCTACTAGGTGCTGGGTTAGCAAACTTGGAGGAAGCAAACTAGTCATGGAACTGCTGGGGGACAAAGGCACAGTTTAGTGAGGAAGCTTAGACAATACAATAAATCAACAAACAAGTGCTGACATGGTGCTAAGTACTATAAGAAGTGTGGAGACAAGGTTGGAGATAATGGGATCAGGGAACTTAGGTCGGGCAAGGGAAGGTTTCTTTGAGGTGATGATATTTAAGCTGAGAGCTGAAAAGTAAGAAAAGAGCCAGCCAGGCCAAGTTCAAAGAGGCTGAGGTGGGAGAGAGTTAGACATGTTTAGAGAACTGTGAGGGGACCTCTGTGGCTAGAGCCCAGTGACTGAAGGTGGAGAATAAGAAGGGAGCAAGGAATAGACTGGACTTTATTATTAGTGTAATGGAAACCCACCAAAGGGTGTTGCAGGTACACAGTAACAGGAACTGATATATGTGTGTGTGTGTTTATGAACTGCCCTATGGGGCAGTTCTGCTCTGTCCTATAGGGTTGCTATGAGTCAGAATCGACTTGACAGCAATGGGTTGGTTTATATATACATATGTGTGTGTGTGTGTGTATGTATATATGCATATATATGTGTATATATATGTGCATATATAGAGAGAGGGAAAGATGGAGAAATGGAGAGAGAGAGTCTACCCTGGTGGTGCAGTGGTTAAGCACTTGGCTGTTAATCAGAAGGTTGGCTGTTTGAACCCATTAGCCACTCCTCGGGAGAAAGATGTGGCAGTCTGCTTCTATAAAGATTTACAGCCTTGGAAACTCTATGGAGCAGTTTTAGTCTGTCCTATAGGGTTGCTATGAGTTGGAATGGACTCTATGGCAAGGGGTTTGGTTTGTACAGGGATTAATATACATTTATAATATATATTAATCTTTTTAAAGCCTAAATCTGAACTATATATAATGAAAATAAGTGAATGAAATGAAAGAAAAAGTCTTCACGTTAGAACACCTTTCCACGTCTTCATTAAGGCTAAGAAGCCTGTGCTGGTTAGTGCCCTCAGCAATGTAACTGCTCACTGGTTAGTCATAGTGTGGCATTCTGGGAGATTCGTTATCATGTCTCCACCATGAACCACTTGGGGTTTCTAAACATTTTCCTTCTATTTTTAAGCAAATAGGAGTCTACTTCTGCATTCTGAATTTAGCTCCCTTTTCCCCCCAGACATATGATAACGTGTTGTCCTTTGTCTTTCTCCCTGTGGCCCCCTCCAGAGCTAATAAAAAATGTTACATATTCTAAAGTCACTGTTAATTAATGCTGATGTTTGCTTTGCTGATACTGCTGTAAAAAGTGCTTATTTAAGGGATGAAGAGCATGTTGCTTCTAATTTGCTACACAACTTACAGTATGTGCCTAAAAATCAATGGATGACTGGATTCAGGTGTTGAATTACAGTCCAAATTAGGCCATTCATGAATGTTAACTGTCTGATGTTTGAGGAAAAGCAAAATAACTCAGGAGGAAGAATGGCCAAATGTGAAGATGGGGCAGAAGCTGGAAGACTCTGGAACGCATAGCTTAATGCAGCCTGGTAAGATTTGGAGTTTTCAGCTTCTTAGAGTCCTACAGAAAATAATTTTTGTCTTCCTTACAACTGATCTTACACCTATAGTTCTCCTCCATTCAAGATGCACAGATTTCTAATTAGGAATTTGAGCCTCACTCCATGGAACTGTAATAAAGGCTTTTGGGTTGGAGCACTAACTATGTGACAGGTACTGAACCAAATGTTGTATACGCAGTATCTCACTTAAGAAGGAAATTCGGCACCATTGATAATTATGATGATTATAATAGCTGTCATTTATCAAGTACCAAAATTTTGGCTGGTACTTTATATCCATTATTTCCTCTCATTGCAGGGTAGTGGTTAAAAATATGAACTCTGGAGTCTAATATCATGGGTTTCAATCTTGGTTCTGTAACTTGGTCAATAAGTGACTTTGGCTAGTTGTATAACCTCCCTAGGCCTCAGTTTCCTCATCTGTAAAATGGAGATAATCAAAGTATCTACTTTATAAGGTTGTTGTGAGGATTAAATGAGATCTTGTACCTATCCAGTCTGGCCCATAGTAATGATGATGATAAAAATTAAAATGATAATAATAGTAACATTCATATAGCATTTATTATGTGTAAGGCGGTCTTCTAAGCACATTGCATGTAGATAGTGTTACTGTTCCTATTTTACAGATGAGAAAATTGAAGTATAGGGAGGTAAAGAAACTTGCCCATCATTATATAGATAGGTGGTGGGGGAGCTGGGTTTTGATCCGTTAATGTTAGCCATTATTAGTGTTGTAATCTATAATTCTTACATGCTAGGTGAATATTTGGATTGATAAATTAGTACAGTATATTTCTGTCAGACAAGAATCTTGGGTTTTTGAGAGTATGGCCCCTGGACACCCTTTTAGCTCAGTAATGAAATTACTTCCAAGGTTCACCCTTCAGCCAAAGATTAGATAGGCCCATAAAACAAAACAAGACTAAAGGGGCACACCAGCCCAGAGGGAAGGACTTAAAGGCAGGAGGGGACAGGAAAGCTGGTAATAGGGAATCCAATGTTGAGAAGAGAGAGTGTTGACATGTCATGGGGTTGTTAACCAATGCCATAAAACAGTATGTGTACTGTTTAATGAGAAGCTGGTTTGTTCTGTAAACCTTCCTCTAAAGTTCAATTAAAAAAAAAAAAAAGAATCTTGGGTTTTGCTTAATAATCTCCACTTATACTTGATTTGGCTCATGACGCAATTGGTTTCTTTTCTTCCTCTACTGGATTCAGCAGATAAGCTATTCCTCTTTGATTCTCAATATTTGCTTAGTTGAGTAGAAAGTACTTTCTAGCTATTGCTTGGGAATAATAACACCAGCTTAAGAAACAAATTTAAAACATCTATATACTGAGGCTCAGATCAAGGCCTACCTGTACCAGGAAGCTTTGAAACTTCTCTCTCATTTGGAGCCCTCCAGAGCCCTCACAGCCTAGTCCTTTCTTTTGGCTCTTACTAAAGAGATCTGTAGTGCAGTTTGCTGGCTCTTCACTCTACCTACATGCTGTAGAAACTCGTCAGTCCTCAGACTCACCTAGAGTTGTTTCCAGGTGTTCTTGGGGGAGTTTCACATGAACTTGTACAACTCTGGCCTCCTCCTTGATTTCTGTGGCCCAGAAATCCACTGGTAGTGGACCTAACCACCACCCTAGTCACAAGGGTCCTCTCTGTGAACACTGATTTCTTGCCCAGGGAGCTTCCAAAGCCGCAAAACCTCACTGGGAGCTTAAATGGTGTTGCTTTCCCTATAGAAATGTGGCCACTGTCCCTCTCTGTGACTTGCATTTCACTTGGTTTCCTGATCTTGTAGTGGCTGTGCTTCAGCTCATATCTCACAGAATTCTTCATATCAACAGCTCTTTTAGCCTCTGCTTATAGCACCCCTCCTCATCAGCTTCAGGCTATAGCAGGCGGAGGGACAGGGTAGGTGCCTGATTTTTTCCTTTGTAGCTCTTATACTAATGGAATTTACATACTTATTTTGTGAGATTTCTGCCTAATGTCTATCTTCCCTATTAGATGGCATGTTAGTTCCCTAAGGCTGCCACAATAAATTACCACAAACTATGTGGCAGTGACGTAAAAGAAGGGCCTGGCAACCTGCTTCCATAAAGATTCCAAACCCCCACAAAAACCAAACCCATTGCCATTAAGTTGATTTCTACTCATAACCCATTGCCATTAAGTTGATTCCGACTCATATCAACCCTATAGGAAGAGTAGAACTGCCCCATAGGGGTTCCAGGGAGTGGCTGGTGGATTCAAACTGCTAACCTTTTGGTTAGCAGCTGAACACTTAACCACTGCACCACCAGGGCTAGGGACAGGGTAGAACTGCCCCATAGAGTCTCCAAGGCTGTAAATCTTTACGGAAGAAGACTGCCACATCTTTCTCCCATGGACAGCTGATGGGTTCGAACTGCCAACCTTTTTGGTTAGCTATCAAGCACTTTAACCACTGTGCCACCAGGGCTCCTTTCGCATAAAGATTACAGCCAAAAAAACCCTACAGAGTAGTTCTACTCTGTAAAACATGGGGTCGCCATGAATCAGAATTGACTTGATGGCAACGGGTTCTTTTCTTTTTTTTTTGGTGTGTGGTTTAAAGGCCAGAAATTTATTGCATCACAGTTCTGGAGCTAGAAGTCTGAATTCAGAGTGTTCCCTCTGAAGGCTCTAGGGGTAGAAACTTCTTTTCCTCTTCTAGCTTCTGGAAGCTCCACGTGTTCCTTGGCTTGTGGCAGCATAACTCCAGTCTCTGCCTCTTTTGTCACATGGCGTCCTTCCCTGTGTGTCTGCTTCTCTGTGTCTCTTCTCCACTTTTTATAAGGACACTAGTCATATTAGATTAAGGCTCACCCTACTCCAGTATGACCTCGTGTTAACTTAACTAATTACATCTGCAAAGATGCTATTTTCGTATAAGTTCATATTCACAAGTACTAGAGGTTAGGACTTCAACTTATATTTTTGTAGAACAAAATTCAACCCGTAACAGACAGCAAATCTTATTTGGGAAGAAATGAATACCTCATTTCATTCATTTCAATGAATATCTCATTTCAGAGTAGCACAATCTGGAGTATAGTAGTGCTCAGTAAATATGTATTGAGTGAATGCTAAAGTAATGCATGTTCCGTTCTCCTGAACCCACACTTCTCCAAACCAGAGACCCAGGAAAGGAAGACATAAGTTCTAACGCAAGTTAATACCTAGGTAGAGCCCAACCATCGTCTCCGCAACTCTTGGCACTACATACCCCAGGTTCATCTGTTAATCAGACAGAGTTGAAATCTGGATTTCAATTTTAGATCTAAAACTTAGTTAAAAGATTTATAGACCACGTGGTCCTTCCAAATGGATTGGGATCTTTTGAGTTGGGAGTAAAGCCTTCCTAATGGTATCACCCTCCACCTCATCTAGCACAAGGCATAGCACAGAATGCACAGAAGATCTGACCAAGAAAATACATGTTGGATACAGTCAAGCATGACCGCCATGAAGAACATTTGTCAACTCTTCATAGTCTCATCCATCTGCTGCTGCCTTTCAGCCATGTCTATGAAGGTGGTTGTTGAGGCATGGAAAACATTTCTACAACAACTTCTCCATTTTGCTCACCTCTTTGGACATGATTCACACCACCTTGTATCAGGTGCTAAAAGACTTTTTTCTTAAAAATATAGATGAGGCATAGAAAGCGTAAAATAAGCTGAGGAAGATGAGCACCTCATGACTGCCTTCTTCCACACCAGGCGAGGATGAACCTAGTGCTTCCTGATTTGCCCCAATTTACAAAGATCTAGCCTAAGACATCTAGCACAGTGGTGCAGGGCTTTTTCCCCAGGTGATATCTGGCCACAGACTCTTGTCTCTGCCTTTCAGTGATAGCCAGGAACATACCTAACTCACATCCAAGGCCTGTTTCCAAATCAACCTATACCAGTGGTTCTCAACTGAGGGCAATTTTGCCCCTCAGGGGATATTGTGTCATGTTTTGATTGTCTTAACTGGGGTGGGGGTGGGGGACTGGGAATGCTACTGGCATCTAGCTGGTAGAAGCCAGGGATGTTGCTAAATATCTTACAATGCACAGGAACACTCACAGCTAACAATTACCCAGCCTATAAAGTCAAAAGTGCTGAGGTTGAGAAACCCTGGCCCACACAAGTGCAAAACTCAGGGCAAGGAACAGTGCTGAGTTCACACAGAGAGCCCTGCTCTTCTCTGAAATTGCTTCCAAAAGGGTGTGGTGCTTACTGTTTAAGGAACTTGAGTTTTTCCCATTTTCTCCTGCTTAAATGTTACTTCCTAAGGGTCACTGCATCGTGTTCCCTCAGGTGCAGCCTCCTGCACGTAGAGAGTGCACATTAGGGGGCAGCTTGTGTCAGAATTGCAGCCCCAATGCTGTGGCAGAGGCCAGAGTCCAGAGTGGACAGGGATGCCTCCGTCAGCTCCTGCTGAGCTCAGGGGAGAGGACTCTGCTTCTCTCCAGTCCCACAGTTCTTCATTCCAGAAAAAGCCAGGAGGGGAAACAATTGGGGGGTCAACATAAGGTGTGTTCAACTGCTTGCTCAGAAGGAAGGAGTTACCTTACTAGCTGACCTCATTCTCTGGCAAACATTGCCTGAACAGCCCTTTTCTTGATGCTTTCTCCAAGGCATGTTCCTGCTCTAGGGGCTTTGAATGGCTCACTTGGCACGGAGGGTTTGGAACCAGCTCACCTGGATTTGACTAGCTGTATAACCTTCTACAGGTTACTTCATCTCTCCTTATCAGTGTCTGGTACATGTTATATGTATTAACTTTTATTCTCCTTCTTTGGAGAAAGACTCTTGAGACTATTGTTTTTGGGTGCTGTGAAGTCGATTTTCGACTCATAGTGACCTCATGTGGCAGAGTAGAACTGCCCCATAGGGTTTCCTAGGCTGTAATCCTTACAGGAGGAGATAGCCAAGGCTTTCTCCCATGGAGCCTCTGGGTGGGTGGGTTCAAACCTTTTGCTTAGTAGCTGAGGACTTAACCATTGCAAAACCAGGGCTCCTACTCATGATACTAAATGTCATTATTTTTAAGATTCTGCTCATCAAGTATCACAATTTAATAAGAAATATTGAAATTTAACAGGTAAAAAAGTCATTTAGTAGTGATTAATAGTAATTTGCATCTTCTATGTGGCAGCTTCTCACCCCTCTTCAGCTTCAGCCTCAGGTTTTCCTTTTCTGCAACAGGAGGATGCTATGAGCAACTACTGTGATTGTGGATTGAACAACCTTTTCGTTGTCAATCATCGGCCACTACCTCAGTTAGCATTCATTGAGTGTCTGCCATGTGCCAGGAACTGTGCTAAGTGCTTTACACATTATCTGGTTTAACCCTCATCATAACCCATTTTTCAGAGGTGTAAAGTACAGCAAAGAAAGAGGTTACTTGCTCAAGGTCACACTGTGTGTAGGTGGTGGAGTACTTTAAATCTGGCAGTTCAACCCCTCAGTTCCACTTTAATGATATAGGTCAATGAGCTCTGGATAACATGTAATATGTGGGCACATACAATGTGCCAGGCACTATTCTAAACACTTCACAAGTAACACAATGAATCCTACAACAACACCATGAAGTAGTCCTGTTTTTAGCTTTCTTTTGTACTTAAGTAAACTGAGGCACAAGAGTAGCTAGGTAACCCCATGGTCAAACATCTAGCAAGTGAAGGAGCCAAGATCTGAACACAACTCAACCAAATTTGGAGATCCTATATAAATGTCAGATTTTTTTTTCCATGCTTCGTATTTGTTCTTCATTCATTTAACTAATATTTATTGAGCACCCCTGTGTGCCAGAGACTGTGCTGGAGGAGGCTGCCTCTGAGGTTTCTTCAGCGCTAGCACTGAAGGATTCATCTGGAGGCAGAGATCAGATTTCTGACACCAGTCCCTGGCAAAGTCTACCTTGCCCAGATGGCCTCTTGAGTTCAAATGCACACATCCACAACAAACAAACAGCAAATAAATGTCCTGCTCCTGGGCCCATGTAGAGAGGCAAGCAGATCTGTTTGGCCAACCAGCCACCTCTCTAAAGTATGAGGGTTATGCGTGTTCGTCTTCTCTTCAGGGAAATCCTTTTTGTCTTGGTCAAAGCCCCGCTTTCTAGAATCTCATAGTGACCTATATCTCTCCTTCTCAGCACTTGTCCAGTCACAATTATACACTCATTTGTGTTTTGATAAGAGCATGAACTATGTCAGACTGTTTTTGCTCATCACTTGATCCCCAGTGTGGAGTAAATGGTTAACATAAACTCAACTGATAAGGAAAACGTTGGAAGTTAAAGTCCACCCAGAGGCACCTTGGAAGAAAAGTCTGGTGATCTATCTCCAAAAAATCAGTCATTGAAAACCCCATAAAGCACAGTTCTACCCTGATACACATGGGCTGGCGCATGGTATCTAGCACAGGGGTGGTAAATAGAGAATGCTCTGTAAATATTTGCCCAGTGAATGAACTTGCATTCCTATTGCATGCCAGTCCCTCTACATACATTATCTTACCATGTGAGCAGCATTACCATGTGAGCATGCATTAGTGCTGATATTTACCAGTGAGAAAACATGGTTATTTAGTCCACAATCACACAATTAATAAGTGGTGAAGCCAGGATTCTAACCCAGGTTCATCTGGATCCAAAGTTTTATGTCCCTTCAGAATTTGGCTAGAGTTTGAAAACTAGACATTTGCAAGTCTTTAGTCACCTGGGAGACATTATGATTAGTGGTTAAGCATGTAGGCTCCAAATTCAGTTGAGTTGTGTCCGAATCTTGGCTTCTTCACTAGCTGGTTGTTCGACCATGGGGTTATCTAGCCACTCTGTGCCTCAGCTTACTTAAGTATAAAATAAAGGTAAAAACAGGACTACTTCATGGTGTTGTTGTAGGATTAATTGTGTTACTTGTAAAGTGTTTAGAATAGTGCCTGGCACATTGTATGTGCCCATATATTACACATATTTGCTTTTATTTTTCTTCTCGGGAGATAGAAGGACTTTTAAGACTATATGCCATTGCTTATATATTATATTTAGGATTCTGCTCATCAATTATCCCAATTTAATAAGAAGTATTGAAATTTAATAGCTGATTACCAAAATTATTTTGCAGTAATTAATACTAATGTGCATCTTCTACCTGGCAGCTCTTTGGCATACCCATATTAAACAATCAACTGGTATTTAACAGCATGTTGTTAAATTTAACTATCTTGTAAAATATGAATTAAGTGTATCTTGGAGAAACCTTTTAGGTCATCACTGAGGTTTAAGCCCCCTGCTCATTTTGGATGTTGAACCATAGCTGCCCACAAAGCTGTTGATTCAAGGTTTGGCAAGCACTCATGAGCATTTCCGGGTGACTATACTAACTGAACTGAGTCAAACCCACCTAGAACAGCCACCTGGGACTAACCCACGTCTTCCAGAGCCAGAAACCTGTCTCACTGGCTGCCAAGGTCCCAGGTACAGAGAAATATAAGGCACTTAAGTGCATTTACCCAGTGTTTGCTGTGCCCCGAGTGCCCCAGAGGATCTTGCTGCCTCCTCTGTGCTTGGCAGCTGTGTGTGTGAGCAGAAAGCCCCAGGCTTGGGATGGGAGAATTCTGTGTGAAGATAGTTGCAAGTCAAATCACATTCCCCTGACAAGACTGAGGTCAACTGTTCTTGTAGCCAGTCAAGCTAGCATCTGAAAACAAGCTACCAGGCAGAGGTTTGGAGGGCAGCCAGGCACTTCCATCTTTCCTTAATAAGAGCACACACACGTGCACACATGCATGCACACACATATTCATATGCACACACACAAAGATATTCCCCAGATTAACATTGGAGTTTCTCTGCTGAGTTGTCTGGTTGGTTCTAGCCCATCCCTTTCACTGCAGAGGGGATACATTTCAAGAGATAGACATGCAAGCTGAGAGTGGGGGTTTCTCTTCACTGCTGCCTATCTTTCTCTCAGAACATTGCCCAAAAGGTCTTGGGAGAGATCTCATATTCAAGGAGGAAGACAGGAGGTAACAACAATAACAATGATTAGCCCTTATTGAACTCTTACTGCGTGACAGGCATTTGACAAGCATGCCAATTAATCTCCCCAGTAACCCTGTTTGTACCCTATATTAGTCCCATTCTACAGTTAAGGACATTGAAGAGGCACAGAGAGTTTGAGTAACTTGCCCAATGTCACTTAGCTATAAGTGGCAGAGTCCACATTTGAACATGAGTGACCTGTCCCTAAGCTTCTATTTGTAACCAATATGCTATATCCTTTTCCAGAATTCACCAAGTCTTTTGCAGGTATTTCTGGCAACAGAGCCCTCTGCCACCCTCAGTTAGTGTAGGGAAATTATTTTCCTTACTTCATGCAGGAATTCAGTGGAGTGCAAATAAGATCAGCTCCATTTTCAAGGGTTTCAGAGAAAAGAAAAGATGAATGAAAAAAAGTTATAGAGGCAGAGTTCAGTGCAGAAAAAGAAAAAAAATCGAGCAAAGTATTAGAGTTATATTAGGAAAATATATACACAGCTGTTAAAAAAATGGAGCTGTTCTCTGGACACCAATATGAAACTCCAAGAGAAAAAAAGCAAGGTGCAGAGCATGTGTATAGTTGCTCCTAACATGCTGCAAAATTAAAATATACATGCATGTTTATGAATGTGTAGACTTCACTGGTGATACTGGTTGCCCCTGGTAAGGGAAGCTATTTAGAAAGGGACAGGCAAGGAAAGAGGCTTAATTTTTACTGTAAACAATTTTTGATCTTTGGATTTTTATTATGCACTTGTATTACCTATTTGATAAGGTACTTTTTAGCTAGAGCTGTGAAACACAATGGTCTGTACTATGTGGTGGTGAGTGCATCGCCACAGGGAATATTACAACAGACAGTGAAGATGCCTTATCAGCGATGTTTAAAGATTGCTCTGGAGGGCAGATTGGGTTTGAAGCCTTTCTAATGACTCTATGATTTTATTATTCTAATATCCCTAGAAATGGCGACTGTACCATATTCCCTTGAAGAAGAAATTGAAGTTGTCAATGATTTCATTCTACTTGGATCAACAATCAATATCCACGGAAGAAGCAAAACAAGTCCTTTAAAATCTGAGGCTTTGGACCTAAAGTAAAATGGCTAATCTAATGCGAATGGCTGAATTCATTTTTTTTTTTTTTAACTTTCTCTATCTTGGCATAACAGATATTAACCTTTGTGTTGACCCAACCATGTACCTCAGGAAATTCTTTTGAGCATCACAGATGATAATTGCAAGTTTTCGTGTAAGATATCCGCAGGAAATGTGCTGCCCCAAACAATGTAACCTTTAGGAAAATATGCTGTGTAACCATCTTGTAACTATCAGGTGATCACCTCACGACCACCCAACAAAAACGTATCCCTTACATTTGTGGCTTGTACTCAATCCTAACCTCCCACATACGCCTTTGTAACCAATCCCCGCTAAGCCTCCGCTTCAAGATAGCTCACCTCCAACTCCCCGATGGTCTTTCAGCCAATCCTAGTATTGTAGCCATAGTTCCTGGCATAGCCCTATAAGAATGGTTGTTTCTTTGTTGCTCCTTGGAATGGCCATTTTCACTTTGTGATTTTGGACATTTTCCAGGCCAGATTGTTCTCTGGACTTTCAATAAATCTCTCTGATTTTACTTTAACAGAGTGTATGTTTTTGCTCTGGGACACAGCAGTCAAAAAATCAAATGGCATATTGCATTGGGTAAATCTGCTGCAAAAGCCTTCTTTAAAGTTTTAGAAAGCAAAGATGTCACTTTGATGACTAAGGTGCACCTGACCCAAGCCATGGTCTTTTCAATCATCTCATATGAAAGCTGGACAATGAAAAAGAAAATCAGAAGAAGAATTGACACATTTGAACTGTGGCATTGGTGAAGAATATTGAATATATATTCAATAATGAAGGAATCAGTCTTAGAAGGAATACAACCAGAATGCTCCTTGGAAGTGAGAGTGGCAAGACTTTGACTCGCTTACTTTGGACACATCATTAGGAAAGACCAATTGCTAGATAAATATATCATGTTAGGTAAGGTCGAGGGTCAGAGAAAATAAGGGAAACCCTCAATGAGATAGTTTGACACAATAGCCATGACAATGGTCTCAAACATACCAATAATCATGAAGATGGCTCAGGACGAGGCAATGTTTCCTTCTGTTATACACAAGGTCACCATGAGTTGGAGCCAACTTGATGGCAACTAACAACAACAACACCCGTATTCCCTATGAGTATAATATTCTGAGCATGGCAAGTTGTCTCTGTCTGAGGGTTATCAAAAGATCCAATATTGGAAGAGGCTGCACAGGCCTGGCTCACTATTATTTACTCCCCATTGCTAGCCGCCACATTGTCTCATGATCTTGTTTCTCCAGTCTCTACAAAAGGTTTAAGATTAACCCATGTTCCTCCTTGGAGGGTAGAAAACAAGTGATAATGATCTAAGGATGAAAAACCAAGCAAAGCACCCATCTTGTGACAAGAAAAAGCAGGATGTCGCCAGATAATCCCCAAGAACGTCACCAGATAACCTCTAAGAATACCAGTAGAAGGTTAACTTGTCTAAGACATCACCACCTAAAGGAGAAACTGACACAAACTTCTAAGATCCATAATCCTGTCCCTATAAACGCCTTCAGCCAATCTCCAGTGGAGGAGATGGGTTATTTGGAGAAATCTATTCCCCTCTGTCTCCTATATATTGATACGTAATGAACATCTTGCTGCTTACCTCACCCCGTCTCAGAATTGGCTATTGCAGCAGGAGGCTCCAATCTGCGTTATTGCGGTAACAATATGGTGAGCATGGCCTTGGTAACCCCCATACATATGAGCATAAACTTGATATGAGTGTTCTGAGTTTTTGGTAATCATTTATCCTTCAAAAGCCCAAGAACCTATACTGTATCATCAATTTTCTAATCTATCATGTTCCCTTTCAATCAGTTGTTTTCCATGCCTTAAACCTTTGGCCACATCATTCCTCTTCTTGGGAGTTTCTGCCCCAAACTCAGTGTCAGCTTGAATCAGACATTCTTAGGGAGATTTTCCCTGGCCACTTTATCCAGGCAGATCCTCCATCATTCTCTAATACATTACCACATTTATTATCTTTGAAGAAATATATTCAACTTGACATTACATATTTATTTGTTTGCCTGCTTATCTCCCTCATTAGGCTGGAGGCATCCTGTGGGCAGAATCATATCTGTTTCCTTCCTACCATCAACTGAGCACTCACCACAGTGCCTTGCATGTAGTACAAATTTTCCTTCATTTCTATTAGTTTGTCTTTTTCTGTTGGTGTTGATTTGTAAGCTTTTTGAATTAACTCTACATAATAATGTTTGATTGATTATATGAATTGCAAATACTTTTTCCAAGTCTGTGACTTCTTTTGAACCTTTATTTGAGATGCCTTTTCTTCTACAAAAGTTTTTAATTTTAATGTAGAAGTTTATCAATCTGTTCCTTTATGTTTTATTCATTTTAGGTCTTTTTAAGAAAGTCTTTTCTCCTTCAAAGTTGTCATGGATTGGATTGTGTCCCCCAAAAATATCTGTCAACTTGACTGGGTCATGATTCCCAGTATTGTATGATTGTGTACCATTTTGTAATCTGATGTGATCTCCTTGTGTGTTGTAAACTCTATCACTATGATGTAATAAGATGGATTAGTGGCAGTTATATTGATGAGATACACAAGATTGGATAGTATCTTAAGCCAATCTCTTTTGAGATATAAAAGACAGAAGTGAACAGAGACACATGGGAACCTCATACCATCAAGGAAGCAGTGCTGGGAGCAGAGCATGTCCTTTGGACCTGAGGTTCCTGCGCCGAGAAGCTCCCAGACCAGGGGAAGATTGATGACATGGGCCTTCCTCCAGAGCCAACAGAGAAAGCATTCCCCTGGAGCTGATGCCCTGAATTTGGACTTGCAAGCCTACTAGACTATGAGAGAATAAATTTCTCTTTGTTAAAGCCATCCACTTGTGGTAGTTCTGTTATAGCAGCACTAGATGACTAAAACAGAATTGGTCATAAGCATAGTCTTCTATATTTCTCTTTAAATTGTTTAAAGTGCTGCTTTTCATATTTAAGTCTTTAATTCAAGCTGAATCAAATTTTGTAAATGATGTGAGATTGAGATCTGATTTTACTTTATGTAATTTTTCTATAACCTATTATCCAACTCCATTTTTGGAATAATCTTTCTATTCCGGATGCTATGCCTGTCTTATATCTGGTTTCCATATTTGTATGGGTCACTTTCTGGGGTTCCTATTCTCTTTTATTGATCTATTCATTCCATGGCAGACTGGAGGTGCTCTAACCAGCTTGCAGAGCTGATTGCTAAATATTCAGGAATTTTACAAACTGTTGTTAAATTGTTGGGAGGTTGAGATTAGCAAATGCTACAGATCAGGCCTTCTTCTTTTTTTTTTTCCCCCCAGAGAGCAAGTTTTCCAGCATACTATTGATTCATCTGTCCATAAACTATTACTACCAACCAGTTGCCATCAAGTCGATAAGACTCATGGGACTCCATATATGTCAGAACAGTATGTGGGATTTTCAATGGCTGATGTTTTTGGAAGTAGATCTCTAGGCCTTTCTTTCAAGGCACCTTTGGGTGGACTCGAACCACCCCTTTCAGTTAGCAGCTGAGTGTGTTGACCTTTTACAGCCTTGAAAACCCTATGAAGCAGTTCTACTCTGTACACACGGGGTCACCAGAGTCAGAATTGACTAGATGGCAACTAACAACAACAATATAGCTATTAATTAGTATTTTAATGGCCTTATGATGTTCAAAAATTAATCTGATTTGCCTAGCCTGTTTCCACTGTTTAACAATTTAACTGTTTACCAATGTCAGGTGTTTGTACAATTTGTATTATTATAACCAATTTCTCTTAAATTTATACAATGAATCTTTTACTTATTTTGAGTAGTCTCCCTTAGATAAACCCTAAGAAGAGGAATTTTGAGGCTCAAGTAAATGTTCATGTTTAAGACCCTCCATCTAGTTTCTAGAAAACTTTTTCATCTCTATATCTCAGTAGTTTAATGAATAAAGATGAAAGGGGATTCAGACTGAGTAGAAGCTGGATATTGGTTTTCCAGTTTTCATTACTTTATGAATAATAAAGGGTGTTAAACTAATTCCTGGGAAAGATAGTAGCTCCTAGTGGCCTAGAAATATATACAACATAAACAAGAGAGGCTTTAGTAAACCTCCAAGCAGTGACATTGCAAAAATATACCAGCCGTTTATTTATGTTCCTGCTATTCCAGAAAGGGGGTACGGGTGTAAACAGGTTTTTCAGTAAACACTGGCAGTTCCCACTTTGTTGAGATGGTTCAAAGTAAACTAGTTGACACACAATAATAATAATAATAATAATAATAATACTCTCTGTCACATTTTGTAATGAAAATGTTTGTTTCAAACTGTTTGAATTTCCTTTGGTTGCTGGCAGGTCCTTGGGCATGCTTACAAGGGTTTGTCCCAATGTAAGAAGCTCGGGAGTGGAAAGTCAGTGGGCACAGCTATTTCTCAGTTGAGAAGTGTGACAGAATGGGCCACAGGTCTTTTCTAAATGTCTGTAACAAACAGTTCTCAAGTGTGTGTGGTGAGAGGGCACTAGCTTGGGTGTCAGGGATTTTCCTAGTCCCACTCTGCCACTTGCTAGTTTTGGGTAAGCCTCCTTGTCTTTTCATGCCTAGCTTCCTCTTTGGCAAAATTGACCTGTAATCCCCCAAATTTTGTCTAACATTCTTGTTAGTTGCCATCTAGTTGGTTCCAGCCCTGGCAACCCCCATGTGTGTGGAGTAGAACTGCTCCATAGGGTTTTCAAGGCTGTGACTTTCAAAAGCTGATTGCTGGGCCTGTCTCCTGAGGTTTCTGGGTGGGTTTGAGCCACCAACCTTTCAGCTAGTAGTTGAGTGCTTAACTGTTTGCGCCACCCAAGGACTCCTATTATCTAGAGGCTAAATACAACACCATATTTTGGGCCAACTAGCTTTCTATATTTGCATAAAGGCTAACCATTTCTCTCCAGCTTTTCTTCATCATTTTGTTTATTCTACTACTATATTGCTTAATAGAGTTCCTGAGTGGTTGAAAAAGTTAACATGCTTGGCTGCTAACCAAAAGATTGGAGGTTTGAGTCCACCCAGATGCCCCTTGGAAGAAAGGCTTGGCGGTCTACTTCTAAAAAAATCAGCCACTGAAAACCCTATGGAGCATAGCTCTACTCTCACACACATGGGGTCACCATTAGTTGGGGTCAACTCAACAACAGGTTTGGGTATATAAACTGTGTGGTAATTACCCTTTTTATGTCTCTCTTCCCCACTTATCTGTGAGCTGTTTGAGGTCAGAGACCGTCCTGTGCACTCCTTCAATTCCTAGGACCTGGCACATGTCCAGCAATCTGTTTCTGAAAGGTCACAGCCTTGAAAACCCTATGGAGCACAGTTCCACTCTGACACACATGGAGTTGCCATGAGTCAGGATCAACTTGACAGCAACTAACAGTAACAACAGCACATGTTTGAAATATAATGGTTTCTCAGCAAATATTTATTGACTGGATGAAAGATTTCCAATATAAAATTCATTTCACCAATGCCATTTAAATTATTTCTTGATAATGTTTCTCTGCATGGCTGAAGTTAGCAGCATACATTTTTATAATCTTCTCCAATGCACTCAGGCAATTCACTCCTTAAGTTTTTCCAGTCACTGTGTGTTTGTATAGGCATTGCAACAATCAGCAAGTTGCCTTGGAAGTGAAGTGCTCAATACATGTTTGTTAATAAATATATGTTTTCTGCATGTGACAAATTGCAGTCATGACTCCAGATCAAATATGTTTAAGGTTTTTTGAGCTTTGAAAACCTGTGCTTTGCTTTCAAGTGTGCTTCCAGCTGCAGATTAATCTAAGCCTTTCTTTGTACTTGTATTGATTGGTTATCCACAGAAAAAACACTGTTGACTTCATGTAATCCAAATTCATTAGGAATTGAACCAAATTTCTATACATGAAACTTTCTGGGCTGGGGTTTGTTTCTTAGCCCAGAGATGCTCTATAGTCTCTTTATCTGTGGTGTAGGTTTCTATTGCGTATTTTCTACAACTGATGTCAACAGAAGCTCTAGAGGAGGAATGAAGCCAGCATATAGAATGGGATCTAAAAAAAGAACTAGATGTTTACTTTGTGTGATTCTGTATCATCTACATTTTGGCAGAGGGAAGACGTGTTTTGAAAAAAAAAATATGATTTTAAAAACACATTTTCAAAAGTTTTCATATAACATAATCAAAGTATAATTTAGGGGGAAAGTATACTTTAGAGGAAAACCTCAATGTTGTGAAGAAAATCTGTCATAGATCTCTGCATGCTCTGGAGTTTCCTGGAAATAATGTTTATTAATCTACTTGGGTGCAGCCACGCAATAAAGCTCACGAGATAAACATCTAAATATTAGAATAGTGATCAAACCAATAGTGCTTCTAAAAGCCCAAGTGTAGGAGATGAACTTTTCAATCCCAGAAGTATGGTTCCAAGAAAAGCAACTATCCCTCTCCCTAGGGGAGAGGCAGAAGCAGTTTCTTTAGGGCAGAGACCACTTTCATGTCCATCTTTTCAAGGAACAACAGCAGATACTATACTGCTGGAGAATAATGGGCATCTTGTCCTGGCTGACCAAGTTCAGTCTTGGACCAGATGTGGCAGAAACCAATAAATGATGAGTTTAAAAATATGTTGCCGTTTCAAGGTCAACATGCTTTATAAAATTATACTAGTGGAAGTAAACATGAATGGAACTCACAGAAGTGGAGAGATGGATCAATAGCATAAGCTGCATTTAAAATGTAATGAAATAAAACATTAATTAATCAAGGAACTCAAGTGATGATACATCATCTCAGTTTACAACTCGTACACACATTCACATCAGGCAGAAAAACTCTTTGTTCACAATCCATGTGGTATATATTTTAGAATTTTTTTTCCATATTTTCAGATCCTAGCATGGGGTGGGATTTTTGGGTGGTGCAAATGGTTGAGCACTCTACTGCTAGCTGGAAGGCTGGAAGTTCAAAACCACCCAGAGGTGCCTTGGAAGACAGGCCTGACAATCTGCTTCTGAAAGGTCACAGCCTTGAAAACCCTATGGAGAAGTTCTACTCTGTACACATGGGGTTGCCATGAGTCGGAATCACCTTGACAGCAACTAACAACAACAGCAGCAGCATGGGATAGTAGCCATAATGGATTCTTTCTTTGAGGACTGTAAGACATCAGAACCATCAGTTCTTCTCCCTGAAGGTGATGGCCAGAACAGGATTAGTCTGCATGCATCCCTATGTATTCCTTGGCCAAAAGTTTGTAGCTGCCTCACCCACCACCTCTACCCTTCCAGTCCCTTACAGAAGCTTATTTTGTGAGGATTTGTTACCTTTCCCGAGAAACTGAGAATCAAGACTTTCCTCAAAAAGCAAGTGACAGCTGAAGTACATGTTACTGATGAGGCCAAAAGGTCCTTAGAACACATGTTCAGTAGGAGAATATCCAAAAGACATGCAGTGCTGAGGGAGAGGTAACTTCTCAGTGAGATTAGTACGTCATGTGAGAGCTTTGTTTCTCACATCTTGAATTAAGATGGGGCAAGAAATAAAATAAAACAATTTGAGATTGAGAGTGTGGGGAACAAAAACATGGGGTCGAACTGTCACTTCGAATTCTAGCAAACAGTGACTCAGAAATAATCTGTGCTTGCTGAAGAACAAGCTGAGATTTATAGCTGGTGTTTTCTTATGGGAACGACTGTTAAGCTTTTGCTTATCAGTCACCTGCAGGGGGAAGGGGAGTGGAAAAAGACAAGTAGAAACGGCAAGAGGAACATATGGTCAGCCCTCTCTGCTGCCGAGGGTTTTATAGAACATGCTGTTCTCTGGGACCTCCTACCTGCATCAGGAATAAACTCATGTGCTACATTTGGATCTTGACCCATTGGCATGAATCCAGCTTTTTTCTCTCCTCAGGGGGTAAGGATGAAGGCAATCTTGGGGCACACACAGCATTGTGAGGCCATATATTACTAGACAATTTTAAACCGAAGAGTCTTTTCCTCTTACTGATTCTAAATCCCTGTCTTTCAGGCAGCTATTGCCTGTACATGTTTGGATAATGTTTACAAATCAAGCTGGACATTGGCTTTAAGGTGTTGGACTTGTAGGTAGGGTTTTTCCTTCATGTGTTGGAAATACATAAAAAAGAATATGGTCCTTTTCAGGCTTCCTGGTTGGTGGAGTACTCAGACCTGATATTTGATCGAATCATTCACTTTCTGGTTTCCTAGATATAATTTCAATCTCAGTGGAAATAAATCAATAAGACCAATGTGGAAATGTAACAGAGGCCAAGTCTGACTGTTATTTTTCATGCAATTTCAAATCTTCTGTATGGCTCAGTCTTCAAGTTTGCTCCTGACTGTTGATTAAACTGGTAGTGGAATGCAAACCATTTCAAAACAGTTGGCAAACTGACCCTTGGATGACCTTCCAAATCTTGTAAATTAATGACAAATTAATAAAGAATTTAAGTTCCTTGGAAACAAGGTAAAATTTCTCCATCTTTCTAACTTCCACAGATGTTTGTACATATGGACATGCTATAGTCATGGACTGAGTGAATGAAATATTGGTGGAATGCCTGCCATGTGCTCATCAATATGCCATTTATGATAGAGGACAAAATTAGATGAGTCTTTGTGCTTCCAATCTCTGTTCTAGGCTATTGCTATGGATTGAATTGTGTCTCCCCAAAATATGTGTTGTAAATCCTCACCCATATACCCGTGGATATAATCCCATTTGTTATGTTAATGCCATCATATCAGTTTAGGGTATGTCTTAAACCTAACCACTTTTGAGATATGAAAAGAGCAAGCACAAATGGGGGAAAGATAGATGCCACTTGAAAATCTCCAAGGAATGACAAGAAGAATGCTAGAGAAGCTGAGACAAGGACTTTCCCCTAGAACAGCTAGGGAGAGCCTTTCCCTAGAGCCGGTGCCCTGAATTTGGACTTCTAGCTTTCTGAACTATGAGAAAATAAATTTCTGTTTGTTAAAGCCACTCACTTGTGGTATTTCTGTTATAGCAGCACTAAGACACTAAGACAACTAGTTGGCACTCATACCCTGCCAACTCTACCTGTACTTTACATTGTTCCTCCAGAGTTACCTTTCTAATGTCCTGGTTTCATTGTATTATTCTTCACATCCTAATTTTTTCCATTGCTTATTGAATAAAGTCCAAATTAACATCTTCTCTGAACTAGTTGCAAACTATCTTTGCCTCCTCAGCTCTTACCAACCCAGTAGACAAATCATTTCCCCCACAAGATTCCTAGAAAGCTCAGGGCTTCATTTGTTTGCTCACTCTTGTTCTTCTTTAATCATTCTTTCCTACGGACTCCACCCAGCCATGTCCCTCAATGCTGAGATTAAATACCACCTCCTCCAAAAATCCTTTCTTCCTACCCTATCTCTGTCTTTTTATCTTTGTTCTTGTATGCCATAGTGCCATCATTCTTTGCAGCTTTTCCCTGAACTATGAGGTTATGTCAGTATATTCTGTTCCTGGAGTGATCAAATATTCTCTTGCTCAAGCCAAACATGCCTTACTTTTATGTCTTACTTTTCTTTTTATTAAGGATTTTACAGTACAACAACCCTTTGCAGAAATTATTGTTTGGCTTCTAGGCCTATGGATTCACTGTATTATCACATATCCAGGCAATCAAAAGTCTTTCCACCTCATCAGTCAGTCTATCGTGTTTTCTTATCATCGCTGATTACGTTCGTCCAGTGCTACAGTTGTTTGGTTGTTCTAAGATAGAGTTTTGTAGGGTTTTCTTTTTTCTACTAGAAAGATCCTAAAAGCAGGGAGAAAAAAATCAGCCATGATAAATGTGGGTGGGGTGGGTCATCTTCATATTGTTATTATCCTTATTTAGCATCATACTTTTCACACAATATGGAAGATTTAGCTGTTGAAATATTCTTCACAAAATCATAAATGCCTTGAGGTCACGATTTATATTTTATTCCTATTTATATGCCCTCAGAACCTAGCATAGTGCCATGAACATAGCAAGAGCTTGTGAAACATTTGCTTAATTGAATCATTTTTGAAAGGGAAACTCAGGTTAATGTTTCTTTCCCAAACGGTTGTTACCATTTTATTTTGAGAAAGACCCAACAGAGTGTCTAAAATATGACTGAGGTCTGTCTACCAAGATCTGTTATGGCAGTGAAACCAAAACAAAAGTAATGCATTTTTTATACTAGCCATTAAAATATCATTTGATGGTAGCTTTTCCCTACTCAAGTTAATAATCCTTAGCAAAGAAACTATCCTACAGAAATACAGGCACTGCCTTCATAGCAGAAATGTAAATAGCCATAATTTGTTTTCCCTACTTTTCAAATGTAGTACCATCTTGTTTACCCCTTAGCCCTGGAGAGCCATTTTCAGAGTTATTTCCCATGATCCATTCTCCATCCCATTCTAGCCCTGGAGATAGTCCTCTACTTACCATTAACTTACCAGGACCCATTGACCTTTACTGTTCATAAAGGTATTTATTGCCTCAGAAGTTAAAGCAAAGTATTGGAGCCAATTTATCCCACACCAGGATTCTGTAATGTAGTCACAGATCTCAGGTACCATTTGGGATTGGGCTATTTCTCACTCCCAAATATTTGCCAGAATTATAAGTTTCAGCTGATACTTAAAAGCACACTCCAGTTGCCTTCTCATCAGGCACAAATTTTAAAGCCCCAGGTCACTGAACCATATCTCATCAATTCCCGATGCCTTTCTTCTTGCTTTATGCAGTGGGCTAATTGGCAAATTGCATGGGATAGCTGGTGCTAGACTTCCATTCTGGGAGTTTCTCACATTGTACAGATTTTACTCATGGGTTCAGAATGGACGCTTATTCTAGATTCCTGTTAAAGTGAGCTGGTGAATATACACCATCAGAATAAGGTATGGAGGCAGCTTTCAGATTGTGGTGTGGAAACAGCTAGAGCAAAACTTCAACAGACAGGGCTGTCAGCTGATGGTCAGAGTCAACCATTTACATCTTCAATGCCAAATAACTTTCCAGTTCTGTTCTCAATTTGAGAGCCTCAATCCAGGCTTTGAAGCTTTAGAAGTTTAGCTGGACAGAACTTTAATAATGCCAAGAAACCAGTGAAAGTGTGGTCTTTAGTTGAAGGGACCATTCAAATATTTTTCTTTGACTTTCAGAATCTACCTGTGACTTACATTAATATTGTCAAGTAATGGAAAATGCTTTGAAGAAAAATCAATCAAGATAAGAAGGTGTTCTTTTAAGTAAGGGTGGCCAGGGGCTCTCTTGATGAAGAGATGAAATTTGAGCAGAGATCTAAATGAAGTGGGGAGTGAATAGTGTAAAAATCTTCAGGAAGGATTTTCAGACAGAGTAATTCCAAGTGCAAAGGCCCTGAGATAAGAACGTGTTTGAGAAAGACCCAGAAAGTCATGTTGCTGGAGCTCAGTGAGTGATTGAGTGGAGAGTGGTAATGTTATGGAATGATTTGTGTCCCCACAACAGACATGTTGAAGTGCTAACCCCTGCACCAGTGAATGTGACCTTGTTTGGCGAAATAGGGTTTTCCTTTGCAGATATTATCAGTTAAATTAATGAAATAATACTGCAATAGAGAGAATCCTAATCCTAATCACTCCTGTGTGGCATTTTATAAAACAGAAGGAGAGACAAGGAAACAGAGTCACACACAGGGGAAGACAGCATGTGAGGATCCATTTAGATGCCAAGAAATGCCAAGAAATGCCTGGGACTGCCGGAAGTTGACGTCTTTGTGTGGCACAAATGGTTTGTACTCAACTACTAACCTAAAAGGGTGGCTGTTCAAATCCCCCCAGCGATGCCACAGAGGAAAGTCCTGGTGATCTGCTTTCATAAAGATGACAGACAAGAAAACCCTATGGAGCAGTTCTACTTTGTAACACATGGGGTTGCAATGAGTTGGGAACTGACTCAGTAGCAATGGGTTTGGTTTTGATTTTGGCCAGAAGCTGAAAAAGACTAGGAAAGATCTTCCCTTACAGCCTGCAGAGAGAGAGAGAGAGAGAGAGAGAGAGAGAGAGAGAGAGAGAGAGAGAGAGAGAGAGAGAGAGCACAGTCAGAGCCAAAGGCCTGAATTTAGACTTGTATATTCCAGAACTGTGAGAAAGTAAATTTCTGCTCTTTAAATCCATCACTTTGTGGTATTTTGTTACAGCAGCCCTAGGAAACTAAGATGGGTAGTAAAGGACTTTAAAGAAATAGTCAGCAGCTCAGTCATGAAGGGATTTGTAGACTATAGTAAAGACATTGGATTTTGTTCTGAGTTTAGGAATCTATTGAAAGTTTTGAGAAAGTAAAAAGCTAAGCAAGACAAAAGGGAATCCAGGACACTCTAAAGGTACAAAATTAAACTAAAATAAAAACACAGAACTTCAGAGGAGTTCCGGCAAAATAGGGCTCTAGGCAGAAGCACCACGCCGTCCCTCCACAGCAAACATCCAAACAACTAAGCCGAACAGAGAATACAACAATCCTGAAAGCCTAAAACACCAAATGAAGAGATAAAGAACTCAGCCAAGAACCAAATGGAGTGAGAAAACTGACAGAGAATGGAAAGCGAGGAAAGATTCATGCAGAGGTCCTCTACCAGCTAACGCAGCATGGATCCGCCATCTTGGACTCCTATCAGAGACCAGCAAACAGGGGGTGCCAGAAAGCAATCTGATGGAGCGTCCAGCAGGAGACAAAACAACCAGTAATTTGTGATATATGCTTTCCAAATCTCTACCCTTCTTCACCCACATTAGGCACCCTCTGCTTCCCACGGACACAGTCTCATGTCCGAGAAACACCAGCCTGCACTAGCTGGCTCTCTGAGTGTCATTTGTTGGCTGCTAGTGTTGCTTTTTTTTCTGCTTCTTTTGATTTCTTCCTTACCTCTCACCACCTCCCTGTCCTTTCGCTCAAATACCTGACTCCATGTGCCATCTTTGCTTCTTCCTGAGGGGCTGTGGATCTCCGTTCGAGTGTAGAGCTGTTTCCCTGTCTGGGCTGCTGCACTGGTGGGATCCCAGGCCTTTTGATCATTTGTTTGTTTTCTTTTTTTTCCCTTGAGTTGGGAGCCCTTTCTGGCCAGGCTGAGCTGAGTGGCTGGGAGACTCCCCTTCGGCTTCCACAGACGTGCAGAGGGATCCCTGAGGACATTTCTTTTTACGTTGTTTTTTTTTTTTTTTTTTCTGTTTGTTTGGGGGCTTTTCTTGTTTTTTTTTTTTTTAATTTGTTTTGTTTTCTTTTTCCTCTTTTTCCCTTTTTGTCTTTCTTCAATGCTCAGTTTCTGGTCTCTCTATATCTTCCTTCTCTTTCTGTTCCCTTAATACCTGGCATTGTATACCTCTACACCTTCTAGCCAGGCTGTACTGCAACACCTGAGAGTGACTTCCCCAGACCTCATAGGTGCACCAGTGAGATCCCTGGGAACTTTGCAGTTCTTTAACCTTTCCAATTTTTATTTATTCATTCTTTTCTTTTCTTCCTCTTCCCCTTTCTGTTTTTCTCCATTTCATAGTCTCTCATCTCTCCACTCTAATAGCAAGCTCCCCTAGCATTATTTTTTGTTTGTTCGTATGTTTTTGGCTCCTGTTCCTCTCTCTTCTCTCCCATATCCATCTTAGCTCCACATATAACAATCTCCCCGCTGCATCCTGCCTACCCGCACCATGCGCTTGACATCCCACCACCAAGCAGCACAGGCATGGCCTACTGGAACCTATCCTGCACTGATTACCGACCCTCTCTGGTGGCTGTAGTAACTGCCACAAACAACCTGTCCTAGTGATTCCTCTTCAGCTAGACCTGCCCTACCGTACTGTATCTGAGTGACTGACCCTGCCAATTGGAAAAGGAGGTGAAAAGTATTGTGTCCACAGATGAGCAAACAACAAAGAACACACAATCCATCTGCTCAGACATAGTCAAATTTTCTTTTAAAAAAGGGGATGAAACAAATACATCTACAATGAATAAACGAGAAAAAAAACTACTGAATGCCCTGAAGACAGCAGACAATATCAAAACATTTACAAAAACAGGACAGGATGGTTCCACTAGGTGGCCCGAATAGAACACCAGATGACTCTCCAGTGGAAGAAATTGCACTAGAACTACCTGATAGGGAATTCATATCTCTAATACTCAGAATTCTCCAAGAGCTGAGGCAAAAAGCTGACAAACATGAGGAAAAAATAGACAAATTCATGGAAAATACAGACAAAAATTTGGAAGAATTCAGGAAAACAATGCAGGAACAAAATGCCAAAATAAATTCACAAATGGAAATTATACATAGAAAACAATTAGAAATCCAAAAGATAAACAACAAGATTTGAGAAATGGACGGTGTCATAGAAGGGCTGAGAAGCAGATTTGAAACGGTGGAAGACAGGATCAGTGGAATTGAAGACAAACACTTGGATACAACTCTGTTTCAGAAAAACTCAGAAAAAAGAACAAAGAAAAATGAAGAGATCCTGAGAGTTATGTGGGATACAATCAAAAGCAAAAATTTTGGAGTGATTGGAATTCCAGAACAGGGGGAGAAAACAGAAAACACAGAGAGGATCATTGAAGAACTGCTGACAGAAAACTTCCCCAATATCATGAAAGATGAGAAGTTGGCCATCCAAGAAGCTCAACAAAACCCATATAGGAGAGACCCCAAAAGAAAATCACCAAGGCATATCATCATCACACACGCCAAAACCAAAGACAAACAAAGAATCCTGAGAGCAGCTCGTGAAAAATAAGAAGTCACATACAGAGAAGAAACAATAAGACTAAGCTCAGATTATTCGGCAGAAACCATGCAGGCAAGAAGGCAATGGGATGACATATATAAAATCATGAAAGAAAAAAATTGCCAGCCAAGAATAATATATCCTCCAAAACTCTCGTTCAAATTTGCTGGTGAAATTAAGACATTTCCAGATAAACAGAAATTAAAGTAATATGTAAAAGTCAAACCAAACTTGCAAGAATTATTAAAGGGAGTTCTTCAATCTGAGGACAAACAGCTTCAGCTCATAGGCAGAATCTAGGATGCAGGATGGTACCAGCCAGATACCAATCTAGGAAATAAACTCTCGAGGACTATCCAAAACCAAAAGATATACAACAGGGAATCAGAGCAGTTAATCAGTAAATGACAACAACATCAAAACAATAAAAGAGGGAATAAACGGCATAGGTATAGAACCTTCTAATGGAGAGGAAGGCAAGGTGATACCAAGTAATGGTAGACTGCTTCAAACTTAGAAAGAAAAGGGTAAAATTCATGGTAACCACAAAAGAACGTTAACAAACATACTCATAAAAAAAAAGAGGAAAAACATAAAGTCTCAGCAAAAACAAAACCTCCAATAACAAAAGAAATGAAAAAAAATCCACAAACAAAAGTAACTCAGCACAAGAGAGCAAGAAGAACAAAGAAAAGGTCAGCACCACAAAAAAAAAGCACTACAAAATGACAGCAACAAACTCACATCTATCAATAATTACACAGAATTTAAATGGACTCAATGTACCCATAAAGAGACAGAGAGTGACAGAATGGATAAGAAAACAGGATCCATCAATATGCTGTCTACAAGAGACACACCTTAGAAACAAAGATGTGAATTTATTAAAAGTCAAAGTTTGGAAAAAAATATATCAAGCTAACAACTACCAAAAAGAGCAGGAGTGGCAATTCTAATCTCAGAAAAATAGTCTTTAAAATGAAATATACCATAAAAGACAAAGAAGGACACTACATAATGATTAAGGGGATGATCCATCATGAAGACATAACCATGATAAATATCAATGCACCCAATGACAGGGCTTCAAAATATATAAAACAAACTCTAACAACACTGAAAAGAGAAATTGACAGTTCCACAATAATAGTAGGAGACTTCAACACACCACTCTCAGTAAAGGACAGAACAACTAAGAAGAAACTCAGCAAAGATACAGAAGAACCTAAAGGGCACAATCAGCCAACTTGACCTCATAGACATATATAGAACACTCCATCCAACTGCTGCAAAGTACACATTCTTTTCCAATGCACATGGAACATTACCCAGAATAGACCACATCTTAGGCCAAAGCAATCCTCAACAAGATCCAAAATGCTGAGGTAATTCAAAGTATCTTCTCTGACCACAATGCCATCAAGGTGTAAATTAACAATAGAAAGAGCAAAGAAAAAAAAAAATTACATGGAAACTGAATAATACCCTGTTTACACATCAGTGGGTAATAGAAGAAATCAGAGATGGTATAAAAAAATTCCTATACTCAAAGGAGTATAAAAACACATCAAACCAAAACCTTTGGGACACAGCAAAGACAGTCCTCAGAGGACAATTTATAGCAATAGATGCACATATCAAAAAAGAAGAAAGGGACAAAATAAAAACATTAACTACAGAATTCAAACAAATAGAAAGAGAACAGCAAAAAAAGCCCACAACCACCGAAAGAAAGAAAATAGTAAAGATCAGAGCAGAAATAAATGAAATAGAGAACAGAAAAACAATAGAAAGAATCAACAAAACCAAAAGTTGGTTCTTTGAAAAAACCAACAAAATTGACAAACCACTGGCCAGACTGACAAAAGAAAAACAGGAGAGGACACAAATAACCCAAATAAGAAATGAAATGGGGGACATTACAACAGACCCAACTGAAATAAAAAGGATTATAACAGAATATTATGAAAAACTATACTCCAACAAATTTGAAAACCTAGAGGAAATGGATAAATTTCTAGAAACACACGGCCTACCCAAACTACAAAAAAGTGATGTTGAAACTCTGAACAGACCCATAACAAGAGAAGAGATTGAAAAGGTAATAAAAAAACTCCCAACCAAAAAAAGCCCTGGCCCAGATGGCTTCACTGGAGAATTCTACAAAACATTTACAGAAGAGCTTGTACCAGTACTACTCAAGCTATTTCAGAGCATAGAAGAGGAAGCAACACTTCCAAATTCATTCTATGAAGCCAGCATAACGCTGATACCAAAACCAGGCAAATACATCAGAAAAAGAGAAAATTACAGACCAATATCTCTCATGAATATAGATGCAAAAATTCTGAACAAAATTCTAGCCAATAGAATTCAGCATCATATCAAAAAAATAATACACCACGACCAAGTAGGATTCATACCAGGTATGCAAGGATGGTTCAACATTAGAAAATCAATCAACGTAACCCACCACATAAATAAAAGGAAAGAAAAGAATCACATTATCATCTCAATTGATGCAGAAAAGGCATTGGACAAAGTCCAACACCCATTCCTGATAAAAACTCTCAATCAAATAGGTATAGAAGGGAAATTTCTCAACATAATAAAGGGCATCTATGCAAAACCAACAGCCAACATCATTCTTAATGGAGAGAGGCTGAAAACATTCCCCTTGAAAACAGGAACAAGACAAGGATGCCCTTTATCACCACTCCTATTTTACATTCTGCTGGAAGTTCTAGCTAGAGCAATAAGGCAAGAAAAAGAAATAAAGGGCATCCAAACTGGTAATGAAGTATTTAAACTGTCCCTGTTTGCAGATGATATGATACTATACATAGAAAACCCTAAAGACTCCATGACAAATCTACTGGAACTAATAGAGAGATTCAGCAGAGTAGCAGGATATAAGATAAACATTCAAAAATCAGTTGGATTCCTATACACCAATAAGCAGAACGATGTAAAGGAAATCAGGAAAACAATACCATTTTCACTAGCCCCTAAAAAGATAAAATACTGAGAAATAAATCTGACCAAGGATGTAAAAGACCTATACAAAGAAACCTACAAAACAATACTGTAAGAAACCCAAAGGGATCTATGTAAATGGAAAAACATACCATGCTCATGGATAGGTAGACTCAACATAGTGAAAATGACAATTCTACCCAAAGTAATTTACAAATACAACGCAATCCTGATCCAAATACCAACAACATTCTTCAAAGAGATGGAAAACCTAATCATTAACCTCATATAGAAAGGGAAGAAGCCCCGAATAAGTAGCACTACTGCAGAAGAAGAATAAAGTTGGAGGACTCACACTACCTGACCTCAGAACCTACTATACAGCTACAGTAGTCAAAACAGCCTGGGACTGGTACAATGACAGATACATTGAGCACTGGAACAGAATTGAGAACCCAGATGTAAATCCATCCATCTATGGTCATCTGATCTTCGACAAGGGCCCAAAGTCCATCAAATGGGGAAAAGACAGTCTTCTTAACAAACAGTGCTGGCAAACTGGATATCCATCTGCAAAAAAATGAAACAGGACCCATACCTCATGCCGTATACAGAAACTACTTCAAAATGGATCAAAGACCTGAATATAAAGCCTAAAACTATAAAGTTCATAGAAGAAAAAATAGGACCAACACTTCAGGCCTTAATACTTGGCATTAACAGGATACAAACCATAACCATCAACGCACAAACCCCAATAGATAAGCTAGATAACTGGGATCTTCTAAAAATCAAACACCTATGCTCTTCAAAAGACTTCACCAAAAGAGTAAAAAGAACCTACAGAGTAGGAAAAAATTTTTGGACAGTACAAGTCAGAGAAAGCTCTACTGTCCATAATCTACAAGAAAATCCAACACCTCTACAACAAAAAGACAAATAATCCTATTAAAAAATGGGCAAAGGAAATGAACAGACACTTCACCAAAGAAGACATTCAAGTGGCCAACAGACACATGAGGAAATGCTCGCAATCACTAGCCATTAGAGAAATGCAAATTAAAACCACAATGAGATACCATATCACCCTGGCATTACTGGTACGAATCAAAAACACTGGAAATAACAAATGTTGGAGGGGCTGCCGGGAGATCGGAACTCTTATGCACTGCTGGTGGGAATGCAAAATGATACAACCATTTTGGAAAATGATATGGCGCTTCCTCAGAAAGCTAGAAATAGACATACCATTCGATCCAGCAATCCCACTCCTAGGAATATATTGTAGAGAAATATGAGTCGTCACTCGAACAGACATATGCACACCTATATTCATGGCAGCATTGTTCACAGTAGCAAAAGGATGGAAACAACGTAGGTGCCCATCAACAGATGAATGGATAAACAAACTATGGTACATACACACAATGGAGTACTACACAACAAGAAAGAACAACGATGAATCTGTGAACCATCTCATAACATGGATGAAACTGGAGGACATTATGCTGAGTGAAATAAATCAATCACAAAGGGACAAACATTGTATGAGACCTCTATTGTAAAAACCCATGAAAAAGTTCACACAAAATGTAACAATCTTTGTTGGTTTCCAGGGATGGGGTGGGGTGGGTAATACTAAATAGGCAATAGATAAGTTATATCTTGGGTGAAGGGTGAGACAGTACACAATACATGGAAACTAGAACAACCTGTACAAGGAAAGGTCATGGAAGCCCCATAGACACATCCAAACTCCCTGAGGGACTGAATTGCTGGGCATAGGGCTGTGGGGACCATGGTCTTGGGGAACATCTAGCTCAATTGGCATGACACAGCTTAGAAAGACAATGCTGTACATTCTACCTTGATGAGTAGTGTCTGGGGTCTTAAAACCCTATGAGCGGCTATCTAAGATACTCCACTGGTCTCATCCCTTTGGGAGCAAGGGAGAATGAAGAGAACAGGATACGAGGAAAAGATTAGTCCAAAGGACTAATTGTCCACAGCTACCAAGGCCTCCACTGGACTGAGTCCAGTACAGCTGGATGGTGCCCGGCTATCGCCACTGACTGCTCTGACCAAGATCACAACAGAGGGTTCTGGACAGAGCTGGAGAAGGATGTAGAACATAATTCTAACTCTGAAAGAAAGGACCAGATTTAGTGGCCTAAAGGAGACTGGAGAAACCTCGAGCGTATGGCCCCCAGACACCCTTTTAACTCAGTGGTTAAGTTATCTCTGAGGTTCACCGTTCAGCCTGGGAGTGGACAACCCCGTAAAACCAAATGAGACTAATGAGGTACAGGAGTCCAGTGACGAGGGCCCGAAGGCAGAAGGGGACAAGGAAGCTGGTGATAGGGAAGCCAAGGTTGAGTAAGGATACTGTTGATGTTTTGTAAGATTGTTAACCATTGTCATAGGGCAACATTTGTAGTAACTGTTAAATGAGAAACTATTTTGTTCTGTAAGCCTTCATCTTAAGTGAGAATAACAGCACAATTGGAAGAGTGTAGTCAATGTCACTGAACTGTGCATGTAGAAATTTTTGGAATGGTGTGTCTTTGGCTATGTGTATTTTCACCAAAACAAAAGGTTGAGAAGTTAGAGGGTTGACATGTTGTGGGGTTGTTAACCAATGTCATAAAACAATATGTGTACTACTGTTTCATGAGAAACTATTTGTTCTGTCAGCCTTTACCTGAGGTACAATAAAAAAAGAAATAATAATAAAAAAAAAAAACAACACAGAACTTCATAAATCCCAAAAGAAAAAAAGCAAAGAAGATAAACCAAATAGCGAAAGAAACTCAGTAAGTATAACACAATGCTCACAGTAACTCCAATGTAAGATGATTAACTTGGAACTAAATGTATCACTCATATCAATACACATGTATGATCATCTATTAAAATGAAAAGATTCTGAAATTGACCCATTAATTAAAACCCAACTCTATGATGTGTACAAGAGACATACCTAAAATGCAGTGATTCCAAAAGGCTAAAAGTAAAGCAATAGACAAAGATTTACTAGGAAAACGGAAACAGTAAGAGTGCGGGGACTGAAATCTTCATACAGGACAAAGCAGAATTGAAAACAAAAGCATAAAATGAGGCAAAGGACAGTTTATAATGCTAAACAAACTTCCATTTTCACAATAAAAATATAGAAAAAACTCAGTAGCATTCATATACTATATGAAAAAGATATTTTACCATAGCAACAAAAAAGATAAAATACTTAGAAATAAACTTAACAAGAAATGTTCAAAAATCATATGAAAAAAACTATGAATCTTCCTGAAAGACACAAAATAGATTTGCGCAAGTAGAAAGAAAGCCCTTGTTCTTGGCTATGATGCTTGACGTAATCAACGTATCAGTTTTCCCTAAGTTAATTTATAAATGTAATGTAACCCAGAAAAATTATTGTCATGGTTTATTATCAAGCTAGATATATTAAGGCTAAAGTTTATATGGGAAAATAAATACACAATAATAGGTAGGAACACAGTGGGAGGAAAAAAAAAAAAGACAACAAAATTATGAGGGGATTGTCAACAAGAAACACAGGAAGAATAAGCCAGGGAGCAATGAAGTTGGTTACCTAAGGGAATGAGGTGGAAGGAATGTGAGAAGCAGTGATACTTTTTTGAGTATATGTTTTTTTATAGTTGTGATCTTTCAAAGTACATCAATGTTCTACATGTTCACAAGATAAAATTAAATCAATACCGAGATAGGAAAGAGAAAAACTTAACACAGAAGCAAATTGAAAACAAACAAACCCAGCTGTGTTGTCAATAAACAATCTAATCACACTAAAGCGAATGATAAGAACTAATCCAATTAATTTATGAACAGAGTATTTGACTACACGCCCTTAGTCTTGCCCAGGATGGGGGTGGTGAGGTAGAAATCCTGAACTGTCTTTTTTTTTGAAACATATTTATTAAGGCATAATTGATATAATATTAACTGCAGATACACAGTGAAGATATTCAGGGGCCAAAAGAAATGAGGCCTGCAAATTACTTTCCAATGGGTCATTAAATATAAATACAAATAAATAATTAATTAAACCATGCACCAAAAAAATACAAAATCCCCAAATGCAAACACAGATGTAGGCATATGCCAATGATAAAGCAAATGGGGCAAAAATGCTAACAGTAGGGAAATCTGAGTAAAGTATATACGGTTTTTTTGTACCATTCTTATTCTTGTAACATTTCTGTTTGTGTGAAATCATTCCCTCATAAAAAGTGAAAAAAATTGATGACAAAAAGAAAGATTTTACACACAAACACAAGAGAATTGATTACTAGTAGATCTACACAAAAAGAACATCAAAGGAAGCTCTTCAGGCAAAAGGAAAATGAAAGTGTAGAAATGCAGAAGGAAAGGTAAACTTTCAGGTAAATTTAATTGAATATTCACTGTAAGTAACAATAATAAAAAAGCCTTGTGAGGTTTAAAATATATACTGAACTAATATACCCCAATTTCATACAAGGTGGGGAAGTGGTACATTGAAGCAAAGTGCTCTAAATTCTTGCTTTAATAAGCCAAAGGTTGATGTTTTAATCTCTAAGAAAACTACTAAAATAACAATAATAAAAGGATGCATAACAAGTTTATAAGGAGGAAAAGGAAATAAAAAAAAATAATTGATGTCAAACAAAGACAGGAGAAGATAAAAAAATCGTAGAAGTGGAATAAGTAGAAATAAAAAGTTAGGTGGTAGATTTAAACCGATATGTGTTAGAATTACACTGAATGCAAGTGGACTTCAAACTTCATGTAAAAGAAAACGATTTTCAGATTAATTACACATATATGAAACCCAACTATAATATGCTACTTACACTTTGAGTGAAAGAAATGATTTTGAAAGTAAAAGAATAAAAAAGGTATGCCATTCAAACATCAACCAAAAGAGAGCTGACATAGCTGTATATATTAGACAAAGCTGATTTTAAGGCAAGAGATAGAATGGTATTTCATAATAAAAAATGTCAATCTACCTGGAAGATACAATATTTGTAATTTACATACACTTTATAACATAGCCTCAAAACATATAAAGCAAAAATGTATAGAACTAAAAGCAGAAAGGATTTTCAACATGGCTTACTTAGTAATTGGTTGAATAAGCAGACAAAAAAAATTCATCAAGGATATAGAATAGTTGAACAGAAAGTTTAATATACACAACAAAATTAGGAAATATATCTATGTGTATATGTATATGTGGGTGGGTATACCCAACAAAAGCAGAATACAATTTCTGTTCAGGAAATGTTCAATGGGAACATTTAGGAAAATAGACCACATGCTGGCCACAAAGTAAGTCTCAACACAGTTCAAAAATTGAAATCAGAGAGTATGTTCAGGGATCACAATGAATATAAGCTAGAAATAAGTAACAGAAAGATAGCTGGAAAATATTTGCCTTAAATTTTAGAAACTTGGCAATACACTTATAAATAACTCATGGGCCAAGAAGAAATAATAATGAGAAATTTAGGAAATATTTTGAACTGAATGATAATGAAAACATGGCATACCAAAATTTGTGGGATGTAGGTAAAGCCTATTGGGAGCTGATAATACATTTTTTGTGGGTTTTAGTGGGATATTTTTATGAGGTTTGTGGTCACCTTCAGGCAGAGTTAATTAGTTGTGAGCTGTCCCAGGGTAAGAATGGCTTCTAGGTATACTCCTACTACCTGCTGTACTGATTTAGACGGCAACGCAAGAAACCAAAGGAAATATACAAAACTCATAATGAGGCGCTACAACCAGACATTGACAGTAAGCAGTTAATGAATGTCATCAATTCAAAGAGCCTTTAAGACTACTTACCGTACAACTTCAAATGTCTTGAAAATTTGCAGTTCATTAAAAAAAAGTATCTGGTATTTTCCCTAATTCAATAAATTGTGAATTTAAAGAAACTTTTCTAAACTATTTATATTAAAAGAAAAACAGGTTTTGGCCAAACATTCTAGAAGAAAGAATGAATTATCTATTGTCTCTATAGAAAGTGATAATACAAAATTGTTGCCATATAAGAGGAAACTCAAGAGCATGCAGGTAAATACTATAGAAAAAGATTGTAGGGGTATGACAGGCAGTGAATTAATAAGATTTTTCTCAATTTTTAAAAAATTTTGTGATGTTTGGAATTATTTTTCAGTTTTGGAATTCTATAATTTGCTGTAATTGATTTTCTCATTTTCAATAACTATTCATTCTTAAGCTTTTTTTGTACTTATATATATATTTTTTCCTAAGTGGTGGTGTTGTTATGTGTGTTGAGTCAGTTCTGACTCATAGTTACCCTATGTACAACAGAACAAAACACTGCCTGGTCTTGCACCATCCTCACAATCATTGCTATGCTTGAGCCCATCATTGCAGTCCATCTCGTTGAGGGTCTTCCTCTTTTTCGATGTCCTCTACTTTACCGAGCATGATGTCCTTCTTCAAGGACTGGGCCCTCCTGATAACATGTCCATCTTCACTTCTAGAGAGCATCCTGGCTGTACTTCTTCTAAGACAGTGAATTTTCTTAATAGGACCCCCAAAACTGAATTCCGCTTTACATGGTTAACTAGTTGCTGTGGAGTCAGTTCTGACTCATGGCGATCTCCTATGTGTCAGAGTTAGAGCTGTGCTCCATAAGGTTTTCAATGGTTGATTTTTCAGAACGAGATCACCAGGCCTTTCTTCCAGGGTGCCTCTGGGTAGACTTGAACCTCCAACCTTTTGGTTAGGGACTCCTTAATAAAGCTTTAAACAACACAAAATCTGAATCTATCCGTGCCCACTAAATGGCTAATATTAAGATGACTAAAAATATAAGTGTTAGGATGTGGAACAACTTATATTCTCATAAAATCCTGGTGGGAATGTAAACTGGAATGACCATGTTTGAAAACTGTTTGGCAGTACCTATTAAAGCTGAAATATGCATATCCTATGACTCAGCAATTCCACTCCTACATGGATGCCCAACAGAAATACATACATATGTTATTAAAAGATATGCTCAAAACTGTTCATAGGAACATTATTCATAACAACCCAAATTGGAAACAACCCAAATTCCAATCAATAGCAGAACACATAAATAAATTGCATTGCCCTGGTGGCACAACAGTTAAGCACTCAGCTACTAACAAAAAGGTCAGCAGTTTGAATCCACCAGCTGCTCCTTGGAAACTCTATGGGATAGTTCTACTCTTTCCTCTAGGGTTGCTATGATTTGTAATTGACTCCATGGCAATGAGTTTTTATTTACACAATAGAAAACTAAATAAAAATGAAAATAAATGACAGTTACACACAACAACATGGATGAACTTCATAGACCAGCATTTCCCATGCTTTCCCAGTTCCCTTAGTGTCTCAGGAATTTTTTCACAGTGCTTCTATGCTAAAAGAAATACCTAACACTTCTGTTTAAGTAGTTAAGTCCCAACAACCTAATAAATATTTATGTCCTAGCAACTTAGCAGCTATCTAAAAAATACACATAAATTGAAAGAAGAAACTAATATTTTTATTTTACTCCTAAATAACCACAATAGTTTACTAATGGGATACACGTGTCTGTTCTGTAGTGTCCCACCCACTGCCATCAAGTTAACACACAGTGACTCATGAGTCGACTCATAGAAACCCTATAGGACAGAGTAGAACTGTCCCATAGGTTTCCAAATCTGTAATCTTTATGGAAGCAGATTGCCACTCTTTCTTCCATGGAGTATCTGGTAGGTTCCAACCGCCAACCTTCTGGTTAGCAGCTGAGCGCTTAACCACTGTGCCACTAGGGCTCCTCGTTGGGCAGTGTGCAAATTCTCAAATCATGGAATCAGATTAGATACTGCCATTCTCATTTTCTGTTCCCTATTGATTTTTGCATTTACTTGCCTTATATCATAGCTATCCTTCAAAACCTGGAGTCACAAAGATAGGATGCCAGCGAAAGGAATGTAGTGCAGTCTAATGTCGAAACTGAACTACCACGGCTATTTGTTTGTTCAGTGTTTGACATATGCCTAGCATCACTGTGTTTCTCTAAAAATTTAAAATATCTTGCAGTGCCCCTTGGAGTTCACTGCAGCTCCCTGGGATGCTTTGGTACCCAGTTTGGGAACTGCAATGATAGACGGTACATTGAGCAAAAAAGTCAGACATGAAGGAAGACAGTAGTGTGATTCCATTCATATAGGATTTCAAGACAGGCAAATTTATGATGTTAGAAGTTAGATCATGGTTACACTTGGTGAAATGTGAGAGGATAATGATTGTGAAGCAGCATATCAGGGCGTCTGGAAAACTGGTAACATTCTACTTCTTGCTCTAAGTGGTGGCTACGTGGGCTTGTTCGCTGTGTTATAATTCATCAATCTGTATGCTCAAGATTAGTTTATTGAGTGTGTGTATGTGTATCTAAGTTATAGGTCAATAAAATGTTTGGTAGTAAAGTGAAACCTTTCTAAACAACAAACCAAAAAATCAAACCAGTTGCTGTTGAGTAGATTATGACTCATGCCAACCCCACATATATCACAGTAGAACTGTACTCTATAGGGTTTTCAAGGCTGTGACCTTTCAAAAGTAGATCTCTAGGTCTTTCATTCGAGGCACCTCTGGGTGGATTCGAACTGCCAATCCTTCAGAAGTAGTTGAGTGATTAACCTTTTGTGCCACCCAGACAGCCTTCTAAACAACAAAATATCATGAATTCCATGTCAAGCATGAAGCCCTCTCTGATACTCAAGCCCTTCTTTTGCTTCTTCTTTTGCTTTCCTTCAGGGCATTATGAATTTATATGCCAACGTTTCTAGCTAGACTGTGAGCTTCCAGGCAATAGAGACCATGTCTTATTTATCTCTAATTCCCTAGTGCTTCAAACATGATAACATATTGTTGCTGTTGGGGGCTGTTGAGTTGGTTCCGACTAATAATGACCCTGTGTACAACAGAATGCATCATTGCCCGGTCCTGTGCCATCCTCACAATTGTTGCTATGCTTGAGCCCATGGTTGCAGCCACGGTGTCAATCCATCTCATTGAGAGTGTTCCTCTTTTTCACTGACCCTCGACCCTACCAAGCAGGATGTCCTTCTCCAGGGTCTGATCTCTTCTGACAACATGTCCAAAGTATGTGAGACATAGTCTCGTCATCCTTGCTTCTAAGGAGCATTCTGGCTGTACTTCTTCCAAGACAGATTTATTCATTCTTTTGGCAGTCCATGGCATATTCAATATTCTTCACCAACATCATAATTCAAAGGTGTCAGTCTCCTTTGGTCTTCCTTATTCATTGTCCAGCTTTTGCATGCATATGAAAACACCATGGCTTGGGTCAGGTGCACCTTAGTCTTCAAGGTGTTGTCTTTGCTTTTCAGCACTTTAAAGAAGTTTTTGTAGCAGATTTGCCCAATGAAATGCTGACATGAAAGGTGGTTAATTATTGTTTTAAATTAAAAAAACAGTTTTTTTAATTGTATTTTAGGTGACAGTTTTCACAGTAAATTAGGTGAAAATAAATTTTTAAATAAATGTACTAACACACTCTGGTACACACTGTTTCTTTTCTCTATCTTATCCAAATGCCCTGAGCAATATTGTTTGTATCACACACCTGTGGTCTTTATTTTTAAAATTCTCTGTTGTTTTATAGGTATTCATATCTAATGGTCAAGGAGAATACATTTTTAACGAGAAGGGAACACACACACACACATTTCCTTTTCTTTAAGAATTTATCTCCATCATAGAATATCAGTGCTACTCAAAGTATAGTTCATGGACCATTGTCATTGTGTGAACTGTTTACCTCTGGTTCACAAGTTAAGTACAGAAAATGAAAATATGTGTTTAGAAATGGGTACTTCAATTTGACCCCACCGTAACATTCAAGTATGTAAACTTGCCTTGTTGAGCAAGGTTTGCACCAAGATGGGTATTGTCAAATGTGTAGTGAGTTGTGTATGACATTGATGTGTAGTAGTCATGCATGGTAGAACCAGATATTGGTCAAAGATGGATTGGTCTTTCTCCTCAGGTAGCTTTAAAAGCTCTGTCATTGACTAACTGGAAAAGACCAATCCCATAGTCTACAAACAGGGAAATTGAGATACAGAGCTCACTCTGGTCCTGATTGCCAAGCTAGTAGTCTTTAAATTACAATGCCACTTGTATTCTTTATATTACTTATTGAAGTCCAGGGATAAAATCAATATTATTATTGTTATTACTGCTAGTGGCAGCAGCTGTAGCTACAATTGATATGTATTCAATGCTTACTAGATAGAACCACATGAAATTGCCACTTTTATTGGTCAAAAATGGTCAAGTATCTGTAATTTTGCATGGTTCAACTCATACAAAATGGCAAGAACAATGTTATTATGGGCTGAATTGTGCCTCCCAAAAAGATATGTTGAAGTCCTAACCCTTGGTACCTGTGGTTGTGATCTTATTTGGAAATAGGGTCTTTTTGGATATGATAAGTTAATGTGAGTTTATACTAGAGTAAGGTGGGCCATAATCCCGTATGAGTGGTGTTCTTATGAAAAGATGAGAAGATACGCAGATACACAGGGAGATAGCCACTGAAGATGAAAGCATACTGTATTTTTGCAAATAACGTGCCCACATAAATAACGAATGTTATTTGTGAAAAATACAGTATATCTGAGTTATGCTGCCACAAGAAAAGCAACAAGTGAGACCACCAGAAGCTAGAATACACAGGAAAATTTCCTTCCCTAGAGTCTTCAGAAAGAGCATGGCCCTCTCAACATCTTAACTTTTGATTTCTAGCCTCCAGAACAGTGAGAGAATAAATTTCTGTTGTTTTAAGCCATATAGTTTGTGGTACTTTGTTATGGCAACCCTGGGAAACTAATATAAATGTCAAATGTTTTTAAGCCTTAGAGAAGATGCATCTGGAACCAGACTACCTTGGTTCCAAACTTGGCCTTGTCACTTCCTGCCATATAATATTGGCAAGTTAGGTTTTATGTGGAGTCAATGTCTACACCCACAACATGGATAATAATAGTACCTACCTCAATAATTTATTGAGGCTTAAATGACCCTAGACATGTACAGCCCTTGGACTATCACCTGGTAGGTAGTAAGTATTAAGTAAATGTTCTGGTTATTGTCAACACCATCTTCTTGATAAAGTCTCGGAACAATTTTATGAGGTAGGATCATTTTATCCTCATTTTATAGATGAGGAAACTGGAGCTAACCATGTCTGTCAGACTCCAAGCACGTTCCCTGTACCTTGCTTAAATTTCAGAATCCCTGGGTGGTACAAACGGCTAATGCACTCAGCTATTAACTGAAAGGTTGGCAGTTTGCATCCACCCAGCCGCACCTCAAAAAGAAAAGCCTGACGATTTATTTCTGAAAAATCAGCCTTTAAAAAAAACCTATGGAGCACAGTTCTGTTCTCATACATAAAGGGTCTCCATAAGTTGAAATCAGCTCAATGGCAACTAGATATGTATTTTTTACTTAATTTTCTATTATGTGCCTTCTGAATCGAGTCGAACAGCTCCACTGGAGTGTTTTATCAGAACTGACGATATTTGAGAAGATCTAGCTTCTCGACTCTTTAATAGGCAGTCATGTAAAAGACAGTGCAAGCTGTTTCTTTTTTTCCTTCAGATTATGAAAAGCTAATTTCAGCATTTTTGTTGGTGTTGCTTTTTAGGTCTCCAGCTGACAAGAATGCTTAAGTAACAAATAAGCTGATGGTCATGAGCTCTGATTTTGTAACAGTGCAGGCTTGTAGTAACTCTTCGGATATTGTTTTCACCATCCATCAGCTGGAACAGTGATAGGGAAAACTTGATGTGTCACCTGCTAACTAGAACCCACACTGGTAAACTTGGTCAGTGTTTTGTACAAGACAAAAGAAAAGCTCTCTTTTTTGTTTTCTCCTTAAAGAGAGTAAATAGTAATGAAACACCACGGAGAAGCAACAAGATCTGACTGAATTTTTCAGAATTTTCTATTATTCCATCACGCTCAATGACAGCAAAGGACAAACTGCCTTTTAAATTCTATAAGCTAACGCATCAGCAATCGAGAGGGAAAAATGGAGGTTATTAAGTAGGAACAAGTCTCTATGAATATATTTACATCAACTCACGGAAACCATTGTCCTCAGAAACCTCCATGACAATCCATTTTCTAGTCTCAGTATTGCTTTAAGTTTGACAGATGACAATAAAACACAATGAAATTACCTTTGAGCTCTGAAATGTACATCAGCTCCCACATTCCTCATGACTTTTTTTTTTTCCGACACAGTCATCCACTCTTTTTTTTTTTTTTTTTAATTGTACTTCAGGTGAAGGTTTACAGAACAAATAGTTTCTCATGAAATAGTAGTATTGTTTTATGACATTGGTTAACAACCCCACATGTCAACCCTCTAACTTCTCAACCTTTTGTTTTGGTGAAAATACACATAGCCAAAGACACACCATTTCAAAAATTTCTACATGCACAGTTCAGTGACATGGACTACGCTCTTCCCACTGTGCTGCTATTCACACTTAAGATGAACGCTTACAGAACAAAACAGTTTCTCATTTAACAGTTACTACAAATGTTGCCCTATGACAATGGTTAACAATCTCACTACACATCAACAATATTCTTACTCAAGCTTGGGTTCCCTATCACCAGCTTCCTTGTCCCCTACTGTCTTCAGACCCTTATCACTGGACTACTGTACCTTGTTAGTCTCATTTAGTTTTACTGGGCTGTCCACTCCCAGGCTGAATGGTGAACCTCGGAGATAATTTCACCACTGAGCTAAAAGGGTGTCTGGGGGCCATACTCTTGGGGTTTCTCCAGTCTCCTTTACGCCAGTAAATCTGGTCTTTTTTTTGTGAGTTGGAATTATGTTCTACATGCTTCTCCAGCTCTGTCCAGAACCCTCTGTTGTGATCTTGGTCAGAGCAGTCAGTGGCGGTAGCCAGGCACCATCTAGCTGTACTGGACTCAGTTTGGTGGAGGCCTTGGTAGCTGTGGACAATTAGTCCTTTGGACTAATCTTTTCCTCGTATCCCGTTCTCTTCATTCTCCCTTGCTCCCAAAGGGATGAGACCAGTGGAGTATCTTAGATGGCCACTCATAGGCTTTTAAGACCCCAGACACTACTCACCAAGGTAGAATGTAGAGCATTGTCTTTCTAAGCTGTGTCATGCCAGTTGAGCTAGATGTTCCCCAAGACCATGGTCCCCACAGCCCTCCGCCCAGCAGTTAAGTCCCTCAGGGAGTTTGGATGTGTCTATGGGGCTTCCATGACCTTTCCTCATACAAGTTGTGCTGGTTTCCCCTGTATTGTGTACTGTCTCACCCTTCACCCAAGATACCACTTATCTATTGCCTATTTAGTATTTCCCTCCCCCTCCCCCATCCCTGGTAACCAACAAAGAGTGTTACATTTTGTGTGTGAACTTTTTCATGGGTTTTTACAATAGAGGTCTCATAGAATATTTGTCCTTTTGTGATTGACTTATTTCACTCAGCGTAATATCCCCCAGTTTCATCCATGTTATGAGATGCTTCACAGATTCATCGTTGTTCTTTCTCATTGCATAGGACTCCATTGTGTGTATGTACCATAGTTTGTTTATCCATTCATCTGTTGATGGGCATCTAGGTTGTTTCCATCGTTTTGCTATTGTGAACAATGCTGCCATGAACATAGGTGTGCATATGTCTGTTCGAGTGATGACTCTTATTTCTCTAGGATATATTCCTCGGAGTGGAATTGCTGGATCGAATGGTATGTCTACTTCTAGCTTTCTGAGGAAATGTCATATCATTTTCCAAAATAGTTGTATCATTTTGCATTCCCAACAGCAGTGCATAAGAGTTCCGATCTCCCCGCAGCCCCTCCAACATTTGTTATTTCCAGTGTTTTTGATTCATGCCAGTAATGCCAGGGTAAGATGGTATCTCACTGTGCTTTTGATTTGCATTTTTCTAATGGCTAGTAATCGTGAGCATTTCCTCATGTGTCTGTTGGCCATTTGAATGTCTTCTTTGGTGAAGTGTCTGTTCATTTCCTTTGCCCATTTTTTGATAGGATTATTCGTCTTTTTGTTGTAGAGGTGTTGGATTTTCTTGTAGATTATGGAGATTAGACCTTTGTCTGACTTGCACTGTCCAAAAATTTTTTCCCAGTCTGTAGGTTCTCTTTTGACTCTTTTGGTGAAGTCTTTTGAAGAGCATAGGTGTTTGATTTTTAGAAGATCCAAGTTATCCAGCTTATCTATTGTGTTTTGTGTGTTGATGGTTATGGTTTGTATCCTGTTACTGCTGTGTATTAAGGCCTGAAGTGTTGGTCCTATTTTTTCTTCTATGAACTTTATAGTTTTAGGCTTTATATTCAGGTCTTTGATCCATTTTGAAATAGTTTCTGTATACAGCATGAGGTATGGGTCCTGTTTCATTTTTTTGCAGATGGATATCCAGTTTGCCAGCACCGTTTATTAAGAAGACTGTCTTTTCCCCATTTGATGGACTTTGGGCCCTTGTCGAAGATCAGGTGACCATAGGTGGATGGATTTACATCTGGGTTCTCAATTCTGTTCCATTGGTCAATGTATCTGTCATTGTACCAGTACCAGTTGTTTTGACTACTGTAGCTGTATAGTAGGTTCTGAAGTCAGGTAGTGTGAGTCCTCTAACTTTATTCTTCTTCTTCAGTAGTGTTTTACTTATTCGGGGCTTCTTCCCTTTCCACAGAAAGTTAATGGTTAGTTTTTCCATCTCTTTGAAGAATGTTGTTGGTATTTGGATCGGGATTGCATTGTATTTATAAATTGATTTGGGTAGAATTGTCATTTTCACAATGTTGAGTCTGCCTATCCATGAGCATGGTATGTTTTTCCATTTATGTAGATATCTTTGGGTTTCATGCAGTAGTGTTTTGTAGTTTTCTTTGTATAGGTCAGATTTATTCCTCAGTATTTTATCTTTTTAGGGGCTATTGAAAATGGTATTGTTTTCCTGATTTCCTTTACATCGTTCTCCTTATTGGTGTATAGGAATCCAACTGATTTTTGAATGTTTATCTTGTATCCTGCTATTCTGCTGAATCTTTCTATTAGTTCCAGTAGATTTCTCGTAGAGTTTTTAGGGTTTTCTATGTATAGTATCATATCATCTGCAAACAGGGACAGTTTAACTTCTTCATTACCAATTTGGATGCCATTTATTTCTTTTTCTTGCCTTATTGCTCTAGCTAGAACTTCCAGCACAATGTTAAATAGGAGTGGTGATAAAGAGCATCCTTGTCTTGTTCCTGTTCTCAAGGGGAATGTTTTCATCCCCTCTCCATTAAGAGTGATGTTGGCCGTTGGTTTTGCATAGATGCCCTTTATTATGTTGAGAAATTTCCCTTCTATACCTATTTGATTGAGAGTTTTTATCAGGAATGGGTGTTGGACTTTGTCAAATGCCTTTTTTGCATCAATTGAGAAGATCATGTGATTCTTTTCTTTCTTTTTATTTATGTGGTGGGTTACATTGATTGATTTTCTAATGTTGAACCATCCTTGCATACCTGGTATGAATCCTACTTGGTCGTGGTGTATTATTTTTTTGATATGATGCTGAATTCTATTGGCTAGAATTTTGTTCAGAATTTTTGCATCTATATTCATGAGAGATTTTGGTCTGTAATTTTCTCTTTTTGTGACATCTTTGCCTGGTTTTGGTATCAGCATTATGGTGGCTTCATAGAATGAATTTGGAAGTGTTGCTTCCTCTTCTATGCTCTGAAATAGCTTGAGTAGTACTGGTACAAGCTCTTCTGTAAATGTTTTGTAGAATTCTCCAGTGAAGCCATCTGGGGCAGGGCTTTTTTTGGTTGGGAGTTTTTTTTATTACCTTTTCAATCTCTTCTCTTGTTATGGGTCTGTTCAGCTTTTCAAGATCACTTTGTTGTAGTTTGGGTAGGCCATGTGTTTCTAGAAATTTATCCATTTCCTGCAGGTTTTCATATTTGTTGGAGTATAGTTTTTCATAATATTCTGTTATAATCCTTTTTATTTCAGTTGGGTCTGTTGTAATGTCCCCCATTTCATTTCTTGTTTGGGTTATTTGTGTCCTCTCCTGTTTTTCTTTTGTCAGTCTGGCTAGTGGTTTGTCAATTTTGTTGATTCTTTCAAAGAACCAACTTTTGGTTTCATCCACTCTTAATGATATTCCTGATCACTCAAGTTTTAGTCTGGGAAATACAGCTACCTATGCCTAGGCCATAGTAATGTAAAGGTAAGGAATATAGAATGTATTATCTACATGTTATATGCAGGTATGTGTGTGTGTATATATGTATTCATACGCACAGACAACACATATACATATATAACAGCAAAAATGAAGAGGACTTGAAGTACTTACTGATGAAGCTCGAAGACTACAGCCCTCAGTATGCATTATACCTGAACATGAAGAAAACAAAAGTCCTCACAATTGGGCTTATAAGCAACATCATGATAAATGGAGAACAAATTGAAGTTGTTAAGGATTTTCTTCTACTTGGATAAATAATCAATGCCTATGGAAGCAGCTGTCAAGAAATTTACATTGGACAAATCTTTTGCAAATGACTTCTTCAAAGTTTTAAAAAGCAAAAATGTCACTTTGATGACTGAGGTGCGCCTTACCCAAGCCATGGTCTTTTCAATTGCACCATATGCATAATGCTTGTGAATGATGGAAAACGAAAAAGGAAGACCAGAGGAGAATTGACGGGTTCTAACTCTGGTGTTGGCAAAGAATGTTGAATATACCGTGGACTGCCAAAAGAATGAACAAACCAGTCTTAGTGGAAACACAACCCGAATACTCCTTAGAAGTGAGGATGGTGAAATTTCATCTTGTTTACTTTGGACACATCATCAGGAAAGACTAATTGCTAGAAAAGGACATCATATTTGGTAAAGTGGAGGGCCAATGAAAATGAGGGAAACCCTCAATGAGATGGAATGACACAATAGCCACAACAAAGGACTCAAACATACCAATGATTATGAAGATGATACAGGACAAGACAACATTTTATTCTGTTTTACATAAGGTTGCCATGAGTTGGAGCCAACCTGACAACAACTAACAACAACGAGAGCTAAAAGAGGCCTTTGAGATCATCAAATCTCCTTTACCTTCATCTTACAAATGAAGAATCTGAAACTCAGACAGAAATGTTTTGCTGAAGGCTACAAAGCAAACTTGCTTTAAAATAAGGCTTGAGAGAATAATAATATGGCAAGTACCTATATTCTGAGGATTGTAGCAGGTGTTTCCCATATTTCCCCTACCATTTCCATGATGCTAGCAGTATTATTCTCATTTGATAGATGAGAAAATTAAGGCTAAGAAAAGTATCACGAGTAATAAAAAGCACAAATAGAATTAAAGTGCTGATGTAACTGGGTTCTCTCTATTCTACTAGCATTTCTCTACATGCACTCACCCCCATATCACTGACATAAGTTTTGTCAAATCCACACATCAACTGTATTATTTTCTTAACTTTTTCTTTTAATTGGTGATTGTAAACATTTACAAAGGAAACTTCTTATCACCACTTAAATAGAAAACAAGTATAATGTGCCATAGATAGAAACTAGCTGTAAAAATAAATGCAAAAAACCTAAAACGTTGATAAATTCTAGCTAGACCCTGCTGCCTCTGGAAGACACTGAGTTTGCATCTGCTCTTTGTTGAAAATTAGGGAAATTAGTAATGGTTAGAGAGGTACTAAAGACCTATTAATATCAAACTGAGACTTAAGGATTGAGAGAGAATTAAAAGAAAGGAACATTCACTATGTGACTCAGCTATTTGATGCCACCTCTGATGGTCACCTGAAGTCATCTTTGTGCTGACTAAGATCATTTTGAGTCCTCTCCATCACTTTGAGAAACACTGCAGTACATAAAAGTAACTGGGCTTTCTCCAAGTCGTAGTTTTCTAACTCCATTAAGCATCAGAATCACCTGGAGGCTTATTAAACACACAGATTTCTTGCAAAAAAATGAAACAGGACCCATACTTCACACCATGTACAAAAACTACTTCAAAATGGACCAAAGACCTGAATATAAAGCCTAAAACTATAAAGTTCATAGAAGAAACAATAGGATCAACACTTCAGGCCTTAATACATGGCATTAACAGGATACAAACCATAACCATCAATGCACAAAACCCAACAGATAAGCTAGATAACCAGGATCTTCTAAAAATCAAACACCTATGCTCTTCAAAAGACTTCACCAAAAGAGTCAAAAGAGAACCTACAGACTGGGAAAAAATTTTTGGACAGTGCAAGTCAGACAAAGGTCTAATCTCCATAATCTACAAGAGAATCCAACACCTCTACAACAAAAAGACGAATAATCCTATCAAAAAATGGGCAAAGGAAATGAACAGACACTTCACCAAAGAAGACATTCAAATGGCTAACAGACACATGCTCACGATTACTAGCCATTAGAGAAATGCAAATTAAAACCACAATGAGATACCATCTCACCCCGGCATTACTGGCACGAATCAAAAACACTGGAAATAACAAATGTTGGAGGGGCTGCGGGAAGATGGGACCTCTTATGCACTGCTGTTGGGAATGCAAAATGATACAACCATTTTGGAAAATGATATGGCGTTTCCTCAGAAAGTTAGAAATAGACATACTATTCTATCCAGTAATCCCACTCCTAGGAATATATCCTAGAGAAATAACAGTCGTCACTCGAATAGACATATGCACACCTATGTTCATGGCAGCATTGTTCACAATAGCAAAACGATGGAAACAACCTAGATGCCCATCAACAGATGAATGGATAAACAAACTATGGTACATACACACAATGGAGTACTATGCAACGAGAAAGAACAACAATGAATCTGTGAACCATCTCATAACATGGATGAAACTGGAGGACATTATGCTGAGTGAAATAAGTCAATCACAAAAGGACAAACATTGCATGAGACCTCTATTGTAAAAACCCATGAAAAAGTTCACACACAAAATGTAACAATCTTTGTTGGTTACCTGGGATGGGAGGGGTGCGGGGGAAATACTAAATAGGCAATAGATAAGTGGTATCTTGGGTGAAAGGTGACACAGTACACAATACAGGGGAAACTAACACAACCTGTACAAGGAAAGGTCATGGAAGCCCCACAGACAAATCCAAACTCCCCGAGGGACTGAGTTGCTGGGTGGAGGGCTCTGGGGACCATGGTCTCGGGGAACATCTAGCTCATTTGGCATGACACTACTTATAAAGACAATGCTCTACATTCTACCTTGGTGAGTAGTGTCTGGGGTCTTAAAAGCCTGTAAGCAGCCATCTAAGATACTCCACTGGTCTCATCCCTTCAGGAGCAAGGGAGAATGAAGAGAACAGGATACAAGGAAAAGATTAGTCCAAAGGATTGTCCACAGCTACCAAGGCCTCCACTGGACTGAGTCCAGTACAGCTAGATGGTGCCTGGCTACCACCACTGACTGCTCTGACTGGGATCACAACAGAGGGTTCTGGACAGAGCTGGAGAAGGATGTAGAACATAAGTCTAACTCAGAGAAAAAAAAAGACCAGATTTACTGGCGTAAAGGAGACTGGAGAAACCCCAAGAGTATGGCCCCCAGACACCCTTTTAGCTCAGTGGTGAAGTTATCTCCGAGGTTCACCGTTCAGCCTGGAGTGGACAGCCCAGTAAAACCAAATGAGACTAACGGGGTACAGGAGTCCAGTGACAAGGGCCAGAAGGCAGAAGGGGACAAGGAAGCTGGTGATAGGGAACCCAAGGTTGAGTAAGGATATTGTTGAAGTGTTGTGAGATTGTTAACCATTGTCATAGGGCAACATTTGTAGTAACTGTTAAATGAGAAACTATTTTGTTCTGTAAGCCTTCATCTTAAGTGAGAATAACAGCACAATTGGAAGAGGGTAGTCAATGTCACTGAACTGTGTATGTAGAAATTTTTGAAATGGTGGATCTTTGGCTATGTGTATTTTCACCAAAAAAAAAAAAAAAAAAAAAAAAGGTTGAGAATTTAGAGGGTTAAAATGTTGTGGAGTTGTTAACCAATGTCATAAAACAACATGTGTACTACTGTTTCATGAGAAACTATTTGTTCTGTAAGCCTTCACCTGAAGTACAATAAAATATAAAAAAAAAACAAAAAAAACACACAGATTCTGAATCTTCTCCTGAAATTTCTGACTCATGGTACCTGGGAAAGGGTCAGAGTTTGCATTTACACGTACCTGCTTAATGCTAGTGCTACTGCACCAGTAGCCACGTTTCAGGAACCACTGCTCTGGGCTGTACTTAGGGAGGAGGCAGAGAACATATAGTCGCATGTGTGTGAAAAACTTACTATCAAGTTTGCTAGTGACTGCAGAGACCTGGAATTTTCATTTAATGGAGCTGATGAGGCAAAGAAACCCTCAAGGTATCCTTGCACTCCTGTGTTGTTTCTTCAGTCTAGTGATTCAAACTGATACTACCCGGCACCAGAACAGCCTGCAAAAACCTGGACTAAGAGATAAAAATGATATAGTTTGCTTGTAGGCTGCTAACTCTCTGCAAGACCCCCCGTGCTGGCAATGGTAGACAGCGATCAGTAAAACCAAAAGCAGATAATGAGATTTTCTTTCTTTCATGCAATAAAACATCTATAACAATCAGTAGTAATGACTAAATTATTAAGTGCCTTTCGTGAGTCAGTCATTGCATTATAGTAGGTGATTAGACACACAGATCCACCTACCCACTCACTCCTCCCACACACAAATTCTCCCCTTATGAGAATTTGAGAGGCTAAGTAATTTACCCAAAGTCACACAATTATTAAGAAGTAGAATTAGGATTCAAATCCCAGTTTGATTCCAAAGCACATGTGCTTACTACTAAGTCACATCACTGCTCTTGTTACAACCGTCCCCAAAAAAGGAGAAATCAGTGATATTTTGTCAGCAATGAGGATAGCACTCCCTAGGTTCAAACAAGGAATTCTGAACATATAGCTACGTTTTGCTTTCAGGAGAGTAGGTGTGTGGGTAGAAGCAATCTCAGAAATCTAACCTGTTTTAGTTTACTCTTGAGTCAAGAATGAGATGTTTATTCCCTTTTGAGATGATATGGACCATTTGGAGAATGAGCGTGGTAGAACTGACACTGGATCGAGAGCCATGAGTCTTGGATTCTTCTCCTTGTTCTGTCTCAGTAAATCAGATCTCATTTCTCTGTGTCCCATTTTCACCACCAATAAGCCAGGGAGCTGGACTCAGCTCCCTTCTTAGCTCTGCCTTTCAGAATGACAGCCTCCTCAACTGGATTTATTAGCACCATATGTCTCAAAAGATAGCATTCATCTTTTAGCATAAGGGGAATATGGTTTCATTGCCAACTCAGAGTGCAGGTTTCAAATTTTCAGTCTCACAAGAGGCTATGAATCCATCCCTATGTGAGGTTACCTTGCAACAATACCGTCTTTGGGAAGTGCAAGGTGATATCCTGAAGAGAGATCTTGAACCCTCCTAAGTAGAGATGCTTATAATTGCCATCTATACAGAGTTCTAAGAAATGAATTATCTGATAAATTTTTTAAAAGTCATCAATGGCAATGAAATGGCATATTCAGCACGTGTTATTAAGAGTAATTATAGTAACGACTGAAAAGAAAACAACATTTGTGGTTTGCCTGATTAATGGCTGAACGTAACAGTGCAGCTGCTAATGGGAATAACACTTCTAGCACTCTCTACTATCCTTTCGTAAGACCTGGAAACAGAGAAGGGAATGTCAGAGAAGAAAAGTACAGGGTGTGAAATTGGCTATTGGAAGTCAAGCTTTTCCTCAGAGATTTTGAATTCCCCTCTGGCTACCTTGGCCAGAATTGTGTAGCAAATTCAATGGACAAATGAGTTCCATCAGGTATATAAACTCCTGTAGGTGAAATAAGAAGTCTCTAGATGGTGCAAACGGTTAAGCGCTTGACTACTAGCTGAAAGGTTGGTGGTTCCAACCCACCTAGAGGTGCCTCAGAAGACAGGCCTGGTGATCTGCTTCTGAAAGCTCACAGCCTTGAAAACCCTATGAAGCAGTTCTACTGCGGGGTCGCCATGAGTTGGAATCAACTCAACAGCAACTAACAGCAACAAAGGTGAAAACAACCAGCTGCTCAGAGTGATTTATATATATATATATATATATATATATATATATATATATATATATATATGTGCATATATTTTTTCCTTTTCATCTTATAGTTCAGGAAGGTGTTAATCCCAGCCCTAATCAGAGTACCAGAGTAGAATTGTACTAAATTTGTTCATCATAGACTTAGCTGCACTTACGGAGCTTTTTCTGGAAGGAGCAGCTAATATTTAGGGAGTAAATCAATTTTTCCTTAAGCACCAGTTTCTCCTTTGAACTCAAAGGAAAACCAAAGTTTCCACCTATAGTTGAAAACCGGTGCAATGGGCCAGTTTCAGAGTCTATAGAGGTGAAATTGGGAAGCCATATCTCACTCTCTTCCTCAAAGCTATAGTTTCTTTTTGAGAACAAGGCACTGCCTCCATCTGTTTCCTCAGGCTGCTCTGGGTGAATGCAGGATATATTATTTATCATAGAATGTATTCAGGCACATTCAGCCTGCAGGCTCTTTGGTGTAAGGAAGTAGCATTTGTTATTAGCCTATCTTAATGAAATCGATCGAAGCAAAATACAACACTCTGTTAGAAAAGGAATGTGGATCTCGCCACATGAGAGCCAGATGAAATTTCTGACACAGTATAAGAAAAAGTAGTTACATCTCAGGCCTGATTCAAAACTTAGAGTCAGTGATCATAGGAGGAGATCATTTCCCAGCTTTATGGGAAGGGCAGGTTGCTTTTACTTACCCTGTAAAACTGACGTCTCTACTGAGCAGACTCCACTGGAAGCTACAGAGAACAGTGCTTCAGAGTGGCAATATCTCTCTTGTACAGCTTGGCTAAAATACCATTTCTCTTTCTTGTGGCATTTTTCATTTCTCTGATTATATCTGATGATGTCAAGGCAGGACCTTAAGCTAACATTCTCCTGGAAACTCAGAGAAGAAGATGGGCTGGAAAGAAACAACTGTGACCAATAAAGAAAAAGAGGAGAAAAAAAAAAAAAGTCGCCACACTTGGCCAGGAGTGAGGAGAAGAATAGCAAGCCTGTGAGTGTGGGGCCCAGTCTCAGAACACTGAAGGCAGTGTTCTCGGGCTCTGCTGTGTGCTCACACAACACCATCACTGTTCGACACAGCTCCTGCATACATTTCTACTCTCTGTGAATCAATGAGCCAGCGAGAGCAAAATTCATAAGCGATTTTATTCCCTGATGTGGTACAAAAATGGCTTTATCCACTTACCTTTTGTAATGCATGTAATTAAGTGGGAGACAATTATAACTTGTAGCTCTCTTTGGGGGCCTGGAATACAATTCAGTAGCGGGGTATCAAGGGCACTTAAGAAAGAAAGAAAAGACTCTGCAATGACTTTTTTGTGCATACTGGTTATTAATTTGCCTCAAAGCTTCGGAAGTCTAATTTCACTGTAGTCATAGTTTTTATTGATTACTGTTTGATTAGACAAAATACAGAAGGTGGGACCAATATACCATGCTTACTGATTATGGGAATGCATCACACATACACACAGGTCAGAATTGTTTATGGGCTTATTGATAGCTTCAATTCATGCCTTAAAAGAAAATTTCCACGTATAATCTTTTAACTGAATTGCCTGTAACTCAGCTAATTGGGGCAAATGTCATGATCCAGTTGCCATATTGATGGACAGTTGTTGGTGGGTCCATAAATAAAAGAGAATAAACAGCAAGGCTGTTGTGAAGGTAGAAAGAGGAGAATGTTACCAAGCTTGGGAATAAAAGGAGGTGGAAAGAAATGAGCATAGTATCTAACTTCATGAAAATCTTTATATAAGATCTTGGTTGGTTGCTAGGGTAATTGTGAACCTTATATGCACTGTTGGATTCCATCAGACTAATAAGAAGAAACACAGACATAGGAAACTTTTCAAAAGAAAGGAAACACCCACAAAATCTGAAATATGAATAACTATAACTGCTGGATACAAACCAGTGATTTTTAAGAACATAAAATTTGCTTAACATTTTGGATAGCCTGGAATTTTTTAAAAAGGCATTTGGTGTTTCACAGTTCTCCATCTGCTAAAGAGAAGAGTGCTTTGGAAGTTTCTGTTCCTTTTCTTCCCCTCTCCCAGAGTCCCATGGTTTCTTGGTACAAGTATCATCTAGAGCCACAGACTGGGTTAATCACAAAATACTTGCACCAGAAGGTAATTAGAGGTCATTTAGCACTGCTTCCTTGTGCCACGGGTAAAGACATTAGAGGAGTGGGTATGTCTGCTCAAGGCCACATAGGAAGTGGGTGGCTGACACTGGACCAAGAACCATATCTCCCCACTCCTATGACCTGTCCTCTTTCCCCTCACCTCTACCCCAATAAAGAGAAAAAAAAAAAAAAAAAAAAACCCAACCTATTGCCGTGGAGTCAATACTGACTCATAGTGACCCTATAGGACAGAGTAGAACTGCCCCATAGGGTTTCCAAGGCTATAATCTTTATGGAAGCAGATTTTCTCATCTTTCTCCCTTGGAGCAGCTGGTAGTCTCAAATACTGACTTTTTGGTTAGCAGCCTAGCACTTAACCACTGTGCCACCAGGGTTCCTAATAAAGAGAGAGGCACAGGCAAGTTCAGGACAAGAGGGTCTAGAACATCTCTTGGGACATCATGTTGACAATTTCCAAGCTGCTTAAAAATTATAAATACCAACAGAGTTGGAATTAAATGCTAATTTGTCTTAGTTAATTTTAGTTAACCCACTGGGCTGCTAACTGAAAGGTTGGAGGTTTTGAGTCTACCCAGAGGCCCCTTGGAAGAAAGGCCTGGCAATTTACTTCCTAAAAACTGGCTGTCAAAAACCTTACGGAGTGCAGTTCTACTCTGCTACACATGAGGTTGCCATGAGTTGGAGTCTAGTTGACGGCAAGTGGTTTTAAATGTCCTAACTGACAACAGGGGTATACATTCCCACAGGTCAAGAGTTGGCCATTGCTAATTAACGGCCACCCCCTTTGAACAGGGCACAAGCGTCCCCGTTCCTCATCCTAGCTGCTTCAGTAGGTTACTTTAACTGCCTAGTCCCTGTAGCAATCTGAATTTTCAACTTCAGTCTTAAAATATATATTTATATTCCATTTACTTTACTCTTTAGAGTGACACAATATACTGATAATACATCTCTGAATATAAGATAAAATTTTGCCTAATTTTCATCAAATCAATTTTGTACCATCTTTTGGCCCTTTTTGTTTCAGTCATGATTTTGTCTTTTCCTGACCTTTTTCCCCCCTGCAGTTATTCTGTTTAATAAAAAGGCAGCTGAATAGTGAAAAATAACTCGATGTGTCTGTTCTACCCATTGGGACAGAGAGCCACCTTGATTCCCTTCCTTACTCATTTTGTCAGCTTACCAACTTTCTGTTTGTAAAACATGAATAAAAATGTCCTCAAAATAAATATTTTGACCATCACACAAGGAAATTTGGCACAGACAACTTACTTGGATCTGCAGCAAACAAGCTTTGGAATAAAAATAATATAAGACTGATGTTCAAAGTGTTTACAGCCAAGATTCAGATATATATTTTATAGCATCAGAAAAGTTGTTGGGAGGTTACAATAGGAGCTTATGATTCTTTGAGTAAGACTTGGTTTAAATCAATGCATCAGGAGAAATGGATTAGATAGTTCTGATATTCATAAAGTAAGACCAAGATTTTACTCAACCGTCTACTTTATGCTGCTCAATAGAAAACATTTGCAATGATTAATGCCAAGTATAAGGATACCTATTAAATTATTTGTATCATTGACAAGGGTAAGCTTCTTTAATCATTCCATTTGTATAGGACAGAGGTTCTCAAAACTTTTGGCATCAGAGTTCCTTTACATGGTTAAAAATTAATGAGGGCCCTAATAAGTTTCCGTTTATGTGGGTTATATCCATCTATATTTATTGTATTAGAAATTTAAACTTAGAAAATTTTTCAAATGATTGATTTATATGAAAATAACAATATATCCATTTATATGTTAACATAACATATTTTTATGAAAAATAATATTTTCCTAATAAAAAATCAGTGAGAAATTTTACAAATCTTTAACATTTGGATTAATAGAAGACTACTGAATTCTCATATCTGCTTCTGCATTCAATCTGTTGCATTATGTTGTCTTAGTTGAAAGACATGAAGAAAAATCTAGCTTCATATAAACAAGTAATTGGAAAAGAGTGGATTCTTGGACTCCTTGTAAGATTCTTAGGGACTATGATGGTCAGTTTGTGTGTCCACTTCATTAGGCTCCTGTACTGGAATTGAATAGTTCCCCCACAAATTCCGCGTCCACCCGGAACCTCAGAATGGGACCTTATTTGGAAATAGAGTCTTTGCAGATGTAATTAGTTAAGATGAGGTCATATTGGGTGAGGGTGAGTTGGATATCTAATGTCTGGTGTTTTTATAAGAAGGGAATGTACAGACACAGAAACACAGAGGATACAGTGTGGCAACAAAAGCAGAAATTGGAGTGATGCAGCTACAAGCCAAGGAACACCAGGGATTGCTGGAAGCCATCAAAAGTAAAAGACAAGAAAGGATTCTTCCTCAAAATCTTCAGAGAAGCATGACCCTACCAAGACCTTGATTTCAGACTTCTAGCCTCTACAACTGTGATAGGATAAATTTCTGTTGTTTTAAGCCACCTAATTGTGGCAATTTGTTGTGGTAGCCCGAGGAAATTAGTATCGCTACCGTCTCCAGTTATTCAATCAAACACTAGGTTTTGTTGTGAAAGTATTTTGGAGATGTGATTAAGGTCCATAATCAGTTGTGTGGGGCTGATTCAATCAGTTGAAAAACCTCATGAGCAGAACCTTGGCTTCCTTGAAGAAGAAGTATTTCCGCCTATGGGCAGCAGCTGCAGTTTGTGCTGGAGAATTCCAGCCTGCCCTTCCTGTATTACAGCTCTTTGGGGAGGTTCCTCATCTCCTTTCTCTCTGCTTCTTGTCTCTTCTCTCTTTTCTGAAAAACTTCTGTGGGGTTGGCTACTCATATAAGCAAACTCCTTGTAAATTTCAATACATGGCTCTGCCAGTAGGACCATGAACCAACCAATCCCCTTGGTGGATCACAAGTCACTTGATTCTATTGGGTAGATTTTCAACTCACATTTGAATAGTAAATAGAGAAATCCCTTTCAAGATTGTAGCCCAGCCAATCATTTTGGGAGAGTCACAAGCCCATGAGATGTCAATCAACTCAGGTCTTGTACAAAAGTAACATGTTCTGCTGGCAGAGATGGCTTCTTTCCTGGGCAGAAGTAACAACCCTCGTGGGTAGAAAGTAACCTAGGGGGTATACCAAGTAATTCCTCCAAAGAAGAAGAGCAAAGGTAACAAATCCTTAGGGTTTAGGGGGAAAAATCTCCCAAACTGTTTTTCCAAAGAACCAAAGCAAAAGGCCACATAAAGGAACTCATTTCCCACAAGAACAAGAGATTTATGTGAATAAAGGAAGAGTTTTTATTTTGTGAAAGACTAGGCAAGAAGCTGGTGTTTCATAAGGAGCAAGAGGCAGTGTAGTGTCATGGCTAAGAGTATAAACTTGAATCCAACAGATCTGGGTTTGCGTCCCAGTTCCGTCACACACTCACGTGCTAGCTAAGTGAGCATGGACACGTTACCTAGCCTCTTTGAGTCTCAGTTTCTACATCTGTCAACTTTCAAAGAGTTACTGTAGAAAATTAAATGCCAAAATATATGTAAAATGTATCACATAGTGCATACAGTGAATCCAGTAATTGTTGGCTCTCATAAGTATTAATGTGATCACCAATACCAGTATTAATCTAGAAGCAACAAGCAGTCAATAGGAGGCTTTTAATCAGGATGGCAATATGAGGGCACCTGCCAGTTTGGAAAATACATTTGATGGTAGGATAAATCATTAAGGGAAAATACTGGATGCAGAGCAATCTGTTAGAGGCTACCCTAATTAGTTCAAGCACAAAGAAGTGACATATTCAAGGGGCATTGTAGCCCAGTGCTCCTTCCACTGGATCATCATATACAAATTTGACATGGTGGTTTATTCTAAACAAGAGCAAAAGTTCACTCCTTACATATAATTGATGAAAAGGAAACTACATAAAATTTTTATGCATATTTAATTTAAGTACTTCTTTGAAGAGATTTAGGGGAAAATTTTAGAAGTTGAAAGTTGGAACTTTTAAGAGAATGTCATACTTCCTTATATAGCTATTATATATAGCTTCCATGTTCTCTCAGCTTACATGGCAAATTAACTAGGTGTTCCCAGAAAACTAATCACTAAGGATTCACTAGTATAGGATAAAATAACTGTATACAAGTCAATAAATGCCTTTGTGTATGCCTAGGATCTTGTAAGAATTATATACGGGTGGGTATAAAATGGAGCCCTGGTGGTACAGTGCTTAAGAGCTACAGCTGCTAACGAAAAGGTCGGCAGTTCGAATTCACCAGTTGCTCCTTGGAAACCCTTTGGGGCAGTTCTACTCGGTCCTATAGGGTTGCTATGAGTCAGAATCGACTCGAAGGCAACCAGTTTGGTTTCTGTTTGTTTGTTTGGGTGTAAAATATTTACAGAGCTTACAAATGGTGGCTATTCACACTCAATGAAATCCATCTGTTAATATCTGGTTCCACTGGAGGTCAATTCAAGTGACCATAGCTAGTTGTAACAGGAGCCAACTGGGAGAACTCACTTGCCTAACTATACCACTGGTCTTGTTTATGTTTGTATCTCATAAAACATAACAACATCTTTTAAATTTTAAGCAAACTCTGGGCCTAAGTGTGAAGCTTAATTTTTATTTTAGAACTTACACTGAACTGGGACTCTTTTTGAGAAGCTTGATGCATAGCAGAATGTCAGTAGGCGGAATCCCAGGTTTTTCCAATGTTGTATAATTTTAATAACCTGTAAATACGTAAATCCGTGAATAATACTTTTGACTTAGTTTAGAAGGATAAATGTCAAATACTACAGAACACAGCTGAATTATGATATATTTGCTAGTTTAAAGACGAATTACCAGTCATAGAGCCTATTGGCAGATATGTATTTGTGTGTGTCATAGATATGAATCCTCCTTTCAAAGGAATTAGGAGTTTTAATTGTATAGTTGTGCAGAAAAAAAGTTAAGACATTAAACAAGGGAAGTCACATAGTGACTTTTGAACCTGCTTTCCTATTCATTAAGTAGTGCAAGTACTTAGGTCGATTTTCTAGTTGGGAGGGATGGATTTTCTGCATTGTTATGCAGGCCCTAAGAGCACACATTTGCAAGGTAGCTTTTTGGCGTAGAAGTGGAGTGAGACTTGGGAACAGAGAGATGTGACCTTCTTCATCTAGAAACAAAAGCCATGCTCTAGCTAGATGTGCTAATAAGCAGTGTGTATAGTTTACCCTTCTATATGAATTGTAGGTGAGAGATAACTAGGAATTAATAAAGTTAAAGCAATGGAACGTGGAATAAAAACAGAAAATGAAATAGCACCCAGAGTTTATTTGATCCAGTATTATTATATCACTGATAAAGGAGACAGAGACCCAGAAGGATTAAATAGTTTGCTTGAAGTCACAAGTCAATGTTAAAACCAACTATCTTATAACTTCTAATTCAGTGTACTTCTGTCACCTCATACTGTCTTGTTGAAGTCACTGTACTTCTACCCAATTGGTTTCTACCCAACTCAAACTATTTAAAGCAAAAAGGGAATTTATCGGCTTATAGAGCTGAGATCCACTTCTTTAATAACGTCATCAGCTCTCTCCTTACATGTTTTATACTGGCTTTCTGTGTGTGGTAGGCCAGATGGCCTTTGGAAACTCCAGACACACATCCCAATTCAGCCTAGAATCTTCAGTAGAAAGTCTTTCCTGATAAATTTTATTTTGCCAAAATCCCAGGGTGTGCATTCCTGACCAATCATTGTTGCCACAGGGATGAATACTCTGATTCACCAGCTCGTACATACACTTCTGTGGCAAGGTCATATCTTTTAACCTCATGGAAACTGTTCTTCACAAGAAAAGGGAATTTTTTAATCAGAAAGAGGTCAGAAATTCCAGATAGATACAAACAACAAATCCGTATTACATTCATATTCTAAAATGCAACCTCATGGAAGGAAATACCTAAGAACAGAAACTTACCAAACACCGAATGCCAACTACAGAAATGGTGCTGCTTTTCCTCTAAATAACATGTGCCAGCATCTGTAATGATAAAAATAAAGAAAAATCTAATTTCTGGAGATAGAAGAAAAGATTGATTTGCTATGGGTCACATCAGGATAATTTCTTTCATATACTTTCTTAACATAAAAAATACTTGATGTTCTTAGAAAAGTGTATGGTATTTAATAATGCTGCCAATTCCCTTCCTTTGCACAGATAGGTAATCCATATATGACTGTTCACTTGATTTGTGCCAAGGCCACTGCCATCACCTTTATTACTGCAGTCTATGAAGACCTCTGTTGGGATTAATCCTGTGACATTCATGTCACAGAGTCTCAATTACAAGAACAAGTACTATAAACTGTTCCGTATTTTTGGTTTTGAGTGTTAGAGTTTTTAACGTCTTAAGCCCCAAAATGGAGTACAATTACTCTTTGTGATTTCACAGCACCTATTTCCCACTGCAGTGGGGCTTGCTTTTTTCTCATTTTCTTTTTAATTTGAATTTACATAACTTTGGCTAATTTCACTTTAAGAATTTCATGCTACAGCTGGATGTATTGTCTAATCTGGCAAAATTAGGTTACTTTTGAAGAAAACCAAAGACTCAAATGTAGTGAAAATCTTAATTAAGAAATTATCACCCGTATAAGTTCAGAAAGATTGTAAAGACAGCCATCAGTGACTTTGTGGGTTTATTAACTCTCATAAAAACCAAAGAGGTAGTATACGGTTATGGTTAAGAGGACTTTTAAGCTGAACAGTTCTGGATTCAAAACCTTACTTTTTACTAGGTATGTGACCTAAAGCAAGTTACTCCACCTCTCTAAGCCTCCATCAATGACCTCACCTGTAACGTGGGGACACGACCACCACCTAACTCATAGATAATACATATAGAGTGCTTGGTACCCTGTGAGCTCTAATTAAAGATTAGCCATTGTTATGGCAGTCATAATAAAATAATATATGGATGAGCAATCAAATAAAGTCAGAACAGAATACATAAAGTGCCTCCTCTGGTTTTGGTCCAAAAGCAGCAGGCTCTGAGTGCCACACTGTGACCTTTTTAATAGACTGAAGCATTTGATTCATCCAGTAGCATGCCTACGTGATGTCTTCCCTGAACAATATGGTGGAGGCAGAGGTATCAGTTGTTAGGATGTCTTAGACTGTGCCTCAGCAGTAGGAAGAGCCCAGGCACCACATATTGTCTAGGAACGCTCTTGCACACAAAGAGCCTTGGGAAAGACTCTCAAAACCTTGCTACACATCTCCAGAATTTCTCTCCATTCTACCACTCCCCACTAGTCAGCAGCCTCCGTTTCTTTCTGTCACTTCCTTGCTCCTTCCCTTTGTTGCCTCTGTCACTTTGCCATCTGTATAGCATTTTGATTTCCAGTTTCTAATTCCCAGGATCTGCCTTGACCTTTGGTGCCTGCTTAGGGCATGAATCCCATCTCTGCCATTACATCAGTGCATTTGTTAGAGTTTCCCTAACTGCATGTCTATGAATGGCTCTTCCCACAATTCCACATAGGAACTAACTTTGAATTGATCTAAAGACTACAGGAAGAGAGGACTATGTTTGGTATTCTATCTATCCAGCAATTAATGTTATACTATCCTTGGTGGTTTATTTATTTTTTTCTAGGAAATTCTGTGGGAAGGATGCATTCAAATTAGTTTTATAAGACTCAAAGGTCATAGTACCATATATTCTTACTTTCTCACATATTAGTGTTTCTGAAATTGTGAAGTATCTTACAGCTGATGTATACCTTCATTGAAATATTTTTAAATCCCAAAAGGCTATTATATTAAATCCACACTACATGGACAATTGATGGCATCTTAGAACTCAAAGTAAATGATAATATTATGACTCATATTAGAGGTCCTCAAGTATATTTTATGGCTTTGGCTTCATATTTTGCTGCATAAATACCGTATAACGGAGCTAAGAGGTGATAGGTCTCTGGGTGTTATAAATGGTTTGTGTTTGGCTGATAACGGAAAGGTTGGCAGTTTGAACCTCCCTAGTGGCACCACGGAAGGAAAGGCCTGCTGAACTGCTTCTGTAAAGATTACAGCCAAGAAAACCCTGTGGAGCAGTTATGCTCTATAACATGATTCTGACTCATGGCAGACAGCAACAACAGCAAGGGATGATATCCCTAAGGGCTATGGAATCCTAGCATCAGAGCATCCCAAGGCTAGGGGGTATTAAGCCTGGATGGCAGAGTTGTGTCTGACCTACCCTCTGAAGCTTCTGTAAAAAGTCAGCAACTTTGCCTCATCAAGAGAGGCCTCCAGACCACCATCACGCACAAAGTGATGGTGTTGTTGTTAGGTGCTGTTGAGTTGATTTTGACTCATAGCGAGTCCATGTGACAAGTAGAACTGCCCCATAGGGTTTTCTAGGCTGTAATCTTTACAGAAGCAGAGCGCCAGGTCTTTTTCCCATGGAGCTGCTGGATGGTTTTGAACCATCAGCATTTCGGTTAGCATTCGGGTGCTTAACTGTTGCACCACCAGGGCTCTTTCTATAAGAGGTGGAAGAGTGGCTAATTTTGCACAAAAGAGTTACTGCCTGTTTGACCTTTTTCTCCAAGTTCTTTCAGCTTCCTGATCAATTTGAACATGATAAACAGTTGGCTATTATCTCAGGGAAAGACTACAGTCCACTTGAACTCATTTAATCTTTCTCACTTAAATTGACAAGTAAACATCACCACAGGGTTCACATTGAGGCTTTCGTCAATTTTTCCCACCTGCACTCAACACGTTATCTGCTGAAACCACTGCTGTGAGAAAGAATAAAAGGAAAAAAACAAAACAAACAACAACAAAAAAAAACCTTGCATATTTTCCAACAAGAATCTGATTTCTAAAGACATGACCAAAAATAAATTCATGTTCCAATAAGAAAACATATGGTCTAAAGATTTTTTACTTACTTACCAAAAAAATAAAAGGTGTAACTTTTCTTAGTCAGAGATTGGGTTATCATAAACTCATAGAGAAAAGTCTTTCTCCTCTCAACACATCAGCTACACAGCACTACCCTAAGCTCTCAGAAGGTGAGTGACCTTCTCTAAGACCCACAAACTGATGGGGACTGGGATTTATTGAGGTTGCACAATTTTGAATTCTCAGGAATATTTGATGAGGAAGATCCTGGAATCCATGCCACTATACCTGTATGGATGAAGAAAATTGTGATTTGGGGCCCTCAATGGTGGGTGAGGCCAGAGACATACTACACTTACCCACTGCCATCAAGTAGATTCCTACTATAGTGACCCTATAGGACAGAGTAGAACCTGCCTTGTAGGGTTTCCAACGCTGTAATCTTCACGGAAGCAGACTGCCACATCTTTCTCTAGCAGAGTGCCTGGTGGATTCGAACCACCAGCCTTTCAGTTATCAGCCAAGTGCTTAACCATTGTACAACCAGGGCTCCTTTTTTTCTGGCCTAATAAGTATTCAAATTGCAGTTGCTATTATTACTACACTCTTTCCAACTCAACTGTAAACTCAGAGGTATTATATCTATCAGCTCCCATTTTTCCCCCATTAATATGAGAATTGGATAATGTAATTCATCTCCTAGGTTACTATCATTTATCACCTCAACCCCCATTCCCTGTTTGATTAAGAAAAGCTGAGGGGATAGGGCTAAACATAAAAGTCATACAAAGCCCCATTTCTAAGAAACAATACCTGTGGATGAGGGAATAAATAGTCCTATAACTGCCTATTTCTGTGCCTTGGTGAAAGAAAAGTTTAAAAAACTCACTCAAACCCTCCATTTAAAACTCCTCCTGGAGCCTCCTCCACAAGAACCTCTTATAAACAACTGGTTTAGAAACAATGAATCTTATTCAAAACGTGCAATCACAAAGGAAAGATCATAAAATGACAGAAAGATATCAAGAAGAAAAAAGGAGAAATGCAGCAAGAAAAACAAGGCAGGAGGTAGGGAAGGGGGCTCTTGGGCTCCATAAAAAATCTGCCCCGGAGGAGTTAGAACTGAGGGAGGAGGAGATCAGCGGTCTCTGGACATTGCAACGTCCATCTATCCTTAGGAACCTTTTAAAACCCAGTGGGCCGTGGAAAAGGAACCATCTCTTCAAGGATATTTTAACAATCTAAGAGTCCAAAGAGGGAAGTCTCTGGCTGGCCCAAACAGTTAAGAAACTCACGGCTACTAACTGAAAGACTGGTAAAGGCTTGATGATCTGCTTCTGAAAGATCACAGCCATGGAAACCTTATGGAGCGCAGTTCTACTCTGCAATATATGGGGTCACCATGAGTTGGAGTTGACATAACAGCAACTGGTTAATATTGTTAAGTAGTATGATACACTGCTGCTAGACTTCCAAAATCTCATCTGCACTATGACCTCCTCACAAAGACACACACACACATACACACAGGGACACTGCTCTGGGGCCAACCATCTCGCAGCAGAACTTTGTTCATTACAAAGAGAGCTGGCGATTGTGGCTTGATGTTGCACATGTTGAAATGAACCCACTGTGTGTAATAGTAAAAGAATTTTCCTATTTTCTGGGAGGGAAGAAACACTATCCAATGAATTTCAGCTTCAGTTAATTGATCAATGTTTCCCAATGTAAGGGACTGGCATTTAAAATGGTGGAGGTGAATTAGGATGACACTTTAAAATGGTAATGTAACACTGATGACTATAGTGAGCTTTTTCTTTTTTGTATTGAACTAATCAAAAGAATTGGTACCTTGGTTTAGTGCTAGCAGGATTTTAACGCCTAATGCATTCTAATCTCCCTTGTAAGACAAGGAAAGATGCCACAGCCTGGAGCTTTTGGCAGGCACCATGGTTTACTTGGAATGCAATGATTTGAAATTTTATTTCTATTAATTTGTAGTTATAGCAACTGATAGAAGGTTCCCATTTATGGAAAGGATGATTTTTTTTAAAAATAAATTTAAGTTAAATGTTAATTGAAAGAAAACTACAAAATAAATAACATCATGCAGTTAAGGTGACATGCAAATGACTAAAATGTGGGAACCAGAGAATTCATTTTTTCATTTATTCTGAAAGCATTTGAGTACGAGAACAAAACACTCCACCTGATGATGAATAAATGTGTTCAGTTGCAGGAAAAGTTATACTCTGCACATGAATTTGCATGTTTGGGTTCGGCAGAGAGCAAAAACCCAGAAATCTTTGCTGGGATAGAGCCAGGGCCAAATTCTGACCACCCTTGGAGCTGGTGCTAACACCTCCTCCTTCCTTTCTGTTCTTATCCCTGGGTACCCTGTTTTGCATTTTGTTTCATTGCACAAGCCGCCTCCCATCCTTTTTGGAATAGGCAGAGTATATAAAAAGGGAGGTGATTAATCAGTATTTGTTGAATAAATGAATACGTAAGTGAATGTATAAGAGAATAGAGAAAACAGATGAGCTGAGAGGGAGAGCTATGGAGGTATCTGATTGTTCTCAGCTCTCCTGTTTTAATAAGGAGGGGTGATGCAAGGCGCACAGTGCGATCCTAACAAGGAAGGTAGCACCCTTCTCGGTCCAGATGGGGAACGTGAAGCCTGAATCAGCAGGAAATTAGAGAAAAAGCAATTCCTTAGCAAGCGTTTGTTTTCTCTCTAGATGTGTTTTCCAAGGCTGGCTGATAACCTCATGTAAACAATAGACCCAGAAGTGACTTTTCAGGCAAATCAGAAGGAGCTGGAGCTTATAGCCACCTTGGATCGACCTCAGAATCAAAAGCACTGATTCCTAGTTTATAGGAATCCTGAAAATAAAAGTCCTGGTTGTTGGTGGAAAGGAAAGTTATAAAACGCCATTAGGAGTGAGAACCCAGGCCAAATTAATAAGAGAAAGAAAAAACTATGACATAGAATGAGCCTGTCTTTGTTCTCTGCCCAGGAAGGGCATCGTGTGACACTGAAAGCTCTTCTAGGGACAAGAAAAGTTCCCTTGTGGCCTCGTGAAAGTTATTTTCATCCTACTTGATAGGGTAATTCATTGGCGATTGGAGAAAATATCAGTGGGAGAAGCAGAGAAAAACACCAGAGTGATTCTGACCTATTGTTCTTGACTCTCTAGCTTTTAGCACTTCTTGCTTTGTATTATAGTAGTTTCCATACATGTCCTCTCTCTCCTTCTAAATTGGACTCTCCCAGAAGGCAGGATCCACTTCTTGAATTCATTTTTGTATTCTCCGTAGTACTCATCATTTGAGAAACAATAGGTGCTCAGTGTGGATTGGTTAAATGTATGAATGAAAGTAGATATTTGAAAATCATGACACCTGCTGTCCAAATTCTTACTCATTAATGTTTGAACACCTATGAACCAGACACTACTTTTAGCCACTGTGGGATATTGAAAAATGAGTGTGACAGCCTTGTTTTCAAGACATTTATGAACCCATGACTGAGATAGCCGTGAACACAAATAATGTTTATACAGCTGAGAACATAAGAAGCAAAGTTAAGAGGGGGGTTAGGCAAAGGGATGTGGGTGCACAGAGAAAATGGAATCAGATTTTAGCTTTGGGGGTTGGTTAGGGTAAGGATGAGGGAAGGAGCTTTAGATAAACGTCTTGAAGGATGAAACTCAACAGGCACAGATAGTGCTGGAGAAGGACATTCCAGGGAAAAATTACGCCATGGACAAAACCTGGAGACGGGAAAGAAAAATTGAGTTCAGTTTGAAGCATTGGGTATTTTAAACCAAAAAAAAAAAAAAAAAAAAAGGCAGTTACTGTGCAGTTGATTCTGATTCATGGCAACCCCATGTGTTTCAGAGTAGAACTGTGTTCCATAGGGTTTTCAGAAATAGATCACCAGGCCTTTCTTCTAAATTGTCTCTGAGTGGATTTGAACCACCAACCTTTCACTCAGTAGTTGAACACTTAACCATTTTTGCCACCCAGGGACTCCTATTGGGTAGTTTAAACCAAACCAGACCTGTTGTCATTGAGTCAAACTGCTCCATAGGGTTTTCTTGCTGTCGAAATCGACTCGATAGCAACGGGTTTGGTTTTTGTTTTTTGGTTGATTTTTATGCAAACACATTTCCAGGCCTTTCTTCTGTGGTGCTGCTGGATGATTCTAACTGCCAACATTTAGGTTAGTAGTTGAGCGCAAACCATTTGTGCTATCCAGGCATTTGGTTTGGTTTGGAGGCCTGGTGGAGCAGTGGTTACGAGCTCAGCTGTTAACCAAAAGCTCAGCAGTTCGAATCCACTAGCCGCTCCTTGGAAACCCTGCGGGGAAGTTCTACTCTGTCCTATAGGTTCACTATGAGTCGTAATCAACTCAACGACAATGAGTTTGGGTTGGTTTGGTATAATAATGTCCAAAATGTATTTGTGAAGGAAACGGGAAGAATCAAGAAGTTAAAGGCCATTTGGGGTAGATTACACACAGCCTTGAAAACCTGGTAAGGCTATTCGGATGTAACTAACTAACGAAGGTTATGGAGTAGGAAAGTGGCACTATCACACAGCTGCTTTTCAGGATCTGGAGATAACATCCAGCTCATCCAACTAACAAATCTAGGAACATCCTCTCCTCCAGGGCCTTCCCTTCCCTTCTAGCTTTCATGGGTGCACTGTCCAAAAGAAGCCTCCAAAAGATGACAGCTAACTCAAAGGAATGGCTCCCATGCCAGGATTTCATTCCAGGTAAGCCCTGGTGAAGGAGCCCTGATGGCACAGTGGTTAAGTGCTCGGCTGCTAACCAAATGGTCAGTGGTTTGAACCCCAGCTCCATGGGAGAAAGATCTGGCAGTCTGCTTCGGTAAAGATTAAAAACCCAAACCTGCTGCCAAAAGAGTGGATTCTGACTCATAGTGACCCTATAGGACAGAGTAGAACTGCTCCCGTAGGGTTTCCAAGGTGGAAGCAGAGTGCTACATCTTTCTCCCACAGAGCAGCTGGTGAGTTTGAATTGCTGACCTTCCAGCTAGCAGCTGAACACTTAACCGCTATGCCACCAGGGCTCCTCCCACAGAGATTACAGCCTTGGAAACCCTGTGGGGGCAGTTCTACTCTGCTCTATAGGGTCACTGTGAGTTGGAATCAACTCGAAGGCATTTTTTTTTTTTTAAATAAGAAAGGACCTGCAAGAGGAGACAGTGGGGGTGCCCCTCTAAAGCACATGTGAATTAGTCTCTATTTGAGGTGGCTTTAAAAAAATCCACTTTCTGTGAAAATTTGCAATTAAATGGAAAGGCCTAAGCATTTATTTTTACTTTCCAGCAGGAAATGTATTCCTGGGTAATCAAATACCCAGAAGAGTTCTACTTCACCTAGGAAAATCAGTTGATAAATGTAGAATGAGTGACAGAATTAGAAAAAAAGTATTTTGCAAACCCTAATGCCATTGATTTAAGAATGAATTTTCAATCGGTGTTAAAACTATTAGGTAAGTGGAAAAATAAGCATACAATGAGTAAAATACAAGTCAGATCTCATCTCTCCACTGATCAAAACTTGTCACTGGCCCCCATTTCACTTGTGTAAAAGCTGAAGTCCTTATATCGGCCCCCAAAATCTCACACAATCTGCCTTCATCGTTCTCTGACCTCAACCTGGCTATGTCCCGCTCATTCATGTAACTATAGCCACATTGACCCCCTTATTATTCCTGGAATAGACTGGTCATGTACCCTCCTTAGGGTCTGTCACTCACCATCCCCTCTATCTGGATTGTTCTTCCCCTGCTGTCTGCATGGTTAACTTTCTGACCTGATACAAGTCACTGCTAAGGTGTCTTGTTATCTAATGCTGCTATAACAGAAATACCCCAAGTGGATGGCTTTAACAAAGAGAAATTGTTCTCTCACAGTCTAGTAGGCTAGAAGTTCGAATTCAGGGTGCCAGCTCCAGAGAAAGGCTTTCTCTCTATTGGCTCTGGAGGAACGCTCCTGTCATCAGTCTTCCCCTGGTCTAGGAGCTTCTTAGTGCAGGGGCCTCGGGGCCAAAGGATGTGCTCTTCTCCTGGCACTACTTTCTTGAAGGAATGAGGTCCCCATGTCTCTCTGCTCTCTTGTCTCTTTTATATCTCAAAAGAGATTGATTTAAAATATAACTTAATCTTATAGATCGAGTCCTGCCTTATTAACATAACTGCCTTTAATCCTGACTCATTAACATCGTAGAGGTAGGATTTACAACACATAGGAAAATCACATCAGATGACAAAATGGTGGACAATCACACAGTACTGGGAAGCATGGCCCAGCCAAGCTGACATACATTTGTTGTTGTTGTTGTTAGGTGCCATTGAGTCGGTGTCATGCTTTGAATTATGTCCCCCAAAAATGTGTGTATCTATTTGGCTGGGCCATGATTCCCAGAATTGTGTGGTTGACCTCCATTTTGTGATTGTAATTTTATGTTAAAGAGGATTCGAGTGGGATTGTAACAGCACCTTTACCCAGGTCACATCCCTGATCCAATGTAAAGGGAGTTTCCCTGGTGTGTGGCCTGCACCATTTTTTATCTCTCAAGAGATAAAAGGAAAGGGAAGCAAGCAGAGAGTTGGGGACCTCATACCATCAAGAAAGCAGTGCCAAGTGCCAGGAGCAGAGCACGTCCTTTGGACCAGGGTCCCTGTGCTGAGAAGCTCCTAGTCCGGGGGAACACTGATGAGAAGGCCAAGAGAGAAAGAAAGCCTTCCCCTGGAGCTGACACCCTGATTTAGACTTTTAGCCTACTCTGACTGTGAGGAAATAAACTTCTCTTTGTTAAAACCATCCACTTGTGGTATTTCTGTTATAGTAGCATTAGATGACTAAGACAGTCGGTTCCGACTTATAGAGACCCTGTGCACCACACAATGAAACACTGCCTGGTCCTGCGCCATCCTCACAATTGTTACTATGCTTGAGCCCATTGTTGCAGCCACTGTGTCAATCCATCTTGTTGAGGGTCTTCCTCTTTTTCACTGATCCTCTACTTTACCAAGCATGATGTCCTCTTCCAGGGACTGATCCCTCCTGATAACATGTCCAAAGTATGTGAGACATAGTCTCGCCATCCTTGCTTCTAAGGAGCATTCTGGTTGTATTTCTTCCAAGACAGATTTGTTTGTTCTTCTGACAGTCCATGGTACATTCAATATTCTTTGCCAACACCACAATTCAAAGGCATCAATTCTTCTTCACTCTTCCTTATTTATTTTCTAGCTTTCACATGCGTATGAGGCGGTTGAAAACACCATGGCTTTGGTCAGGCGCACCTTAGTCCTCAAGGTGACAGCTTTGCTTTTCAGCACTTTAAAGAGGTCTTTTGCAGAAGATTTGCCCAGTGCAATGTGTCTTTTGATTTCTTGACTGCTGCTTTCATGGGTGTTGATTGTGGATCCAAGTAAAATGAAATCCTTGACAACCTCAATCTTTGCTCCATTTATCATGATGTTGCTTATTGGTCCAGTTGTGAAGATTTTTGTTTTCTTTATGCTGTGGTGTAATCCATACTGAAGGATGTGGTCTTTGATCTTTATCAGTAAAAGCTTCAAGTCCTCTTCACTTTCAGCAAGCAAGGTTGTGTCATCTGCATAACGCAGGTTGTTAATGAGTCTTCTCCAACCCTGATGCCCCGTTCTCCTTCATATAGTTCAGCTTCTTGGATTATTTACTCAGCATACAGATTGAATAGGTATGGTGAAAGGATACAACCCTAACTCACATCTTTCCTGACTTTAAACCATGCAGTATCCCCTTGTTCTGTTCAAAAGACTGCCTCTTGATTCATGTACAAATTCCTCATAAGCAGAATTAAGTGTTCCAGAATTCCCATTCTCTGTAATGTTATCCATAAGTTGTTACGATTCACGCAGTCGAATGTCTTAACGTAGTCAATAAAACACAGGTAAACATGTTTCTGGTATACTCTGCTTTCATTCAGGATCCATCTGACATCAACAATGATATCCCTGGTTCCACATTTTGGGGGGATGCAATTCAATCCATAACATAAGGGTTAACTTCTAACCACCCTACTTATAATTGAGGAGTCCCTGGGTGTTGCAAACCGTTAATGCGGTTAACGTGCTTGGCTGCTAATCAAAAGGTTGGAGGTTCAAGTTTATCCAGAGGTGCCTCAGAAGAAAGTTCTGGAGATTTACCTCTGAAAAATCAGCCATTGAAAACCCTATGGAGCGTAGTTCTACTCTGACACACATGCGATCACCATGAGTTGGAGTCGACTACAACTCGTTACTGGTTATCTATAATCACACCTAACCCCATTGCCATCCTGTGACACTCCTCACTTCGTTTCTCCTACTCTTTTCTTTTCTCTACTAGGCACTTACCAACTTCTAACCTATGATATAACTCACTTTTGCTGGGAGGCTGAGATTTTTGCTTTTTGTTCCCTGCAAAAATCCCAGGCATCTAGAATAGCACCTGGAATGCAGTAGATGCTCAAATATTTGCTTGAATGTATTCAATGAAAGGCTTATAGGTGGAGTTATCTTTTGTGAATCTCACTTAGTAAGTGGTTCCTTTGTGTATGTGTGCATGTGTACCTATGCCTGGGGTTGGAGCACAGGGTGGAATGACCTCTTCCACAGAGGGGCAATATTGGCCCAGGGGCATTCACTACCATAAGTATGTGAGAAACGGTGCCTAATTAGAAAGAGAAGGGAAATGCATTAATACGGAGAAATTAATGAGCTTGGGGAAAAGAAAGTCAGTGCCTCTCACAAAGGGAAACAGAAAAATAAATGTAGCAGAGGCCAAGAGAGAGAGCAGCACCAATTTCCTGAGTTTGGGCTTTTCTAGACGAGCTTCTAGAAGCAGCTTCTCAAAAACTTCATTGAGCAGCTGACAGAGTTCTCTCAAAGTCCAGGCAGCTTCTCAGAACCTTCCTCGTTATGTGATCCCACCTAGAAAACATCTGGCAGTCTGCATTCCGGTGAAAGATGCTTTCCTAGCTCTAGGAATAAGGTGATCTATTTCTTGACTCTGAGAGGCTCTTCTCCTGGGAGTATGGGACATTAGTTAGTATCACCTGCCGGGAATCAGAAAGCACAAGGGAGGAGGCAGAAGTAAGTGACTCCATCTTAATGCAGTCTGTGAAGTCATTTCTTTTTCCTTTCTACAATTGGCTGTCTTTCTATGTATATAGGATCTTTTGTATTTTCCATTCCAGCAGTTTGTAATTCATAAGGCCAAGAAATGGTTGTCAGAGGTCTGCAAATCCATGAGCACTAGACATTATCTCTATATTGAATAAATGAGATCAGATTTTACACATACATATATATGATTTTTGAGATGTGGCTAGGTGTTACTGGGAATAATGAAATATGAATATTATTAAAAGTGTTGTTGAATTCCCAGTATGGTTTGTCATAACACTCATAACACAGTAACGTCTTGTTATAATGTGCCAAACAAATAAACACAATTTGCTATTATCACAATGGTAGACGAAAATCTTTTTCTGTGGGGAAGAAAAGGCTGGGAATATGTCACCTAGATCAAGTCCATCATTTACATCCTTAACATGATGGAGAATGAGAGACATGGAGAGACCTTAAGGTGTCACGGTGAAATGACAGAGGCCTAGGGTAGAATCCAGGCTTCTGGATGCCTAGCCCAGGGCTCTTTCAACAACTGCTCAAACTTGCCAGCTGGCTCCAGTCTTCCAAAATTCCTCACTGAATGGATGGTCCCTACCCTTTGACTGCTGACAGTTTAACCTCTGCTAAGGAAGCCTGCAAGGAGTCCTGGTGGCACAGTGATTAAAATGCTCACCTGTTAACTGAAAATTTGGTGGTTGCAAGCCACCATCTGCTCCCTGGGAGAAAGATGTGGCAGTCTGCTTCTGTAAAGATTTACAGCCTTGGAAACCCTATGGGGCAATTCTACTCTGTCCTATAGGGCAGCAGTGAGACAGAATTGATTTCGTGCCACACAGCACACACACACACACACAAACACACACACACACAAGACAGTTTGCATCAAAGGGCCAGAGTGCTCAGCTGAGAAGGCATGTTACTCTTTTTCTTTTTTCCATTTTTTTAAAAATTGTACTTTAGATGAAGTTTTACAGAACAAACTAGTTTCTCATTAAACAGTGCACGTATTATTTTATGACGTCGGTTAACAACCCCACAACATGTCAACACTCTCCCTTCTTGACCTTGGGTTCCCTATTACCAGCCTTCCTGTCTTCTCCTGCCTTCTAGTCCTTGTCCCTGGGATGGTGTGCCCCTTTAGTCTCGTTTTGTTTTTTGGGCCTGTCTAATCTTTGGCTGAAGAGTGAACCTCGGGAGTGACTTCATTACTGAGATAAAATGGTGTCTGGGGGCCATACTCTTGGGGTTTCTCCAGTCTCTGTCAGGCCAGTAAGTCTGGTCTTTTTTTGTGTGTCTGGGACCCTCTATTGTGATTCCTGTCAGAGCAGTCAGTGGAGGTAGCTGGGCACCATCTAGCTGTGCTGGACTCAGTCTGGTGGAGGCCATGGTAGATGTAGTCCATCAGTCCTTTGGACTAATCTTTCCCCTGTATCTTTAGTTTTCTTAGTTCTCCCTTGCTCCCAAAGGGGTGAGACCAGTGGGGTATCTTAGGTGGCTGCTCACAGGCTTTTAAGACCCCAGACGCTGCTGACAAAAGTAGAATGTAGAATATTTTCTTTATAAACTATATTATGCCCGTTGAGCCAGATGTTCCCTGAGACCATGGTCCCCACAGCCCTCCACCCAGCAATTCGGTCCCTCAGGGAGTTTGGATGTGTCTATGGAGCTTCATGATCTTGCCTTGTACAAGTTGTGCTGGCTTCCCCAGTATTGAGTACTGTCTCCCCCTTCACCCAAGATAGCACTTATCTATTGTCTATTTAGAGTTTTTCCTTCCCCACTCCTCCCCTCCCTCGTAACCATCAAAGATTGTTTCCTTTTGTGTGTAAACCTTTTCAGGAGTTTTTACAGTAGTGGTCCCATACAATATTTGTCCTTTTGTGGTTGACTTATTTCACTCAGCATATGTCCTCTGGTTTCATCCATGTTATGAGATGCTTCATAGATTCATCATTGTTCTTTATTGTTGTGTAATACTCCATTGTGTGTATGTACCATAGTTTGTTTATCCATTCATTTGTTGATGGGGATCTAGGTTGTTTCCATCTTTTTGCTGTTGTGAACAATGCTTCAGTGAACATGGGTGTGCATATGTCTATTCGTGTGACAGCTCTTATTTCTCTAGGATATATTCCTAGGAGTGGGATTGCTGGATCATATGGTATTTCTGTTCCTAGCTTTCTAAGGAAGCATCATATTATTTTCCAAAATAGTTGTATCATTTTGGATTCCCACCAGCAGTGCATAAGAGTTCCAATCTCCCCACAGCCTCTCCAATGTTTGTTATTTCCAGTTTTTTTGATTCATGCCAGTAATGCCAGGGTAAGATGGTATCTCACTGTGCTTTTGATTTGCATTTTTGTAATGGCTAGTGATCGGGAGCATTTCCTCATGTGTTTGTTGGCTGCTTGAATGTCTTCTTTGGTGAAGTGTCTGTTCATTTTGTTTGTGCATTTTTTGATTGGATTATTTACCTTTTAGTTGTAGAGGTGTTGGATTTTCTTGTACATTTTAGAGATTAGAACTTTGTCTGATTTATAATAGCCAAAAAATTTTTCCCAGTTGGTAGGTTCCCTTTTTACTTTTTTCGTGAAGTTTTTTGATGAGCATAAGTGTTTAATTTTTAGAAGATCCCAGTCATCTTGCTTATCTTCTGGAGTTTGTGTGTTGTTCATTATGGTTTGCATCCTGTTAATGTCATGCATTAGGGCCTCTAGCATTGATCCTATTTTTTCATCTATGAATTTTATAGTTTTTGGCTTTATATTTATGTCTTTGATCCATTTCAAATTAGTTTTTGTATATGGTGTGAGGTATGAGCCCTGCTTCATTTTTTTGCCGATGGACATCCAGTTTTGCCAGCACCATTTGTTACAAAGACTGTCTTTTCCCCATTTGATGGATTTTGGGCACTTGTCGAAGATTAGGTGACCATAGGTGGATGGATTTACATCTGGGTTCTCAATTCTGTTTACTGGTCAATGTATCTGTTGTTGTAACTGTACCAGGCTGTTTTGAGTACTGTAGATGTATAGTAGGTTCTGAGGTCAGGTAGTGTGAGTCCTCCTACTTTATTCTTCTTCAGTAGAGCTTTACTTATCTGGGCTTCTTCCCTTTCCATATAAAGTTAATGATTAGTTTTTACATCTCTTTAAAGAATGCTGTTGGTATTTGGATCTGGATTGCATTGTATTTGTAAATCACTTTGGGTAGAATTCTCATTTTCACAATGTTGAGTCTACCTTTCCATGAGCATGGGATGTTTTTCCATATATGTAGATCTATTTTGGTTTCTGGCAGTAGTGTTTTGTAATTTTCTTTGTGTAGGTCTTTTACATCCCTGGTTAGATTTATTCCTAAGTATTTTATTTTTTTAGGGCTATTATAAATGGTATTTTTTTGTCTGATTTCTTTTTCATCATTCTCTTTATTGGTATATAGGAATCCAACTGATTTTTGTATGTTTATCTTGTATCCTGCTACTCTGCTGAATCTTTCTATTAGTTCCACTAGTTTTCTCATGCAGTCTTTAGGGTTTTCTGTGTATAGTCAATATCATCTGCAGCTAGGAACAGTTTAACTTCTTCATTACCAATTTGGATGCCCTTTGTTTCTTTTTCTTGCCTTATTGCTCTAGCTAGGACTTCTAGCACAATGTTAGATAGGGGTGGTGATAAAGGGCATCACTGTCTTATTCCTGTTCTCAGGGGGAATGTTTTAAGCCTCTCTCCATTAAGAGTGATGTAGGCTGTTGGTTTTGCATAGATGTCCTTTATTATGTTGAGAAATTTCCATTCTATATCTATTTTATTGAGAGTTTTTTAAATCAGGAATGGGTGTTGGCCTTTGTGGAATGCCTTTTCTTTGTCAGTTGAGAAGATCATGTGATTCTTTTCTTTCCTTTTATTTATGGGGTGGATTACACAGATTGATTTTCTGATGTTGAACCATCCTTGCATACCTGGTATGAATGAGACTTGGTCGTGGTGTATTATTTTTTTGATATGATGCTGAATTGTATTGGCTAGAATTTTGCAGAGAATTTTTGCATCCGTATTCATAAGAGATATTGGACTGTAATTTTCTTTTTTGTGGTGTCTTTGCTTAGTTTTGGTATCAGAGTTATGCAGGCTTCATAGAATGAATTTAGAAGTATCCCTTCCTTTTCTATATTCAGAAATAGTTTGAGTAGTACTGGTATAAGCTTTTCTCTGAATGTTTGGTAGAATCTCCAGTGAAGCCATCTGGGCCGGGGCTTTTTCTTGTTGGAAGTTTTTTTTTTGTTACCTTTTCAATCTCTTCTCTTGTAATGGGTCTGTTCAGATTTTCAATAACATTTTGTGTTAGTTTGGGTAGGTAGTGTGTTGCTAGAAATTAGTGCATTTCCTCTAGGTTTTCAAATTTGTTGGAGTATCATTTTTCATAATATTCTGTTATGATCCTTTTTATTTCATTTGGGTCTGTTGTAAAGTCCCCCATTTCATGTAACATTTGGGTTATTTGCATCCTCTTCTGTTTTTCTTTTGTCAGTTTGGCCAGTGGTTTGCTGATTTTGTTGATCCTTTCAAAGAACCAACTTTTGGTTTTGTTGATTCTTTCTATTGTTTTTTCTATTTTCTATTTCATTTGTTTCTGCTCTGATTTTTATTATTTCCTTTCTTCTTCTGGCTATGGGCTTCTTTTGCTGTTCTCTTTCTATTTGTTTTCGAGGTGTAGCTAATGTTTTGACTTTGTCCCTTTCTTCTTTTTTGATGTGTGCATCTGTTGATATCAGTTGTCCTCTGAGGACTGCCTTTTCTGTTTCCCAAAGGTTTTGGTATGATGTGTTTTCATTCTCATTTGATTCTAGGAATTTTTTGATTCCATCTCTGATATCTTCTATTACCCAGTGGTTTTTAAGCAAAGTATTATTCAGTTTCCATGTAATTGATTTTTTTTCCTTGGTTTTCCTGTTGTTAATTTCTACCTTGATGGTGTTGGGGTCAGAGAAGACAGTTTGTATTATCTCTGTGTTTTGGATTTTGTTGAGGGTTGCTCTATGGTCTAAGATGGGATACATTCTGGAGGATGTTCCATGTGCATTGGAAAAGAATGTATACTTTGCAGCTGTTGGGTGGAGTGTTCTATAAATTTCTCTGAGGTCAAGTTGGCTGATTGTGCCCTTTAGCTCTTCTGTATCTTTGTTGAGTTTCTTTCTAGATGTTCTGTACTTTACTGAGAGTGGTGTGTAGAAGACTACTATTATTGTTGTGGAACTGTTAATTTCTCTTTTCAGTGCTGTTACAGTTTGTTTTACGTATTTTGGAACCCTGTCATTTGGTACGTAGATATTTATTATGGTTATGCCTTCATGATGAATTGTCCCTTTAATCATGATATAGTGCCCTTCTTTGTCTTTTATGGTTGATTTTGTTTTAAAATCTATTTTATCTGGGATTAGTATTGCCACTCCTGCTCTTTTTTGGTAGCTGTTTGCTTGATATATATTTTTTCATCTTTGAAGTTTAATAAATTTACCTCTTTGTTTCTAAGGTGTGTCTCTTATAGACAGCATATTGATGAATCCTCTTTTTTTATCCATTCTGTCACTCTCTGTCTCTTTATGGGTGGATTTAGGCCATTTACATTCAGTGTAATTATTGATAGGCGTGGGTTTATTGCTGTTATTTTGTAATTTTTTTTTTTTTTTATGGTGCTGATGTTTTCTTTGTTCCACTTACTCTCCTTTTGTTTGTGGATTTTTTTTTTTTTTGTAGATTTTGTTTTTACTGAGACTTTATGTTTTTCTTTTTTCTTTTGATGGTAGGTTTGTTGACTCTTTTTGTGGTTTCCTTGAAATTTACCGTTATCTTCCTAGGTTTGAACCAGTCTGTTATTACTTGGTATTGCCTTGCCTTGAGAAGGTATGTTACTCTCAAGGTAAGACTTGCATATTCCCAAGAACCGGCTGCTGCCTATCCCCAGACAGCGGAGCACACACAGGAATTCTCAGGAGTAACCTAGACCCCCAACTCTCCCTTCTACTACAGAACTCATCAGCTGGCTGTTTCACCTTACCTCTACCTCAGTCTGTCCATTGTTCACACTGGGGCCTTAGTGATAGTTTCAAAACAGAAATCCATGAATTTAGTCAACAAGTATTTGAGCACCTATTACATGCTGTGCACTGGGGAATCAGCAGTGAACAACAGAAAGTTTCTACCCCCATGGAGCCTACAGAAAAAAGGTGGGAGACAAGCTGTAACAAAGACAGTAAGAGGCAGTAAGAGCTGTGGGGATAGGAAATGCAGAGCAGGGAATAGAGAGAGATGGGGTTTCAGAGGTGTTTCCTACTGTTCTGAGGACTAGGACCAAAATCCTAAATGTGGCCTACACGACTCTGCATGATCTGACCCAGGCTGCCTCTCCAGCCTCATCCTACACTGCACATTTTCTCACATCCACAATCTAGTCCTACATCCTTTGTCTCAGATCCTGAACTCCCGCAGGAAATCTGCCACTGGGCCTTTGCACATGCAGTTCCCTCTGCCTGGAATGCTGTTCCCTCTCTTCCTTAACTCCCCTACCTTCCACCCTCTCTTCCTTTATTATATTCAACTATCACTTCATCAGGGAAACTTCCTTGATGCCCTCATGGCACCGTGGCACTTTTTCAGAGCATTCTTCACATGCATAATTTGCATTCCTGTAGTTATTTGATTCATGTCTGTTTCTTCCAATAGAATGTAAACCTCATGAAGGTGGAGACCACATATTATTTTCCTCTACTTTATAATCCTAATACCCAGTGTTATAGGTTTTTAATAGATATACACTGAAAAAATACAGAAATAATCTAAGGATTCTCTTTATGGACAATTGAGGTCTCCTCAGCTGGGAATTTTGACTGCTTCTCATGATCCTAGTGGCTATGGTGCAAGAAGAAAAGATACCTATCTATTTGTGCAGTGATGAGGTTTGTTCTTGTTTGGCAAATGTTTGGTGTTGCCAGAAATGTCCAGTTTCCGTGGCGACTGGCTGTTGTGTTACTTTGCTAGGTGGTGGAGCAACCGTACATATACTCTGTATGACCATTGATGGCACTCTGTCCCTTGCCCCAGAGTGCCATTCGCATGTGTTCTTTGCCCCAGGTGGTTTTTTCCATTACTTCCTCCTTTCAGTGCATGACCTATTTTCTTTCTAAAAGCCAGTGGCCTCCACAGACACTAGGAAATAGGTTTTAAGTGTGCCCTTGTGGCAAAAAGTTGTAGAAGAGTTTTGCTAGAAAAAGGCATTTTTGTGGCTCTATTAATTTACTTAGGTAAGCTATTGAAGTTTTGTAATCTTGGAAAAATTACTTAAGCTCTGCATTAGTTTTCTCATCTGTGAAATAGGAAAACACATGTTTTGTAGAGGTAAATGTAGATGAAATGCCTGGAGGTGTACTTGGCAGATAGCAGGTTTTAGGATGAAATAGCCATTTTTTATTTTTCTACAAATGAAGGTGCCATAGTATAGAAATAATTTTACGTTCATAATTATTTGTTTTAATCAGAAAATTAACATTTTCTTCATTTATGTCCCCGTTAGTGAGAAGATGCAATCTTTAACAAATCAGATTGTGCCAAATTGTCTGATTAAAACCTTCCTATGTTAGTTTGTCATTCTGTGGTGGTTTGCATGTTGCTGTGATGCTGGAAGCTATGCTACGAGTATTTCAAATACCAGCAGGGTCACCCATGGTGGACAGGTTTCATCGGAGCTTCCAGACTAAGACAGATTAGGAAGAAAGGTCTGGTGATCTACTTCTGAAAATTAGCCAATGAAAACCTTATGGATCAGAATAGAACATTGTCTGACTGGATTCAAACATGCCAATGATCCTAAAGATGATGAAGGACCAGTTGCCATGAGTCTGAACTGACTTTACGGCAGCTAATAGCAACAATGGCTTCTTGGTGGATTTAGAATAAAATGCAAACTCTTTCGAAGTCCTTCATGGACTCATGTGATCTGGCCCCTGCCAACCTCTTCATCTTCATCTCAGGCCTCATTTTGCTTTCATCCTTCAGCCTTGCTGTCCTGCTGTTCCCTTGAAGCCCCAATTTCTTTCCTGCACCAAGCCTGTAGCATCTGCTGTTGTCCCAGTCCAGGCTTTCTTTCCCCAGGCTTCCCTAAGCTTTTGATAATTAAAGGGCTAGAAGAAACCTGCTATCAACTTAATTAACTGTTTCCATTCAGACAGGCCTTCCCTTAGACTTTACATTTAAAACAAAAACAAAAATTCAGTTCTTTGTTACTGCATGCTTTTTGTTTTCCATCATAAATAATTACTTGTTTACTTGGTTGTGATCTGTCCCCCTTTCTACACTGTGAGTGTCATGACTAAGAGGCCTTATCTGTTTTGCACTCCCCTGCACACACAAAGCCTCCTACAGAGGAGCCTCCCTTTGATGAATGAATAAAGCTATAGTATGGCTTCCATCTTGGTGCCAAAATCATCTCCAATGAACCACATTTCCATTTCCATAGGGAAATGAAAAGCAATAAAAATCAATATAAAAACATTTACATTTGCAGTAACATGTATTGAAAGATACAGCTGCCTTTACAGAAGCTGGTTAGACATGGGGGGAGCGGTGCTATAGTTTTTAGCAGGATATGGAGAAAAATATTGTTAGCACCCCTTCCCCCCAAAAAAGGAACCACAGGGATAGGATAATACTGACTTTTCTACTATTTATTAAAAATAACCTGGAAAAGGAATAAAGAAGCAGTCATGTAGAAAGCAGACTGGGGACAGGGGTGCCAGGTGGGTGGGATTACTAAGGGGCATGATTTTTGGGGGTGATCTATATGTTCATTATCTTGATTGTGGTGATGGTTTCACAGGTGTATACATATGTTAGTACTTAAATTATATGCTTTAAATATACGGTTTACTGTATGGCAACTATACATCAATAAAGCTGATCAAAACAAAAAATTAGCTGGTAAACAACAACAACAAAACAGCAGTCATGGTTTTCCTCTGGCTGGTGAGCTCGGAATCTAAGTTTCTATGGGTGGAGATAATGCACCCTACTTACTCTGGGAATTCTGGAATGAGACACAAGGGAGGTCTTTTTTGCAGAGACAGGATAGAGAAAACAGTGTAAGGCAGCTGCTGTTCTCCACTTCTCAGGTCATTCTCAAGGGGGCGCCCCTCCCTGAGGCTCAGAGGGGAGAATTCTGGTTGTACTTGGCACTCTCAGCCCGAAGCCTCCAGCTCAGACAAGAACACTCAGAGCAGAAGGTTTTGTTGTTGTTTTTTCCCTTAAAGCAGTGAGGAGGAGACCACTGGAGCTCAGACACACGGATCAGCAGCTCCTAGAAAATCGCCATTTTCAAGGCAGCCATTGTGGTCTCTTCTCCTAAGTTTCCTGCCATCTCCTAGCCTTCCCTTAACTACAGAATAATCTCAGTTTACAGACGTTTCTTTTTCCCTAAACCTTTTCTTTTTCTTCTTCTGTTTTCCTTTGCTGGCATTTCTTTCTCTTTTCTTCTTGTTCTATCCTTTAAATATGAAAATAAATTAATATTTGTTGAACACTGTGGGGCCAAGTATTTTACTTAATTTATTTGATACTTAAAACCTCTGCAGGAAACTGTTGCCATCACTATTCCTGTTTTACAGATGAGGAAAACAATGCTCAGACAGGTTCAGAGGCTTGCTGAGGTCTTGCAATTGCTAAATGCGGAGCCAGGATTTGAATCTGGGAGCACTTCCAGGGTCTAAGCTCTTAACTTCCAGATATGCCTCTTTTATAATTTCCCCACATTTCCCTCTTTAGTCTTCCTTTATATAGGTATTAATGTACGCAATACAACCATTAAATGAAGTATTACATGTTTATAAAAAATAATGTATCTGTTGGTGTTGTTAGGTGCCCTTGAGTCGTTTCAACTCACAGAGACCCCATGTACAACAGAATGAAACACTGCCCGGTCCTGTACCATCTTCACAATCATTGTTATGCTTGAGCCCATTGCTGCAGCCACTGTGTCAGTCCATCTCACTGAGGGTCTTCCTCTTTTTCGCTGACCCTCTACTTTACCAAGCATGATGTCCTTCTCCAGGAACTTGTCCTTCCTGATAACGTGTTCCAAGTTATCCTTGCTTTCACTGAGCATTCTGGCTGTACTTCTTCCAAGACTGATTCGTTTGTTCTTCTGGCAGTCCATGGTATATTTAATATTCTTCATCAAAGCCATAATTCAAAGGCATTGATTCTTCTTTGGTCTTTCTTATTCATAGTCCAGCTTTCACATGCATATGAGGCAATTGAAAACACCACGGCTTTGGTCAGGGGCACCTTAGTCCTTAAAATGATGTCTTTGCTTTTTAACACTTTAAAGAGATCTCTTGTGGCAGATTTGCCCAATGCAATGTGTCATTTGATTTCTTGACTGCTGCTTCCATGGGCATTGACTGCGGATCCAAGTAAAATGAAATCCTTGACAACCTCAATCTTTTCTCCGTTTATCATGATGTTGCTTATTGGTCCCGTTGTGAGAATTTTTGTTTTCTTTACGTTAACGTGTAATCCATACTGAAGGCTGTGGTCTTTGATCTTTGTCAGTAAGAGCTTCAAGTCCTCTTCACATGGAAAATAATCATTATATATTATTAAGCATTAACAACAACCAAAAAAAAAAAAAATAATAACACAAGCCAATAATCAGGTACTCTGTGATCAGTTTTCGACTGCTAACCAAAAGGTTGACAGTTTGAATCCACTAGCTGCTCCTTGGAAACCCTATGGGGCAGTTCTACTCTGTTCTATAGGGTTGCTATGAGTTGTGGCCATAGGTTTTTTTTTTTGGTTTTATGGTCAGTTTTGGAGAAGAAAAGTATGCATGTATTAAAAAAAACTAGAAATATATACACATCAATTACCATCCGAGTCATGGGATGATTTTTACTTTCTTTACTTTGTTTACCTGTATTTTCTTAAATATATGTGTATTACTCATGTCACTGAAAAAAGCACAGGAAAGCTCTCTAAAAAGTATAAACCCTTTTGGAAATGAGGGAAAAATTACTCTTTTCTCCTTTTAATCTTGGTTATGACTAATAACTCCTCTTGTCTTCCTGGAGAGTGTCATAATGTGATTGTTCCAAGATAATAGGAAAATATCAGAGGTGCACATCAAAACATGTCTAAAGCAAAACTCAATTCTCAGCTCAGTGACAGGGGTTTCTTCCTGCGAGTGACCACAAGACAAACTGAGGAAAGGGCTTGCTTCTGGAAATGCTGTGAAAATGTGGGCTTCACTCAAAGGCCACTTTCTAGCTAAGATTTCCCTCGTCACCTTCACCCTGGCTACCTCTTCTCTTCCCTCTCTGGGCTTGGCACTTCCATTTGTACCTACCTTACAAAACCCATCATTGTTTACTCTGAGGTAAAACATGCATGTAGGATTTAAAAATCTTAACTAAAAGGTCCTTATGCTTCCCCGCTTGGTTGTGAATCAGATCAAGTCTGTGTCTATAATTTTTTTTTGTTTCTCAGTATATCCCTAGCATCTAGAATTCATTCAGTCATTTAAATATGGCTAGAGTGCCCACTTTGTTCCAAGCTCTGTGCTAAGTCTGGGGATTTAGTAATGAAAAGGCAGACAAACTCTTGGCTTCCCTGAGCTTAGTGGGAAGGAGCAGACAATAAACAAAACACAAATAGATGGTGATAAGTACCCTGAAGAAATGTACAAGGCAGTGTGATGCTGCTGAGTAACTGAGGGGGCCAATCTCAGATATGGTGGGTAGGGAGGGCCTCTTTGTAGAGATGGTATTGGAGTTGAGACTTGGAAAGATGGGGGATATGTAGCAAGCACCTGGTAGGTATACATCAAATATTTGCTTCATCAGTCAATGGAAGAATGACAAGAGAGAGGGCTGGGTCAGCAACCAGTTCTGTTTCAGTATACCCAGCAGTGCTTTGTACACAGAAAGAGACCAATAAATTGTTGATTCAGACAATAGGTTATTGAGCTTCTGTCATCTCCTAAGCACTGTTTTATAGACTCCACCTCCTTTAACCTTCCCGATAATCACATGAGGAAGGTCTTTATTTTCCCATGCTCTGTTGATGAAGAAAATGAAGTTCAGTGAAGGTAACTTGCCCAAGGTCATAAGACTGGTAAGTAACAGAACCAAGATCAAAACTCACATCTGCTGGGCAGGCTCCAAAATGCACCTCCTTCTCCTATTTCATGAAGGAGTGAGGGTATGAGATCATGTACAGAAAGGGCTTAATGAGCGAACCGACTAAAAATAATCACATTATTGTTTACATTGTGAAAATTCAAAACCAAAGGATAATTTAATAAAAAACATTTGCCTCTTTTAACTAGGAGGTGAAATTCTAGAAAAACTATCCCACTTTATACAAGACAAAAAGAAAATGAGTCTCAGTTTTTAGATGCTAAAAAATAGATGCTAAGACTTCCCAAAAATATTCTTGTGGGCATGAGAGGTGACACATATTTACTGAGAGGGCAGGATCCTATTTCCTAGGCTGGCCTGAGGGTTGATTTGCTAGGGGACCTCGCTGAAGCAAATTCACTACTCTTGGCTTCCCTAATGATACCTTGCTGTAAACACCCAGTGACATGAGAGATGTTGGCAAATGTGTGGGTGAGAAGTAGTGGGGCTAAACTTCCTTGAAGATGAAGAAACACCAGGCTTTTGCCGAGATAAAGAATTCACAGTGGAAAATAGTTTAGAAGTCTGCTTGAGGGAAAAGGTATGGAACTCATGATGGTGGTAGAAATAATAATAATGACAGGGCAAGAACTGAAAGTGACAGAAAGAAAAACTAGGGCATCTTTTCTTTTCTCGAATAGCTGTAGACTCTGTGATGGTTGCTCCCAGCTTTTCCTAATCTTTTTTCTCCCCTATAGGATCTAGCACATATTAGGTGCTTAATAATGGATTGCTTAAAAAATGAAACATTCTGAGAGATGGGAAGGGGCATTGTTATTACAAGGGCATATGGAATAATAAGTGATAGAGGAAATAAGCAGGGCATAAAATCAGAGATGACTAAAGGGATCTGGCACGTAAGTGTCAGGAGGCCTATACTGGCAATTAGCATGGATATGCATCTTAGTTACCTAGGGCTGCTGCCATAAAAGAAATACCACATGTGGGTAGTGTTAAAGAACAGAAATTTATTTTCTCACAGTTTTGGAAGCTGGAAGTCCAAATCAGAGCACTGGCTCTAGGGGAAGGTCATTCCTTGTCTCTTTTAGCTTCTGGTAGCTTCGGGCAATCCTTGACATTCCTGTGCTTGTAGATTCATCTACCTTCATCTTCTTGACATGGCATCTTCCCTTGTGTGTGTGTTTCTGTGTCTATTCTGCTCTTTTTATAAGACATCATTGAGAAGTGATTAGGTGTAGGACCCACGCCACTCTGGTATGACCTCATTAAGATAACAAAAGTAACATGGTCATATTTACAGACACAGCGGTTAGGACTTAAACACGTATTTGTTGGGGGCACAGTTCAATCCATAACAACATGCTTCATGGGCTGGCGTGTACATGAGGGTGGGAGTGGGTGGATAAATCTACCTTTATCTGAATGAACGCATAGGAGTCTACACAGTTCATGAGTCAGGTGAAGAAACATTTAATTTAGAATCTTGAACAAGACAAACCTGCCCTTTTGGAGCTTAGCACCTAGTAGATTAAGCACTGTGCCTCAAAAACTAATAACAATAGTAACTATTAACAGCAGCGGAGAATGGCTGACGGTTTATTATTTGCCACATGACATACTAAAGAAGAAGGAGTCTTAGAGATCGTTTAGTCTAACCATTACATTTTATAGACAAGGAGACTGAGGCTTAGAAAGGCCATCTTGCCCAAGGCTATGCAGCTGGTTTGTGTCAGACCAACACCAGAACCTGGTCTACTGACTCAGAGTATAGTGATCTTCCTGTCATTCAAGGCAGGTTCCCAGAGAAGCCTGTCTCTGTTAATGCAGCAGGTCTGAGGAGGTCGGCAGCTTGAAGGTGTCTCACCTGAGGTCCTCAGCTCACCGCCCCTAATGCACAGAGAGAAGTGCTTCTATAGGAAGTGCAGCGTACCATGGTAGGCCAGGCTCACCATGTCATGGGAAGCAGGTAGCTGGCGGTGAAGATGGCCATGTGGATGGCGTGCCGGCACGGGTTGTCCCAGGCGGGCAAGCAGAGTTCTAGTGCACCGTAACACCTCGTGTCTTGGTGTACAGGCTCTCACAGGCCCAGACACATTTCATCATCTGAGCTGGGGGTGGGTTTCACAAAGTCATTGAGCAACCAGAACCACAGAGCACCTTCTCAGTAAATGGAAAACTTGCAAAAATATGAATCTGCTCTTTCTTGCTGCACAAAATCCTAAACGCCTATCCATTTGATGGTCCATTGCAAATGAAATATTACAGAAGCCCTGATGTAATTTTCATGCCTTTTTTTTCATCCCATTTAGCTTACTGCTGAGCAACCCAAATCAGTATTTAAGGAGTCTCTGTCACATGCTTGACAAAGTTTCAGCTTGACTGTTCTCTGTGGGTATCATGTAGAACTGTAGAAGAGAAAGCACAACATGGTCTCTTGCCCACTCACCCACCCATCCTCCTGTTTTTCTCATGTAAAAAGCACCTCAGGTGTGCTGAGTGACTATAAGCCTCAGCTCTATTTGTATGCTAGTTCAGTGAGGGCTGGAACTCACTTTAGGAGGCCATTGCTCTGGACCAGGAGGTCATCCCTGACTAGCAGTCCAGGTTGCCATCTGTCTGTGAGTGAAGAGGCAGGACATATGGGAGGTCAGATATATCCACAGGACAGTCTCACCTGGCAGTTTCTGTCACGACAGGCTTGAGTAACGAGCGCTTTAGTCATAAAGGCTTCCACATCCCCACATTGGAGGAGAAGGAGGGCTTCAGGATGATAACCACACTGGTCTCTTCCCCTAGAAAAGCTGCTGCAGACTAGGAAGGAGACCAATGCATTTTCTACTCTTCAGGAAGCTAAATATGGTTTTCTGCTTTTTTAAAAGGGGCTTGAATTAAAAAATCTCCAGAACATTCTAAGAGTAGTGGTTAATAGTAAAAAGGCTCTGGAGTCAGATTGCTAGGGTTCCCACTTACTAGCTGGGCAAGCTACTTAATCTCTTTGAGGCTCATATCCTTAGCTGTAAAAGAGGGATATTAAGAGTGCTTACTTTATAGGGCTACTGAGAGGAGTAGATGAAACAGCCCATGTGAAGTGCTTCTAGCAGCAGCTGGAACTTAGGATCTGCTTGATACATGTTGGCTGTTCCTATTCTGGGTCTTCACATTCTAGACAGAGATGCATGGTGGGCACATAGTCCTGACAAGGTATCACATTAGTTGATGTGTGTGTGTGTGTGTGTGTGTGTGTGTGTGTGTGTAGCCATTAACTGCACTGTATATTTTAGCTAAAGTGATACCTTGTCAAGACTGTCTGCTGAACTTGCAATATATATTTTAGGCAAATAGGTTTTTCACCAACATCAGTAAGAGAGAAGGAACAGGATGAATAAATTCTTGAATTAAATATGATAATGTATCTACAATGTTCAGAAGAGCTGTTGGCACAGAATGAGTGCTGTACAGATGATAGCTATCATAATGATAATAACTTGGGGGATGTTGGCACGTATGTTGCCAACATTAACCATGTGTTTATTTTCATGGAGAACTTATGCTTTTCTTATAGGTGCCAGCGTGACAAAGTGTGGCTTCACTTGACGCCTGACTGTGAAATGTGAGAGCCGTGGACTGACAGCTGGACGGGCACTCGGAGGTTATAGAGAGAATGCCCCCCTCCTGTTTCACAAATGGGGAAGCTGAGGCCCAGAACAAGGAGGAGATTGCCTAAGGTTATACAAAGAGTAAAGAAATGCATGAAATCCAAACAAACTGAAAGAAAAATAACAGTAACTCTGGACCAGGTATCATACTAGATCTTTACAACAAACATATGAAGTATGTACTACTGGTAGTCCCATTTTACAGATAAGAAAACTGAGGCATAGAGAGGTTAAGAAATCTGTCTAATACCAGAGAGCTAGTAAACTGGAGTAGTTAGTTTGATTCCAGAGTCTGTGTTCCTTACCATTATATTACACTGTGTATATAACTCTTGAAAGTGGAATTATAGATAGGAATTTAAGCACTAGATACGTTCAGCCATGGGTAAGAAGTCTTATGGGATTCCCTAGCTTTGTATGTAAAATTTAGTTGGGCTTGGGTTCATGTTCCCAGCTCTGAAGTTAATAGATCTGCTGTTGGTCTTAGGCAAGTCACCAACTTTACTGAGTCCTGGGTTCCTAAGGTTTAATGTGAGACAATTTATGCCCCACAGAACTGCTGAGAAAATTAAATAGCAGCCTAGCCTAGTGATGAAGAGAGCGTGCCTGACTCACAGCTCTATCACTTAAACTATGATATTTGACATATTTTGTAATTTGCTTGAATCCTCAATTTCCTTATCTGTAAAACAGGTCAAATAATAGGATCTTTACACAGTGGGGCTGTTCTGATGGGTGGAGAAGGTCATTTATGTATAGCACTCAGCATAGCCTGGGGCTCAGTGAGTACTTCTAAATGTTAACTAATGTTGTCATTATAATGTATATAAAACCCAACAATAGCATGTAGCATATTGCAGACATTCAATACATGTGGACTATCAAATGGATAATAAACTGAGTTCTTTTGTAAAATAATTGAAAGCATAGATGTTTATGCCTTAGAAGTTTGTCACAAGCTTACTTGGTTTTACTGAAATAAAAAGAATGTATCTGAGGTGGGGCTGGGGGGCTACTGGGAAAGGGTTTAGAAAGAAATAGGACAATTTTATTTACCCAAGGACTTACAACTCTTCATGGACACTTAACTTTTGCCCTTCTCCCACTTCCTCTGCCTCTCTCCCTTTAGCTCCTGTTACATGTGGAAACCTGCCCCATGGGGTATAAGTACCTGGTTTTTAGCTTTTGAATATCTGGAAGTGAGGGATAGGTAAGTTTTGAGGGAACTTAGAAAATAATACCATTTATTGAGAACTTGGAATGTATCAAGCTACTATGCAAGGCATGTGAACATTTTAAAATATTCTCCTCCAAACTTTCTTGTCAACATGTGGCTGTGGAAGTAGATTGCCCTAGGACCTTTGAGATATTTCACTATACAAGGAGCTTTTAACCACTGAGCTCCATCCAGAAGCAGGCTCTGGGAAAACACCTATCAATTGGTTCCCTCTCCATACCTAATGCTACTCAGGTTCTCCTGGGCCAGAAAAGTTTCTGCTGTCCCCAAGTAACAATTTTCACACAAGTCATCTTTCATTAGCACCTTGGAAGGAAGAACCAGTGGAAGGAATTCTTTAGTCTAGTTGGTATTTCTTCCTACCTTCCTCCTTTACCAAGACATTGATTTATTACTACTAATGCTAAACAGTGGATGTTTGGTAGACACTGCCGAACAGCAGATCCATACCCATGTTTAACTTCTCCTTTGCTTAAATCTACCAAAGGGTATTTAGAAAACCAAAAGAATTTCCTGAGTTCCCTTGCAACTAGGAGTAGCCAATGAGCTGCAATGTGGATCTGCTAGTACCTACCACCTCTCCTTCCTCCTGCAGACATATTGTGACTATAAGTTATGGACTGGAAAGCCAATGTGCTAAGGATGGCATACAGCCTAGGTTCTTGAGGGTATCATTGCATCAATGCACCAGCCCTGGACTGTTTCCTCTGCACTTCTTGTTTAAGCCACTGTAATTGGGTCTTACTTTATTTGTATATGACTCATTCCTAACCAATACAGTGAATGGACATTTCTTTTTGTGACCACTCAAGCTCCATTCCCTCTTTTCTAGCAATAGCACCCAAATTTATTTTTGAAGAACTACTTCTTCTCTATATGCAGCCTTGGAGATGCTATCAAACTGTCTAACCCTGTGTTTGCCAAGGGGCCAGCACATGGCCAAATGGCACCCACAAGAATTTCCTGTACTACTTGGCATGGACAGTTTCCTGTCTTTTACAACTTTTTTCTTCAATCTTCACTTCGTTTCTATAAATTATCTCATATTCTTCTGATATAATCTGTGTTTTCTTGAGCTGGTTAGAATCCATATAATCCTTACACATCTTCTTGCAGCAGGAACTGTTGGGTTCATTTCAAAGATGAGGAAACTGAGGCTCAAAGAATTTAAGTGATGTCTCCAATGTCATACAGAAAGAAAGTGACTGTGGCAGAGATAATGCTCATCAAATATCCACGTGCTAGTCTTTCTCTCCCAGCCTCTACTGGGTTCATCTAGGGCCATGTTGACTAGCACTGGCTAATGAAATATGAGTGGCAGTGACATAAACCACTACCAGGCTGAGGCAATTAAGAGCTGATGCGCCTCCTGCCTCAGTGACCTTGAAGACCTTGGAGGATGGCTTGGCTACAGGTTGGATAATGGGCTTCTAACTCACATTGGCTGTGACATGAGGGAGAAGTAAACTTTTACATGTTAAGACACAGAGATTTCAGGGTTTGTGCACCAACAGAGTTTAAAATCACTTCTGGCCCACTCTGCTACGCTCCATCTTTAAAAAAAAATGCAGAAAGTGTAAAAGAGGAAATAGAAAATAGCACTTACTGGAAAATGATCCTTTTGAGCTCTCTGGTCCTAGCCTGGGCCACTCTGGAAGATATTTCCTTTCCCTTTTCCTGCCTTGGACGCTCGCCTACAGAGTTCCTTATAGTGTAATAACCATCATCATATAAGATAATAATTGGTGTTATTAGAACAACTTCTCATACCATGTATTGAGTGTTTGCTTACCTGTGGTCATTGAACAGTTAAGTGGAAGAGTATGTATTCAAACTATGGGCTGTTTGATTTCAAAACACACATTCAGACTCCAAATCCTCTTGTTCCCTAAGCAAGGCCGTTCATCTGCTTCTGTGGAGCTGGGGTCAGCAGGCACAACTCACTTCCTTGCTTGCTTTTTCCTTCCCTCCTTCCTCCCACAAAGCTCTCATCTCCAAGAAGACTCTCAGCCAGCAGGACTTGCAAGTCACTTACTCCACCCTCAGCAGGAAAGCAACAGGGATCTGATCTGAAAGGCATGGTGGCTAGCAGCCCAGCAAATCCCTGGTTCCCTCCTAACCCACTGCAGGAAGAGATTCTTGTAATCATCATGCTAATAACTTTGCTATTTTTTTTCCATTCATCCCATGACTCTGCTGAAAGACGGGCTTGCAATATAGTTCAATGCTTATTGCCCCCTTACTGCACTGGCCAGCCCTGCTTCTGCCCACTGATCAAGTCCAACTTTCTGTCAGGCTCAATGCCTCCATGTTCTGACCTCAACTTCCTTATTTCCCACTCACCACCTTCTGCTCTAGGTTAAGCGCTCAGCTGCTAACCAAAAGATTGGCGGTTCAAACCCACAAAGTGGCTTCTTGGGTGATAGACCTGGCGATCTGCTCCCATAAAGATTACAGCTTAGAAAACCCCATGGGGCAGTTGTACTCTGTTACATGGGGTTGCTATGAGTCAAAATCAACTCAATGACATAACAACAACACCCTCTGCTCTAGGAAATCTGATCTCAATTTAATTCAATATATTAAATATTAATGGAATACCTACTATGTACCAGGTACGGTGCAAGGCTCTGGGGATTGAAGGGTGTACATAAGAGATATGGCACCCGCTCACCTCAAAAGGCCTATAATCTCATGTGAATCAGTTACAGACAGGCAGTCACAACACAGAGCAATGAGGGCTCTGATGGGCGAAGCAGAGGGGCTCTGGAGACCTTAGGAGAGGCACTGCAGCATGGACTATCAGGAAGGGCATTATTTTCCAGCACTATGAGAACCTGATTTATTTGGCCCAAAATTTAAAAAATAATGAGGCAATCAGTAGCATTAGATGCAGCAAATGGCTATTTTTTCCTGAACCCCTGGTTCCCAAACAGGACCTGTGGCTTCTGGTGACTCCTTTGCACAGATACTGTGGCTAGAAGGTATTTTGTCCCATCACTACCTTTTATACTCAGATAGTATCTACTTTCTGGAAGAAGTAAGAACTATGGGGCTTATGTAAAAGTCTCAGGCTTTCCCAACTGTTCAAGTTGGTAGTAACAAGGCCACACTCTCATGGGGGAAGGCAGAGATGGTACACTGGTGTTCCTCAAAACCTTCTCTGACTCCAGCTTCCTAAAAGATCCTTTTCTTCACAAGACAGCTAATCCAGGTTGGGGCAGGAGCTATCATCTCCTTACTGTTCCCCTTCCTTTAATACTCACAGAGTGAGTCCCTGAGCCTAAGACACCCACCTCTCCTCTTTGTTTGCCCTAATCCTGCCCAGATCACCATAACACCTCCACCTTTTCCACCACTGCTCCAGCTGGAAGCCCTCTCTCCTTAATCTCTTCCTCCCAAGAACATATATTTTGGCATTCAGAGGTACAGAATCCTAAAGAACATTCTAACTGGAAATTGTCCTTGTAGCAAGAGTTCAAGCAGTTTTAGGCAGAAACTCTGTCTCATTGTACCTCTAGTAGATTTCATAATGTCTGTTGCAATGGCCAGTACTTAGGAGACACTCCCTAAATACAAATTGGTTGGGTGTGCCTGGTAGAGTTCAAGGCATTCAGTAGGTGCTCATTAAATAGTTTTTGGACCAGTTTATTACAGATGGAGCAAAAACAGGCAGCTTGATCAGGGACATGGAGAGCCCCTGATTCTAAGAGACATTGTAGGAAAGGAAGGGAAACTACTTTGCTGGATACTTTGCCAGGCACTGCACACATTATCCCGTTGGCTATAATAACAACCCTCTGAGATAGGTACTATTATCTTGACTTAATAGATGAAAGAAAAGGAACATGGCATTGGAGAATGATTCAAATTCAAACCTGACATCAAAGCCTTGGGCTTATATCATAGTGGTTCCCCCATCAGGCATGCCAAGGATGGTCCTAGTCCCAGGTCAATGTTCTACAGGAATGAGAGGAGGAACATGATGGAGGGCTATGAATGGCCTTTGCCGGCCCATCTCTTGAGACAGCCAGTGTCCTGAATCCAGGAAGGAAGATCCTACTAGAGGTAGTGTGCAATTGTACTGATCCTTGGGTACATCCCAATGGGACACAGAGAAATCTCAGAGGAGATGGTTTACAGAGCCACCCACCAGGTCTCGTTTGCATCTTGACTATTTCAATATTTAAATAACTAATGTTGGCTTAAATGGCTTGGAATCGCTTCTCTTTTTTCCTCCTGTTTATGCAACACCTAAGTAATGAGAATAAATTCATTTCTAATTAGGAGGAATATAATATATTGGGGAAAGAACTTGGGAAGCATCAGAATTGCCGAGTGCCTCTCAGAAGAGCCTCAGATTTCATCTCCAAGGCCTGAGCAGAGCCACATGGAAGCTGCTGTTTGCAAGCGGCTCAGGAAAGCAAAACAAGAACTGTCAGAAAGCGAGGAGATCTAATTTCCAAAACCATAGAGTGTTTCAGTGACCTTGTAAAAGTCATTTCACCTTTGGCTTTTGTTTCTGAATTTGTTAAAGGAAGGGGCTGGATGAGTGAAAATCTAAACTCTTTACCATGGTCTAAGAGGCCTTGAATGATCTGGATTCTGCTCATTTTTCTGCTTATCTAGCATCTCCCTCCTCCTAGTCCACCATGCTCTGGCCACACTCTTTCTTTCTGACCCTTAACAGGCCTTCATTAGGGCCTTTGTATTTGCTCTCGTGACCGCCTGAAATAACTTTCCATTCCCTTCTCCCCATCCCCTTCCCTCCAAGATCTTCTTAGGCCTGGTTTCTTTTTGACTTTCAGGTTTCAGCTCAGAGAGGCTTTTCTTGACCATCTTAGCTAAAATGGTCCTACCCAGGTACTACCCCATCACCTTATTTTATTTTACTCACAGTATTCATCATTTTCTGAAATCTTCTCTATTTATATGTCTCTTCCCACAGGAATGAAAGCTCCATGGGAACAGGGACTTTGTCTATCTTGTTCAATGCTCCAACCCCTATTCTGAGAACGAAGTCTGATATGTATGGAGTACATGCTCTGCAAATATCAAGTTACTAATTGAATAAGATGGAAACACTGGTGGCGTAGTGGTTAAGAGCTACGACTGCAAACAAAAAGGTTGTCAGTTCGAATCTACCAGGTGCTTCTTGGAAGCTCTATGGGGAAATTCTACTCTGTGCTATAGGGTTGTTATTAGTCAGAATCGACTTGATGGCAATGGGCAAATTGAATAATACAGCAGAAGACCAGGGTTCAATTTCCCAATGGAGAGCCAGGAGTCCTGGTGTTGCAATGGTTAAGCACTTGGCTGTTAACTGAAAGGTCTGCAGTTGGAATCCACCAGACGCTGTGCGTGAAAAAAGACGGGGTGATCTGTTCCCATAAAGATTACAGCCTTAGAAACCCTATGCAGAAGTTTTACTCTGTCATACAGGGTCACTATGAGTTAGAATCGACTCCACAGCACATAGCAACAACAACAGTTGATTAATAATAATAACATTGAGTCCCTGGGTGGTGCAAATGGTTTGTGCTCTACTACTAACCTAAATGTTAGCAGCTGGAACCCACCTAGCGGTGCCGCGCAGAGCCCTGGTGGCATAGTGGTTAAAAGTTCGGCAGCTAACCAAAAGGTCTGCAGTTTGAATTCACCAGCTGCTCCTTGGAAACCCTATGGAACAGTTCGACTCGGTGTTATAGAGTTGCTATGAGTTGGAATCGACTCGATGGCAATAGATTAGTTAGGTTAGTTAGGGCTGCCACAGAAGAAAGGCCTGGAAATATGCTTCATAAAGATTACAGCCAAGAAAACCCTGTGGAACTCAGTTCTATTCTGAAACACGTGGGGTCGCCATGAGTCTGAATCGACTCAATGGCAGTGGGTTTGATTTTTGGTTTAACAGGCTCCTAAGAAGAGAGCGCTAGCCAAAAGCTGATAAAAATTTAAAGATCCTGAAAGTTCTGTCTCCGTTATGTATTCTTTATGCTCTTCCACCTTTTATGGGATTGAAAGCCTTGTACTGATAGCAATGAGTTATTCCGGGCAGGTGGTGTTACTGGGCCTGGGTGTAATGTAAATGGAATTATTTGCCGCGGAAATACCCAGGTCAATCTCTTAAGAAATTGCAATTCCTGAAACTAGGTCCCTTTGGAAGGTGCTTAAATAAATGTATACCTTGTCTGAGAGATTTGCAGCAATTCCAGAAAAATATTGGACTCTTTCTAATATGAAAATAGACTAGCTCTGCTCTATTTGTCATAAAATTTAATTAGCAATCATTTATCAGAACTCATTAATTGTCAGACTATTCTTTGTTTGATAGGAAGCTAGGCTGAATCACCAAAATACTTCTCCAAAAAACCCAAGCTGTCGGCACTTAAATATATATATACATGTGTGTGTGTGTGTGTGTGTGTGTGTGTGTGTATGTGTGTGTTTATATATGTATATATGTATTTATTTATGGAAGAAAATTAAGCAGGTTTTTATGTTTTGTTTCCTGGTTAGGAAAACAAATATTTGTTAAACTTTCTTCTATGTTCAAAACTATGCTAGACTCAATTGCAAAAGAAGTTATAAAATCCCACCCTACTCTCAAGAAACTCTACAAATCTAATTGGGGAGTTGAGACTCATGAACATGAACCAACTAGTTGGAAGATGCAAGGTTATATGTAGCCAAGAAGTCCCTGTGTGGTGCAGATGGTTAATGCACTTTGTTGCTAAAAGCTAAGTTGGAGGTTTGAGCCCATCCAGAGGTGCCTCAGAAAAACAGACTGAAGATCTTCTTCCAAAAGATCATAGCCATTGAAAACCCTACGGATCACAGTTCTACTCTGACACACATGGGGTCACCACGAGTCAGGGTTGACTTGACAGCAAGTGGTTTTTTGTATATGTAGCCATGATTATATGCCCAGGTACTAATTTACATGGTGGTTCAGAGAAAGAAGTGATTAACATGGGATGGTGAAGGTAGAATTCTGCAATTTTAATAAAAGGCTGGGAAGTTGCCCAATGACTCCTTTTAAAAGGATCATGAGAAAAATTCCTCTCAGGGTTCAAACCTAGGAAACAGCCTTCCTTTCCTGGGAAAGGCTTGTCGTGGTTGTTTCATAAAGCCTGAAAGAGGCTCAGCTGAGGCTGCTGCCCAGAGACAAGATGGAGACCAGTTTAGGCGCCTAGAGGTAGGACTCTTTAAAAATCACGGTGCCTGCAGTAATAAAGGAATCATCTTGTATTCTGACTCATGAGTCCTAGGTTCTCATGCCAGCTTTGCAAATAACTCTGTCCTTGAATGAGTCACTTAACACCCTTCAAATCATATGAAACAAGTCTTTAAACGTTCTTTAAGTATGATGAAATAACATTTGAAAGTGGAGAGGCAAGGTTGTTTGGAGGTTGTGTCTCTGACAAGACAGAACAAAGCACTTATTTTCCCTATGCTTTGGCCCAGGGCTCTCCCTGAAGTGCACCAATTTATTTTCTGGTACTATCACATATTTTGCAGATAAGACCCTTTGAATTCTCTTAACCTGCCATCTGTATAGGACGGAGTCTTCACTTCACCGAACAGCACTTCTACTGCTATAGAAACGGGGGTAGGATGGGGTAGCTCAACAAGTACTGAGCATGTGCTCTGTGCTCCCATTGAAGTGGGAGCTTTACAGCAACCCAAGAGGTACATTGTCATAGTCATCTAGTGCTGATGTAATAGAAATACCACAAGTGGATGCTTTAACAAACAGAAATTTATTCTCTCACAGTTTAGGAGGCTAGAAGTCCGAATTCAGAACACACAGTTGAATGCCTTTGCATAGTCAATAAAACACAGGTAAATATCCTTCTGATATTCTCTGCTGTCAGTCATGATCCATCTGACATCAGCAATGATATCCCTTGTTCTACCTCCTCTTTTGAATCTGGCTTGAATTTCTGGCAGTTCCCTGTTGATGTACTGCTGCAACTGCTTTTGAATGATCTTCAGCAAAATTTTACATGCATGTGATATTAATGATATTGTTCAATAATTTCCACATTCTGTTGGCTCACCTTTCTTTGGAATGGGCACAAATATGAATTCTTCCAGTTGGTTGGCCAGGTAGTTGTCTTCCAAATTTTTGGCATAGACAAGTCAGCACTTCCAGCACAGCATTCATTTGTTGAAACATCACAACCGGTATTCTGTCAATGCCTGGAGCCTTGTTTTTTGCCAATGCTTTCAGAGCAGCTTGAACATTTCCTTCAGTACCATCGGTTCTTGATCATATGCTACCTCCTGAAATGGCTGAATGTCAACCAATTCTTTATAGTATAGTGACTCTGTATTCCTACCATCTTCTTTTGATGCTTCCTGCATCATTTAATATTTTCCCCATAGAATCCTTTAGTATTGCAACACGAGGCTTGAATTTTTTCTTCAGTTGTTTCAGCTTGAGGAACGCCGAGCATGTTCTTCCCTTTTGGTTTTCCATCTACAGGTCTTTGTACATGTCATTATAAAACTTTACTTTGTCTTCTGGAGCCACCTTTTGAAATCGTCTGTTCAGCTCTTTTACTTCATCATTTCTTCCTTTTGCTTTAGCTACTCTACATTCAAGAGCAAATTTCAGAGTCTCTTCTGACAACCACTTTGGTCTTTTCGTTCTTTCCTGTGTTTTAAATGACCTCTTACTTTCTTCATGCATGATGTCCTTGATGTCATTCCACAACTTGTCTGGTCTTTGGTCATTAACATTCAGTGTATCGAATCTATTCTTGAGATGGTCTCTAAATTCAGGTGGGATATACTCAAGGTCATACTTTGCTTCTCTTTGACTTGTTCTAATTTTCTTCAGTTTCAACTTGAACTTGCATATGAGCAATTAATGGTCTGTTCCACAGTTGGTCCCTGGCCTTGTTCTGACTGAATAAACTTTTCCATGTTCTCTTTCCATAGATGTATTCAATTTGATTCGTGTGTATTCCAGCTGGTGAGGTCCACATGTATAGTCGCTGTTCATGTTGTTAAAGGAAGGTATTGGCCATGAAGAAGTCCTTGGTCTTGAAAAATACTATCATGCAATCTTCAGCTTCATTAGTGTCACCAAGGTAATATTTTCCAGCTGTCAATCCTTCTTCTTTGTTTCCAACTTTCGTATACCAATCACCAGTAATTATCAGTGCATCTAGACTGTACATTTGATCAATTTCAGACTACAGAAGTTCGTAAATATCTTCAATTTCTTCATCTTTGGCCTTAGTGGTTTGTGCATAAATTTGAAAAATAGTTGCATTAACTGGTCTTCCTTGTAGGCGTATGGATATTATCCTATCACTGACAGTGTTGTACTTCAGGATAGATCTTGAAATATTCTTTTTGACGATGAACGCGATGTCTTTCATCTTCAATATGTCATTCCTGGCATCATAGACCATATGATTATTTGTTTCAAAATGGCCAATACCAGCCCATTTTAGCTCACTAATACCTAGGATATCGATGTTTATACATTTCAACTCGTTTTTTGACGACTGCCAATTTTCCTAGATTCATGCTTCGTACATTTGATGTGTTTGCAGCTGTTTCTTCTCATTTTGAGTCGTGTCACATCAGCAGATGAAGGTCCTGACAGCTTGACTCCATCCATGTTATTAAGGTCAACTCTACTTTGAGGAGGCAGCTCTTCCCCAGTCGTATTTTAAGTGCCTGCCAACCTGGGGGGGTCTCATCTTCTGGCACTGTATCAGACAGTGTTCCACTGTTATTCACAAGGTTTTCACTTGCAAATTTTTTCAGAAGTAGAATGCCAAGTCCTTCTTCCTAGTGTGTCTTAGTCTGGAAGCTCCACTGAAAGCTGTCCACCAAGAGTGACCCTGCTGGTATTTGAAATACTGGTGGCAAAGCTTCCAGCATCACAGCAACACACAAGCCATACAGTACGGCAAAGTGACAGACACGTGTCAGCACTAACATCATAGAAAACCAAAACCAAACCCGTTACCGTTGAATCAATTCTGACTTATGGTGACCCTGTAAGCCAGAGTAGAACTGTCCCATAAGGTTTCCAAAGAGCAGCTAATGGATTCGAACTGCTGACCTTTTGGTTAGCAGCCAAGCTCTTAACCACTGTGCTACCAAGGCTTAGGATTTACAACACATGGGATAATTGTATCAGATCACAAATGGAGAACAACCACACAATACTGGGAATCATGGTCTAGCCATGTTGACACACTTTTTTAGGGGACACAGTTCAATCCATAACATACATTATATCCCCATTTTACAGAAAAGGAAACTAAGGCTTAGTTATATTCAGAAACTTGCCCAAAGTCATACAACTAGTGAATAGAAGAGCAGGGATGGAATCAAAGTCTAGATGACCGTCTGACCATGACTGTGTTTAAGGAGGAGTGGAGGGACATGTACGGAAAAAAATGCCAGGCTGGGAATTGGGAAGCCTGGGCTTAGTCCTTGCTTTGCTGCTACTTTATTAAATGAATTTGGGCATTTTTTTCCCCTGCTCTGGATCTCAATTTTCTCACTGAAGATATTGGGCCAAGTTCTCCCTGAATTGAATGCAAAATGTGTTTTGGTGTATAGTTTTCCAGAGAAAGGGTCTATAGCTTTAATAGATTTACAGAGGGATCCATGATCCTCCAAAATGTTAAGCACAACTAGCTTAATAGTGTTAGCAATAAAATCATGACTGCTAATACTTATTGTGTTTGCATTGTTCTAAGCATTTTACATATTTAACTCATTTAATCCTCACAACAACTCCAATAGGCAGGCATTCCTTTATCCCCGTTTTAGAGATGAGGAAATGAAAGCACAGAGAGGTTAAGTAGCTTTCCTAAGGACACACAGCAAGTAAATTGGTAGAAGCCAGATTTAAACCCAGGCAATCTGGCTCCACAGTCCAGACTCTTTAACCACTGCACTTTTACTACCTTCTAATAGATTTCCGGAAAAGGACTGTGCATTCTAGTATTGCAGTTGAAGTCTCAAGGATTTGTACGGCTCCAAGATCATCTGATTCAATGGTTTGAAAATCTTTTTGTATTCCACTGGACCCTATTTTCTTATCACCTACAGAACTGTGTATCCTTTATAGTAGGCTGGTATATAAAACAGATGAAAGCTTCTGTGAGAAGACAGAAGGGGAGTGCACGTGGTACGTATGAATGTGCCTGTGAGTGTGTGTGTGTGTGTGTGTGTGAGATGTAGGGGAAAGTGTGCAGGATGAGTGTCTCAAAGTCCTGTCCCTTTGCCCACCACTCCAATTCTTCAGTTGCCATCGAGTTGACTCTGACTTATGGTGACCCCATGTATGTCGGAGTAGAACTGTGCTCCATAGGGTTTTCAATGGCTGATTTTTCAGAAGTAACTTGCCAGGTCTTTCTTTCCAGGCTCCTTTTGAATCTCCAGTCTTTTGGTTAGCAGCTGAGCATGTTAATCATCTGTACCACCCAAGGACTCTATTGCCCACCATCAGAAAAACAAAACAAAACAAAACAAAACAAAACAAAACAAAACAAAACCTGTTGCCGTTGAGTCAATTCCAACTCATAGCGAATCTGTAGGACAGAGAAGAATTGCCCCATATGGTTTCCAAGGAGCGCCTGGTGGATTTGCACTGCTGACCTTTTGGTTATCAACAGTAGCTCTTAACCACTATGCCATCAGGGTTTCCTTGCCCACCACAGTGGCTCCAAATTATGGCTTAAAAATCCTACAGCTCCAGAGAACACAATGTGAAAATCCCCAAAGTAGTCTTGTCCCTTTATTTTACGAGGGGGTAAGGTGAGGCACAGAGAGTAAGCTGTAGGTGACATGCAGTACATCAAGGGTAGATCTGGGTGTGCAGCCCAGGTTCTGACCCCAGTGCACTTTCTCTCTCTGCCTGATCTCTCTGCTGTTATCAGGCCACTGCCTGATCCAAGGTCAAGGGGTTGTTAGCAGCCAAGAACAAGCACACTTGCATACATGCTTTCCAAGAGTTCTTCCTTGTGCTGCTTGGATGTTTGAATGCTTCTAACCTGGAACTGGCTGGAGACAGCCACCAGAAGGCTTTCTAGGACAGGGCAAATGGAACGAAAGCCCTGAGGTTGTTTGGCAATGCAGGAATGCCAAGGTTCTGTCAATGTCTGCCAGCAGGGCACCTACAGGATCTTTACACTCCTTAAGTCAAATCACGCCATTTGTCTGCTTAGCGTAGGGCAGAACTGGTGGAGGAAGAGATAGCCACTCTCACGCTGCCAATCCCCAGAATCTGATAAGGCATATTCTTCCCAACAGAATATGTCTGGGGATATCAGACTTACTTTATTAGCCACACTTTGCTGTCCTTCCTGCCACCTGCCTTCCCTGCTGGGTTTTCCATCATGCCCCTTGTTGCCTTAGCAGTTGGCAGCTGGACCTGGCTAAGTTTTCCAAGGAACCAGCTCTTAGGGGAGCGTGGCCTGGTTTAAGCAGGGAAAAAAAGTACTGAGGGGCAGGGTGGAGACCAGTCACCCCACACCTCCCTGGCAAGTCCCTGCCATGCTGCATGACTGGACGGAGTTTCTGTGCATAGCTACTGGAGGAACGCCCTTGCAGGTCCACGGGGAGGAAGGGAAGCTGGGGGTTCCTATCCTGCATTCGCTCTCTGTTTGCACTCACAGTCCTAATCAGGGCGGCAGAAGATGAAATATTTACTTCACTGAGCAACTACTGAGTGCCTGGCACTGTGCTAAGTTGTTGTTAGCTGCCATGGAGTTGGCTCTTGACTCATGGTGATCCCGTGAGCAGCAGAATGAAATACTGCCTGGCCTGCACCATCCCCATGATAAGTTGCAGCTCTGGCCATCGTGATACATAGGGTTTTCATTGGCTGATTTACTGAGGAGAAATGGAGATAAAGTCATCCTCATGAAGTTTCCAGTATACAGGGGAAGACAAATTTAGCTCATATAAGCACACAATTTACAATTAGAAATGGTAATAAGCTACGTAAAGGAAACATAAGGTGCTAGCAGACTATACAGCAGGAGGCTTGATTGAGTCCAGGGAGTGAGAAAGGGAAGGCTTCATGGGGCAGTGGTATGATGGATCCGAGGTCTGAAGGGTAGGAGAAGTAACCAGGAGAGGGGTGGGAAGAGCATCAAGGTGGAGGGAACAAGAAGGACCAAAGTGCTGAGGCTGGAAGGATCACTTCTTTATTCAACATGAAATATTTCTCTCTTGCTCTCTCACACACACGCACACACACAGCGATCCTATTTACTCATCACTTTCCATTCCAAACACATTTTACATCTTCTCATTTTTTCTTTCTCAAAGTGTTGGAGAGGTGAACACACACAGAACACAAACCTGGAACACAGCTGAGTGAAATGAGAGGATTTGTATGGAACATAATGGGGACATAGGGAGGGCCACAAGAGCCTAGACAGTTGGTGGACCAAGGAAAGGTTATTGGAAGAGATAGCCCTTGTCCAGGAGTAATATCCCCTAGAAGAAGTGAGTGAGGGATGAGGCCCATCTCTGCAGGGGTACAGCCTAAGCAAATGCTTGGAGGTAGAAAACAGCCTGGAACATACACAGGCAACTAACCGCGTCTCAGTGCTGCTGGGAGACAAATTGCAAAGCAGGGAGTAGCAGATTAGGTAGAAAAACCTTATATGACATTCTGCATGCATTTATTCTTCAATAAATTTATTGAGCATACTCTATGTACTAGGACCTAGAGCTATGATACTCCACAAACCAGACCTGCTCTGTGGTCTTGGGGACCAGAACTCACACAAAGCAAGTACTCAGTCAAGTGAGCAAGAAAACCAAATAATCAGACAAATGGGAGTCTGGGAGATGAGGTGGGAGGAGTAACTTGAAGGCACAGTGTGTAGACCTTATTAAGTATGTTGTTCTTCATTCTCAAAGCAGTGAAAAGCTCTTTTGGGGGTCTAGGCAGGAGCTTAAATACATTCAAGGAGTCCCTGGGTGGTGCAATCAGCTAACGTGCTCGGCTGCTAACTGAAAGCTTGGAGGTTCAAGTTCACCCAGGGCACCTCGGAAAAAAGGCCTGGTGATCTATTTCCAAAACATCAGCCATTGAAAACCCTGTGAACACAGTTCTATTCTGATGCACTAGGTGTTGCCATGAGTCGGAATTAACTTAATGGTAGCTGGTTAAACATGTTCAGGTTTGCATTTTAAAAAGATCATTCTGGAGTCTGTGGAGGGAGGACATCTATTCTCTAATTTGGACATCCTATCCTTCTCTCCCCTCTGATATCTGTCATGGCAATGAAGGGAACCGAAGAATCCACTCTAAGGTGTCATCTATCTGTGCAGAAACCCCAGCAGCTTCCATAGCTCTTTGTGCTCCCAGCCGTCTCAGGTTGCTAACGACAATGCCCTCCTTAGTGCCTCTGAAGCCAACCCTGATGTCTCGGCAACAATTATATTAATATCAGAGCTAGGAATGAGCTGATGGAAAGCTGTTCATCCATGTAATGAGGTTTCAGTTATATTTTAGAAACTTGTCAGATAATTTGGTAAGAGACAGCAGAATTTTTTTTTTTTCTGTTTGTCAAGAGATGGGGGAGGTGAGACTTGAGTTTCTTGGCTTGAACTACAATGTGAGAAATGGCATCTGTTCATGAGCTGCTCAAGGTGGAATAAGCAAATGTGAAGGGAGCAGCGACAGCAAGAGGTGCCCAAGACAAGATGTGGGTGGGAGGAGAAAGGAAAGTGGACAGAGCCACCATGATTACCACCTGCAGTGACTGAGCCCTTACAATGGATCAAACATGGCCCACATCGTCTCATTCAGACAGCCCTGTTGGGTAGGTGTTATTCCCATTTGACATGGGGCTCAGAGAGGTGAATTCAAATCCATGTTTTTCTAACTCTAAAGTTTGTTTTTTCAGTTAGACTGATTTTATGCTCCATCCCTGGATAAAAGAGCCCATAAAGTGTACATATTTTGGTGTAGAATTGTGAAGTCTATTTTACATAAAGAGAAAAATGTTTTCAAAGCTGGTAAATAAAAGTATCTTTCCCACCAAGTTCAGGTGAATCGCGTGTTGTGTGACATTCATTAGATCTGAGATAGTCATCCCAGCCAGTGCTTCCAGGTGTGTCACATGCAATGACTTAAGAGAGACGTGGACCCCACATTGAATAACATTGAATTGCATGCTGAGAAAATTGTTTCTATTTCAACTCCTGCAAGTTTTTCCCATTATTCTAAGTCAGCAGTTCACAACCTCAGCTGTCCAGTGAAATTATATGGGGACTTGTAATAAACGCTGACGCCCAGCCCCACCTCCAGAGATTCTGACTTAATTCGCCCCGTGTAGTGCTTCTTATACTGCAATGTCATGCAAGCCACTTGGGGAACTTGGTAAAATGCAGATTCTGATTCTATGGGTCTTGGGTGGAGCCTGAGACTCTGTTTGGCTTATAAGCTCCCAAGGGATGCCAATGCTGCTCCCTTGGGATCCTGACTTTGAGCAGCTAGAGTCTAGAGTGCAGCCAAGGTTGAGAACCACTGCTTTACAAAGACAATCAAAGTTTAAAAAAACTGTTGCCGTCGAGTTGGACTCCATGACAGAATGGAATTGCCCCACAGGGTTTCTAAGGCTGTAATCTTTACAGAAGCCAACTGCCATATCTTTCTTCCGTGGAGCAGCTAGTGGGTTGAAACCACCAGCCTTTCAGTTAGCAGTCAAGTGCTTAACCACTGTGCCACCAACCAAAAAAACCAAACTCATAGCCATTGAGTTGATTTCAACTCATGATGACCCTATAGGACAGAGTAGAACTTCCCCATCGGGTTTCCAAGGATGTAAATCTTTACAGAACCAGACTGTCACATCTTTCTCCCTCAGAGCTGGTGGTGGGTTTGAACTACTGACCTTTCAGTTAGCTGTTGAGTGCTTAACCACTGCACCGCTAATGCTCCTTCCTATGCCACCAGAGCCCCTAAATCGTTAACTCTCCCTTTTAACAAAGCAAGAATATTTCAAGGAGCCAGAGCTTTCAGTAAACAGCAGTGTCTGGCTAGAGTTTACTCATGTTGTTCTGTGTTCCTTGTACTTAATTTTACGATTCATCTCTGTGATAAGAAATACTAAATTTCTGGTTAAAGTAGTTCCATTTTTTTAAAACAAACATAAAGTCCCATTGTAGTAACTATGTTGGGTAAGTATTAGTGAAGTTTGTCCCCAGCTATGTCACATACTACAGAAGTTGAACATGAATTACTGAAGCATAGGATGCCCCCTCAACCACCCCATTCTGAACTCTCAGCTGAACTTTATCTCCACTGTCTGGGCAGTAAAAATGCTTTCCCTTCAGAGCTTCATGATTTGTACCTAAAGGCACCCTTTTCTCTACAAGTCAGACCACTCAACAGCCACTTCTCTCTCAGCCTTAACAGAATGGGGACCAAGAATGAAGTCCTGGGCCCCTTAAGTGATTTTGTGTCACCTGCAAGAGACAAGGAGCCCAACTCCACGCACTTTTCGGTATGAGTGACACCAAGGGATTGTTTTTCTAGAAAGTGACACCTTTTCATGTGGGTGGGGATCTGGCTTGAGAAGAGTCAGAGAGAGACTGACTTCCTTCTCATGTGGAGACTTCATCACAGACCTCGACTGAAGGCATTAGAAGGATTCACTGTGCAGCCCTGGTTCTGAGGCCTGGCCTCACCACCAGTCAGCAGGGTGACCTGTGTTGAGTCAATTTCACCTCTCCAAGCATCAGTTTATTTCATCTACAAGATGTTAAGTTTTATTGTGAAAATTAAATGTAATAATGTACAAAGGTATTTAGGACTGTGCCTGGCACATAGTTAGTGCTCACTAAATGAAAATCTTGTGGTCCTAGGCTCTTCACTGAAAAGGAAGTAAGGAAGGAGGAGGATCCAGGTAAAAGTGGGGTCCAGGGACACTCAGACGGCTTGTGCCTGTGGCTGAGAAGAGGTGGAGTGTGTGTGACAGGGTGCCCAGTTTCAGCCATGGCAGGAGAAACGGCATTATTAAATAGGTGGGAAGTGACAAGCTCCGCCCTAAGAAAGTTTAGACTCATTCAAAGGGTGCTGGGCAGAGAAACACTCTACTGAAGTGTTGATTTAACAAAAGGTTCCAAATGTAAGAATTACAGTAGCTCAGTATTTAACTCTTTCCCTCTACTGTTTTTACTCATAAGCAAAGCAAACAAACAAAAATCTAGAAAACAAATCTGTGTCAGATACACACACTTTTCTTAGAAGCTAAAACACTGATTCCATGAATAAACATTTGTGCCTCTCCTGATGCCAGGCACAGCTACAGGTGCTGGCACAGTGACAGATAACATGGAGAAACCCTTGCAGTCATGGACTGACCTCCTATTGGGTCCCCTCCTACCCCCTGACTCAGTGGCCCCTTCGACTTACCCACAGACACCTCCTGCCTCTCTCTGCACGTCCTGGCACCCGCAGAGGGAAAGAACTAGATGGTGTCATCTTTAGAGGTAATGATAAGGATTTGTTTGGAACTTCTCTCCATTATTAGGAAGCAACAGAGGTTTACACTTACTGATGAGGTGTCTTTCTGTAAGGGGAAGAGTAGACTGAGCAGAAAGGATAATGAGTAGAGGCCAGAGGCAGCTGGCTGGCGCTGCTCCCGTCACTGATTGGAAGGGTGGCAAATGAAGAGGAGCAGCCTAGTCTGTTAGGACCTGGAGAAATGTGCTCAGCATGAGCTTCAGAAGCAGACTCTGCACGTGGGAAAGACTTATGGGTGATATAGTGATAGAGAAGGAAGAATTTAACATTAAACAACCAGCCAGTGTATTACACTGATCCAGGGAAAGAATTTGGACATTGGAAGAACTGGGTTCAAATCTTACCTTCACCATTTAGTAAAGGATCCCTGGTCACACAGTGGATAAAGTGATCGACTGCTAACGGAAAGGTTGGTAGTTAGAAACCATCAGTGGCTCCTTGGGAGAAAGATGTGGCAGTCTGCTTCTGTAGAGATTTACAGCCTCGGAAACTGTATGGGGTTGTTATGAGTTGGAATTGATTCACGGCAGTGGGTTTGGTTTTTGGTAACCTTGCCAATCTTAATTTCTTAATCTGTAAAATGATAATAGTACTTAGCTCACTAGGTTGGTGGGAGAATTAAGTGAAATGGTATACAAATAGCTGTCATCACTGAATGGGAATTCCAGAACACTTAATTGTGTTCGTGTAGAACCTGTACATAGACCAAGAGGCAGCTGTTTGAACAGAACAAGGAGATACTGCATGGTTTAAAATCAGAAAAAAGTTTGCATCAGGGTTGTATCCTTTCACCATACATATTTAATCTGTATGTTGTGCAAATAATCTGAGAAACTGGAATATATGAAGAAGAACGTGGCATCAGGATTGGAGGAATACTCATTAATAACCTGAGATATGCAGATGACATAACCTTGCTTGATGAAAGCAAAGAGGACTTGAAGCACTTACTGATGAAGATCAAAGACTACAGTCTTTAGCGTGGATTACACCTCAACATAAAGAAAACAAAAATCCTCACAGCTGGACCAATGAACAACATTATGATAAACAGAGAAAATATTGAAGTTGTCAAAGATTTCATTTTACTTGGATCCATAATCAATGCCCATAGAAGCAGCAGTCAAGAAATTTGCACTGGGAAAATCTGCTACAAAAGACCTCTTTAAAGTGTTGAAAAGCAAAGATGCCACTTTGAGGACTGAGGTGTGTCTGACCCAAGCCATGGTATTTTCAATCGCCTCATATGCATGCAAAAGCTGAACAATGAATAAGGAAGACCAAAGAAGACCTGATGCATTTGAATTATGGTGTTGGTGAAGAGTATTGAATATACCATGGACTGCCAGAAGAACAAACAAATCTGTCTTGGAAGAACTACAGCAAGAATGCTCCTTAGAAGCGAGGATGGAGAGACTTTGCCTCACGTACTTTGGACGTGTTTTCTGAAGGGACCAGTCTCTGGAGAAGGACATCATACTTGGTGAAGTAGAGAGTCAGTGAAAAAGAAATGACTCTCAATGAGGTGGATTGACAACGTGGCTGCAATGACGGGCTCAAACGTAGCAACAATTGTGAGGATGGCATAGGACTGGGCAGCGCTTTGTTCTGTTGTACGTAGGGTCGCTGTAAGTTGAAACCGACTCAATGGCGCCTAACTACAACAACAACAACTGGGCCTGGGATAGCACAGCCATTCAGTAAAACTGTGCTAAACTTGACTGAAATAAAAGCAGTATTATGCTACTGTGGAAATAAGTGATTTTTCCCAAGACCACACAGATATTAAAGGGGCATATTGTGTAAGGTTTAAACTAGATTTGTCTGAATTTTTTCTGTATCTGTTGTAATTAGGTGCTGTTGAGTTGGTCCCTCACTCATGGGGATCCCACCATGCACAATGGAAATAAACACTGCCTGGTCTTGCTCCATCACCATGATCAGTTGTGAATTGCCCTGTTGTGATCCATAGAGTTTTCACTGGCTTATGGAAGGCCTTTCTTCCTAGTCTGTCCTAATCTGTAAGCTGCACTGAAACCTATTCAGCATCATAACAACCCACAAGCCTCTACTGACAGATGGGTGGTGGCTGCATGTGAAGGGCTTTGGCAGGGAATTAAACCTGCGCCTCCCACATGGATAATCCTATCACTGAACCCCATTGTCTCACTTTTCTATATACCTTTCTGATAATAGCCCAGTTGTATAACCACTTATGAGGGCAACACTTTCTTAATATGCAGCGACAATGAAGACTACCATTTTGTTTGCTTTTGTAAATGACAGAAACTCATGGGTCAGTCCTCAGACTAAGATGCCAGTTACTTGAATTTTTCCATGGCATTGAAGATATCCTTTATTATTTGTGATCAAAACCAGCTTATTATGAAACCAGGCTGAAAAGAAACAAAGAAAGGGAAACTGGAGACATGCCATAGGGTTACTGTTCAAATGGGTAAGGAGTGGGGCTAAGGGCGTCTTGGAGAGGCAAAGACTTCACACTCATGCTTACTTCCTGGGATAATTCCATGATTAAAGGGTTGGTCTGGGGGAAAGGCCAAACTGAGAAGTTAAGGAACTCAACCATGTCCAGATAAAATGAAGCAAAAGAAAAACAGACTCCATCACCCAGGTCAGGGCTGGAACGACCTGGAAAACAGGTGAGGCAGGTTTGTCCACCTCCTGCAGGGTGGCCTAGCAAGACTGGTTTTTCCAAAGCTAATCAGTAACATGTTATCAACCCATCTCTATGAGAGTGATCCAGCAAGGGGAGTTTGAGGCAGTTGAGCTCAGAGTTGAAGAACGTGTTTAATCACGCTGGCTTGGGTTCCTGTCCTGGCGGTGCCCCTTTCAGCTGGGTGACCCTGGCCATGTCTGTGAGTTCCCTAAACTTTAGCTTCCTCTTCTGTAAAATAGAGAGGATACTATGAGAACCTACTTCAGGGTGTTGTGTTAGGATTGTAAGAACTAATTAAGTAAACTTACACATACTGAGTACTCAATAAAAAGAAGCTATTATTAATTATTAATTACTGCTGTTACTTGGGAGGCATCTTAGAGGGTGCATGCTCAGTGGAGGGGCAGGACGGTTTTCTTCAGGCCAGAGTTCACTTACATTGCCTGCTAGGATTATAACAGAAGCAAGTCCCCACCCAGGGGCAAAGTGAGTCAACAAAATAACTCTAATATCAACTGGGTGCCAGCCCAGCCACCACCCATCTGTCAGTGGAGGCTTGCATGTTTCTTTCAGGTTTCGGTGAAGCTTCCAGACTAAGATGGACTAGGAAGAAAGCCCTGGCAATCTAATTCTGAAAATCAGCCAGTTAAAACCCCATGGATCACAACAGTCTGACCTACAACTGATCATGGGGATGACTAGGCAGTATTTTGTTCTGTTGTGCATGGGGTCACCATGAGTCTAGGGCCAACTGGATAGCAGTTAACAAAAACAATGTCTAAAGAGCACAAGGACTAACAACTGCTTTTGCCCAGCCCAGGACAGTCTCTAGATAATTTCTTCTTGCCACTTACCCCAAAATTGGTGCTAACTCAAGAGATTTTATACCTACAGATTTAAACCAACACAGGACAATGTTATCACAGAACTAAAGGAAGCTCCATGAATTGTCAGGTCCAGTGCTCACTCCTGAGGAACAGTAGCTCCACTGATTGCTTAATGAGCCAATTTATCTCCCTAAGGCCAGTGTGGTTGCCTGCCCGCAGAGAGAATACTGAATAGAGGAGAAAGTTCTGGCTGATTTGGTGATATCCTAGAGATACAGCTCAAGTCTTTGTCAGCAAGATACCTCATCCACCAGGATACAAGGGCATATCAGAGGACTTAAGACCCAAGAGGTACATGCATGGAGAACAAGTAGGTTTGGTCTTGTAGTGTAAACTACCAGAAGAATTTGGGTTTCATTGAGAGTTTATTGAGGAAATATGACATAGAAGAGGGCAGACTCTCGAATACAACAATACCAGGTTCAAATCTAGATTCTATTTGTGTGACCTGACTATCAGTTTCTATACTTATAATGGAGCCCTAGTAGCACAGTGGTTAAGACCTCAGGCTCCTAACTACAAGCTCAGTAGTTTGAATCCACCAGCCACTCCTTGGAAACCAAATGGGGCAATTCTACTCTGTCCTATAGGGTTGCTATGAGTTGGAATTGACTCGACGGCAACAGGGACACTTATAATATCATTGCTGATGTCAGATGGATCTTGGCTGAAAGCAGACAACACCAGAAAGATATTTATGTGTATTTTATTGACTATGCAAAGGCATTCAACTGTGTGGACCATAATAAATTATGGATAGCATTGAGAAGAATGAGAATTCCAAAACACTTAATTATGCTCATGTGGAACCTGTGCATAAACCAAGATGCAGTTGTTCAAACAGAACAAAGGGATACTGAGTGATTTAAAATCAAGAAAGTTGTGCGTCAGGGTTGTATCCTTTCACCACATTTATTCAATGTGTATGCTGAGCAAATAGTCTGAGAAGCTGGACTATATGAAGAAGAACAGGGCATCAGGATTGTAGGAAGACTCATTAACAACCTGTAAGATGCAGACAACACAACCTTGCTTGCTGAAAATGAAGAGAACCTGAAGCACTTGCTGAAGAACATCAAAGACCACAGCCTTTAGTACAGATCATACGTCAGCATAAATAAAACAAAGATCCTCACAACTGGACCAATAAGCAATATCATGATAAATGGAGAAAAAAATTGAAGTTGTCAAGGATTTCATTTTACTTAGATCCACAATCAACACCCATGGAAGCAGCCATCAAGAAATCAAACAATATCATAAACAAAAACTAATTTAAAATGGATCTAAGACGTAAATATAAAATCAAAAACTATAAAGATCATGGAAGAAAAAATAGGGTCAACACTAGTGGCCCTAGTATATGGCATAAATAGGATATAAACCATAACTAACAATATACAAACACCAGAAGATAAGCTAGATAACTGGGGTCTTCTAAAAATTAAATACTTACGTTCAGCAAAGACTTCACCAAGAGTAAAAAACAACCTTCAGACTGGGAAAAAAAATTTGGCTATGACAAATCCAACAAAGGTCTAATCTCTAAAATCTATAGGAAAATCCAACACCTCTACAATAAAAAGACAAGTAATCCAATTAAAAAATAGGCAAAGGATATGAACAGACACATCATCAAAGAAGATGTTCAAGCTGCTAACAGTTACATGAGGAAATATTTGCGATTACTAGCCATTAGAGAAATGCAAATCAAAACCACAATGAGATACCATCTCACCCCAACATTACCAGCACAAATCAAAAAACAGAAAATAATAAATGTTGGAGAGGCTGCAGGGAGATCAGAACTCTTATGCACTGCTGGTGGGAATGCAAAATGGTACAGCCAATTTGGAAAACGGTATGGTGCTTCCTTAAAAAACTGTAAATAGAAATACTATACTATCCAGCAATCCCACTGGGATTATACATCCTAGGAATACACCCTAGAGAAATAAGAGCTATCACATGAATAGACATGTGCACAACCATGTTCACTGCAGCATTATTCACAACAGCAAAAACAACCTAAGTGGCCATCAGCAGATGACTGGATAAACAAACTGTGGTACATAAACACAATGGAATACTACTCAACCATAAAGAACAATGATGAATCTTCAAAACTTCTCACAACATGGATGAATCTGGAGGGTATTATGCTGAGTGAAATAAGTCAATCACTAAACAACAAATACTGTATGAGATCACTATTATAAAAACTCATGAAAAAGTTTACACACAGAAAGAAACAATCTTTCATGGTTACTAGGGACAATAGGGGCAGGGAGGGAAAAACATTAACTAGACAATAGATAAGTGGTAACTTTCGTGAAGGATAAGACAGTACACAATTCGGGGGAAGTCAGCACAACTTGACCAAGGCAAAACCATAGAAGCTGCACAGACATATCCAGCTCCCCGAGGGACTGAGTTACTGGGCTGAGGACTGGGGACCATGATCTCAGGGGACATCTAGCTCAATTGATATGACATAGTTTATAAGGAAAATGATCTGCATCCTACTTTGGTGAGTGGTGTCTGGGGTCTTAAAAGCTTGTGAGCAGTCATCTAAGATGCTCCACTGGTCCCACCCTGTCTGGAGCAAAGGAGAATGAAGAAAAAAAAGACACAAGGGAAAGATTAGTCCAAAGGACTGATGGACTACAACTACCAGAGTATCCATCAGACTGCGTCTAGCACATCTAGACTGTGCCCAGCTACCACCACCAACCACTCTGAAAGTGATCACAGCAGAGGGTCCCGGCCAGAGCTGGAGAAAAATTTTGTGGAACAAAATTCAAACTCACAAAAAAAAAAAAAAAAAAAAAAAAAAAAGATCGGACTTACCTGTCAGACAGAGACTGGAGAAATCCCAAGAGTATGGCCTCTGGACACTCTTTTAACCCAGTACTGAAGTCGCTCCTTCAGCCAAAGATTAGACAGGCCCATGAAACAAACAATAACACACATAGTCCAATCATGTATATGAGACTAAATGGGCACACCGGCCCTGGGGCAAGGACAAGAAGGCAAGAGGGGACAGGAAAGCTGGATGAATGGAAATGGGGAATCCAAGGTCAAGAAAGGGAGAGTGTTGACACTTTGCTGAGTTGGCAACTGTCATGGATTGAACTGTGTCCCCCAAAAATAACTGTTAACTTGGCTGGGTCTTGATTCCCAGTATTGTATAACTGTGTCCATTTTGTAATCTGATGTGATTTCCTTACGTGTTGTAAATTCAATCACTATGATCTAATAAGATGGATTAGCAGCAGTTATACTGATGAGGTATACAAGATTAGATAGTGTCTTAAGCCAATCTCTTTTGAGATATAAAACAGAGAAGGGAGCAAAGACACGTGGAACTGCATACCACCAAGAAAGCAGTGCCAGGAGGAGAGCAAGTCCTTTGGACTTGAGGTTCCTGTGCAGAGAAGCTCCCAGACCAAGGGAAGATTGATGACATGGACCTTCCTCCAGAGTCAACAGAGAAAGCTTTTCCCTGGAGCTGATGCCTTGAATTTGGACTTGTAGCCTACTGGATTGTGAGAGAATAAACTTCTCTGTTAAAGCCATCCACTTGTGGTATTTTTTTACAGTAGCACTGGATGACCAATGAGAAACTAATTACTCTGTAAATTTTAACCTAAAGCACAAGTAAAAACAAACAAAAAGGCTCACATAATACGGCAAGAAAAAAAAAAAGAAATCAGGTGATGCGTTGCATTGGGCAAATCTGCTGCAAAAGCCCTTTTTAAGGTGTTGAAAAGCAAAGATGTCACTTTGAAGACTAAGGTACGCATGACCCAAGTCATGGTATTTTCAATCACCTCATATTCATGCAAAAGGTGGGCAATGAATCAGAAGCCTGAACAAGAACTGATGCCTTTGAATTATGGTGTTGGCAAAAAATATTGAATATACTATAGACTGCCAGAATAATGAACAAATCTGTCTTGGAAGAACTACAGCCAGAATGCTCCTTAGAGAGGATGTCAAGACTTCATCTCATGTCCTTTGGATATGTTATCAGGAAGGACCAATCCCTGGAGAAGGACATCATGTTTGGTAGGGTAGAGGGTCAGCGAAAAAGAGGAAGACCTTCAAGGAGACGGATTGACACAGTGGCTGCAACAATGGGCTCAGACATAGCAACAACTGTGAGGATGGCACAGCACTGGGTAGTGTTTTGTTCTGTTGTACATAGGGTTGCTATGAGTTGGAACTGACTTGACGGCACCTAACAATAACAACACATTTATAAAGTAGGGGTGATAGGACCTATGGAAGAGATGATAGAAAAGTAGCAGTAGCAGCAAACATTTGAGAATTTATTACATGCTAGTCACTGCTTGTCTTAGTCATCTAGTACTGCTGTAACAGAAATACCATGAGTGGATGGTTTTAACAAAGAGAAGTTTATTTCCTTAGAGTAAAGTAGGCTAAAAGTCCAAATTGCAGGGTGTCAGCTCCAGAGGAAGGTTTTCTCTCTTTGTCGGCCTTCTTCTCATCAGTGTTCGCCCAGACTAGGAACTTCTCTGCGCAGGAACCTTGGGTCCAAAGGATGTGCTCTGCTCCTGGTTCTTCTTTCTTGGTGGTGTGAGTTCCCCAATTCTCTGCTTGCTTCTCTTTCCTTTTATCTATTACAAGAGATAAAAGGTGGTGCAAGCCTCACCCCAGGGAAATTCCCTTTACATTGGATCAGGTATGTGACCTGGGTTAGGGTGATGTTACAATCCCACCCTAATCCTCTTTAATGTAAAATTACATTGACAAAATGGAGGACAACCACACGACACTGGGAATCATGGCCTAGTCAAACTGATACACATATTTTTTGGGGGACACAATTCAATCCATAACACTTCTTAAATACTTTACATGTATTAACTTATATAACCCTCAAAATGACCACAGGGGTTAGGTTTATTATTATTCCCATTATACAGATGGGGAAACTGAGACAAAGAGTGGTTGAAAAACTTGTCCAAGGTCATAGAGCTAGCAACTGACAGAGCCAAGCATGGCATTCAGGCATTCTTAACCACAAGTCCACGCTCATAACCACTATGACAAACTGCCTACCATGAGATACCATGAGAAAAATATTTCTATCAGAGCTGGGTATTAAGAAGTCGTTAATAAATGTTGGTTATCATTATTACGTCATTAGTCCCTAGCATAGCATATAACAAACAACAACAAAAAAGTTGTTGCTGTCAAGTCGATTCCAGCTCATAGCAATCCTATAGGGCAGAGTAGGACTGCCCCATAGGGTTTCCCAAGTAGCTGCTGGTGGACTGCCAACCTTTTGTTAGCAGCCAAGCTCTTAACCACTGCATCACCAGGGCTACTAGCAACCCAGTAGTATCTGCAAATTCTCCTAAAGGTTTTAAGAATTTAAAACAGTTTGGTTTCAACCCAGTCTCCCATGTATGCTCTGGGTTATGACTGATTTTCATGTTCCCTTTTGTCAAGATGCGCCATTTTATTTTCTTAATGAAAATATTTGTCATTTTCTTTAAAGACCACAAAGACACTATTATGGATTGAATAGTGTCCACAAAAAAGATATGTTGAACTCAAAAAAATAAAAAAAAAAAAAAAAAAAAGATATGTTGAAGTTCTGACCTGTGTACCTGTGAATATGTCCTTGTTTGGAAATAGGATCTTTGGTACGTTATCAGTTAATACGAGTCTAACCTGAGTAGGGTGGGTCCTAATCCCATCTAAGTGGTGTCTTATAAAAGAGAACTGACCCAGATGCACACAGGGGAAGACACTACATAAAGATGCATCTACAAGTTAAGGAAGGCCAAGAATTGCTGGGACCACCAGGATCTCTGAGAGAGGTATGAAGCAGTTTCTCCGTCAGAGCCCTCAGAAGGAATTAACACGGCCACTGCTCTGATTTGGATTTCTTTAAAGCCACCCACTTTGTGGTATTTTGTTACAACAGCCCTAGGAACTAAGTCAGACACCCTTGAGGAAAAGGAGCCCCTTTAAAACATTTTTATAAATATTGGTAAACAAGCCTAGTGGACGGTGGTGGAATGAAACTAACCACATCTCCAATTTCACAATTTCAAAGAAACTTCATAGGCGCCATCTCATTGCGTGAGATTTTCCAGCATTCTGGAGAGTAGGAGCAGGTAATGTCAACTCATGGATGGAGAGGAATTTCAACTAGCGTAGCTGATCAGTAGGTGCCACTTCTGGGGGATAAGAGCAGTTTCTATTAATCCAGTATGGCCCAACGTCCTTCCTCAAGCACAGTAATGTGTTAATTAAAAGATTAATGAGCTTGGTTCGTATTTTTGAGCTGATACTATGGTAAAGTTATCTAAAAGAGGAATGTCAGATATTTGGACAGGGGCGCAATTTCAGAGCTTGCCATGGGCGTCATTTTCTGTAGATACTCGCTGGCCGTACCAGGGTAACAGAAATTGCTCAATGGCGCCTTGCGACCAGGGCCCATGCAATATCTGCCATACCCTAGTTGCCCTTCTGCCAGCATGGTGCAAATTTGTGTTCCACCACTTACTATGTGCTGACCTTGTACCCTCTAAGTCTCATTTTCCCTATTTTCAAAACAAAGATAGTCAGCATGGACACCAAATAAGATTATCCAAGGAAAGCTCTTAGCACTTAGTAAGCGCTCCATAAAACGTCACTGCCAATATTGTTATTACCACTACGGCTCAAAGAGATGGAAAAAGATTACTGAGAAGCATGGCCAGGATTCAAGCCCAGATCTCCAGACATTTAATGTAATTCTCTTCCCACAGAAAAACATTGCTTATTGGCCCTACCTCCCCAGAAAATCCCCAGGACTCTATCCTGGCTTCTGATGCAAAAACGTATTTTCTTTGAAAAACAGAAGATTTTCTAAAATCTGCAAATCAAGAGTATTACAAGGGAGTAAATAGAACAAGACAAGGAGTGCCTTAAAAATCACAGAGCTAAACTGAGGAGTATTTATAAAATCAGATACCTGTTAAATCAGATGTGGACAGGACCAGGGCTTATGTCAGGAAGGTTTAACACTCATTACAATAAAGAATGTGTAAGTACAAGAAGGGACCCATAAAAACGACGAGTACATGAAATACTGCCAAATGCCATGTGGTTGCCAAGGAGGAAGTGTCACTAGGCTGGATCTTAATGATCATCCTAGCAAAGCAAATAGGCTGGGAGTTAATTAAAGTGTGTAAGTCAGTTCTTGAGGTAGCTGCCTGGGAAAAGGAATCCTGCAGAGACGTCTCTTCCTCTAATAGCTTTCTTTTGCAATTGTGAGTTTTCTACGAGTGAAGTTTTCCAAAACAAACACATCCCTCTGTGTATTCTCTGCTCCGCATTGCTTGTGGGGCTTCGTGCTTGTGAGCAAGAGATATGGAGAGGTGGTTCCTACATCACGGTCACACTGAATGCTCTGGAAGGAAAGATGCCACACCTGTACAATCTCACCTGCTATTGAGGGCAAGCGTTATTATTCCATTTTACAGATGAGAAATATGGGAAGTGGGGGCATTAAGGGACTTGCTCACTGCTGCAGAGAGTGGTATAGCCCAGAGAAATGTCCTGGATATCTTTATCTTAAATATTAGCCTCTTCCCATCCTATAAATTAATGATATCTGAAACAGCTAAATATATATGAGCAAAGCTTGGTGGGAATTTGAGTCAGTGGCTTGATGCAGGAGGGCTAAAAGTGAGAACTCTCAGCTCTCTGAGATTATATTGACATGACAGGTACCCCAGATACGGCTCAGATCAACACCACATCTGGTAACCAGAAAAGCAAGTTGAGATTCATAGATGATGGTATTATTTATCAAGACTAGTCATCACAGTTGCTCTCATCATGTTGTTTTTGCTAGCTGCGGTCGAGTCAGCCCCCGACTCAAGGAGACCCCATGTACAATAGGATCAGGTCTTTGTGATCCATAGCGTTTTTGTTGTCTGATTTTTGGGATTAGATCACAAGGTCTTTCTTCCTAGTCCATCTTAGTATGGGAGCGCCACTGAAATCTGTTCAGCTTGACCAGGAATTGCACCCGGGTCTCCCACATGGAAGGTGAGAATTGTACCACTGAACCACCACGGCCCTCAATCTTATCATACCTTGCTACTGTACCTTGCTATTTCTTGGGGAACTAAATGTACTTAATGCTATTTAACTTTACCCCGCATGTTACCTCATGAATGAAATCGGTTTCTCTTTGAACACCTGATCCCCCAGGTGTTCTCATCTTCGGTTTCTAGCCCAAGATGTTTGTTTTTCCGAGGGCAATTGAGTAGAGGTATTTGGTGAGAAGGCTGCAAACCGGTGACCGTAAGATCTCCTGTGTCCCTGCTATTATTCAGTCATTCAACAAATATTAACTGAGCACCTGCTATTTTCAGGAACTCTGCTAAGCATTGAGGATCCAGTAAAGTCTAGTAGTCAGAAGACAGAAAGTCCCTACCCTCATGGAATTTACCTTCTACTTGGAGAGAGAGACAATAAACACGAAGATAGAATTTCAGACTGTGATAAATATTATGAAAATTTATAAATACTGTGAGGGAGAGTAATTAGGGGACTACCTTAGATGCTGTGGCCTAGAAAGCCCTCTATGAAGAGGCAACATTTGAGCTGAAATCTCATTGAAAATAAGGAGTCAGCTACAGGAAAAGGCAAGGGAAAAGTGTTCCAGGCAGAGGGAAGACCAAGTGCAAACATACTGAGGAGGGAAACAACTGAAGGAGCCAGGGTGCTGGCTCATGATCTGGGGGACCCAGTGTTAGGTGAGGCTTGGAAGGGCAAGATTTGGAGTCATAAGGGACATGGCAAACCATGCGTTGGAATTTGGATTTAATTCTAAGTGGCCACAGTATGCTGGCTCAGCGTTCAGCTCTCTCTTCTCAAACACATTTCCTTCCCTCCTCCACTGCCAGCTCTGGAGTTTCAAAGACCAGCTCTGTTTCTCAACTGCACGGTCTCTAAATCCTTAAGGGCACAGACAATGTGGATTACAGATTGCTGACAGTGGGCTCTTCACAGTCTTCAGATCCACAGGAAGGGGCCATTGAGGTCTGAAAAGTAGAGACCAAACTCTAAATTTATCTCTGAGCACGGCAGCAGGAGATGAAGCTATCAGCTTTGCTCCAACTGGAGAAAGCTTCTTTGCAAATCTGAGTTGTTCCTCATGACCTCTGTACACTGTGGATCTGGAAGACCCTCAGTTAAATATGACCTCATCGACCTACGTCAGCAGCACAAGCTCTAGGGTCAGCAAATTCTAGTTTGGCTTAGTTGACCTCCCTGAGCCTTAGTTGACCTCCCTGAGCCTCAGCATCCTCCTCAGTCATCATAGATAATAACAACACCCGCCTCTTGGCTTGTGACAATACATGTAAAGTGCTTCACAATCATGCTTTGCATTAGAGTCCAATAAGCTGTCACTATGCTGCAGTGGTTAAGAACTCAGCTGCTAATCAAAAGGTGAGCAGTTTGAATCTACCAGCCGCTCCTTGGAAACTCTATGGGGCAGTTCTACTCTGTCCTATAGAGTCGCTATGAGTCAGAATCAACTTGATGGCAATGGATTTTATTGGTTATTACTATTTGTAGGAGTCCTGGTGGTGCACTGGTTAAGTGCTTGACTGCTAACCAAAAAGTCAGCAGTTTGCACCTACCAGCCTCTCCTCAGGAGAAAGATGTGGCAGTTTGCTTCCGTAAGGATTATCACCTTGGAAACCCTATGGGACAGTTCTACTGTGTCCTATAGGGTAACCATGAGTCAGAATCAACTTGACAGCAAGGGGTGTTGCTGTTTTTATTACTCACCACCATCAAAAACCCAACACTTTGTCTCAGTCACTCTCTCTTCCCCACCCACATTTACTTCCTTCAAAATCGGCATGATGGTTTTGTAAACTTTTAGAAAGAGACTCTGAAATAGCTCAAACAATGGCCACTGCCTAGTATATCATAGGCACTCTACATAGGGAATTCATTTCCAAGCAGTCAGCATCAAAGGCCGAGGCTGCTTGGGTTGGCTGCCTGTTTATCAGTGTGCAGAAGGAGCCAGAATCACACGGAATGATCACCTTCACTCTCCACAACAGTTCCCCTAACCCTTTCCGATTTTTATTTTATTTATTATTATTTATTATTAACAGCCTCCTCCCACCAACTGCACAACCTACATCTTACAGTTAGGGCAAAAAACAAACCAAACCAGTTCCTGTGGAGCTGATTCTCATGGGAACCCCATACCAAAACCAAATTCATTGCCATCAAGTAGATTCAGACTCATGGTGAACCCACGTGTTATAGAAAAACACATAGTGTTTTTTTGGCCGTAACCTTTCTTCCACAGCACTGCTTGGTGGGTTTGAACCATCAACCTTTAATTAGTAGTCAAGCACAAACCTATTGTGCCACCTAGGGACCTCCTGAGACTCCATAAAAACAAAAACAAAACTTGTTGCTGTCGTTGATTCCGACTCATAGGGACCCTGTAGGACAGAGTAGAACAGCCCCATAGGGTTTCCAAGGAGCAGCTGGTATATTCGAACTGCTGACCTTTTGATTAGCAGCCAAATGCTTAACCATTGTGCCACCAGGGCTCCATAGAGCTCTCCAAATAGAGAGGGATGAGTATCCCTGGGAGCCACTAGTGGTAGACTCAACTGCCATCCCCCCTGCCCCCAGGACTTAGGGGCTAGGATTGGAGGGCTTAGGACCAGACTCGAGGCTTACTTTCAAAGTAGCATTCATGCCCCCAGCCAGCAAGTAGTAGGGAGAGCTAAGGAGAAAAAAACATCCCCCAGACTTGGCATCAAGCAGGTTGCTTACCTCCTCCCTCCAAGGTGCAGGTGCAGGCTCTACAGCTGTGACAAGGGAAGTCAGCTTTCCTTAGGTGTTTTTTATTCTGGTGGGGTAGGAGGGAGAGATGCTGGGGTGCTACCACCCCCAGTTATCCCACAAAGGGCAGTGGTAGTCAGAGAACTTCTTTCTCCCCTCCTGGCTGAAGCACGTGCCCCAGCAGAAGTATGTCTGGGGGAGGGCAGCCCCAGTCCCTTCTAGAAGCCAGCCTTTGGTGTCACACTCCTGAACACAATTCTTCAATCCTGATTTCCTTCTCTCCTGCCCTGCCACTGAAACCTGTTTAGCCCCTCCCAGCCCGTCCACTCTGGGCTTTTCCTCCAAGCTCTGCATCTCCACCTTCCTCCTTTATTTTAGTTCTGGCAGGGCTGGCCTAACAGGCTTGTCTTGGTGCTGTTAGTTGGTGGGTGGTTGTCCTGGTCTGGTCCCCACTGGTCCTAGCTCTGGTCCTTCCAATTTATTTTGAGAGGGAGCCCCTGAATTATTTAGAGACAGAACCTGGGACCTCGGCCCGGCTTTTGGGAAAATGGAAGGTATCCATTTTCTGGTGCTTAAAAATGTTTAATACACTCAGCTGTTAACTGAAAGGTTGGAAGCTTGATTCTACCCAGATGCAAGGCACCTCAGAAGTAAGGCCTGACCATCTACTTCTGAAAATCAGCCATTGAAAACTCTATGAAGCACGGTTCTACACACGTGGGTTCACCATGAGTTGGAGCTGACTCAATGGCAACTGGTTTTGGTTAAAAAAAAAAAACACAGAAATTTGTAGGGCAGGTATACAGATGGGTGTCTCTATCTACTATTGTCATAGGGTGACTACAGTCCAAACCAAGGAGGCTCTATCACTAGTGCCAGAGACTTGGCTATGTTTTACCCTTACTGCAGAAACCCCAGCTTTCCTCACAGCAGACCCTACAGCTACTTTTCTTCTCAGCAGAAAGGCGAGGGAGAGAAGGTTAGTGCCAGGTTAAAATCTGCCCCCCAGGCCAAAAGGAGATTCAATTTTCTTCCTCTGTGCGGTGTTGGAGAGATCAGCAAGGAAATTTTAGTGATGTACCCATGTCTGTTATTAAAAAGCAATTAATCATCTCCATTAATGGTTGTTCCACTCACGACATGGGAGGTCTTAAAGGTAAGGAGTTGTATTATCCTTGAAAAAGGACAATCATTACTCACATCCCAGATCTTAAGAGTTTGAGATTTTATTTTCCTGCTCTGGCAAGTTAGTATTATCTCCCTCCATAAAGGATTTCATTTCACTTGGCCCACAATCAACGTCCATGGAAGCAGCAGTCAAGAAATCAAATGACATACTGCATTGGGAAAATCTGTTACAAAAGACCTCTTCAAGGTGTTAAAAAAGCAAACATGTCACTTTGAGGACTAAGGTGCTCCTGACCCAAGCCATAGTGTTTTTAATCGCCTCATATGCATGTGAAAGCTGGACAATGAATAAGGAAGATGGAAGAGGAATTGATGAATTTGAATTACGATGCTGGCAAAGAATAGTGAATATACCACGTACTGTCAGAATAATGAACAAATCTCTCTTGGAAGAAGTACAGCCAGAATACTTCTTAGAGGAAGATGACAAGACTTTGTCTTACGTACTTGGAACGTGTTATCAAGAAGGACCAGTCCCTGGAGAAAGACATCATGCCTGGTAGGGTAGAGGGTCAGTGAAAAAGAGGAACACTCTCAAAGAGATGGATAGACACAGTGGCTGCAACAATGGGCTCAGATATAGCTACAATTGTGAGAATGGCACATGACAAAGCAGTGTTTCATTCTGTTGTCCATGGGGTCGCTATGAGTCAGAAGTGACTGGATGGCACCTAACGGTAACAACTCTGGCCGGTTAGTATTATCTCCCTCCATCAGAGATTGCCAGATTTTTGGAATTCATAGGAATCACATGGGGCATTAAAAATGTAGATTTGTACATCAAACTCTCAGATTCCAGGAGGACTAAAAAATGTGCATTTTAAAAAACTCTCCTAGTTGATTCTGATGTGGGTGGTCTTCCACATGTACTTTAAGAAATACTGCCCTAGAATCGATCTAAATTCTCTAGTTCCCAGACTGGCATTTCTTTGTGTTTTTGTAGACTCAGTTGGTAACCAGCTATTCTTGATTGTTTCCAACTCTTACTTCTACCCCTGCCCTCAGGAATTTTCCAGCTGATTCCAGAATCTTCCTCCTCCCTTTAACTCACAAATGAGCTTTGTCTGAGAGGAGTTTTAGATTCACAGAATATTCCAGCTGTATTTCAAAGGAGTAATTTTAGAGATAAATTTCAGCAAAAGGAACCCTGGTGGCTCAGTGGTTAAGCACTCAACTGGTAACTGAAAGGTCAGTGGTTTGAACCTACCGCTGCTGCTCTGGGAGAGAACAATGTGACAATTGGCTTCCATAAAGATTTACAACCTTGGAAACCCTACGGGGCTATAGGGTCCCATAGGGTTGAGATTGAGTCAGAATCAATTCAGATGGAAATGGGTTTAGTTTTGGTTTTTAAGAAGCCTTAGAAATGATGTAGTTAAATATTTTCATATCACACCAGTGAAGACTGAGCCCTAGGCCAGCCCTTTCTCCCACCTGAGACCTAGGCCTCACACTGCTGCCACCTTCAGGTGATCTGTAGACCTTTCAGATTTATTTGTCTCAAACTCAGCTAACCTCATGTCAATTCATCCCCAGACTCATTCTCCCTGGTATTACCTCTGCTTCTGGAGAAGAACCCCGGTGTGAGGGCCTCGCAAGCAATTCTCCCTGCTCCATGGCTAAGGTAATCTGTGTTCAGCTTCCTTATTTTTTGAGTCAGGTTTAGTTTTAGAATGAGATTCTCATGTCCCACCTGCTCCCCCAAACGGCATTATTACATAGACAACTAGATCTCATATGACTGTTGGTCAATCATTTAATTGTAAGGCAAGAACTACAGAACCCATTTGGCTTGCATCACATTGACTAAGCACCTAATATGTGCAGGGCATTGTGCTAGGCACAGAAAGGGGTGTGAAGACGACGAAAAGGTGTTGATGCTGTTGTTATCATTATTGCCATTGTTTTGCCAGTGAATTGGAAGGGGGCATTGGATAGGAATTAAATGATGGGAGTGATGAGGAAAATGTGTTTGTTATATTTACCCAGGGGAGAAAAGCTCTCTTGGAGCTGCCACCCAACTCCAGCAATAGCTCAGATGATCAAATAAGGAAACTTAAAAATAAATATTTCCTTGCCTCACCTATGCATTTCCACAACACTTTGCCAGTACTGATAACCTAGTCATCAGACAAAAGGAGCGGCAGATAGCCTAACGGTTACAAACATGGACTTTGGCACCAGACTACTTGGCTCACAGGCAGGTGGTCTATACAAAGTGCTGACCCTCCCTGGGGGAAGATAATATTACTTGCTTCACAGCGTTGTTACAGGAAGAAATGAGCTCTTACGTATAAAGTGCATTTAATAGTGAAAGTTAAGTGCTTAAATGCTATTGTTATTCAGGAGATCTTGGACACTGTTACCATGGGTCCATTTTCACTATGAAGGACTTCAAACATTTTTTCGCCTAAAGATGATTAATGGCTTCCAAATGTTTGTGCCATTTGATTTATACTTCTTAACACTATGTTCAGGGTTCTTCATTAGTTTATCCATGCTTTCCTTCATGTATTCACTGAAATCTTCTTTCTTGGGGATGTGCTATGTTTCAAGAACTGTGCTAAGTGCTGGGGATACAGTAATGAAAAAAAAGTCACTATTTCTGCCCCTCTGAAATGACTGAACGTCAACCAATTCTTTTTGGTATAGTGACTCTGTGTACTCCTTTCATCTTCTTTTGATGATTCCTGTGTCGTATTTTGCCCATAGAATCCTTCAATATTGCAATTTGAGGCTTGAATTTTTTCTTCAGTTCTTTCAGCTTGAGAAATGCTAAGTGTGTTCTTCCCTTTTGGTTTTCTGACTCCAGGTCTTTGCACATGTCATTATAATACTTTACTTTGTCTTCTCCAGCCACCCTTTGAAATCTTCTGTTCAGCTCTCCTACCTCATCATTTCTTCTGTTCGCTTTAGTTACTTGACATTCAAGAGCAAGTTTCAGAGCCTCTCCTGGCATCCATTTTGGTCTTTTCTATCTTGCCTGCCTTTTTAAAGACCTCTTGCTTTCTTCATGTATGATGCCCTATTGTCATTCCACAACTCATCTGGTCTTCAGTCATTGGTGTTCAGTGTGTCAAATCTATTCTTGAGATGGTCTCTAAATTCTGGTGGGATATATTCAAGGTTGTACTTTGGCTCTCATGGGCTTGTTCTAATTTGCTTCCGCTTCACCTTGAACTTGAATATGAGCAAATGATGGTCTGTTCCGCAGTTAGCCCCTGGCCTTGTTCTCACTGAAGATATTGAGCTTTTTCATCATCTCTTTCCACAGATATAGTCGATTTGATTCCTGTGTATTCCAACTGGTGAGGGCCACATGTATAATCGCTATTTATATTGTTGAAAAAAGGGATTTGCACTGAAGAAGTCGTTGGTCTTGCAAAATTCTATCATTCGATCTCTGACATCTTTTCTGTTACCAAGGTGTTTCCAGCTACTGATACTTCTTTGTTTCCAACTTTCACATTCCAATCACTAGTAATTATCAATGAATCCTGATTGCGTATTCGATGAATTTCAGACTGTAGAAGTCAGTAAAAATCTTCAATTTATTTATCTTTGGCCTTAGTGGTTGGTGTGTAAATTTGAATAATAGTCGTATTAACTGGTCTTCCTTGTAGGCATATGGATATTGTCCTATCACTGACAGCACTGTACTTCAGGATAGATCTTGAAGTGTTCGTTTTGATGATGAATGCAATGCCATTCCTCTTCAAGCTGTCGTTTGCGGCATAGTAGACCATAAGATTGTCTGATTCAAAATTGCCAATACCAGTTCATTTCATCTCACTAATGCCTAGGATATCGATGTTTATGTGTTCCATTTCATTTTTGGTGATTTCCAATTTTCCTAGATTCATACTTCATACATTCCATATTCTGATTATTAATGAATGTTTGCAGCTGTTTCTTCTCATTTTTTAAAAAAATATTTTATTGTACTTCAGGTGAAGGCTTACAGAACAAATAGTTTCACACGAAACAGTAGTACACATGTTGTTTTATGATATTGGTTAACAACCCCACAACATATTAACCCTCTAAATTCTCAACCTTTTTTTTTTTTTTTTTGGTGAAAATACACATAGCCAAAGATACACCGTTTCAAAAATTTCTACATACACAGTTCAGTGACACTGACTACGCTCTTCCAATTATGCTGTTATTCTGACTTAAGATGAAGGTTTACAGAAAAAAATAGTTTCTCATTTAACAGTTACTACAAATGTTGCCCTATGACAATGGTTAACAATCTTACAACATATCAACAATATCCTTACTCAATCTTGTGTTCCCTATCACCAGCTTCCTTGTCCCCTTCTTCCTTCTGGCCCTTGTCACTGGACTCCTGTACCTCGTTAGTCTCATTTGGTTTTACGGGGCTGTCCACTCCCAGGCTGAACAGTGAACCTCGGAGGTAACTTCACCACTGAGCTAAAAGGGTGTCTGGGGGCCATACTCTCGAGGTTTCTCCAGTCTCTTTTACGCCAGTAAATCTGGTCTTCTTTTTTATGTGAGTTAGAATTATGCTCTACATCCTTCTCCAGCTCTGCCCAGAACCCTCTGATGTGATCCTGGTTAGAGCAGTCAGTGGTGGTAGCTGGGCACCATCTAGCTGTACTGGACTCAGTCCAGTGGAGGCCTTGGTAGCTGTGGACAATTAGTCCTTTGGACTAATCTTTTCCTCGTATCCTGTTCTCTTCATTCTCCCTTGCTCCCAAAGGGATGAGACCAGTGGAGTATCTTAGATGTCTGCTCACAGGCTTTTAAGACCCCAGACACTACTCATCAAGGTAGAATGTACAGCATTGTCTTTATAAGCTGTGTCATGCCAATTGAGCTAGATGTTCCCCGAGACCATGGTCCACAGAGCCCTCCGCCCAGCAACTCAGTCCCTCAGGGAGTTTGGATATGTCTATGCGGCTTCCATGACCTTTCCTTGTACAGGTTGTGCTAGTTTCCCCTGTATTGTGTACTGTCTCACCCTTCACCCAAGATACCACTTATCTATTGCCTATTTAGGATTTCCCCCCCACCCCTCCCATCCCTGGTAACCAACAAAGATTGTTACATTTTGTGTGTGAACTTTTTCATGGGTTTTTACAACAGAGGTCTCATACAATATTTGTCATTTTGTGACTGACTGCTTTCACTTAGCATAATGTCCTCCAGTTTCATCCATGTTATGAGATGGTTCACAGATTCATTGTTGTTCTTTCTCGTTGCATAGTACTCCATTGTGTGTATGTACCATAGTTTCTTTATCCTTCCATCTGTTGATGGGCACCTACGTTGTTTCCATCCTTTTGCTATTGAGAACAATGCTGCCATGAACATAGGTGTGCATATGTCTATTCGAGCGATGACTCTTATTTCTCTAGGATATATTCCTAGGAGTGGGATTGCTGGATCGAATGGTATGTCTATTTCTAGCTTTCTGAGGAAACACCATATCATTTTCCAAAATGGTTGTATCATTTTGCATTCCCACCAGCAGTGCATAAGAGTTCCCATCTCCCCGCAGCCCCTGCAACATTTGTTATTTCCAGTGTTTTTGATTCGTGCCAGTAATGCCGGGGTGAGATGGTATCTCACTGGTTTTAATTTGCATTTCTCTAATGGCTAGTGATAGGGAGCGTTTCCTCATGTGTCTGTTGGCCATTTGAATGTCTTCTTTGGTGAAGTGTCTGTTCATTTCCTTTGCCCATTTTTTGTAGCAGAGTGTTGGATTTTCTAGTACATTCTGGAGATTAGATCTTTGTCTGACTTGTACTGTCCAAAAACTTTTTACCAGTCTGTAGGTTCTCTTTTTACTCTTTTGGTGAAGTCTTTTGAAGAGCATAGGTGTTTGATTTTTAGAAGATCCCAGTTGTCTAGCTTATCTGTTGGGGTTTGTGCATTGATGGTTACAGTTTGTACCCTGTTAATGCCGTGTATTAAGGCCTGAACTGTTGGTCCTACTTTTTCTTCTATGAACTTTATACTTTTAGGCTTTATATTCAGGTCTTTGATCCATTTTAAAGTAGTTTTTGTATACGGCGTGAGGTATGGGTCCTGTTTCATTTTTTTGCAGAGGGATATCCAGTTATGCCAGCACCGTTTGTTAAAAAGACTGTCTTTTCCCCATTTGATGGACTTTGGGCCCTTGTCGAAGATCAGGTAACCATAGGTGGATGGATTTACATCTGGGTTCTCAATTCTGTTCCATTGGTCAATGCATCTGTCGTTGTACCAGTACCAGGCTGTTTTGACTACTGTAGCTGTATAGTAGGTTCTGAAGTCAGGTAATGTGAGTCCTCCAACTTTATTCTTCTTCTTCAGTAGTGCTTTACTTATTCGGGGCTTCTTCACTTTCCTTATAAAGTTATGATTAATTTTTCCATCTCTTTGAAGAATGTTGTTGGTATTTGGATGGGGATTGCATTGTATTTGTAGATTGCATTGGGTAGAATTGTCATTTTCACAATGTTGATTCTGCCTATCCATGAGCATGGTATGTTTTTCCATTTATGTAGATCCCTTTGGGTTTCTTGCAGAAGTGTTTTGCAGTTTTCTTTGTATAAGTCTTTTACATCACTGGTCAGATTTATTCTTAAGTATTTTATCTTTTTAGGGGCTATTGAAAATGGTATTGTTTTCCTGATTTCCTTTTCATCATTCTCCTTACTGGTGTATAGGAATCCAACTGATTTTTGAATGTTTATCTTGTATCCTGCTACTCTGCTGAACCTTTCTATTAGTTTCAGTAGATTTCTCGTGGAGTCTTCAGGGTTTTCTATGTATAGTATCATATCATCTGCAAACAGGGACAGTTTAACTTCTTCATTGCCAGTTTAGACACCCTTTATTTCTTTTTCTTGCCTTATTGATCTAGCTAGAACTTCCAGCACAATGTTAAATAGGAGTGGTGATAAAGGGCATCCTTGTCTTGTTCCTGTTTTCAAGGGGAATGTTTTTGCCTCTCTCCATTAAGAATCATGTTGGCCATTTGTTTTGCATAGATATCCTTTATTATGTTGAGAAATTTCCCTTCTATACCTATTTTATTGAGAGTTTTTATCAGGAATGGGTGTTGGACTTTGTCATATGCCTTTTCTGTGTCAATTGAGATGATCATATGATTCTTTTTTTTTCCTTTTATTTAGGTGGTGGATTACGTTGATTGATTTTCTAATGTTGAACCATCCTTGCATACCTGGTATGAATCTTACTTGGTCGTGGTGTATTATTTTTTTGATATGATGCTGAATTCTATTGGCTAGAATTTTGTTAAGAATTTTTGCATCTATATTCGTGAGAGATATACTGGTCTGTAATTTCTTTTTTTGTGACATCTTTGCCTGGTTTTGGTATCAGCATTATGCTGGCTTCATAGAATGAATTTGGAAGTGTTGCTTCCTCTTCTATGCTCTGAAATAGCTTGAGTAGTACTGGTACAAGCTCTTCTGTAAATGCTTTGTAGAATTCTCCAGTGAAGCCATATGCGCCAGGGCTTTTTTTGGTTGGGAGTTTTTTTTCATTTCCTTTTCAATCTCTTCTCTTGTTATGGGTCTGTTTGGATTTTCAACATTACTTTGTTGTAGTTTGGGTAGGCCGTGTGTTTCTAGAAATTTATCCATTTCCTCTAGGTTTTCAAATTTGTTGGAATATAGTTTTTCATATATTCTGTTATAATCCTTTTTATTTCAGTTGGGTCTGTTGTAATGTCCCCCATTTCATTTCTTATTTGGGTTATTTGTGTCCTCTCCTGTTTTTCTTTTGTCAGTCTGGCCAGTGGTTTGTCGATTTTGTTGATTCTTTCAAAGAACCAACTTTTGGTTTTGTTGATTCTTTCTATTGTTTTCTGTTCTCTATTTCATCTATTTCTGCTCTGATCTTTACTATTTCCTTTCTTCTGGAGGCTGTGGGCTTTTCTGCTGTTCTCTTTCTATTTGTTTGAGTTCTGTAGTTAATATTTTGATTTTGTCCCTTTCTTCTTTTTTGATATGTGCATCTATTGCTATAAATTGTCCTCTGAGGACTGCCTTTGCTGTGCCCCAAAGGTTTTGGTATGATGTGTTTTCATTCTCCCTTGATTCTAGGAATTTTTTGATTCCATCTCTGATTTCTTCTATTACCCACTGATGTGTAAGCAGGGTATTATTCACTTTCCATGTAGTTGATCTTTTTTCCTTGCTCTTTCTGTTGTTAGTTTCTACCTTGATGGCTTTGTGGTCAGAGAAGATACTTTGAATTATCTCAACGTTTTGGATCTTGTTGAGGATTGCTCTGTGGCCTAAGATGTGGTATATTCTGGAGGACGTTCCTTGTGCATTGGAAAAGAATGTGTACCTTGTAGCTGTTGGATGGAGTGTTCTATATGTGTCTATGAGGTCAAGTTGGCTGATTGCGCCCTTTAGGTCTTCTGTAACTTTGCTGAGTTTCTTCTTAGTTGTTCTATCCTTTACTGAGACTGGTGTGCTGAAGTCTTCTACTATTATTGTGGAACTGTCAATTTCTCTTTTCAGTGTTGTTAGAGTTTGTTTTATGTATTTTGAGCCCTGTCATTGGGTGTGTAGATGTTTATTATGGTTATGTCTTCATGATGGATTGTCCCCTTAATTATTATATAGTGTCTTTCTTTGTCTTTTATGGTGGATTTTGTTTTAAAGTCTATTTTATCTGAGATTAGAATTGCCACTCCTGTTCTTTTTTGGTAGTTGTTAGCTTGATATATTTTTTTGCAACCTTTGACTTTTAATAAATTCACATCTTTGTTTCTAAGGTGTGTCCCTTGTAGACAGCATGTTGATGGATCCTCTTTTCTTATCCATTCTGTCACTGTCTGTCTCTTTATGGGTGCATTGAGTCCATTTACATTCAGTGTAATTATTGATAAATATGAGTTTGTTGCTGTCATTTTTAGTGCTTTTTTTTTTGTGGTGATGAAGTTTTCTTTGTTCTTCTTACTCTCTTGTGCTGAGTTACTTTTGTTCTTGGATTTTTTTGCATTTCTTTTGTTTTTGTAGGTTTTGGTTTTGCTGAGACTTTATGTTTTTCCTCTTTTTTTTTTTTATGAGTATGTTTGTTAACTTTCTTTGTGGTTACCATGACTTTTACCCTTATCTTTCTATGTTTGAAGCAGTCTACCATTACTTGTTATCACCTTGCCTTTCTCTCTATTAGAAGGTTCTATACCTATGCTGTTTATTCTCTCTTTTATTGTTTTGATTTTGTTGTCATTTACTGGTTAATGCTCTGATTCCCTGTTGTATTTCTTTTGGTTTTGGATTGTCCTTGAGAGTTCATTTCCTAGATTGGTATCTGGCTGGTACGATCCTGTGTCCTAGATTCTGCTTGTGAGCTGAAGTTGTTTGTTCTCAGATTGAAGAACTCCCTTTAATAATTCTTGAAAGTTTGGTTTCACTTTTACATATTCCCTTAATTTCTGTTTATCTGGAAATGACCTAATTTCACCATCATATTTGAATGAGAGTTTTGCGGGATATATTATTCTTGGCTGACAATTGTTTCTTTCAAGATTTTATATATGTCATCCGATTGTCTTCTTGCCTGCATGGTTTCTGCCAAATAATCTGAGCTTAGTCGTATTGTTTCTCATCTGTATGTGACTTCCTGTTTTTCACGAGCTGCTCTCAGGATTCTTTGTTTGTCTTTGGTTTTGGCGTGTGTGATGATGATATGCCTTGGTGATTTTCTTTTGGGGTCTCTCCTATATGTGGTTCGTTGAGCTTCTTGGATGGCCAGCTTTTCATCTTTCATGATATTGGGGAAGTTTTCTGCCAGCAGTTCTTCAATGATCCTCTCTGTGTTTTCTGTTTTCTCCCCCTGTTCTGGAATTCCAATCACTCGTAAATTTTTGCTTTTGATTGTATCCCACGTAACTCTCAGGGTCTCTTCATTTTTCTTTGGTCTTTTTTCTGAGTTTTCCTGAAACAAAGTTGTATCCAAGTGTTTGTCTTCAATTCCACTGATCCTGTCTTCCACCTTATCAAATCTGCTTCTCAGCTCTTCTATGACACCGTCCATTTCTGAAATCTTGTTGTTTATCTTTTGGATTTCTGATTGTTGTCTTTGTATAATTTCTAGTTGTGAGTTTATTTTGGCATTTTGTTCCTGCATTATTTTCCTGAATTCTTCCAAATTTTTTCTTTATTTTCCAAGAATTTGTCTATGTTTTCCTCATGTTTGTCAGCTTTTTGCCTCAGCTCTTAAAGAACTCTGAGTAATACGGTTTTGAATTCCCTATCAGGTAGTTCTAGTGCATTTTATTCCACTGGAGAGTCATCTGTTGTTTTATTTTGGATGCCTACTGGAACCATCCTGTCCTGTTTTTGTAAATGTTTTGATATTGTCTGCAGTCTTTGGGGCATTCAGTAGTTATTTTTCTCGTTTATTGATTGTAGATTTGTTTATTTCATCCCACTTTTTTTTAAATTTGGCTATGTCTGAGCAGGCTGGCTGTGTGTTCTTTGTAGTTTGCTTATCTGTGAGCACAATATTTTTTGTGTCCTTCTCCAATTGGCAGGGTCAGTCACTCAGATATGGTACGGCAGGACAGGTCTAGCTGAAGAGGAGTTACTGGGACGGGTTGTTTGTTGCACTTACTACAGCCACTAGAGCGGGTTGGTAATCAGTGGAGGGCAGGTTCCAGTAGGCCGTGCCTGTGCTGCTTGGTGGTGTGATGTCAAGCACACAGTGCAGGTAGGCAGGATGGAGTGGGGAGATTGTTATGTGTGGAGCTAAGATGGATATGGGAGAGAGGAGAGAAGAACAGGAGCCAAAAACATACAAACAAACCAAAAAGAATGCTAAGGGCATTTGCTGTTGGAGTGGAGAGATGAGAGACTATGAAATGGAGAAAAAAATAAAGGGGATGAGGAAGAAAAGAAAAGAATTAATAAATAAAAATCAGAAAGGTTAAAGAACTGCAAAGTTCCCAGGGATCCCACTGTTGCAGCTATGAGGTCTGGGGAAGTCACTCTCAGGTGTTGCAGTACAGCCTGGCTAGAAGGCGTACAGGTATACAGCACCAGGTATTCAGGGAACAGAAGGAGAAGGAAGATACAGAGAGAAGAGAAACTGAGCAATGAAGAAAGACAAAAAGGGAGAATAAGGGAAAAGAAAACAAAACAAATTAAAAAAAAAAAAAAAAAAAGAACAAGAAAGGCCCCGAAAAAGACAGGGGGGGAAAAAAAGAAAGAACAACAAAAAAAAAAAAAAAACACAAATGTCCTCAGGGATCCCTCTGCAAGTTTGTGCAAGCCGAGGGGGAAGCCTCCTTGCCACGCAGCACTACCTGGCCAGAAAGGGCTCCCAACTCAAGAAAAGGAAAATAAAACAAGCAAACAATTCAAAAGAAACAAACAAAAGCCCCGGGATCCGACCAGTGTGACAGCCCAGACCGGGAAGCAGCTCCACACTCGAACAGAGGTCTGCAGCCCCTCAGGAAGAAGCAAAGATGGCACACGGAGCCAGGTATCTGAGCGAAAGGAGGGGAAGGTGGTGAGAGGTAAGGAAGAAATAAAAAAAAAGCAGAAACAAAAGCAACACTAGCAGCAAAGAAGTGGCACTCAGAGAGGCAGCTAGTGCGGGCTGTTGTTCTCAGAGAAGAGACTGTGTCCACGGGAAGCAGAGGGGGCCGAGTGTGGGTGAAAAAGGGTAGGGAGTGGGAAAAAGTATATCACAAATTACCTGAGCTCTGTAGCCCCTCAGGAAGAAGCAAAGATGGCTCACGGAGCCAGGTATTTGAGCGAAAGGAGGGGGAAGTGGTGAGAGGTAAGGAAGATATCAAAAGAAGCAGAAAAAAGCAACACCAGCAGCCAACGAATGGCACTCAGTGAGCCGGCTTGCTTGGGTGTGTGGAATCCAAGCAGCTGGTGTTTCCTGGTCAAAAGATTGTGGCTGCGGGAATCAGCGGAGGCTGAGTCAGGGTGAAGAAGGGTGGGGGGTGGGAAAGCTTATATCGCAAATTATCGGTTATTTTGTCTCCCGCTGGATGCTCCGTGAGGCTGCTTTCTCACACCCTTGTTGCTGGTCTCTGATAGGAGTCCAAGTTGGTGGATCTGTGCTGCGTTAGCTGGTAGGCGACCTCTGCATGAATCTCCCCTAGCTCTTTGTTCTCTGTCAGTTTTCTCACTCCATTTGGTGCTTGGCTGAGTGCTTTATCTCTTCATTTGATGTTTTAGGGTTTCAGGATTGTTGTATTCTCTGTTCGGCTTAGTTTTTCGGATCTTTGCTGTCGTGAGACGGTGCGGTGCTTCTGCCTAGAGCACCATTTTGCTGGAACTCTCATCAGTTCTTTTGAATATTTTCCAAGTTATTAAATATTCTGCCCCTTGTATATTTTCTGTCACATGTCACAATTTAACTAATTTTCTACTATTGAACATATGGGCTTTTGTAAATTTTTTTCCATTTTTATAAATATTCTGCAATCAAGTTATTTACATTTAACAACATCCATATAATTTTCATAGGATAAATTCCTAGAAGTGGCATTGCTACCTCAAAGAGCATGACAAATTTTAAGGCCATTGATACACACTGACAGTTGTCCCTCAAGAAAGTTGTAGCAAATCACACAAAGCCCCTGAGCGTGATCTACTGGCTCTGATTTTATATATATATATATAATGTATATATATATATATAATGTATATGTATATAATATATACATATATATATAGCCAATTTGATCAATGGGAGATATTATCTTATTTTTACTCTGCATTTATTTGATAACTAGGGACATAACTTATTTTCTATCATTTCTCTTGCTTTCATCAGGGAAGGATCATGATCACTCAATTCAAAATCTGGGCCTTTGGACTTATTGCTTAGAACCCACTCCTGCTTTGTCTTCAGCCAATGATGACTATCCTCACCCTCTGACTCATTGCAAGACTTGCTTCTTCTTCCTACAAGAAGCTGTCTCTGGTTGCTCCCACCTCTGATCACCCCCTTAGTGTGGGAGCTGCCAGTAAGAATGTGGACAGCGGGCTATACTTATATAGAGAAATGACATGTACCTTGTCTCCCCAAATGGTGAAGATGCTCTCCTGTGATTTAATTTTGTGCCTTCTGATAGAGTCTCACCCTGTACTCTGTATGCAGGAGATGGTCCATAAATACTTGTGAGTGAGTGCTAAGAGAAGGAGTGGGCCACTATTCTTTGACTTAATGGGTGGCTTAGTTATGGAGATCTGCACACGACTATATTAATGAAAGACCATGAACCAAAGTCACTGTGGATGCCACTCAGGATTTCTTTTTAGACTGTACACCTAACACTGATTTTTCAGCTTTCTTAGTATAGCTGAGAAACATAAGCCATTCTGATTTGACAGAAACCCAATTACTTTATCTTTCTCTGATAATTTTTTTCTCCTAGCCAGAGTCAAAGAGCCTCTATCCATTTGAAATGTGATGTGGTTTCCAATTTATTTTTGTTAAAGACTTGAGTGGTTTTTGTTTTGTCTTTTTCCCTATTACATATTGTGCTAGAGTTCCTAGGTGGTGCAAATGGTTAATGCCTTTGCCTACTAACCAAAATGTTGGAGGTCGGAGTCCACCCAGAGGCTCCTTGGAAAAAAGGCTTGGTGATTTACTTCTGAAAAATCATCCACTGAAAAATGGAGCACAGTTTTACTCTGGCACACTTGGAGTCACAGTGAATCATAGTCATCTTGATGGCAAATGATAACTAGTACTGGAATAGATTGTGCTAATGTCTTGTCAAGATAGGCAATATAAATCGTACTTTCATGCTTTCTTTTTGATGTTATGGGGAGAGAGCACAAAGCTTACACCTTGAGGAGTCCGTTAAGAGTGTGACTATGTCAGTGGAGAAGGTGGAGAAAGGGCAGGCCTTGTTGACACCATCTTGCTTTCTGTGGTTGTAGATTAAGTGTTTCAAGTCTCTCAGAGGCCTTAGGTGGATTGGGTTTATAATGACTTCTCTCTATATTGCCATTGTTCTAAGACTGGCTCTACTTTTCCTGGGACCTGTCCCTTACTTGCATTCTAGTCTTGAAGGAGCAACCTGTCAAGCACTTATCTCATTGCTTCGCACATTCTTCACTGAGCCCAGAAGTCATTTTAAGGTTATTCCTATTACTTAGCTCCATTCAATCACCTCTAGTGTCCGAAGTAGTTCCATGAGATGAGACCTGTTTGATTTTCTGACTTGTAGCAATATTATCAAATGGAGGTTGAATCTACATGCAGTCTGTGATGGTTAATATTATGTGTCAACTTGACTAGGCTATACTACTTAGTTCTTTGGTTAAACATTAGTCTAGATCCTGTTATGAAGTAGTTACATATGATTAAATCAGTTGGTCTTAAGTAAAAGTAAAGCAAGTTACCCTCCATAATGAGGATGGGCCTCATCCAATCAGCTGAAGTCCTTAAGAGCAAAAAGGGAATTTTCCCCAGAGGGTATTCTGCTTCCAGACTATAAATAGACATTTTGCCAGAACTCCCTCACTCTTCGCACTTACCATTACCTGACCTACTGATTTTGGGACACAAGCCAGCAAGAATTCTTCAGCCTGTCACTTGACCTACAGATTTTGGACTCACCAGCCTCCACAATCATGTGAGCCAATCCCTTAAAATAAATTCCCCCCCCCCCCCTTCTCAATCATCTATCTAACTCACTGGTTCTGTTTCTCTAGAGAATCTTGACTAAGACACAGTGTAACATACATTCTCACTCCCCTTCCCGGTTTGACAATTATTATCTATGCCTTCAAACAAATAACTGCTCCACTTCTTCCAGGAATAGTGAAATTTTTGTTTTTAATCATTGCTTTTCAAATAAAACCAAGACATCCTGAACAGGTGTTTTCTCCATGAAATAATTAAAGCAGCTCCCTGAGGTCTTCTAAATATCAGAGGAAGAGAGTGAGGCACAGAGATTTAATTCTGAGCAACTTCTTTATTAAAACAAAGGGAAATATAATCTGGTCCACTTCAATTTATGAGGCTGCATAAAAATCCAATGGCAAAAAATGATAGCCTTTTAATAAAGCAGTGTTTCCTGAAGGTGGTATGGAGACCACCTAAGTCAGGATTTTGGAGAACTTGTGAAAAAGTTCAGGTTCCTGGCTTTATTCGACACCTACTGAGCTCTCTGAGGGTGGAGACTGGGATCTGCATTTTAACAACCACTCCAGATTATTCCCATGCACACTAAAGTTTGAGGACCAACACAGAGTTTGATGATATTCTGGAGGGAGTCTGAATGTGATATTGTCTTCTTAAAACTCTGTGTCATTGTTCAAGGTCTACCTCCCTCACTGAATTGAAAGCTCTGTAAGAATAGTGACCAAGTGAGTTCACCTCGTAACCCCAGGGCCCAGCACAATGCGTGACACACAGAAGGCGTTTGGTAATTAGTGGAAAGAACCAATGAATGAATCAGGTCAACTCAATTTCCAGTGCTGCAGGAGTCCCTCTAAATCCAATAATGTCTTGGCAAAAAGGTTACGGGAAATGAGTTTCCTTAAGAAGGAGGAATCAGGCTCTTGGAATAATTGGGATAGAGTGGGACTCTGGAGACCCTGTTCTATTTCTAAGGTGCAGGTTTTCAAATATTCTCAGAAGAGCCCAAATAGTAGAAATGAACATCTTGGTTACAAAGAATGAAGACTGAGATCTGGAGTTCAACCCAATTCTCATTTCTTCCTCTGTTGGTTCTGGTAATGAACCAGAACCTTCCTGAGAAGCAAGCTGGGCCATATCCTGGGGTCCTCCTCATCTCCCACTCCAATGCTTAACCAACTCAGGATGAGAGAGTTTTTATTTAGATCCCTGATCCTTTTTCAGGTCTTTGTTCCAGTCTTTCTCTTCTTTGTGTCTTCAGTGGAAGTAGAGGCAGGGGACCTTTTCCCTTGGGGTAAAATTGTATCTGCCTGAAGCTAGTCACTAAGTGGGCCCTCTGTTTTCAGTTCTGTCCAATAGGCCATTACAGTTCCATGCCCTTTTGCCCTACAAATTTTGGATATGAAGGGTTATTCTTCTTAAAAATGTAAGAGATGGTAACATTCTCAGAACTAAGGCCAAATCGAAGAAAAATAAACTTTTAAAAAAAAAATCCTTTATTTCAGAATTCACTAATCAGCAGGTGAATTCAGCAGAAGGATAAATTTGTAATGGAAGTCTCTAGATTGTGATAAAAAAACATTTGAGAATTATTAAGCCATTGAATTTTATAGCATAAAAGAATTGAGGTTTGGGGTTTAATTCAAAATTTACCTTTTTTGTTTACAAAAGTAATTATGATTACAGGTATTCAAACCTGACTTAAAAACGCATGACATAGAAAATAAGTTCCTAACATGTATTATACAATAAATACAGTTTTGCAACTTTTCCAAACTTAACATCATTTCTTATACATATTTCCACATCAATGCATATAGATCTACTTTTTTATTTTGAATAGGTTTATAGTATTCCACTATATTCCATAAATAAGAACTGTTTGGCAAAATTTAATCACTTACTACTTAATCTCCAAAAAAAGCAACTAGAAGCAGAAGGAATTGGGTGGGTAACAATTCAAGTACAGTGTGGTATTTTTTTTCTTCTTTTTAACAGCATTCAGGAAACCTGCACTTGCATATATTACATATATTGCATACAGACCTGAATTTTTTTCTTTTTTCTTATAAAGATTTCAAACACCCTCAAGCAGATAGAAGAGTACAGAATTCTCATATACACATCACCCAAATTCAAGTTAGTTTTCAAGATGTAATGTATGTGCTTCATACATCCCCCTCTGTTTTCCTGTGTTTCCCTTCCTCTTTCTCTTTCCCTCTTTGTTTCTGCATTATTTAAAGCGAATATGGATATTTTATTACATAATCATAATTCCATTATCACTTCTAACAACACTGAAGATAATCCCTTGGTAATGTCTGATAACCGGTCCATAATCTAATTTGTCGTGATTGTCTCTAAAACATCTCTTTTCATTTAGTTTGTTTGAATTGGGATGCAAACAAGGTTCACAGATTATATTTGATACTTATGTTTCACGTCTCCTTGAATGCAGAATAATCCTCTCTCTACCCTTTCCTTTTTTATTTATTTCTGATGCCACTGACTTGCCCAAGAAACTGAGTTATCTGGTAAAGTGTACCACATTCTGGAGTTATCTGCATGTTTTCATATGGCATCAATTATATTTTGTATTTCTGTAAAATGTAAGTTAGCTCTGATAAGATTTGGTTTAACATTTCGGCAAGAATGCTTCAGAGGTGCTGAGTACCTTTATATTGTATCACATCAGGAGGCACATTGCATCTGGTTGTTTCACATTTAGTGATAAGTGGGTTCAGATGATGTCAGCATCATCCTCCCTTTTTAAACTTCAAGCCAGTGGTTCTCAACCAGGGTGATTTTTACCCTCTAGGGAGTGTTTGGCAATGTCTAGAGACACTTAAACAATAGTGGTTACTCCACAGCAAAGAACGTCAGTAGTGTGGAGATTTAGAAACCGTACTTTAAACTAATTGTTTTATCCATTGAAATTGTTGCCTTAATTAAGCTCTTATTAAGGACTGCAGAATGACAATTTTTAAATTCTGTCAATCTAAGGAAAAATTTCCTCATTAGCTAGGACTATTTGGTTACTCTGAGATACAGTGTGTACATCAAAGGCAGGATAAATGCTTACTATTTCTTTAAGTACTAATTTTCTGAGTAAGAAGTTAGTACCAAGTTACTTCCGGTGGTGTGCGGGAAGGTCTTTCAAGAGGGAAGGAGGCTTTTTTTAAATTTTTTTTAACAGCATTGTGAACTTTTAGGTTTTACATACTTAATGTGATTCAGTCATTTATTTTCATTTTTGTCCCATGTTTACAATAGGAATGAATTCCTCTCTTCATGTTGTCTCCTCTTTTTGACAACATTCCCGTTAGTTTGTTTGTTTTAATAATATTTGTGTTTTTGGTAAAAGTTTACACAGCAAATTAGGCTCCCATTGAACTATTACTACACAAATTTATTCAGTTATATTGGTTACATTTTTCACAATGTGTCAACATTCTCATTAATTCCTTTCTAAATGTTCCATTTCCAGTAATCTAGTTTCCCTGTTCCCTTACCCTTTCATCTTCACGTTAGAGTAATTGTTGATCCTTTGGTCTCACGTAGATGATTTTTTAAAAAAATTTTTTTATTGTTGTAGTTTAGATGAAGTTTACATTTCAAGTTAGTCTCCCATACAAAAATTTATACATACATTGTTATGTGACCTTAATTACTCTCCCCATACTGTGACACCACATCCTCCTTTCCACCCCTATTCCCCATGTCTGTTCAACCAGCTCCTAACCCTCTCTGCCCTCCCATCTCACCACCAGACAGAAGCTGCCTGTTTAGTCTCTTGTATCTACTTGAGCTAAGAAGCACGCTCCTCACGAGTATCCCTTTATGTCCCGCAGTCCAGTCCAACCCTTGTTTGAAGAGTTGGACTCGGAAATTTAGTTTTAGGCCGATAGAGAAACCACGGGCCATGCTTTCCAGGGTTCTTCCAGTCTCAGTCAGACCATTAAGTCTGGTCTTCTTACTAGAATTTGAGTTCTGCACCCCACCTTTCTCCTGCTCCATCTTGGACTCCCTGTTGTGTTCCCTGTCAGCGCAGTCATTGGTGGTAGCCGAGCACCATTTAGTTCTTCTGGTCTCAGGCTGATGAAGTCTCTGGTTTATGTGGCCCTTTGTGTCTCTGGGCTAATACTTACCTTGTGTCTTTGGTGGTCTTCACTCTCCTTTACTCCAGGTGGTTGGGAACAATTGATGCATCTTTGATGACAGCTTGCAAGCTTTTAAGACTCCAGAAGCCACTCACCAAAGTAGGATACAGAACATTTTCTTAAGCTTTGTTATGCCAATTGACCTAGATGTCCCCTGAAAGCATGGTCCCCAGATCCTTATCCCTGCTACTCTGTCCCTCAAAGTGTTTGATTGTATTCAGGAACCTTCTTAGCTTTGGTTTAGTCCAGTTGTGCTGACTTCCCCTGTAGTGTGTGCTGTCCTTCCCTTCACCTAAGATAAAACTTGTCTGCTATCTAGTTAGTGAATAACCCTCACCCTCCCTCCCCACCCTCGTAACCATCAAAGAATGTTGTTTTCTGTGTTTAAACCTTTTCTTGAGTTCTTATAATAGTGGTCTTATATAATATTTGCTCTCTGTGACTGACTAAATTCACTCAGCATAAAGCCCTCCAGATTCCTCCATGTTATAAGATGTTTCACGGCTTCATCATTGTTCTTTATCATTGCATAGTATTCCACTGTGTGGCTATACCATAATTTGTTTATCCATTTGTCCGTTGATGGGTGCCTAGGTTGTTTCCATCTTTTTGCTATCGTGAACAGTGCTGCAATGAACAGTGCATATATCTATTCATGTGATGGCTCTTATTTCTCTAGGATATATTCCAAGGAGTGTGATTCCTGGATCATATGGTACTTTTATTTCTAGCTTTTTGAGGAAGTGCCAAATCAATTTCCAAAGTGGTTGTACCATTTTACATTCCCACCAACAGTGTGTAAGTGTTCCAGTCTCTCCACAACCTCTCCAGCATTTAGTATTTTGTGTTTCTTGGATTAATGCTAGCTTTGTTGGGGCGAGATGACATCTCATTGAAGTTTTGATCTGCATTTCTCTAATGGCTAATGATCGTGAGCATTTCTTCATGTGTCTCTGTTAGCTGCCTGAATATATTCTTTGGTGAAGTGCCTGTTCATATCCTTTGCACATTTTTAAATTGGGTTGTCTTTTTGTTGTTGAAGTTTTGCAGTATCTTGTAGATTTTAGAGATTGGACGCTGATCAGATTAGCTGTAGCCAAAAAAGTTTTCCCAGTCTGTAGGTTGTCTTTTTACTCTTTTGGTGAAGTCTTTTGATGAGCATAAGTGTTTGATTTTTAGAAGCTCCCAGTTATCTAGTCTGTCTTCTAGTGTTTGCGCATTGTTACTTATGGTTTGTATTGTGTTTATACCATGTGTTAGGGCTCTTAGCATTGTTCCTATTTTTTCTTCCATGATCTTTATCATTTTCAATTTTATATTTAAGTCTTTGATCCATTTTGAGTTAGTTTTTGTGCATGGCATGAGGTATGGGTCTTGTTTAATTTTTTTGCAGGTGGATATCCAGTTATGCCAGCACATTTGTTAGAGAGACTGCCTTTTCCCAAATTAATGGACTTCAGGCCTTTGTCAAATATCAGCTGCTCATAGGTGGATGATTTTATGTCTGGATTCTCAATTCTATTTCATTGGTCTATGTATCTGTTGTTGTACCAGTACCAGGCTGTTTTGACTACTGTGGCGGTAAAATAGTTTCTACAGTTAGGTAGTATGAGGCCTCCCACTTTGTTCTTCTTATTGAGTAATGCTTTATTTATTCAGGGCCTCTTCCCCTTCCATATGAAGTTGGTGATTTGTTTCTCCATCTCATTAAAAAATACTATTGGAGTTTGGATCGGGATTGCATTGTATCTGTAAATCACTTTGGGTAGAATTGACATTTTCACAATGTTGAGTCTTCTTATCCATGAGCAAGGTATGTTTTTCCACTTATGCTGGTCTCTTTTGGTTTCTTGCAGTAGTGTCTTGTAGTTTTCATTGTATAGGTCTTTTACATCTCTGGTTAGGTTTATTCCTCAGTGTTTTATCTTCTTGAAGGCTTTTGTAAATTGTACTGATTTGGTGATTTCCTCTTCAAGGTTCTGTTTGTTGGTGTAAAGGAATCCAACTGATTTTTGTATGTTTATCTTGTATCCCGAAACTTTGCTGGAATCTTCTATTAGTTCCAGTAGTTTTCTTGTGGATTCTTTGGGGTTTTCTATGTATAAGATCATATCACCTGCAAACAGAGATACTTTGACTTCTTCCCTACCAATTTGGATGCCCTTCATTTCTTTTTCTAGCCTAACTGCTCTGGCTAGGAGCTCCAGCACAATGTTGAATAAGAGTGGTGATAAAGGGTCATCCTTGTCTGGTTCCCATTCTCAAGGGGAATGCTTTCAAAGTCTCTCCGTTTAAGATGGTCTTGGCTGTTGGCTTTATATAAATGCCCTTAATTATATTGAGGTATTTCCTTTCTATTCGTATTTTGTTGAGAGTTTTATGATGAATGGGTGTTGGACTTTGTCAAATGCCTTTTCTGCATTGATTGATAAGATCATGTGATTCTTGTCTTTTGTTTTATTTATGTGATGGATTATATTGATTGTTTTTCTAATGTTGAACCATCCCTACATACCTGGTATAAATTCTACTTGATCATGGTGAATTATTTTTTTGATATGTTACTGAATTCTATTGGCTAGAATTTTGTTGAGGATTTTTGTGTCAATGTTCATGAGGGATATTGGTCGGTAATTTTCTTTTTTTGTGGTGTCTTTACCTGGTTTTGGTATCAGGGTTATGCTGGCTTCATAGAATGAGTTTGGGAGTATTCTGTCCTTTTCTATGCTCTGAAATACCTTTAGTAGTTGTGGTGTTAACTCTTCTCTGAAAGGTTGGCAGAATTCTCCAGTGAAGCCATCTGGGCCAAGGCTTTTGTTTTGTTGGGAGTTTTTAAATTACCTTTTCAATCTCTTCTTTTGTTATGGATTTATGTAGTTGTTCTACCTCTGTTTGTGTTAGCTTAGGTAGGTAGTGAGAAAAATGAACTTTTAATTCAGAAGAGAAGAATGTCCTTTTAGAGAGTATGAGCCAATGGACAATTTGTAGGCTCTGAAGTATTTAGCATGCAGCTACTGCTATGGTCAAGAATTTGCGGTTTGCTTTCCTGAAATGTGAAGTACCTCTTACTGTTCTTGTGGGCACTGTTTAGTGGGCACCTAAATAACTTTCATTCACAGCCAGCATTCACTATGTTCCAGGGAATATTCTAGATGCTAGATATTTGGTCTTGATGCCCAAAATGTGGGCTTGAAGACCAGAAGCATCTGTACCATCTGTGAGCTTGTTAAGATGCAAATTGTCCAACCTGACCTGACCTACTGGCTCAGAAACTGGGGGTTGATCCATCAGTCTTTATTTTCGTAAGTGCTGCAGGTGAACCTGATGCATGTTAAAGTTTGAGAAGCACTCGTGTAAAAAATCTTTACAGAAAAGGTATTTGCTTCTTATGAGTAGCAACAGATTAGATTTTGCCCTCTCTACTTCAGATGGAATGTTCTTTGGTCTATATGTTACCATATATCTTTTAAGATAAAGAAAGGCAAACAGCTGAAAGTGCATTAGTGTAGTTCTCTTACATGCATTATCTCATTTAACCCAACAAGCAGGAAATATTATCTGCATTTTACAGCAGAGGAGAGTGAGTATCCTAGAATGTAAGTGACTGTGTGAAATCAGGCAGCCAGTAAGCGATAGAGCTGGGATTGAATTTAAGATCTTTCAAAAGAAAAAAAAAAGATTCCAGAGAGAAGAGACCAAAGAGTTCTGACAGCTTTCCAGTCCCTGGCCATAGTATTTCCTGATCTTTAGAATAAAGTGCCTTTTTTGCTTAAACTAAAAAAAAATAAAATAAAATAAAAAGATCTTTCAGACACTAGCACTCGCATTCTTCCTTATTCTTCTATTGATACACCAAGTTTCTACTCTCGTTTTACTGGGCTGCATAAGGACTCTTCTAAGAGAATTTTAAGGGAAGAAATAACATGGTTTCTGTCTTTTCTTGTATCAATAATAGTATCATTCTCAGGACATCTGTCCTGCAGGACCTTGAAAGCTGAGCAGTTCTCTAAACATACCATCTAGAGCTCCTTTAGAGGGATTCACTGGAACTTACAGTCTGGAAAGGCAGCCTGATTATTGTGGGATTGTCCCCCTGCCCCTTTGCATCCACCAGAGTTTAAAAACCATATATCTTCTTTATTCTGTTACAGTAACCAAAAAAGAAAAAGAAGCCCTATTTAAGGACTGGGGGAAACCAGAGTAGGTCCAATGGAAGATTATTCACTGGGAATAAATAAATATTTGTGTTGAAGGCAGATCTGTGCTTTCTTTTAAATTAGAGTATGAGGGAAGTCATGCTTGGTTGACCCTAAGCAAGGTAGGCAGCATCAATCTTTTGTTTATCCATCTATTCATCCTCCATGCTCATTTTGAGCTCACAGTAGCACAGGATCCAAACAAACAACAGGCAATTTGAATATAGAGCACTAAGTGCCATGATAAACAAAGGCAAAATGCTCTGCAAACATAAAAGGAGAATCTATCCAGGTTTGGAAACCAAGGAGGGCTTCCTGGAGGAAGTGGTATCTAGGTTGAGAAGTAAAGATTTTATAAGCATTACCAGACGAGGAGTGGGCAAGGAGGGTGGCACAGGGGAGAGGGAAGGGTTTTTCAGCAGAAGGAACAACACATAGAAAGTATGCTACAGACAGTCAAGTGATGTAGGCCTTGTAATGTGCCTCAACTTACCTCTGTGTCCTTGGGCAAGGTACTTGACTCCATGTGCCTTAGTCTTGCCAACTTTAAAATGAGATATGGGAGAGGGATACATGAAATCTGAAAGGTGCTATATAAGCGGCAATGTAGTGCTGTGATTAAGAACAAGGACTTTAGGATGGGATTAACTGACATGGTTTCAGTTATGACTGTGCCACTTACAAGCTGTATGACCTTGATCAGATTAGTTAACAGCTCAGAGCCCTAGTTCCTCCTCTGTAAAAAGACAATAGCGAAGTACTTACCTCATAGAATGGGGCATGAGGAAGACCGTGAAATGATGCACATGAAGCACCTAGAACAGTGCACAGGAAAATGGGAAACGCTCAGTGAATGTTTGCAGTTGTTATATCTACACCCCAAGACTTAGTTATCTACTGCTGCTCTAACAGAAATACCACGAGTGAATGGCTTTAACAAAGATAAATTTATTTTCTCACAGTCTAGGATGCTAGAAGTCCGAATTCAAGGTGCCAGCTGCAGGGGAAGGCTTTTTGTCTCTGTCACCTCTGGGAGAAGGTCCTTGTCATCAGTCTTCCCTGGTTGAGGAGCTTCTTTCTCAGCGCACGGACCCCAGGTGCAAAGGATGTGCTTTTCTCCTGGCTCTTGTTTCTTGGTGGTATGAGTCTCCCATGTCTCTCTGCTCAATTCTCTCTTTTATATCTCAAAAGAGATGGGCTTAAAATACAATCTATTAATCTTGTAGATTGAGTCCTGCCTCATCAACATAACTGCTGCTAATCCCATCTCATTAACATCATAGAGATAGGATTTACAACACATAGGAAAATCATATCAAATGATAAAATGGTGGACAATCACGCAATACTGGGAATCATAGCCTAGCCAAGTTGAAAGATATTTTTGGGGGACACAATTCAATCCATGACACCCATGCCCGATCTAAAATTCTATGGACCACAAAAAGGCATGCTGGAAAGCTGATTACATGACCACACTTTTACCTTTTATCCCTTCCCTGTCTCACTCTTATTTCCTCACTATGATTTCAAATAAACTACCTGTACCTAAGCCTTAAGAGCCCTGGCGGTGCAGTGGTTAAGCACTTGACTGCTAACCAAAAGGTTGGTGGCTGGAACTCACCAGCTGCTCCAAGGGAGATATATGTGGCAATCTGTTTGCATAAAGATTATAGCCTTGGAAACTCTATGGGGCAGTTCTATTTTGTCCTATAGTGTCACTATGAGTTGGAATTGACTCCAATGGCAATAGGTTTTTTGGTTTTATACCTTGTTTAGGGTCTGCTTTTGGGGGAACCCAGACCAAGACAGATACAGTATTATGGACTTCAGTCCAGGCATTCAAAGTCTTGACATCCTTCTTACTCTTTTGGTTTGTCACCATGATTCTTAACATCACCATTATTACATTATTACTATTAGAGCCAATAAGATTGCAGGCTGTATTAATTTCACTACACGCTCAGAACAGGGAGAAAGAAGAATTCTATTCCCTTCTTCTGAGATTAGATGCATCGGGGGTTCACTCTTGTTGGCCCCACTTAAAGGAGACCCTGATAAACTACTGCGTTCAGGGATAGAAAATGGAAACATCTTATTAAGGAATGTATAAAATAACTGGAAGGCTTAGAAGGGGCATAAGAGCTATCTTTCAATTCTCAAGTGCTATTATTGAGAGAGGGCTTCCCTGACATCCAACTCGAGGCTCTGTCTCCCATGAAACTCTCATGTTATTGTTGTTAGCTGCCATAGAGTTGGCCCCGACTCATGGCAACTCCATGTGTTAACAGAGTAGAAATGCGCTATAGAGTTTTATTGGTTGTATTCTTTACAGAAGCCTCTTTCTGAGCCTTTTCTTCTGTGGAGCTTCTGGGTGGGTTTGAACTGCCAACCTTTGGGTTATCAACCTTTCATAAGCCACTGGTGCACAAACTCTCATAGCACCCTTTAAACTGTAAGCTTCATTGGGACCAGAACCAGGTTTGTTTTACTTATTACTTCTTCCCCAGTGCCTAGCACAGGGCTTGGTACATTTTAGGTACTCAGTAGATATTGGTTGAATGAATGAATGGAAGAATGGGACAAAGGCAATCTCATGCTGTCCAGGCATAGACCAGTAACTTGAAATTTGCCCCCAAAAGAGGAGGGTGCCAAGAGACCGAAGAAAGAGGTGGAGAATTCCAGTGTGGTGGCGAAGGAGTTTATTAGGGAAACTTATGTATGAGGTGGTCCCTAGTGGCCACAGTACCAAAGCATATCTCCTCACCCTGTAGTGGGAGGGAGGGCAGACGTTTTATAGGGGTAGCGGACAATAGTGGCTACATGCCAGGGACTTACATAAGGATGACTTAGCAAACTGTAGTGAACTAGCGGACCACATGAGGACACTTGCAAAGCCTGTTTCCCCTTCAGACTACCCCTCGAGGCTGGCTCTTACAATACGACACGTCTTCAGTCTTGTGCTATACTACAAGAGACCCCATTCCCTCCCCGCTGGGAACAGATATAGAACTGGCTTTGGTCAGGTACCATATGGTACCTGCATACGTGCAAGAAACAGAAAAATTTACTGTATGCCAAGAACAGCGGGAAGCCTTCTCTAATAAGGAAAGGAACTGGGAGAGAGAAGGTGACCCAAGTCCCAGTCTCCTTATCAGAGAATGTTCTGGGCCTAAGGCCTTTACTTAGCCTGGATGGGAGGCATGGAAGCAGACCGTTCTCCCAACATGTGACAATTTTAGGGCTTTCCCAAGTTCTGTTTTATCCCCCCAGTTTCCAAAGTCCAGAAGCTTGTTGGACTCCCTCTCAACTAAAAATTGTCCCTGCTTGAAAGATCAAAGCACATCACATCACTGTGGTTGACTTCCATTGTCGATGGTCTATCTATAGACAAATCTTTTCAGAAAATTTTACCTGAAGATGCGATGCAGAGGCCAAAGGTTCAGCAGTACAGCTTGGACTCTATTTTTCACAACCTATTTTATACATCATAAACCAAAATATTCAATTGGAATCAATAATGAGAAAATGACACCCACATTTTTCAGATCCAAAACCTAGGAATTGAACCCTCTGCCTAATCTATAGCTAAGTGCCCTGAGATTGCACAGGGGGAAAGTAGGTATGAGTGGAAATCTTAATCATAAAGCTGATAGGTTCAAAGTATCCCAAGTAGTTTTCTGAACTTCTAGAGCACTAGAGGTGGAAAGGGACTTTGGAGACCATTTGCTCTAACACTTTCATTTCTAATATGGGACAATTTGGGCCCCCAAAGTAAAGTGTCCGATTCCCACTAATGTATCTTATTAGTGTCAGATACAGGTGACCCTACTCAATGAACTCTGCTTTTTTCACCATGCATTGTGCTTAGTTAAGAACTCATCTTCCTCCAGAAATCAAAATGGACTAAAGATGTTAAGCTGTCTTTCTTCAACCTCCTCCACCTAGAAATATGGCCACCACAGTCGTTCCAGCTGATAGCAGATTTTCTTTCCCAGTTATATCCCCATTTGCATTTTCTCTTTAGCCAAAATTACCTACTTAACTTGTAATGATCATTTACATCTTGGCATTCTGACAGCTTATAGCAAAATAACATTCAGGAAAATCCAGTGGAGGAAGGCACCCTGGACTTACAAAGACTAAGGAAACACCCAGCTTCACTGATTTCTTGCTCATATTTCTAAGATTAATGTACTTAAACACATAAAATACAAGGCTCATCTCAAGCAGCTGTTCACTTCTGAGGCTTTTGGCACCAGGCGCCTCAACTTGACTTTTGGAAAATCGAATGATTGATGCTCTCTTTATTCTCAATTTTTCATTCATTGTGTGGATGCCTGTTCCTAACTAGATCTTAAAGCAGGTTGCAGGCTGAGTGATTTGAAGGACACTAGAAAGTTTCCCCATCCCAAATTATCTTTCCTTTGGCTTATTACACAGTCTCGAATTAGACGTATCATCCTCTACATAAAGGCATTATGGCCCCAGGAACTTCCTATATGACTAATACTTAGTGGCTCCTCCTGTTTTCTTTTTCAGGTTGTCTTTTGTCTTCTCATCTCACTCTTCATTTTAGATGTTTTCTTTTTTCTATCCATGTCTATCCAAGGAAGTGGGTCCATGGTTTTTAGAGTTTGGTTTGCTGTCTTATAGAGGATCCCAGATATCACACTTGGAGACGAACACATGATCACTGTTTTATTCATTAGTGGGAAATGTGTTTTAATTTAGGAGAAGAGATCTTCAACTCTGGTGCCTCCAAGGACTGTAAGTGAAAGAAGCTGACCTATGAGTTTAGAGTGCTGTCATGCTTTATGAAAGATGAGACCTGAAAATAAATCTTGCCATATTTCCATGGAAGAGCTTGAGGACATATTTGCTTTGCAATGGAACCATGTTTTAGTCTGAAATCTATTCAACCTTGGTGCTTTAAATATTAACATTTTACACCCATATCTGCCTACAAACCAGAAACTATAACGGTAAACATCCATGGATCATGGTCTTTTGCTTACTAAGAAAGTAGGCGAAGAGAGAAAACATTCTGAGGTCAGAGCTTGGGCCATGGTGAGAAGGGGGAAAGATTGAATATCAGCAGAGTTAAGCTGGCAATAAACTTGAGTTTGCATTTGTGGAGATTTGTCACAAATCAACCTCAAGCATTTTCAGAGATAGATGATACTGGGAAAAACTGAAGACAAAATTTCTGGCCCCAATTCAAACACACACAGGCTGAGATATTGGAGAACTGACAGCAGATGACACAACACATAATACCTTGCTATTACAGATTGAATTGTGTCCCCCAAAAAGTTTTATAGAAGTCCTAACTCCTGTACCTGGGACTGTGGCCCTGTTTGGAAGTAGGGGCATTCTTTTGCTATGGGAATGAGGTCGTACTAGAGTAGGGTGTGCCCTAAACCTAATCCCTTCGGAGTAGTATCTTATAAAAAGAGCAGAACAGACATAGACACACAGGAAGAGACTCCATGTGACAACAGAGGCAGATGCATCTGTAAGCAGCAGAAGGAATGCCAAAGATTGCTGCACTCCCTCAAAACTAGGAGAGGAATCCACAGAAGGATTCAATATAGCCAAGACGTTGATTTGGACTTTTAGACTCAGAACTGTGAGAAAATAAATTTTTGTTCCTTAAAGTCACCCACTTATATTACTACATAGCAGCACTAGGAAACTAAGACACTTGTCTTGTACATTGTCGAAAGCTTTAGAATTTATCAATTACTTGCACATATATTTTTTACCTGATCCTGTAAGATGGTGAGAACACTGATGTTCTTTGTTTTTAAATGGTTTGTCCATGGTTACAAAGCTAATAAAGATTGGGGCCTGCATCTTAGATCTATTGACTTTCAGTCCAGGATTCTTTTAAGTTCTTCTTGTCATTCAGGTTTGTCTTAAGATACCTCTTCCTCTGGGTTTTCTCTCTGCCCAGTTTGGATTACGGAAACTTCTATGAATTCTAAAATACCCTATAGCAGCCTAGCTCTTATGACATTAAGTTGTGATGAGCTGTTTCCTTGACTTTATCTTCTGCTGGACTGTGAGCTCCATGAGAGAAGTGCCTAGTTTGCCATGGTAACACCAACACATGGGGCCTGGCACATAGTGCACATTCTGTAAGTATTTGCTGAAGTGAACTGAATTCCAATGCTTATTTTACTAAAGCTGAGAGGACAGAAAAAGGCCTGACTTTTAGACTGACAGGCTCCACATCTGAACAGAATGGGTGTTTTCAAAGAAGGTCAAGTTATTGGCACTGTCATCTTGGAAAACACATTATAGTTGCTCAAGAGGGACTCAAAAGTTTTCCCTAACACAGATCATCACCCTGTTTTGGGAATTGATTCTGTCTCAGCTGAAGGGCATTTCTGTCCAGTTGTTAATTCAAGCTGGTGAAGGAATGAGTGATCCCCAAAGGTCTCTGAACCCACAGAATATTTCCTGTTGCTCTCTTGCCAATGCCCCAGCTATTCAGAAGAGGGGATATATGTGTCTGACTCTGTATAGACGCTGAGTCTGTTCCCAAAGCAGCCATCCTCTGCCAGACAGATAGTTGTGGTGATGAGGTTGGCAGAAGGGCCAGATGATGTCTTTTTGTCCCAGATGGAAAGAAGGGCACATTAACTGAAGAGAAAGACCCGTAACCTGAGTGATTCAAAATTGGCAGTGGGACTTAGGGCCTCACTCCCCCTTGGATATTTGTACATTCCACCCATTTCTGTAAGATTCTTTAGCGTGGCCAGCACAGCCAGAGCTGGCGGGACTCCCAGGCACAATGCAGAGTCCATCTGTTTGGTCACTCTGTCTGACGTGGGCTTGGAGAATGACTTGTGTGGGTGGGACAGGTTCCAGTTCAATTTGGATTTCCTGATGACATTAAAACTGTGGTTGCGAGTCCTGAATTCAATGAGCCCTAAGAGTTAGAGATTCTTTTCACCTTGAGTTCCCCCTGACGTTTTCAGTCAATATACAACAATGGTTAGAGGAATATACCCTGCTGCAAGGCTAAGAAATCTAGCTTAACACAGTGCCTGGCTTGGACCCATTGCTGTCCAGTTGAATTCTGACTCATAGCCACCCTATGTCAGACAGTAAAACTGTGTCATAGGGTTTCCAAGGCTGTAATCTTTACAGAAGCAGACTGCAGCTTCTTTTTCCCTAAGAGCAGTTGATGGATTCTAATCATCAGTCTTTCGTTAGCAGCCGAGCACTTAACCACTGCACCATCAGGGCTCCTTTACCTGGCTTAGAATAGATACGTAATAAATAAAAGTTTAATAATAATAGTAGTAGTAGCTAATTTTTATTAGTATTTCTATGAATCAGGTGGTATGCTAAGTGTTTTTCTCTCTTTTTTCCTTCTTTCCTTCCTTCTTCCCTCTCTCCTTCCCTCTTTTCCTTCCTCCCTCTCTCCATTCCTTTCTTTCCACATATATTCATTGCATGCTCTTTATCTGTCAGAAACTGTTCTAGGAGCTTGGGCTATACTAGTAAACAAACGATCTTATGCACCTTAAATTCTGGTTAAAAAGCAAAACAAAACAAAAACCATTGCCATCGAGATGATTCTAACTCATGATGACCTTATTTATTACAGAGTAGAACTGCTCCATTGGGTTTTCTTGGCTGTGGTCTTTATGGAAGCAGATCACCAGACCTTTCTTCTATGGCAGAACTGGGTAGGTTTGAATCTCCAACCTTTTGGTTAGTAGTGGAGCAAAATTTGCACCACCCAGGGACCTTAAAAAGGATACTAATAATAAACAAGTAAACAAACAAACAACATAATTGCAGATAAGGATAAGTACTATAAAAATAAATACAATGCCTATAAATACAACAGGGTGATATAATAGCAATGGGGATGGGGAGATGCTTTCTATTGGGTGTACAGGGAACACTTGTCTATGGGAAAGACTTTTGAACTGAGACCTCAATGAGTAAGAAGGAATTTGCCATGCAAAGATCTCAGGCAGAGGAGTATTCCAAGGTAAAGGTCCCAAATGTATCAGAATTGTTTGTGGAATAAAAGGACAGCAGTATCTCCAGAGCAAGATGCACCATGGGAAAGGGTAGTGCAGACATGAGGTTGGAGAAGAAAAAGCAGATGGTGGATCATGCAGAGGTATTGCAGACCATGAAGAATATAACCTTAATGCATTATCTTCTTTAATCAGCCCAGTAACCCCATGGCATAAGTGCTATTTGTATCTCCATTCGTAGAGGAGAAAAGAGGACTAGAGAGGTGAGGTAGCTTGGCTAAAGCCACATCGCTGGTAAGTGGCAACGTCCAGAGTTGAACCCAAGCATTTTGATTCCAGAGGCTGCCTATCTAATTCCAAAATAAATTCAGATATCATCAACAACTGCAACTTAGAGCCATTATATCTTTTCACATCTCCAGTCACCCATCAATCCATCTCACATCCCCAATACAGAACACTAGTGAAGGGCATGGACGTAGCGTCAGAGTTAAACAAGTCCAACTTAAAACCCCAGCTCTGCCTTGACTGGATATGTGATTTGCGGGATGCCACCTCATTTCTTAGGGACTCAGTTTTCTCATCTGTAAAATGACATTAATAATAGTACTTTCCTTCCACTTCTTAGGGTATTGTAAGAATGAAGTGAGATCATACCTGCACATGCTAAATGCTCAGTGAATTCTTAGCTGCAAACCAAACAAAAAACCTTGTCATGTACTCTTATACACACAGCCTACCTGTCCTTTCTGTCCTTTTCCTTACCATCATCTGGAAAGAAGACCATACTACTGCCTCCTACATCTCCCGAGTCAGACTCTCTGGAGATGGAGTTCTTGAAGTTGCATTTTAATACACTCTCCTAGTGATTCTGATGCAAATCAGAGTTTAAGAACCACTGAAGTAAATCATAAACCAAGACCCAAAAGGTTCTCTGTAGCTCTTAGTGTCAGTCTTGAAAACTGCAAATATATTTAAGAATATACCACAGTGTTAGGGTTACATGGGATTTTTGGGTTTTTTTGGATGCTGTTTTGATGGTGTTCCAGTAAGAATTGCTGTAGAACCAGAATTCCACCAGGCTTCATCCATCTTCCATGTTTCTCTGACCTCACAATGCTTCTGTGTGGGTTACCTGCAAAGAACAATGGCCAAATGAGTCTATTCTTAACAAAGAACCAGACAATAATTTAGAAATCTAAGTCAAATCAAGATACTTGTGGTAGGCTGCATAATGCAACCCCCCCAAATAGGTCCACATCCTAATCCTCAGAACTTATAAATGTTACCTTATATGACAAAAGGGACTTTGAAGGTTTGATTAAGGCTCTTGAGATGGGGGATATTATCCTAGATATCCCAGTGGACCTGATGTAATCACAATGATCCATATAAGATGGAAGAAGAATAGTCAGACTCAGAGTAGAAGATGATGTGATAACAGAAGAGGTTGGAGTGATGCAATTTGATGACTGAGGAAGGGGCCATGAGCCAAGAAATAAAGGTGGCAATTAAACATTGAAAAAGGAAAGGAAATGATTTTCCCTTCAGAGCCTCCAAAAGGAACCAAGCCTACCTACATCTTGACTTTAGCCCACTGAAACTGATTCTGGATCTCTGACCTCCAGAACTGTAAGAGAATAAATTTGTGGCCTTTTAAGTCACCAAGTGTGTGGTAGCTTGTTACAGCAGCAATAAGAAACCACAACAGCACCCCTCTATTCCCTCTCACCCTGAGTCACCACAATAACTTCTGAGGCCCTGCTCCCTGTCACTCACCTCATAACCTTGACCTTCTTCCCTATCACTATCTCCTCTGCTCACTCTACTCCAGCATCGCTGGTCTCCTTACTTCTCCCCATACACCCCAAACATGTTGCCTGCTCTTTGTACTTGCTCCTTTCCGTACCCGAAGTGTTCCTCCCCCAAAACTGTCACATGACTCAATCCTCCATTCCTCAGGTCTTGTTTGAGAGTCACCTTTACAGTGAAGGCTTTCCCAACCATTCTACTTGAAATCACAGCACACTTCATCTTCATCCCTTCATTCTCTGTTCAACTTACCTGCCTTATTTTTTCCATCTGGCAAACTCTAGGTTTTACTTATTTATTTACTAGACTATAAAGAGTCCCTGGCTGATGCAAATGATTAAAATGCTCAGCTGCTAGCTGAAAGATTGAAGGTGTGAGTCTACCCAGAGGTGCCTTGGAAGAAAGGTCTGGAGATCTACTTCTGAAAAGTCAGCCATTGAAAACCCTATGGAGCACAGTTCTACTCTGGCACACATGGGGTTGTGATGAGTTGGAATCGGCTCAATGGCAACTGTTTTTTAAAAATATTTTAAAAGATCTATTTTACTTTGTTTTATATACTGCTGTATTCCTAGTACCTACAACAATACCTGGCACATAGTAGGTGTTCAAAATATTTTTTGTTAATTGGAGAGATAAGTAAAGGAAACACTAACCCAGCAGGCAGAGAAAGTGATAGCAAGGATCCAGAGAGAAATCTGACTCAGCAAAGTGAATGTTTTATGAAGTTTAAGAACAGGAGAGGTAGCTGACAACCCCTGCCAAGGACAATCCCTGATTTGACTTACTAACCAAGCTGCACACAGTGGAAGGCGTGGAGAGATGAGTAGACGATAGTTACAGCCTTTAATGCAGTGACCCCACATTTAATACTCATGGCACAATCAACTCTCAATCTCTGTCCAATTATATTAAAATTATCCCTCACTTTTAAATTGCCCAGGGAAGGGGATGGATAGAAAAGGGCTGACATACTGGGAAGGAGTTAAAATTTCCTCCCTCATATGGGGTTGTTTTTAAATGCTTCAGAAAGTATCAAGGAAATTATTTAATGGCACACGTATACATTTCCAGACCTTCCCTCAGTGACAAATGATGATGCATGAGCAAAGTTTGGCTTCTTTTCCAGCATAAGGTTATGCTCTATGCAGATTAAAAGCTCCTCAGCAGCCATCCATTAGTGATGTACTACACACACACACACACTTACACACACACACACACACACACACATCATACTATGCAAATGCAAGGGAAATCGACACCTTTGGCACACAAGCCGTGGATAGGATTTAAAGAAAAAGGCTGATCATAACACCTGCAGGGACAGCAAATAGTCTCAGCTCATCTTTCAGTTCTAAAGTAGCTGCCTAAGCTCTGAGGCCTCATCTAGATGCAGTAGGAGAAAGAGCTATTGTGCCTCGGGCATGGCGTCCTTGGGTGGTGCAAATGGTTAATGAGCTCGGCTGCTAACCAAAAGGTTGGAGGTTTAAGTCCACCCAGAGGCCCCTCAGAAGGAAGTCCTGGCGATCCACTTCTGAAAAATCAGCCACTGAAAATCCTATGGAGCACAGTTCTACTCTGACACACATGGGGTCTCCATGAGTCAGAATTGACTCAATGGCATTTGGTGATCTGGGGCATAGGAAAGTCAAATGTGTCACAATCTTTCTCTGTTTGAGTAAGAGAAAACATTTTAGAGAGGAAGATCAGTAAAATAAGCTCTAATGAGAAGCCAAAGCAAGTGTAATTTACATCCTTTGTCCTTCCATAATTGCCACCCTTGCCTAATATCCTACTTCAATAATGAAGAAAGAGAGAGAGAGAGGCTAAAGGATCTGGTTGAGCTTGCACAGTTAATGTATGAAATGGCAAAAAGTTCCAAGGTTCACAGCAACTCTGGTTATCATAAGCGACCGTGTGTGGCATATTAAAGGACAGGTACTTATGGAACAGTGTTGAGGTGTGTAGCAGTTTGCATGGGTGAATAAAAACCTATTTTCCTTATCCTGGGCTACCATTTCTCACCACATGGGCTATTTATCAGGAAATTGGCTGGCTAGTCACCAAATGGCAACCCCAAGTGTGCAGAGTAGAGCTGCTCCATAGGGTTTTCAAGGCTGTGACCTTTCAGAAGCAGATCACCATGTCTGTCTCTTGAGGCACCTTTAGGTAGGTTTGAACTGCCAACCTTCCGGGCTAGTAGTTGAATGCTTTACCATTTGCACCACCCAGGGAGTCAGAATTGACTCAACGGCAACTAATAAGTCACCAAATGTATGTGGGGGATTGATAAAATAAGAAAACAAAACTGAAAGAGAAAAAGATTCAGGGATCCAGGAAAGCACTTCGCCCCTAATTTTCTCCATCACTGTAGTGGATTTCCCAATCTGCTCTGCTGTTGACATTGGCTTTGTACCAGCCTTCCTTTGGAGACCTGCTGATCATGTTACAAATATGGATTTGACATGTAGCAGCTGAGGATTTTTCAAAACACATGTACAGAGAAGAGGGGCCAGAGCTTAAGTGACAATTACTGGCACAGGCTCTTGGCTTGGCTCAGATCACAGGACCTGGGGAGTGAGGTTCCCTGGAAGGTCCTATAAATACCCCTGGTAATAACCTTTCATTCCTCCTCAGCCCCTAGGTTTTCTGAGGTTCCTTATCCATGGGAGTCCTTCCCCAGTACTCCCGTGGTCTGTCTGGATTTTGGCCTCTTCTGGCCTTCTTAGGTGTTTTTATATCATCCTCCCCTATTGTCTTTCTACTCTGAAATTATTTTGTGGATAATCCTAGCAGTGGTCCCACACAATGTTGCTGTTGGTAGTTGCAGAGCTTTTGACGGTAGAATCTTTTCCTGTAGCTTTTACCCCTGATGCTGGGGAGACAGTATGCCAGGTAACTCCAGGTGGAACAGATTGCCTCATTCTTTGCCTGGTGCCTATTTAAAGTCAGGTTCTCCTCCTCTCATTATGTATGTATGTCCAAAGCCACTCCTCTTCAGCAATAATTTTTACTTACTTTTTTTATTCCTAGACTCAGATTTTCTCTGGAAGAAAAATTAGATGTAATTAAAAAAATTGAATATATTTATTTGATAAATTTAAAAAAATGCACATGGTAAAATCGAATTAAAGACTCTACCAGAAAAACCAAACCAAACCCATTGCCATTGAGTTGATTCTGACTCATAGTGACCCTATAGGGCAGAGGAGAACTGCCCCATAGGGTTACCAAGGAGCGCCTGGCAGATTCAAACTGCCAACCTTTTGGTTGGCAGCTGTAGCTCTTAAGCACTACGCCACCAGGGTTTCCAAAAACGGTACAGTAAGGCATAAAATAAAAGGTAAACGTCTCTTCTCTTTCTCCCTTTCCTACTGTCTTGCTCCTGAAAGGCAAACAATACTGACACACTTGCTTACATTTCCATCCAGAAATACAACTCTTCTTATATCTATATTCATCTTTCACTTGTATAACTCCCGTAATCGGAATCACCCTATGCTGTTCTGCAACCAGGTTTTTAAATTGAATTAGTAATAATTCTAACTCTATGGGTTGCTTCTCTTTCCCCTTTAACATGGCCAGCTGTTACCATCTCAAGGTCTTTGCACTGGACTCCAGTTGATTACAGGGTTGCCTCCTTCAGATTACTCAGGTTTCACCTCCAATGTCACATCTTCAATAGGTCTTCCTTGACCACACTGGCTAAAGTAACTCTCCATCTCTTGTTTTAATTTCTTCCTAGTGTTATCACTGTATATTACTTTATGTATTTACTTATTATTTTTAGTCTCCCCCAACCAGAAGGTAAACTCCTTGAGGGTAGGACCTTTATTCAGTATTTAGAACAGTGTCTAGCCCAACTAATATTTTCTAGCAACAATGTCAAAGGCTGATCTTTTAACTCCTTCTCCAGAGTACTTTCGTGTCATATGTAATATGTAAAATATGTGAAGGCCCCAGAGGAAAATGACTTCCGAGCAGGCATGTTGGTTTAGAGACAGAAAAGAAAGTGGGTTTGTGCTGAAGAACTTTTTAAGTATTTAAAGTGCTGTCGTGTGGAAGAGGGACTTAGCATGACTCTGAGATTAAGTTACTTCAACAAGACTGTAAGTAGGACTTAGGGGGATTTTGACAGACCACAAAAGAGAATTCTGAAATTGCCAAATCAGTTTCTTCCTTTTCTAAAAGGGATGACTATTTCTTGCTAAGTCAATCTATATAATAAAGGGCTGAGAAAAAGGGGTAATGGAAAGGAGAAGGAAAGAAAGCTGCTTTGGTGGGAGAGAGAGGGTAGTGAAAGGAGAGGATAGTGTTGGAACAGCTGCACATTAGGGAAAAAGATCAGAGAAGAAAGAGGATTTTAGTAGTTATTGCTGTGGACCTTTTATTTGGACCCTTTTTAGTGCCATTTGAGTGGAGAATGGAGTTCCTTTCTCATTATTTGTGGATGTTGACTTTACTTCTTTAACATGGAATCCCTCGGAGACTGAGCCACCTGGATCCCTGGATTATAATGGTTACATTATTTAAAAAAAAAAAAAAAAAAAAAACAGCTTTAAAATGATTGAGGGAAAACTGTCTGATAAAGAAGTTTCTTATTTAAAATTTAAGCAAAAGCTCAAAGGCAATTTTCTGGGAACTAAGGAACAGATTAACTTCTAAGATCTGCTCTAATTCTTACCAGACTATGGTTCTTGTCTATTGTAATGAGGAAGGAGCTCTTAGGTGTAGAGCTGAAGGGACCTTTATGCTTCTTCACAGATGGCCTCTTGGATCAATGTTGGGCAGTTTGGATTTGGAAATGGATACAGTAGTGGGATACCAATTGTTTCTGTGTCTCATCTGGAATTCCATGCTGAAATCCTTGCAGGATGAAGAGAATGAAGGCATCATAGGACTGTGGAGAGATGAGGAAGGTGGTGTTAGTTCTAGTCTGAGGTGGGTGCGTGACCTTGGGTCAGCTATACTTTGATTCCTGTCTCCTGAGAGTAGGGGAAGAACACTTCCTGTATGTAGAGAAAAGATGACCTTGTTTGGTGATGGATCATGCACAGTGAACTGAGAAAAACACTGGACTGGAAGTCTGCCTGTGTAACCTTGGGAGAGTCTCCTTCCCTCTCTGGGCCTTACACTACATATTTGTGAACTAAGGGGTAAAACGAGATGCTCTGAAATTTCTCCTCGCTTTGATATTCTATTGAGCCAAGCTGGGGTCAGTGTTTTTGCTGTTGTCATAATCTTTGGAAAGTTAAGGTTTAAAATAAAATTGGGGTACAAAAATAAGGCAGAGATGGTATCAAGAAATGAGTAGAGATTTGGATAAGAAAGTCATCATTCAGAGTATGGAAAATCAGAAACAGATCACCAGGCCTGACTTCTGAGGTGCCTCTGGGCAGGTTCAAACTGTCAACATTTTGGCTAGTAGTAGAGCTCATATAGCTGGATTATATGAAGAAGAATGTGGCATTAGGATTGGAGGAAGACTCATTAACAACTTGTAATATGCAGATGATACAACCTTGCTTGCTGAAAGCCAAGAGGACTTGAAGCACTTACTGATGAAGATAAAAGACTACAGCCTTCAGTATGGAATACACTTCCACATAAAGAAAACACAAATCCTCATAATTGGACCAGTAAGCAACATCATGATAAATGGAGAAATATTGAAGTTGTCAAGGATTTCATTTTACTTGCATCCACAATCAATGCCCATGGAAGCAGCAGTCAAGGAATCAAACGACATACTGCATTGGGCAAATCTGCTGCAAAAGTTCTCTTTAAAGTGTTAAAAAACAAAGATGTTACTTTGAGGACCCAAGCCATGGTATTTTCAATTGCCTTGTATGTATGAGAAAGATGGACAATGAATAAGGAAGACTGAAGAATTGACGCCTTTGAATTATGGTGTTGAGAAGAATATTGAATATACCATGGACTGCAAGAAGAATGAACAAATCTGTCTTGGAAGAAGTATAGCCAGAATGATCCTTAGAAGCGAGCATTGTGAGACTTTGTCTCCTGTACTTTGGATATGTTGTCAGGAGGGCAGTCCCTGGAGAAGGACATCATGCTTGGTAAAGTAGAGGGTCAAGGAAAAAGAAGACCCTCAATGAGATGGATTGACACAGTGGCTGCAACAATGGGCTTAAACAGCAATGATTGTGAAGATGGCACAAAGACTGGACACTGTTTTTTTCTGTTGTGTATAGGGTCACTCTGAGTCCCAACTGATAGGATGGTACCTAACAACAGCTAACAGAGCGCTTAACTGTTCTTACCACTGAGGGACTCCAAAGACATCAAAATCTGTTGTATGTACTCATCGTATAAGATCTTTCTCAACTCCTTATGATTAGGAATGTTCCTTCCTGAGGCACCAGGGCATAGAAAGGTAATGGCTTTATGAAACACACAGACTATGGTTTGAATCCAAGCTCCAGAACTTGTGACTTGTATGACTTTCAACAGGTTGCTTCATCACTTTTGGGCCTCTGTTTCTTGTGTGTAAAATGGGGATAATAATTAAAACTTCTTCAGAGAGCTGTGAGGATGATATGAGAGGTTACTTTTAAAATGTCGTATGAACAGCAAGCAGTGGTGCCACAGAAATGCTATTCCCTTCTCACCCCCTCTGTGCTTCTGCAAGGCTCGACATCTATGCCATCTCTCATTAAAAAAAAAAAAAAAGTTGCCATTGAGTCAATTGTGACATGTCAGAACGCCGTGTGTGTCAGAGTAGAACAGTGCTCTATAGGGTTTTCAATGACGAATGTTTTGCAAATAGATCACCAGACCTTTCTTCCGAAGCACCTCTGAGTGGAATTGAACATTAAATCTTTTGGTTAGCAGTTGAGCATGTTAACCGTTTGTACCTTCCAGGGACTCCTTATCACTCACAAAGGCTGCTTTGTTCTCTGCCTGTCTTGCAGCTCCTTTGAGAACTGGGCCCACCTGAGTCCGGCTTTATGTCTTTGAAGATGCCATTGATTCTAGCTCAGTGCTAAATTAATAAACATTAAATTAAATTTAAAACTGGATCCATTTGGCTCACAGAAAGCAAAGTAGCCTGTTTTGTGGTGGGAAGTCTAGGGTAAATGATCCAGTTGTGTCACTTAATTGAGGCGAGGCCTTGGGCAAGTCATTTAAACCTCTCCACTCCTCAGGTTTCTTATCTGTAGAAAGTGGGTGGCCATCTCTATCTCAAAGGGCTGTTGCAAGGAAGAATTGGAGAAGCATCTGAGCTGCTGCAACACAGTTGTTGTTAGGTGCTGTCAAGTAGATTCCGACTCATGGCAACCCTATGTACAATAGAATGAAACACTGCCCGGTCCTGCACCATCCCCACAGTCATTGTTATGCTTGAGCCCATTGTTGTTACCACCGTGTTAATCCATCTCCTTGAGGTTTGTCCTCTTTTTCCCTGACCCTCTACTTTACCAAGCGTGAGGTCCTTCTCCAGGGACTGGTCCCTCCTGACAACACGTCCAAAGTACATGAGAAGTCTCACTATCCTCACTTCTAAGGAGGATTCTGGCTGTACTTTTTCCAAGACAGATTTGTTTGTTCTTCTGGCAATCCATGGTATACTCAATATTCTTCACCAACATCATAATTTAAAGGCATCAATTCTTCTTTGGTCTTCTTATTCATTGTTCAGCTTTCGCACGCATATGAGGCAATTGAAAATACCATGGCTTGGGTCAGGCGCACCTTAGTCCTCAAGATTACATCTCTGGTTTTTAACACTTTAAAGAGGTCTTTTGCAGCAGATTTGCCCAATGCATGCAACACAGTGTTATATAATATTATGATTCTCTTTATTACCAGCCTTTTTTTTCCCTTTTCATGACATTCTTCCTTTGAGGGTATAAGGCCTGTCTTCTTATTCCTATTCCTCTCCTTCTACTGAGAACTCATGGTAATCAAGGACTGGAAGGAAGAAGTGAAGGTCTGTGCATATGTTGTAAGTGTTCGTCCCTTCCCAAATTCTGACAGTTTGAAACAGCGTTGCTGCAATCTTCTGTTCCACTGTCAAATTGACTTGAGGGAGCCACCTCTATGGTGATCATTAGAGAAAGCCTCACATGATGATTTAAGTATGGAATCTACATCATTTTGCATATTGCCTGTCCTCCTAAAATAGTCAGCAACTGAGTAGTAGGACAGCAGTCACTTTGTGATCCATTTGGTGCCACTCAGCATGTCTGAGTAAGTTTTAACTGCAGCTTTGAATTATCTGGTACCTCCTTGATATTCCAGAATCTTCCATCAGACTGTACCCAGGGTCAAAACACACAGTGTATTCTTTGACCTCACCCCATGCTCCATATCAAAGATGGCATCCTGGGGAAATCTTAATTTTTTAAAAAGAGAGAGCCACCTTGAAATAGAAAAGAAGTCAAATAAGGCCATCAGGCAGTCTTGCTGGTAGGTGGTGGAGGGCAGGTGGGTGGCAGCAACATTTAGAATTGGGTGATAGAGTTTGTCCAGGCCAGTGTTCCTCAAACATTTTACACCCAGGATCTCTTTGCAGTCATAAAAATTATTGAGGAGCTTAAAAAGGTTTTGTTTATATGGATTATATGTGTCAATATTTACCAGATCAGAAACTAATAGTTAGAAATTAAAATTTTTAAAAAAATTTATTAAAAAATAACAATGATAAGCCCATTACATTTTAACATGGGAGCAATAACATCAATACATGTCATGTAGCCTCTGGAAAACTCCATCGTAGCCTCAAGAAAGAATGAGAGTGAAAAAGGAAACTGTCTTAGTTATTATCACAGGAAGTTTTACCTCGTAGATCCACCAAAAGGGTCTTGGATCCCCAGGAGCACCCAGAGCACGTTTTGAGAACTGTTAGTCCAGGTTAGTTCAGGTAAGTATACACGAACTTTTTTTTTTTTTTTTGTAATAATAACATATTGTGTGTTTATACTGGCCTAGGTATTATGCTAGTTCACACTTATTATTTCATTTAATGCTCATAATAGTCCATGAGAGAAAGTATCATTATTATACCCATTGTATAGATATAAGAAAAAAAGCACAGATAGGTTATGATTCAAAGCAAGGCCCAGTTTATACCAGAAATGGACAAATGTCAGAGAAGAACAAATTAAGTTTTTATCTTAGGGTATCTTAGACTCCTAAGATATAACAAAAAGGGGAAAATGCAAATACTGTTGTGTGACATTCTAAAGCACTCTGAAAACAAGAAGACTTTAGCACTTTTCTGTAAAGGAAAGGAAGGTTAAAGGTTTTTTACTCCTGGAGGAGGAGAAGAATAACTTCTTGGTGAGGTCCTAGACAGAAACAGAGACAAGCCTACAATGGACACCATCATGTGCTGTCCACATCCTCCTTCAGAGCTGAGGCACCCATGTGTTGGCAGCAAACTGCTGTCAGTCTTTCTCTCTGATTGAATTCTCAGACAAAAGGAGCTACTGGTCCAAGGTCACACTAACTCCCCTGGGGCAGCCCATCTGCAATGACTGGTCAGCAGGCAACCCCAAGTGCATTAGAGCAGATGTGTACTCCATAGAGTTTTTTTTAACAAAGAGAAATTTATTATCTCACCATTTAGGAGGCAAGAAGTTCAAATTAGGGTGTCAGCTCTGGCGGAAGGCTTTCTCTCTCTGTCGGCTCTGGGAGAAGGTCCTTGTCATCAATCTTCCTCTGGTCTAGGAGTATCTCAGCACAGGGACCCCAGATCCAAAGGATGCGCTTTGCTCCCGGATTGCGTGTTTGGTGGTATAAGTTCCCCCGTCTCTCTGCTTGCTTCTCTCTTTTATATCTCAAAAGAGATTGACTTAAAACACAACCTAATCTTGCAGATTGAGTCCAGCCTCATTAACATAACTGTCTCTAATCCTGCCTCATTAACATCATAGAGGTAGGATTTACAACACATAGGAAAATCACATCAGATGACAAAATGGTAGACAATCACACAGTACTGGGAATCATAGCCTAACCAAGTTGACACACATTTTGGGGGGATACAATTCAATCCATAACACTTACATAGATGATGATGGTGATAATGACCATCTTAGATTTATACATAACTTTTCATTCTTCAAGATTCCATATCTAAAATTTATATTCTCAGTAAAGTTTTAAGATGATCAGAAATGCGTCCAGACTTCCATTTCTTAGGGCTATTTAAAAATTAGTCATCCTTCTAACAGTGACACAATGCATATCATTACTCATCAATATGCTTTTAATACCAATGCCAGATGATTTCATAAAATAGAGTAAAAGACTGATTGGTTGGGTTAATGAGAAAAATCCCATAATTATCCTATTTATCAATATAATCACTGTCATGACTAAGATAGTAGGAAATAGCAGCCTTACAAGTCACATTAAAAAACTTCAGTACGCCAAATCAGAAGGTAAATTTCCCCTTCAGATTTTTGAACATGACTCATATTCACATCACAAGGCATTCAACTCAGCTGTGGTATTGAGCCTATGTAATAGGGAGCTGGTCAAAAAACAAAAAAAGAAAAACAAAAAAACCCCACCAAACCCATTGCCATCATGTCGATTCCAACTCATGACCGTATAGGACAGAGTAGAACGGCCCCATAGGGTTTCCAAGGAGTGCCTGGTGGATAATTCGAACTGCCAACCTTTTAGTTAGCAGCCGAACTCTCATTCACTACGCCACCAGGGTTCAGGGACATATATGTCACAAAGAGAAAAAGTAAGTGGCAGACAGTTATTATCAATGGGTAGCACACTTTAAAACACTGGAAATTTCTATATTTTACATTTTATTTATTTATTTTTTTATTGTACTTTAGGTGAAGGCTTACAGAACAAATAGTTTCTCATGAAACAGAAGTACATGTGTTGTTTTATGACACTGGTTAACAACCCCACAACATGTCAACCCACTAACTTCTCAACCTTTTTTTTTTTTGGTGAAAATACACATAGCCAAAGATGCACCATTTCAAAAATGTCTACATGCACAGTTCAGTGACATTGACTACGCTCTTCCAATTGTGCTGCTGTTCTCACTTAAGATGAAGGCTTCCAGAACAAAATAGTTTCCCATTTGACAGTTACTACATATGTTGCTCTATTACAATGGTTAGAAATCTCACAACACATCAACAATATCCTTACTCAACCTTGGGTTCTCTATCACCAGCTTCCTTGTCCCTTCTGCCTTCTGGCCCTTGTCACTGGACTACTGTACCTCATTAGTCTCATTTGGTTTTATGGGGCTGTCCACTCCAGGCTGAACGGTGAACCACTGAGATAACTTCACCACTGAGCTAAAAGGGTGTCTGGGGGTCATACTCTCGGGGTTTCTCCAGTCTCCTTTAGGCCAGTAAATCTGGTCTTTTTTTTTTTTTTTTTTTTGTGAGTTAGAATTATGTTCTACGTCCTTCTCCACCTCTGTCCAGAACCCTCTGTTGTGATCCTGGTCAGAGAAGTCAGTGGTGGTAGCCAGGCACCATCTAGCTGTACTGGACTCAGTCCTGTGGAGGCCTTGGTAGCTGTGGTCCATTAGTCCTTTGGACTAATCTTTTCCTTGTATCCTGTTCTCTTCATTCTCCCTTGCTCCCGAAGGGATAAGACCAGTGGAGTATCTTTGATGGCCGCTCACAGGCTTTTAAGACCCCAGACACTACTCACCAAGGTAGAATGTAGAACAATGTCTTTATAAACTGTGTTATGCCAGTTGAGTTAGATGTTCCCTGAGACCATGTTCCCCGAGACCATGTTCCCCAGAGCCCTCCGCACAGCAAGTCAGTCCCTCAGGGAGTTTGGAAGTGTCTATGGAGCTTCCATGACCTTTCCTTGTACAAGTTGTGCTAGTTTCCCCTGTATTGTGTACTGTCTCACCCTTCACCCAAGATACCACTTATCTACTGCCTATTTAGTGTTCCCCCCCCACCCCTCCCATCCCTGGTAACCAACAAAGATTGTTACATTTTGTGTGTGAACTTTTTCATGGGTTTTTACAACAGAGGTCTCACAATATTTGTCCTTTTGTGATTGACTTATTTCACTCAGCATAATGTCCTCCAGTTTCATCCATGTTATGAGATGCTTCACAGATTCATCATTGTTCTTTCTCGTTGCGTAGTACTCCATTGTGTGTATGTAGTATAGTTTGTTTATCCGTTCATCTGTTGATGGGCATCTAAGTTGTTTCCATCGTTTGGCCATTGTGAACAATGCTGTCATGAACATAGGTGTGCATGTGTCTATTTGAGTGATGACTCTTATTTCTCTAGGATATATTCCTAGGAGTAGGATTGCTGGATCAAATGGTATGTCTATTTCTAGCTTTCTGAGGAAGCACCATATCATTTTCCAAAATGGTTGTATCATTTTGCATTCCCACCAGCAGTGCATAAGAGTTCCCATCTCCCCGCAGCCCCTCCAACATTTGTTATTTCCAGTGTTTTTGATTCGTGCCAGTAATGCCGGGGTGAGATGGTATCTCATTGTGGTTTTAATTTGCATTTCTCTAATGGCTAGTGATCGTGAGCATTTCCTCATGTGTCTGTTGGCCATTTGAATGTCTTCTTTGGTGAAGTGTCTGTTCATTTCCTTTGCCCGTTTTTTAATAGGATTGTTTGTCTTTTTGTTGTAGAGGTATTGGATTTTCTTGTAGATTATGGAGATTAGACCTTTGTCTGACTTATACTGTCCAAAAATTTTTTCCCAGTCTGTAGGTTCTCTTTTGACTCTTTTGGTGAAGTCTTTTGAAGAGCATAGGTGTTTGATTTTTAGAAGAGCCCAGTTATCTAGCTTATCTTTTGGGGTTTGTGTGTTGATGGTTAGGGTTTGTATCCTGTTAATGCTGTGTATTAAGGCCTGTAGTGTTGGTCCTATGTTTTCGTCTATGAACTTTATAGTTTTAGGCTTTATATTCAGGTCTTTGATCCATTTTTTTTTTTCTTTCTTTTTTTTTTTTTTTAAATATATATTTTATTGTACTTCAGGTGAAAGCTTACAGAGCAAATAGTTTCTCATGAAATAGTAGTACACATGTTGTTTTTTGACATTGGTTAACAACCCCACAACGTATTAAGCCTCTAAATTCTCAACCTTTTTTTTTGATGAAAATTACAGATGGCCAAAGATACACCGTTTCAAAAATTTCTACATTCACAGTTCAGTGTCTTTGATCCATTTTGAAGTAGTTTTTGTATACGGCGTGAGGCATTGGTCCTGTTTCATTTTTTTGCAGATGGATATCCAGTTTTGCCAGCACCATTTGTTAAAAAGACTGTCTTTTCCCCATTTGATGGACTTTGGGCGCTTGTCAAAGATCAGGTGACCATAGGTGGATGGATTTACATCTGGGTTCTCAATTCTGTTCCATTGGTCCATGTATCTGTCGCTGTACCAGTACCAGGCTGTTTTGACTACTGTAGCTGTATAGTAGGTTCTGAAGTCAGGTAGTGTGAGTCCTCCAACTTTCTTCTTCTTCTTCAGTAGTGCTTTACTTATTCGGGGCTTTTTCCCTTTCCGTATAAAGCTAATGATTAGTTTTTCCATCTCTTGAAGAATGTTGTTGGTATTTGGATGGGGATTGCGTTGTATTTGTAAATTGCTTTGGGTAGAATTGTCATTTTCACATTGTTGAGTCTACCTATCCATGAGCATGGTATGTTTTTCCATTTGTGTAGATCCCTTTTGGTTTCTTGCAGAAGTGTTTTGTAGTTTTCTTTGTATAGGTCTTTTACATCCCTGGTTAGATTTATTCCTAAGTATTTTATCTTTTTAGGGGCTATTATAAATGGTATTGTTTTCCTGATTTCCTTTTCATCATTCTCCTTATTGGTGTATATTGATTTTTGTATGTTTGTCTTGTATCCTGCTACTCTGCTGAATCTTTCTATTAGTTCCAGTAGATTTCTCAAGGAGTCTTTAGGGGCTTTTTTCTTTTTTAAAAAAATATTTTTGATCCTAGGTTGGTTGAATTTGCAGGTGCAGAACCTATGGATATGAAGGACCAACTATATTAGAAATATCTTCATCCCTTGAATGTTCTCTTTCCCAGCAGAAAGCAGGAAGTCTCCTTTATTCCACCCATTTAAGTAGTGAGTCTCTCGCTGGTCACTCCTCAGGTAAGGCTATTCTGCCTATGTTCTGTTGACTCTTAAAAGATGAACAGAAACACTGCTCATTCTACATGTACTGGAATTAGATGACGGGAGTCTTTCTTCATTGGAATGTGGGCTGCAGTCAACCTTCCATGCTCTGGGAAGAAAGAGTTTGGTAAGAAACTAATGATGTGAATGAGACGACCCCTAGGTGTAGCCTGCATAAGAGAACTGGTCTGTAGCAATTTGGCAGCTTTCAAAAAAAGGTACTCATTTCAAAGATGCCTGTCCATCTAAGTGTAGTCTGTAATAACCCCTGTTTGCTTTCCCTTATTACCAAGGTGATAGTAGTGGCATCCTTGCCTTTTGGAAAACAAAACAACCTTGTTTAATTGCTTGGTTCCACACCTCTGGGAAAGCTAAAGCTTCACCAAGATTTCTTGGAGTCCTCAGGGTCTTTCTTACTCCTGATACTTTGTCTCTAGCTCCTGCTATCTGCCCATTCTCCTGTTTCCAGGGAAATAGAGCTACTCTCATTATATGAGCGAGATCCCCTTACTGAACATTTAAGGGGTTTAGGAGAGAGGTCACTTTGCTTCCTACCAAGTTTTCTGCCTTCTTCTCTCCCTTTCTTCTCCTCACCTCCCCTCTCCTCTGTCTTTATCTTTTCTCCTTTTCCCTCTTAGAAACAAATTTCCCTCCCTGCAACCACCAAGTGTCTCTACCTTTCTCTGAAGGCTTGGCGTAAACTGACGTGCATTCTCCACAAGGACTCAAAGACCCTCAGGAAGATGCTCTCACGGCATTCTTCCAAGAAACATGGTTTGCTTCTTAAGAGGAATTCTGCAGTGTGCTGGTGAGAGAATATTTTTCTCTACTTGTTGCAACTGGAAATAACAAAACTGGATTTCTTGTTTCGAATTCTGTGCTGCTGACTTCTCACCAATACGGTCAAACTATCTTCCTGGTTATTTGCTACTAATGCTTTACAAAGATAATGTTTCTACCTTTTGAAAGTATGGTGTCTCTAAGTCACCTGCTATCGCGTATCTCTTCACCTAACCTGCCCAGGGAAATTAGGGAGGATGTGGTTGATTTTCTTAAAAGCTCAGTGAAATAGAGGCTTAGGAAGATGAAATGACCAGACGAAACTCAGCCTGCCACATCTCTGTCTTCCATTTTGTCCTATTTGTTAACATTATTCCTGGGTGGTACAAATAGTTAATATGCTTCGCAGCTAACTGAAAGTTTGGTGGTACCTCAAGTCCACCTTGAGAGAAAGGCCTGGCGATCTACTTCTGAAAACCCTACAGAGCGCAATTCTACTGTGACACATATGGGATCACCATGAGTGGTAGTCAATGGCAATTGGTTTGTTTGGTTATTGGTTTTGATATTTACATTATAGCACCTATAAAAAATGGTAATTATTTGTTTATTCATGTGTTTATTTTTTATGGTCTCTAACCCCAGTAAGCTTTGAAGGCAGTACTTAATATAGTTCCTAGCACACAGTAGGCTTTCAATAAATCATGTTGAATGAACGTTTGAATGAATGAATGAACAAAGGAGCATGAAAGAGTGCTTTTTCTTTTCTGCCTGTGCTCAGCTCATTTATTTGTCCATCAATAGATATCTATTGGGTCCCAGTTTCTTGTGTGGGTACTAAGGGGACTCAGGATTCAATCTGCTATGATCCCTGCCTTCCAGACACTTATAACCGAGTAGGATGTGTCTGGGAGGCAGTTTTAGACCATAGTAATGGAGGACGGACTTTGTCTTTGCCATGCCCTCTTATCTACAACCTTCCATAATCTCCTTAACGTTGCCCAACACGTTCTGCACCCAATACATCGCGATGACCCTTTAAGCTGCAGGGTCAGCTGTGTTAAAACGAGTGTGTCTGTTTGGGTCTGTGGCAGTCCCAGTGATTTCTAGGCTTTGACTTTGCAATTTCCAAAAGAAGTACAAGGACTCTTGGGATTAGTGGCTGAACTTAATCTGTTTGTTTATCATGTATTGAGAAGGCCAGCCTGGCTATTTCCTCCTAAAAGGAAAACATTTTTACATTACAGGTTAGAATTCTCATCCCAACTCTCCCCAGACATAAGAGCCCATACAAGCCCATCTCCTCTCAGAAAACTCCCTGGACCAGCCTGATCTATTGCTATTTTTCTATATACATTCTATTTTGTCACATAATCACATACATTATCACATAAGTAACATGGTATTATTATTTAGCTATTTCAAGTGTGTGTGTGTGTGTGTGTGTGTGTGTGTGTGTGTGTGTGTGTGTGTGTGTGTATTCTGTCTCCCTAAGAAGTTCCTTGAGGACAAGAACATGTACACTTGACAGTGTCAGGACATGTGCAGTCTGACCATGTGCAATCTGACCCTATTGAAATTAAAAATTTTTCTTAACAACAAAGACAACATTTTCTCATTCAAGACAACTGTCTGTTTTTTTGAAATTTACTTTCATGAGCTCCTTTGAGGTTCCAGGGCCACAGAGGTCAGGACCCAAGGCTTCAGAGGGTGAAAAGCTATTCTGCATAATAATAGCAGACTACGGAATTCCAGGTCCCCAGGAAGGAGATGGAGCCCTGGTGGTGCAATGGTTAAGCATTCAACTGCTATCCAAAAGGTCGGCAGTTCAAATCCACCAGCCACTCCTTGCAAACCATATGGGGCAGTTCTACTCTGTTTTATAAGGTTGCTATGAGTTGGAATCGACTTGACAGAAATGGGTTTTGGCTTGGTTAGGAAGGGAATAAGAAAGACCAGCTAGACTGTCAGAAAGGTCAGAAAGCACCCCCTGCCCCCATCATGGCTAGGCACAGCTCACCTGAGGAAGGTCTTTAAAAAATCACGTAGTTGTCTTGGATTCCAACTCATGGCGATCCCATGTGTTATGGAGTAAAACTGCTCCATAGGGGTTTCTTGGCTGTAATCTTTATGGAAGCAGATTGCCAAGTCTTTGTCCTGCAGTGCTGCTGAGTGTATTCAAACTGCCAACCTTTAAGTTATTAGTCAAGTTTAAACTATTTACGCTACCCAGAGACCTGAGGAAGTCTTATGAGAACAGAAAAGAGTGATGAGAATTAAAAAAAAAAAATGATAACGTGTATACAATACACATCTTTCACAATCTTCCTTACAAGAACTTCAGTAAAAACAACATTGCTCACAAGGACACTTGTGTGAGTGGATTTCTAAGAGGAACTTATGAGGTGCTGAGATCTGCATGCACATGGGTACTGTGTGATTGCAGAGACAGCCATTGAGCTAAAGGACCACAGGACAAGAGGTCATCTGATAACTGGGTTTCCCTTTCACTTAAAACAATCCCTTGGGTGAGTTTATATTATTTCCATTTTATGACTGAAGTAATGGTGACTGTGAGACGTTAAGTAACTTGGTGAAGGTCATACAGCAAATAATGACAAACTCAGGTGTTAGGACAAGCCAGGTCCTAGAGCCTGAACTTTTTTTCTATGACCCCAAGCTGTCATCACAAGAGGTCAGGAGATATATTGAAACAAACAAAGAAAAATATATTAATATTTTGATTCCTCCCTTAGGCCCCTAATTTTAATCCCTTTGACCTGAGTAGAAGCAGCTAAATGGAAAGTGAAAGCCACAAATCAGAACCCTGCTGAGTGACTGTGGGTGTAATGAGAGGAGCTCTGATCCCATCCATTGCAAATTCCCCCTCCTTCTCATGAATGACAGTAATCACTGCATAATAATATTACAGCTCTTGGAGGATGCAAGGAGCCAGGGAATTTTCAGACTCAAAGAGCTGAGATGCTACACACGATAACCCCTAAAAACTGGGCAACCCGTTTCTACTATGACAGTTGCTGCAAAGCAGTTGTGAAATTTAATTCCAGAGAGATTCAAGTGTTGCTTCAAGATGCAAGCACCTAACCCTCCAAAGAGCAGCAATGTCCATGTAAAAAGAAACTGGAAACATGAAAGCTTGCTATCAGTGTTACACCAAAAACCCAGCCCGAGACACTCTCCTTTCATTTTCACTGAAACAGGTACACTTGACAGTGGGGTTTGTCAACCCAGGTGTCCTCATTTGACCCACAGATGGGAGGGTAGAATGAAGCAGACCAACTTGGGTAGAGATTCTGAACTTTGAGCATTTACTCTGTACCTGGGGTTGGTGATACAATGGAGAATAAGGTAGATGAAATTCTTGCCCTCATAAAGACAAGACAGATAGGAAGATCTGGAATACAAGATGGGGAACCAAGGGAAGTTCTCAAACTCAGGAGACAAGTGCCTCTCAGTTATTTAAACTGAGCTACAAGGGGGTTGTAGAGATAAGAAATGAGCAAAAACTCAATTATTAGAATTAATATTTCTTTCTAGACCCATAATTCAGGAGCTAGGGCAGAGTAAAGATAATGGGGGGGGGGGGGCTAGGATGAGCCATGCTGCCCCTACCTTGTCCATCACTCTAGTCATGAAGAGTGGAAGTGGTTATCAGGGGACTCCAGTGGCTCCTTTCACCAAATCAGTCATGGGACCTCCCCACAAAACTTTTGCCTCTTTCTTTGGTGGCTTTCATCCCTTTGAAAATTTCTTTGCCCTTCAATGTCTGTTACACTCATAGCTTCAATGTCTGTCTCAGGTGACGTGCATGAAAATGAGAAAAAATTCAGTGCCTTTGGCCACTTGGCCTTAACAAGCAGAATAGGAGTCAAACCCCAGAAGTACTAAACAGATGGGAAGAGGTGCAAGACCCACCTGTGGTGCATAAGCTGAAGGTGTCCCTGAAGGAAACCTGTTGTGGCTTCACCATGTTGATCACAAGACTGGAGTCTCAATTAGGGAGGATGAAGACCTTCCCATCCCTTCCAAGCATCTGGTTGTTACTTTTTAAAATATTTATGGATTTCCAAAATTTCTTTTTGTTGTCTATTTCTAATTTAATTCCATTGTGAGAACGTAATTTGTATAAGATTGAGATTTTAAAATTTGTTGATACTGTTTTATGGCCTAGCATATGGTCTATAGTAGAGAATGATCCATGTGCACCTGAAAAGAATGTGCATTTTTCTGCTATTGGGTGGATTGTTTCATAGATGTCAGTTAGGTCATGTTGGTTGATAGTGTTGTTCAAGTCTTCTATATTGTTGCAGATGTTTTGTTTAGTTTTTCTATCATTTTTTGAGAAAAGGGTATTAAACTCTACAGTTATTGTTCAATTGTCTATTGTTATCTGGGAGCAACTCCAACCTCAGGTCTCTTTTCAATTTGGTCAGTTTGTGCTTCACGTATTTGGGGGCTTTGTTGTTATGTGCATATATGTTTGTTATATTTGTACCTTCATGATTAATTGATTCTTTTATCACCATAAAGTATCCATCTTTGTCTCTAATAAAATTTTATTTCTTAAAGTCTATTTTGTCTGATAATAGTATAACTTCTACGTCTCTCTTATTGTTACTGTTTGCACAGTACATCTTTCTACATCCATTTACTTTCAACTCATTTGTGTCTTTATGTCTCAAAGATAGGCAGCATATTGTTGGGTACTGATTTTTTTTTTTTTTAATTCAGTCTTATGACTTTTGCCTTTTATTTTGAGTGCTTAATCCATTTATATTAAGCTACTTATATGGTTGGATTTATTTCTCCCATTTTGCTAATTGTTTCTTATGGGTCTTTTGTCTTTTCACCTTGTTCCTATGTTCCTTCTTTACTGGTATTTTTGTGTTAAAAAGCTTTTCTTTATACCATTTTAATTCTTTTGCAGATATTTTAAATATTCATTTTTAAATATTCATTTTATTAGTGATTGCTGTAGGGATTACAATATGGATCTTAATTTATCATATTTCAGATTTTTACAAATTCAGTAAAATATACAAACTTTGTCCCAGTACAGTTGATTCTCTTCTTCTTCTTTGGACTCTTATTATTATACATATTACTAATTTATATCGATAAGCCCAGTAATGCAATTAAAAAAATTTTAAATGCAGTTGTCTTTTTTTTGTTATTTTACTTTACATGAGGGTTTATGAAACAAACTAGCTGCTCATTAAACAATTAGTACAAGCTTTGTTTTGTGATGTTGGTTTCCAAACCCACAACATGTCAACAATCTCTTCTTCTTGACCTTGGGTTTCCTATTACCAGCTTTCCTGTCCCCTCTTGCCTTCTTGTCCTTGCCCCTGGGCTGGTGCGCCCATTTAGTCTCGTTTTGTTTTATGGGCCTGTCTAATCTTTGGCTGAATGGTGAACCTCAGGAACGACTTCATTACTGAGCTAAAAGAGTGTCTGGGGGCCATACTTTCAGAGTTTCTCCAGTCTCTGTCAGACCAGTAAGTCTGGTCTTTTTTTATGAGTTAGAATTTTGTTCTACATTTTTCTCCAGCTCTGTCAGAACAGTTGGTGGTGGTAGTCAGGCACCATCTAGTTGTGTTGAAGTCAGTCTGGTGGAGGCTGTAATATTCGTGGTCCATTAGTCCTTTGGACTAATCTTTCCCTTGTGTCTTTGGTTTTCTTCATTCTCCCTTGCTCTAGATAGGGTGAGACCAGCGGAGTATATTAGATGGTTGCTTACAAGCTTTTAAGACCCCAGACACTACTCACCAAAGTAGAATGTAGAACATTTTCTTTATAAACTGTGTTATGCTAATTGAGCTAGACATTCCCCAAGACCATGGTCTCCACAGCGCTCAGCCCAGTAATTAAGTCCCTCAGGGAGTTTGGATGTGTCTATGGAACTTCCATGACCTTTCTTTGTACAAGTTGTGCTGGCTTCCCTAGTATTGTGTACTGTCTTACCCTTCACAAAAGTTACCACTTATCTATTGCTTATTTAGTGTTTTTCCATCCCCACCCCTCCTCTCACTTGTAACCATCAAAGATTGTTTCTTTTTGTGTGCAAACCTTTTTATGAGTTTTTATAGTAGTGGTCTCATACAATATTTGTTTTTTTGTGATTGACATATTTCACTCTGCATAATGCCTCCAGATTCATCCATGCTGTGAGATGCTTTCCAGATTCATCAGTTCTTTATGGTTGCATAGTATTCCATTGTGTGTATGTACCATAGTTTGTTTATCCATTCTTCTGTTGATGGACATCTAGGTTGTTTCTGTCTTTTTGCTGTTGTGAACAATGCTGCGGTGACTATGGGTGTGCATATGTCTATTTGTGTGATGGCTGTTATTTCTCTAGGATATATTCCTAGGAGTGGGATTTCTGGATCACATGGTATTTCTATTTTTAGCTTTTTAAGGAAGCACCAAATCGATTTCCAAAATGGTACCATTTTGTATTCCCACCAGCAGTGCATAAGGGATCCAGTGTTCCCACGGCCTCTCCAACATTTGTTATTTTCTGTTTTTTGATTTGTGCCAGTAATGTCAGGGTGAGATGGTATCTCATTGTGCTTTTGATTTGCATTTCTCTAATGGCTAGTGATCATGAGCATTTCCTCTTTTGTCTGTTAGCTGGTTGAATGTCCTCTTTGGTGAAATGTTTGTTCATATCCTTTGTTTAATTGGATTATTGTCTTTTTGTTGTAGAGGTGTTGGATTTTCCTATAGATTTTAGAGATTAGTCTTTTGTCAGATTTATCATAGCCAAATTTTTTTTCCCAGTCTGTAGGTTCTGTTTTTATTCTTTTGGTGAAGACTTCTGATGAGCATAAGTGTTTAATTTTTGGAAGATCCCAGTTATCTAGCTTATCTTCTGGAGTTATGTATTGTTAATTATGATTTGTATCCTGTTAATGCTGTATATTAGGGCCTCTAGCATTGATCCTATTTTTTCTTCTATAATCTTTATAGTTTTGGTTTTATATTTAGGTCTTTTGATCCATTTTGAATTAGGTTTTGCATATCTTGTGAGGTATGGGTCCTGTTTCATTTTTTTGCAGATGGACATCCAGTTTTGCCAGCACCATTTGTCAAAAAGTCTGTCTTTTCGCCATTTGATGGAATTTGGGCCCTGTTGACGATCAGGTGGTCTTAGGGTGATGGATTTACATCTGGGTCCTCAATTCTGTTCCATTGATCAATGTATCTGTTGTTGTACGAGTACCAGGATGTTTTGACTACCATAGCTATATAGTAGGTTCAGAGGTCAGGTAATGCGAGTCCTCCTACTTTATTCTTCTTCTTCGATAGTGCTTTACTTAACTGGGGCTTCTTTCCTTTCCATATAAAGTTGATGATTAGTTTTTCCATCTCTTTAAAGAATGCTCTTGGTATTTGGATCAGGATTGCATTGTATTTGTAGATTGCTTTGGGTAGAACTGACATTTTCATAATGTTGAGTCTACCTATTCATGAGCATGGTATGCTTTTCCATTCATGTAGTTCTCTTTTGGTTTCTTGCAGTAGTGTTTTGTAGTTTTCTTTATGTATAGGTCTTCTACATCCCTGGTTAGATTTATTCCTAAGTATTTTAATTTTTAGGGGCTATTATAAATGGTATTGTTTTCCTGATTTCCTTTTCGTCGTTCTCTTTGTTGGTGTATAGGAATCCAACTGATTTTTGTATGCTTATCTTATATCCAAAATGCAGTTGTCTGTTAAACCAGTTAAGAGAAGAAAGAAAAGATTCTACGGCAATGAACAAGAACAAGAGAAGAAATGGCAAAAATGTGTTTATATTCTTTGTTATACTTAGCTATGTAATTATCTTTAGAAATGCTCTTTATTTGTTTTTTTGGTTTGAATTACCATAGGACGTCATTTTCTTTCAGCCTGAGAATTTCCTTTGGGAGTTCTTTTAAGGAAGATTCACTGGAATAAATATTTCTCATCTTCGTATATCTAGGAAAGTCTTTATTTCACTTTCATTTTTGAAGAAGAGATTTTGTGGATATAGAATTATTGGTCAACATTCATCTTTCAGCATATTGAATACATTATCCTACTGCCTTATAGCTTCCTTTGTTTCTGATGAGAACTAAGCTGTTACTCTTATTGTGGTTTCTTTCAAGATTTTCTCTTTGTCTTAGGATTTTAACAGTTTACGTGTAATGTATCTAAATGTGAATCTCTTTGTCTGTTTGGGGTTTGTTATGATACTTGGATGTGTAGATTAATGCTTTCCATTAAATTTGGATGTTTTCAGTCATTAGTTACTCAAATACTTTTTCTGTCCCTTTCTGTCTCTCTCTGCTCTTTTTCTCTCCTTCTTCTCTTCTTCTGGGACTCCGATTATACGTATGTTGCTATTCTTGATTTTGTTTCACAAGTCTCTGAGACTCTTAATTTTTCTTTATCTTTCCTCTGTTTCACAGATTGGTTAATCTTTATTGATCTATTCTCAAGTTTGCTGATTCTTCTGCCAGATCAAATCTTTTATTATGATAATAATAAACTCAGCAGAGACATCAGTGGCCACACACTACAGATGAGACAGACTATGGAATTAGCCTATTCAGATCGCTAAACAAATAAACAATCAAAACAACAATATTTTTTAAATTTCAGTTACTGTACTTTCACCTTTAGAATTTCCATTTGATTCTGTTTTATATATTTTTTCTTTACTGATATTCTTTGTTAAGTGTCCTTTAATTTCTTAAACATGGCTTGCTAAAGCCAAGAGCTGGGTCCCCTCAGATAATTCATACTGATGCTTTTTATCTGTGTGTTGGTCACATTCATATTTCTTTGCATTTTTCACATGTTTTTTGAAAACTGAGCATTTTAGATGTTATAGCACTCTGAATTCTGATTTCTCCACTCCCAGGGAGATGTTATTGCTGTTATTTTTGTTTTGATTGCATGTTTATTTGTTTAGTGACCTGGATGGGCTAATTCTATAAAGTTTTTCTCTCCTTTAGTGTGTGACCACTGATGCCTCTGCTGATTTATTATTGTTATCATTTAACTTTTAAGCCTGATTTCTTTGGGATTGGTCCCAGGTCAGCACAGCTGCATGGTCTGTCAAAGATTGGTCAGAGATTGTGCTTAAATACCTTGAGACTTCTACTTTTTATAATGTCCTTTAAATTTAGGCAGTTTTCAAATATGCCACAGATTTTACTTTCTGCCTGTGCAAGGCCTCACATTCAGCCAGGAATGAATAGAAAGCTAGGGCCCTCTATGATCTCTCCTGATCATGCACATAGCCTTCCAGGCCACCAGAAACATCTGGGATCTTATGAAGACTCACTTTGCCTGCTTTGTTCCTTAGGTCTCCCTACTACCTTTCTGACTAATCTATTGCTTGGCATAGTCAGTATCATAGCCTCTGGCAGCTGTGATCTTTGCCTTGGCACTGAGATTGTTGTTACTTTTTACAATGTTCCCTGATAGTTGAACTTTGCCCACTCCACTTCAAATCAAACCAACCATCTATAGTAGTAGAGCTGCCTGTTCTCATACCCTGCCCATTCCTGTTATAATTATCATGCTACAGAGGTGCAATGGGGGGTAATGGGAGCTGCCTGGGGCTAAAAACACACAGACTTCCACTGTGCTTATAGCCGTTTAGTAGTTTGTTTTGTACAAAACACTTCTCAATTTATTGTAAGCCTTTGATCGATTTACAGAGTCTTATAGTGGTCTTTTTTACAAATTTTGTCCAGTTTTAGCATTGCTTTTTGGGGAGATGGTTTACCAAATCTGTTCTCTGCCATTTTGTGGTGCCTTACCTAAACATAGACATTTTATAAATCAAATTATACTATACATTTAAGCACTATTTATCAATGTAACCAAACTCTAAAGTCAAAGTCCAAAATCATCAGGAGGTACTGTCCAGCATCCCACAGTACTCAACTAAATTTTAGTCTCTTCCTTGCTTCTTCTGAAATTTCATTATGATATGTTATTTTAATAATATCAAGATCTAAATACATAAAACAAAACTAGAAATAGTCTCTTTTGTTAGTGGTAAGAAGTGAGAAGAGAGAGAAGTCTGGGATGTAGATTCTATTTCCAGTGCCACATTATTCCTAATGTGAGGATTTGAGAACCTAGAAGGAATAGGATGGATCTAAACATCATTTTTTCAACCCCTCCATTTTACAGAAGAGCAAATTGAGGCCCAGTACGATTAGCTGCACAAGTAGATTTTGGGTTGTTACATTTTAGAGACTCAATTATGTGTTTCTATCCACTGCAGACTGAATTGGAGGACTTGATAAACTGTGTGGAAGACTGATGCTGGCTGTTTAGCAAGATAAAAGCACTTTCAGTAATCTCTTCTACTTTCTTCTTAAGGAAAAGAATATGCTTTGTTGTGACAGCAAAGGCCCCTTTCTACAGGAAAAGAAAAATCAGTTTCCACAGATGCCATCACTGCATTCTGTAGCTATGTGGTTAGAAACCTGAAACTGGAATACAATGGTGAGGAATTTGTTTTCGGACTCACTTGGGGTTGTGGGCTGGGGAGAGTATGTGAGGAGCTCACCTTGTGTCACTTCTACACTTGCAGTTTAGAATTCAGATGTTTGAATTTGGGGTCAGTTTGGGTCAGTGATATCAAAACTCAAAGCACCATCATCCCTTAGCCTCTCTCACAAGATTCTAGACTGAAAACAAGATATTTCTTCCCAGAAATGGAATAGGCTAGAAGCAGATGTCTTTTGAAGAAGTAGCTATTTCCTGTGGTTTGCCTAAGGTTTTTAGTCATCCTTTATTCATCATGGCAGTGACTTGTACTTAATGTCTTTTCCACTATGTTAAAATGTTCTGTTTGGATTTTCCTATACTTGGGCCTTCCTTTGCAGTTTCTGCATGAAATATGGAGCATTGTGGTGCAGAAATACACCCTCTGTAGTCATGGAGACGCCTTGTGCATTCAGCCAAAATAACAAGTGACTTTTTAGGAGAGTAGTAGAAAGGGCTGATATTTCTAGGTCCTCAGATGTCAAGATTAAAAGCACCTGATGATGTCACACAGACTTGGCAGTCAGAACTGTTTTCACATAGGGATAAATCTCATTGCTTTGACCTAACTCTGAGCGCAAGCTATGGAGTTAGAAAAGATCGATGTTATGAAGGGAAGAAAGAGGCATCAGTAAGGAGAGGAGAGGATAGAAAGGAGGAGAAAAGGAAGGGAACCAGGAGGACGGTTGTTGTTGCCTGCTATTGAGTTAATTCCAACTCATAGCAACACTATATAGCAGAATAAAACTGTCCCATAAACTTTTCTGGGCTGCAGTCTTTATGGGAGCAGATAGTCAGGTCTAGTCTCCCATGGAGCCACTGGTGGGTTCAAACTGCCCACCTTTTGGTTAGCAGACCAGTGCTTAACCATTGTGCAACCAGGCCTTTTTGGAAGAAGGGGAGGAAATTAGGGGAATGAAAACAACAACAGAGGAAGAGTCAGAAGAAAACCAAGGAAGATGACAACAGGAAATTTATCACACACACACCTGGGTACCAGTCTCCCACCTATGACCCATCTGTTAACTTCTCTGGCTTGTGTTTTTCCATCTGTTGAATGAATGGGCTAGACTAAATAATTGCTTAGGGGCTTGCAAGCTTAATATCCTAGACTGCTCTGCAAAATGCTTCCACCTGTGTGGTCTCATTTGAATCCCCCACTCTTCCCTTCACTCACTCTGCCTCAGTCACACGGGCCTTCCTCCTGGTCCTTTTAACAAGCAAAGTTCACTCTTCACCTTCTAACTCCTACCTAGGCCTTTTGCATTGCCATTCCTTCTTCCTGATGTGTTTTTCCACATCATTTTGGTTTCTGCTCGAATATTGGCCTTCTTGGAGATTCTTTCTCTGACCTTCCTATGTAATAGGAGATCTCAGCAGTACTCTCTCCTGCCTTACTGTTTGTCCCCTCGCCCGCGTGTATTTATTTGCTTTATAGTGTAGTATAGTATAAATGTGTGTTTTCCATGTTTATTATCTGTCTTCCCATAGGGCAGGGATTGGTCTTGTTCTCTGATGTATACTTAGTACCAAGGACAGTGGCTAGCACATAGCAACTCACATATATTTGTAGAAGGAACCTCACACCTGGCTGAGGTGATAGACCAGGCAGGTTTTAATAACTCCTTTTTATAGATCAGGACACCACAGTGTAAAACAGGGAACCAGCTTAACACCTCCTGTGATTTGGTGGTTATTTTTGTCTCATATCCTTGTCAGTGGGTGCACTTGCCTTGCATTTATACTAGGCTTAAGGATTGTGTTTTTTTCCCCCAAACTCTATAACATCCTGCTCTGATTAATAAATTGCAATCAATTGCAATGCCTAATTATCTCCTTAGGAGGTCTGAAAGAATGTAATAGATGGAGCATACTTATCTCGCACCTTGGGAGGGGAGCTATGGCTGTGTAATGAGAAAAAAAGTTTCAAGGAGAAAAAGATAATAATAGAGAAAACGAAAAAGTTGTTCTAGGTAGAAATAACTGAAATGTGTTGGCTACTTCCCAATATCAAGTTTAATAAAAGTTGTTTGGTTTGATGTCTGGAATGCTTAAAGCATTGTTTCTCCAAGTGTGGATAGCAGATCATCTGATCCAGATATACCCAAGATGCTTGATAAAAACGAAAATGCCCAGGGAGATCCTAAATTGATGGAATCAGAATTTCTGAAGGTGTAGTCCAGAAATCTGCATCTTCATTAAGTTTCCCATGACGTTTTCTGATGCATACTAGAGTTTGAAATAAAATTGGCTGAAAAGTCTTATGTTACTTTTTAAAGAGTAAAATTCTTTAAAACAGGTATTCTTTCATTTATTTTTCAACATTTACTGAGTGCCTACTATGTGAGATATTTTGTGCTGGGCTCTGGGATATAGAGATGGATGAGATGTGATCTTTGTTGTAAGGATCTCTGGCTTTTGAATCAATGAAGGTCAGAGAGGAGACAGTGCAGTGACGTAGAGGGACCCTGCCCTGGGGTCTGGGCTCTGCACAGGAAAGCTGCTGTCAGGAGGTCTGATGGTAGTCATGTGGAAGGAGCAGAAACCATGTTTATGTGACCCAGAGGATAGGAGTAAGGTCAATGGGTGACCATTTCAGGAAAGTTGTTTTGAGCTCCATAAGGAGAAGAATTTTCCTGTCATCAGAGCTGCCCGGGGAGCAAATGGTCCAGAAAATTGTCTGATCCAAGTGGGGATTGGACAACTGTCAGTTAGGCATTCAGAAACAGGGATTCTCGCCCTCAGTGGGAGATGGAGCTCCATTGCCTCTGACTTTCTTCTGACTCTGACATTCACTGATCCATCAAAAATACTGTATTAATTGATATTCCACAACAATTTATGGACCAAAATTTTGTACACCTAGACTCTGAGATGGATATAAGAAATACAAGACAGGCCCACCATTATTAGAAAACAGGAATGAAAAGACAGGTCCTAAGAGTGAGAAGTAGGATTTCTTGCACACTCTCTGTGTGCTAGACCTTATGTTAAGCACCTTCCATGGATTTCTCTCTTCTATCCTTAGAGCAGCCTTATGAGATGGCCATCATTATTGTCTCCATTTTCCAGGTGGACCCAATGAGATTTTAACCCAGTGACCCTCCCAAGGAGTAGAGTACCATTTTGGAATACTGGGCTTTGCAGATTTTGAAATGTTAACAGACAATTCTCATGTTCCCTGACTCTTTACCTGGCAAATGTCTACTCTGCTCTCAGTCTTGTCTTCAATATCACTCCTTGGGACAGCCTTCTCAACTCCCCCAGGTTAAGCTAGGTACCCTGATCCAGTGGTACCTCGTAATTCTCCTTCTCAGCTCATACTCTAGTTGTCATGAATTATTATAAGGGGAAATAATAGCTTGAATTCTATGAAAGAGTTTCAATTCATTTAGTCAAAACTATACCTCAGGTTATAATCTAGTGGCATCATGATAACTGAACTCTAAATGCCCCTAGGAGCTTGTTCAGCCTGGAAGAGAAAGGCAGGATTTGATTTTTATTATAACCTAGATCTGTCACATAAAAGTCTCAAAGGTTTCTGGGCCCAGAGCGAGTGGCTCTAGCTTTGCACACAGGTGGTTCCTGACCACCACTGTCTACTGACTCTTCTCCCTTCCTTCCCCACCCCCACTCTCTGTATTCTAAGTGTCAAATGTGTTGAATGATTTATGGTTCCCTCATGAGTCTTTCTGTTTTTTATCTCCATTATTTTGCTCACTCTTGCCTCTGCCTTTCATCCCCATACCCTGTCTCTATGTTCAGACACCTTTCAAGATCTCATCTTTTCTGCAGAGTTACCCCTCAACCCCCATTACAACCATCCTATATACCCCACACAGAATTCTATAATATTACCTGCAACTCTTGATTTCACTTAGGACATCCTTCTACTCTATCGGGGGTTGACAAACCTTTTCTGTAAAGGCCTAGATAGTATATAGTTCTTTACTACACAGTCTGTCACAACTATTCAACATCGCCATTGTAGCATAAAAACAGCCACAGATAGTATGTAAACAAATGGGCATGGGGGTGTTTCAATACAATCTGATATACCAAAACAGTCACTGGGCCCAATTTGGTCCACAGGCCATAGTTTGCAGATAGCTGTTCTAGATTACTGACAACTTTAGGGCACCAACCGTATTTTACTCATCTCTATACTCCAGGTCCTAGCCTGATACCTAGCACAGGGTGTTCAGAAAATGTTTGTTAATTGAATTAATGATTCTAATCCTGACATAAACTATGTGAACTAAGATAATTTCTCTTCCAACTCTAATATTTTAACATTCTAATACTTTTTATGGGGCCCTGATGGCACAGTGGTTAAGCATTTGGCTGCTAATCAAAAAGATGGCAGTTAAAATCCACCAGCCACTCTTTGGAAACCCTATGGGGGCAGTTCTAGCCTGTCCTATAAGTTTGCTATGAGTTGGAATTGACTTGACAGCAACGGGTTTGGTTTTGGTTTGGTTAATGTTCTTTTTTTTTTTTTTATTGTTGTAATTAAACGAGGTTTACATTTCAAGTTAGTCTCCCATACAGAATTTTTTTTTTAACATACATTGTTATAAGACCCCAACCCCTCACCCCATTCTGCTACAGCACACTCCTCCCCTCTGCCCCTGATTCCCCATGAACATTCAACCAGCTCCTAACTGTCTCTGCCTTCCCCTCTCACCTCTGGACATAGCTGCCCCTTTAGTCTCTTATATATACTTGTCTAAGAGGCACATTCTTCACAAGTATCCCTTTATGTCCCACAGTCCAGTCCAATCCCTGTTTGAAAGTTGGCCTTGGAGACTGTTTTAGTTCTGGGGTGATGGAGAGACCAGGGGCCATGCTTTCCCGGACGCCTCCAGTCTTAATCAGACCATTAAGTCTGGTCTTCTTACTAGAATTTGAGTTCTGCATCCCATCGTTCTGCTGCTCCATCAGGGACCTTCTGTTGTGTTCCCTGTCAGGACATTCATTGGTGGTAGCTGGGCACCATCTAGTTCTTCTGGTCTCAGGCTGATGAAGTCTCTGGTTTACGTGGCCCATTCTGTCTCTTGGGCCAATACTTTCCTTGTGTCTTTGGTGTTCTTCGTTCTCCTTTACTCCAAGTGGTTGGGACCAGTTGATGCATCCTAGATGGCCACTCGCAAGCTTTTAAGACCACAAACGCCACTCACCAAAGCAGGATGCAGAACATTTTCTTAATAAGGTTTGTTATGCCAATTGACAGGATGTCCCTGCATCCCTGCTACTCTGTCTCTCAAAGTATTTGATTGTATCGAGGAAACTTCCTAGCTTTGGTTTAGTCCAGTTGTGCTGCCTTACCCTGTAGTGTGTGCTGTCCTTCCCTTCACCTAAGATCACTCTTATCTACTATCTAGTTAGTGAATACCCCTCGCCCTCCCTCCCCACCCCCATAATCATCAGAGAATGTTTTCTTCTGTGTTTAAACCTTTTCTTGAGTGCTTATAATAGTGATCTTATACAGTATTTGTCCTTCTGTGCCTGACTAAATTCACTCAGCTTAATAAGTTCTAGCTTCCACCAAGTTATATGATGTTTCACAGCTTCATCATTATTCTTTATCATTGCATAATATTCCATTGTGTGGATGTACCATAGTTTGTTTATCCATTCGTCCATCGATGGGTACTTAGGTTGCTTCCATCTTTTAGCTATTGTGAACAGTGCTGCGATGAACATGGGTGTGCATATATCTATTTGTGTGACAGCTCTTGTTTCTCTAGGATATATTCCAAGGAGCAGGATAGCTGGATTGTATGGTACTTCTGTTTCTAGCTATTAAAGGAAGCGCCAAATCAATTTCCAAAGTGGTTGTACCATTTTACATTCCCACCAACAGTGTATAAGTGTTCCAGTCTCTCCACAACCTCTCCAGCATTTGTTATTTTTGTTTTATGGATTAATGCTAGCCTTGTTGGGGTGAGATGATATCTCATTGTAGTTTTGATCTGTATTTCTCTGATGGCTAATGATCATGAGCATTTCTTCATGTGTCTGTTGGCTGCCTGAATATCTTCTTTGGTGAAGTGCCTGTTCATATCCTTTGCCCATTTTTTAATTGGATTGCTTGTCTTTTTGCTGTTGAGGTTGTGGAGTATCTTATAGATTTTAGAGATTAAATGTTGATCAGATTTGTCGTAGCCAAAATTTTTTCCCAGTCTGTAGGTTGTCTTTTTACTCTTTTGGTGAAGTCTTTGGATGAGCATAAGTGTTTGATTTTTAGGAGCTCCCAGTTATCTAGTCTCTCTTCTAGTGCTTGTGCATTGTTATTTATGGTTTGTATTGTGTTTATGCCATGTATTAGGGCTCCTAGCATTGTCCCTATTTTTTCTTCTATGATCTTTATTGTTTTTGATTTTATATTTAAGTCTTTGATCCATTTTGAGTTAGTTTTTGTACATGGTGTGAGATATGGGTCTTGTTTCAGTTTTTTGCATATAGATATCCAATTATGCCGGCACCATTTGTTAGAGAGTGTCTTTTCCCCAATTAATGGACTTTGGGCTTTTGTCAAATAATAGCTGCTCATAGGTAGATGAGCTTACATCTGGATTCTCAACTCTGTTCCATTGGTCTATGTATCTGTTATTGTACCAGTTGGTTAATGCTCTTTATATCTTGAGCTTCGATTTTATCATCTGACAAAGGGGAAAGTACCAAATACCTTGCATAAGCCACAAGACCTCTGGCTGGAACAAACAGTTTACTCTCAACTGTTAACCTAAAGTTTGGTGATGTGAACTCACCCTGGGACACTGAGGGAAAAAGGCCTGGTGATTTGTTTCTATAAAGATTACAGCCAAGAAAATTCTATGGGGCAGTTCTATCCCATAACATATGGGCTCGCCATGAATTGAGGCTGATTCTACAGCAATGGATTTGGTTGTTTGGTTTTGCATAAGTCACCGGGTTTTGAAGAGAACCAAAAGTGACAATGACTTGGATATGGATGCCTATAAAGCAAAGCATACATGTGGGGGACTTTATTTTCTGTCATGTGCTCCTGACCTGTAGCCAGTGAGGTCTTCATGAAAACCCAGTGGACAAGGAAATAGCCAAATGTGAGGTCTGGCTTGGTAAGTGAAACTAAAAAGAACATACTGCGTAATTGACAGAGAAAGATCTAAGGACCAATTAAACCAGGGGAGGCATCAGGAGAAGAATTTGTGTCCAGCAGCTGTGCTTTCCTGCCCCAATGAAACCTCTGCTAGTGACTTGGAGCTGCTCCCCTGACTCATTACTACTTTATTTGGCTGTCAGGACTGAGTGACAAACACTTTCCCCCAAGCATCAGCACTGCCTGCTTCTCAGGTCCTACCTAGAGCACATTGCTGAGAAGGATGCTCAGCCTGTGTGCAGCCTTGGTGAGGAGTTTTACATGACATCAAGGGTTGCTCAAGGGAACTATGTCATTTAGAGTGGTGCAAATGGTTAATAAGCTGTGCTGCTAACTGAAAGGCTGGAGATCCGAGTCTACCCAGAGGTGCTTTGGAAGAAGGGCCTGACAATCTAATTTCAAAAAAAAATCAACCATTGAAAACTAGATGGAGAACAGTTCTTCTCTGACAAACACAGGGTCAGCATGAGTTGGAGTCAGCTTAGTGATGACTGGTTTTATATCACATGTCAAGTTGCCTTGAAACTTGGGTGAGTCCATTATAGTGGGGAGTTGAGGAAAACATACAGGCCTTAGGCACCAGGCAAAAGAAATGTAAAACAATTTAGAAAGTGTAGTGAAAAGATGCCAAAATCTAATCTGGATGATTTCAAAATTTTGGTAAGAGTCAGCTCAAGAATGATGGGTTAATCTGTCATCTCTTCTTTCTCTCCTTTACTCTGAAAACTCAATTGTAATCTAATATTATTCTATTATTATATTGCCCATAATACATACAGGTCAATTATGTCCTAATGGATTATTCTGGATATCTTTCTCCATTTAAAACACTGCTTTTAACAATAAGTTAATTCCAAGGTGTACAAAATTGATTTATAAATGTATGAATACGCTTAAGCCAGTTTTACCCTGTTTGGCTTCTGTGTGATTGATTTGTGATTCTATTTTCTTTCTCATTCTGAACACACTGAATTCTCTTCAGAACCTCATAGCAGGCATCCACCTGCCTCTGACTGTGGCCTTGCTTTACCTGTGATACCTGGGTGATAGCAGAGCAGTGGTTCTTAACCCTGGCTATACAAAGAACCACCTGCGGAGCTTTTAAGATGATCTGATGCCTGGCATGTCCTTGGCAATGGTTCTAATTTAATTAGTGTGGTATAGGACATGGGAATCAGTATATTTTAAAAGCCCTGCGGGATTTTAATTTACTACTGAAGTTGTGCATCGTGGTTAGAGCTTAGCTTAAGTTCTAGGGACAGACAGGGACGGTTTTGTGTCCTAGCTTCCTAAGTTACTATGCGACCTTGGGCAATGTAAGGATAACATCATGAAACAGAATCAGCATAAGGCTATTTCCTATGAAGTGGAAGTCAAATATACCTCCACCTTCCCACTTCTCCATTATTTCACTCTCTTATTTCTCTGCTGGGTTCAATAATTTGCTGCAGTGGTCACACAGAACTCACAAGTACTCACGGACTACCGTATTCGCATATAGAGTGCATAGCGTACACAGGAGACAGATGCCAGGGAGGTTGCGGTTTGCAAATTATGTATAACATGCACACTATTTGCGTAAAAATACAGTATATTCACAGTTATGTAGTTTATTAGAGTAACAACGCAGAAGTAACAGGATATAATTTGGGATGCAACTCAGGGTAAACGTCAGGAAACTCAGAACACAATTCCGGGAAATGGTATACCGGCAAGGGCTGGGAAGCTCTCCCAAGCAGAGAACGCATTTCTCCCTTGGTCAACCAGGGCAGCTTCAGACAAGCTCCCCACTGGTACAGGTCTTCCTCAGGGCGACTCTCAGGCATCTCTCCTCTTGACCAGGACCCCTCTCCTCAGGCCCCAGGGTTTTTATAGGCTGGTCTATGTACTCCTTGTCATTTATAAGGTGGGAAAGCTCAGCTACAGGGCGGTGTTCCCCAGTCAATCTCAGTAGAAATCAATTATAGGGTGAGTCGTAAACTGACCAATCCTTGCAAGCCACTTATTTGGATAGCAAACCAACCAATCCCCTGTAAGCTGCTTTTGTGGATAGTAAACCTATCAATCCCTAGCAAGATTGTGGCCCGACCAATCATTTTGGGAGAATTACAAACCTAGGCCCAGAAAGGCCATGTAAAAGAAATCCATTGAACCAGAGGCAAGTTGCATAATTTCTCTGTAGCTTAGTTATTTCATCTTGCTAAATGAGGTTAATAGTACGTTACTCATAGGGTTATTATTATCAAAAACAGATGAGATAACATCAAAAGTGCTTAGCACATTGTTTGGGACATGATAAGTATGCAATGAATATCAGCTCTTATGGTGATTGGAGTTGTTGCTCTTATTATGGTGGTTGTTATTTTTGTTATTACCAGCCTGACATACATATTTTATTGGCTCACTCTTGTGTCTTTTGGTTACTTCCAGGTACAACACGAAGTCAATTTGCTATTTTGCTTTTCTATTCCATACGAGGCCATGTAAACATGTATGGACCTGGGGTCTAGAGCTAGAGTTAAGAGGCTTTGGTTCTAGAGCCCAGTTTTGCCACTTACTAGTTATGTGACCTTGGTTAACTATCTAGTTTTCTCTGTTGCAAAAAGTGGGCATAGCAATACATACGTACAAAGGTCTACGAGCATTCCTGAAGTGGCAGATGTTTATACTCCTTCTCTCCATGCAATCTGTTTTATTAGCCTTGAATGTTCTCCCTCTTGATTGATTCTTCTTCTCGTGTAATCGTTTTAATCCTTTAAGAACAAACCCTCCCCTCCCACCAAAAAAAAAAAAAAAAAAAAAAAGAAAGAAAGAAAAGAACCAGCCACAATTCTATCTTCTTGTTGAAGAACTTCTGGATAGCATAGGTTTTACTTGTGTATTCCCACAACATGTTGTTGGTACTTCTTTTGGCACCCTTATTTTAATTGCTGTGAATTATAATTGATTGCTTATTTCTGCTCTCCCCTACATTGAGGTCATGAGGGCAGAGGGTAATTTTTTTTTACCTTATATGTAGTCCCACATTTTCTAGAATAGAACCTAACATGGTATGTTAGTCAACTATAGCTGCATAACAAACAACCCCAACATCTCAGAGGCATACAAAATAAGCATTGATTTCTTGATCTTGCTTTGCTGGTCAGTAGGGGAAACCTGGCTTCAGGCCTCATGTCTGTGGGTTGACTGGGGTTGCCCTACTTTATGTATCTCTCATGTTCCTTCTGGGACCAGCAGGTAAGCTGGGACATGTTCTTCTATGGTAATGGCAGAAATGCAACAGGACACACTTAACTGTGCAAGCACATTTTAATGCCCTTGCTTGTGTTGTGTCTAACATACCATTGGTCCAAGCAAGTCATGTGGTCAAGCCCAAACTCACCTTTTATGGGAAGAACTGAAAAGTTGCATGGCGAAGATCGTAGATACAGGAAGGGCTCTAACACACATGTAGTTAGAGTTAAGGAAAAAGGCAACACAAAACAAATGAGCAGCATCTTCATCTAATAAAACACATCTTGATAACTAGGAATATATTTCCCAAAATGTGTACCATGAAACATTAATTCCAACAGACATGACTAGGAGATTCATAATAAAAGAGGGTAGGTTGGAGTCCTATAGTAGAATACCAAAAACAAAACAAAACAAAACAAAAAAACCCAAACCTGTTGCCATCAAGTTGGTTCCGACTTATAGAGACCCTAAGGGACAAAGTAGAACTGCCCCATAGGGTTTCCAAGAAGGAGCTGGTGGATTCTAATTACCTGTCAAGTTCTTAACCTCTGCGCCACCAGCTCCATAGTAGATTAAGTATGGGAAACACAAGATTACGTTTAAATCGTTCCTGCTTTGTAAACTGAAGGATCTTTTTTTTTTGTTTTTTAAGAGCTTTTGATTTGCTAACTTGTGTTGTAAATATGTTAGAGGACAATATAGTAGGTAGCTTTAGCAAAACTTAATATGAGTGTGAAAACTTCTTTTTAGGAGCTTGTTGGACTGATACTCTGTGGGACTCATTTCAGAACATATTGTGTGGACTGATGGTGTTACGGATTGAATTGTGTCTCCCAAAAAGTTATGCTGAAATCCTACTCCCTGTACTTGTAAATATGATCCTGTTTGGACATAAGTTTCTTTTGTTATGTTAATGAGGTCATACCAGAGTAGGGTAGGTCTTACTCTGCTATTTTCAGTGGTATTTTATAAAAAGAGCAGAATAGGTACAGACACGCACAGAGGGAAGACAAATGCTACGTGCAGATTCCTCTACCAGCTCAGAAACACCAAGGATTAGTAGCAGTTACTCTAAACTGAAAAAGACAAATAAGGACCTTCTTTAGAGCTGACACCCTGAATTCAGGCTCTAACCTCCAGGTTCTGAGACAATAAATCCTGTTCTTTAAAGTCACTCACTTGTGGTATTTTTTGTTACAACAGAGCTGGGTAACCAAGTCAAATGGGAACACAGTTTTCTTGGTCTTTAGCTCTCTTAGAAGGGTTGCTGGGGGAGTTGAAGAAGAATTAAGGTAGTAAGGGCAAAAAAATGGCCAATTAGAAAGTTGAATGAAAATTCCAATTAATAATAGAAAGCGCATATTGTAAGGCAACTACTTAAAAAATAAAATCATGCCCTTGGGAACCCAAATAACAAATGAATTTTGAAACTGAGAATGCTGTGAGCGCCTTGCATGCTGCAAGTCACTGTAATGTTAAAGCAGAGCATGGTTGTTGGATCAGAGTTACGACTTTATATTAAAATTACATTTAATTACATGTGATGAGATTGGCCTGGCTGGACCATTCCCGGCCTCAGTCCTCTGTGGTGCCATGTTTCAGACTGCAAAGCTGGAGCTGCATTTTCAGAGTCAGGGGACAAGTTCATAGAGGGAGTGGATGGACGGCTCATGCTGCTCCTCTGCTTGCCAGTCATCGTCCATCCTCCCTCCCAGTCCTTTGTCCTCTGCTTGTCAAGTTCTCTACAGAGCTCTAATCTTGAGAACATGGAGTCAAAATTCACCGGGGCTCTGTTGACAAATAGCTGATACATTGATTAGACGGAAGGAAGTGATAGAAGCAAAGCTATTGTTGGGAGCGGAGTGAGGAGTGTAGATAAGTGCAGCGTGGGAAGGGACCCAGAAAAGAGACGCAAAACTGATCTCGCAGAGTAGGAGAGTTCTTTCTGTATCCACAGGGGCCAGCCTGCCAAGAAATGTATTTAGATGAATTTGTGAACCAAGAATGAGTAATAATCTGAGGTGAGAGATGGGTGAGAAGCACAAAATTTGGAGAGGAACAAAGAGTATTAAATAGTTCTGTTTCTGCAAGTTTCAAAAAGAAATATATACTTAACTTCTTTGATTTTCACATGATTATTGTAAGTTTTTAAAGCAAAATGTGGAGTCCCTGGGTGGTGCAAATGGATAATGAACTGAGCTGCTAACCCAAAAGTTGGTGGTTTGAGTCCACTAAGGGGTGCCTCGGAAGAAAGGCCTGGAAATCTACTTCCAAAAAATCAGCCACTGAAAACCCTATGGAGCTCAATTCTACCTTACATACATGGAGTCTCCTTGAGTTGGGGTTGACCTGACAGCAACCTTTTTTCTTTTTTTAGAGCAAAATGTACTCTCCTTGTTAACAGATAAAATAATAAAGTTATCTCTTGTACCAGAGGTTATAGCTCAAGTGCCTGGAGTGTCTTAGATGATGCCAATGGGTGAGGCTGGGTGGGATAAAATTAGGGGGTGGGAGAAATAATGGTAAATGAACCAGAAAGCTGGGAGCAAGAACTCAACTTCAGGCAATTACTCCCTGCTGGAATGGTGACCCCGGGTTGCCAGATCTGATTTTCTAAGAAAGGCTAGATATGAACATTTTGTAAGTTAACACCCTTTGGGACAATGCTGGGTGGGTATAATGCACTCATCCTTCAGGAATCTGTGAACTCTGCCCCATAGGACTGCAAGGAGGTGGGATTGGGGAACACAGCCTTGGAGTCTGATACCTGGACTTGAATCCTTGTGACCTGCAGGTTACCTGTTTACTGACTTGAAATTTCCTAATCAGTAAGATAGGGGTGATAACACCTATCCCATAGACTTAAGTGGCCTAACATAATCAGAAGGAGCCCTGGTGGCACAGTGGTTAAAGTGCTTGGCTGCTAACCGAAAAGATTGGCTGTTCGAACCCACTGGCTGCTCTGTAAGAGAGAGATGTGGCAGTCTGCTTTAGTAATGATTAAAAACAAAACAAAAAAAACAACCCAAAAACAAAAAACGGTTGCCATCGAGTCAGTTTCGACTCCTACAGCGACCCTGTAGGACAGACTAGAACAGCCTCATGGGGTTTCCAAGGAGCGGCTGGTGGAGTCAAACTGCCAACCTTTTGTTTAACAGCTGAGCTTTTAGCCACTGCCTTGGAAACCCTATGCGGCCGTTCTATTCTGTCTTACAGGGTCACCATGAGTTGGAATCGACTTGATGGCAACAGATATGGGTAACACAGTCAGAGCTGCAGTAGCAGAGACAGTTAGTCCACCAACTTTTTGCTATCCTTCTGTTGTTTAGAGTCATTTCTGGGAAGTGGCTGTCAGCCAGTGACTATCACTCCGCTCCCCTAATCCAAGTGTGGAGTATGTAGTTCTCAATAATGGGATGAAGGCGGAAGAGATATATGTCTCTTTCTGACCATGGCTTTCCAGAAGCACTGCTGCCTTTTCCACACTCTCTTTGTCAGCTGAACACGTGACAACGATGGTGACTGAGACACAAGATGGAAAGAACCTGAGTTTCTGAATCACCATATAGAGGAAAGCTAGTTGCCAAAAGGAGCAACCACTTGCATTGTTAGATGAGAAAGAGACTAGCTTCCATTTGGTTAGAGCCAGTACACTCTTCGAAATCAGCCTGGCCCGGGTTGACCTTGCCACATGGCAGGTGCTATGTGAATGTGAGTCCCTTTCCCTTGAGTTATGCTCATAATTATGCTCATAGTCACCTTTCTAAAAAACCTGCTGCATGAACTGCACTCTCCTAGGCTCTTCGCCTGCACTTTTCGTTCCTTACCACAATCCTGTACGATAGATATCATCACTTGCATTTTATAGATGTGGAAGTAGCGACACTGACAGGTTAAGTTATACATACAAGGGATGTAGTTGGTACGTAGTAGAGCTACAACTTGAACCAGTTCTGTCTCAATGCACACCGGGCTTTTTCTCATAGACCACAATGCCTTCCTGTCCTGGAGCTATGGGTCAATAGTGTATAACAGGAAGAAGTAGATTCTAAATAACCCTAAATTTTAGGCTAGGAGCTTTTGGTCTCTTTTCCTTCTTTATCAATAAATAGAGCACAAACAACATCAGGGACCTTTTCAATAATTTAGAATGATTTATGTGACTACCCCCTGGAGCCTAAATAGTATATATTTTTGCTTATCCAAATTGGATAAAGGATGTGATTTTCCAAAGAAACTTCACACTGAATTATTTTACAATAATAATATCAGATTGGACTTGCTCAGCTGCATTTAAGATAAGTGATGGGAAAAGACCTTTCAATGTTACAAGAGGCAGTATGAGCTAATCTCAAGTTTGTCTTTGTATCCCTAGGGACTACACAGTCCCTATCACACAATTGACACCAATTATGGTTTTAGAAAAGAAAGAAAGAAGGAGAAAAAAAAGCAAGAAAGAAAAGAAGAAGAGAGGTGATGAGAGAAGGGGAAAGGTTAGAAGGAGAGGAGAGAAGAAAAGTGAAGGGAAAGAAAGAGTGAGGAAGGGAGAAGGGAGAAAGGGGCACCATATTACCAATTTGCAGTTCTGTGTTCTGTTTATGGTTGACGTTTCAGTGCTTGCAGTAACTAGCTGCAAAAACTCCTAATGTAAATTTAGAATTTAAAGTCACCTTGGATATCTTGTCTTAGTGCTCACTTTGAAGATAAGGAATTTGAAATTTGGAGGTTAGACAAACTTTACAAGGTCTCTGTCTTAGGCTGGGTTCTCTAGAGAAGCAAAACCATTGAAGCATGTATATACATAGAGAGAGAGAAATTTCTCTCAAGGAAATGGCTTACAAAACCAGTGAAGTGCATATATATATTTATCTCAAGGAAATAATTCAGACAATTGTAGAGACTTGGCAAGCCCAAAGTCTGTGGGTCAGGCATCAGGCTGACTCACATAGCTGCAGGGACTTATTAACCCAAGATTGGCAGCTCAGGCAGCAGGCCACTGGCTGACAGTCTGTGAAGGCTGACAAATCCCAAGGTCAACAGGTAAGTTGCTAGCTCAAGTACCAAGAACCGGAGGTCAGATGATGATGAGCTGGATGTAGGATCCAGAGCAAAAGCCTTCCTGGAACATCCATTTATATGCTGGACGCAGGCCACACTCCCAAAGAAACTCCCTTTCAACTGATTGGCTGATCATAGCAGATGTCATCATGGAGTTGATTACATCATTACATAACTGCCAAACTACATCGTAACTGCCAAACTACTGAGAATCATGGTCCAGCCAAGTTGACACACAACCTTAACAATCACAGTCTCTTAGCTAGTTATTGTAAAACCAGGATTAGAATATCGCTCTCTTGACTCTTGTTATAGATTGAACTGTGTCCCCCAAAAATGTATGTAAACTTGGCTAGGTCATGATTCCCAGTATTGTGTGATTGTCCACCATTTTGTCATCTAAAGTGATTTTTCTACCTGTTGTAAATCCTACCTCTATGATGTTAATGAAGTGGGATTAGCAGCAGTTATGTTGATGAGGCAGGACTCAATCTACAAGATTAGGTTGTGTCTTAAGTCAATTTCTTTTGAGATATAAAAGAGAGAAGCCAGCAGAGATATAGGAGGACCTCATACCACCAAGAAAGAAGCACCAGGAGCATAGCGCGTCCTTTGGACCTGGGGTTCCTGCACTGAGAAGCTCCTTGACTGGGGAAGATTGATGACAAGGACCTTCCCCAAGAGCTGACAGAGAGAGAAAGCCTTACCCTGGAGCTGGAGCATTAAATTCAGACTTTGCCTCCTAGACTGTAAGAGAATAAATTTCTCTTTGTTAAAGCTATCCACTTGTGGTATATCTGTTAAAGCAGCACTAGATAACTAAGATAACTCCCATCCAGATATACTGCCTTTAAAATTTTTTCACCATATGATTGCTGCAATGATAAATGTGGTTGGAATGCAAGCACAGAGGCTCTCTGGCAGTGAGATCCATATAAGTATATGTGTGTATATGTGTAGCTTCATTATTTTGATTCAGCAATAACCAAACCAAAAAAAAAAAAAAAAAAAACCAAAAAAAAAAAAAACACAAACAAAGCCATTGCCATCAAGTCGAATCTGACTTGTGGTGACCACATAGGTTACAGAGTATAACTGTTCTCCCTAGGGTTTTCTTTATGGAAGCAGATTGCCAGAACTTTCTTCTGTGGCACTGCTGGGTGGGTTCAAACTGCCAACCTTTAGGTTAGTAGTCAAATGCAAACCATTCACGCCACTCAGGGACATTTATGATGATGACCAACCTGGCTGAATTTCACAGATAAGTCCAATCATGTCTCAAAATACATTTAATTCAAATTTAATTTTGACAAACTCCAGGAGCTCAGTAAAGATAGGAGAGGGAAGGAAGAAGGGAAAAGTTTAAATAATGCAGGTGATCTTACCCACCAAGCCACTCCGACATATGCCAGAGGCAGCCTGACATGGGAGCCGTGATGCGCTGTTTCTCTGCTGGTAGTGAGTTCTCCTCCGTTTCCCACTGAGTGAGTGTCTAATTGTGCGGAGTGTTTAGTGTTTAAAGATACATATTTTTCATACAACATTGCCCCTGAATGCAAGCCAACTCACCACTTCATCTGCTGCTCAGCTGAAGAAAGAGCAATCTGTTCCAAAATTGGAGCAAATATCGTCTGTGTTGGATAGGCTGTGTTGGGGAGTTAGTATGATCTACAGTGTGGAGCCATATGAGGGGTGTTGATGGGTGATCATTGGCAATTTGTGGTGCTTGCTTTAGAAGGTGTCTTGCAAACCTAACCCCCTGTGGAGATATGACATCCCGTATTGATTACTACAAGGTAAATTCAGAGTCCTATTTGCTTGCTTCTCTGATATTAACATAGTCAAGCACCACACACTTTAATTGCAATTAGTGACTTTGTAACCTTGACTGAAACTCTGTTATCAAGATAATACATGTCTGGATGATGGGCAATATTTAAGATTCTCGTAATACTGGGAACAATAATACAAAACTGGTAGTATTTTTTTTAATGGCAATATTTAACATTCCTCTGATAACGAGGACCAATAATGAGTACAGGCAGCCCCCGGATTGTCAATGAGTTCCATTCCTAAGTCTGTCTTTAAGTTGAATTTGTATGTAAGTCAGAATAGTTAAGTATGGTGTATCTAACATCAGTTAGTCAAATGTTTGTCTTAGTATATAGTATACCTTTCTATAAATAAAAAATGTTACAGAAACACTTCTAGATACACTAAAACATCTTTGACATAATAATACAGTAATAATAATGGTTTGATGTACATCACAAAGTAGTGCTCATTTGTTATTATGAACCATTGCATGTACCTCAAATTTTTAATGTAATAGGCTTTACAGGCATTGGTTCATAACTATAAGCTTTATGTAAGTTGGATGTTGGTAATCTGGGGACTGCCTGTATTCCTCCAAAGACATGAAGTGTAATAGATGTCAAAGAACAGTGGATAAGAGCTAAGTTTGAATCTTAGCTTTGCCACTCATTGAGCATGTCACTTTTGCTATCTGGGATTTGATTTCATCACTTAAAACTTGCGCAGGTAGTAATAATGATCTCAAAAGTTGCTTGCAGATTTTATATTGTTTCCGTCTATTAAGTATCATTCCTTTTCTTTGCATATGAAGAGGAGAAAATAGCTCTCTAGAATCTGTTTAAGGAGCCCTGGTGGCAAAACAGTGAAGCACTCAGCTGCTAACTGAAAGGTTGGCAGTTCACATCCACCCAGCGGCTCTGCGAGAGAAAGACCTGACTATAGCTCCCATAAAGATTGCAGCCTGGAAAACCCTACGTGGCAGGTCTGCTCTGTCACACAGGGTCACTAACAGTCAGAATTGACTTAACATTACCCAACAACAACAACAGTCTATCTGACCACCTGCCACTTGGTAGATAATAAAGCAAGAACCAAATTGGGACCATAATTCGGCTATTCCCAAATTAGAAGTTTGACGCAGTCTTACTTTCTCCTCTAGGAGTTTTTTTGTTTGTTTGTTTGTTTGTTTTTGTGCTATTGCAGGTGCAGGCACTGGCTGTATTCAGCTTCGTTTTTTTATGCCCCGAGTTTAAAATGAAAGAAACCTCTAGTGAGTGTCTCACTTTCCTCCCATAGCATCCTTATTCCAGTGAACCTGTATCTTGTCGGGGGCTCCCCTAAACTGCGGCATCTCAGGTACTAATGCTATAACACCAAAGTTCTGCTACATGGGAGATCCTGCCAAGTTCTCTTTGGTTCTTCCAAGAATCTCTGACCAAGAAGGGTTGCTATCTCTTCAAAGTCTGAGAAAAGAATGCTCTATGATCTTGAACTTGACTTTTCTTCCCACCAACCAAGAGTAACAATACAACACTCCTGTCCCAGCCAAAGGAAAATGCAGCCCCATAACACCCTAACATCTTTTGAGTTCAACAATGAAGGCATTAACAAGAAAGGGAGTAAGATGGAACGACCAAGATACGAAGGAGTGGAAAAGAGAAATAAAAGATAGTCACAACTGGGAGTTTTTAAAAGGACAGCAGAGCTTCAGATAAATGAAATGATCTGTATTTTGGAGGTCCGGCAAAGGGGAGTAACTGCAAATATAGCAAATTCTAATGAAAGGATCATTTTTGCGGTTCAACAAAATGAGGAAAACCCTCCATGATTTGGATTGACATAACAGCCACAACAGTGGACTCAAATATACCAACATTGATGAAGATGGCCCAGGACCAGGCAATATTCACAGGTCTCTTCATCTTCTCTGAGCCATTAATATAGTGGCTCCTTTCTCTCATGGCCAAGGCATAGATGTGCCTTATCATGATATAGATGAGTGAGTTCTTCGTGTGTCTCTTTGTTCTCCCCACTGGATTGTGAGGACCTTAAGTGCTCAGAGCAAGCAGTTAATACATCTTTTCCCTTAGTAACCACTCTTTTGGAACACTTCTGCTTTCACTCTTGTTGTCATGGCAAAGTCTAACTTTTGGCTCCTGAACAGAGAAATGATTGAAGAGAAGGTGAAGTTTAAGGCCCCTGCCTTCTAGGAACATAAAATCGTAGGAGTGATTTGTAAATACAGAGTCCTATATAGACATGTGTGAGGACTACTGGGGAGGCTGAGCAAACAAAAACAGGATGATACAAAGTTAGACTATAATCAAGCTCTAAGCACAATAAGAATTCTGAGAAAGGGAACATGAATGTGGGTCGAGCCTCGCTGGCATTCAGCTGCCAGTCATGTTTAGAAAAAGAACACCCTACATAACACTAATTGAATTTGTAGTGTGAGCAGCTGGGGAGAGTTCTTAACATTTGAATGGTCCTGTTGCTTTCTTTTAACAGAGCCAAAGGAGGGTCCAAATCTCCTTCATCCAGTAGGGGGAGCCATGTTACCTGAACAGACCATTTCTGCTCTTTGGTCACTGGAGTATGGAAGGGAGAAGACTGGCTCTTTGGAAAATAATCTATTTGCTTGCTATATTTAAAAGTCATGGTATTCCATAATAACTGGTTTATTAGAATGCACCTCTATGGTTTGTTTTGTAACAGTCAAGTGTAATAGTCTAGGGATAGGGTAGGAGTATGGTGATAAAAGAATAATAATGGGTAATGGAGGAATATTTAGTTGACTTAATTAAAAAGAAAGACAAAGATGTTCCTCAAAAATGGAGAAGATTCATGTGGCACTTATTCTTTCCACTAATCAGAATTTAGCCTCCTATGAGAAGGCAAAGGAGGATTTTGATGAAGTTTGCTCTGGGCCAGGCATTTTGCTAAGCCCTTTGTATTGCTTGTCTTACTTAATCCACACACCAACAGTATATCTTATGGCCCTGGGTGGTGAAAATGGCTTGTGCTTGACTACTAACCTAAAGGTTGGTGGTTCGAACTGGCCCAGCAGTGCTGTGAAAAAAATGCCTGATGATCTGCTTCCATAAAAATTACAACCAAGAAAACCTATGGAGCAGTGCTACTTTGTAATATATAGGGTTGCCAGGGGTTGGAATCAACTTGATGGCAATGGGTTTAGTTTCTTGTTTTATATATGGGGAAATTATAACACAAAAAAGTTACATAAAACTATCAGCAAGTGCTATAGAAAACACAAACTCAGTCAGTCTGTTTTCAAGCTCACATATTTAGATAATGTGTATAGTGAGAGCTATCTTTTATTGTGGCAGGTATTATGCTGAGTGCTTTTAATCTCTATTGTATGAAAATATCTCCCCAAAAAACAAAAACTGAGGGAAGTTAAGTGACTTGCCTAATTCTACATAACTAATAAGTAGCTGAGATAAGAGTTTGTTTATTTCAAAGCTACACTTATCTTTTGACTTAGGAAACTAGTGAATATGAAAAAAGAATATATCCTGATTCCCCTCCTATGGAATTTTATACACCCTGTCCTCACTTACTGACCTGGTGAGGTTCCAAAGACCAGGTGGTTTTGCAAAATTGGCTTTATGCAAAAACGGAGGATCACCGCATCAGATCACAAAATGGAGGATGACTACATCATTACATAACTGCCAAATTACATTATTACATACCTGCCAAACCACTGAGAATCATGGCCCAGCCAAGTGGACACGTAACCTTAACCATCAAAGCCAGTGTTACTCTCGCCTTGCACCTCAGTGTTCGTTACTGCCAAGTGTTGTTGTTAATGTGCAAAATAGTCAGATGGTAGATTTTCCACTATTGTTGTAAATGCATAATGTTGGTTAATGAGATAGTCAATAAGTGAGGAGAGGGTGTAGTCTTGTTGAGGATACAAAAAACAAAAGGAAGCAAAAAAAAAAAAAAAAAAAAAAAAAAACGCCAAGAGACAGGAAACAGCAAAAATGAAATTAAAAGTCAGGTCCGAGGTATGAGGTCTAGAAGTTTACTGCTCTGGGCCAGGAGGAATAGGTGACAGTAATCGGGTTGGTCTGAAAGGGCATTTAGGGAAGTGGGTTGGTTCTGGAATTTGCAGAAAGACAAGTGGGTCTTTCATTTTAATCATTTCCCCATTTATTTGTTTCCCCTCCATGCATCTTGAAATAAACCTCTTGTCTATTTTCAGCTGAATGATGCCATGGAAATGGGCCTGGTGTCCAGGAAGTGGAGATTTGAGCAATCTGTCCTGAAATGCCTCTTGACTCCCAATCCAGGGCCATCAGCAGAGCTGTAGCTGCTGTCTGAGCCCAGCCTGTGAACGGTGGGCAGTGGCTGTGCTGCTATGTGGGCCATAGAGGAGAGTCTAGGTGGCGTATTTGAAACTGTAAATAAAGATTGCCAATTACTGACATTTCACCTGAGGAGGCTTTTTTTAATTTTTTATTATACTTCAGACGAAGGCTTACAGAACAAATAGTTTCTCATGAAACAGTAGTACACATATTGTTTTATGACATTGGTTAACAACCCCACAACATGTCAACCCTCTAACTTCTCAACCTTTTTTTTTTGGTGAAAATACACATTGCCAAAGATACACCATTTCAAAAATTTCTACATGCACAGTTCAGTGACATTGACTACGCTCTTTCAATTGTGCTGTTACTCTCACTTAAGATGAAGGCTTACAGAACAAAACAGTTTCTCATTTAACAGTTACTACAAATGTTGCCCTATGACAATGGTTAACAATCTCACAACACATCAACAATATCCTTACTCAAGCTTGGGTTCCCTATCACCAGCTTCCTTGTCCCCTTCTTCCTTCTGGCCCTTGTCACTGGACTACTGTACCTCGTTAGTCTCATTTGGTTTTAAGGGGCTGTCCACTCCAGGCTGAACGGTGAACCTCGGCAGTGACTTCACCACTGAGCTAAAAGGATGTCTGGGGGCCATACTCTCGAGGTTTCTCCAGTCTCCTTTAGGCCAGTAAATCTGGTCTTTTTTTTTTTGTGAGTTAGAATTATGCTCTATATCCTTCTCCAGCTCTGTCCAGAACCCTCTGTTGTGATCCTGGTCAGAGAAGTCAGTGGTGGTAGCCGGGCACCATCTAGCTGTACTGGACTCTGGCTGGGGGAGGTCTTGGTAGCTGTGGACCATTATTAGGTCTTAAGACTAATCTTTTCCTTGTATCCTGTTCTCTTCATTCTCCCTTGCTCCCGAAGGGATGAGACCAGTGGAGTATCTCAGATGGCCGCTCACAGCTTTTAAGACCTGAGACACTACTCACCAAGGTAGAATGTAGAACATTGTCTTTATGAACTGTGTTATGCCAATTGAGCTAGATGTTCCCCGAGACCATGGTCCCAACAGCCCTCCACCCAGCAATTCAGTCCCTCAGGGAGTTTGGATGTGTCTATGGAGCTTCCATGACCTTTCCTTGTACAAGTTGTGCTAGTTTCCCCTGTATTGTGTACTGTCTCACCCTTCACCGAGGATACCATTTATCTATTGCCTATTTAGTATTTCCCCCCCACCCTTCCCATCCCTGGTAACCAACAAAGATTGTTACATTTTGTGTGTGAACTTTTTCATGGGTTTTTACAATAGAGGTCTCATACAATATTTGTACTTCTGTGATTGACTTATTTCACTCAGCATAATGTCCTCTAGTTTCATCCATGTGATGAGATGCTTCACAGATTCATTGTTGTTCTTTCCCGTTGCATAGTACTCCATGGTGTGTATGTACCATAGTTTGTTTATCCATTCATCTGTTGATGGGCACCTATGTTGTTTCCATCGTTTTGCTATTGTGAACAATGCTGCCATGAACATAGGTGTGCATATGTCTATTCGAGTGACGACTCTTATTTCTCTAGCATATATTCCTAGGAGTGGGATTGCTGGATCGAATGGTATGTCTATTTCTAGCTTTCTGAGGAAGCGCCATATCATTTTCCAAAATGGTTGTATCATTTTGCATTCCCACCAGCAGTGCATAAGAGTTCTGATCTCCCCGAAGCCGCTCCAACATTTGTTATTTCCAGTGTTTTTGCTTCGTGCCAGTAATGCCGGGGTGAGATGGTATCTCATTGTAGTTTTTATTTGCATTTCTCTAATGGCTAGTGACCGCGAGCATTTCCTCATGTGTCTGTTGGAGAGGAGGCTTTTTTAACAAACATTTGTAGAGAAATCAGATCAGTGCAGTTGTGTATGGAAAAGTGAACCAAGGTGATGATAAGACAGAGGGAAAAGACATATATAGTGTATACAATTAGTTGCTGTTGAGTTATTTTGAGTCACAGAGGCCCCGTGTGTGTCAGAGGAGAACTGTGTTACATAGGGTTTTTAATTGTTGCTTTTTTGGAAGTAGATCACTAGGCTTTTCTTCTATGTGGACTCAAAACTCCAACATTTTGCACCAGATAGGGACTATGTATAGTCTATATGCTCAAGTAGATTTGAATTTTATAGAGAAAACACTAATAGTTACCTTGTTTTTGTGCCAGGTACTTTGCATACTTGATCTCTATTTATAGGGATTCCTTTTTTACAAAGGGGTAGAAATGGAGAGTTTAAAGAAGTTAAAGTGAAATCACACATCTTTGAATCCAGGTTGGTTTGAGTCCAAAGCCCATGTTTTTGACTCAATACTCTAGTGATCTGCAAGTGCTCAGAGAATTCATGCCATAGATAAGCTACGATTCCAGACCTTCCTCTCATATCCAGGAGCAGGTTTGATTTGTGGTTTCTATATTTGTAGAAAATGAGCAGCAAGAGATGGTAGCGATGCACATTGAGACTGGATCTGCTTTGAAGCACAATGGTGGAGGTGTTTCGTTCTTCTGGGGAAGCTTGAGTGAAAGTTTGATTTTCTACTTCCATCATCTTTGGTCCAAGAGGAAGGTGACGTTTGCATTGGAGCTTCCACATAACAGTCCATGGGGTGATTGGATGTTTCTCTTAAATGCACTTGTTCCTGGTTAAATAACATCCAAGCATGATTCCCAGAAATTATGTGAACTTGTAATGAATCATTTTTTGTTTAAGTCAGCTATAGTGGATCCTGATGTCTGCAAAAATCCCTGTATCACCCTATTTGACAAATGGGAAAACTGAGGTACAGAGATGACATGACTTGCCTAAGCATTCCTTCCCTCTGTCACACTTCTTTTTTGCACAGGTAAACAGATTTTCTCATAAAAGTTCTCTATGGATGAAGTTTATCTACAAGAAACAGGAGGTTAGCCAGTGTAAATGGCTTTTACCCTCAGTGATTTCCTGTCATCTGGCATTATTTCAGGTAACATACAGACTTCTTTTTTTGCCCTAACTTTACAAGAGGAAGAATTCTTAAAAACACCATATCAGGAGGCAATACATAGTGCACTAAAATGAAAGCCATATGGATATGTGTTGCTTTTGCCTACTCAGCAGCCCTCTCCCATTTTTGGTAACAGCATCCTGCTTTTCCTTTAGGGGACTGTTATTCCACCCTCAAAGTGATTCTGATGGGGCTGAACCAAGAAGGCCCCTCTATAAGGGCCAGTATGTGACCCAGGTTGACCAGAGTGCCACTGTGGTTCAGGTGAGGACACAGGACCCAAGAAAGGTCAACCATGACTTTTGAGAGAGAGAAGGTTTAACATTATACTCTGGACTGGATGGAGGATAGAAGCGTGAAAATTTAAGGATCCCTCTTGTTACCATATGGAACAAGTCTAACTCCTCCGTATGAAATTTAAAAGAAGAAAACAGAGCTGATAACAGAGAGAAAGGAACCAGATGGGGAGAAATATTTGGAAAAAGATTGAGAATTGGGTAGGGGGAGACTGACAGACTGAAAAAGGCAGAAAGAGAAAAGAAAAAGTAGAGATACACACAGAAAGAGAGACATATACATATACAGATGCATCACCCAGAAACATACACCCACAAACACATATAAAGATAGGGAGCAACACACTCACTGGCACACATACATATAAAGATACATGTGGGGAGAGAGAGCCACGAAGAACTGATGCCTCTGAAACTGAATGACATTGTTTAAACTCTATGCCTAAAACTATGTCTGTCCTTTGGACTTCCTGGCTCTAAGAGCCAATGTCTTAGGCTGGACTCTCTAGAGAAGCAAAACCAGTAAAGCATATAAATACATACAGAGAGAGATTTACGTCAAAGAAATGGCTCACGAGATTGTAGAAATGGAAACATCCCAAGTCGGTGGATTAGGATAGCGGCATCTCCTGATTCACATCACTGCAGGGTCTGGTGAACCCAAGATAGGCAGGTTGGAAAGAAAGGCCCTTGCTCACAGGCTGTGAATATTGATGAATCCAAGATTGGCAGGCAAGACTGCAGGCTTCTCCTGATTCACGTAGCTGTAGGGGCTGGTGAACCCAAGATTGGTAGGTCGGAGAGCAGGGCTCCACTCACGGGCTGTGAAGATCCACAAATCCCAAGATCAGCAGATAAGCCGATAGCTCAAGTCTCAAGAACCAGAGGTCAGATGAGCAAGAGGCAGCCACAGGATACAGAGCAAGCAAAAAACCACAACGTCTGCTTATATTCAGATGCAGGCCACTCCTCCACGGAAATTCCCTTTTAACTGATTGGCTACTCACAGCAGATCCCATCATGGTAGTGATGACATATAAACACTAGGAATCATGGCCTAGCCAAATTGACACACAATCTTAACCATAACAGCCAACAAACTTCCCTTTTGTGGCGATCCTTTTGCGTTGCAGTCCTGAAAAATGTTGTTGTTAGTTGCTGCTGAGTTGGCTGTGACTCATGGTGACCCCATGTACAGCACAACAAAACTTTGGCCAATCCTGCACCATCTTCACAATCATTCGTATGCTCATGTTGATTGTTGTGGCCACTGTGTATTTTGAGTGCCTTCCAACCTAAGGGGCTGATATCAGGCAATATATTCTCTGTGATTCTTGGCACTTTCCTCGGCTAATTTTTGGAAGTAGATTGCCAGGCCTTTCTTCATAGTCTGTTTTAGTCTGGAAGCTCCACTGCAAACTGTCCACCATGGGTGACCCTGATGGTATTTGAAATACTGGTAGCATAGCTTCTGGCATCATAGCAACATGTAAGCCACCACAGTATGACAAACTGACAGACTAAGAATTCAGTATTTCTTTTTCCATCTTGTTCACCTGCCAAGCTCTATGACCTCACTCAAGCTCAAATACCTCAGTTTTCTCATCTTTAAAAAAAAACAGCAATGACACCTGTTTTACCTACCGCCCATGTTGTGAGAGCTGGTGTGAGGAGGCTATGAAACGGGCTCTAAAAAGTAAAAAATGTTACACAGTTACACGGACATCATCATGGAACTTTCACTCTGAAAAATGCCGTTGTAGGACTTTGGTTATCTTTTTTTTAATGCTGTTTTCAGTGGACAAGGCTGGAGAAAACACTAATCGATACTGGCGATGCTTTTTGGAGGTAACAGAAAGCAGGCTATTAAAAGGTGTCAAACATTTGGGAAGCTGATGTATCTAATGGGAGGGAATTGCTCTGAACAGAGATGATTGCTACTTTTAGGGACACCTTGAGGAAATGACCCAGAAAATTAGCATGATCACCTGCTGCAAAGTGCTTCTCTTTTCTTCATTTGCTTTCAGCTGAAAAGAACATGGGGGAAGGACATGTTATTCTGATCTTTCAAGTCCATTTTTGCTGGTTTTGCAGAGTTAAACCATGGTTAAAAAAGAAGAAAAGTGTTTCTCTGACTTATCCTCATGTCTCTCTGCTGGGAGATGTTTTGTTTGTGGATCGTTTGTTTGTTTCATGGTTTCCTTTAGCAGCAGTACTGCTATAACCATTTTTGCGGTAGAGGAATAATAGCCTCATGGTAATTGCTATGGATTGAATTGTGTCTCACCAAAAGGTATGTTTAAGTCCTAGCCCCTGCACTGGTGAACACGACCTTGTTTGAGAAATAGGATTTTTCTTTGCAGATGTTATCAGTTAAGTTAACAATGTTATACAAGACTAGAGTAGGGTCCTAATCCCTTCTGAGTGGTATCTTATAAAAAAGAAGTTGCACACAGAGAAGGACAGACACCATGGGATGACAGAGACAGATGCATCTTTAAGCAGCACAGGAATGCCAAGGATTGTCTGCAGCCACCAGAAAGTAGGAGAGAAGCATGAAACCTTTCCTCTCTCAAAATCCCCAGAAGGAATTGACATGGCCAAGACCATGATTTGGACTTCAGCCTCCAGAACTGTGAAATAATAAATTTAATATTCTTTAAAGCCCCCTACATTGTGGTGTTTTGTTAAGGTAGCTCTAGGAACCTTACATAGTAGTTAGGATCAATAAGTTAGCCTCCTGAAACGGAGCTGTAATCTTCCAGAGAAAATCATCTCAAAAGTATCAATATAAAAAGAATATCTAATATGCTGCTTGCGTGAGGGACACTATGATAGAGGTTTCCCATCCTTTGTCTCCTGTGATACAAATGGGATAGACATTGAACCACCTTTTTTAGATAAGGAAGCTGAAGTGTAGAGAATTGAGGTGAGAGGATCCCAAACCTAGCATCATCGGCATCAGTACCAGTACCAGCTGCCGTCAATTCCAACTTACAGTGACTGCATGTATGTCAGAGAACTGTGCTCCATAGGGTTTTCAGTGGCCTGTTGTTCAGAAGTAGATAACCAGGCCTTTCTTCCAAGGTATCTTGGGGTGGACTCTGAACCTCCAAACTTTTGGTTGACAGTTGAGTGTATTAATCGTTTGCACTGCCCAGGGGTTCTGCATCATCTGAGTGCTCATTTAAAAAAAACAGATTCTTGGACCTAAGCCTCAGAGATTCTGTTATGGAGCTTTCAGGCAGGTCCCAGACCTCTGTGAGTTAAATAAAGCAATTTTGATGTGTGAACATGTACATTGTATTCAGCAATTTGGCCAAAATTATACTGCTAGTTGATGGGACTGGTATTTAATCTAAGTCTGTCTGAATCCAAATCCCATATTTTTACACCATCTTTGTTATGATCATTCAAGGAAACTTTTCAAAAAACAGCTACATACATTTTTTATATGGCTTTGTATGCTGAAAATATTTCACCAAGAAATATGAAATCACAAATCCTATGGAGCCTACACTTCTGCCCAAATGGGGAGGAAAAATATTTTCCTTCTAGTGATGGCTTTGTCTACTTTAGACCTAACACAGGGCTAATTAAATGTTCACTGTCCTATGCCAGGTTTGGCAAGTGACATTGGATTGGTTATCGGCTTGCTAGTGAAATTAAGAGAACAAAATAATTCACTAGAATGTGGAAGGTCAGCTCTCCCTAATAAAGGGTTTGTGGCTATGTGAAACTGGAAAACAAATGATGTATTCTGAAGCTATTTTCGTCCTATTAACTTAAGTCAAGAAGAATAAAAGCCAATGCAGTTTCAAAGATTAGCTTCCAAATCTGATGTGATTTGAAGGAGCAGACTTTGACTTTTCTCTACCACCTCCACTTCACTTCTTTCCACTCATCTTTGAAACTTGGGTCTGGAACATTCACATACTCTGAGAGTAGACAAGCACTTTTCATGTGTAAAAATGGCATGAGGGTGACGTCTGACTTCCTCTAACTTAAAAAAGGGGAAGGAGAATCAAGATCAACAGCCAAAGGCTGATTCCTATGAGGCAGAGGTCAGATATGCCTCCTCTCTCTGCCATCTTTACCAGTTCTGACCAACAGTCCCTCCCATGGCATTCTCTACTTCTCAGCTGGGTTCGATAATTCATTGCAATGGCCACACAGAATTCACAGACAATACTCAAGATTATGTGGTTTATTACGGAAGTGACAGGTTACAATTCAGGTTCAGAAACACTCAGGATACAGTTTTTTCATCAGGACAGTCTCTTCTCAGCCATGCCCAGACAGTTCTCTCTCTGGCCCCTCAGCCTCTGCCCTACTTGGCAAGTGTCACAGAGTTCTTTTAGTTCTGCAGATAAGTGCCCAGAGGCACCCCACTCTGCCAGTAAGCCCAGCCAGAAGATGCTCAGTTCTGCCTCCATGGATCGGCAAACCTAGCTCCACCAAGTGCCCGGAGGCACCCTATTCCTCCAATAAGCCTCCTGCCCAAAGGCACTCAGCTCTCTTGCTCCGTGGGCTGGGAAACACTCTGTGCTGTCTCCTGCCAGTCTCTTGGCTCTGCTGCCTCTGCTGCTGCTGTTTCTCTGCCACTGCTTCTCGCCATCTCCGGTGTTACAGCTCTTGCTGTCTCCTGGGTCTAGGAGGGTCTCAGCACAGGGATCCCAGGTCCAAAGGACACGCTCCACTCCTGGCCCTTCTTCCTTGGTGGTGGTGAGATCCTCTCTTTCTTGATGGCTCTTTTTAAGCCTAGTAGGATAGCAAAACTAACCAATCCCTTCCTTAGGGTTCCATAGACATTTGCAATGGTGACTGGGTGAGAGTTATAAGACCATGGCAAGAAAGGCCACACAAAAGTGATCTATCACATTGCATCATGTTTCTCTAAGACAAAACAAACAAACCCACTGCCGTCAAGTTGATTCTGACTCACAGCAACCCTATGGGACAGAATAGAACTACCCCATAGGACTTCCAAGGGGTAGCTGGTGGATTCAAACTGCCAACCTTTTTGATTAGTAGCAGAATGCTTAACCATTGCATCACCAGGGCTATGACAGGACACACAGTTTCTGAGCTCATGGTCTACAAATCTACTGATTAGTAGAGAAGGGATAAATTCTGCTTTCTTCTCTAAGGCCAGGCAGCCCCTACACATTCTGCCTACTTCAGGACAGAAACTGACTAAATATGGTACCCTGATGCCAGCTAACATTTAACTCAGGACTAGGAGCAGAGTTACTTTAATCCAGTGTAATTAGGTTTCTTCAGTGGATCTATGTTATGGCTTGGGACATTCTTTCCTAGCAGTTTTGGCTTTTTGAGTGTCCAGGATAGCTTACCAAAGACAAGGAAACTTCAACTAGAAGTTGAGGCAAGGTGATGCCTCAAGCTCTTCTCAAAAGATAACAGATTCTTTCTGGTTTATATGTTGTGTTGTTAGCTGCTGCTGAGTTGACACTGACTCATGGTGACCTTACATACAACAGAACAAAACATTGCCCAGTCCTGCATCATCCTCATAATCACCAGTGTGTTTGAATCCATCATTTCAGCTACTGTGCCAATCTACCTTATGAGGATCTCCCTCACCCTTGCTGGCCTTCTACTTAACCAAGCATGATGTCCTCCTCTAGCTATTAGTCCTTCCTGATGACATGTCCAAAGCAATCAAGTTGGACAATGTTCTGTTGTGATCCATAAAGTTTCACTGGCTAATTTTCAGAAAGGGATTGCCAGGCCTGTCTTCCTAATCTCTCTTAGTATGAAAGCTCTTCTGAAACTTGTCCACCATGGGTGGCCCTGTTGGTATTTTTTTATTTTAAATAATTTATTTAATTTTTGTTGCTGCTGTTGAGAATACACACAGCAAAACATACACCAATTTAACAACTTCTACAGGTACAATTCAGTGGCACTGATTACATTCTTTGAGTTTACAACCATTCTCACCTTCCTTTTCCAAGCTGTTCCTCCTCCATTAACATAAACTCACTGCTCCCCAGTTTCCTATCTAATCTTTCAAGTTGTTGTTGTCACTTTGATCCCATACAGATAGGTCTTAAAGGAGCACAAAGCTCAAAGTAAATATTCTTTACTAGTTAATCTAAACTATTGTTTGGTTTTAAGAAGACTTCAGGGGATACTTCTGGTTTGATTTTAAGGTTTAAAGATTATATCCAAGTATATAAGGTGTTCATTCAGCCTTCATGGATCCAGAAATTCTGTTTCTGCATTTTTCCCCTTTTGATCAGGATTCTTCTACAGAATCTTTGATAAAAACGTTCAGTTATGGTAGGTGGGCACTATCATTTATTCTTGTCTTATGATAAAAGAGGCAGTTGTTCATGGAGGCGATTAGCCACACCTTCCATTTCTTCCTCCCATTCCTGACTCTCCTTTTTCTTCTGTTGCTCTCGGTGAATAGAGACCAATTGTTGTACCTCAGCTGGCCACTTGCAAGCTTCTAAAACTCCAGGCATTAAGCAATGAACTAGAAGGTAGAACAGAAGCGCTCAACACATTATTAGGCCAATTAACTAGACTATCCCATGAAACCATGGCCCTAAACTTCCAAACTAAGAAACCAAATCCCATGAGGTGTTTAGTCATACATAAGCCGTCTCAGAAGCTACTCTTTTGTTGTTATGATTGTATATTTCTATCACACAACTTTTGCCAGTTCAACTTTTTACAGGTGTACAACTTATCGACGGCAATTACATTAATTGTGTAACACTAACCTTAATCAATGAGATTTTCCATCACTGTAAACTGAAAGTCAGTACTCTGTAAACAATAACTTTCCCTTTCTGCCTCCCCCTCCACACACTCCCGTCCTGCACTGGAACCGCTAGTAAGCTTTGGTCTCTGTACATTTTCCTGTTCTTGTCTTTCTATGTAAGTGAGGTCATACAATATTTGTCCTTTTGTGATTCACTTATTTCACTCAGCATAATGTTTTTAAACTCCATCCATATTGTAGCGTATATCAAGACCTCATTTTTCTTACTGGCTGAGTAGTATTCCATTGTATGTATGTACCACATTTTGTTTATTTATTCATATGCTGATGGGCATTAGATTGTTTCCACCTTTTAGCTATTGTAATTGTGCTGCAGAGACCATTGGTGTACAAATATCTGTCTGAGTCTCTGCTTTCCAGTCTTTTGGAATTGCTGGGTCATATAGTAGTTCTATTTTTAGTTTTTTGAGGAACCACCACACTGTTTCCCACAGCAGCTGTACCATTTTGCATTCCCACCAGCAATGCATGAGGGTTCCAATTTCCCCACATCCTCACCAAGAGTTGTTATTTTCTCTCTCTTTCTTTTTTTTTTTTTTAATCTTAGCATCCTAGTGGGAGTGAAATGGTATCTCATTGTGATTTTGATTTGCATCTGTTTGATGGCTAATGACCTCAAGCATCTTTTCGTGTATTTGGTGGCCATTTGAATGTCCTCTTTGGTGAAATGTCTATTCAAGTCCTTTGACCACTTTATGATTGGGTTGTCTTTTTGTTGGTAAGTTGTCTAAGTTTTAGATGTATTTTGGTTATTAGATTCTTATCAGACATACAGTTTCCGAAGATATTCTCTCAGTCGGTAGCTTGTCTTTTCACTTCTATGGTAAAGTCTTTTGATGAGCAAAAGTTCTTAATTTTTATAAGGTCCCATTTATTTATTTTGTCTTTTGTTCTTTTTGCTTTTGTTATTATATTAGATAATCCATTCTTAAAAGCTAGACCTGATAGCTTTGTCTTTGCATTCTCTTCTAATAATTTTATGGTTTTAGTTGGCATGTTTAGATGCTCAATCCATTTTGAATTTGTTTTTGTGAATGATGTGAGTCATGTACCCTGTTTCATTTTTCTGCATGTGTAAATCCAATTTTCCCAACACCATTTAATGAAAAGACTCTTCTTTCCCCATCAAAAGGACTTATCACCCTCGTAAAATACAGTTGACCATAGATGTATGAGTTTATTTCTATTCCATTGGTTTATGTGTCTATTATTCTATTCCAATGGTCTATGTGTCTATTGTTATACCAGTGCCAGGCTGTTTTGATCATTGTAGCTGTATAATATGTTTTAAAATCAGGAAGTGTGAGTTCTCTTACTTTGTTCTTCTCTTTCAACATTGCCTAGCTATTCAAGGCCTCTTGTCATTCCATAGGAAGTTGAGGATTGAGGGATGGTTTTTCTATTTCTGTAAAGAAAGCTATTGGAATTATGATCAGGATTGCATTGCATCTACAGATCACGTTGGGTAGTATTGATGTCTTTACAATATTAAGTCTTCCAATCCATGAACACAGAACATCCTTCCATTTATTTAAGTCTTCTTTAATCTTTTTCAACAGTGTTTTATAGTTTTCATTGTATAAGTCTTTCACTTCCCTGGTTAAATTTATTCCTAGGTATTTTATTCTCTTAGATGTTATTATAAATGGAATTGTTTCCTTCATTTCCCTTTCAGATTTCTCACTGGTGATGTATAGAAACCCAAAACTGATTTTTATTTATTGACCTTGTACCTTGCAACTTTGCTAAATTACTCTATTAGCTCTAGAAGCTTTCTTGGAGACTCCTTGGGATTTTCGATATATAAGATCTTATCATCCATGAATAGAGGCAATTTTACCTCTTTTCCAATCTGGATATGTTTTATTTATTTTTCTTGTCTTGTTGCTCTGGCTAGGACTTCTAATACAATATTGAAGAGAAGTAGTGAGAATGGGGCCCTGTCTTGTTGCCTATTTCAAGGTGAAATCTCTCAATCTTTCTCCATTAAGTATAATGTTGGCTGTTGGTTTTTCATGTATGCCCTGAATCATACTGAGGAACTTCCTTTCTATTCCATCTTCTTGATGGTTTTCATAAAGAAAGGGTGTTGGATTCTATAAAATGCTTTTTCTGTTTCCATAGAGATGATCATGTGGTTCTTTTTCCTTTGTTCTTTTGATGTAATGTATTACATTGATTGATTTTCTAATGTTGAACCATCCCTGCATTCCTGGTATAAATTCCACTTGGTCGTGGTGTAGAACTCCTTTCATATGCTGTTGGATTCTGTTCACTAGTATTTTGTTGAGGATTTTTGCATCTATATTCATAAGAGATATTGGCTGATAGTTTGTTTTCTTGTGGTGTCTTTGTCTTGTTTTAGTATCAGGATTATGTTTGCGTCATAGAATGAATTAGGGAGTATTCCTTGTTTCTCTATCTTTTGGAAGAGTTTAAACAGGGTTGGTGTCAATTATTTTCTAAATGTTTGGGACCCTGCTGGTATTGAAATACCAGTGGCATAGCTTCCAATATCATAGCAAAACACTAGCCACCACAGTATGACAAACTGATAGGTTTTGGACTGGTTTATATAGACCACAGGAAGCCTTTCACTCCAAGGTAAAATGAGAGGACAAGGAAGAGGGTGCTTATCTTTTCCAGAGTGGTATATACATACTTTATATATACATACATAATCTTTATGATATTCACAGTAAACAGCATTTTCGGATTTTTAGCCATCTCAGATATTCTGGAAAGAAGACTAACATTTCACTTTTAAACATCCCAGATTGTCTTATATTTTAGACCAGAAGTAAATCTAGGTCTCCATCAGAGCCACAGAAAGAGGTAAAAGGGTAGGTAGGATTAACAGGGATGCCCTGAAAAATACAGATTGGATTTTGAACCATTTGCCTATAACTATCAAAGTGTTAGATGAGCTGTGGGGATGGGGTGAGTACAGTATTATGAAGTGTGTGGTTTGCTTGGATAAATTGTTCCACCCTGTTTTAATAGCATGTGTTTGTTATTTTAAAATGTATCAACAGTCTTGTGGAGAGAAACCCAAAGGTATGTCTGCTACAAAGCTGTGCCTTTAAGCCAGCCCGGCCAACCCACCCTCCCTTCCAAGGAGTCTGTACTCCATAAAAATGGACTTTCCATTGTTTAGTGTCATAAAAACTCTTCACTCCCATATGTTTTCTTGGTTTTACTAATTTTGGCATTGCTGGTTCAGTGGTAGAATTCTCGTCTTTCATGCAGGAGGCCCAGGTTTGATTCCCTTACCATTGGTCTCTCAGTGACGGTTTGTGTGTTGTTATGATGCTGGGCAGGTTTCAGCAAAGCTTTCAGACTATGATGGACTAGGAATAAAGGCTTAACAATCTACTTCTGAAAATCAGGCAATAAAAGACCCTATGGATCACAATAGTTCAATCCACAACTGATCATGGTAATGGCGCAGGATTGAGCAGTGTTTTATTCCATTATGCATGGGATCACCATGAATTTGGGGCAACTTGATAGCAACAACAAGTAGGCCTACTAGGCTTTCCAAGATTGCACCTCTTCGCTCATATGAACTTTGGCTTTCCCACAGTAGGCCATTCTAGGAAACTATTCAGTTTAGTTCAACTCCAGCCTTCAGGATGTTTCCACTTGTGTCAGTTGACTTTTCCTTTGTCCTTGCTGAGCTCTCTGTGAGAGGCATCATTTAGTTCCGTTTTCTACCAGAAAACCAGACAACTAGATCTCAAATTCCACTTGACTAATTTGCATTGTAACAGGTGACTTTTAGAAATTAATGTGAAATAAAATTTAATAGTGTTAGGTCTCTGATGGCAAGATAGTCAAGATCTCAAAACCCATGACCAGATGTTTAACATAGCCCTTATGAACCCTGTTACCCCCTATATCCCTCACCCCACCTATCCCTCAGGGAAATACCTATTCTTTATTATTATTTTTCAGGCTCTGATTCCAATTCCTTTGTATTTTATACATCTGTTGCATTTGGTTGAGACAAATATGACTTACTAAAGTATTTTTTATCTAGATTAAACGCATTGCCATCAAGTCAGTTCCGACTCATGGTCACCCTGTAGGACAGAGTAGAACTGCCCCATAGGGTTTCCAAGGAGCAACTGATGAATTCGAACTACCAACCTTTTGGTTAGCAGCTGAAAGCTTAACCACTGTGCCATCAGGGCCTCTTTCATCTAGGTTAGTGCCTGGCATAAGTGTTCCCTTCAGTATCACCCCATTTCTTGTTTGGTTTTCCAAGTTGAGAGGATGAAGTTTTTGGAAGGAGGCTTGAGCTCTTTCTAAAGGCTCAGAATCAAAAGGGAAAAAGTCCAAGAGGGAACCTTCCACTGTAGTTCAATTTATAATCTCTTTATCTCCTCCATTTTGTTCTTAAATTCTATCAGGGAATCTTCTCTTCTCAATAGTGAAGTGAAGTGGGGAGTGTATGTGTGTGAGGGGCTGTCCCTTGCAGCTAGAATGTACAGCCAACAATATCTCTGAGGGTATGTGGTGAAAAATAGACCTGGATATGGAAGGTATGGGAAAATAAGCATTCTCAAGTGCTGTTGGCTGAAGGGTGAGTTGGTAAAACCTTGACAGAGGATAATCTGTCAATATTTATCAATCATCATAAAAATGTACATTTTTCATTTATGAATATTTTAAAGAAATAATAAGAAATGTAGAAAAATATGTGCATAATGATCTTAATCTCAGCACCATTTATACCATGGAAAAACTTAGGGATAAGATATATGAGTTATGAAACATCGACACAATGGAATTCTGCCATTAAAAATGCTGTTCCTGAAGAATTTTTAATGATCAGAAAAAGATTAAGCTAAGTGAAAATGATGGATTTAAAGTCCTGGAAATGTAATGCTAGTTCTGCCCAAAATGAAATATGGAAATAGACTGCACAGAAATATTAATTGAATTATAGGTGATTTTTTTCTTTTTCATTATATTTTCTATATTTAAACACACACGTACACACAGACACACACAGACACAGACACATACACACCCCTACTAAACAACACCATTAAGAAGGAAAAGAAAGAGAAGCAAGTCTTAGGGGTTGACTAGACAAAACGAAGGCAACTCTTCAATGTCAGATATACCTGGGAGATTCTCAGTTGCAAACAACAAAATCTGAACCCAACACACTAAAGCAGAAAAAGATTTATTAGAAAGATATCTGGGCTATATAGAATCAGCAAGAACCCTGAAGATAAGACTGGAGAAGGGCAGACAGGCCAACCCTAATGTCTGTGGGACCAGGGCAAGAGTACAAATGGAGACCCACATACTATATGTGTAAATATTTATGAGTTATAAATCAAACTAAAAAACTTATAAATAAAATATGTTCTACTCTTTGCCCTTGATAAATGTTCATAACAACAATGTAAAATATGTGCAAGGCAGCAGTTCTTTCCAAATAACTGCTGGTATTGTGCAAATTTACACCACTTGTCTGTCATTTTGTTGTACTGTGGTGGCTTCCATATTGCTGTGATGCTGGAAGCAATGCCACTGGTATTTCAAATACCAGCAGGGTAAACCATGGTGGACAGGTTTCAGTGGAGCTTCCAGACTAAGATAGACTAGGAATAAGGACCTGGCAATCTACTTCTAAAAACATTGGCCAGTGAAAACCTTATGGATAACAGCCAAACATTGTCTGATATAGTGTTGGAAGATGAGCCCCCTTGGTTGGAAGACACTCAGAATACCACTGGAGAAAAGCTGTCTCCTCAAAGTAGAGTTGACCTTAATGACATGGATGGGGTAAAGCTTTTCAGGACCTTCATTTGCTGATGTGACACAACTGAAAATGGGAAGAAACAGCTGAAAACATCTATTAATAATCAGAACGTGGTACATATGAAATATGAATCTAGGAAATTTAAAATTGTTAAAGATGAAATGGAACACTTGAAGCTAGATATCCTAGGCATTAGTGAGTTGAAATGGACTGGTATTGGTCATTTTGAATCAAACAATCATATAGTCTACTATGCCAGAAATGACAAATTGAAGAGGAAAGGTGATATGTTGCATTCATTGTCAAAAAGAGCATTTCAAGATCTATCCTTAAGTATAACACTGTCCGTGATAGGATAATATCCATATGCCTACAAGGAAAACCAGTTAATATGACTATTATTCAAATTTACATACTAACCACTAATGCCAAAGATGAAGAAATTGACAATTTTTATCACCTTCTGAGTGTGAAATTGATTAAACATGTAATCAAGATGTGCTGATAATTACTGGGGATTGGAATGTGAAAGTTGGAAAATAAGAAGGGTCAGGTTGGAAAATATGGCTTTGGTGATAGAAATGACACCAGAGATCTCATGATAAAATTTTGCAAGACCAACTACCTTTTCATTGGAAATAAATTTTTTTCAACAACATAAGTGGCATCTGCATACATGGACCTCACCAGATGGAATACACAGGAATCAAATCGACTGCATCTGTGGAAACAGACCATAGAGAAGCCCAATATCATCAGTAAGAACAAGGCCGGGGCCAACTGCAGAACAGACCATAAATTGCTCAGCTGAAGCTGAATAAAAAATTAAAACAAGTCCATGAAAGCTAAAGTAAGTAAGAGTATCCCATCTGAGTTCAGAGACTGTCTCAAGAATAGACTTGACGCATTGAACACTAATGGCCGAAAACCAGACAAGTTGTAGGATGACATCAAGGACATCATACATGAAGAAAGCAAAAGTTCGTTAAAAAGACAAGAAAGAAAGACAAGACCAAAATGGATGTCAGAAGAGACTCCAACAGTTGCTGTTGAACATAGAGTAGAAAAAGCAAACAGAAGAAATTAGCAAAGTAAAGGAACTGAACAGAAGATTTCAAATTCAAAGATTTCAAAGGAGCTTAAAGGAAAATTTTCAAAAGTAATGTATTATAATCAGATGTCCAAAGACCTGGAATTAAAAAACCAAAAGGAAAGAAAACGTTAGGCATTTCTCAAGCTGAGTCCCTCCCTCAGTCTCTGAATTAGTTTCCCAGGGCTGCTGTAACAAAATACAACTAAGTAGGTGGATTAAAACAACAGAAATTTATTCTCTCACAGTTCTGGAGGCTGTTGTTGTTGTTGTTAGGTGATCCATAGCGCCATGGGCCCTCTGAAATCAAAGTGTCCCTAGCGCCATGCTCCTTCTGAAGACTATAGGGGAGAATCTCTTTTATGCCTTTTCCTAGGTTCTAGTGGTTCCTGGCAAGCTTTGGCATTCCTTGGCTTGTAGATGCAGCACTCCAATCTCTGCTTCCATTTTCACATTAGTTATTTCCCTCTGTGTCTTTGTCTCTTCTCATTTTCTTATGAGGACACCACTTCTGTTGGATTAGATGATCCCTGGGTGGCATAACCTAAAGCTTGGTGATTCAAACTCACCAAGTGGCATCACAGAAGAAAGGCCTGGAGATATGTTTCCATAAAGATTACAGCCAAGAAAACCCTAGAGCAGTTTATCATACATGGGGTCACCATGAGTTGGAACTGATTTGATGGCAATTTTTTTTTTTCCATATTGAATTAGGACATACCCTACTCCAGTGTGACCTCTTGTTAACTGATAACATCTTCAAAGACCCTATTCCCAAATAAGGCCATGTTCATAGGTCTGGGGGTAGGGAATTAGGACTTTAACATATCGTTTTTGGCACACAGTTTTACCCATAACAGCCTCCTCTTTTGATGGGTCAGGAAATCTACAAGATAAGTTCCCACTTTTTCTTCCTCTTTGAGGTGCTCTGGGGTTCTCTTTAATCTCTCATAAGTTGCTCAACTTCTCACCTGCTGATCTCCCACCCCCCATTCTAGTGACTTCATATGCCACAAGCTTTCTCCTCATTCTACCCAGTTGAAACTTGGCATCTTCTGCCTACAGAATGCCTCTAGCCCATGTGGACATTGTCCTTTAAAATTTTTTCAAAGGAACTTCTCTGCTCTCTGCTCTGCTCTTCTCACTCACTTGCCCTTGGTTCAGACCTAGGAAGGGCCTTGCCAGCACATGACGAACACCCTAGACAGAGGTTATCCATTTCCTACCACCTTCTTGCAACAACTCACCCACCCTTTGTTCAAACCTAGGAAGAAGAAATCCCTGGAAGTCCAAGAAGAAGGAAGCAGCAAATCCAACCCAGATCATAGGAAGAACCTAGTCAGGAAGTACATGCTATTGTTGCTGCTGTCTCTGCTATTGGCCAAAACCAAAACCTGTTGCTGTCGAGTCAATTTCAACTCATAGTGACCACTATAGGACAATGTAGAACTGCCCCATAGGGTTTCTAAGGAGCACCTGGTAGATTTGAACTGCTGACCTTTTGGTTAGCAGCTGAGCTCTTAACACTGTGCCACCGGGGCTCCCTGCTGTTGGCAGTAGTTCAAAATTCAAGGTCCTGGGAGAGTTCTTCTGATAGGCTATGCTTTGGTCTCCTGATAGCCCCTAGCTGTACTAAATAACAGGTAGAAGAAATATTGTGCTACTGTAGTTGGAGGGAAGTTCCTGGAAATTCTCCTTTTGTTAAAACAATATACAGTGGAAGAAGAAATTTCCCAATGGAATGGATGCTGAGGAATTACCTTAAAAGGAGCAAGGTCATTTATCTATAAAACAACCTACCTGTGCAAGAGAAGGACATGACTACAGCTGTATTCTAAGAAGATTAATTTGGTAACAGTGCATAAGATTAATCACAGATGGGCGATAACTTAGCAACCCTCTCTACCTTGGAATGAATGTTAGTGGTCACCTCTGAGACCACTGTTCATCTAAGACAATGATCCTCAGATTCCGGTTGTTGGCTTGGACTCCAGGTAATTGCTCTTAACCCTAAGTGGTAGACTGCTCCTGCCCACCCGGTTGGACAGTATGTGGTGCTGGGGTAAGCAGGCAGCTGTCTGCCTGCCCCTAGCCATGAACTGCATTTGGAGGCACAAAGGCAGGCAGGTAGTCTTGTGTCAGGAAGAGCTGCCCCTGTATTGAGGTAATCACACTGAGTCCCCACTGTGTCTCAGAGCACTCACCTGTGAAGGATTAAATTGGTCCTTTAGGGAATATTTATGTCACATACATACCACACACACACACACACACACACACACACACACACACACACACACACAGTGCTGGTGAGAGGACCTGGTAACCTATAACTGCAGTACAGAATTTATGCATCAAACTCCTCTCTATTTTCCTGTCCCCCAGTTTTAGATCAACTGATCTCAAAGTGTCTATGTGAAGAAAACACATGGGGGGAGTGCTAGGGGAAGAACCCCTGGTTTCATACCTCCACTTGTGAGTTTAATGCCTAGCTTATGGTTAGGGATTTCTGAAAATCACAACAGTCTCTGGGATTTGGGATTACACATTGTCTCCCACATGACCCATTACTTCAAAAGCTCTAACTCAAGTGTGTGAATGCCTGTGCTTCTGGGATGAACGATTCATTGCCTCTAGTATATGTTTTCTTCTCTGAAGGTTGAAGCAATGATGATGGCTTGTACCTTAATTTCCTCTGTCCTCTCATTCTCTTTGTCCTTCCATTCATGTCTTCTCTCTCTCCTTCCCTCCAATTTCTCTCTTGCTCCAAATTAACTCCCTTGTTAGACTTTGCCATTTCTGTCGATAGGGCAATTATTGTTCATCTCATTCGGAATTGATACCCGGGTGACATCATCATCTCCTCTTTTCTCCTCAAATGCAGTCAGACACAATTTCCTTCAGCCCTGTCAGGGGTGCCTGTATGACAGCTTCCACACACCTACCTTCGTTTTACTTCCCACTGTTATCTTCCAGCCTCCATTCTTGCTCATCTTATATCTATATTATGGACAGAGATAGTCTCCCTTTTCTGAGTCTCTCTCCCTTCACCTAGTCCTATATACTGTTACATGATTAATATAGTGTTGCTAAACACTATATTAAAAATTTCCAAGGTATTTCCCAGTCTAAAGTATAAATTCCAAATTCCTGAACTTGTCATTTAAGCTTCTCACACCACTGAGTACCTACCTTCTCTCCACCTCACCTCCCACAGTTCTTATGCCTGCACTGATTCACTAATAGTTCTCAAACATTTCAAGCACATATTTTACCTAGCTATCTGTGTTTCGGGTGTTTCACCTCCCTGGAATTCCCTCCCTTCTTTTCTATTTTTGCCTAGCCCTAGTGCATCCTTTAAGCTTTTCTCAAACCTAACTTCCACTTTAGAACTCTTTCTGATTGCCTAATTTACAAAATTTTACCTGTAGAAATTACTTCTATACCATTCTCTCATTTTAATTAAATGCTACTTTTTAATGTTATTTCTCTCTTGATAGGGCTATCCTGTCTCCCCAGCTAGGTTGTATATTCCTCGAGTGTATAAACTTTCTTTTATGTTTCTTTAACTTGAAACTCTAATAACAATGACATCAAATGAAAACAATGCCTCCCCTTACCCATGAATTTTACTTTCTGTGGTTTCAGTTACCCGTGGTCAATTAAGGTCCAAAAATGTTAAATGAGTAGCACGATGAAATCTCGCATCATCCAACTCCATCCCGCCTAGGACTACATTCACATAACTTTTATTACAGTATATTGTTATAATTGTTCTATTTTATTAGTAGTTATTGTTGTTAATCTCTTACTGTACCTAATTTATAAATTAAACTTCATCATAGGGTACGTATGTACAGGACAAAATATAGTGTACATATAAGGTTCAGTACTATCAGCAGTTTCAAGCATCCACGAGGGGTCTTGGAATGTGTCCCCTGCAGGTAAGGGGGGACTACTGTAATAACAACATTCCCTGGGTGCTTACTACGTGCCAGACATTGTGTTGAGAGTTTTATGTGTATGATCTCATTTGACTCCTCAAACTACTGAATGATGTAGGCATTGTTACCAGTTTTACTTTGCAGATAAGGAAACTGAAGCTTAAAGAAGGAAAGTAGAGATGTAGAACCAGCATGGCACCCTAGACAGATGCATCATGCCATCCCTCTGTAGGAAAGACACTTCAAAACTAAGTAAAACAGATACAAATGTCAGTCTTGGAACCCTAAGCACCAAATGAAGGACTAAAGAACTAGATCAAACACCAAATGGAAGAAGAAACTGAAGGAAAACAGAGAATGAGGAAAGATATGGAGTGAAGGTCCCCTGCCAACTAACATGGCACAACATTACCGTCTTGGAGCACAGCCAGAAATGATCCCAGACAGGCAGTACCAGAAGGCAACTTCACAGAGCTCCCAACAGGAGACAGAGCACCTGGTAAACAGAGAAACATGCTTTCCCATCCATCACCCTTCTGCCCAGTATACCATCTCCACCTCTGCCTGACGGGCCATGCCACACCACCTTGGCTAGAGAGCCACTGGTTAGCTGCCAGCCTGGATCCCCTGTGCCCACACTCACAGCTTCCTGCCATGCCATTTTTTTCCTTTCTTCCTTTTCTTTCTCCCTTTCACCTAGCCCCATATACCACCTCTCTCCCTTCCCACCAGCCCCCACTGTACTGCCTTGAATAGTGTCACTGGCACACTAGCCTGCCTCTGGCCTACGTCCACCATGCCCCTACATGCTGGCATCTGCTGTACCAGCACCCACTGTGCTGCCATTCATTTTATTTTTTTTTCTATTTTCTTTTTTTCCTTTATTTCTATCTCCCACCTAGCCCAGTACACCACTTCCCCCACCTTCCTGCCAGCCCCCAGGTCTGCCTTGCCCCTACTCAAGGCTACTTTTTTTCCCCTTTCTCTCTATTTTCTTTTCTTTCTTTCCCCCACTGAGACCCATATGCTATCTCCCCTTTCCAGCTGGCCCTCACTGCGCTACTGCAGCTAGAGTGTCCCTGGCTCAAGCCCACCACCACACCAGGCCTGCACTATCCTTCCCCTCCTGTCACTCAACCAGATACTGAATGGGTGGAACAGAGCCTGTACCACTCCCTGTCCAAACCCCAGCCTATCTAGTGCGGGGCTGTGAATGCTCTACACTGCTGAACCAACATCAGGAGGCAGACAGCAGACTCCCAGTCTTCGCTCAGCCACCTCACCAAACCAGTGTACAATGAAGTGGGCTCACCCTGCCTGCTGCTGCCCTGCCCACCCAGACAAGGTGGTGAGAGCTATAGTGCTCAGACAAGCAAGTGGCAAAGCATACCTAGCCCACCTGCCTTGACATATCAAAACAAAACAAAGAAGCAAGATGAAACAAATGAACATACAATCAATGAATAAAGAAAACAATACCTTAATGTCTCACAGACAACAGACAATATCAACATATACAAAAGAAGGACAAGATGGCTCCAGCAAGTGACCAAAATAAAGAATCATAATGACCTTCCAGTAGAAGAAAAGGCAGTGAATTCCCAGACATTGATATGGAATACAAAAGACTAATATTTAGGGCGTCCAAGGGGTCAGGAAAGAGATTAAAGAAAACACAGACAAAATCAAGGAAAAATAGACAAAATCATGGAGAATACAGACAGAATGAATGAAAACATAGCCAACATCAAGGGAAACACAGGCAAAGCAATAGAAGAATTCAGGAAAATAATACAAGAACAAGACATGAAAATAAATAAACAATTAGAAACCATACAAAAACAGCAATTAGAAATCTAAAAGATAAACAAGAAAATTTCAGAAATGAACAACTCAATAGAAGGTTTTAAGAGCAAATATGAAACAATGGAAGACAGAATCAGTGGGATTAAAGACAAATCCATAGATACCACTTTGTTTGAGGAAAAAAAAAAATCAGAGAAAAGAATGAAGAAAAATTAAAAAAAAAAAAAACTAAGAATTATATGGGACACATTCAAGAGAAAAAAATTGCGTGTGATTGCAGTTCAAGAACAGGGGGAGAAAATGGAAAACACAGAGAAGATAGTTGAAGATTTTCTGGCTGAAAACTTCCAAAATATCATGAAAGACAAAAAGCTGAACATCCAAGAAGCTAAATGAACTCCATATAGGATAGATCCTAAAAGAAAGTCACCAAGACGTATCATAATCACACTTGCTAAAACCAAAGACTAAGAAAGAATTGAGAGTAGCTCAAGAAAAATGAAAAGTCACATACAAAGGGAAAACAATAAGACTAAGCTCTGATTACTTGGTAGAAACTATTCAGGAGAGAAGGCAATAGGATGACATATACAAGACATTGAAAGGAAAACAAAACAAAACAAAAAAACCTGCCAACCAAGAATAATATATCCTGCTAAACACTCTCTGAAATACAATGGCGAAATTAGGGCATTTCCAGATAAACAGAAATTAAGGGAATTTGTAAAAACCAAACTGAGCTTACAAGAAATATTAAAAGGAGTCCTTTGATTAGAGAATCAACAACAGCAGACAACAACTGGAGTCCAGGACACAGGAGAGAAACAGCCACATACCAACGAAGGTAAATAACTCTCAGTAATAAAACAAAGCTAAAAGATTTAAAACAGGGAAACAGAGACATCAATCAGAAAATGACAACAATGTCAAAACAATAAAAGGGGAATAAATGATGTGGGTATAGAAGTTTCAGATGGAGAGGAGGTAAAGGTGATATCAAGACTGGTTCAAAAGGAGGTCAAAGTGATAAAAGACTGGTTCAGACTTAGGAAGATAAGGGTAAATTTCAAGGTAACCACAGAGAAAGTGAACAAACCTACTCATCAGAAAAAAGAAGAAAAACATAAAGTCTCAGTAAACATGAAATCTGTAATAATGAAAGAAAAGAAATGAAAATTTACAAACAAAAGGAACTCAGCACAGGAAAGTAAGAGGAACAAAGAAAACATCAGCACCACAAAATAAACCACAACAGTAGGATAGCAATAAACTCATACCTATCAATAATCACACTGAGTGTAAATGGCTTAAATGCACCGGGAAAGAGACAGAGAGTAGCAGAATGGATAAAAAAACACAAAATCCATCAATATTCCATCTACAATAGACACACCTTAAACACAAATACAAGAATATGTTAAAAATCAAAGAATGGAAAAATATATCAAGCAAACAGTAACCAAAAAAGTGCAGGAGTGGCAATACTAATTTCAGATAAAACAGACTTGAAGGGAAAATCAACCATAAAAGATAAGGAAGGACATTATATAATGATTAAAGGGATAATACACCAAGAAGACATAACCTTAATAAATATCTACACATCCAACGACTGGGCTCCAAAATACATAAAACAAACTCTAACAGTACTGAAAAGAGAAATTGACAGTTCCACAATAATAGTAGGGGACTTCAATATACCACTTTTGGTAAAAGACAGAACGTCTAGAAAGAAACTCAACAAAGATACAGAAGATCTAAAGGCCAAAATCAAACAATTTGACCTCATAGACATATATAGAACACTCCTTCCAACAGCAGAAAGTATACATTCTTTTCCAACTCACATGTAATGTTCTCCAGAATAGACCACATTTTAGCCCAAAAGCAACCTTCAATAAAATCCAAAATATTGAAATAATGCAAAGCATTCTCTCTGAGCACAGTGCCATAAAAGCAGAAATCAATAACAGGAAGAGCAAGAAAAAAATGAAATACATGTAAACTGAACAACACCTTGCTTAAAAACAACTGGGTAATAGAAGAAATCAAAGATGGAATAAAAAAATTCCTAGAATCAAATGAGAATGAAAACGTATCATACCAAAACCTTTGGGACACAGCAAAGGCAGTGCTTAGAGGTCAATTTATAGCAAATAAATACACACATCAAAAAAGAAGAATGGACAAAAATCAAAACGTTAACCCTACAACTCAAACAAATAGGAAGAGAACGGCAAAAGGAGCCTACAGACACCAGAAAAAAGGAAATAATAAAGATTAGAGCAGAAATAAATGAAATAGAGAACAGAAAAATAATAGAAAGAATGAACAAGACCAAAAGTTGGTTCTTGGAAAAGATCAACTAAATTGATAGACCACTGATCAAACTGTCAAAAGAAAAACAGGAGAAGAAGCAAATAACCCAAAAAAGAGATGAGATGGGGGACATTAGAGCAGACCCAACTGAAATAAAAAGGATCAAAACAGAGTACTATGAAAAACTGTATTCTAAAAAATTTGAAAATCTAGAGGAAATGGGCAAATTTCTAGGAACACACTATCTACCTAAAAGAACAAAAACTGAGATAGAAAATCTGAACAGACCCATAACAAAACAAGAGATTGAAGAGGTAAAACAAAACAAAACAAAATATTTGGCCTAGATAGCTTCACTGGAGAATTTTACCAAACATTCAGAGAAGTGCTCACACCATTACTACTCAAAATATTTTAGAGCATAGTAAAGAAGGAATACTCCTGAATTCATTCAAGAAGCCAGCATAACCCTTATGCCAAAGCCAGGCAAAGACACCACAGAAAAAGAAAATGACAGACCAATATCTCTCATGAATATAGATGCAAAAATTCTGGACGACATTCTAGCAAATGAAATTCAGTATCATATCAAAAAAAATAACATACTACCACCGAGTGGAATTCACACCAGGTATGCAAGGATGGTTCAACATTAGAAAACCAAGCGACGTAATCTGCCACAAAATTAGAACAAAAGAAAAGAATCACAAGATAATTTCAATCAACACAGAAAAGGCATTCGATAAAGTCCAACATCCATTCCTGAAAAACTCTCAATAAAATAGAAATAGAAGGGAAATTCCTCAACATAGTAAAGCATATCTATACAAAACCAACAGCCAACATCATTGTCAATGGAGAGAGACTGAAAGCATTCCCTTGAGAATGGGAACAAGACAAGGATGACTTTTATCACCACTCCTGTTTAACATTGTGCTGGAAGTCCTAGCTAGAGCAATAAGGCAAGAAAAAAAAAATAATAATAATAAAGGGCATCCAAATTGGAAAGGAAGAAGTAAAACTATCTTTATTCTCAGATATGATCTTATACATAGAGAACCTCAAAGATTCCACAAGAAAACTACTGGAACTAATAGAAAGATTCATCAGAGTAGCAGGATACAAAATCAACATACAAAAATCAGATGGATTCCTATACACCAACAAAGAGAACTTCAAAAAGGAAATCAGGAAAACGATACCATTTATAACACCAAAACCAAAACAAACCTGTTGCTGTCAAGTTGATTCCCACTCAGTGACCTTATAGGATAGAGTAGAACTGCCCCATAAGATTTCCAAGGAGAAACTGGTGGATTCGAACAGCCAACCTTTTGGTTAGCAGCCATAGCTCTTAACCACTACACCACCAGGGCTCCACCATTTATAATAGCCCCTAAAAAGATAAAATATTTAGGATTAAATCTAACCCGGAATATAAAAGATCTATGTAAAGAAAACTACAAAACTGTACTGCAAGAAACCAAGAGATCTACATAAATGGAAAAACATGCCGTGCTCATGGATAGGAAGACTCAACATTGTGAAAGTGCCCTCCAGATTCATCCATGTTGTGAGATGTTTCACAGATTCATCATTGTTCTTTATCACTGCATAGTACTCCATTGTGTGCATGTACCATAGTTTGTTTATCCATTCATCTATTGATGGGCACTTAGGTTGTTTCCATCTTTTAGCCATTGTGAATAATGCTGCACTGAACATGGGTGTGCATATGTTTAATTCGTGTGATGGCTTTTATTTCTAGAGGATTTATTCCTAGGAATGGAATTACTGGGTCATATGGTATTTCTATTTATAGCTTTTTTAAGGAAGCGCTATATCATTTTGCAAAATGATCGTACCATTTTGCATTCCCACCAGCAGTGCATAAGAGTTCCAAGATCCCTGAAGCCTCTCCAACATTTCTTATTTTCTGGTTTTTTTTTTTTAATTCGTGCCAGTAATGTTGGGGTGAGATGGTATCTCATTGTAGTGTTGATTTGTGTTTCTATAATGGTCAGTGGAAACTCTGGTGGCATAGTAGTTAAGAGTTTGGCTGCTAATTAAAAGGTTGGCATTTTGAATCCACCAGGTCTTCTTGCAAACCCTGTAGGGCAGTTCTACTCTGTCCTATAGGGTTGCTATGAGTTGGAATCGACTTGACGGCAGTGGGTTTGGTTTTGTTTGGTCTGGTAATGGCTAGTGATCCTGACCATTTCCTCATGTGTCTGTTAGCCACCAGTCTTCTTAGGTGAAGTGTCTGTTCATATCCTTTGCACATTTTTTAATTGGGTTATTTGTCTTTTTGTTGGAGAGGTGTCAAATTTTTCTCTGGATTTTAGAGATCAGAACTTTGTCAGATTTGTTGTAGCCAAAAATATTTTCCCAGTCTGTAGATTGTCTTCTTACTCTTTTGGTAAAGTCTTTTGATAATCATAAGTGTTTAATTTTTAGAAGATCCCTGTTATCTAGCTCATTTTCTGGTGTTTGTGTATTGTTAGTTATAGTTTCTATCCTATTTATGCCATAGATTAGGATCTCTGGAAACCCTAGTGGCACAGGGGTTAAGTGCTACGGATGCTAACCAAAGGTTTGGCAGTTCAAATCCACCAGACACTCTTTGGAAACTCTGTGGGGCAGTTCTGCTCTGTCCTGTAGGGTCGCTATGAGTCGGAATCGACTTGACAGCAATGGCTTTGTTTTTTGGTTTTTATTAGGACCTCTAGCATTGATCCTATTTTTTCTTCTATGACCTTTATAGTTTTTGGTTTTGTATACAGGTCCTTGATCCATTTTGAATTTGTTTTTGTGTATGGTGTGAGGTATGGGTCCTGTTTCATTTTTTTACAGATGGACATCCAGTTTGGCCAGCACCATTTGTTAAAAAGACTGCTCCCCATTTAATGGACTTTGGGCCTTTGTCGAAGATCAGGTGACCATAGGTGGATGGATTTATATCTGTAATTTCGATTCTGTTTCATCGGTAAATGTTTCTGTCATTGTAGCAGTACCAGGCTGTTTTGACTACCATAGCTGTATAGTAGGTTCTGAGGCCAGGTGTTGTGAGGCCTTCTACTTTGTTGTTCCTCTTCAATAGTGCTTTACCTATCCGGGGATTCTTTCCTTTTGATATAGTTAATGATTAGTTTTCCATCTTGTCAAAGAATGCTGTTGGTACTTGGATTGGAATTGCTTTGTATTTGTAGATTGCTTTGGGTGGAATTGACATTTTCACAATGTTGAGTCTACCCATCCATGAACATGGTATGTTTTTACATGTATGTAGGTGTTGTTTGGTTTCTTAGAGTAGTGTTTTGTAGTTTTATTTGTATAGTTCTTTTACATCCCTGCTTAGAATTATTCCTAAGTATTTTATTTTTTTAGGGGCTATTATAAATCATATTGCTTTCCTGATTTCCTTCTCTTAGTTCTCTTTATTTGTATATAAGAATGCAACTGATTTTTGTATGTTTATCTTGTATCCTGCTACTCTGCTGAAACTTTCTGTCAGTTCCAGTAGTTTTCTTGTGGAGTCCTTTGGGTTCTCTGTGTACAGTATCATATCATCCACAAATACGGATAGCTCTACTTCTTCCTTACCAGTTTGGATGCCCTTTATCTCTTTTTCTTGCCTTATTGCTCTATCTAGGACTTTAAGCACAATGTTAAATAGGAGTGGTGATAAAAGGCATCCTTGTCTTGTTCCTGTTCTCAGGAGAAATGTTTTCAACCTCTCTTCATTAAGAATGATATTGGTTTTGTATAGATTCCCTTTATTATTTTGAGAAATTTTCCTTCTACACCTATTTTATTGAGAGTTTTTTCAGGAATGGGTGTTGGACTTTATTGAATTCCTTTTCTGTCTCAATTGAGAGGATCATGTGATTCTTTTATTTTATGTATGTGGTGAAGTACGGTGACTGATTTTCTAATGCTAAACCATCCTTGCATACCTGGTATGAATCCTACTTGGTCATGGTGCATTATTTATTTATTTATTTTTTTGATACGATGCTGATTTCTACTGGCTAGAATGTCATCAAGAATTTTTGCATCTATATTCATGAGAGATATTGGTCTGTAATTTTCTTTTTTTGTGGCGTCTTTGCCTGGTTTTGGTTATCAGGGTTATGCTGGTTTCATAGAATGAATTTGTGGAAGTATCCCTTCCTTTTCTATGTTCTGAAATTGTTTGAGTAGTACTGTTGTAAGCTTTTCTCTGAACGTTTAGTAGAATTCTCCAGTGAAGCCATCTGGGCCAGGGATTTTTTTTCTGTTGGGAGTTTTTTAATTACCTCTTCAAGCTCTTCTCTCGTTATGAATTTGTTCAGATTTTCTATCTCAGTTTGTGTTGATTTAGGTTGGAAATGTGTTTCTAGAAATTTGTCCATTTCCTCTAGATTTTCAGTTTTGTTGGAGTACAATTTTTCTTACTATTCTGTTATTATCCCTTTTATTTCAGTTGGGTCTGTTTTAATGCCCCCCCATTTCATTTCTTATTTGGGTTATTTGTGTCCTCTCCTGTTTTTCTTTCTGTCAGTTTGGCCAGTGATTTGTTGAATTTGTTGATCTTTTCAAAGAACCAACTTTTGGTTTTGTTGATTCTTTCTATTGTTTTCTATGCTCTATTTCATTTATTTCTTCTCTAATCTTTATTATTTCCATTCTTCTAGTGGCTGTGAGCTTCCTTTGCTGTTCTCTTTCTATTTGTTTGAGTTGTAGAGCTAATGTTTTGATTTTGTCCCTTCTTCTTTTTTGATGTGTGCATCTATTGGTATAAACTGACCTCTGTGCACTGCCTTTGCTGTGTCTCAAAGGTTTTGGTATGATGTGTTTCATTCTCGTTTGATTCTAGGAGTTTTTGATTCCATCTTTGATTTATTCTATTATCCAGTGGTTTTTAAGCAAGGTAGTATTCGGTTCCCATGTATTGGATTGTTTTTCCTTGTTCTTCTTGTTATTACTTTCTACTTTTATGGCATTGTGATCAGAGAAGATGATTTGTATTACATAAGTGTTTTGGATTTTGTTGAGGGTTGCTTTGTGGCCTATGATGTGGTCTATTCTGGAGAACTTTCCATGTGCATTAGAAAGGAATCTGCACTTTGCTGCTGTTGGTGAAGTGTTCTATATATGTCTATGAGGTCAAGTTGGTTGATTGTGGCTTTTAGATCTTCTGTATCTTTGTTGAGTTTCTTTCTAGATGGTCTGTCCTTTACTGAAAGTGGCGTGTTGAAATCTCCTACTATTATTGTGGAAATGACAATCCTCTTTTCAGTGCTGTTGGAATTTGTTTTATGTATTTTGGAGCCCTGTCGTTGGGTGTGTAGATATTTATTATGGTTCTGTGCTCATGGTGGATTGTTCAGGATAGATCTTGAAATGTTCTTTTTGATGATGAACGTGATGCCATTCCTCTTTAATTTGTCATTCCTGGCATAGTAGACCATATGATTGTCTGATTCAACATGGCCAATACAGTCTATTTCAGCTTGCTAATGCCTAGGATATCAATGTTTATGCATTCCATTTCATTTTTGACAACTTCCAATTTTCTTAGATTCATACTTTGTACATTCCACGTTCCAATTATTAATGGATGTTTGCAACTGTTTCTTCTCATTTTGAGTCATGCTTCATCAGCAAGTGAAGGTCCCAAAAGCTTGACTCTGTCCACATCATTAAGGTCGACTCAACTTTGAGGAGGCAGCTCTTCCTCAGTCATCTTTTGAGTGCCATCCAACCTGAGGAGCTCATCTTCTGGCACTATATCAGACAATGTTGCACTGCTATTCCTAAGATTATCAATAGCCACTTTTCTCAGAAGTAGACTGCCAGGTCCTTCTTTCTAGTCTTTCTTATTCTGGAAGCTCAGCTGAAAGCTGTCCACTAAGGGTGACCTTGCTGGTATTTGAAATACTGGTGGCAAAGCTTCCAGTATCACAGCAACATGCAAGCCTCCACAGTACACCAACTGACAGACACATGGTGGAACGTTGAGTGGCTAAAGTGAAAGGAAGAAGTGAAGGGGTGAAAGAGCTGAACAGAGAGTTTCAAGGGGTGGTTTGAGTAGACAAAATAAAGTATTATGGTGAAGTGTGCAAAGACCTGGAGATGGAGAGCCAATAGAGAAGAACACACTTGGCATTTCTCAAGCTGAAAGAACCAAAGAGAAAATTCATGCCTTGAGTTGCAATATTGAAAGAGTCTACAGGGAAAATGTTGAATGATGCAGAAAGCATCAAAGGTAGATGGAAGGAATACACAGAGTCACTGTACCAAAGAGAATTGATCCATGTTTAGCCCTTTCAGGGGGTAGCATATAATCAAGAACTGATGATACTGAGGGAATAGGTCTAGGCTGCACTGAAGGCATTGGTGAAGAGCAAGTCTCCAGGAGTTGATGAAATACCAATTGAGATGTTTCAACAAACGAGTGTAGTGCTGGAAGCACTCACTCATCTATGCCAAGAAATTTAGAGGACAGCTGTCTGGCCAACTGACTGGAGGAGATCCACATTTGTACCCATTCTAAAGAAAGAAGATCCAACAGAAAGCAGAAATTATCGAACATCAGTATTAGTGTCACACACAAATGAAATTTTGCTGGGCATCATTCAAGGGCGGTTGCAGCAGTACTTTGACAGGGAACTGTCAGAAGTTCAGACCAGATTCAGAAGAGGACGTGGAATGAGGAATATCATTGCTGATGTCAAATCGAACTTTGCTGAAAGCAGAGAATACCAGAAAGATGTTTACCTGTGTTTTGTTGGCTCTGCAAAGAGATTTGACTGTGTGGATCATAACAAATTGTGGATAACATTGCAAAGAGTGGAAATTCCAGAATACTTGATTGTGTTCCTGAGGAATCTCTACATAGATCAAACAGAACAAGGGGATACTGCATGGTTTAAAGTCAGGAAAGGTGTGCATCAGAGTTGTATCCTTTCACCATACCTATTCAGTCTGTATGCTGAGGAAGTAATCCAAGAAGCTGGACTATATGAAGAAAAACAGGGCATCAGGATTGGAGGAAGACTCATTAACAACTTGCAAGAGATGACACATCCTTGCTTGCTGAAAGTGAAGAGGACTTGAAGCTCTAACTGATGAAGATCAAAGACCACAGCCTTCAGTATGGATTGCACGTGAACATATAGAAAACAAACATCCTCACAACAGGACCAATAAGCAACATCATGATAAATGGAGAAAATATAGATGCTGTCAAAGATTTCATTTTACTCAGATCCACAATCAAAGCCACAGTCAAGAAATCAAAAGGTGCATCGTTTTCGGCAAATCTGCTGCAAAAGATCTCTTTAAAGCCTTAAAAAGTAAAGATGCAACTTTGAGGACTAAGGTGAGCCTGCCCCAAGCCATGGTGTTTTCAATTGCCTCTTACTCACGTGTAAGTTGGACAGAGAATGGGGAAGACCAGGGAAGAATTGATGTCTTTGAATTCGGTGTTGGTGAAGAATAGTGAATATACCATGGACTGCGAGAAGAGTGAACAGGTATGTCTTGGAAGAAGTGCAGCCAGAATGCTCATTAAAAGCAAGGATGGCGAGACCTCATCTCACTTTCTTTGGACATGTTACCATGCTTGGTAAAGAGGGTCAACAAAAAAGAGGAAGACCTTCAACGAGATGGATTGACACAGTGGCTGCAACAATGGACTCAAACATAACTACAATTGTGAGAGTGGGGCAGGAGCGGGCAGCATTTCGTTCTGTTGTACATAGGTTTGCTATGAGTTGGAATCGAGGCGATGACGCCTAACAACAACAATAAGAAAGCAGGTATTGGACATACCACAACTCCCTAGTTTATATATCCCTCTAGTTCAAGAGATGATGGAAATTGAATAGTATCTCTTGTTTCAATTCTAATTTTCCACAGGGGAGAGAATCTGTGTTGGGCCCAGTTTGAGTCAGTTTTCAACCCCTGCTTCAATAAGCTGCAGCCAAGAACGAGGGTCCGTATAAAATAGATATGGTTTCCAGCATCCAAAACAGTGCAGATAGTGTGGGGATGAAGCAGTTTTTAGAGAAGTACTCAGCTATGCTTCTCTTAAGGGCTTGTCCTTATTTCCTGATCTTCAAAAGACTCTGCTCCCTACTTCCAGCCTGTGGAGTGTATTAGCCTCCTGGAAGTTCTCACATGCTCATTAGCACAATATTGATTTTTTGAGTAGCCTCCGTTACTTAGTGTCCTCCAGGAGTTCTTGAGTAGCACATGAAATTGGCACCCCACGCATGGCTAGCCTCTTTGCTCACTGTCCCTTAGTTAAACAGTCTCTCCAGGAGCAGTCTTTAGAAATGCTGATCCCAGGGCAGAGTAGCATAGTGCTTAGGAAGAAGTATAATGTAATAATGTAATGTAATGCAACATTTCCCAGACTTTAGTTACTCATTGCCACCTTTTGGATTTGGGGTCATTTCCATATACTGTCTATGCTAATTTAAAAAAAAAATAAATTTCTCTATTTAAACCATATATGTATTTCTTAAAGAACTAGCTGTAACTACCACAAATGGAAAACAAATACAAATGGCCATAAATAAAGGGAAACTGAGAAAGTAAGTACAGTGAAAGTAAATCTGTATTATATAGTCCTAGGCACTATTGCCTGCTGAGGGCTCTGAAGCTGTGATAAGATTAACTAATATTATAGAGTTGCTAAAGCCACGCTATCACCAAAACAAGACTTTCTCATTAAAGAAACCGGAGGAAAGGAAGAGAATACAAAGAAGAATACCTGTGTCACTATATTACTTACTGTTACGCCTTCATAGATCTAAAAATAGTCTTACCTACACTTAACGTGCACATCTTACGTTTTAGGAAAGGTTGGAGTAGTGTTCCAAAGAGCTACTTTTTGAGTTAGAGTACCTGGGTTTAAATTCCCATTATGCCCACTTACTAGGCTGTATGACCTTGGGAAAATTACTTCTCTTCTCTGAGCATTGGTGTGCTAAAATGGGAAATAATAATAGAATAATAGATTCTATCTTCTAGTTTACCCATGTAAACAACTTATCAAGAAACCCTGGGACTTGGCACAGTTCTTGGCTCAATAGATCTAACTCTTAGTATGCATTTTCTGTCATGACATGCTACACCATGGTCACCTAGAGTGAAGAAAAAGAGGGAGATGCTTCTCTCATTCTGAAATATTTCATTGTCAATCTCAGGCATTTATAGCAAACAGTTGAGTGTTTGGCTGCTAACCAAGAGGTTGATGGTTTGAACCCACCCAGTGGTTCCTTGGGAGAAAGAACTGTTGATCTCCTTCCCCAAAGATTACAGCCAAGAAAACCCTCTGGAGCAGTTCTACTCTGTCACATGGGGTCACTATGAGTTGAATTTAGCTTTAGAGCACCCAACCACAATAAAAACATGATTCTCAAGCCTGGTTGCACAACAGAATCATCTGGACAGCTGTGAGAAAAAGTACAGATTCTCCAGCTCCTTCTAGAATTCATGGATCAAAAATTCCTTGGATGAGGTCCAAGCATGGACCCTTACAAAATGCTCCCCATGTGATTTTGATGCCCATCCATCATTGAGAACCATTGTTTCAGGCTTGTATTGGGGCTGCTTTACAACAACAATGATAGTTACCACCACCCTCCATTATTTAGCATTTACACAATTCATCCCACCTCACCCTAGGACAAGGGTGTTATTTTACTCTTATCTTCATTTTATAGATGATAAAACTGAGATGAGGTTCAGTCAAAGAACTTGCTAGTTAGGGCCGAAGATGAGATTGGAACTCTGGCCTCTAAACCTCATTATTCCTAAGAATGACCCACAGACTTTCAGAGGTCTATGCTGTCTACTGGTGATCTACATCCAAGTTTATGAAGATAAGGCTGGATTATTCCCAGTATTTTAGCAGATAAGGAAATGAGGTAGAAAGAGCCCCTGAACTGGAAGACTGGTGTCTTCCCATCTCTGCCAATAAATCACTTGTTCTCTCAGGCCAGAGGCAGAGCCAGTGCCAATGGTGTTACTGGATCCCTACCCCAACTTCAGTAAAAGCAGTGTGTTTAAACTGCTTCTTTATATTGAGGTTATGCTTAAGATTTCATTTAGAAAGAGTTTGTATTGCTAAAAAATGTTTGTAAACAACTGTGACTGACTTACATAGTGTCTAAGCAGAGAGCACACTCATTTACTGCTCATCATATGCAACTTGACACGTGAACTATTTTCTCAAGCTCCATCTAGGCTCAGAAGTAGCATCAGTTATTCATCTTCAGTTTCATTCAGAACTGACTCTACCGCAGACAGCTCCTCAAAGTTCTCTGCTGATTGTTCTGTTCAGGAGGATGAGTTCTTATCATTAGGCATGACCCTGTGGCCCTGAATAAATACTTTTAATTAAACATCCTAATAACATGAATGAACTTTCTGGTGTGGTAAAGAGTGTTAAACATGTTATCTATGTGTAAAAGTAGACCATGAGAATTGATTGATACTTACTAGGGGCTTGCTGTGTACAAAGAGAAACACTTACTGCTCCATTTTCAGAGGTTAGAGATCTTTCCTCTTCTCCCCCAAAAGGTACCAGTGACTAAAGAATTATTTTCAGTGTATTCATTTTCCTCTCTCTTCTCTAGAGGGAGAAGAGTAACTAGTCTGATTGGTGATATTCAGGAAGAGGGCAGAGGGAATCCTCCATCAGCACTTAGCACTGGCCTTTCTTGAGTGTGTCTCTCACTCAGGCCACTGCCCACTGCACGTGCATGCTTTGTCTGCTTTTCCTGTAGTAAGCACACTGGAAGGGCAACATCCCTGAGTGTGAGGCTCACAGGGGCCTGGCTGCTCCATCATGAGTGGCTGAGAAAGTTCAGTTCAGCAGAGAATGGATGGGAAGCCCATTTTAACCTTGGATCAAAGCCCCATGCTCCAATAGAGCTTATACCTGTGGGGCAGAGGAGAAAAAAACTGGTATTTCTAGTCCTACCTGCCTCCTGGAGCCCTGGTGGTGCAGTGGTTAATATCCCAGCTGTTAACCAAAAATTCGGCAGTTCAAATCCACCAGCCCCTCCTTGGAAACCCTATGGGGCAATTCTGCTCTGTCCTATCGGGTCACTATGAATCGGAATCGACTCGATGGTAATGAGTTTTTGTTTGTTTGTGTGTTTGTTTTTTATCTTCCTCCTGTGTCTATTTCTCCATTGATTTAAAACTTGGGAGGTTTCAAAACCACAATATGATATCTAATAGTTTGAAAGTAACAAAAATAACCAAAGTAGTGTCTTCTCATAAGAAACTTAACATGTTAACATGTCTGGGCAGATATTAAAAAAAAAGGCATACAATAGATTTCCAACTGTGTTCTGAATTGGGCCAAAGGAAAGAATTCATAGACTCGATGAATATTAAAGCTTGAAAGAATCTCAGAAATAAATCTGATGTGAAATGCTTTTTTGACAAAGAAGGTAACTGAAGTCTAGAGATGGAGATCATCTTATCTAAATCCACCCAGGCAGTTGCAGGTGTAACAGGTGCTCCAAAATCCTTGATCCTTGCTCTTGCTCTCTCACTACTTTTTCATCACACCTAGGCTTGTGCATGCTGGTTTTCAGTGGTAGGTGGTAATGAAATAATAGTTACCTACTTACCACCTGGCCAATGTATCATGGGCTCAACATTAGGCATTTCACACACATTATACCATTTGATCCACAGACACTATGAGATAGGTACTCTTGCAAACCTAATTGTGAACTCAATAATTTTGAGTTTTTAAAGCTCAGAGACTCTAGATCCCTTGGTGCAGCTTTATAGGGCTAGGAGTAAAGATTTGAGCAGATGTATGGCTGATTACAAAGCCATGCTTCAATTATTTAATTGTACTGACTTTCTTTTTTGTGCTTGTTCCAAGATTAATTCCTTCCTTCTTTTAAGTCTCAGAGACAAACAAGAACATAGTCAGCACTGAACCTGCCCCCTGGAGTGCCTATTTGGAGGTAGAGAATGAAATAAACTAGAATCACAGACTTCTATAGCCCATATTTTTTATTCTAGGAAGAATAGTTGTAATGACTTCTTCTCAGTATGTCACTGTTGCTGTCATCCTTCAGAAAAATAGGACATTAGTAGTACTTTTGGCTATGACTGAGTGAGAAGGTCAACAAACCTTCCCCACAAGAGCAATTGTAAAGCAGGACAAAGCTGACAAAAACACCTATTCCATCACGCTGGAAACTGACCAAAGGCATACAGCAATCTGAGAAGCACTTACGCTTGAAATTCTGAGTAAGAACAGTGGGAATATGTGTTGTTCTTACCTGGGGAATTTCCCATCCCTGCCCCCAACACTATCAACATGGAGGTTCCATCAGAGCGGGGCACACTTCACTGTCAAAATTGAAAGGTGATCACAAGGTTTGGAGAGATGGCAAATTTCAGCAATGCTTTTGGTGGAAATGATGCCTGGCAGGTGATAGACAGCTAACAGAGCTAAAGGTTGTTGTTGTAGTTGCAACAAACATTCCTGGCAGAGACAGCATGCATGTGAAACAGAGAATTAAAAAGACCCAGGGGAATGAAAAAGCTGGGACTGATTTTTAAATGTCCTGAACTTTTAATGCCCTTCCATATTTACACAGATACACTGGCAGAAGATGAATCTTCACTGGTTAAAGGAGTTTGACTATAGCCTCCGTTCAATCATTGGCTGTCTGCTAAGTTATCCAGAACCAGGGGTGACCCATAGAAAACCAGGCTTAGAAACAAAAACACGATTTATTTTTTTAAAGAAAACAAACAAAAAACCCTGAACAGAGTCATCAGAGGCTGCACACTATGGGAAAGATAAATTTCTGAGATTTTGCCCTGACAAGTAAATAAACAAAGAAACAACCAAAAACAGAAGTGGCAACAAAAATCAGAATCCAGAAATGCTACAATATAATATCTAAAATGTTCTATTTTCAACCAAAATTTATGTGACATACAAAGAAACAAGAAAGTAGGAACTATGCTCTGGAAAAAAGTCAATAGAAACTGTCTCTGTGTATAGCCCCATATTTTGGATTTAGCAAACAAAAACTTCAAAGCATCTATTATAAAAATGTTCAAAGAACTAAAGGAAACCATGTTTAAAACTTAAATGAAAGTATGACAACAATGAATAAAAATAGAAGCTTTTCAATAAGGAAATATATATTATAAAAAAGAACCAAATGGAAATTCTTGATTTAAAAGGCATAATAACTGAAATGAAAAATTCACTAGAGGAATCAACAGAATGTTTAAGCTGGCAGATGAATCAGTAAACATGAAGACAGATTAATAAAAGTTATCTGATCTAAAGAAAAGAAAAAAAGATCAAAGATAAAATGAATAGAGCCTTAGAGTTCTATGGGACAATGTTAAGAGTGCTAATGCACATGCACTGGAAGTTCCAGAAGGAAAAGAAAGAGAAGAAAAAAATATTTGAAGAAATAATGGTGAAAATTTCCCAAATTTTATGGAAAACATTAATCTACACACCTAAGATGTTCAATTAACTCCAAGTAGGATAAATACAAAGAAATTCACACCTAGATATACTATTGTCAAACCGGTAAAGCCAAAGATAAACGGAAAAGAGACCATAGCTACTTGAAGGTCTCGACATGTTTGGAGTAAAATTGTGCACAAACACAACATCCCTGGTTTCTGCCTCCTTAGTACATATGATTAGGTCTCTTATTTGTGGTGAAATGGGATTTGGATGGAACCAATGACTCTCTTGCCCAGACACCTTGTAGTCATTGCAAGCTATTAAAGTTTGTTGCTTATAAAAAACCATTTTCTATCAAGTCAATTCAAACTCATGGCAACTGCATGTGTGTTAATGTAGAACAGCACTCCATAGAATTTTCGATGGATGACTTTTCAAAAGTAGAATGCCAGGCCTTTCTTCTGAGGTACCCCTGGGTGGACTTGAACTGCCAACCTTTTGGTTAGCAGCTGAATGTGTTAACTGTTTCCATCACCCAGGGACTCCTTGCTGTGTGTAGATAGTGTTTTTGTCTGTGCCTGTGGAACAGAGTAATAATTTGTAAACAAAAGTTTAATGGATCTCTTAGTCTGGGTTTTCTAGAGAAGCAAAACAATATGTATATATATATAGAGAGATTTATATCAAGGAAATGGCTCAAGCCGTTGTAGAAGCTGGAACGTCCTAAGTCTGTGGGTCAGGATAGAGGCACCTCCTGATTCACGTAGCCTCAGGGGCTGGCAAACCCAAGATTGGCAGATCAGAGAGCAGGGCTCTTGCTCACAGGCTGCGAAGATCAACAAATCCCAAGATCGGCAGGCAAGACCGCAGGTAAGATGCTAACTCAAGTCCCAAGAACCTGAGGTCAGACTAATGGAAGCCAGCTGCAGGATCCAGAGCAAGCAAAAGTCCCCAAGTCTAGCCAGAATGTCCACGTATATTCGATGTAGGCCACACGCCCAAGGAAACTCTCTTTCAACTGATTGGCTACTCACAGCAGATCCCATTATGGAGGTGACCACATTATATCAAATCTCATCATGGAAGTGATCACATCATATGACTGCCAAACCGCTGGACTGCCAAACCACTGAGAGTTGTGGCCCAGCCAAGATGACACATAACCTTAACCATCACAATGGTCAAATCTACACAACTTGGCAATACTCAGATCAGCTATCCTAGGTAGGGCCTGACGAAGTAAGCCTAGAATTAACCTTTCAACTCAGAAGATGTCAGTTGCTTCTTGGCATTTCAGGCACATTATATTCCCCAGAGAAGGTGATGAGGATTTCCCACCTATTCTGAAAATGGTGGCAGCAATCCTCACACTGGGGGGCCACACTTATAAATAGACTTGTAACTAGCAAATGCTCATAAAGGTCTGGGTGCTGATGCCTAATTTCTTTATCCCCAAATTCCACAAATATTCACTCTCTCTCCTCAGATTATCCCCCAAGTCAGACTGATTGCTTCATGCAGGAATTCTTAATAGCGTCTTTCAGAACTGAAAGTTCAGATCAGAGCATGAGAGCGCTCAGGAACAATATAACTCCAACTTCAGTGCTATCCTTTATCTGTCCCATTCCTCTGATTTCTTGGGACAAAAAATATTTTTTTCATTGTGAATTTGCAGCCCAGATGACAATCTTTTGGAAAGTATGAAGTCTCATGTCAGCTTGTCTACCAATATCTCATCAACAGTGGGCCTTGCTGTGCCTGAAATAGGTCATAAACTGGATGGGTTGAGACAATTGAAGAATTTCCTACTCTAATCTTCTTACTCCCTTTATCCTCAAAGGGTATTGCATTAGCAGGATTCAAAGAAGGAGTTAGAAAGAAAAAAGAAGAAAGATATCAAGCCCAAGACCAAACTCCCAGCTTATAAGAGAAATATAAAGAAATATTTCTAGCAGTAACATTGCAATGTCCTTAACAGATTACTGAGTTAGTTTAGGGCAGGAATCTGGTCTTATTTATCTTGTATCTTTTGACAATAGTATATACTAGGTATTCAAAGTTGCACTATGTTTATAGAATATCTGTTTTGGGATATTATAATTGGACACAATCTTTATTTTGGCCTCTGATTCAAACCAATTAATTCATCTCTAGGTTGCTGTTGTTAGGTACCATCAGGTTGGTTCTGAGTCATACCACCTCCATGTTTAACAGAAACACCGCCTAATCCTGTGCCATCCTCTCAGCCATTGCTATGTTTGAGCCCATTGTTGCAGCCACTGTTTCAATCAGTCTTGCTGAGGGTCTTCCTCTTTTTCTCTGACCTCTACTTTACCAAGCATGATGTCCTTCTGCATGAACCAGTCCCTCCTGATAACATGTCCAAAGTACATAAGACCAAGTCTCGCCATGCTTGCTTCTAAGCGGCATTCTAGCTGTACTTCTTCCAAGACAGATTTGTTCTTTCTTCTGGCAGTCCATGGTATATTCAGTGTTCTTTGCCAATAACATAATTCAAATGCAACAGTTCTTCTTTGCTGTTGTTGTTAGGTGCCATCTAGCCCATTTCCACTCATAGTGACCCTGTGTGCAACAGAATGAAACACTGCCTGGTCCTGTGCCATCCTCACAATCGTTGTTATGCTTGATCCCATTGTTGTAGCCATTGTGCCAATTTATTTCATTGAGGGTCTTCCTCTTTGTCGCTGACCTTCTACGAGCATGATGTCCTTCTCCAGGGACTGGTCCCTCCTGATAACATGTCCAAAGTATGTGAGATGAAATCTCACCATCCTCACTTCTAAGGAGCATTCTGGCTGTACTTCTTCCAAGACAGATCTGTTCTTTCTTCTTGCCAAAAATCAAAAAAACGTATTGCTGTTGAGTTGATTCCGACTCATAGCTACCCTGTAGGACAGAGTAGAACTGCCCCATAGAGTTTCCAAGGAGCAGGCTGGTGGATTCGAACTGCCAACATTTTTGTTAGCAGCCGAGCTCTTAATCACTGTGCCACTAGGGCTGCTTCTTCTGGTAGTCCATAGTATATTCAATATTCTTCTCCGGCACTATAATTCAAAGGCATTGATTCTTCTTCAGTCTTCCTCATTCATTGTCCAGTTTTCACATGCAGCTCAATATCATCAGTCAGAATAAGGCCAGGGGCTGATTGTGGAACAAACAATCAATTGCTTATATGCAAGTTCAAGTTGAAGTTGAGAAAATTAGGAAAAGACCAAGAAAGCCAAAGTACGACTTTGATTATATCCCATCTGAGTTTCCTGATTTTAAACCATGCACTATCCCCTTGTTCTGTTTGAATGACTGCCTCTTGGTCTATGTACAGGTTCCTCATGAGCACAATTAAGTGTTCTGGAATTACCATTCTTCAAAATGTTATCCATAATTTCTTCTGATCCACATAGTTGAATACCTTTTCATTGACAATAAAACGTGGGTAAATGTCTTTCTGATATTCTCTGCTTTCAGCCAAGATCCATCTGACATCAGCAACGATATCCCTTATTCCACGTTCTCTTCTGAGTCCTGGCTTAAATTTCTGTCAGTTCCCTGTCAATGTAATGCTGCACCTGCTTTTGAATGATCTTCAGCAAAAGCTTACTTGTGTGTGATATTAATGATAATGTTCAATAATCTTTGAGTTCTGTTGGATCACCATTCTTTGGAAGGGGTACAAATATGGATCTCTTCCAGTCGACTGGCCAGGTAGCTGTCTTCCAAATTTCTTGGCGTAGACAAATGAACACTTCCAGTGCTGCAACCTTTTGTTGAAACATCTCAATCAGTATTCTTGGTGCCTTGTTTTCCATCAATGTCTTCAGTGCAGCTTGTATTTCTTCCTTCAGTACTATCGGTTCTTGATCCTATGTTGCCTCCTGAAATGGCTGAATGTCGACCAATTCTTTTTGGTACAGTGACTCTGTATTCCTTCCATCTTCTTTTGATGCTTCCTGTGACATTCAGTGTTTTGCCCACAGAATCCTTCAATATTGCAACTTGAGCTTGAATTTTTTCTTCAGTTCTTTCAGCTTGAGAAATGCTGAGCATGTTCTTCCCTTTTGATTTTATAACTCGAGGTCTTTGCACATTTCATTATAATACTTTACTTCGTCTTCTCCAGCCACCCTTGGAAAGTTTCTGTTCAGCTCCTGTACTTCGTTATTTCTTCTGTTTTCTTTAGCTACTGTATGTTTTAAGAGCAAGCTTCAGAGTCTCTTCTGACATTAGTTTAGTTCTTTTCTTTCTTTCTTGTCTTTTTAATGACCTTTTGCTTTCTTCATGCATGACGTTCTTGATGTCATCCCACAATTTGTCTGGTTTTCAGTCATTAGTGTTCATTGCATCAAATCTATTCTTGAGATGGTCTCCAAATTCAGGCGGAATACAAAGTCTTTGGCTGTCATGAACTTGTTTTAATTTGCTTCAGCTTCAACTTGAACTTGCATAGGAGCAATTATGGTCTGTTCTGCAGTCGGCCCCTGACCTTGTTCTTGCTGATGATACTGAGCTTCTCTATTGTCTGTTTCCACAGATACAGTTGATTTGATTCCTATGTATTCCATCCATCAAGGTCCACGTATATAGTTGCCTTTTATGTTGTTGAAAAAAAGATATTTGCAAGGTCTCTGGGTAGTATTTGCTAAAGTAGTGGAATCTCCTAATATACACATTTACTTAGCCTCAATGGATGCTGAATTTCTTTCCAGTTTTTTTTGTAATTTTTTTATGATAAACACAGTTTTTATTTATATTACACTCAGAACATTTCACAGTGCATTCAGATATATTGGCTTATTTTTTTTAATAGCACATTAATTATACATATACTGTACAAATGGTAAAATTTAAGTACACATATTAACAATTCTTTTCACTTTGCCAAACAAATTGAAAGTAATTTCCATAAATACTTAATTCCCTTCTTAATTCCTTATAAATTAAATCATTCAAATTTTTATTGTTTTGCCTTTTCCTTTTTATTAAAAAAAAAAATTCTCTATTGTGTATTTAACCTTTCTACTGTCTCTCTCCTATGCCAGTGGGAAGTTGAGGGGATAGTCAGAGAGGAATTATACTCATGAAATATTCTTTTGTAAACAAATAATGTTTTTGTTTTTGTTTTTTTTTTCTTCCTAGGTTGTTTAGTTGTTGCTTCCTGTCTGGCTCCAAGACTTTGTATTAGCTTAGCTGTCAACTTAAGCTATGAATGTATTTGTAATTTTTATTTTCCTTTAGTCTATTAAAAAAGTTTTTTTAGGGTCTTTATTCCTTAATCCATGGATGCCTCATGGATGGGTAGCATCAGGATCACCTAGGAGCTTGTTAAAAATGTAGATGCTCAGGCCCTTTCCTAGACCTACTGGATCGGTCTACATTTCATCAAGATCCAAAGTTATTTCTGTGAACATTAAGGCTTGAAAAGCACTGCTCTAACCCAGCCAGCTCTCAAGTTTAGCTGCACATTAGAAACATTTGAGGAGTTTAAAAAACATACTGTAAGAAAATCCAATGTAACAACTACTTATAAGATGTAGTTAATAGTTTACATTTCAATTGTATATACTATGAAAATACGTTAATGCCATTATTCATTTTTAACTAATTGTCCTTTAACACATTACCTAACCTTCATAAAATGAAGATAAAAATATGTCTATTTTTCATATTTAAGCCTCCTCTTCAGAATTCTGATTAATTTGGTCTAGGCATTGGGATTCTATTTTTAATTCCGCACATGATTGTAGAATGCAGCAAAATTTGAGAACTAATGCTCTCACCCATGTTTTTATATTTACAGATATACATTGATAGATGTCTGTAAACAAACTTTTCTTTTTAATTTCCATGCCTTTTTTTTTCTCAGTAAAACTGTGAGATGAGCAGGTAGGTTATTAATATTCCCATTATACAAAAGAAGAAATTAAGATTAAGGAAGGATAAGTCAAAAAAGAGGGCTAAGTATGATGGCGTCCACCCTACAACATTGCTTGTCTCACGGTTTTTTCTTTACTGCGACTTTGCTTCTTTTTTTTTTTTTTTTTTTGTGAAATAAGTTTTATTTCTGTGTAAAATTAATTTGTCATTAAAACACACTTAAAAACTTATTTTCAACAAAATTAAGTCAACTATAGTTGCTTTATAAAATGTAAGCTCCACAATATATATGTTTATGTAATATATATTCAAACAACTACTTTATGTGAGAAATTTGATAAAAATCTTGTTTTTGAAATACTTTTTATATATATATATTTTTTAATATATATTTTATTGTACTTCAGGTGAAAGCTTACAGAGCAAATAATTTCTCATGAAATAGTAGTACACATGTTGTTTTTTTTTGACATTGGTTAACAACCCCACAACGTATTAAGCCTCTAAATTCTCAACCTTTTTTTTTGATGAAAATTACAGATGCCCAAAGATACACCGTTTCAAAATTTTCTACATTCACAGTTCAGTGACATTGACTACGCTCTTCCAACTGTGCTGTTATTCTCACTTAAGATGAAAGCTTACAGAACAAAATAGTTTTTCATTTAACAGTTACTACACATGTTGCCCTATGACAATGGTTAACAATCTCACAGCACATCAAGAATATCCTTACTCCACCTTGTGTTCCCTATCACCAGGGGGCTTCCTTGTCCCCTTCTGTCTTCTGGACCTTGTCAGTGGACTATTGTACCTCTTTAGTCTCATTTGTTTATTTATTTATTTTTATTTTATTTAAACACCATTTCAAAACTTTTTACTTACACATTTAGGTGATATTGACTATGCTCTTCCAATTGTGCTGCCATTCTCGCCCAAGATGAAGGCTTACAGGACAAAACAGCCTCCCATTTAATAGTTACTACAAATGTTGCCCTATAGCAGTGGTCAACAATCTCACAATACATCCACAGTGTCCTTATTCAATTTGTGTTCCTTATCATCAGTTTCCTACTCTCCCTCTGCCTTCTGGCCCTTGTCACCGGACTCCTGTACATCGTTAGTCCCATTTAGTTTTACTGGGGTGTCCATTCCCAGGCTTAACATTGAACCTTGAAGTTAACTTCCCCTCTGAGCTGAAAGGGTGTCTGGGGGCCACACTCTCGAGGTTTCTCTAGTATTCTTTAGGCCAGTATATCTGGTCTTCTTTTTTTTTTTTTTTTTGGGAGTTAAAATTATGCTCTACATCCTTCTCCAGCTCTGCCCAGAACCCTCTGTTGTGATCCTGGTCAGAGGAGTCATTGGTGGTAGCCGGGCACCATCCAGCTGTACTGGGCTCAGTCCCGTGGAGGCCTTGGTAGCTGTGGACCATTAGTCCTTCGGACTAATCTTTTCCTTGTATCCTGTTCTCTTCGTTCTCCCTTGTTCCCGAAGGGATGAGATCAGTGGAGTATCTTAGATGGCCGCTCATAGGCTTTTAAGACCCCAGACACTACTCACCAAGGTAGAATGTAGAGCATTATGTTTATAAGTAGTGTCATGCCAATTGAGCTAGATGTTCCCCGAGATCATGGTCCCCAGAGCCCTCCGTCCAACAACTCAGTCCCTCGGGGGGTTTGGATGTGTCTATAGGGCCTCCATGACCTTTCCTTGTGCCGGTTGTGTTAGTTTCCCCTGTACTATGTACTATCTCATCTCTCACCCAAGTTACCACTTACCTATTACCTATTTAGTATCCCCCCCCCCCATCCCTGGTAACCAACAAGGATTGTTACATTTTGCATGTGAATTTTTTCATGGGTTTTTACAATAGAGGTCTCATACAATATTTGTCCTTTTGTGATTGACTTATTTCACTCAGCATGATGTCCTCCAGTTTCATCCATGTTATGAGATGGTTCACCGATTCATTGTTCTTTCTCGTTGCATAGTACTCCATTGTGTGTATGTACCATAGTTTGTGTATCCATTCGTCTGTTGATGGACATCGAGGTTGTTTCCATCGTTTTGCTATTGTGAATAATGCTGCCATGAACATAGGTGTGCATATGTCTATTCGAGTGATGACTCTTATTTCTCTAGGATATATTCCTAGGAGTGGGATTGCTGGATCGAATGGTACGTCTATTTCTAGCTTTCTGAGGAAACGCCATATCATTTTCCAAAATGGCTGTATCATTTTGCATTCCCACCAGCAGTGTATAAGAGTTCCCGTCTCCCCGCAGCCCCTCCAACATTTGTTATTTCCAGTGTTTTTGATTCGTGCCAGTAATGCCGGGGTGAGATGGTATCTCATTGTGGTTTTAATTTGCATTTCTCTAATGGCTAGTGATCACGAGCATTTCCTCATGTGTCTGTTGGCCATTTGAATGTCTTCCTTGGTGAAGTGTCTGTTCATTTCCTTTGCCCATTTTTTGATAGGATTGGTTGTCTTTTTGTTGTAGAGGTGTTGGATTTTCTTGTAGATTATGGAGATTAGACCTTTGTCTGACTTGTACTGTCCAAAAATTTTTTCCCAGTCTGTAGGTTCTCTTTTAACTCTTTTGGTGAAATCTTTTGAAGAGCATAGATGTTTGATTTTTAGAAGATCCCAATTATCTAGTTTATCTGTTGGGTTTTTTGTGTTGATGTTTATGGTTTGTATCCTGTTAATGCCATGTATTAAGGTCTGAAGTGTTGGTCCTATTTTTTCTTCTATGAATTTTATAGTTTGAGGCTTTATATTCAGGTCTTTGATCCATTTTGAAGTAGTTTTTGTATATGGTGTGAGGTATGGGTCCTGTTTCATTTTTCTACAAATGGATATCCAGTTTTGCCAGCACCATTTGTTAAAAAGACTGTCTTTTCCCCATTTGATGTATTTTGGGCCCTTGTCAAAAATCAGGTGACCGTAGGTGGATGGATTTACATCTGAGTTCTCAATTCTGTTCCATTGGTCAATGTCTCTGTTGTTGTACCAGTACCAGGCTGTTTTGAGTACTGTAGCTGTATAGTAGGTTCTCAAGTCAGGTAGTGTGAGTCCTCCAACTTTATTCTTCTTCTTCAGTAGTGCTTTACTTATTCGAGGTTTCTTCCCTTTCCATATAAAGTTAATAAATAGTTTTTCCATCTCTTTGAAGAATGTTGTTGGTATTTGTATCGGAATTGCATTGTATTTGTAGATTGCTTTAGGTAGAATTGCCATTTTCACAATGTTGAGTCTGCCTATCCATGAGCATGGTATGTTTTTCCATTTATGTAGATCCCTTTGGGTTTCATGCAGCAGTGTTTTGTAGTTTTCTTTGTATAGGTCTTTTATATTCCTGGTCAGATTTATTCCTAAGTATTTTATCTTTTTAGGGGCTATTGAAAATGGTATTGATTTCCTGATCTCCTTTTCATCGTTCTCTTTACCGATGTATAGGAATCCAACTGATTTTTGAATGTTTATCTTGTATCCTGCTACTCTGCTGAATCTTTCTATTACTTCCAGTAAATTTCTCGTGGAGTCTTTAGGGTTTTCTATGTATAGTATCATATCATCTGCAAACAGGGAGAGTTTAACTTCTTCATTACCAATTTGGATGCCCTTTATTTCTTTTTCTTGCCTTACTGCTCTAGCTAGAACTTCCAGCACAATGTTAAATAGGAGTGGTGATAAAGGGCATCCTTGTCTTGTTCCTGTTTTCAGGGGGAATGTTTTCAGCCTTTCTCCATTAAGAATGATGTTGGCTGTTGGTTTTGCATAGATGCCCTTTATTATGTTGAGAAATTTCCCTTCTATACCTATTTTATTGAGAGCTTTTATCAGGAATGGGTGTTGGACTTTGTCAAATGCCTTTTCTGCATCAATTGAGATAATCATGTGATTTTTTTCTTTCCTTTTATTTATGTGGTGGATTACGTTGATGGATTTTCTAATGTTAAACCATCCTTGCATACCTGGTATGAATCCTACTGGGTCGTGGTGTATTATTTTTTTGATATGATACTGAATTCTATTGGCTAGAATTTTGTTCAGAATTTTTGCATCTATATTCATGAGAGATATTGGTCTGTAATTTTCTTTTTTTGTGATGTCTTTGCCTGGTTTTGGTATCAGCGTTATGCTGGCTTCATAGAATGAATTTGGAAGTGTTGCTTCCTCTTCTATGCTCTGAAATAACTTGAGTAGAACTGGTACGAGCTCTTCTGTAAATGTTTTGTAGAATTCTCCAGTGAAGCCATCTGGGCCAGGGCTTTTTTTGGTTGGGAGTTTTTTTATTACCTTTTCAATCTCTTCTCTTGTTATGGGTGTGTTCAGATTTTCAATATCACTTTGTTGTAGTTTGGGTAGGCCGTATGTTTCTAGAAATTTATCCATTTCCTCTAGGTTTTCAAATTTTTTGGAATATAGTTTTTCATAATATTCTGTTATAATCCTTTTTATTTCAGTTGGGTCTGTTGTAATGTCCCCCATTTCATTTCTTATTTGGGTTATTTGTGCCCTCTGCTGTTTTTCTTTTGTCAGTCTGGCCAGTGGTTTGTCGATTTTGTTGATTCTTTCAAAGAACCAACTTTTGGTTTTGTTGATTCTTTCTATTGTTTTTCTGTTCTCTATTTCATTGATTTCTGCTCTGATCTTTACTATTTCCTTTCTTCCGGTGGTTGTAGGCTTTTTTGGTTGTTCTCTTTCTATTTGTTTGAGTTCTGTAGTTAATGTTTTGATTTTGTCCCTTTCTTCTTTTTTGATATGTGCATCTATTGCTATAAATTGTCCTCTGAGGACTGCCTTTGCTGTGTCCCAAAGGTTTTGGTATGATGTGTTTTCATTTTCATTTGATTCTAGGAATTTTTTAATTCCATCTCTGATTTCTTCTATTACCCATTGATGTGTAAGCAGATTATTATTCAGTTTCCATGTGTTTGATTTTTTTTCCTTGCTCTTTCTAGTGTTAATTTCTACCTTGATGGCATTGTGGTCAGAGAAGATACTGTGAATTATCTCAGCATTTTGGATCTTGTTGAGGATTGCTCTGTGGCCTAAGATGTGGTCTATTCTGGAGAACGTTCCATGTGCATTGGAAAAGAATGTGTACTTTGCAGCGGTTGGATGGATTGTTCTATATATGTCTATGAGGTCCAGTTGGCTGATTGTGTCCTTTAGGTCTTCTGTATCTTTGCTGAGTTTCTTTTTAGTTGTTCTGTCCTTTACTGAGAGTGGTGTGTTGAAGTCTCCTACTATTATTGTGGAACTGTCAATTTCTCTTTTCAGTGCTGTTAGAGGTTTTTTTATGTATTTTGGAGCCCTGTCATTGGGTGCATAGATATTTATTATGGTTATGTCTTCATGATGGATCATCCCCTTAATCATTATATAGTGTCCTTCTTTGTCTTTTATGGTAGATTTTGTTTTAAAGTCTATTTTATCTGAGATTAGAATTGCCACTCCTGCTCTTTTTTGATAGTTGTTAGCTTGATATATTTTTTTCCAACCTTTGATTTTTAATAAATTCACATCTTTGTTTCTAAGATGTGTCTCTTGTAGACAGCAAATAGATGGATCCTGTTTTCTTATCCATTCTGCCACTCTCCGTCGCTTTATGGGTGCATTGAGTCCATTTACGTTCAGTGTAATTATTGATAGATGTGAATTTGTTCCTGTCATTTTGTAGTGCTTTTTTTTGTGATGCTGAAGTTTTCTTTGTTCTTCTTACTCTCTTGTGCTGAGTTCCTTTTGTTTGTGGATTTTGTGTTCATTTCTTTTGTTTTTGTAGGTTTTGTTTTTGTTGAGACTTTATGTTTTTCGTCTTTATTTTTATGAGTTGGTTTGTTAACTTTTTTTGTGGTTACCATGAATTTTACCCTTATCTTTATAATTTTGAAGCAGTCTACCGTTACTTGGTATCGCCTTGCCTTCTTCTCCTTTAGAAGGTTCTATACCTATGCCGTTTGTTCCCTCTTTCATTGTTTTGATGTTGTTGTCATCCTTTGATTGATTTCTCTGATTCCCTGTTGTATATCTTTTGTTTTTGGAAAGTCCTCTGTAGTTCAGTTCCTAGAATGGTATCTGGTTCATGTTAACCTGCGTCCTAGGTCCTAGGTCCTGCCTGAGGGCTTAAGCTGTTTGTCCTCAGATCGAAGAACTCCCTTTAATAATTCTTGTAAGTTTTGTTTGACTTTTGCATATTCCTTTAGTTTCTGTTTATCTGGAAATGACCTAATTTCACCATCAAATCTGAATGAGAGTTTTGCAGGATATATTATTCTTGGCTGACAATTTTTTTCTTTCAAGATTTTATATATGTCATCCCATTTCCTTCTTGCCTGCATGGTTTCTGCTGAATAATCTGAGCTTAGTCTTATTGTTTCTCCTCTGTATGTGACTTCTTGTTTTTCACGAGCTGCTCTCAGGATTCTTTGTTTGTCTTTAGTTTTAGCGAGTGTGAATATGATATGTCTTGGTGATTTTCTTTTGGGGTCTCTTCTATATGGGGTTCGTTGAGCTTCTTGGATGACCAGCTTTTCATCTTTCATGATATTGGGAAAGTTTTCTGTCAGCAGTTCCTCAATGATCCTCTCTGTGTTTTCTGTTTTCTCCCCCTGTTCTGGTATGCCAATCACTCGTAAGTTTTTGCTTTTAATTGTGTCCCACATAACTCTCAGGGTCTCTTCATTTTTCTTTGTTCTTTTTTCTGAGTTTTCCTGAAACAGAGTTGTATCCAAGTGTTTGTCTTCAGTTCCACTGATCCTGTCTTCCATGGTTTCAAATCTACTTCTCAGCCCTTCTATGACACCGTCCATTTCTGAAATCTTGTTGTTTATCTTTTGGATTTCTAATTGTTGTTTTTGTATAATTTCGAGTTGTGAATTTATTTTGGCATTTTGTTCTTGCATCATCTTCCTGAATTCTTCCAATTTTTTGTCTGTATTTTCCATAAATTTGTCTATTTTTTCCTCATGTTTGTCAGCTTTTTGCCTCAGTTCTTGGAAAATTCCGAGTATTAGTGATTTGAGTTCCGTATCAGGTACTTCTAGTGCATTTTCTTCCACAGGAGAGTTATCTGGTGTTTTAATTTGGACGCCTATTGGAGCCATCTTGTCTTGTTTTTGTAAATGTTTTGATATTGTTTGCTGTTTTCGGGGCATTCAGTAGATATTTCTCTCGTTTATTGATTGTAGATTTTTTTTTTTTTTTCGTTCTTGTGGTACAGCTGGGCAGATCTAGTTGAGGAGGAGCCACTGGGATGGGTTGCTTGTGGCAGTCACCGCAGCCACCAGGACGGTCGGTAGTCAGTGCTGGGCAGGTTCCAATAGGGCGTGCCTGCACCGCTTGGTGATGTGATGTCTAGTGCACGGTGCAGGTAGGTAGGGTGCAGCGGGAAGATGGTTATGTGTGAAGCTAAGCTGGATATGGGAGAGAGGAGAGAGGAGGAGGAGCAAAAAGCGTACAAACATAAAAGAATGCTAGGGGAGCTTGTCGTTGGAATGTACAGATGAGAGACTATGGGATGGAGGAAACCAGAAGGGGGAAGAGAAAGAAAAGGAAAGAATGACCAAATAAAAATCAGAAAAGTTAAAGCACTGCAAAGTTCCCAGGGATCCCACCGATGCAGCTATGAGGTCTGGGGGAGTCGGTCTCAATTTTCACAGCTCAGCCTGGCCAGAAGGTACAGAGGCATACATCGCCTGGAATTCAGGGATCAGAAAGAGAAGGATGAGATAGAGAGACAAGAAATTAAGCAATGAAGAAAGACAAAAGAGAAAAAGACGTAAAAGATGACAAAACTAATCAAAAAAGGAAGAAAAATAAAATTGAGAGAAAAAAAATAGGGCAACACCAGCAGTCAGTGCCTACAAATGGGACCCAGAGAGCCCCCACTCAGGGGCGTGAATTCCAAGAAGCCGGTAGTCTCGGGGTTAAGTGACCGTGGCCACGGGAAGCAGAGGGGCCAATGAACAAAGGCCCCAGGATCCCACCCGCGCGGGAGCCCAGACCTGGAAACAGCCACACGCCCGAACGCAGCCCTACAGCCCCGCAGGAGAGAGCAGAGACGGCACTCGGAACCAGGCACCCAGGCAAAAGGAGGGGGAGGCGGCAGAAAAAGGCTCGCTAGCGGCCGGCAAACGGCTCCCAGAAAGCCCCCCGCCTGGGCGCGCAGAATCCAAGCACCGGCGCCCCCCAGCTCAGGGACTCCGGCCACAGAAAGCAGAGGGGCGAACGAACAAAGGCCCCGGGATCCCACCCACGCGGGGGCCCAGACCTAGAAACAGCCACACGCCCGCACGCAGCCCTACAGCCCCGCAGGAGAGAGCAGAGACGGCACTCGGAACCAGGCACCCAGGCAAAAGGAGGGGTAGGCGGCAGAGAAAGGTTCGCTAGCTGCCAGCAAACGGCTCCCAGAAAGCCGCCAGCCCAGGCGCGCGGAATCCAAGCACCAGCACCCCCCAGCCCAGGGACCCTGGCCACGGAAAGCAGGGGATCCCCAGCTGAGGCGGAGAGGGGTGGGTGGTGGGAGAGCGCGCACCGCAGTTTACCGGTCGTTCTATCTCCGACCAGATGCTCTGCAAGGCTGCTCTCCCGTTTGCTGGTCTCCGATAGGAATCCAAGATGGTGGATCCGCGCTGCGTTAGCTGGTAAGGAATCTCTGCCTGAGTCTCTCCTCGCTCTCCGTTCTCTTTTAGTATTCTCACTCCGTTTGGTGTTTGGCTGAGTTCTTTATCTCTTCATTTGGTGTTCTAGGGTTTCAGGATTGTTGATTCTCTGTTAGGCTTAGTTTTTCGGATCTTTGCTGTGGAGGGACGGCGTGGTGTTTCTGCCTAGAGCGCCATCTTGCCTCAGCTCCGCGACTTTGCTTCTTACATTAAAAAAAAAACAAAACAAAAAACTGTTGCCATTGCAGCCCCCGACTCATGGTGAAACCATGTGTTATAGAGTAGAAATGCACCATAGGGTTTCTGTGGCTGTAATTTTTACGGAAGCAGATGGCCAGGCATGTCTTCCATGGCTCCCCTGGGCAGGTCCGAGCCACCAACCTTTCGGTTAGTAGCCAAGAGTAAACTGTTCGTGCCACCCAGGATCCTCCCCTTACATCCATAAGGCACGTATTACTATTTTCAAAACTTAGCCTATACCCACTGCATGCATGCTTTTTGAAACCCTGTTTCCAAAAGCCAGTTTTATTAAAACAACGTGATTTTTCTGCGTAAGTTATACTAAAAATACCAACACAATCTCATCATTAATTAAGCAATTTACTTTTTTAAAAAAAAAAAACAGAGATTAAAGCTATTGAAGCCTATTGGCCAAAGTCTGTTAGGAACATCAATCAAAAAAGTGAGGTTTATTTAACATGTTGCCGCAGGGAGACCACCTTCCACAGAAACTTTGGGCCATCTTTCTGAGGGGGGAGGAGCTTAGAAGGGGATTTTTATAGGATTTAGGCTTAAGTTGGATAATTCTAAGTGGGTATTAAGGAAGTAAGGGCTGGTTTTCTGCCATAAGCTCTCAAGAAGCAGGAGAAATCCAGTGACTGGTTATCTTAATGCATTTTATCTAGGAGGTGATAGGATTACATGGAGCTAGAGTTGTGGCACGAAGTTTGTACTCAACTGCTAACTTAACGGCTGGCAGTTCAAACCTCCCCAGTGATGGCCCTGGTGATCTGCTTCCCTATGGAACAGTTCTACTCTGTAACACAGGGGGTTGCCATGAGCCAGAAAGGACTTGATAGCAACCACCAGCACAAACAACAGAGTTGTCAAGAACTAACAATTGCTTATGTTAGTCAAAAGAGGGAGTGGGTAGTCATTTTGTGGTTATAGAGGTCCTTTGTCTATGACTTGTTTCATTCATGGTCAAAGTACTGCCTTGTCTGAGCCTTATTCATATTCTGTGGCATCTCACAGCCTGCTCAAAGATGGATATTTTTTCACATCTTCAAAGTGTCCCTTTGAATGCTTTTAAGTTCCAATAATTATGAGGATGGTTGAGAATTCTAAAAGGAAAAAGAAAAGGAAGGTATAAAAATCCTTGTGTATCTATTACTGCTGGACTCTGAAAGTGGATACAGTAGTGATTCCCTTTGGTAGTGGACTCTAAAATATTACTATTATTATTGACCACAAAAATATTCATTTGTATATACATATATATACCCAAAATACCTAAATCCACCAAATTTATAAAGTTGTAAATTTTAAAAGAAATATATAGATAATTTTTAAAAATTATATAGTGTTTTGGTAGCTTGAAGGTATTTTGTTCTGTTAACTTTAAATTCTAGGTTAAGTGGTCAAGGTAAAATATTAGCAGTAAAAGAATCAATAGAATAGAAAGCATAGAAAAATCAGGAAAAATAGAAAACAAAATATGATGATTGAAATCAGTTCAAATATATGAATGATCACAATTATTAAAACAAATTATATTTATGTAATACAAGACAGAGACTGTCAGATAAAATTTTGAAAAATCCAAATCTCTGATATTTAAGACACATCCACTTAAAACATAAGACCATGGGAAGACTGAAAGAAAAATGATGGCAACAGGCATAGCAGTCAAATATTAACAAAAGAAAGCTGAGTTTTGGGACAAATTAGACTTTAAGGTAAAAAGCAACGATAAAGAACGTTACTATTAAATGATAACAGGTTTAACTTACCAGAAAGACATAACAATTCTAAAATCATATGCATCTAATAACATGTAATACATATAATCATATGCATCTAATTCTATATATGTATATATATATATATATATATATATATATATATATATATATATATATATATACACTACACACGTACATATACATATATATATATAATTGATGGAACTACATGGAGACATTGATAGATCCACCATCATGGTAGAAAGTTTCAATATATCTTTCTCAATTTTAAGTCAAGCAGGTGGAAAATTAGTAGGATACAGAAATTGGAACACACATATAACAAGCTTGTTATAGTAGATATGGAGCCCTGGTGGCCTAGTGGTTAAGAGATTGGCTGCTAACCAGAAGTTTGGCAGTTCAAATCCACCAGTTGCTCCTTGGAAACCCTATGGGGCAGTTCTATTCTGTCCTATAGGGTTGCTATGAGTCAGAATCAACTTGACAGCAGTGGGTTAGTGGGGATAGTAGATATACAGAGAATGCCACAAACAGCAAGCTTGATATGATAGATGCACAGAGAAGTCTGCATCCAACAACTACAGAATCATTTTTTTCCTCAAGCTTCTATGGAACATTTACAAAATTGACAAAATACTGTGTCATAAAGTAAATCTCACTAAATTTCAGAAAGTAGTTACTATCAGAACTTAGTATCTAGCACAATGCATTTACAAACAACTTTTTTAAAAAGATAAATTTAAAGAAAAAATGAACACTAATGGAAACTTTAAAAACACCTCTAAATCCCTACTGAGACAAAAAGAAGAAATCATAATGGAAACATAAAACATATTTGAATGATAATAAATGTACTGAATATATTGTGGTATTATATACTCATATACTATACAGTAATGAAAATTAACAAATCACTGCTACATACAACCATATGACTGAATCTCACCAACATAATGTTGAACAAAAAAGTCAAATATAAAAATTTACAGAGTTAATGATTTAATATTTATCAAATTCAAAGAAGAGACAAAGCTAATACATGGCAAATAACTGTCAGAATAGAATTCTTTAGAGGGGCCTAGTGACTAGGTAGGGGCATGAGGGTGAATTCTGAGGTTCTGTTAACGTTTTATATGTTGATCTGTGTAGTGGTTACATGGGGGCAATACCTCTGCTACTATTACTACAACTAATACTTTTTCTGTAAAGAGCCAGATAGTAAATATTTTTGTCTTTGCTGTCTGTCCATAAAATCTCTGTTGCAACTACTCATCTATGTCACTGTAGTGTGAAAACAGCCAAGACAAAACCTGAATGAATTGGTGTGACTGTACTTCAATACGACTTGATTTACAAAAACAGGCAGTGGACTAGATTTGGCCCGTGGGTCATAATCTGCTGATCACTGTTCTTCTCAGAAGGTTGGTTCATAGTTTTTCTCTGCACTTCTTAAGCTTTATAATTTCTATCTAATTTACGTCCATAATTTTGTACGTTTCAGGTAACAGTCACCCACTGAACTCACGTGGGGTACCATAAGAAATCCAATGTGACAATATTTTTAAGATGTAGTTGATAGTTGACATTTCAGCTGTCATAGTGTGAAAATATGTCAGTGTCGCTATTGCTTCTTAACAAATTGTCCTTGAACAAATTATCTAATCTTTATGCATCCTCACCTATAAAATGAGGATAAAAATAATGTCCATTTTTCATAGGTGTTTGTGGGGGCTAACGGAAATAACGCAGATCAAGTATCTAGCTTATAGGGAGCACTCAGCACTGCTACTACAACTACTATGGCTATTGCTGGGGCTGCTAGAACCACTACTTCTATTACTTCACCTACTATTATTATTACTCTGCTATTGCTACTACTACAGTGGAACTGCTACTATTAACCTCTAGGGTCACAGCATTCTTTGGTGTAAAATGAAGGAAATTGACTGGATGAATTCTAAAGCTGCTTCTAGCTTGGCAACATAGACATATAGGAACTGAGTTAGACTGACACGTTTGTCCAGCTGAGGTGACTTGATTTAATGACTAAGTAAGAACAATTGATAATCAGCCTATATGTGTGGCTGAGTACTTGGAAAGTCTTGAGGATGCTTGAGAACAGTTTGTTTAGTGCAAGTGCACCCATACCACCATTCATGGACACTGGGTATTAAGAAAGTGTTTCCTGAGCAAAGTACAGCAATAGCCTCACCATCAGGATTCTCACAAGTCCACATGAGTTAAGATGTTACTGTAGAAAACAGTGAAAACAGGTCAAGAAGAGAATAAAAGTGCAAGGATAGTGAGGCCATTCAGTTAAGAACTTAAGTGTGTCTAAAAAGGGCGGTAGTTGAATGTTTTGCCTCTGAACCCTGGCAGACGTGGATTCCATCCTGATTCTGTTACTAGTTAGAGCCTCAATTTCCTCGTCTTTAAAATGGAGGTAATAATGAAAGGTATCTCTTAACACTGGAATACATATCAGTGACTTAGCTTCATGCCTTGCATGCAGTAATATTCAACACTGGCCCTTAGTATCACTTAATACGTAAGTCTGGGCATTCCTTTTAAACGTGGAGGTCACCGGAGAAGATTTAGAATCGATAACACATTGAAAGAGCCTCCATGCCCTCCCTTTTCTATAGGGAATGGAGAATGGAATAGCGACAGTGTATTTGTACCTACTCTGTGTCAGAAATTGACCTAAGGATTTTGCGTACATTATCTCATTTAATTCTCACAAAACCCCCTTAAGGTGGATATTGGGATGTCCTCTTTCAAAGAAGAAGTTCCAGGTCGTATAGGTAGGAACTTAATCAAGGTCTTTCTGACCCCAAATCCAGTACTTTTTTTTAAGTTTACCACATTGCCTCTTTTTCAATAGACCCCTTTGTTTTGCTAAAAAGTTTCAGTGGTTCAAATTACAGTTCAAATTAATAACTAGTTCTAACTAATTAGTTACTAACTAGTTCAAATTACATTGCTCTTGTGATCTGGGTATTGGCCTCTGACCCACTAGCTTCTCATGTGCCAGGGTCTGAGGTTGCCACATTCATCTCTTGGCCTAGGAAGCCAGCTTTGGAGAATAAGGAATCTGCATACTTCCAATTTCCTCACCTGTGCAGACATCCCCTGAAGAAAATAGTGATCCATGTATCTGTTCAGAATAGGCTTCTTACAGAGCGTCCATAGAAAGACTCTGTATGTGTGTTCTGCAGATTCTAGCCGCTTTCTCCCAAGGACCATGACAATCAGGTTTTCATAGAAACTCAGCGTGAAAACATTCTTTGCTACTTTTCAGGAGATAAAATTATCTATTCCCAATTGAAGAATTAAGTCAAATAACTTTACCTTCAAGCAGAATCGTTTTCAAAAAAAGAACTGGGATTTTGTCAAATGTCAAGAGTGCTCATGGTACAAGACCCTCTCTTTTTTCAGTTCATCAAATTGCCTCTTTCTATTTTGCTTACTACCCTTCAGAAAGCATAGAGATGCCTGGGATGTGGCGAATAGAGCGGTGGAGAGGGACTGGGAGACATGATTGTAAATTCTCAGGCAGAGCTGAGCTTTGAACCAGGCAAATTTGATTCCAGAGCCTAAAGCTCCCAAACACCACCCCACCTGCTAGGTGACCTTGGCCAAGTTACTCAAACTCCTAGGGCATTGTAAAGATTAAATAAATTTGTGCAGGTGGTGTTTTTGGGATAGATTCTGGTACACAGTAAGCACTCCGTAAGTGTTCATTAGTTTATTATTACAGCATCAATCCAGAGCAGAGAAATGGGGGTGGATGAGGGTGGGACATTCCCACTTCCCTTAACCATTTCAATCCAGACTAAGGCCTCCCTTGCTTCATTTCAAGGTGCCCTTGCTTTCTCTTTACTTCTCTCTGAAAAGTGAAGGGTGGGGTGAGGAAGGCTTCTTGAGATGCTGCCCTGCAGTTCACCCCCACTACAGTTGAATCTTTGCTGTGCAGCCTGCTCTGCAGACCAGGTGTACCAGGCACCAAATCTTTTGCAGATATTTAGCAAATCGAAGCTGACAGCAGGAGGCTGTCAGCCTGACATATGATAAACACCCTCTGCAATTTAGCGCTTCAACAGAGAGAGTGGGCTAGCAGAATGAGTTAATTGCTGAGCTATCACCCTAGTTTATGTTTCTTGAGCACCCTGCAAGCCAACTGGGAACCATCTAAGAAACCTGGGGCCTCTAGGGTGGAGGGAGATTTTCAGGCAGGAAAAGAGAAATGGGTTGGGTCAAGGAGGGGACTGAGTGGCAGTAACACAAAATATAATAACCAATTCTTGAAAATATGAGTATCTATCGACTGAACTGTTATATTGGGCAAATCTGCTGCAAAAGACCTCTTTAAAGTCTTGAAGAGCAAAGATGTCACCGTGAAGACTAAGGTGCGCCTGACCCAAGCCGTGGTGTTTGCAGTTGCATCACATGCGTGTGAAAGCTGGACAATGAATAAGGAAGACAGAAGAAGAATTGGCGCCTTTGAATTGTGGCATTAGTGAAGAATATTGAATATACCACGGACTGCCAAAAGAAAGAACAAATCTGTCTTGGAAGACACACAATCAGAGTGCTCCTTAGAAGGAAGGATGTCGAGACTATGTCTCACATACTTTGGACATGTTGTCAGGAGGGATCAGTCCCTGGAGAAGGACATCATGCTTGGTAAAGTACAGGGTCAGCGAAAAAGAGGAAGATCCTCAACGAGATGGATTGACACAGTGGCTGCAACAATGGGCTTAAGCATAACAAGTATCGTGAGCATGGCCCAGGACCAGGCAGTGTTTCGTTCTGTGGAGCATAGGGTCACTATGAGTCGGAACCGACTTGACAGCACCTAACAACAACAACCATCTCTCAAACCTGTTGCCCTCGAATCGATTCCAACTCATAGTGACCCTACGGGACAGAGTAGAACTGCCCCACAGGGTTTCCAAGGAGCCACTGGTAGATTCAAACTGCAGACCTTTTGGTAAGCATCTGAGCTCTGAACCACTGCACCACCAGGGCTCCATATCTATCTAAAAGCAGACAAAAAAATAATAATAATCAGAATTAGAAGGAGCCCTTAGAAACAATGCAATAAAAATCTTTCATTTTACAGAAGTAGAAACTGAGGCTGAAGGTGAAGCAGGGTTAAGGGACAAGGAACATACTAAAGGCTGCAGAACTCATCAGTGACATAGCCAAGACTAGAACACTGATCTTTTGGGTCTGGATTCAGTTTTCTTTCAATCGTAAATTCCATGCTTTTAAAATTTTCCTCTGGAGTTCATAATGGACAGCATAGTGGACACTCTGGTATATCTTGGTTTGTCCAGTTATTTACCCTTCTGTGCCTCACTTCCTTATCTCGGTTGCAGTTGTGTGCCATTGAGTTGATTCCTACTTATAGTGACCCTATAAGCAGAGTAAACTGCCTGATAGTGTTTCCTAGGCTGTAATCTTTACCAGAGCAGATCACCTGGTCTTTTCTGCCATGGAGCTGCTGGTGGTTTCCAGCTGCCTGACTTTAGTCAGAGCCCTGGTGGTGCAGTGGTTAAGAGCCTGGCTGTTAACCATAAAGGTCTGCAGTTCAAATTCAGCAGCTGCTTCTTGGTTAAACTATTTGGGGGCAGTTCTACCCTGTTCTATAGGGTCACTACGAGCTGGAGTCAACGTAATGGCAACTGGTGTGGTTAGGTTTTTACCTTTCAGTTATCAGTCCAGTGCTTAACCATTTCACCACCAGGGGTCCTCCTCCTTATCTCTAAAGTGGGGTTAATATCAGTATCTATTCCAAAGCTCTGTTACGACAATTAAATGAGATAATGCATGTTAAAAGCTTGATATATTGTGAAGGCCTCAATAAAATTTGTCTAATATTAATATTGTCATTATTGGCTCATTTGAATTACTTGGTAATGGGTTGGCTGGGCCTTTAGTAGTGACTGAGGACATGGCAGAAGCATCAACTTTCTGAAAATTGCCACAAGAGTCATCTCTTGTTTTTTTTTTTTTTTTAAAACACATATGAGGGAGTAAAGCTAGGTAGAGAAAAAGAGCCCTGGACCAATATTACAGAATTTGGTTCTGGTCTCAGCTGTGGATTAATTATTGGATTAATGACAAGACACTCTACTTAACTCTATTGCGCCTCCTTTTCCTTATCTGTAAAAGGGATAATAATGTTGATCTGTTTTGTTGTGAGGATGAAATCAGATAATGCATGTGGAGTACTTTGTAAAATCCATATAAACAAAACATAAAGTTTTATATTTGTTTAAGAGAAAAGTTTTGATACCTCTTTCTCCCTCATTTCCCTATTTGTTCCATCACCAAGTCCTATTGATTCTACCTTTAAAATACATCTCAAATCCAACCAGTTCTCCAGCTCCTTTGCCACCATCTTAATCCAAGCCATCATCATTTTTCACATGGACAATTTCAACAGCTTCTTAATCCATCTCTTTATGTTCAATCTTACTCTCTTCCAACTCGCTCTCCACAGAGAAAATTAGCACTCCCTTTTTCAAAACCATTCAATGGATACAATATAAAACACTTAACATGATCATAAGGCTTTATATGATCTGGCCCCTGCCTCCCATGTTAGCTTAATTTAGTGACATACTCCTTTTCACTCATGCCTGCATGCTATTAAAAAAAAAATTCTCTTTTCCATTTTAGGCTTTTACTCACAATATTTCTTCTGACTTGAATAATACTGTCCCCACTTCTTGCTAGACTATTTTCTTCTTATATTTAAGGTATAAACTTAATTGTGGCCTTAACCTTGAAATCTAAATCTGTGACCCCTTGCTATTTTTTTTTTTTTGCCTCAGATTTTTCTTCATATCATTTAACTCTTTTAATTGTGTGCTGATTTTATTTAAATATGTAGTCCTCCCAATCAGCTTTAAGTTCTACAATAACAGGGACCATGTACATATGGTACGTGCTTGCATTCCCAGAACCTAGCACAGTGCTTGGTATTTAATAGGCACTCAATAAGTAATAGTTGAATAAATTTGTGAATTTTAAGATGGAAGACCTTGTAAGGAGTTGAAGGGGGAGTTATGGGGAAATTTTCCATTTTAGACTTATTGTGGAACTTCTGCTTCGAGTAGGTTGAAATAAGTAGTGACAAGCTATTGTTTCTACGCAACAGTCAGACATAAGAGAATACATATTTATAAATATTATTTTTAAAGATATTGGAGAAGTATGGAATTAAAGAGAGAGAGATGAACTAAAATTCCTAAGAGGGAAGAGCCTTTTCTGAAAAACATTTATGTCCGTTTCTTTTCCTGGAGATACTTGGCAAGTCTAAGAGTAGGCTGTCAGCCTGGCTTCCCAATGCCAAAGGGGAATTTTTAGGAGAAAGGGAAACCTGTGGAACTTTTGATGGCCATGGGAGCTGCTATGACAGTTTGAAATCTAGACTATTGTATGACTGGTTTTTGCCACAGGACATTTGTGGCAGCCTATGATGGCATTGAAAGCTAAGGAACTGGCCAGGCAAGGAATACCACAATCTTGTATAGTTTTGCAATGTTTAGGAGACAAAGTTCCACAAAAGGGAGGTATCTGGTAAAAGCACACAACAGGTCTCACCTCTGAGACATTGAAACCTGAGATAGATTGAGTCTAACCAAAGTAACAGCCAGTCCTGACCCTGCTCAAGTTTTGACTGGTTGAAGTGACCAGCCCTTCAGTCTGTGCCTGAAAGAGGAAAGGGCAAAGAGCAAAAACAAAACAAAAAACCCAAAACCCAAACCAACAGAACAAAAACTCCCCTATAACATCAACCTCAGTCTCTTTAACACTTTTATATACAATATCCAGCATGCAATTAAAAAAAAAAAAATTACTAGACATTTGAAGTGTCAGCAAAATGTGACTGAAAAACTATATTAATAGAAACAGACCAAAAGATAAACCAGATGTTGGAGAAGACAGATAAACAATTTAAAATAACAATTATAAATACGTCAAAGAAAATAGAAGATGGACAGGATAGATGAAAAGAGAAAGACTCAACAGAAATTTTCAATCTATCAAGTAATCAAATGGGCATTCTAAAACAAAAAAAAGTCTGAAGCTAAGAATTCACTGGATGAATTACAGAGTAGACAGTAGATAGTGGAAGGCAGGATTTGTAAACTCGAAGAAAGAACGGAAGGAAAAGAAGAGAGCGTAAGAGACATGTAGGACAGAGTTTAGTACTAACATTCCTGTCAGAGTTCCAGAATGAGAAGCGAAAAAGAGAAATGGACAGAAGGAATATATGAAGAGATAATGACTAAAAATTTTCCACAACTGATTAAAGACTTCAATCCACACATTCAAAAGCAAATCCCCAGCAAGGTAAACGTAAATGGCACCTAGGACAACATAGTCAAACTACTGACAACCAAAGCCAAAGAGAAAATCTTTAAGCAGCCAGAGACAAAAAAAACAAAACAAAATACAAATAAAAAAATAGTAAGACATTCCAATGGGAAGTATGGAAGACAGAAAACAATGAAATGGTAATTTTACACTGCAGAAAAAAAAATAGCTTTATCTATCAAAAGTGAATGCAAAATTAAGATGTTTCAAACAAGTAAAAGGTGAGAAAAATTTTCACCAGTATACTGACACTGCAAGAAATATTGAATGAAATTCTACAGGCCAAAGTAAAATTTTTCTAGATAAAGCAAAAAACTGTATAAAATAATTAAGAGAATAAAAAAGGCAAATTTATATTAATACTGACTGTTTAAGCAGTAATATTAACTGTATTGCGGTGTTTATAACAAGTAGAAGTAAAATACCTGAAAACAATAGCTCAGAAGGTGGGAGGGGGTAAATAGAGTTAAACTGTTGTAACCAAAACAAAACCCACTGCCGCTGAGTTGATTCTGATTCATAGTGACCCTACAGGACAGAGTAGAACTGCCTCAAAGGGTTTCCAAAGCTGTAAATCTTTATGGAAACAGACTGCCACATCTTTTTCCTGCGGAGCAGCTGGTAGTTTCCAACAGCTGACCTTTCAGTTAGCAGCCTATCACTTTAATCACTGAGCCACCAGGGCTCCAAACTGTTGTAAAGTTCTTCCATTATTTGGGAAGTAGTACTAATTTAAGGTAGACTGCATAAATCAAGGATGCATATTGTAATCTTTAGAGTAATCCCTGAAATAATAACGCATAACAGTATAATCAAAAGCTACAGAGAAGATTAAATGGACTAATAAAAAAGACTCCATAAATAGAAAAGAAGGTAGGACAGAAGTAATAAAGGAACAAAGAAGAAATGGAACAGAAAGAAAATAAGGACCAAGATAGTAGACTTAACCCCTATTATAGCTGTAATTACATATTAATGAACTTAATACTCCAAGTAAAAGACAAAGATTATCAGTTTTGATAAAGACACAACTTTATTCTGTTTACAAGAGTTATATTCTAAACATAAGGGCATAGAGTTTGAAAATAAAAAAAAAAAAATAGAAAAGATAGACCATGCAAATAATAACCAAAATAAACTTGGAGTGACTATATTAATATCATACAAATAAAGCTTTATGGCAAAGGGTGTTACTAAACAAAATAATGACATTTCATAAAAATAAAAAAAGGCTAACTCAATAGGCAGAAATAATTATCCAAAAATTTTATGCACTTAATAACATAGCTGCAAAATATATAAGCAAAAGCTGACAGAACTAATAGGAGAAATAGACAAATTCACAATCATAGTTGGGAATTTTAGCACACCTCTCTCAGTAAGTGATAGAAAAAGCAGACGAGATCAGTTAAGAAATAGAGAATTTGAAAAACACAGTTAACTAACTTGGACCCCTGGTGGTGCAGTGGTTAAGAGCTCAGCTGCTAACAACAAAATTCAGCAGCTGGAATCCACCAGCCACTCCTTGGAAACTCTATGGGGCAGTTCTACTCTGCCCTATAGAGTTGTTATGAGTTGGAATCGACTTGACAGCAAAATGGGTTTTTTATTGACTAACTTATCTTAGTTAACATTTATAGACACCCAACAAGTGCAGAATATAAATGCTTTTCAATTGCATATGGAATATTTACTAACATTGACCCTTGGCTGGGCCAAGAAGCAACAAATTTCAAAGGACAAAAATCATAGCGTGCCTGTTCCCTTACCATGGTAGAATTAAACTAGAAGTCAACAACAGAAAAGTAACAAGACTATTCCCAGATGTTCAGAAATTAAGCAGCATACTTTTTAATAGCCCATGGGTCAAAGAAGTCACAAAGAAAATTAGGGAATATTTTGAACTGAACAAAAGTGGAAAAATGATACTAAAGTCATTCTAAATTGCATTATAGTCAGGTTCCTTATAGTTAAATATTCTCAGTAGTAAAACTAAAATAGAAAAATCCTGTCGTCAGATGGAAACGTCTTGGCTTGGCCTCTCCACATCATTCTGGATGGGGGACAAAGCAAAGAGGTAGACTTGAAGAATGAAAGGAAAGTTCTTGGAAAAATACAGGTTCAGGGAAACAAAAAAACCTAGAAAAGGGCTATTGTCATTAGTTTAAATGCTGCCAAGCATGGCAACCATCTTAGTACTAACCACTAACATTCATTGCATGCCTATTATTAGGGTTTTCTTGATGATTAAATAAAATAATCATGCAAGACTTCAGCGAACTTCAGATGAAATAACAAGCATTTAATCAATGTTACATAGTGTTACTATTTCTGAGATTGTGTTGTTGTTTCTGGAGAGAAGGGACAAGCAGTGGCTCAGGAGCTGAATTGTTTAAAATCTAGCTGTTTACAAATGTATGATGTTGTTTTATCTCTTTTGTTTCAAGAAGTATAATGGCAAATGGAGGTTAGAAGAGGTCTGCTAAACTTGTAATAGAAGGTATTGGTTGTCATGGTGAATAAAGCCTTGGAGTGAGCAGAACATGTTTCATTTTGTTTTAACTTATATCCAAATGTCTGTGAAAGACTTTTCTTATTTGGAAAAGAATACAAGTAAGCTATGAAAAATTGATTTCTCACCAACAGGTCATTTGACAAATATGGTGCAAATACATGTAAGCAAGAAGGGGAAAACCGGTTTTAAGTTCAATTTTGGATGAAAATAAAAGGAGACAGGGTGGAATCGTACCATGGAAAAATGTCTTTACATTGTTTCTATCATCTTTTCTATTTCAAGAGAGTACAACAGCAATGCATTTGGTTTGGTTTGGTTTTACCCTATAAATAGTAAGAAATTTCCTTTATTGAGCACCTACTGCATGCCAACTACTGTTACTCTTTATTTTCCTCCCAACAACCCACTAAAATAGGAAACTGAGTCTCAGAGAGATTACGTGACTTGCCCAAGTTCACATAGGTGTAAATGGATAAACAGATACACATCCTAGTTTGCTGGACTGAAATGCCACTGTCTATCTACTAAAGAAGTGCATGTTTACTCAGTGGTTGTTGGGACAAGTAAAGACACAGGCCTAATCAAGTGATGCACCACTTCTCTTCCTTTGCTCATGGTATTTTCTGGACTGTCCTCCCATGCAATATATCCTCACCTATTAGAATTCCTCTGTGTTTTTTGAGGTCAACTTCAATGCCAGCTTCTCTATGAAATCTTTCCAGACCCCCGGTGTCTCTCTTCTCCCAGAGCTCCATGTGTCTTTACTGTAGCATTGGCTTGGCTGCCTTACTGTTTCCGTAGAGAATAAGCTGGTTGAAGGTAGTGATCACGGCCTATCTCTTTAGCACTACTGCTTGAGAAATAGTCTCTCCTCATTAACTAGTCGTTTTGAATAGGAGTCCCTGGGTGGTGCAAATGATTAATGCTCTTGGCTGTTGACTGAAAGCTTGGAGGTTGGAGTCCATCCAGAGGCACCTTGGAAGAAAAGCCTGGCAATCTACTTCTGAAAAATCAGCCACTGAAAACCCTATGGAGCATAGTTCTTCTCTGACACACCTGGGGTCAGCAAGCAACTGTTATTTTTTTTCTTTTTCTTTTTGGTTGAATAACTTTGTGATGCATATACTTCACATTCATACTGATTATTTCCTATATATGTTTATTACAGAATTTAGGGGGAAACAGAAGCAACTTAGGTGCCAGAATGAGAGTCAAGAAGTTTGGATTCTAGTTACTTGACCTTGGGAAAATTCCTAAACTAACTTATCTATGGCCTTTTTTTTTCCATAGATAATTCAAGCAGCACTTCTTCTTATACTGAAATTTGCTGTTAGGGAGGTCAAGTTTTAGAAATAAAGAGATGTCAGGATGAAAACATTCCAATTTTAGCTAAAAAGCCCCAGGAAAGAGCTTTCTAAATGCCACAAATTATGTTTCTGGAATTCTTAACGTTTTATACTGTGATTTATCTTGAAAATCAATAACTTTTTATCATTTTCTAGCTGTGAACTTCTTGTTCAGAGAAGCTGTGGGACATGTATAAAGTTGTGCAGTGGCTAAACATCTCGCCATCAAGGGAGCATGTGGAAGATGCATTTCACTTTAGGAGCTGGGTTTGTTTATAGGCCCAAATTACAGTATATGGAATCAGAAAAAAATGACTATAACTTCAGGGAAAATAGTTTTCTATTTCTTTTGCCAATTATATATCAACTCAATTCAGAGACAAAGTTTCTTACTGGGGCTTCAGCAATAGCTAAGGGTGTTCACATAAAATAATTTATGAAATAGTTAAAAATCAGAACATCTTATGTGGTCTAACTTTGTATAACTTCAACACTTTGTGTAACTTCAGAGTCAGGATTCCTTTTCTCATTCAAGGAATATCTAAACTACTTAATCAGAAAGGTTTCATTGTGAAAAGATTGCAAGTGAGGATTATAGAGAACAACAACAAAAAATTTTTTTTTTGGTCTCTAATAGAAAGCTTACACAAGAACCAAAGCCAAACAAAACAAACAAAAATGAAGGAGGGTGGGCAAGTGAAGGAGAGAACTACAGATTGTTAGAACCATAGGAATTTCTAGTATAACTCCTGCATTTTACATATGGGGAAACTGAGGCATGTGACACGACTGGCCTAAAGTCATTCTTTTATTAATACTTGAATTGTATAGTCTAGTCAGCGTATAGACAAGACTAGCTTTTCCTGGTACCCAAGTCTCCAACATTTAGTCCATCATTCTTTTGATATTGTAGTTGAGAGAAATGACTCAGAAGTCAGGTAGAACTGGTTTGAATCTTGATTCTGCTGTTTACTATGATCTTGGAGGAGTTACATAATTTAAGGCTCATTTACTCATCTGAAAAAAGAGAAAAATAACAGTGTCTACCTCATAGATTTGTAGGAATAGAGTAAAATGATGTTCATCAACTGCTCAGCTCGGAGCCAGGCATGAAGCTTAGTGCTCAAAGAATATTAACTGCCACCATCAACATTATCATTATGTTTTTCATTGTCTTTATCACTATGCTACACTTCCTTACCATTTCCTTCGGTGAATTCTTAGGCATAGCTTCTCTAAACACTGAATACAATCTAAAAAGACCCTGGGAGTGTTTCTTCAGCTTCTGTGATGATACGAATCACTTTCCATGCTTGTTAAATATGCAGATCTTTGGTCCCCCTACCTTTCTGGCTCACACTGGAGATTCTGATTTAGTATATCTGGGTTGGGAACCAGGAGATTGGAATGCCACATATTGAAGAGTCATGATGTGCCAGATGCTGTTCAGGACACAAACTCCTATAGTCTCTGCAACAATTCTGTGAGGTAGATGTTCTTATCCCATATTATAGATGTGGAAACCAAAAAACTATGGTAGGCATTTGTCCAACAAGAGCGTACATACAATGAGTTAGCAAATGTCGAGAGTTAGCAGTTGAACTTCACTACTGTGAAGTTCTTTCTACCATTTCTTAAACATCTCTGGAAAGTAATGAAAATCTAGGGATAACAAGCTATGAGATTAAATTTGTTTAAAGCAAGGGGTGTGTCTTAGACACTACTGTATTTCCAATGGTTTATATGATGTGTAGATTATAGAAGGTGTTTAATAAACATTTGTTGAATGAATGAATCAACGAACTTGATGATTTACAAAGTAAATAATTACATATCTACCTTTGTTCAAGGAAAATTATAAAATGAATGATATTAATTGTTGGTGCTCTCATGCTTTTCTTCTGTTTGGCCTTCTGTTTCAATTGTCCAGTGTTCTTGGACTTGTCCTTCTCAGACATGACTCCTTGGAAAGAGCTCTATGTTTTAAGATCTTCTTAAAATTATATTAATTTGATAATTGTCTTTTACACAGGAAATTGCTTTTGAACTAGGAAATTGTAGGCCAAAAAATATCACTTGACTTGAAAAACCCATTGTGGGGAGAGTTGACTAGATAAAGTCCAGGGGATATTTTTAAGGTGGTGAAACTATTCTGTGTAATACTGTAATAGTAGACACATGGCAGTATGAATTTGTTAAAATACATAGAACTTTACAGAACAAAGAGTAAATCTTAATGCATGCAATGACTCTAACTGTGATATATATATGTGTGATGGTTAAGATCGTGTGTCAACTTGGCTGGGCCATGATTCTCAGTGTTTTAATGTAATCACTCCCATGATTGAATATACTGTGAGTAGCCAGCCAATCAGATGAAAGGGAGTCTCCTTGGGGGTGTGGCCTGCATCTGTATATAAGCAGACGTTCTGGCTTTTTGCTCTCTCTGGATCCTGCGGCTGCTTCCTGTCGTTTCATCTCTCGTTCTTGGGACTTGAGCTGTCAGCTTATCTGCTGAACCTGGGATTCGTGGATCTGCACAGCCTGTGAGTGTGAGCTCTGCTCTCTGACCTGCCGATCTTGGGCTTGCCAGCTTCTGCAGCTGTGTGACTTGGGAGAGGCCCTGATCCACGGACTTTGGACTTTCTAGCCTGTACAATCACGTGAGCTGTTTCCTTGATATAATCTCTCTATATATTTATACACTTTACTGGTTTTGCTTCTCTAGAGAACCCAGCCTAAAACAATATGTGTATATATATGTATATACACACACACACACACACACATTCTCCTCACTTATTGACTATCTCGTTATCTGACATTTCACATTGATGACAATAGTAAAAAATCTACTATTTGACTATTTTGCACATCAGCGACCTATGTCTAGCAGTAACGAATGTCACGGTGTGAGGAGAGAGTAACGCTGGCTTTGATAGCTCAGGTTATGTGTTAACTTGTCTGGGCTATGATTCTCAGGGGTTTGGCAGTTATGTAATGATGTAGTCATCCTACATTTTGTGATCTGATGTGGTCATTCTCCATTTCTTCATAACGCTGATTTCACATAATGACCTGGTCTTTTCTTTGGAACCTAACCATGTCAATAATGAAGAAAGGGGGTATATGTGTATATATAACTGTGTTACAAATATAAGGGGTGGGGAAAAAAGATTTTGATCCAAATAACTTTGGAAATGAGTAGACAGAGTCTGTAAGACTAAAGGAAAAAAAAAACCAAAAAACACTTAAACACGGTACTCTAGTTTCCCGTGAGGGTACAGTTTAACAATGCTAAATAACTACATATGTATACTAAAGTTGAACAATTAAATAAATAAATAAATAGTGGACAGTGGAAGACAGATTTCTTACTGTTGAAGTTATAAGTTACAGATAAGCAAGGTGAGAAACTTAGACTGGTCCATGTGGTAATGGATTAGAGTTGCAGTCATCAGTATGAATTCATATTTAGCTTAATGAAGACACAGATGGTTACATATAGAAATATTTATAGACATTATAAGTATTTATAGGCATTGAGCACATGACTACTAACTGAAAGGTTGAAAGTTCAAACTTACCCAGAGATACCTCAGAAGACAGGCCTGTCAATGTGCTTCTAAAAGGTCACAGCCTTGAAAACCCTAAGGGGCAGTTCTACTCTGCATGAGTGGGGTCACCATGAGTCGGAATTGACTCAGTGGCAACTAACAACACAACAAGAATATAAACCCTTTAATATACACACATATATTTCCTTGTTTTATGAGCTGAGAAGGTCTAGAAGCAAAAACAGCCCAGTAGTAATGACCACATCTAGTGCCCAGATATTGGTTTCTAATGCCATTCTCTAATAAAATGAACTAGAATTCCTTAAAGAAATAATGGATTTCAGAATTGGAGAAGTAAATATACAAGATAGGTATACAGCATCTTGTAATTCCAGAAAGTTAGAAAATAATAATAAAAAAAAAAACCACAGTGTTGGTTTCTAAAGTTTAACAAGAACCAACTGAAAGAGCTCTCAATGGCTAAAGCTGAAAAATTTTAGCAAAAATGGATAAATAAATTAGTATTAAATCATAACTCAAAATATAAATATTTATGAGTTGATACTGATACAAATAAATGACTGTATAAATAAATAAATGGGGGATAAGAAACAACCTCCCATGTAGAAGAATTCCAGATTATTTGTGTAGATACTCTGCACTTGAGGCAGTGGAAAATAACTCCTCATTCATTAAGTAAGGGCTGGGCATAGTGACTTCCTTCCAAAGAGTATGGTCTAGAAATGGGGGTGTGGGGGGTGTGGGGAGGGAGTAACTTTACAGTGGAGAAATCTGACAAACACTACCTTAGTCAGAGGATCAAGGTTAACATCAAAAGTTAATAACATGTACCCCTAATATAATGTGATAAGAATAGCATTTTATCTCTGTGGTCTTCCTCCCCAAAACCCACGATCCCAGCCTAATCATGGGAAAAACTTCACACAAATCTCAATTTACGAACATTCTACAAAATTCTTGACCAATATTCCTCAAAACTGTCAAGGTCATCAAAAACAAGGAAACTGTCATAGCTAAGAGGAGCAAAAGAAGCCATGATTGCTAAATGTAACATGATATCCATGATGGGATCTGGGAACAGGAAAAAAAAAAAGTAAAAACAAAGAGAATCTGAATAAAGTATGTTTTTGTTAGGTCCATCAAGTCAAGTCAATTTTCAACTGTTAGTGACCTCATGTGATAGAGTAGAATTACCCCACAGGGTTTTCTAGGCTGTAATCTTTACGGAAACAGATCATCTGGACTTTCTTCAGCAGAGCTGCTGGGTAGGTTCAAACCACCAACCTTTCGATTAACAGCTGAATGTTTAACTGTTTCGCCACCAGAGCTCCTGAATAAAGTATGTCTGAGGAGTATATGTATTTGTGTCTTCAGTGAATATATGTGTCTGCACTCACATATTTGCATTTACACATACCTATAGCTACTTCTATCTGTTCCCACCTGTGAACACATGGGTACCTACCCATATACCAATTTGCCTGTACCTAGCCATATGTCCACCATGTAGGTGTCTGTCAGTTTCTTTCCCAAGAAAGGTGATCCAACCAAATGAGGAGATTATCAAACAATATCATTAATATCACACGCAATTTCTGATAGAGTAGTTGTCCCACCTTTTTCAAATTTAAACATATCATGAACAAAATACCTCTGGCCCTTTGCTCTTACATGTAAACCTCAGAATCAGCTTGTCAAGTTCCATAAAAACTCTGTTGGGATTTTGACAGAATTGCCTTGGATCTGTAATTCAGTTTGAGAAACATTGATATCTTTATGATATTAATTTTCCACTTTATGGACATGGTATACCTTTCCATTTATTTGTGTCTTCTTTAGTGTCTTTTAGCGAAGTTTTAAAATTTTTCTCCAGAATAGATTTGCACATATCTTTAAATTTATAATTTAAGTTTATCATATCCAGGCAGAGCCCTGGTGCCACATTGGTTAAGACCTCGGCTGCTAACCAAAAGGTCAGCAGTTCAAATCTGCCACCCACTCCTTGGAAACCCTGTAGGGCAGTTCTACTCTGTCCTATAGGATTGCGATGAGTCAAAATCGACTCAACAGCAACGGGTTTGGTTTTTGGTTTTACATCCAGGTAATATACAAGAAAGCGATATATTTTTTAAATTATATGTTCTTTTAGTTGCAGATGTAAGAAATTTGTTTGGAATGTGTACATTATTTTTCTTTTTTAATTCAGTGACCTACCTGCTGAATTCTCTTAATAATTCTAATAATACATCTATCCCTTCCTTTGGGTTTTCTAAATAGACAATTTTATCATCTGCAATTAATGATAGAATTTTTCCTTCCGTTTCAATATTTATTTTTTTTACTTTCTCACCTTAGTATTGTAGCCTGAATTACCAATACAATATTGAGCTGAAAATTTTGTAGCATCTTTGACTTTTTCCTGATCTTAAAAAAAATATTTTTTACATTTCATTCTTATGAATATTAGCTGTAGTTTTTTTATTAATCTAGTTAAAAAGTTATCTTGTATTCTTAGTTGATATTTTTTTTATCACCTATGAATGTTGAATTTTATTAAATATATTTTCATTATCATTTAAGATGATAATGTCTTTTTAATATATTAATGTGGTTAATGGCATCAATGGAGTTTTTAAAATATCAAATCAATCTTGCATACTTTGCTTGAACCTAGCTTGTTTATAATGTATTGACTTTTTTGTTCAATGCTGGATTTCTTTTGCTAATATTTAGGACTTATGTATCTATGTTTATGAGTAAGACTGCACTGTAAATTTCCTTTATCTTACCTGCTCATCAGATTTTGGTATCACAATTATGCTAGCCTTATAGGAAAGGTGTTAGAGTTGCAGTACTTCTTTTTCTATTACCTGGAGTTATTTGCATGAAGTCAGAATAATCTGTTTCTCAGATTAGAGTTTGCCTGAAAAATTATTTGATTCTGAGATTTTTGGTGGATGGGAAGCTTTTTTTTTTTTTTTAAATAGTATTTCATTGTGTTTAAGATGAAAGTTTACACAGTAAATTGGGTTCCCATTTAACAATTTCTACACAAATTATTCAGTGGTATCGGTTATGTTTTTCACAATGTGTCATCATTCTCATTCCTTCCCTTCAGATTGTACCTTTTTGGTGGGAAGATTTTTAACTAATTATTTATTTCATGGTTACATGACAATTCTTTCTTTCTTCTCTAGTCAGTTTGACGAAGTCATGTTTTTCTAAGAATTTGTCCATTTTCAAATTCATTGACCAAAATTATTCATATAATCGTTGCATAACTTATGTTTAATGTTTGCAGGATCTATGGTTATGTCCCTTTTTCTTCCTTTCTATTTTGCTTATTTATTTCTTCTCTCTCTCTCACCCTTGCTATCTCAGTCTCCTTCCCTCTGTTTGGATAGTTCCAGTAGCGATGTGTCAATTTAATTGTTTTTTTTTCAAACAATCACTGATTTTAAATATATGCTTCAAACATCGTATTTTATCCAACAATCTGTGTTTCTTATCCCAAGTGAAATTATCTTAGTTTTAGATAAAAAAAGGAAAAAAAAAATGAAAATCTCAATACATAGATATTTGGGGATTCTTGTGTTACATGGGAACTGAAATTGATTATAGCTCCTTGTCTGCGAATTTGAATGTATATACATTTGAATGCATATACAGGAAGTTGAGTTGGTGTGTGGAAGCTTGTACTTTTTTGTATTTGTAATCAGAACTGGGGGGAGGGAAAAAAAAAAAAAAAGAAAACCCTAACGTCTAAAGTGGCAAAGAAGCTTTTTAAAAACACCAGTCTTTGCTCATCTATTGCAGCTGGCTAGTAATATTGGTATGCTGTTGTACGATCAGAATTATGAGCTCCCTCACTTTGATTCAATGTAGCGCAAACACAACACTGTTTCTGAAACACACAAGTATAAATACTCTAGTTATATTCCTTGGGCTTTCATAAAGCCTAAGTGTGAAAACATGGAATTGGTCAGTGGGAAAAGGAGAAATTTTGTGGATTTACTCATCAATGTCTGTAGTAGATTTCTTTAAGAGAGGAAAAAATAAAATGTTTCCTCCAAAATTCTTCCAGTAAAACTTGTGGTCTAGGAATATCTTCTGTTTCTCTGCTTCCTATGCTGTGCAGTCTACCACAAAGATGAAGGATCCATAGTTGGAAAATATGGCCTTGGTGATAAAAACCATGCCGGAGATCACATGATAGAATTTTGCAAGACCAATGACTTCTTCATTGCAAATACCTTTTTTCACCATCATAAACAGTGGCTATACAGGTGGACCTCATCAGACGGAATACACAGGAATCAAATCGACTATATCTGTGGAAAGAGAAGATGGAAAGCTCACTATCATCAGTTGGAACAAGGCCAGTGACTGACTGCGGAACAGACCACCAATTGCTCATATGCAAGTTCAAATTGAAGCTGAAGAAAATTAGAACAAGTGCACAAGAGCCAAAGTACGACCTTGAGTATATCCCACCTGAATTTAGAGACCATCTCAACAATAGATTTGACACAATGAACACAAATGACTGAAATCCAGATGAGTTTTGGAATGACATCAAGGACGTCATGCATGAAGAAAGCAAGAGGCAATTAAAAAGACAGGAAAGAAAGAAAAGACCAAAATGGATGTCAGAAGAGACTCTGAAACTTGCTCTTGAATATCAAGTAGCTAAAGCAGAAGGAAGAAATGATGACATAAAAGAGCTGAATAGAAGATTTCAAACGGTGGCTTAAGAAGACAAAGTAAAGTATTATAATGACATGTGCAAAGACCTGGAGATAGAAAACAAAAAGGGAAGAACACGCTTGGCATTTCTCAAGCTGAGACAACTGAAGAAAAATTTCAAGCCTCCAGTTGCAATTTGAAGGATTCTACAGGAAAAATATTAAATGACACAGGAAGCATCAAAAGATGGAAGGAATACACAGAGTCACTATACCAAAAAGAATTCTTCGATGTTCAGTCATTTCAGGAGGTAGCATATAATCAGGAACTGTTGGTACTGAAAGAAGAAGTCTAAGCTGCACTGAAGACATTGGCAAAAAACAAGCCTCTAAGAATTGATAGAATACCAATTGAGATCTTTCAACAAATGGATGAGTGCTGGAAGTGCTCACTCATTAATGCCAAGAAATTAGGAAGACAGCTTCCTGGCCAAACGACTGGAAGAGATCTGTATTTATGCCTATTCCCAAGAAAGGCAATCCAACTGAATGCAGAAATTATTGAATAATATCATTAGTATCACATGCAAGTAAAATTTTGCTGAAGAGCATTCAAAAGCAGCTGCAGCAGTATATTGACAGGGAACTGCCAGAAATTCAAGCCAGATTCAGAAGAGGACATGGAACCAGGGATTTCATTGCTGATGTCAGATGGATCCTGACTGAAAGCAGAGAATGCCAGAAAGATGTTTACCTGTGTTTTATTGACTATGCAAAAGCACTCAACTGTGTGAATCATAACAAATTATGGATGACATTGTGAAGAATGAGAATTTCAGAACACTTAATTGTGCTCATGAGGAACCTCTACATAGATCAAGTCAGTCTTTTGAAAAGAATAAGAGGATTCTGCGTAGTTTAAAGTCAGGAATGGTGTGTGTCAGGGTTGTATCCTTTCACCATACCTATTTATCCTGTATGCTGAGCAAGTAATCTGAGAAGCTGGACTATATGAAGAAGAATGGGGCATCAGGATTGGAGGAAGACTCATTAACAACCTGCAATATGCAGATAACACAACCTTGCTTGCTGAAAGTGAAGAGGACTTGAAGCCCTTACTGATGAAGATCAAAGACCACAGCCTCCAGTATGGATTACACCTCAATATGAAGAAAACAAAATCCTCACAACTGGACCAATAAGCCACGTCATGGTAAACAGAGAAAAGATTGAAGTTGTCAAGGATTCCATTTTACTTGGATCTGCAATCAATACCCATCGAAGCAGTCGTGAAGAAATCAAAAGATTCTTTGTATTGGGCAAATCTGCTGCAAAAGGCCTTTGTAAAATGCTGAAAAGCAAAGATTCACCTTGAAGACAAAGGTGCACCTGACCCAAGCCATGGTGTTTTCAATGGCCTCATATGTGTGTGAATGCTGCACTGTGAATTAGGAAGATCACAGAAAAATTGACACCTTTGAATTGTGGTGTTGGCAAAGAGTAATGAATATATCATAGACTGCAAAAAGAATGAAAAAATCTGTCTTGGAAAAAGTACAACCAGGATGCTCCTTAGAAGCACGGATGGTGAGACTACTTCTCACATACTTTGGTCATTTTATGAGGAAGGATCAGACCCTGGAGAAGGACATCATGCTTGGTAAATAGACGGTCAGAGAAAAGGAGGAAGATGCTCAATGAGATGGATTGACACAGTGGCTGCAACAACGGGCTCAAGAATAACAAGGATTGTGAAGATTGTGCAGGACCAGGTAGTGTTTCATTCTGTTGTACATAGGGTCAGTATGAGTCAGAACTGACTAGATGGCACCTAACAATAACGACATATATATATATATATATATATATATATTATATATATATATATTATAGTGGGAAACTTGACTATGGCTGCTAGGTTTCCTGAGTTCTACAGCTGATTTCATTGTCTGATTTTCTCTTCTGATTATTTCAATGCATACAGTAGCTACTCTAGAATAGTTTAGATTTTATTTTGAATACAATCCTTTTTTGAAAAAATTATAAAGAAATAGGAACGTGTCATCAAAGATCTCACCATCCACCCTGTTATTTGGTGCCTTAGCCAGCAGATTAGGCTCGTCACTGTAAACAAATTCAGGGATTAAATTTGTTTTTCTGCATGACGAGGGAAATAAAATGGATCTCCATACATAGAGAAAGAAACTGGATGGAATAAAATAATCCATTGCTCTGTTTAACAGTCAGGAGAAGGTGACAGATGTGGTTTGTGTAGCAGATAGTTTCTCAGGCTGCACACGCTTAATCAACAATTGCAAAGCAGAAACTGTATATGTTTTTAATAAACATGAAAATCTTGCTGCAATGTCAAACAAGTTTGAGTTGAGGGAGAAGCAAACTGCCATGGAGACTGTAGGTCATCTGAGACTCTTGATTCATTAAGGTGTGATAAAAAATATATTAGCAATAAAATAAAACTCATCAATAACCATTCTTCTCTCTCTCTGTCTTCCTCCCTCACACACACAAACACAAATACTTTGGTGGCTATTTTGCTGAGAAAGTAAAACACATTGACTATGTCAGGCTATCAGAGATGAGTGGAAACTTATTTAGTAAACAGTCCAACACTTCCCCTCCTTACCCATTTTACAGCTGTGGAAGGCCCAGGGATGGGAAGTGAGTTCAAATCCTAAGATTTCTGGTACAATCTACATTTACACACACAGAAAGAGAGAGAGAGAAAGTCTCACCAAGGTGGAGATAAGATAGCAAGATAAACAAAAACCTTAGAATATTCTGAGAGCCAAGAACTCAAACAATGAGGGGAGAAAGTCTTGAGATAAAACCAGATGGACACCATCCTGCTTCCTCACTCCTTCCACCTATACTACCAGCCTAGATGTCAGCACAAGGAGAATTTACTGGATGCTCAGGCATGATTCTCTCTAATGATGGAATCCATCATATCATTACCCACTCCTATGACCTATAGCACTTAGGAAGTGCACATTGTCATAGTCTGGACAGAAAAAAAAAATGAGTATTTTAAATTACCATAGTTCTTACTGATCCCTATTTGAGCTACCTATAGAAAATACCCATCTGTTGTACATTTGGGAATTCACTGTGTATATTTAGTTCCAGTAACTTCCAATAACAGGGAAGCAAATCATTTAGCGGAACTTCAAGAAACAGCTGCAAGTCACTACTCTCCAGAGCTGTTGGAATTGACTCTAGTTAACAATACACAGTACCTGCCATCTTATTCACAGGGTAGGAGTAACCCAGCTATAGAGTCCAAATGATAATAAGGTGCTCTTCAGACCATGGCAGTTTCTCAATTGTTCCAGTGTCTCTGAAATGGAGAGTGGGAAATCCCCCATGTGGAAATCTATGCAGCTGTTGTGGATGTATTCGCGATAGACTTAATATGCTAAAGTAAACAGAATCAAATGAGAAAGAAATCTGGTTAGCTATAACTTAACTTTTTATTTTGGTGAGTTGCATCAGTGAGTTTTTAGAACAATGTGTAATGAATATTTTAAACTTTAGATAACATAAATAAGATTTATTTTTAAATCTAAGAAACCAGGGATCCTATATTATTCTATAGCTTCCCTGTTAATACATTCAGTAGCATTTTAGCCATGCTTAGATGAATCCTTAAGAGCAGTAATTTGGTTTCAAAAGACAAGAGGTTTTTTTTTTTTTTTTTTTTTTTTTTTAAATATGAGGCATTAGTAATGAACATTCTTATGAAGGTATTTCATTCTAATTTATTTGTGGATTATAACAGATTATATGATAATGTATTATCTAGGTACTAAAGGGGAGACCTTTTGCTATCTCCATGGTAGATATATTAAGATTCTATTTCATGGGTTCATTTTTGGTGGCAGACTGTCAGGTTGATAAATGCACATTCTCCATGTTGTTTTTCAAGTTTCTGATTTGTGATAATGAGGTTGTCTGAAGAGCCTCCTAATCCTCTTGGAACATTCTCTGCATCGTGAAATTCTTGCAGTAAGTGCAGACCTAGTAAGGCTAAAATGATAATATGGCTTTGTTGGAGTGACAACTGTTATGGTAGGTGTGGTATTGAGAGCATTTCCAGACTGACTAAAATTCACTAAGATGTGTCTTAAATTTAAAACCAAAGTTTTGCTTTCCTTAGGAGGTTGTGTGTGGTATTTTGATTAGTAGTTATCATAATACTTTGCCATTTTTTTTGGCACTTTATACAACCATTATGTAGCAAATTAACTTGTATTGATTTATCCTGCTTACCAAAACTAAAGCAGAAACAAAACAAGAATTTCATTCTTCTCTTCCATTCAGTAAGTATGTGCACCAGAGTGATCAGGAGAGGAGAGGAGTGAATTTGCTCTTCTTTCTCCAGGTCCTATGTGCCTTTTTGTGTATAAACTCTCACCTTACTGTGTGTGAGTGTGCTTTTCCAAGGTCAACATTTTTCATGCAATTGGCTCTCAAGCCAGCTTTCTCCATCTGGTTCTCCAGGGAAGAATCAGAGATCTGTCAAAACTGGAGGAAAGGCTGGCTGTGTTGGACTTACTGAGAGATGATGGTGTTAGCTCTCTCACGGTGTATAAGGGGTGCCATGAATTAGAGTTGCCAGATAAAATAAGGGATGCCCAGCGAACTTTGAATTTGAGGTAAACAAGACAAATGATTTTTTTAGTTTTAAGTTTTTTTTTTTTTTAAACTGTATTTCACAACCTTACCATGAATCCTATATTTCAGGGGAGATTTAAATGATTTTTTTTAAAGGTGATTTTGACTCTACCTGATTTTCACTACATGTGCTGATTTCCAAGCCTAATGATTATGTAAGATGAGGCCATCTGTATGTTTATATAATTCATCCATGGCCATTATTCCATTAGATCTTCACAACAACACTCATAGGGGAGGCAAAGTCTGTTTTATACATCCCCATTCTACAGATGGGAATGTTGATGTTCAGAAAGGATAATTATGTCACTCAAGGCCATTTGAGAGTTTAGAGGAAGAGTTTGGACTTATGTCTGAGTTGTCTATCTTCTAGTCCAATGTTCTCCTTTTCACAAAGCTCATTCCTATACGGGAGTGGATAATAATAGTTTGTTAGCCCTATGAAAACATTCTAGGTAGTTCATGTATCACTCTCTGCTTAACAAAATTGTGTCTTACCCTAATTAGAATTTTTTTTTTCTTTCAGGAGCCTAAATAAAGGTAATCTGGGACATCGTAGCTTTCTTCAGGGAGATTTAAGAGGCCTGTCTAAACACAGCACAAAATTTCACCATACTGATTGCCATCTGCTGAAAGTGTTTTGTGGCATAATATATATTGGTGCACGTGTGATGGGAATTAAGTTTTATTAAGTAATAGACATCTACATAATTAAACCCTTTGAGGCTCCCTCTTGTGCCCACACATACACAAGCACCCACCTCTCATGTCTTTTGTTGAAATATATCTTGAAAATTACTCTCTCGAGATACTTTTAGATGGCTTATCCTGTTGAGTTGTATGGTTTTGATGATGTCAACCTGCTTTCCCTTCATGGTTTGCTACAATTTTGGGGAATTGTAGAAGTTACACAGTGACGACATGGTATCTTGGTTATGCTACTACTAGATGGTTAGTGACACATGCCAGAACAGGGGGCCATGACTGAAGAAGTTCTGAAGTCTGCCCCCTTCTTTGGTCTGATTGATTCCCTCAAACATTTCAAGTCTTGGTAGGAGGGGGCAGTTAATGGTAATATCAGGAGGAATAAATTCTGAGTGAAAAATTTCATAGATGATGAAAATGCATCGAGCATAACCTTCACAGCATTCTCATTTGTCTAGCTTTTCAAAATGCTACACTTTCAAAGAACAGAGCAAACATGTGCCAACCAAAGTGTGGCTGTTCATGGCATAATGGAGAGGAAAAACAGTAAGGGCTTAGTATATATGAGAAAGTGTTGCAGAAATTTTTCTATGCCTTTGCATTCATTAGTGAAGTGAGCTCATTCTTTGTATTCTTTATTCCTCTCAAGGTTGGCTCATCAAACCCATTTTCAGATAAACCCTCAGTACTTTATCCAGTAGACAAAAGTCTCTCTTCTTCTATGGGGATAGATGGCGACTTGCAGGTACAGACTGACTTTAGCAGAAGTCCCAGGAGTCTGGGGATACAAAAACCATTAGAAGAAAGAGAAGAAGCTAGGGAGGAAAGTAGCCAAAGTGAAGCAGAAAGCTCTTATGAGGGAAGTACAGGAATTGGAACTTTAAATCTTTTTTGGCAGTAGAAAAATATGACCTTCTTTGCTCAAAAGAAGAAGAAGACTTTACAAGTTCCTTGGACATCAAGTACTATTTTGATATTTGATACTTCAATGAGGGAGAAAAGTGCTACTTAAAGTTCTTCTGAAATCCACATTGGACATAAAGCTCAAGTTTAAAAATATTCTTAGCATAAATAAATTTATAGGCACTCAGCTCTGGAAGAACCTTCAAATAGATCAAAACACAACCCTACATCACCCCAGTTTTCCCTCTTATCTGCTACTGGGATAGAGAAGATATTTTGATTTTTTTATTTAAAGAACGAAACAGAGGCTAGGAAGAATTATTGAGCACAGATTCAAATGAACAGAGCTGATGAAGTGGAAATGAATATGCTTGAACTAATCTTAATGCTTTAATCAGAGTTTTCTAATGCTAGTTAATTGCATCCACAAAATATAGCACCAAATGAATTTGGTGAGTTGTAAGGGAGACTTAGAGACCCAAAATAGAACCCTGTTTTGAACAAGGGTAAAGTGGAAAACTTGACCAATTGCCACCAAAGCTGTTGTGTGTCCATGTGACTGAATTAGCTTGGTTATTGGTCAACTCAATTAAATTATAAGCATAAATTAAACTTACATATCATAAAGCTACCATATTGAATTTCATTTGTTTTCCTAAGTAATTTCATTCCCAAGAGACACTAGACATTTCCCATGATTGAAAATAAGTTATCTTTCTTTTCCAATGTGGTTTCCATTAACTTCATTCCACTGAATAATAATTAGAACATTTCAGCCCCTCTGGCATTGGGATGTCTATGTGTTCAATGTGATGTTGTTCTCCAACATCAGCGTAGGGGGTGTTAAGTACATCCTCCATTCACAAATATCACTCTGGCCATTTGGACAGGACCTAAAATTTCTCTCACTAATTCCCCTCTTTTGCTAGGTGCATAAAAGAATACTATTTTACCCTGCTGGTGTGATATAAAGGGTTATGAAACACTGAATTTGTTATTGACCAAAAAAATTTTAATAATTGAAACCAAACCATTCTTTTTTCCTCAACAACATATTCATTCAATTCCACAGTAAAGACCCTCTGGTGAAAAGATATGTCATTAGCATTTATAAGCTGCTAAGGTCTCTATGACCCCTCTCCCCACATTAAGTTGTCTCAACTTCTGAGTTCATGAGAGCCAGCTCATTTTGAGAAATGCTAATTCTTATTCAGGACATGAAACTTTTATCAACAAAAATCTAATCTTTCTGAATCCTTACAAGCCTTAAGCTTTCAGATCTTTGAGACTGATTGCTGTTGTTGTTATTAGTTGCCCTGGAATACACTCTGACTCATGGTAACCCTATGTAAAACAGAACAAAATGTTGCCTAGTCCTGCACCATCTTCATGATCATTGGTATGTTTGAGTTCATTGTTGCAGCTATTGTGTAGTTCCTTACATCCTAAGGGGCTCGTCTTCGAGCACTATATGGGATAATATTCTATTGTGATTCATAAGTCTTTTTGCAGAATTATAGATTTATTTAAATGTCTTGATTATTTTTCATTTCGCGCAAACATCAACAAACATCAATCAAAAAAGTTTTAAATTATGTAGTCTGCAAAAATTATTAGATTTTTATACATTATTTTTCCATTAAACATGTACTGTGTCATTTTTTAAAATTGTAATACTGTTTTCATTGGCTAATTTTTGGAATTAGATCACCAGGCCTTTCTTCCTAGTCTGTTTTGTCCTGAAAGCTCCACTGTAACCCATCCACCATGGGTGACCCTGTTGGTATTTGAAATACATGTGACATAGCTTCCAGCATCACAGCAACACATAAGCCATCATAGTATGACAAACTGACAGAGAGATGGATGATAGTTGAGACTGACACTAATGGCTTTATAACCCAATTTCTAATATATTATTTTGTATTTCTTTGAGTCTCTGAGGATAGACAAAATATATAGGCTTATACAGTTCTCCTCTGTTTTGGTAAGTTGGATGACGTCAAGCCCTCAGGGGGAATAGACAGTCAAAAAACTTAATACATTGTGGAGGCGGGGGTGGGGTGGGGAATGCATGGCAGGTGAAGAGAGAAGAAATTATCAAGTAAAGAGCAATTGCACAAGCCAAGGCCATCCTCATGTCTATGTTCTTGCCTTGTTATTGTCTATAACACAAAACATAATCACCTGACTTATCTAAAAAGTAACTTAAATAGCTTTATTTGTTTGTTCGCTGGTTTTCAATCCCTATTGCTTGTTTACACTATCTTTTCGGAATCAGGACACCAGAAGACATGTGTTTGTTGATCACTTGTATTGAATAAGTTGTTCAGTTAGTTTGGCTATGTTACTTCAAAGACACAGGAAGCATCAAAAGAAGATGGAAGAAATACACAGAGTGACTATACCAAAAAGAATTGGTCAATGTTCAACCATTTCAGGAGGTAGCATATGATGAGGAACTGATGGCACTGAAAGAAGAAGTCCAAGCTGCACTGAAGGCATTGGCGAAAAACAAGGCTCCAGGAATTGACAGAATACAGATTGAGATGTTTCAACAAATGGATGCAGCGCTGGAAGTGCTCGCTCATCTATGCCAAGAAATTTGGAAGACAGCTACCTGGCCAACTGACTGGAAGAGATCCATATTTATGCCTATTCTCAAGAAACACGATCCAACTGAATGTGGAAATTATCGAACAATATCATTAATATCACATGTAAGTAAAATTTTGCTGAAGATCATTCAAAAGTTGTTGCAGCAGTACATCTACAGGGGACTGTCAGAAATTCAAGCTGGATTCAGAAGAGGATGTGGAACCAGGGATACCACTGCTGATGTCAGATGGATCTGGCTGAAAGCAGAGAATACCAGAAAGATGTTTACCTGTGTTTTACTGACTATGCTAAGGCATTTGACTGTGTCGATCATAACAAATTGTGGATAACATTGCGAAGAATGGGAATCCCAGAACACTTAGTTGTGCTCATGAGGAAACTGTACATAGATCAAGAGGCAGTCGTTCGAACAGAACAAGGGGATACTACATGGTTTAAAGTCAGGAAAGTTGTGTGTAAGGGTTGTTTTCTTTTACAATATCTATTCAATCTGTATGCTGAGCAACTAATCTGAGAAGCTGGACTATATGAAGAAGAACAGGGCATCAGGATTGAATGAAGACTCGTTAACAACCTGCAATATGCAGATGACACAACCTTGCTTGCTGAAAGTGAAGAGGACTTGAAGCACTTACTGATGAAGATCAAAGATCATGGCCTTCAGTATGGATTATACCTCAACATAAAGAAAACAAAAATCCTCACAAGTGTACCAGTAAACAACATCATGGTAAACAGAGAAAAGATTGAAGTTGTCAAGGATTTCATTTTACTTGGATCTACAGTAAACATCCTTGGAAGCAGCAGTCAAGAAATCAAAAGACGCATTGCACTGGGCAAATCTGCTGCAAAAGAACTCTTTAAAGTGTTGAAAATCAAAGATGTTACCTTGAAGACTAATGTGTGCCTGACCCAAGCCATGGTGTTTTCAATTGCCTCATATGCATGAATAAGGATGATGATGAATAAGGAAGACCAAAGAACAACTGATGCCTTTGAATTGTGGTGTTGGCGAAGAATATTGAATATACCATGGACTGCCAAAAGAACAAACAAATTTGTCTTGGAAGAAGTACAACCCGAATGTACCTTAGAAGCAAGGATGGCAAGACTACGTCTTACATACTTTGGACATGTTATCAGGAGGGATCAGTCCCTGGAGAAGGACATCATGCTTGATAAAATAAAGGGTCAACAAAAAAGAGGAAGACCCTCAAAAGATGTATTGTCACAGTGGCTGCAACAATGGTCTCAGGCATAACAGTGATTGTGAAGATGGTGCAGGACCGAGCAGTGTTTCATTCTGTTGTACATAAGGTCACTATGGGTTGGAACCAACTTGCTGGCACCTAACAGCAACGATGTTACATCTAAGCATTAATTATGGTCTGCAAAAGCATAGCTTTTGGGTTATAATAGATGCCTAGTTTCCTCCCAGTCAATAACACTTTATTCTATAAAACAGGATGGGTTTTAACATATCATGAAATGGATAGACTATTTTCTTAATCACCCATCTACTCCTCGTTTCTAGTTTCTTCAACACCCCCTTTTATTTTTCACTTCAACATTCTGGTCTAAGAAATTAAGAATCTCTTAGTATGATGCTCAGCAGTCTAGGACAGAGCTCTATGAAGGGGCCTTTTCTATTAAGTGACAGGCGGTGGTACCAAGCTAACTTCCGTTTCCTAATCTGTCAGCTAACACCTAACATATCTCTTCACAGAAAAGTTATAGGATCAAAATAAATAAAGCCTTCTCATAATACATACCAAAGAACAGACCAAGCCAACCTTCTCTTTTCTGTTTCATTTATTTACAATAACACTATTAAAAACCATAGTTAAAATTGATGTGTCAGTTACTGAGGTAGATTGTTTTAAAATATAGCTAAGATAATTTCTCCCATGACTTACAATGTGACTTTGAAGAGCCTACCTTTAAGAAGTGGAGCCTTGTTTTTATAACCCTTAAACACAGGTTGACCTTGTGACTTGCTTTGACCAGTAGAATGTGGTAGATGCAATGTCACATAACGTGACTTCCAAAGTTAGGCCTAATGAAGCCGTACAGCTTTTGTTTTTATCCTCTTGGAATGCTGTCCTGGTATCATCATGCCTTGAAGGAGGCTGGAATGCAAGACCATGTGGAGAAAGAGACTCAGCTCTCCCAGCTATCCCATCTGAGTCTAGCCCTCAGCTGATTCTCCAGCTGAATACAGCTTCACAAGTGAGCCCAGGCAAGATCAGAACTGTCCAGCCAATACGTGGAATCTTGAGGAATAATAAATTCTTGTTTTAAGCCAGCAAACTTTAGGATAATTTATTTTGCAGCAATAGATAACTGACAGAACCACTGTGATGGGCTTTAGCAGTGAAGGACAGGGAAAATACCTGTTTCATAGATCTGTAATCTTGTCTCAAAGATTATAAAATTGTTTTGCAATTGAGACATATCCTATGTGTATTCCTTTATGTTATATAAAGGAATGACATGTAAAAACATTAGTTTAATAATTTGTTGATGGTTATCTCTGATACTTAGTAGGGAATATGCTCTATTTAATGGCTAAAATTTTCAACACTTACTATATAACAGGTACAGATATGTTTACATGTATTAGCCCATTTAATAAGCAACATCTCCATATGGTATGTATTATTACTATTCCCACTTTGCATAAGGAGGAAACTGAGGCACAGAGATGATGATAGCTTTATCCAAATCACATAGATAGTAAGTAGTGGAGTTGGAATTCCAACTCAAACACTCTTGCTCTAGAGACTACACCCTTAACTTATGCACTTGATTGGAGCAAGACAACTAATATAATTACATAGAAATTCTCTCATCTAAAGTTCTCAGGTAATTTGGGAAAGAAGAATTTTTATTATGAAGTTTGAGATATGAAGCAAAGCAGAATAAACCAGTAAATCCTTAAACACCCCCACGGAATTTCCCAAAGGTGGATTTAGAAATTTTCTAGTTTTTTCAATATGACCCAGACTTAATCTCAAGGTAATATGTCCAGCAGAAATAATAATTATTTACAACAGGCATATTTTACTGTAAATTCAGTTATACCAGAGATCAAATTACATTTTCTGTTCTAAATAGAGAGCAATATGTAATACACTTATTTTGCTCACCAGTAGTTGGAAAACCTATAAAATATACACCATTTGTTTAACTACATTGTAATTTATTGGTTCTTTTGATTAGAACACAGGTACTTAATTTTATCTCAAAGTGTTAGTTTTGTTGGAATTTAGCTCCCCTGCATTTTTTTCCTTCCTTTTCACAAAGATATACACGTTTCACAAAGTCATGCACAAAGAGCGCCCTTCTCATCTTGGCCATGATTCACATTACCAATCTGAGGGCTGGCTGCTAAACCTTGGAATCACCTATGACCTTTGCTAAAAAACACACACACAAACACACACACATTCCAAGGCCCATTAAGTATTTACTGAATCATAATCTTCAGAATTAAGGACCAGATATTGATTATGTTCCTTAGGTAATTCTGAAGATCAACCAAGTATAGGACACCTAACCTGGGCCTTGGTTTTGTCAAAGGATCTTGCATCTTATCTTCTAAGGTTATGTTGAGGGATTGCTAGGGAAAGTTATTCTTTTATTTAAAGTAAAAATACTTAAAAAAAATGGATTTCCTGAGGTTATACTCAATGCCCTGCCTTCCAGTTCTGAAGTTCTTCCCTTTTTTTTTTTTTTTAATTTGTGCTTTAGGTGAAAGTTTAGAGCTCAAGTTAATTTCTCATACAAAAATTTATACACCTATTATTATGTGACTCTAATTGCAACCCCTAAAATGTGACAGCACACTTCCTCTTTCCACCCTCGGTTTCCTGTGTCCATTCAACCAGCTCCTGTCCCTTTCTGCCTTCCCATCTCACCTCCAGACAGGAGCTGCCCATTTAGTCTTATGTATCTACTTGAACTAAGAAGCTCACTCTTCACGAGTATTATTTTATGTTGTATAGTCCAGTCGAATCTTTGTTTGAAGAGTTGGCTTCAGGAATGGTTTTAGTTCTGGGTTAACAGAGGGTCCAGGTGCCATATCTTCTGGGGTTCCTCCAGGCTCACTCAGACCATTAAGTCTGGTCTTTTTACATGAATTTGTATTCTGCACCACACTTTTTTCAGGGACTCTCTGTTGTGTTCCCTGTCAGGGTGGTCACTGGTGGTAGCCAGGCACCATCTAGTTCTTCTGGTCTCAGGTTGATGAAGTCTCTGGTTGATGGGGCCCTTTTTGTCTCTTGGGCTAACATTTTCTTTGTGTCTTTGGTGTTCTTCATTGTCCTTTGCTCCAGGTGGGTTGGGACCAATTGATACATCTTAGATGACCATTCCCTAGCTTTTAAGACCCCAAACGCCACCAAAGTGGGATGCAGAACATTTTCTTAATGAACTTTGTGATGCCAGTTGACCTAGATGTCGCCTGAAAGCATGGTCCCCAGACCTCCACCCTGCTACTCTCTCCCTCGAAGTATTTGGTTGTGTTCAGGAAACTTCTTAGCTTTTAATTTAGTTCAGTTGGGCTGACTTCCCCTGTAGGGTATGTTGTCCTTCTCTTTACCTAAGATGATTCTTGTCTACTATCTAGTTAGTGAATTCCCCTCTTCCTCCCTCCTCACCCTTGTAAACATCAAAGAATATTTTCTTCTATGTTTAAACCTTTTCTTGAGTTCTTATAATAGTGGTCTCATACAATATTTGCCCTTTTGCGACTGACTAATTTCACTCAGCATAACGCCTTCCAGATTCATCCATGTTGTGAGATGTTTTGAGAATTCATCATTGTTCTTTATCATTGCATAGTATTCCATTGTGTGAATGTACCATAATTTGTTTATCCATTCGTCTGTTGATGGACACCTAAGTTGTTTCCATCTTTTTGCTATTGTAAACAGTGCTGCAATGAACATGGGTGTGCATATATCTATTAATGTGACAGCTCTTATTTCTCTAGGATATATTCCAAGGAGCAGGATTGCTGGATCATATGGTGCTTCTATTTCCAGCTTTTTAAGGAAGTGCCAAATCAATTTCTAAAGTGGTTGTACCATTTTACTTTCCCACCAAAAGTGTTCAAGTGTTCCAGTCTCTCCATAACCTCTCCAACATGTATAATTTTGTTTTTTGGGTTAATGCTAGCCTTGTTGATGTGAGATGGTATCTCATTTTAATTTCGACTTTCATTTCTCTAACGGCTAATGATTGTAAGCATATTCCTCATGTATCTGTTAGCCGCCTGAATGTCTTCTTTGGTGAAGTGGCTGTTAATATCATTTGCCCATTTTTTAATTGGGTTATTTGTCTTTTTGCTGTTGAGGTTTTGCAGTATCTTGTAGATTTTAGAGATTAGACCCTGACTAGATATGTCATAGCCAAAAATTTTTTCCCAGTCTGTAGGTTGTCTTTTTACTCTTTTGGTGAGGTCTTTTCATGAGTGTAAGTGTTTGATCTTTAGGAGCTCCCAGTTATCTAATTTCTCTTCTGGTGTTTGTGCATTGTTAGTTATGTTTCATATTCTGTTTATGCCATGTATTAGGGCTCCTAGCATTGTCTCTATTTTTTCTTCCATTATTTTTATCATTTTGGATTTTATATTTAGGTCTTTGATCCATTTTGAGTTACTTTTTGTACATGGTGTGAGGTATGGGTCTTGTTTCATTTTTTTTGCAGATGGATATCCAGTTATGCCAGCATCATTTGTTAAAGAGACTATCTTTTCCCCATTGAGTGGACTTTGAGCCTTTGTCAATTATCAGCTGCTCATAGTTGGATGACTTTACATCTGAATTCTCAATTCTGTTCCATTGATCTATGTATCTGTTGTACCAGTATCAGGCTGTTTTGACTACTGTGGCAGTATAATAGGTTCTAAAATCAGGTAGTGTGAGGCCTCCCATTTTGTTCTTCTTCCTTGTAACACTTTACTTATCCAGGGCCTCTTCCTTTTCCATATGAAGTTGGTGATTTTTTTCTCCATCTCATTAAAAAATGCTGTTGGAATTTGGATCAGGATTGCATTGTATCTGTAGATTGCTTTGGGTAGGATTAACATTTGCACAATGTTGAGTTTTCCTATCCATAAGCAAGGTATGTTTTTCTACTTATGCAGGTGTCTTTTGGTTTCTTTCAGTAGTGTCTTGAAGGTTTCATTGTATAGGTCTTTTACGTCTCTGGTTTGATTTATCCCTAAGTATTTTTATTTTCTTAAGGGCTATTGTAAATGGTATTGATTTGGTGATTTCCTCTTCAAGGTTCTCTTTGTTGGTGTAGAGGAATCCAACTGATTTTTATATGTTTATCTTGTATCCTGCTACTTTGCTGAAATCTTCTATTAGTTCCAGTGTTTTTCTTGTGTATTCTTTTGGGTTTTCTGTGTTTAAGATCATATCATCTGCAAATAGGGATACTTTTACTACTTCCTTACCAATTTGGATGCCCTTTGTTTCTTTTTCTTGCCTTAATACTCTGGCTGGGACCTACAGCACCGTGTTGAATAAGAATGATGATAAAGGGCATCTTTGTCTGGTTCCCATTCTCAAGGAGAATGCTTTCAGACTCTCTCCATTTAGGATGATGTAGGCTATTGGCTTTCTATAAATGCCCTTTATTATGTTGAGGAATTCCCTTTCAATTCTTATTTTGCTAAGAGTTTTTTTTAATCATGAATGGGTGTTGGACTTTGTCAAATGCCTTTCTGCATCAGTTGATAAGATCATGTGGTTCTTATCCTTTGTTTTATTTATGTGATAGATTACATTGATTGTTTTTCTAATGTTGATCCATCCCTGAATACCTGGTATGAATCCCACTTGATTATGGTGAATTATTTTTTTGATATGCTGTTGAATTCTATCGGCTAGAATTTTGTTGAGGATTTTTGCATAAATGTTCATCAGGGATATTGGTCTGTAATTTTCTTTTTTTGTGGTGTCTTTACCTGGTTTTGGTATCAGGGTTATGCTGGCTTCATAGAATAAGTTTGGGAGTATTCCCTCTGTTTCTATGCTCTGAAATACCTTTAGTAGTAATGGTGTTAACTCTTCTCTGAAAGTTTGGTAGAATTCTCCAGAGAAGCTGTCAGGTCCAGAGGTTTTCTTTGATGTTGTTGGGAGTTTTTTAATTACTTCTTCAATCTCTTCTTTTTTTACAGATTTATTTAGTTGTTCCACTTCAGTTTGTGTTAGTTTAGGTGGATAGTGTGTTTCTAGAAATTTGTTCATTTCCTCTAGGTTTTCAAATTTGTTGGAGTACAGTTTTTCATAGTATTCTGTTATGATTCTTTTAATTTCAGTTGGGTCTGTTGTGATATCTCCCATCTCATTTCTTATTTGGGTTATTAGCTTCCCCTCATATTTTTCTTTTGTCAGTTTTACCAATGGTTTATTGATTTTGTTGATCTTTTCAAAGAACGAGCTTTTGGTCTTTTTAATTCTTTCAATTGTTTCTCTATTCTCTATTTCATTTAATTCTGCTCTAATTCTTATTATTTCCTTTCTTCTGGCACCTGTGGGTCTTCTTTTGCTGCTCTCTATTCTTCTAATTTATAGGGTTAATGTTTTGATTTTGACTCTTTCTTCTTTTTGGATGTGTGCATTTATTGCTATAAATTGATCTCTGAGCGCTACTTTTGCTGTTTCCCAAAGATTCTGGTAGAATGTGTTTTCATTCTCATTTGATTCTGTGAATTTCTTTGTTCTGTTATTGATTTCTTCTATAACCCAGCAGTTTTTGAGCAAGGTGTTGTTCAGTTTCCATGTGTTTGACTTTTGATTTTTTCCCCTGCTTTTTCTGTTATTGATTTCTATTTTTATGGTTTTATGTTCAGAAAAGATGCTTTGTAATATTTTCATGTTTTGGATTCTGTTAAGGCTTGCTTTGTGTTCTAATATGCAGTCTATTCTGGAGAAGATTCTATGTATGTTGGAAAAGAAAGTATACTTGGCTGCTGTTGGATGGAATGTTCTATATGTCTATGAGATCAAGCTGGTTGATTGTGGCATTTAGATCTTCTGTGTCTTTTCTTTTTTTTTTTTTTTTAATATTTTATTGTACTGCAGGTGAAGGCTTACAGAACAAACAGTTTCTCATGAAACAGTAGTACACATGCTGTTTTATGACTTTGGTTAACAACCCCACAACATTTTAATCCTCTGAATTCTCAGCTTTTTAAATTTTTTTTTTGGTGAAAATACACATAGCCAAAGATACACCATTTCAAAACTTTTTACGTACACATTTAAGTGACATTGACTATGCTCTTCCAATTGTGCTGCCATTCTCACCCAAGATGAAGGCTTACAGGACAAAATAGCCTCCCATTTAACAGTTACTACAAATGTTGCCCTATAACAATGGTTAACAATCTCACAACACATCAATAGTATCCTTACTCAACTTTGTGTTCCCTATCATCAGCTTCCTACTCCCCCTCTGCCTTCTGGCCCTTGTCACTGGACTCCTGTACCTCGTTAGTCTCATTTGGTTTTACTGGGCTGTCCACTCCCAGGCTGAACAGTGAACCTCGAAGGTAACTTCACCTCTGAGCTGAAAGGGTGTCTGGGGGCCATACTCTTGAGGTTTCTCCAGTCTCCTTTAGGCCAGTAAATCTGGTCTTTTTTTGGGGGGGGGAGTTAGAATTATGCTCTACATCCTTCTCCAGCTCTGTCCAGAACCCTCTGTTGTGATCCTGATCAGAGCAGTCAGTGGTGGTAGCTGGGCACCATCTAGCTTTACTGGACTCAGTCCAGTGGAGGTCTTGGTAGCTGTGGGCAATTAGTCCTTTGGACTAATCTTTTTGTTGTATCCTGTTCTCTTCATTCTCCCTTGCTCCTGAAGGAATGAGACCAGTGTAATATCTTAGATGGCCGCTCACAGGCTTTTAACACCCCAGACACTACCCACCAAGGTGGAATGTAGAGCATTATCTTTATAAGTAGTGTCATGCCAATTGAGCTAATGTTCCCCGAGACCATGGTTCCCAGAGCCCTCCGTCCAGCAACTCAGTCCCTCGGGGAGTTTGGATGTGTCCATTGGGCCTCCATGACATTTCCTTGTGCAGGTTGTGTTAGTTTCCCTTGTATTGTGTAATGTCTCACCTCTCACCCAAGATACCACTTATCTATTGCCTATTTAGTATTTGCCCCCCCTCCCCTCCCATCCCTGGTAACCAACAAGGATTGTTACATTTTGCATGTGAATTTTTTCATGGGTTTTTACAAGAGAGGTCTCATACAATATTTGTCCTTTTGTGATTGACTTATTTCACTCAGAATAATGTCTTCCAGTTTCATCCATGTGATGAGATGCTTCACAGATTCATTGTTGTTCTTTCTCATTGCATAGTACTCCATTGTGTGTATGTACCATAGTTTGTTTATCCATTCATCTGTTGATGGGCATCTACGTTGTTTCCATCGTTTTGCTATTGTGAACAATGCTGCCATGAACATACGTGTGCATATGTCTATTCGAGTGATGACTCTTATTTCTCTAGGATATATTCCTAGGAGTGGGATTGCTGGATCGAATGGTATGTCTATTTCTAGCTTTCTGAGGAAACGCCATATCATTTTCCAAAATGGTTGTATCATTTTGCATTCCCACCAGCAGTGTATAAGAGTTCCGATCTCCCCGCAGTCCCTCCAACATTTGTTATTTCCAGTATTTTTGATTCGTGCCAGTAATGCCGGGGTGAGATGGTATCTCATTGTGGTTTTAATTTGCATTTCTCTAATGGCTAGTGAACGTGAGCATTTCCTCATGTGTCTGTTGCCCATTTGAATGTCTTCTTTGGTGAAGTGTCTGTTCATTTCCTTTGCCCATTTTTTAATAGGATTATTTGTCTTTTTGTTGTAGAGGTGTTGGATTTTCTTGTAGATTATGGAGATTAGACCTTTGTCTGACTTGTACTGTCCAAAAATTTTTTCTCAGTCTGTAGGTTCTCTTTTTACTCTTTTGGTGAAGTCTTTTGAAAAGCATAGGTGTTTGATTTTTAGAAGATCCCAGTTATCTAGCTTATCTGTTGGGGTTCGTGCATTGATGGTTATGGTTTGTATCCTGTTAATGCCATGTATTAAGGCCTGTAGTGTTGGTCCTATTTTTTCTTGTATAAACTTTATACTTTTAGGCTTTATATTCAGGTCTTTGATCCCTTTTGAAGTAGTTTTGATATACGGTGTGAGGTATGGGTCCTGTTTCATTTTTTTTTTGCAGATGGATATGCAGTTTTGCCAGCACCATTTGTTAAAAAGACTGTCTTTTCCCCATTTGATGGACTTTGGGCCCTTGTCGAAGATCAGGTGACCGTAGGTGGATGGATTTACATCTGGGTTCTCAATTCTGTTCCATTGGTCAATGTATCTGTTGCTGTACCAGTACCAGGCTGTTTTGACTACTGTAGCTGTATAGTAGGTTCTCAAGTCAGGTAGCGTGAGTCCTCCAACTTTATTCTTCTTCTTCAATAGTGCTTTACTTATTCAGGGCTTCTTCCCTTTCCATATAAAGTTAATAATTAGTTTTTCCATCTCTTTGAAGAATGTTGCTGGTATTTGGATCGGGATTGCATTGCATTTGTAAATTGCTTTAGGTAGAATTGCCATTTTCACTATGTTGAGTCTGCCTATCCATGAGCATGGTATGTTTTTCCATTTATGTAGATCCCTTTGGGTTTCATGCAGCGGTGTTTTGTAGTTTTCTTTGTATAGGTCTTTTACATTCCTGGTCAGATTTATTCCTAAGTATTTTATCTTTTTAGGGGCTATTGAAAATGGTATTGATTTCCTGATTTCCTTTTCATCGTTCTCTTTACTGGTGTATAGGAATCCAACCAATTTTTGAATGCTTATCTTGTATCCTGCTACTCTGCTGAATCTTTCTATTAGTTCCAGTAGATTTCTCGTGGAGTCTTTAGGGTTTTCTATGTATCATCTGCAAACAGGGAGAGTTTAACTTCTTCATTACCAATTTGGATGCCCTTTATTTCTTTCTCTTGCCTTCTTGCTCTAGCTAGAGCTTCCAGCACAATGTTAAATAGGAGTGGTGATAAATGGCATCCTTGTCTTGTTCCTGTTTTCAAGGGGAATGTTTTCAGCCTGTCTCCATTAAGAATGATGTTGGCCGTTGGTTTTGCATAGATGCCCTTTATTATGTTGAGAAATTTCCCTTCTATACCTATTTTCTTGAGAGCTTTTATCAGGAATGGGTGTTGGACTTTGTGAAATGCCTTTTCTGCGTCAATTGAGTTGATCATGTGATTTTTTTCTTTCCTTTTAGTTATGTGGTGAATTACGTTGATGGATTTTCTAATGTTAAACCATCCTTGCATACCTGGTATGAATCCTACTTGGTCGTGGTGTGTTATTTTTTTGATATGATGCTGAATTCTATTGGCTAGAATTTTGTTCAGAATTTTTGCATCTATATTCATGAGAGATATTGGTTGGTAATTTTCTGTTTTTGTGATGTCTTTGCCTGGTTTTGGTATCAGCGTTATGCTGGCTTCATAGAATGAATTTGGAAGTGTTGCTTCCTCTTCTATGCTCTGAAATAGCTTCAGTAGAACTGGTACAAGCTCTTCTGTAAATTTTTGTAGAATTCTCCAGTGAAGCCATCTGGGCCAGGGCTTTTTTTGGTTGGGAGTTTTTTTTATTATATTTTCAATCTCTTCTCCTGTTATGGTTATGTTCAGATTTTCAATATCACTTTGTTTTAGTTTGGGTAGGCCGTGTGTTTCTAGAAATTTATCCATTTCCTCTAGGTTTTCAAATTTGTTGGAATAGAGTTTTTCATAATATTCTGTTATAATCCTTTTTATTTCAGTTGGGTCTGTTGTAATGTCCCCCATTTTATTTCTTATTTGGGTTATTTGTTTCCTCTGCTGTTTTTATTTTGTCAGTTTGGCCAGTGGTTTGTCGATTTTTTTGATTCTTTCAAAGAACCAACTTTTGGTTTTGTTGATTCTTTCTATTGTTTTTCTGTTCTCTATTTCATTTATTTCTGCTCTGATCTTTACTATCTCATTTCTTCCGGTGGTTGTAGGCTTTTTTTGCTGTCTCTTTCTATTTGTTTGAGTTCTGTAGTTAATGATTTGATTTTGTCCCTTTGTTCTTTTTTCATATGTGCTTCTATTGCTGTAAATTGTCCTCTGAGGATTGCCTTTGCTGTGTCCCAAAGGTTTTGGTATGATGTGTTTCATTCTCATTTGATTCTATGAGTTTTTTGATTCCATCTCTGATTTCTTCTATTACCCAGTGATGTGTAGGCAGAGTATTATTCAGTTCCCATGTAGTTGATTTTTTTTCCTTGCTCTTTCTATTGTTAATTTCTACCTTGATGGCATTGCGGTCAGAGAAGATACTGTGAATTATCTCAGCGTTTTGGATCTTGTTGAGGATTGCTCTGTGGCCTAAGATGTGGTCTATTATGGACAACGTTCCATGTGCATTGGAAAAGAATGTGTACTTTGCAGCGGTTGGATGGATTGTTCTATATATGTCTATGAGGTCCAGTTGGCTGATTGTGTCCTTTAGGTCTTCTGTATCTTTGCTGAGTTTCTTCTTAGTTGTTCTGTCCTTTACTGAGAGTGGTGTGTTGAAGTTTCCTACTATTATTGTGGAACTGTCAATTTCTCTTTTCAGTGTTGTTAGAGTTTTTTTTATGTATTTTGGAGCCCTGTCATTGGGTGCGTAGATGTTTATTATGGTTATGTCTTCATGATGTATCGTCACCTTAATCATTATATAGTGTCCTTCTTTGTCTTTTGTGGTAGATTTTGTTTTAAAGTCTATTTTATCTGAGATTAGAATTGGCACTCCGGCTCTTTTTTGGTAGTTGTTAGCTTGATATATTTTTTTCCAACCTTTGATTTTTAATAAATTCACATCTTTGTTTCTAAGGTGTGTCTCTTGTAGACAGCATATTGATGGATCCTGTTTTCTTATCCATTCTGCCACTCTCCATCTCTTTATGTGTGCATTGAGTCCATTTACATTCAGCGTAATTATTGATAGATGGAAGTTTGTTGCTGTCATTTTGTAGTGCTTTTTTTGTGGTGCTGAAGTTTTCTTTGTTCTTCTTACTCTCTTGTGCTGAGTTACTTTTGTTTGTGGATTTTGTGTTCATTTCTTATGTTTTTGTAGGTTTTGTTTTTGCTGAGACTTTATGTTTTTTGTCTTTATTTTTATGAGTTGGTTTGTTAACTTTCTTTGTGGTTACCATGAATTTTACCCTTATCTTTCTAAGTTTGAAGCAGTCTACCCTTACTTGGTATCGCTTTGCCTTCCTGTCCGTTAGAAAGTTCAATACCTATGCCTTTTATTCCCTGTTTCATCGTTTTGATGTTGTTGTCATCCTTTGATTGATTGCTCTGATTCCCTGTTGTATTTCTTTTGCTTTTGAATAGTCCTCGAGAATTCATTTCCTAGAATGGTATCTGGTTTGTATGAACCTGCGTCCTAGGTCCTGCCTGAGGGCTGAAGCTGTTTGTCCTCAGATAGAAGAACTCCCTTTAATAACTCTTGTAAGTTTGGTTTGACTTTTGCATATTTCCTTTGTTTCTGTTTATCTGGAAATGACCTAATTTCACCATCAAATTTGAACGAGAGTTTGGCCGGATATATTATCTTTGGCTGACAATTTTTTTCTTTCAAGAGTTTATATATGTCATCCCACTGCCTTCTTGCCTACATGGTTTCTGCTGAATAATCGGAGCTTAGATTTATTGTTTCTCCTCTGTATGTGACTTCTTGTTTTTCACGAGCTGCTCTCAGGATTCTTTGTTTGTCTTTAGTTTTGGTGAGTGTGAATATGATATGTCTTGGTGATTTTCTTTTGGCGTCTCTTCTATATGGGGTTCGTTGAACTTCTTGGATGGCCAGCTTTTCATCTTTCATGATATTGGGAAAGTTTTCTTTCAGCAGTTCCTCAATGATCCTCTCTGTGTTTTCTGTTTTCTCCCCCTGTTCTGGGATGCCAATCACTCGTAAATTTTTGTTTTTAATTGTGTCCCACGTAACTCTCAGGGTCTCTTCATTTTTCTTTGTTCTTTTTTCTAAGTTTTCCTGAAACAGAGTTGTATCCAAGTGTTTGTCTTCAGTTCCACTGATCCTGTCTTCCACGGTTTCAAATCTACTTCTCAGCCCTTCTATGACATCATCCATTTCTGAAATCTTGTTGTTTATCTTTTGGATTTCTAATTGTTGTTTTTGTATAATTTTGAGTTGTGAATTTATTTTGGCATTTTGTTCCTGCATCATCTTCCTGAATTCTTCCAATTTTTTGTCTGTATTTTCCATAAATTTTTCTATTTTTTCCTCATATTTGTCAGCTTTTTGCCTCAGTTCTTGGGAAATTCTGAGTATTATTGATTTGAGTTCCCTATCAGGTACTTCTAGTGCATTTTCTTCCACAAGAGAGTTATCTGGTGTTTTAATTTGGACGCCTATTGGAAACATCTTTTCTTGTTTTTGTAAATGTTTTGATATTGTTTGCTGTTTTCGGGGCATTCAGTAGATACTTCTCTCATTTATTGATTGTAGATTTTTTTGTTTCATCCTTGTGGTACAACTGGGCAGGTCTAGCTGAAGAGGAGCCACTGGACGGGTTGTTTGTGGCACTCACTGCAGCCACCAGGATGGTCGGTAGTCAATGCTGGGCAGGTTCCAATAGGGCGTACCTGTACAGCTTGGTGGTGTGATGTCAAGTGCAGGTAGGCAGGATGCAGCGGGGAGATGGTTATGTGTGAAGCTAAGCTGGATATGGGAGAGATGAGAGAGGAGCAGGAGCAAAAAGCATACAAACATAAAAGAATGCTAGGGGAGCTTGCCGTTGGAATGGACAGATGAGAGACTATGGGATGGAGAAAACCAGTAAGGGGAAGAGAAATAAAAGGAAAGAATGAACAAATAAAAATCAGAAAAGTTAAAGAACTGCAAAGTTCCCAGGGATCCCACCGATGCAGGTATGAGGTCCGGGGAAGTCGGTCTCAGGTTTCACAGCACAGCCTGGCCAGAAGGCGCAGAGGCATACAACGCTTGGTATTGAGGGATCAGAAAGAGAAGGAAGAGCTAGAGAGATGAGAAATTGAGCAATGAAGAAAGACAAAAGGGAAGAAGAGGGAAAAGAAAACAAAACTAATCAAAAAAAAATTAAAAAATAAAAGCAACACCAGCAGTCAACGATTGGCACTCAGAGAGCCAGCCATTGCGGGCTGGTGTTTTTGTACAAGAGACTCTGTCCGTGGGAAACAGAGGAGGCCGAGTGTGAGTGAAGAAGGGTGGAGAGTGGGAAAGCGTATATCACAAATTGCCTGCACTCTGGGGACCCTCAGAAAGGAGCAAAGAGAGTGCAAGGAGCCAGGCACCTGAGTGAAAGGAGGGGGAGGCAGTGAGAGGCAAGTGAGAAACCAAAAGAAGCAGGAGAGAAAAAAAAAAGGCAGCACCAGCAGCCAACGAATGGCACCCAGAGAGCCGCCCACCCGGCGCGCAGAATCCAAGCTGCCGGCGGACCCCGGTGAAGAGACTGCGGCCACGGGAAGCAGAGGAGCAAACAAATGAAAGCCCCAGGATCTCACCAGCACGGCAGCCCAGACCTGGAAGCAGCCACACACCCGAACATAGCCCCACAGTCCCGCTGGAAAGGTCAAAGACGGCGCTCGGAACCAGGCACCTGAGCAAAAGGAGGGGGAGGCAGCGAGAGGCAAGCGAGAAACCAAAAGAAGCAGAAAAAGCAACACCGGCAGCCAACAAACAGCATCCAGAGGGCCGCCCGCCCAGGCGCGTGGAATCCAAGCAGCCGGCGTCCCCGGGTCAAGAAATTGCGGCTGCAGGAAGCAGAAGAGCAAACGAACAAAAGCCTCGGGATCTCACTAGTGTGGCAGCCCAGACCTGGAAGCAGCCACACGCCCGAATGCAGCCCCACAGCCCCGCAGGTAGGAGCAAAGACAGCGCTTGGAACCAGGCACCCGAGCAAAAGGAGGGGGAGGCAGCGAGAGGCAAGTGAGAAACCAAAAGAAGCAGTAAAAGCAACACCAGCGGCCAACAAATGGCATCCAGAGAACCACCTGCACAGGCGCACGGAATCCAAGCAGCCGGCGGTCCCGGGTCAAGAGACTGTGGCCACGGGAAGCAGAGGGGCGAACAAACAAAGGCCCTGGGATCTCACCAGCACGGCAGCCCAGACTTGGAAGCAGCCACACACCAGAATGCAGCCCCACAGCCTTGCAGGGAAGAGCAAAGACGGCGCTCGGAACCAGGCACCCGAGCTAAAGGAGGGGGAGGCGGCAGAAAAAGCAATGCCAGCAGCCAACAAACGGTACCCAGAGAGCTGCCGGCCTGGGTGCGCGGAATCCAAGCACCGGCGCCCCCCAGCCCAGGGACCTTGGCCACGGGAAGCAGGGGAGCCCCAGCCGAGGCAAAGAGGGGTGGGGGGTGGGAAAGCGCACACCGCAAATTACTGGCTGTTTTGTCTCCCACTGGATGCTCCGTGAGGCTGCTCTCCTGTTCTCCCGTTTGTTGTTCTCCGATAGGAGTCCAAGATGGTGGATCTGCTCTGCGTTAGCTGGTAGGGGACCTCTGCATGAATCTCTCCTCGCTCTCCGTTCTCTTTCAGTATTCTCACTCCGTTTGGTGTTTGGTTGAGTTCTTTATCTCTTCATTTGATATTCTAGGGTTTCAGGATTGTTGATTCTCTGTTTGGCTTAGTTTTTTGGATCTTGGCTGTGGAGGGATGGCATGGTGCTTCTGCCTAGAGCGCCATCTTGCCGGACTCCTCTTCTGTGTCTTTATTGAGATTCTTTCTGGATGTTCTGTCCTTCACTGAAAGTGGTTTGTTGAAATCAGTTACTATTATTGTGGAGCTGTCTATTTCTCTTTTCAATGCTGTTAGAGTTTGTTTTATGTATTTTGGAGCCCTGTCATTGGGTGAGAAAATATTTATTATGGTTATGTCGTCCTGGTGTATTGACCCTTTAATCATTATATTGTGCCTTTCCTTATCCTTTGTGGTGTATTTTGCTTTAAAGTCTATTTTATCAGATATTAATATTGCCACTTCTGCTCTTTTTTGATTGTTGTTTGCTTGATGTATTTCTTTCCATCCTTTGATTTTTAGTTCATTTGGGTCATTGAGTTTAAAGTGTGTTTCTTGTAGGCAGCATACAGATGGATCATGTTTTTTTATCCATTCTGCCACTCTGTGTCTCTTCATTGGTGGATTTAGTCCATTTATAGTCTGTGTAATTATTGATAGGTATGAGTTTAGTGCTGTCATTTTGACTTTTTGTGTGTGTTTTTGACAGTTTCTTTGTTCTACTTAATTTTCTGTGCTGAGTCATTTTTCTTTATGTATTTTCTTTTTGTCTTTTTCATTGGCGTTGATTTTGTATTTGCTTGAGTATTTATGTTTTTCTTCTTTTTTATTTTATTGTATGTGATTCTTAGTTTCCTCTGTGGTTAACTTAATATTTACTTCTATTTTTCTAAGTTTAAACCAATCCTTTATGTCTTGATATCACCTTGACTTCCTTTCCATATGAAAGTTCTATGAGTATATTACTTAGTTACTCTTTTTTGTTTCACTGTTGTCATCTTTTTCATATTGAATCTCTGTTTGCCCATTTTCAATGTCTTAGCTTTGATTTATTTTTGTGATTTCCCTATCTGGGTTGATATCTGGTTGCTCTGTCCTGTGTTCTAGCCTTGGGTTGTTATCTGGTGTTATTGATCTTCTAATCGGACTCCCTTTAGTATTTCTTGTAATTTTGATTTGGTTTTTACAAATTCCCTTAACTTCTATTTATCTGGAAATTCCCTAATTTTGTCATCATATTTGAGAGATAGTTTTGTTGGATACAGAATTCTTGGCTGGCAATTTTTTTCCTTCTAGGCTTTGTATATGTCATCCCATTGCCTTCTTTCCTGCACTGTTTCTGCTAAATAGTCGGAGCTTAGTCTTATTGACTCTCCTTTGTAGATGACTTTTCAGTTATCCCTAGCTGCTCTTAAAATTCTCTCTTTATCTTTGGTTTTGGCAAGTTTGATTGTATGCCTTTGTGACTTTCTTTTGGGACCTTCCCTGTGTGGGGTTTGACAAGCTTCTTGGGTAGATATTTTCTCAACTTTTACTATATCAGGGAAGTTTTCTGCCAAAAAATCTTCAGTAATTCTCTCTGCATTTTCTGTTATCCCTTCTGTTCTGATATTCCAAACATGGTATGTTATTCCTCTTGACAGAGTTCCACATAATTCTTAGGGTTCCTTCATTTTTTAAAATTCTTTTATCTGATATTTCCTTTAATAAATTGTCTAGTGTTTTGTCTTCAGTCTCACTAATTCTTACTTCAACTGCCTCAATTCTTTCTTTTTTAAAAAAATTATTTATTTATTTACTTTTTTTTTATTGTACTTCAGGTGGAGGTTTACAGAACAAATAGTTTCTCATTAAACAGTAGTATGCATATTGTTTTATGACATTGGTTAACAACCACACGACGTCAACCCTCTCCCTTCTTGACCTTTTTTTTTTTTTTGGTGAAAATATACATAGCCAAAGATACACCATTTCAAAAATTTCTACATGCACAGTTCAGTGACATTGACTATGTTTTTCCAGTTGTGCTGCTATTCTCACTTCAGATGAAGGTTTACAGAACAAAATAGTTTCTCATTAAACAGTTAGTACACATGTTGCCCTATGACAATGGTTAACAACACCACTACACATCAACACTGTCCTTACTCAACCTTGGGTTCCCTATCACCAGCTTTCCTGTCCCCTTCTGCCTTCTAGTCCTTGTCCCTGGACTGCTGTGCCTCATTAGTCCCATTTTGTTTTATGGGGCAGTCCAATCCCCGGCTGAATGGTGAGCCTCGTAAGTGACTTCACCACTGAGCTGAAAGAGTGTCTGGGGGCCATACTCTCGGGGTTTTGCTCCTATAACTTTCTATAGAATTGTCTAACTCTGAAATTGTATTGTTAATCTTTTGGATTTCTGTTTGTTGTCTCTCTATGTCTTGCAGCCTGTTAAATTTATCATTTTGCTTTTGAATAACCTTCTTAAGTTCCTCTGTTTCTTTGTCTGTGTGTTCCTTGTCTTGGTCTGTGTTTTAACTGATCCTTTTCCTGATCTCTTAAAGGGCTCTGTATTTTACTCTTTGGAATTCTACATCCAGAAATTACAAGACCTTCTTTTCCTCCAGGAGTTTTCTTGGTTCCTTTTTTCAGTCACTGGCTGAAGCCCTCATGGTCTGTCTCTTTTTGTGATTTGATATTGACTGTTGTCTCCGAGCCATTGGTAAGTTATTATATTTATTTATTTTATGTTTGCTTACTGTGTCCTAGCTTCTTGTTTTGTTTTGCTTTGATATGCCCAAATAGGCTGGTCATGTGACCTACTTTGATTATTGTTGTCTTTGAAGCTCTCATGTCCTGTTACGTGGTGATTAGAGCTGTTACTAGGTATGTGAGCCCAGGAGTCTGTTTACTTTTCTTGTGTGTATTCAGCTCAGGTGTCCAAGTCTTAGGTCACCAAGTGTGTGGTGAAGGCCCTCACTTACATTCCTAGATGGACAAGACTACGTAGTGCTGATTGAAGTAGGCACAGGTATCTGGCTGCAGTAGGGGGTTATGTGCTGAGTAAGGTAAGCGGCTGATGGCTGCCCGTAGTGCCTGGGTGGAAGATGTGTCCCTGTTCCGTAGAGTGGGTAGGTGGGTGCATTTTGCAGCTGGACTTTGAGCACCCAGTGATGTTGGCTGTAAGGACTGGAAGGTACCACTTATTCTCCAACCCGTATAGTGGGCTAGGTGGAGTGGGTGGAGCCACCAGTCCTGAGGTCCCTGTTGTGGGTAGGTGAGGACCCTGCTTAATGGGCAGGGTGGTGTCAAATGTCACGAATCTGCCACTCCCCCTTAGCTGCTGCAGTTGAAAATAGGCTTCAGGTATATTCCCTTTTCTACTGTGTTAATGAGGGCCTACCCTGTTGAAATGGGTCCACATAGGTCTAGGCAGGGGTGAAAGACATTTAACGTCTGTGGACCCATTATGCCAGTGCCTAGGCAAAGGTTCTGTGCCTGCACTGAGTTCCTGGCTTAGGGGAGCTGCCAGATTATTCTTTCCTGTTTGTTAGTTTGTTCCCTCTCCAGAGCCGGGAGAATGGCTCGGGGCATGCAAGGAGTCCCACTTCTGGCCCAGGGGGCAGGGCAATCCTCAAAACCAGACTGGGACAGGAGCAGAGCAGGGAGGGGGCGGGTAAATGGGAGAGAGGTACTTCCCAGATGGGGGAAGGATTTTTTTTTGATCCCACGCATTAGGTTAGATGCTTGTACTTAACCTCCGCAGATTCAGCACTGCTTCTCCCTGGTTCCGGAAGCCTGAGCAGACTCTCAGCAGCTTGGTTTCTCTGGGTGTGTACAACATATCTGGAGCACTACTACTTGCCTCAGCCCACATGTGCAGGTCTATCCAGCCAGGGTGTTGGCCAAGTCAGGACTGGCAAATCATCACTGCTTCTGAACTGTCTCTCTCCCCCCCTGCTGCTCAGTCCAACTCCTCAACTTTGTCTTTGATATTCAGGGCTCCTAGATTGTCAGATATAATCGATTCATTTGTTTTTTCAGGTCTTTGTTGGCAGAGGGACCACAGGAATTGTTTGACTACTCTGCCGTCTTGGCCCCGCCTCCTACTTCTTCCCATTTGGGTATCCTCTTCTCTTAACTCAGAGACTTATCATCCTATGTTTTCTTTCTCTGAAAACCTACTACTGAATATGTTAAGATGAACAATTGATGAACTACTGATACAAGCTGGCAATTCATAAGAGAGAATTATAAATAGCCAAAAAAAGAAAAAATATATAAAAATATTGCTCAACTTCATAAATAATCAGATAAATGCAAATTATAAAAATAAGATAGACATATGTGTATATATTTGTATTCCATTATACTCATGAAAAGCTTGAGCTCTTTAGTGTTGGCAAGCATGCAAGAAAATGAGCATTCTCAGACATTTCTATGGGTGTGACAAACTGATATTTTGCTATTCTATATCCGTTCCCTACCACTTTATCCCTTCTCTGAGTCAATTTTAGAGACTTGAAATGTAAATACTCATTTTCCCCAGCTTTCTTTGAAGCTGTCGTGGTCATGTAGCACAGTTATAATTAATAACATAGATGAAAAAGTCTGCTGTAGAGACATATGGGAAAGTGAGTATTCATTGACAAAAAGGTAGAGTTACAGTAGGTGCCTTTATTCTCTGCTTCAATCTGTTTTGAATATAGACGTGATGCCTGGAATAATGACTGTCATTTTGCCAAAATAAGGAAACAGCCAAGGTAAGCCACTGAAAAACATATCAGAAGCTTCCCGCCACTAGATATACTGTTTTGTAAGGGAAATAAACTGTTACTTATTTACTTATTTTTAATTAGGATTTTTTTTTAATGCAGAATCTCTAACAGACATGGTGAGATTCTAAATTGATAGTGTGTTTGGGAGGCAATTTTGCAGAATCTATCAAATTTTAAATGCACTAAGCATACTTAATGAAATTTCATGTTTGAGTTGTATGAAATTATTCTAAAGAAATATTAATAAATATACAAAATATGCATATAAAAGAATATACATTTCAGCACTGTTTGACATATTAAATAATTGGAAATTACTTATATGTTCATCAATAAGTTGTTAGGTGACATCGAGTAGGTTTTGACTCATAATATCCCTATGTACAACAGAATAAAACACTGCTGGGTCCTGCATCATCCTCACAGTCGTTGCTGTGTTTGAGGGCATTGTTGCAGCCACTGTGTCAATCCATATTGTTGAGGGTCTTCCTCTTTTTTGCTCATCCTCTAGCTTATCAAACATGATTGTCCTTCTCCAGGGACCGATCCCTCCTGATAACATGTCCAAAGTACATGAGATGAAGTCTCGCCATCCCTGTTTCTAAGAGCATTCTGGCTGTACATCTTCCAAGACAGATTTATTTGTTCTTCTGGCAGTCCATGCTATATTCAATATCCTTCACCAACACCATAATTTAAAGGCATCGATTCTTCTTCAGTCTTCCTTATTCATCATCACCACCAATAGTATTCATGGTTTATTTAACCACCAATAAGGAAAGTGGTTAAATAAACCATGAATACTATACAGCATTAAAAAGAGAAAGAATGATTCTATGCACACAAACATAGACAGACCTTCCAAATACATAATTAGGTGAAAAAATACAGTTAAAAACAATATGTATAATATAGCTTCATTTATGTAAAGAAAAAACTGTCTGTGAGTGAGTGTGCGTGTGCGCACACTCACATGTGTGTATATTTGCATATGAAACTTCAACAATTGGTTATTCTTTTGCAGGGGAGCACAGTGAAATTTTCAGTTGAGTTTTCCATTCCTCAGTGCTATTTGAGTCTTGATCAAAAGAGAATATAATCATCTATAAACATTCTAATAAACTCATTCATATAAAAATATAAATATGTGGTAATAGTTTAAACGTTTACCTTTATCAAGAGAATCTGAGTTGCAAATAAATATGCAAAGGGCTTGAATGGAATTCCAGGAAAGGAGGTGAGAAACATATGTGGAACCTCTTTGGCTTCTAAAATCATACATGAGTGGATACCTCCTTTGCTATCTCTAAAGCAAGTCTTTCTCTCATGCATGGTTTGATATTAAAAGATGGATCTTCAGAAAAAAAAAGAAGCATTTATGAGCATATAATAAATTTTATATGCCACTAATTCTGATTGGATCTATTAATGAAATGAGCTATTACTGAAAAAGCAAGAATAAGTGAGTGGTATATCTTTATAATAGGTATCACTTTTATCAACATTATAATATCCAACATTTATTGGGCACCTATGATGTTCCTGGTTTGATGATAATCACTCTACATGCATTATCTCATTTAATGCTTTCAACGAAATATGAGATAGAAACTACTCTGCTACATGAATTCTCTGCTGCAGACAAACAGATTTACTTGCCTCTATTCTAAAATACAGAGTCCCTGGGTGGTTAATGCACTCAGCTGCTAACTGAAAGGCTATAGGTTCACCACCCAGAGGTGCCTTAGAAGAAAAGCCTGGTTATCTACTTCAAAAAAACTGTAGAACAGAATTTCAAATTCTCATGGAATCCAGACTTTCTGGAGCCTTGGAGGCTGGAAGAAATCCTAAAACTACTGCCCTGAGATAATCTTTAAGCCTTAAACCAAAAATATCCCCTGAAGTCTTCTTAAAACCAAACGATAGTTTAGCTTAACTAGCAAAGAATGTCTGCTTTGGGCAGTATACTCTTTTAAAACTATCTATATGATATAGATAACTTACAGATGATATAGGTGTCAACTGTCAAACTGACAACAGCAACTCAAAAGATTAGATATAAAACTTAGGGGGCAGTGAGTTTATGTTAATGGAGGAGGAATAATTCAGAAAAGGAGGGTAAGAATGGTTGCACAACTTGAATAATGTAATGAATGTAGCTGAAATGTGAATGAAGAAATTTTGAATTGGTGTATGTTCTGCTGTGCGTATTCTCAACCACCACAAAATAAAATAAATTATTAAAAAACAAAAAAGCATATATGATACCATTTTTAAAAAGTCATTGACAACCCTGTGGAACACAGTTGTACTCTGATACACATGGGGCTACTACCATGAGTCAGAATTGGCTCAATGGCAGTTGGCTTGGTGTATTCTTAAATATGCTCCAAAGTATAACAGCATTAACATCTAACATTTATCAAACACATACTATTTATCAAGGCAAATACTCTGCTAAGTGCTATATGTAGATTATCTCACTTAACCTCATGACTCTGTGAGGTGAATACCCTTTTATAGATAGAGATATTGACGTATAGAGAGAAGAAATAACCTGTCCAAGGTATCACAGCTGTTAGCGGTAAACTGCAATTTGAACTTAAGCAGTTCAACTTCACATTACTTTAACCACTAACTATATATAAAAATCAAGTGATCTAGATCTTTAGTTTCATTCTTTGGTCAACATACAGGACCCCATCCATAATCAAAGTGAGAATTTAGAATTAGTTTTCAACCAAAAAATAAGTAGAATGTCCCTCTTCTACCTTAAGTTGGAAGATACTTAGTTATCACAGGAGCTCAGCTCATTTATTCATTTGACAAATGTTTATGAAGTACCTTTTAAGTGTAGGCACTGTTCTAGGCACTGTGGATAAAGTAGGGAAAAAATGCAGATAAAATCATTGCCTTCATGGAATTTATATTCTAGTATATTCTGTTGTTGTTGTTAGTTGCTGCCAAGTCAGCTCTGAATCATAGTGACCCCACGTACAACAGAGAAAAACATTTCCTGGCTCTGTGCCCTCTTTATGATCATTGGTATGTTTGAGTTCATTATTACAGCCACTGTATATTTGGAATGACTTTCAACCTAGGAGGCTTTTCTTCTAGAACTGTATCAGGCAATACTCTGTTGTGATCCACAGGATTTTCATTGGTAAATTTTTGGAAGTAGCTTACCATACTTTTCTTCCTAGTCTGTCTCAGTCTGGAAGCTCTCCTGAAATCTGTCCACCATGGGTGACACTGCTGGTATTTGAAATACCAGTGGCGTGGCTTCCAGCATCATAGCAACACACTAACAACCACAGTACGACAAACTGACAGATGGTTAGCAGAGTACATTCCAGTCCCTTTGTTATCAAAAGAGACCTGGGGACCTGGGGGTGATGTAAGAACACTATTGTCACTGGTTAAAGACAAGTAGAGATGTAACTGACTCTGTTGCCTCTTGGGGACTGATCACTCAGACTAAACATGTGGTTACAGGAGGAAAGCAAGGCTTATTAATCAAGCATAATCAAACATATATTACAGGGACCAGTCAGGTAAGGTAAAAGAAAGGGGGCCAGGAGGAAACTATGGCATGTTAATTAAAGAACATTTAACCAGTCTAAAAAGGTAGCCCCTTCTTAGCTCTCATAGACTGTCACCATATTGGAATGTGGACAGTGTTATACAGCTACCAGTATTTCAAGATTTTGAAATCTCAATTATTATGTGAACTATTCAATTTTTTAAATGTTGGAAGACTGATTCAAAGTAAAAGCAAAACCAAATAAAACCAAAACCTCTGCGCCAATTAAAACACACAAAAAAAACACATCTAAGACGAGAGTACACCCATAAATTGGCAGTTGTGTCTTGTCTTTTGTGTGTGTGCACGTGCGCATTGAGGTGGAGGGGATGATTAGAAACATTCCAGCAGTTAACACTGTGATTTCACTGGAGGAACATGTCACTTGCAATTTTTACTCCAAATGTAACAGGATACAGAATGAAGGAGGCGAGATACCTTGCAAAAGATCCTGTAAAGAAAACCAAACTTGTTACAGTCAAGTCACTTCTAACTCATGGTGACCCCACGTGTGTCAAAGTAAATTATGCTCTATTGGGTTTTCAGTGGCTGATATTTTGGAAGTAAATCACCAGGTCTTTCTTCCTAGACACCTCTGAATGGGTTCAAACTTTCAATGTTTGTTTTAGCAGCCAAGCACATTAACCGTTTGCACCACCCAGGGACTCCCTGTAAACGCAAGGAGGAATTAAATCACTAACTGAGGAAGAAACAAGGAGAGTTTAACAATAGAATCAACAGCAATGTTACAGTCAGCATGTATCTTTCTGCAAAAACACCAGATAAAATTTATTTAAACCTATGCCACATCCCTTCGGGCTCTTCGCAGCCTGCTGACTTGCTCCGAGAACGGCAGGTCATTTCTTCCTTTTCCTGTAGCTTTGGCAGGGAGAAAATTTTCCTTTGAAATTTCAGAGGCAGGGATAAAGAAAGCTGAAGCTTCCCAGAGGAGTTTTTTTTAAAAAAATAGATGAAGTTGTATCCCACTGGTGAGTTGATGCTCTTTTAGGATCTGGGCATTCTTATTCTCTAGGCATGTTTTGACTCGTTTTCCTACCCACGAAAGTCGTTGGTGAATCTGAATCCAATTGCAGAAGATTCAAGTTCTAGAATCATTTAGCAGAACACTTTACCCAGAAATCGAAGGAAAAAACATCATCTGTATGACTTTGCATGACTTTGCAAATATAGAGGAAAACTGAAAAAGTCAATTCTCCAACAGAATCTTTGAGGTTTTGGTAGACAGTAGATTGCTTAATAATATGGGAAAGAATAGTAAGTGCTTAGCTAAATGCCTGGCACATGGTAAGCATTCAATAAACATCAACAATATTTATCATCATTGTTACTCAATTCAATAAATATTTGTCCTCTATAGCAATGGTGCCCTGGTGGTGGAAGTGGTTAAGAACTTGGCTGCGAACCAAAAAGTTGGCAGTTTGAATCTATCAGCCACTCCTTGGAAACTCTTTGGGGCAGTTCTACTCTGTCCTATCGTGTCAGTATGAGTTGGAATCAACTCAACGGCAATGGGTTTGCTTTGGTTTTATAGCAATGAAATAGCTCAGTTTTGTTCATTAACTTAACTGAAGTATTTACTTTTCCTGAAAACTTCAAAAACTGCCCCAAAATCATGTGCGTATTGGACTGAAAAAAAATGGTGTTGAAAAAAACACATTGATAGTTACTTCCTTAACCAAAAAGCAAATAAGCTCAAGCATCATGAAGTGTGATGCATCACTTTTATATGGTCTTGTAACTCCCACCCAAGTGATTGGGTGAGACTACAAATAAGGTAATTGCGACCCACCCAGGGGATTGAACAGCTTGCTAATAATGCAAATAAAGTTCATGGCACCCGTGTCGGGGTAGGGCCATATAAATAAGGTCTACGGAACCCTAATGAAGAGACTTCAGTTTTGCCATCTCGCTAGGCTTAAAATGAACCATTCTAGAGGTGGGAAGGAGAGGATCTCACCACTACCAAGGAAGAAGAGCCAGGAGTGAAGCATGTCCTTTGGACCTGGGATCGGTCTGCTGAGACTCTTCTAGACCCAGGAGACAGAGAGAGAGCTGTAACACAGAAGACAGTGAGAAGCAGCGGCAGACAAACGACAGTAGCAGAGGCAGCAGAACCACGAGCCTGGCAGGAGACGGTGCAGTGGATTTCCAGGTCCACAGAGCTAGACAGCTGATTGCCTTTGGGCAGGAGGCTTACAGGTGGACTGGGGTGCCTCCGGGCCCTTGGTGGAGCTAGGTTTGCTGACCCAGGGAGCTAGAGCTGAGCGCCTTCAGGCCGAGGCTTGCTAGCAGAATGAGGTGCCTCTGGACATTTATTGGCAGAGCTGAAAGAGCTTTGTAACACTTGCCCAAGCAGGGCAGAGGCCAAGGGGTCAGAGAGGAGCCTGCCTGCAAGCAGAGCTGAGAAGAGGCTACCCTGATGGAAGAACTGTATCCTGAGCATTCCTCAACCTGAATTGGAACCTGTTACTTCCCTAATTAACCACATAATCATGAGTATGGTCTGTGAGTTCTGTGTGGCCATTGCAATGAATTATCAAACTCAGCAGAGAAGTAGAGAGTGCCATGGGAGGGACAGTTGGTGTCAGAACTGGTAAAAATGATGGAGAGAGGAGGCATGTCTGATGTATGCCTCATAGGAATCAACCTTGGGCTGCTGATCTTGATTCTCCTTCCCCCTCGAAGTTACAGGAGGTCAGACTCCTCTGCCATGCCATTTTTACACATCAATACTATTCATTGACCGGCGTCCCACTGAAATATAACTACTAACTCTGATCATCCAGTGTGAAAGAATCCCTGGCAATTGGTAAATTTTAATGCTTTTAGGCTCTTGAGTATTACTGTAGAAGCATCATTTTTGGTAGAAACAATTTGTTGATGGCATTCAAAGGCACTGAAAGGCATATTTGATATCAGTCGATTCTTCCATATCCTCCAACTGAAACAGACTTTATCCTACTAGTTAACCCTTGGATTTGTATTATATTTAAGGTTTACTGAGTGTTGTCATGTATATTAATGATCTCATTGGAACCTTTGTGATGCCTGGGCAGGTATATTGTACCTCATTTTGAAAATCAGGGAACTGACTTTGAGAAGTTAAAGGACTTGCTTGAGTCACATAAGTAGTCAAGTGCACCTTGAACTCTCATGACTTCTAACTCTAGATTCAAGAATATTTTCATTGCACCAGGCTATTGTGAAACCTAATTAATCTTTTCATCCTGCCACACTACCTTTTTCTTGTCACCATATGTGAAGCCACAGTACATTGTGTCATGACGATAACTTTAAAATTTAATTAATATGCTTTTAAATGCTATTTACAGACTCAGATCATTTCTCTACCACCTAGAAGCTGAAAATAATGAAAGCTTAAAGCCCAGAAGGACTTGGTGAGGATTCTAACATATTTACTGATGATAATTTAGTTTGGATATACCGTATCCTCCAGTTTTCCAATGAATAGCATATGATTAAAATAACCAATTAAATGATAAATATTTTGGTGTTTCAATCTTTTTGACTGGATTACAGTATATGACCTAGACACAGTGTAGGAATCATTAAAATTCTCACAAAAATTCTTTCAGAAAATGTATTCATGGTATATTTGTTTTTGGTCAGGAGGAAATTATGGGAATTTTGAAAAGCAGAAAAGAAAATCTCTGAGCGCATCAACTCTGGAGTCAGGCAGACCTAAGTTTGAGCCACAACCAAGATCTGTCATTTACTAACTGTATGTCCTTAGTCAAGTTGATTAACCTCTATAAACCACAGTGTCCTCATTCATAAAATACAGACAATTTCATCTACCTTCAAAGGTTTATTGTGGAGATCAAATGAGTCGATTCAAGTAAAGGGCTTAAAGCATTAACTAGCATATCACTAAAATTTCAGTAAATAAATATTAACTGCTATCATGGCAATTATGACCTATTTAGTGTCTCTAACTTAACTTCCCTCATTAATTTCTTAAACCATTATTAGAAGCTAAATAAACCTATCCAGCTTGTTGTTTTGTTAATCAGAATTAAAGCATAATGCAGAGAAAGCATTTCCCACCCAGTGATTTGCACGTCATAAGCACTCAATAAATATCAATACAGGTAGTCTCTGACTTAAGATGTACGACCATATCCAAGTAACGACAACTTTTTTTTGCTACATCTTATCATTAGTAATAGGTACTACATATAATATTGCAGTACATAATTTGCTGATGCAATCATTCTCAGATGTTCACTTGAAGATGTTCAATTTTATGATTTACTGTTCAAAACACTGCCATATAGCAGGCTATGGCTTGGTCTGCACTGAAGTCTGTGTTGGTGTCGGAAGTTGGAATGGATAGAAAGTTGGGCAATGTTCAACTCTAACAATATATGACTATTGAACTACACACACACCTGCCAGCCATTACAACTCTAACTTTTGTTACAACACTGATGCCAACTTCACTGTATGTAGACCAGGTCTATAGCGTGTTCTTAGTCAGCATTTTATACCATAAGAAGCATGAGTTGCTAATTGGAAGCTGAGTTGTTCAAGTTTCTCTAACACCTGGACTGTTTATACCCCCAACAGTATGTTTAGCAAAAGAAGAAATGCTACTGAAAGTTCTAATCCAAAAAATAAGGTATGGAATGCTTTAGACATGGATACAAAAATGAAGACCATTAAGGCCTATGGTAATGGAAAGAAAGTGAGCAAAATAGCATATGAGGAAGGACTGTCTCATTTGACTGTTTCGACAATCATTAAGGATAAGAATAGGATTTTGGGGGGCCAAGATGGTGGAGTAGTCAGACAGCTTTCTATGTCTCTCTTACAACAAAGACCTGAAAAATTAAGTGATTTGATTGTGTATGAATATCTAGGAGCCCTGAACAAGGCAAAGTTGAGGAATCGGACTGAGTGGTGTGGGGAGAGAGAGACTGTTCAGAAGCAACAAGAAATTTTCTGACCTGACCTGGTGAGAGCCACAGCCAGCCCTTCAGCTTGGATTGGCTCGAGGTGCTTGGTGAGGTGGGCATACAGCTCTGCAAGCTCACTTGGGGAGCAGTTTCCACATAGATATGGCAGCAGAGATTCTGCTTGGACACTCTGAACCAGTGAAAAGCAGCACCCAAGTGGCTAAAGTACATGCATGTGGCCTTTCATAGGGATTAAAAAAAAAAAATTGGGGAAATATCTTTCTCCTGTTTACCTCCTCCCTCCCCTCTCTGCACTGGATCCAGCTGACTTTAGCAATCTATGAGTCCCCTGGGCCAGAAGTAGATCCCATAAGACACCCTGACCCATTCTCCTGGCCTTGGAGGGGGGAACAAATTAATAAACAGGGAAAAAATAAACTACTGGCTCCCCTAAGCCAGGAACTCAGGTTCGGCACAGCTCCTTTGCCTAGGCACAGGCATAAGGCGTCTGCAGAATTTGAGTGCCTCCACCCCTGTATAGACTTGTGTGGACCCGTCTCAACAGCATAAGCCCTCACTACCACAATAAAACAGGGTAAACACCTGAAGTCTAACTTTAATAGTTTCAGCTGTGAAGTGGCAGATTTGTGACACTTGACACAGCTCTGCCCTTTAAGCAGGTGGCTTACCTGTCCGCATCAGGGGCTTGAGGACTTGTGGCTCTACCCACGCCACCTAATCACCTACTACAGGTGTCCAAGAATAAGTGGTGCCCCCCAGTCCTTACAGCCAACAGAGTAGGGTGCTCATAGTCCAGCTGCAAAACTCACCTACCTACTTGCTCTAGGGAACAGGGACACGCTTTCCATTCAGACACTTAGGGGCAGCTGTCAGCCCCCTGCCTTGCTTAGCATGTGACCCCGTGCTGCAGCAAGATACCTGTGCCTACACCAATCACCCATGCCTCTCTAAGACTGTAGGTGAGAGTCTGCACCACACACTTGGTGACCAACTGCCTGGACACCTGAGCTGAATCCATACAGGAAAATTTAATGGACTCCTGTGCCTACATAGTTACTGACCTAACTACCTGGTGACAGGATGTTAGAGCTTCAAAGCCTCCAATAATCAAACTAGTGCACATGAGCAGCCTATTTGGGCATATTGAACAAAACAAAACAAGAAGCTAGAACACACTAAACAAATATAAAATAAAATTATAATAACTTATTGATGGCTCAGAGACAACAGTCAGTATCAAATCACATAAAGAGGCAGTCATGATGGCTCCAGCAAGCTCCCAAAAGGAAGAATCAATAAATTTCCTGGAGGAAGAGAATTTCTTAGAATTACCAGAGGCAGAATATAAAAGATTAATATACAGAACTCTTCAAGAAATTAGAAAGGAAATTTGTCAAAAAGTGGAAAAACCAAAGAACATACAGACAAAGCAGTAGCCAAAATTAAAAAAGTTATTCAAGAGCATAATGACAAATTTAATAGGCTGCAATAAGCCATAGAGAGACAGCAATCAGAAATCCAAAAGATTAACAATAAAATTTCAGAATTAGACAACTCAATAGAAAGTCATAGGAGCAGAATTGAGGCAGTAGAAGCAGAATTAGTGACACTGAAGATAAAGCACTTGACACCAACTTATTTGAGGAAAAATCAAATAAAAGAATGTAAAAGAATGAAGAAACTCCAAGAGTTATGTGGGACTCTATCAACAGAAATAACCTATGAGAGATTGAAGTACCAGAACAGGGAGGGATAACATAAAACACAGAGAGAATTGTTGAAGATTTGTTGACAGAAAACTTCCCTGATATCATGAAAAATGAGAAGATATCTATCCAAGATTCTCATTGAACCCCACATAAGGTAGATCCCAAAAGAAAGTCACCAAGACATATTATAATCAAACTTGCCAAAGCCAAAGATAAAGAGAGAATTTTAAGAGTGGCTAGGGATAAAAGAAAAGTCATCTACAAACAAGAGTCAATTAGAATAAGTTTGGCCTACTCAGCAGAAACCATGCAGGCAAGAAGGCATGACATATATAAAGACTTGAAGGAAAAGAATTGCCAACCAAGAATTATACATCCAGAAAAACTGTCTCTCTAATATGATGGCGAAATTAGGGCATTTCCAGATAAATAGTACCTTAGGGAATTTGCAAAAACCAAACCAAAATTACAAGAAATACTAAAGGGAGTCCTCCGGTTAGAAAATCAATAACATCAGATAACAATGCAAGACTAGAACACAGGACAGAACAACCAGATATTAACTCAGATAGGGAAGTCACAAAAATACCCTAAACCTAAAACATTGAAAAAAGGGAAACAGAGATATCAATATATTAAAAAGGACAACACTGAAACAAAAGAGAGGGACTTAAACAATGTAGACATAGATTTTTCATATGGAGGGGAATAAAAGGCAATATAAAGAAATAAAAGACTGGTATAAACCTAGAAAGATAGGGTAAATGTTAAGATAACCACAAAGGAAACTAACAATCCTACAAATCAAAATAAAAAACTAGAAAAATATAAAGACTCAGCAAACACAAAATCAACAACAATGAAAAAGATGAAAAGAAAATAAATAAAGAAAAACTACTCAGCTCAGAAAATTACGGGAAACGAAGAAATTGTGAACAACACACAAAATAAGACATCAAAATGACAGCACTAAACTCATACTATCAATAATTATGATGAATGTAAATGAACTAAATGCACCAATAAGGAGACAGAGAGTGGCAGATTGGATTAAAAAAACATGATCTGTCTATATGCTGCCTACAAGAGACACACCGTAGACTTAAAGACAAAAACAAGCTAAAACTCAAAGGATGGAAAAATATACCAAGAAAACAACACTCAAAAAAGAGCAGGAGTGGCAATATTAATCTCTGACAAAATATAATTTAAAGTAAAATCCACCACAAAGGTTAAGGAAGGGCACTATATAATGATTAAAGGGCCAATACACCAGGAGGACATAACTATAATAAATATTTATGCACCCAACGACAGGGCTCCAAAATACATAAAACAAACTTTAACAGCACTAAAAAGAGAGGTAGACAGCTCCACAATAGTAATAGGAGACTTCAACACGCCACTTTCAGTGAAGGACAGAACATACGAAAGAAGCTCAATAAAGACATGGAAGATTAAATGCCACAATCAACCCACTTGATCTCGTAGACATATACCGAACACTTCACCCAACAGCAGCCAAGTATACTTTCTTTTCCAATGCACATGGAACATTCTCCAGAATATACCACATATTAGGCCATAAAGCAAGCCTTACCAAAATCCAAAGCATCAAAATGTTACAAAGCATCTTTTCTGACCATAAAGCCATAAAAGTAGAAATCAACAACAGAAAAAGCAAGGAAAAAAAAAATCAAACACATGGAAACTGAACAACACCTTGCTAAAAAACCACTGGGCTATAGAAGACATTAAGGATGGAATTAAAAAATTCATAGAATCAAATGAGAATGAAAACACATCCTACCAGAACCTTTGAGACACAGCAAAAGCAGTGCTCAGAAGTCAGCTTATAGCAATAAACACACACATCGAAAAAGAAGAAAGAGCTATAATCAAAACATTAACCCTACAACTGGAACAAGTAGAAAGAGAGCAGCAAAAGAAGTCCTCAGGTGCCAGAAGAAAGGAAATAATAAGAATTAGAGCAGAATGAAATGAAATAGAGAATAGAAAAACAACTGAAAGAGTTAACAAGACCAAAAGCTGGTTCTTTGAAAAGATCAACAAAATTGATAAACCATTGGCCAAACTGACAAAAGAAAAACAAGAGAGGCTGCAGATAACCCGTATAAGAAATGAGATGGGTGATATCACAACAGACCCAATTGAAATTAAAAGAATCATAACAGATTACTCTGAAAAACAGTACTCTTAACAAATTTGAAAACCTAGAGAAAATGGACAAATTTCTAGAAACTCACTACCTACCTAAACTAACACAAACAGAGGTAGAACAACTAAATAAACCCATAACAAACAAAGAGATTGAAAAGGTAATTAAAAAACTCCCGACCAAAAAAAGTCCTGGCCCGGATGGCTTTACTGGAGAATTCTACCAAACTTTCAGAGAAGAGTTAACACCACTTCTACTAAAGGTATTTCAGAGTCTAGAAAATGATGGAATACTTCCAAACTCATTCTATGAAGCCAGCATAGCCCAGATACCAAAACCAGGTAAAGGAACCACAAAAAAAGAAAATTACCAACCAATATCCCTGATGAGCATTTATGCAAAAATCCTCAAGACAATTCTAGCCAATAGAATTCAGCAACATTATAAAAAAAAAATAGTCCACCATGATCAAGTGGGATTTATTCCAGGTATTCAGGGATGGTTAAACATTAGAAAAAAAAAAAAAAGTAATCCATCACATAAATAAAACAAAAGACAAGAACCACATGATCTTGTCAATCAATGCAGAAAGTCATTAGACAAAATCCAACACCCATTCATGATAAAAACTCTCAACAAAACAGGAATAGAAGGGAAATTCTTCAATATAATTAAAGGAATTTACACAAAGCCAACAGCCAACATCATCCTAAATGGTGAGACTTAGAAAGCACTCCCCTTGAGAACAGGAACCAGACAAGGATGCCCTCTAACACCACTCTTATTCAACATTGTGCTGGAGGTCCTAGCCAGAGCAATTAGGCTAGAAAAAGAAATAAAGGCATCCAGATTGGTAGGGAAGAAGTCAAAGAATCTCTATTTGCAGATGATATGATCTTATACACACAGAAAACCCCACAGAATTCACAAGAAAACTACTGGAACTAACAGAAAATTTCAGCAAAGTTTTGGGATACAAGATAAACATATAAAAATCAGTTGGATTTCTTTTCACCAACAAAGAGAACCTCGAAGAGGAAATTACCAAATCAATACCATTTACAATAGCCCCCAAGAAGATGAAACACTTAGACATAAATCTAACCAGAGACGCAAAAGATCTATAAAATGAAAACTACAGGACACTACTGCAAGAAACCAAAAGAGACCTGCATAAGTGGAAAAACATACCTTGCTCATGGATAGATAGACTCAACATAGTGAAAATGTCAATTCTACCCAAAGTGATCTACAGATACAATGCAATCCTGATCCAGATTCCAATGGCATTTTTTAATCACAACTTCATATGGAAAGGGAAGAGGCTCCGAATAAATAAAGCATTACTCAAGAAGAAGAACAAAGTTGGAGGCCTCACACTACCTAATTTTAGAACCTATTACATTGCCACGGTAGTTAAAACAGCCTGGTATTGCTACAACAACAGATACATTGATCAATGGAACAGAATTGAGAATCCAGACATAAATTCATCCACCTATGAGCAGCTAATATTTGACAAAGGCCCACAGCCCATTAATTGGGGAAAAGATAGTCTCTTTAACAAATGGTGCTGGCATAACTGGATATCCATCTGCAAAAAACTGAAACAAGACCCATACCTCACACCATGCACAAAAAATAACTCAAAATCGATCAAAGACTTAAATATAAAATTGAAAACGATAAAGATCATGGAAGAAAAAATAGGGACAATGTGAACAGCCCTAACACATGGTATAAACACAATATGAACCATAAGTAACAATGCACAAGCTCCAGAAGACAGGCTAGATAAATGGGAGCTCCTAAAAATCAAACAATTATGCTCATGAAAAGACTTCACCAAAAGAGTGAAAAGACAACTTACAAACCGGGAAAAAAATTTTGGCTACGACAAATCTGATCAGTGTCTAATCTCTAAAATCTACAAGATACTGCAAAACCTCAACAACAAAAAGACAAATAACCCAATTTAAAAATGGGCAAAGGGTATGAACAGACACTTCACCATAGAAGATATTCAGGCAGCTAACAAACACGTGAAGAAATGCTCACGAACATTAGCCATTAGAGAAATGCAGATCAAAACTACAATGAGATATCATCTCACCCCAAGAAGGCTAGCACTATTCCAAAAAACACAAAACAATAAATGCTGGAGAGGTTGTGGAGAGACTGGAACACTTAAACAGTGTTGGTGGGAATGTAAAATGGGAAACCACTTCGGAAATCAATTTGATGCTTCCTTAAAAAGCTAGAAATAGAAGTACCATAGGATTCAGCAATTCTGCTTCTTAGAATATTTCCTAGAGAAATAAGAGCTGTCACAAGAATAGATATATGCACACCTGTGTTCATTGGAGTACTGTTCACAATAGCAAAAAGATGGAAACAACCTAGACGTCCATCAACGGAGGAATGAATAAACAAATGGTATATCCACACAATGGGATGCTATGCAATGATAAAGATCAACGATGAAGCCGTGAAACATCTTATAACATGGAGGAAGCTGGAACTCATTTTGCTGAGTGAATTTAGTCAGTCACAGAAGGACAGATATTGTATAAGACCACTATTATAAGAACTCAATAAAACATTTAAACAGAAGAAGACATTCTTTGATGGTTAGGAGGGTGGGGAGGGAGTGTGAGGGTTATTTACTAACTAGATAGTAGATAAGAATTATCTTAGGTGAAGGGAAGGACAGCACACACTACAGGGGAAGTCAGCACAACTGGACTAAACCAAACCTAAGAAGTTTCCTGAATACAATCAAACACTTTGAGAGACAGAGTAGCAGGGGTAGGGGTATGGGGACCATGCTTTCAAGGGACATCTAGGTCAACTGGCATAACAAAGCTTGTTAAGAAAATGTTCTGCAACCTGCTTTGGTGAGTGGTGGCTGGGGTCTTATGTCGCAGTGGCGACGGTTGTCGGGGCGGCAGAGACAATAACAAATGCCACAACTCTTACAGAGAAGTGGGGCCAGCAGGGTCACTCTGAGGAGTCGAATCCCGGCTTCAGTCCCAGGAGTTTATTTTATAGTCAATACAGCAAGCAGTGAAACAAATAACAGAACAATTGGCTTTGTGTGAGTAACAATAAGTTTCAGGCAAGGAAGAAGGAATTCAGGTAAACAAGCCAATCAGTAACGGAACAATAGGTTTGGGAAAACAAGTCTTGCCAAATCTCTTTCTCATCGCTGACAAGTCTCCAACATGTCGTATACAGCATAGAGGCCTGTGGGGGCTGCAGTTGTCAATTGTGCAGCCATGTTTAAATGGCATATATCCCCACAGTCTTAAAAGCTTGCAAGAGGCCATCTAAGATGCATCAATTGGTCCCAACCACCTGGAGTAAAGGAGGATGAAGAACACCAAAGACACAGGAAAGTAGTAGCCCAAGAGACAGAAAGGGCCACATAAACCGGAGACTTCATCAGCCTGATACCAAAAGAACCGGATGGTTTCCAGCTACCACCAATGACTGCCCTGACAGGGAACACAAGACAGAGTCCAAGATGGAGCAGGAGAAAGGTGGGGTGCAGAACTCAAATTCTAGTAAGAAGACCAGACTTAATGGTCTGACTGAAACTGGTGGAATCTCGGAAAGCATGGCCCCTGGATTCTCTATCAGCCCAGAAATAAAACAATTTCTGAGACCAACTCTTCAGACAAGGTTTGGAATGGACTTTGGGACATAAAATGATACTCATGAGGAATGTGTCTCTTAGCTCAAATAGAAACAAGAGACTAAATGGGCAGCTTCTGTCTGGAGGTGAGGTGGGAAGGCACAGAGGGTTAGGAGCTTGTTGAATGGACATGGGGAATCAGGGGTGGAAAGGAGGAGTGTGCTGTCACAGTATGGGGAGAGCAATTAGAGTCACATAAAAATGTATGTATAAATTTTTGTATGGGAGACTAACTTGAAATGTAAACTTCAAAAAAAGAAAGAAAATAGGAATTTGGAGGCAGTTAAAAGAGTGAGTGATTGGCATAAAATGGACAATTTTGACAAAGAAGAGGCAAGGACAAATCCAGGAGGTGGAGAGGTTGTTGTTGATGATTTGGAGAGAAAAACAAATCCAGAAGAGGATTCCTGTACTGACTATTCAAATGAAAGCACACAGCCTTTTTGAAAACCTGAAGGAACAGCAAGTACTTTAATGGCAGAAAGTTCTAGTTACAGTGCTTCAAACGCAGATTTGGCTTACATCATGTGCGTATAACTGGAGAAGCAGTAAGCTCCAATGTTGAAGCTGCTGAAAAATTTAGTGATAAGCTGGAAAATATAATTCAAGATGAAGAATATCTACCAGAGCACATTTTCAACATGGATGAAACAGGCTTGTTTCGGAAAAGAAGGGTGCCAGAACAAACCTATATTCATGAAGAGGCGACCTCGCTGCCAGGTTTCAAGACATTTAAAGACAGAATCATGCTGCTGCTTGGAGGAAATGCTGCTGAATTTAAATTAAAACTTTTCTTGTTTACTGTTCTGAAAACCCCTGAGCCTTCAAAAACATTGACAAGAATAAGCTGCTGGTCTCCTACAGGAGTAACTCCAAGGCCTGGATGACAATTGTTCTATTTGAAGACTGGTTTTTAAATTGTTTCATCCCAGAAATGCATGCCTATGGCCTTGAAAAGAACATTCCTTTAAGATTCTGCTGCTACTTGATAATGCCCCAGGACAATCTCCTCATGCAGATCAAGATGTGAAACTGGTGTATCTACCTCCCAGTATGACAGTTGTGATTCAGCTATGGACTAAGGTGCAAATGCCACCTTCAACGCATACTACCTACGGATTACGTTTGCTCAGGCAATAGCTGCAACAGATGGAGGTAGGGTAAGATTACATAATTTCTGTATAAATTATAATATTCTTTAGTATCTGCAACAATGCATTTTCCTGGATGTAAGGGATATAGAAAACGTTGCTGAGTTATGTGAACATGTTCCAAGCCTTTGTTCAGGAGAATACGATGAAAGAGATCAGTGAAAAAATCATCCGCATCACAAAAATGCTGAATTTAGAACATGATATTGAGATGTGGAACAGCTCCTAGATCACAAAGAAGCGGAACTGACAAATAAGGACTTAATGGATTTTGAAGGGAAAAGAAATGCTGAAGAAGAAAGAAACAAAAAGGAACAGGAAGGAGAGAAGTTATCAAAAAATTTTATAATGAAAGGATTAGCTGGAGTTTTTTTCTAAACTAAATCAGGGCCTTCAGTTGCTTAAAAACATGGACCTAAACGCTGGTCGATTTTCTAAAGTTAATAACGTAGATTCAGGAAGCAGTGAGATGTTATCTCGAAATATATGAAAAATAGAAAAGGACCATACAGACAACTCTTACTAACTTTCTGACTAAAAATACCATCCCCATTCCCAGGGATAATCCAGATGATCCAGAACCTTCCATAAGTGGAGTTATTACCACAACTGACAAAATGCTAATGTCCAACTCTTCTTCATCGTCAGAGAACGTTTTTATGATTTTTTTATGTATGTAAATATTAAAATATATCTGTAAGTTTATATATAATGTTTCCAAATCAAAAGACAATAATCAGTTTTATAAAGATACTCATAATCAAAGACAATAATAATAAAAACTAAAAAAAAAAAAAATTAGTTATTTGATTATATCAGACCTGACTTAATGACAGAATCATCTGAACGAAACGCCCTTATAAGTCAGGGACTACCTGTACTGTGTTGGATACTTCTATGCCCTGCCTCACATCCTCTTCTACTCAAGCCACTTAATATAAAGCAATCTTACAGCACCTCATCCACCTCACCACAGCTGCACTGTGTGTTTCTCACTTTCTGAGACTGGATCTTCTATGTGACTGAGTTGTCGGATATGTATGGAAATCCTCTTGGCACTGGTGCATGTGCAAACTTGGAAGTGTGAGGTAGTTAACATCCTATAAGGGGCTTAACCCATGAGAGATGGAACATGGCGGATACATGCTCTCTTCTTCCATCCCTCAGGTAGACATCCTAGTTGCATTTACAGGACTCTTCAGAGGGTCTTTGCAGGACTGAGCCTGTTGCCCACAGTGATGATCGGCTCCATAATACATCCTTGTAATGGCTTTCCCTCATATCCTATTTCATTCTTCCCAGTCCCCAACTGTTGCTTCCTGAGATCACTTCCCAAACAAACTACCTGCATATAAATACTTGTCTCTAGCTCTGCTTTTGGTAGAATATTATAATGCGTGGCTTTAATAAACCTCAGTGAAGAAAATATATTTTGTCTTTTAGGTTATATCTCCCAAGAATCATATTGAGGCATTTTTAGGGTATCATAATTGTTGAAATGGACCTCGAAGGTTATTTACACCAATCCATTCAATGCTTCTTCTAGACCTCTGTTTAATGATCTTATTAAGTGATAGTGTAGCTCAGGGGTTGGCAAACTTATTCTGTAAAGGCCAGAGAGAAAATATTTTAGGCTTTGCAGGTCAGATGGTCTCTGCTGCAACTACTCAACTCTACTGTTGTAGTGTGAAAGCTGTCATAGACAGCACATAAACAAAAGGAAGTGACAACACACAAGGTAGCCATGAGTAGGAATTGAATCAGTAGCAAAGGGTTTGGTGTTTCAGTAAATCTTTGTTTACAAAAAGAAGTGGCAGATTGAGGATTGTAATACATATTTGATCAGACATTTTTCAGGCAGATGTGTTAAAAAGTTACAATTCTAGTTTATACCTAAAGTTGCTTTTCTCACAGCATTTACTTTACAATTACCAAATATGTCTCCGAGCGATCCCCATGCAGACGAACTACGCTGACTTTAGGAATAACTTGAGACAAATGTGTGGGGGTTAAAGGTTAATAACAGTTAGCATCCACTGAGTGTCTACTACGTCCTTAGCTTATACTAAGTGATCTTTCTCCAAAAGCTCATTTAATTCTGAGGCAAGCTGCAGTTAGAGAGGCAGCATAACTTGTCTACATCCTCACAGCAAGTAAGTGGCAGAAGTGAGATTTGAACCCAAATCCTCTCCAAAGTGCATCCTCTTAGCACCACAGAATGGTCTGTAGTATATTTGTAAACATAACAATTCTCTTCTCTGGCATAACAAATTCTATCTTAATATATGGATACCAAACCAAGAGTGGAGAAAACACTAGTTTGGTTGTCTTAAGAAGACTGTATCTACCATTCTCTGTCAAATATTTAACGAATGTTTGGAATAAATGACCAATTCCACAACTTTTAAAAAATATCTAAAATATGTTAGTGCTGTCATGTAGAACACAGTCTTAGTTATGTTATAACAATTATTTTTTCTTCTCTTTTTTTTTTAAATGGTACTTCAGGTGAAGGCTTACAGAACAAATACTTTCTCATGAAACAATAGGACACATATTGTTTTATGACATTGGTTAACAACCCCACGACATGTCAACCCTCTCCCTTCTTGACCTCTTTTTTTTTTTTTTTTTTGGTGAAAATATACACAGCCAAAGATACACCATTTCAAAAATTTCAGCATGCACAGTTCAGTGACATCGACTACGCTCTTCCAATTGTGCTGCTATTCTCACTTCAGATGAAGGTTTACAAAACAAAATAGTTTCACATTTAACAGTTAGTACACATGTTGCCATATGACAATGGTTAACAACCTCACAACACATCAACACTATCCTTACTCAACCTTGGGTTCCCTATCACCAGTTTTCCTGTCCCCTTCTGCCTTCTGGCCCTTGTCCGAGGACTGCTGTGCCTTGTTAGTCCCATTTGGTCTTATGGGGCTGTCCACTCCCCGGCTGAACGGTGAACCTTGGAAGTAACTTCACCACTGAGCTAAAAGGGTGTCTGGGGGCCATACTCTTGGGGTTTCTCCAGTCTCCTTTAGGCCAGTAAATCTGATCTTTTTTTTGCGAGTTAGAATTTTCTTCTACCTCCTTCTCCAGCTCTGTCCACAACCCACTGTTGTGATCCTGGTCAGAGAAGTGAGTGGTGGTAGCCCGGCACCATCTAGCTGTACTGGACTCAGTCTGGAGGAGGCCTTGGTAGTTGCGGTCCATTAGTCCTTGGGACTAATCTTTTCCTTATATCCTGTTCTCTTCATTCTTCCTTGCTCCCGAAGGGATGAGACCAGTGGAGTATCTTAGATGGCTGCTCACAGGCTTTTAAGACCCCAGACGCTACTCACCAAGGTAAAATGTAGAACATTGTCTTTATAAACTGTGTTATGCCAATTGAGCTAGATGTTCCCCGAGACCATGGTCCCCACAGCCCTCCACCCAGCAATTCAGTCCCTCAGGGAGTTTGGATGCACCTATGGAGCTTCCGTGACCTTTCCTTGTACAGGTTGTTCTGGTTTCCCCTGTATTGTGTACTGTCTCACCCTTCATCCAAGATACCACTTATCTATTGCCTATTTAGTATTTCCCCCCCACCCCTCCCATCCCTGGTAACCAACAAAGATTGTCACATTTTGTGTGTGAACTTTTCTATGGGTTTTTACAAAAGAGGTCTCATACAATATTTGTCCTTTTGGGATTGACTTATTTCACTCAGCATAATGTCCTCCAGTTTCATCCATGTTATGAGATGCTTCACAGATTCATCATTGTTCTTTCTTGTTGCATAATACTCCATTGTGTGTATGTACCATAGTTTGTTTATCCATTCATCTGTTGATGGGCATCTAGGTTGTTTCCATCATTTTGCTATTGTGAACAATGCTGCCATGAATATAGGTGTGCATATGTCTATTCGAGTGAGGCTCTTATTTCTCTAGGATATATTCCTAGGAGTGGGATTGCTGGATCGAATGGTATGTCTATTTCTAGCTTTCTGAGGAAGTGCCATATCATTTTCCAAAATGGTTGTATCATTTTGCATTCCCACCAGCCGTGCATAAGAGTTCCGATCTCCCCGCAGCCCCTCCAACATTTGTTATTTCCAGTGTTTTTGATTCGTGCCAGTAATGTCGGGGTGAGATGGTATCTGATTGTGGTTTTAATTTGCATTTCTCTAATGGCTAGTGATCTTGAGCATTTCCTCATGGGTCTGTTGGCCACTTGAATGTCTACTTCAGTGAAGTGTCTGTTCATTTCCTTTGCCCATTTCTTAGTAGGATTCTTTGTCTCTTTGTTGTAGAGGTGTTGGATTTTCTTGTAGATTATGGAGATTAGACCTTTGTCTGACTTGCACTGTTCAAACATTTCTTCCCAGTCTATAGGTTCTCTTTTTACTCTTTTGGTAAAGTCTTTTGAAGAGCATAGCTGTTTGATTTTTAGAAGATCCCTGTTATCTAGCTTGTCTTTTGAGGTTTGTGCATTGATGCTTATGGTTTGTATCCTGTTAATGTCTTGTATTAAAGCCTGTAGCGTTGGTCCTATTTTTTCTTCTATGAACTTTATACTTTTAGGCTTTATATTTAGGCCTTTGATCCATTTTGAATTAGTTTTTGTATACAGTGTCAGGTATGGGTCCTGTTTCATTTTTTTGCAGATGGATATCCAGTTTTTCCAGCACCATTTGTTAAAAAGACTGTCTTTTCCCCATTTGATGGACTTTGGGCCCTTGTTGAAGATCAGGTGACCGTAGGTGGATGGATTTACATCTGGGTTCTCAATTCTGTTCCATTGGTCAATGTGTCTGTCGTTGTACCAGTACCAGGCTGTTTTGAGTACTGTAGCTGTATAGTAGGTTCTGAGGTCAGGTAGTGTGAGTCTTCCAAATATATTCTTCTTCTTCAGAAGTGCTTTACTTATTCAGGGCTTCTTCCCTTCCATATAAAGTTAATGATTAGTTTTTCCATCTCTTTGAAGAATGTTGCTGGTATTTGGATTGGGATTGCATTGTATTTGTAAATTGCTTTGGGTAGAATTGTCATTTTCACAATGCTAAGTCTACCTATCCATGAGCATGGTATGTTTTTCCATTTATGTAGATCCCTTTGGGTTTCTTGCGGTAGTGTTTTGTAGTTTTCTTTGTATAGGTCTTTTACATCCCTGGTTAGATTTAGTCCTAAGTATTTTATTTTTTTAGGGGCTACTATAAATGGTATTGTTTTCCTGATTTCCTTTTTATCATTCTCCTTATTGGTGAATCCAACTGATTTTTGTATGTTTATCTTGTATCCTGCTACCCTGATGAATCTTTCTATTAGATCCAGCAGATTTCTCGTGGAGTCTTCCAGGGTTTTCTATGTATAGTATCATATCATCTGCAAACAGGGAGATTTTAACTTCTTCATTACCAATTTGGATGCCCTTTATTTCTTTTTCTTGCCTTATCACTCTAGCTAGAACTTCCAGCATAATGTTAAATAGGAGTGGTGATAAAGGGCATCCTTGTCTTGTTCCTGTTTTCAGGGGGAATGTTCTCAGCCTCTTTCCATTAAGAATGATGTTGGCCGTTGGTTTTGCATGGATGCCCTTTATTATGTTGAGAAATTTCCCTTCTATATCTATTTTATTGAGAGTTTTTTATCAGGAATGGGTGTTGGACTTCGTCAAATGCCTTTTCTGTGTCAGTTGAGATGCTCATGTGATTCTTTTCTCTTCTTTTATTTATGTGGTGGATTACGTTGATTTATTTTCTAATGTTGAACCATCCTTGCATACCTGGTATGAATCCTACTTGGTCTAGAGTATTATTTTTTTAATATGATGCTGAATTCTATTGGTTAGAAATTTTGTTGAGAATTTTTGCATCTATATTCATGAGAGATATTGGTCTGTAATTTTCTTTTTTTGTGATGTCTTTGCCTGGTTTTAGTATCAGAGTTATGCTGGCTTTATAGAATGAATTTGGAAATGTTATTTCCTTTTCTACGCTCTGAAATAGCTTGAGTAGTACTGGTACAAGCTCTTCTGTAATGTTTTGTAGAATTCTCCAGTGAAGCCATCTGGGCCAGGCTTTTTTTGTATGGGAGTTTTTTTTATTATCTTTTCAATCTCTTCTCTTGTTATCAGTCTGTTCAGATTTTCAACATCACTTTGTTGTAGTTTGGGTAGTCCATGTGTTTCTAGAAATTTACCCATTTCCTCTAGGTTTTCAAATTTGTTGGAGTATAGTTTTCCATAATATTCTGTTATAATCTTTTTTATTTCAGTTGTGTCTGTTGTAATGTCCCCCAATTCATTTCTTGTTTGGGTTATTTGTGTCCTCTCCTGTTTTTCTTTTGTCAGTCTGGCCAGTAGTTTGTCGATTTTGTTGATTCTTTCAAAGAACCAACTTTTGGTATTGTTGATTCTTTCTATTGTTTTTCTGTTCTCTATTTCACTTATTTCTGCTCTGATCTTTACTATTTCCTTTCTTCCAGTGGCTGTGGGCTTTTTTTGATGTTCTCTTTCTATTTGTTTGAGTGTGTAGTTAATGTTTTGATTTTCTCCCTTTCTTCTTTTTTGATGTGTGCATCTATTGCTATAAATTGTCCTCTGAGGATTGCCTTTTCTGTGTCCCAAAGGTTTTGGTATGATGTGTTTTCATTCTCATTTGATTCTATGAGTTTTTTGATTCCATCTCTGATTTCTTCTATATACCCAGTGATGTGTAGGCAGGGTATTATTCAGTTTCCATGTAACTGATTTTTTTTCTTTGCTCTTTCTATCGTTAATTTCTACCTTGATGACATTGTGGTCAGAGAAGATACTTTGAATTATCTCAACGTTTTGGATCTTGTTGAGGATTGCTCTGAGGCCTAAGATGTGGTCTATTCTGGAGAACGTTCCATGTGCATTGGAAAAGAATGTGTACTTTGCAGCGGTTGGATGGAGATTTCTGTATATGTCTATGAGGTCAAGTCGGCTGATTGTGCCCTTTAGGTCTTCTGTATCTTTGCTGAGTTTCTTCTTAGTTGTTCTGTCCTTTACTGAGAGTGGTGTGTTGAAATCTCCTACTATTATTGTGGAACTGTCAATTTCTCTTTTCAGTGTTGTTAGAGTTTTTTTTATGTATTTCAGAGCCCTGTCATTGGGTGAGTAGATGTTTATTATGGTTATGCCTTCATGATGGACCATCCCCTTAATCATTACATAGTGTACTTCTTTGTCTTTTATGGTTGATTTTGTTTTAAAGTTTATTTTATCTGAGATTAGTATTGCCACTTCTGCTCTTTTTTGGTAGCTGTTAGCTTGGTATATTTTTTTCCAACCTTTGACTTTTAATGAATTCACATCTTTGTTTTGTAAGGTGTGTCTCTTGTAGACAGCATATTGATGGATCCTGGTTTCTGATCCATTCTGTCACTCTCCGTCTCTTTATGGGTGCATTGAGTCCATTTACATTCAGTGTAATTACTGATAGATGTGAGTTTGTTGCTGTCATTTTGTAGTGCTTTTTTATTTTTTTGTGGTGCTGATGTTTTCTTTGTTTTTCTTACTCTCCTGTGCTAAGTTACTTTTGTTTGTGGATTTTTTTTTTCATTTCTTTTGCTTTTTTAGTTTTTTTTGCTAAGTCTTGATTTTTTTCCTCTTTATTTTTATGAGTATGTTTGTTAACTTTCTTTGTGGTTACCATGAATTTTACCCTTATCTTTCTAAGTTTGAAGCAGACTGTTATTGGTATCACCTTGATTTCCTCTCCATTAGAAGCTTCTATACCTATGCTGTTAATCCTTCTTTTATTGTTCTGATGTTGTTGTCATTTACTGATTAACTGCTCTGATTCCCTGTTGTATTCCTTTTGGTTTTGAATAGTTCTTGAGAGTTCCTTTCCTAGATTGGTATCTGTCTGTTACAATCCTGTGTCCTAGATTCTGCCTGTGAGCTGAAGTTTTTTCTTCTCAGATCGAAGAACTCCCTTTAATAATTCTTGTAAGTTTGATTTGTCTTTTACATATTCCCTTAATTTCTGTTTTTCACCATCATATTTTAACAAGAGTTTTGCAGGATAGATTATTCTTGGCTGGCAATTTTTTTCTTTCAAGGTTTTATATATGTCATCCCATTGCCTTCTTGCCTGTATGATTTCTGCCGAATAATCTGAGCTTAGTCTTATTGTTTCTCCTCCACATGTGACTTCTTGTTTTTCACGAGCTGCTCTCAGGAATCTTTGTTTGTCTTTGGTTTTGGCGAGTGTGATTATGATATGCATTGGTGATTTTCTTTTGGGGTCTATTGTATATGGGGTTCATTGAGCTTCTTGGATGGCCAGTTTTTCATCTTTCATGATATTGGGGAAATTTCCTGTCAGCAGTTCTTCAATGATCCTTTCTGTGTTTTCTGTTTTCTCCCCCTGTTCTGGAACTCTGATCACTTGCAAATTTTTGCTTTTGGTTGTATCTCACATAACTCTCAGGGTCTCTTCATTTTTCTTTGTTCTTTTTTTTTAGTTTTCTTCAAACAGAGCCATATCGAAGTGTTTGTCTTCAATTCCACCTATCCTGTCTTCCACTGTTTCAAATCTGCTCCTCAGCCCTTCTAATGACACAGTCCACTTCTGAAATCTTGTTGTTTATCTTTTGGATTTCTAATTGTCATTTTTGTATAAATTCTAGTTGTGAATTTATTTTGGCATTTTGTTCCTGCATTATTTTCCTGAATTATTCCATGAATTTGTCTGCCTTTTCCATGAATTTGTCTATTTTTTCCTCATTTTTGTATGCTTTTTGCCTCAACTCTTGGATAAGTCTGAGTATTAGAGATTTGAATTCCCTGTCAGGTAGTGCTAGTGCCTTTTCTTACACTGGTAAGTCATCTGGTGTTTTATTTTTGATACCTACTGGAACCATCCTGTCCTGTTTTTATAAATATTTTGATATTGTCTGCTGTCTTCAGGGCATTCAGTAGTTATTTTTCTCATTTATTGATTGTAGATTTGTTTGTTTTGTCCTTTTTTTTAAATTTGGCTATGTCTGAGCAGGCGGGCTGTGTGTTCTTTGTCATTTGCTTGTCTGTGGGCATGATACTTTTCCCCTCCTTCTCCAATTGGCTGTGTCAGTCACTCAGATATGGTATAGCAGGGCAAGTTTAGCTGAAGAGGAGTTACTGGGACAGGTTTTTTGTGACACTTACTACAGCCACCAGGGCAGGTTGGTAATCTGTGCAGGGCAGGTTCCAGTAGGCCGTGCCTGTGTTGCTTGGTGATGTGATGTTAAGCACACAGTGCAGGTAGACAGGATGTAGGGGGGAGATTGTTATGTGTGTAGCCAAGATGGATATGGGAGACAAGAGAGAGGAACAGGAGCCAAAAACATACAAACAAACAAAAAAGAATGCTAGGGGAGCTTGCTATTAGGGCAGAAAGAGGAGATACTATGAAATGGAGAAAAACAAAAAGAGGAAGAAGAAGAAAAAAAAAGAATGAATAAATAAAAATCAGAAAGGGAAAAGAACAGCAAAGTTCCCAGGGATCCCACCGGTGTGGCTATGAGTTCTGGGGTAGTTGTTCTCAGGTATTGCAGCATAGCCTGGCTAGAAGGCATAGAGGTATTCAGCACCAGGTATTCAGGCAACAGAAAGAGAAGGAAGGTATAGAGAGATGAGAAACTGAGTGATGAAGAAAGACAAAAAGGGAAAAAGAGGGAAAAGAAAACAAAACAAATTAAAAAAAAAGAACAAGAACAGCCCTCCAAAAAACAAGAAAAAAAAAAAAAAACCAAGAAAAAAGAAATGCTCTAAGGGATCCCTCTGCATGTCTCTGCAAGCCGAGGGGGTAGGTTCGAAGCCACACAGCTCCACCTGGCCATATCGGCCTCCCAACTCAAGAAAAGGAAAAGACAACAAACAAACAATTCAAAACAAACAAACAAACAAAAGTCCTGGGATTCCACCAGCATGGCAGCCCCGACCAGGAAGAAGTTCTGTACTTGAAGGGGCTCCGCAGCCCCTCTGGAAGAAGCAAAGATGGTGCACAGAGCCTGGTATTTGAGCGAAAGGAGGGGGAGGTGGTGAGAGGTAAAGAGGAAATCGAAAGAAGTGGGAAAAAAGCAATACCAGCAGCCAACAAATGGCACTCAGAGAGCCAGCTAGTGTGGGCCGGTGGAATCCAAGCAGCCGGTGCTTCCCGGACAAGAGACTGTGGCCGCGGGAAGCAGAGGAAGCCAAGTGTGGGTGAAGAAGGGTGGGGGGTGGGAAAGGGTATATCGCAAATTACTGGTTGTTTTGTCTCCTGCTGGAAGCTCCGTGAAGCTGCTTTCTCATACCCCCTATTTGCTGGTCTCTGATAGGAGTCTAAGATAGTGGATCTGCGCTGCGTTAGCTGATGGCGTCCTCTGCACGAATCTCTCCTCGCTCTCTGTTCTCTGTTAGTTTTCTCACTCCATTTGGTGCTTGGCTGAGTTCTTTATCTCTTCATTTGATGTTTTAGGGTTTCAGGATTGCTGTTTTCTCTGTTTGGCTTAGTTTTTCGGATCTTTGCTGTGGAGGGATGGCATGGTTCTTCTGCCTAGAGTGCCATTTTGCCAGAAGTCTTGTTATAACAATTTTTAAAATTGAATTTTCATAGTTAGTTCATTGAGGTTGGTCCAAGAATGAAACAGAGCATGAAACTTCATGTATGGATGTTTAAATCATTTATATCCATACTAAGAATATATTTACCGTGGTTGACAGCTGTTCCTTAGACAGCAGCTAATTGGAAGTCGGGAAAATAAAAAATAAAAAAAGAACAAGCCAGAGATATGCTCTATAATTTAAGAGGAGTGAGCTTCATACACAAATTGCAATGCATCTGTACATTTTTAGAATAGTATAAAAGATACATTTTTTTCCAACTAAGCAACAAGAAGCTATTGTTCTTGCAGTAAAATGACAGCAAGTTTCAAGCACTATCTGATTAAAACGGAGGTAGAAATAAAGAGGAAGGATCACAAATCTAAGCAAATAAACCATTAATATTGGGTTTCTAGTAGATGGTGCCTTCAATCCATGTTGAATTGCTTTGCCACTGGACTGTCATATGCAAATGTGATGGGAGCCCATGCTTATTTCTAGATGAACACTGAACTCAGGCATGACAGAGTCTGAAGTCAAATGTAGAACACAGCAGAATGCACCTGTGACATTTGACCTTTGATCTTTGAAGGGGAAGAAGGGATAAAGCTAATAAATAAATGGCATTTGAGGTTTGATGTAAGCTGAGAGTTTAAACAAACTCCACATTTCAGAATAACAGCCAAACTAGTGAGTGGCAGTATTCAGTCACAGTGTGATCAGAATAGAAAGAAAGGGGTTAAATATGTATTTGAAAGATAAGATCTTCTTGTTAGCAGGAATAGAGATCAGGAAGAGATGCATTGGTTTTGAGGAACATGGATACCATTTCTTGGAACGACAAGAAGCTTTTGATAATGCTTTTCCAACGTGGAAATTATTCAAGAAATAATGTTCACCATTCCCAGGCTGCATTTTAAGACCTGGTTCTGTTTTAAGGCTTCTAAAGTCAATATGAATTCCATTGTTCATCCATTTATTCAACAAGTGGAAATCTTTAGTTTTCTGCCCTTCTACTTCTTGGTACCATTTAAAAATTTTTCTTCAGTACACATATCCTTTTTGGTACATGTAGCCAGGTGGCATGGGTGAGCTCCACTACCATCTGTGGACTTCAAGAATGGCTTGGTTTAGTTTAAGGCAATCAGCATAGTCCATCTTCCTGGACACCAAGTTTGATTCAGGCATGGACTCATGATAGCCAGTTAAAATCAAGAAGCTACTGGGCCTCTTCTGAATAGAAATTTCCTCTCTCTTCCATGGGAACAAGTAGGATAGATTCTTTCTTTGTCCCCCTGGATTGTGTGATATGAGGATGCAGAATTGGGAAACACTGAAGCCATTGTGCTACCAAAAGAAGACAGCTGGAGCCTTGTTGATATTCTATGAACCAATGAAACAAGCCTTCCTTGAAGTCAGAAAATATTCTGAAATTTTTGGTTTTGTGAGTTTATTGTTTAAGCCATGCTTTAAGAGTACTTACAGAGTGTAGGTGCTGGGCATTGTGAATGGTTCTAGGGAGCCAAAGACAAACAACACTAGGCTTAGCTCTCAGGAGACTTCCTACATCATGATAATACGACCTCTGAAGGACAGGCCTACAAAGACCCTGAGGTAAGAGAATAGAGTATTGAAGAAATATTTGGCTAGAGAGTCAAATAGGGAAACAGACAGGAAAACCCATGCCACTTCCAGGCATAGGATGAACAATGGACCAAAAGATCATCTGAACATATGTAAAATTAATTTAAATGCAAGTGAAATCACTTTCAATGGAAAACACTTAAATATTCTGAAGGCTGGTTGTGCAGAACAGAGGAGATTTGAGGAGTTCCCAAAGTCTTTGAGAGCAAAGAGCATGTTCTTTCCTCTTACAGATAATTGGAAACAAGATGTCTGTCTGGAATTAATCAGACTGGTGTCAAGGATGAGTTGCAAAGCCAACAGCATCTAAGAGATAAACCATGCTATCTTTATTCCTAAGAACAATTTAAGCCATTATAAATAGCAGATTGATTGTATTTTGAGCTCATAGCTTTATTCAATCACATTCCCTGTCACAGGAAAAGTGGCCAAGATGTCTAACTTTTTATTTTTCAAAGAGTAACAACAGCCCCCTGGCATGACCAGGAGTGGTTCTTTTTTACTTAACATGGAATGGAGTTTTATGGTGCTGGGTTATGTAAAAGGAGACTAAATGTGCTTCTCCTTAGCTATAAAGAATGATCTTTTGTGTATTTAAGCTATGGACGTGTCCATACAAAATAGGAAAGTGTGATACAGAGTAGTGAGATTCATACACTAGTGTGCATCCAAATCCCTGGGGAATCTTGTTAACATGCAGACTCAGATTCAGTAGATTTGGGATGCAGTCTTAGATCTGCATTTCTTCCAAGCTCCCAGGTGGTGGTGATGTTGTCAGGTCCACAGATCACACTTTGAGAAGGAAGGATGTAAAGAGCTGATCTACATAGGATTCAAGACGTTAGGTCTAGCTCCAGCTCCATCATTAATCAGATGGTAGACTGCTAATATCACTAAATGTTTCTCATCTGTAAAATTATGGGGTTGGATTTAGTCATCTCTAAATCCCAGACAAATGTAATACAACAGGTTAAAGAGGCGCTATATACTATGCATGGTGTTTTTAATCCTCTCTACACACTTTTCCTTGTTCCTTCTCTTTGTGGAATTTATCATCATCTACCAAACCAACAACACAAACATTGTCCTTGGCTCCTACCTCTCCATCACCTCTTGGCATTCAATCAATCACTAAGTCTCACCCAGTTACTTTCTAAATAATTCTAGGTTATTTTTTACTTATTTATTTGCTTATTTGTTTTTTCTACATCCACTGTTAACTAAAATTCAAGTAACAACCATCTCCTTCTTGACCACACAATAACAACCCCCTAAAAGTTCTCTGAAGTCACTGGGAGTACAAATGTTTAACAAGCTCAGCTGCTAACTGAAGGGTTGGAGGTTCAGGTCCACCTAGTGGTCTCAGAAGAAAGACCTGGTGATCTACATCTGAAAAATTTTACATTGAGAATTCTATGGAGCACAATTCTACTCTAACACACATGTGGTCACCATGAATTAGAGTCAACTCAATAGCAAATAGTTTAAAAGGTCTTTACTTCCTTTCTTTCCCTTCTAATCCATTATTCATTCATTTATTCAGAAAATAAATATTTTTAACATGCTGTCTAGCTTTTTTTTTTTTTCCTGTCTTTTTCTGGGCACAGTCTTTCAGTACATTCTAGAACATCTTTCCTTTTGTTCTCTAAGCCATGTTGTTTGGATGTATTTCACCTACCTTTACATTACAATATTGAATTTGTATTGAATTATTTCCTGCCCCCATATAAATTCCTTCAGTGACTTCCACTTTTTTTTTAAGCATATGGACTGCAATCTCTATCAAGACTTATAAAGTCGTGCATGATCTCACCCTCTCTTTTCTTGTGCTCTCACATTCTAGTCTTACCAGACTCCTTTATGTTCTTTGAAAGCATCATGCTCTTTCCCATTTCAGGCCCTTTGTACCTGTTGTTCCCTCAACCTGGCACATTCATTTTTCCCCTCATTAATCCACCTCTACTGGTGAATTATGTTTCAGGGTTCAGCTGAAATGTCACTTCCTCTCTCCCAAGATTAGATTAGGTTAGGACTCTGTTATATGTACAAGAAGTATTTTTCACTTGACCTTCATAATGTTCAGTAACACACTTTTAAATATTTGTTTAATATCTATCTTCCTCAATAGACTATACACTCAACGAGGACAGATAGTTTATCTTCCTTACACAGTGCTGGGTTTGAGAATATTCTAAACAATCACTTGCTGAATTCAAAAGGAAAAATAATGAATACTACTTTGGCTGGTCTCACCTTTCATGTCTAGGTTGTATAGAATATTGGGCAATTCTTGGGTGCTATGATCTCTCCGCCTCTAAACTCTTTGTATGTCAATCTTTACTTCACACTAACCCAAAATCAAAAGCAAACCTGTTGCCTTCTAGTTGATTCCGACTCATAGTGACCCTGTTGGACAGAGTGGAACTGCCCCATAGGATTTCAAAGGAGTGGCTGGTGGATTTGAACTTTTGGTTAGCAGCAGAACTCTTAACCACTGCATCACCTGGGCTCCTTATTTCACACTACTAGCAATTATTTCAAAACATAGCCCCAATCATCTTAGTCCTCTGCTCAAAAATCCTTTTATGCTTCCTCGTTGCTTATAGAATAAGCCCAAACCTCATAGCCTGCATTCAAGTTCCTCCATAATCTGTCCTAAATGACCTTGGGCTACTATGCATGGCACAGACAAATATCCTAATATCCAACCGAGTAGTGTGATTAGCTGGCTCCCAACTGTCTCCCACATTTCCAGGTTCCATGTCTTTGTCTCTGATATAGCTTTTTCCTGGAATACTCTACATGTATAACTCCACATAAATGCTATTCTATTAGTCTGTTTCATATACCCTGGATTAAAAGTCATCTTTTTCTCCTCTATATTCTCTTAGTAGTTCAACCGTATCTTTGTGTTGAAGATTTAAAGAAGCCTAATCACCCTTGTCCTCTTGTCCTGTTTCTTGCCAATGAAATAGGGACCAGAAGCCAAAAGGTATAATTAATAAATGAGGCTCACAAATGACAAGTTTTTCTGGATTGTTAAACATGATTTAGACTTAAGGCTCCCCTGTTCCTCCACCCCTTCCCAAATCTACAGTCCACATGCGAGAAGTTGAGTCTGTTGAGAAGAAGCTTATATAGCCAGCTAATTGCAAAATTGCAGTTTCCCTCACAAACTCAGTCGGGAAAATGCTTACAGTAGCACTGTCCAATAGAAATATAATGTAAGCCACATATGTAATTTTAAATTTTCTAGTGGTCCCATAAAAATTTTGGCAAACTTAATTTTAATAATTATTTTATTTAACCCAATATACCCAAAATATTATAATTTCAGCATGTAATCAATATCAAAATTGTTAATAAGTTTTTTGTATTTTACAGTTACAACACATTTTAAGTGCTCAATATCTACATGTAGCTAGTGGCTACTGTATTGGACAGCAAAGCCCTAGAGAAATACAGAGGCCACCAATACCTTTCAAGATACTTTTTATTTTAAAATTATTATCAATTCACAGGAAGTTGCAAAAAATGTAGTCAGGTTCTGTGAACCCTTCACCCCATCTTCCCCAATGTTGCTATCTTGCATATCTACAGTACAATAAGAAAAAGGGCATTAGAAAAAGTAGCTAGTACTATATAAAATTGATAATTGGTACACCATTAGCTTTTTTTTTTTAACTGTGGTAGGTAATAAATATAACAAAACATTTGACATTTTAACGATCTTCCCATGTACAGGTCAGTGACTTTAATTATGTTCATCATGTTGTTCAACCATCAGAAGCTCAGTTTCCCCTAAGCATTGAGTCCTCCTTTCCTCCTCTCTCCCAGCTGCCCCTGGTAACCACTAATAAAACTTTGGTCTCTATGCATTTGTCCATTCTAGATGTTTCTTATAAGTGGGATCATACAATATCTATCCTTTTGTGACTAACTTATTTCACTCAGGATAACATTTTCAAGGTTCATTCATCTTGTAGCATGTATCAGGCCTTCATCCCACCATGGCCTTTTAAAAGCAGTGGGCTTTTCATCCTTATATGCCTAGATTTCTGTGAGACAACCAAATGAATAATTTGGTCCAATTGAGAGAAATGCATAATAAGGAGAGATGGGCTAAGGCTGTTAATTCCAACATTGCCTTCTCCTAGAGAGTAGGCTAGATGTCACCTTCTGTCTATGAAAGGCAGATCTTTTCCTTCCAACCACCTCATTATATCACATGCTGCCTTATTTTAGAGTTAATTATATCTATTACTAGCTACTTTTTCTGAAGAGGTCATAGATCCTGGGGCATAGGGAAACTTACTTATTTCTGTATCTCCCACACATACATTGCTTTGCAAAGAGAAGATACTCAGTGAGTATCTTGAAATAATCCAATTGTTATGTGAAACACATTCATTATTCATATTTTCAAGCTATTCAACTGTTGCATGCCTAAAAGGAAAGTGACATAACCTTTGAATAAGTTTGACAGATGGTTTTTCTTAGGCAAAAAAGACTGTTCTTTGATTTACAGGGCACACAGTAAATTAGCCAGTAGGGAATATTCTATCCATCTAGAGACACAAGTTGCTTTTTTTTTTTTTTCCTTAGCTTGGTTTTAATTGGAATTAAGTGTTTGAGGGCTTGTCATCCATTCTGTGGATAGTGTTTACTGAGTTTAACATCTCCACGCTCCAAAAAAAAACAGAAAAGCAGAGATGTAAAGACCTCCCAGGCAAACTAGCCTATACGATTATTCAGATAATAATTGGTGTATTTTTTTTTGTACAATTTCTACAGCCTAGATGTGTTGAATCAGCTCCAAGAGCTACTGATTTCAAAGAGATTAAACCCCGAACATCTCAGCTGTGTGATGAGCTATATCTCCAGCCTCCAGCACAGAGCCTAGCACATGGCAGAGATCAATAAATATATGTTGAATAAATGAATGAGAGATTGAATGATGTACTCATTCATTGTCACCTTTGATTGTGCTTAAGATCTAAAGATAGACTGACTGAGTTAAAAGGCTATAGGGTATCTTATGGGATGCCTTCTAAGCAGACACTGGTCAGAAGTCACCCAAAGTACAATATCATCTGGCAACAGCACTCCAGGGACCTCTGGCAAAAAACAAAACAAAACAAAACTGAGTATATCTTAGGGCTACAAACCATCACTTTCCTTCTTTTTATTGAGGAATATCTCTGTGTCCGAGCTTGGGTTCTGGTCATCACTACGTTCTAGGAGTGCTCAGCAGCCTGTCTTCAGATCCCTGCTTACCATTTATCTAGATACATCCTCTACTTCACAAGCAGTTCCTCCTCTAGTCTTTGCCAGAAACCAAGGCATTACTCTTATCACTCTTAACTTTCCCCTTTTACTTACCATACTCCTCCCTCTTCCCCCATCATTTAATGCCAAGTTCTATTGATTAAGACTCTAAAAAATCCCTGGAATATATTTCTCTTTCATGGGGCCACTGCCCAGCTCTAACTTGGAAAACAGCTACAGTCTGCTAGAAGGCCGCACACGTCCACTCTTGCAGCTGTCTGTTTTAAGTAAGAGTGCAAATGTGATCGTGTTACTTCTTTGCTTCAAACCCTTCAGTTTGTATTCATAGGATACATCTTTAATATGGCTTCAAAAGCTCCAAATGATTCAGACCCAGTTGGCCTCTCTAGGCTCATCTCTGCCACTCTCCCCTCATGTGTTATACTTGAACCACAATGGACTTCCTTCAGATCTCCAAAAGTAACCTGCATTTTTCCTCCTCCCTTTACACATATTATTTCCTCTGATTGAAATACTATCCTTTACCTCACTGTTCGCTCTTTGATTAGCTAATTCCTACTCATACTTTAAATTTCAGTTTAAACATTACTTCCTTTCGGAAGCTTTGTTATTAATTGATGTCAAGTAGGCTCCAACTCATGATGACTCCATGTATAACAGAACAAAACTTTGACCAGTCTTGCTCCATCTTCACAATTGGTGGTACGTTTATTGGACGGCATAAACCAGGTCGGAACTCTGTTTTATGATTTCGTATTCACATGTCACACTTCTTCTTCATGGCACTCATTGCAGTTATAACTCCTTGTCTAACATCTTTCTGCCTTGTTCCACTGTTATTAACATGAGGCTAGTGTCATGGATTGAACTGTGTCCCCCAAAAATATCTGTCAACTTGGCTGGGTCATGATTCCCAGTTTTGCATGACTGTGTACCATTCTGTAATCTGATGTGATTTCCTTATGTGTTGTAAACTCAATCACTATGATGTAATAAGATGGATTAGCAGCAGTTATATTGATGAGGTATACGAGATTGGATAGTGTCTTAAGCCAATCTCTTTTGTGCTATAAAAGAGAGAAGAGACACATGGGAAACTCACATCACCAAGAAAGCAATGCCGGGAGCAGAACATGTACTTTGGACCTAAGGTTCCTGTGCTGAGATGATCCCCGATCAAGGGAAGACTGATGCATCACAAAGACCTTCCTCCAGAGCAGACAGAGAGAGAAGGCCTTCTCCTGGAGCTGATGCCCTGAATTTGGACTTGTAGCCTACTGGACTGTGAGAGAGTAAACTTCTCTTTGTTAAAGCCATCCACTTGTGATATTTCTGTTATAGCAGCACTAGATGACTAAGACAGCTAGGGTCTGAGTATCTTATGAATCACTGCCACATCAATACCTAGCACAGTGCCTGGTAGGCTTTAGAGGTTCAATAATTATTTATCAAACAATAAAGTGTATGCTGTCATTATTTTCAACTTATTTTTTTCCCTCGTTCCTTCATTCCTTTGTTTCTTCCTTCCTTCATTCCTTCCTTCCTCCCTCCCTCCTTTCCTCCCTTCCTTCCTTCCTCTTTTTCTTTTCCCCCCTTCCTCTCTCTCTCCCTCTCTTCCTTCTTTCTTTCCTTTTTTATTCTTTCCGCAAGCCACAATTTGCTTCATCCTACAACCCTTCTACCTTCATCAATAACTTATCAATGATCACTACCTCAACGTGGGGTACAAGGTAAAAACATGACACTGTCAGAAGCTGGAGGCTTTGCCTGGGGTGACAGATGCAACTGTTGTAGCAAAAAAGATACTGAGGAGAAAGTTAAGACTCTAGAGTTTTAAATGGCAGGGCCTGCCATTGAGTAGATATATAAACGTCAGCTGGTTATTTTCTACTCTGAGTCTTAATTTACCTTTTTTGCAAACTGGAAAAGTGAAACTTTAAAGGACCATCCAGAGTTAATGTTCTATTTCTAAGGGCTTCCCAAGAAAAAACCATAATAACTGATCCTTTAGTTACAAAAAGTGGATGCCTCAAAAGCTTTTTAAAATAACGTGTAACTGATTCTTAGAGAATCTAAGAAATTCTTGTGTGCGTATGCAAGACACTTAAATTTTGCTTAGAATTCCAGGTTAAGAAGCATTGCTTCAAATCAAAGTTATAAATGTTTCTAAGACCATCTCTAGACAAATTTCAAAGCAGCTGAAGTTTGATTTTTATTTCTCTTCACTCTCCTCTTTGCTTTCTCTTAGCTCAGTCACCTTTAGGCACTAAGGATCTCTTTCCTTGTTTTGGTGTAAGAGCTCTCAGACATTTCTTTGTCACCATATACTATTACTTACCCAGTAAATAGAAAAATTCCAAAATAAAGTCAAAGAGCTAGTGACATGTAGTTAATTATATTTTTAAAATTAATATTATTGCTAATGACAGGGTAATTAAGTGGGTACTCTCATATACTGCTGCTTTGGTTATTAAGTGGAGTAGGCAATTGTAAAGAAATTTGACAGCACATGCTAAGAGTAATGAAGTATTCACATTCTTTGACTCAATAATTCCTTTTCTGGTGATCTATTTTAAAAATATAATCAGCTGATACAGTAAAAGACATGAATAAATAGTTTATAAAATAAGAAAACTGGAAATAATTTCAATGTTATTATATATGGTCAATTGATTTTTGACAAAGGCATCAAGATAGTTCAATAGTAAAAGGAATGGCTTTGCAATAAATGGTGCTAGACAAACCAGATAGGCATATAAAATAAAATAAATCTTAATATGAGATGGATCATTGACCCAAAAATGAAAACTAGAACTATAAAATTTTTTTTAGAAGAAAACTTAAGAGAATATATTTATAAACTTGGGCTAGGCAAAGATAACGTAAATAGACTACCAACAACACTACTCATAAAAAAGATTACAAATTGGACTTCATCAAAATTTAAAACTTCTGCTAATAAAAAAAACACCATTAATAAAGTAAAAGGGCAATCCGCAGGCAGGAAAGAAATATTTATAGTACATATGTATAATAAATAACTTCTATTGAGAATATATAAAGGATTTCTACAGATAAATAATCCCACAAAAAAAGGTATTTGAATAACCAATAAGCACATGAAAATGCGCTTCCCTTCATTAGTCATTAGGGAAATGTCTATTAAAAGCACAATGAGATACAACTTCACATATCTTTGCTGGGAATATAAAATGGTACAACCACTTAGAAAATTATTTGGTCATTTCTAATAAAGTCAAACTGAAACTGATTCAACAGCCTAGAAATTCACTCCTATGTATACACCCAAGAGAGGTGAATGCATGTGGCCACAAGATGACTTCTATCAGAACGTTCAAAAAGATTTAATATACTAGCCCCAAATGAGAATAACTTAGGTGTCCAAATGACCATCAATAATGTTCATCATGAAAAATGTGGTATATTCATATAATACAATACTTCTCAGCAATACAAAGGAATAAACGAATGCTTCATGCAACTATATGGATAAATTTCAAAAACACCATGTTGAGTTAAATAAAAGTTGAAAACATGAGTACCTTGTACATTCAGTATGAGATAATTTATATGAAGTTCAAAAACAGACAAAACTTATCTGTGGAGATAGCAATAAGAAGACTTCTGGCCTTGAGTGGGGGAATTGACAGGAAAAAGGCAAAAAATTAACTTTCTACTGTGATGGGAATGTTCTATATCTTGGTCTGGGTGTTTACACGGGGGTATAACTTAAGACATTTTCATTTACTCTTTTTAGTTACACCTCTGAAAAGTATTGTTAGCATAAAAAAGAAGTAATACCATTTAAAATAGAGGTATGGTTCAAATCTTGGGGTAGTTATTTATATTAAAGAGTATTACATTAAAGTTTTGCTTTCAATGAACACCTGATGATATAGGGAATGTTTATGATATAATGTTATATGGGAAAAAAAAGAAAATTCAAGTTTTTTTTAATCCTATGACCTTTCTTTTTGTAGGAAAAGAATGTACGTTTATAGTGTACACATATGAATATGTGTGTACTAACATACACAGTAATAAAAGACTATAAGGAAGTATGCTGTAATATCAATGGTGCTTGTAGTTAAAAGACGTATTTTAAAATTTATCTTTTTATATTCCTTGGTATTTTTTAAACAAAATATTAAAGAATTAACTTTATAATCAGAAGAAAATGTAAGCATTATTATTTTTTTTTAATAAAAAACTTAAATGTCCATTTCTTCAGAGTCACATTAAGGTTATAGCTGACTAACAGTAGCACAATATGCTATTTATCCCAGGTCACCTATGTGAACAGAATACTTCAGTATCTTAGGCTGAAGACTTTTATATACAGTTTAGGTATGTGGCAGTCTGAATAATGGCCACCCAAAATACCCACATTCTAATCCTCAGAACCTGTGAATATGTTAACTTTCATGGCAAAAAAGACTCTGTAGACGTGATTACTTTAATGATCTTGAGTTGGGGAGATTATCCCAAATTATCTGCATGGGCCCAATGTAATCCTATAAGGGTCCTACTAAGAGGGAGGTAGTAGAGTTAGAGTCAAAGAGGAGGTGATATGATGGTGTAAGTAGAGGGAAATTTGAAGATGCTATGCTTCTGGCTTTGAAGATTGAGGAAGAGGCCATGGGCCAAGGAAAACAGGTGGCCTAAGGAAGCTGGAAAAGGTAAGAAATTCTCTGGAGCCTCCAGAAGGAGATAACCCTGCTGACACCTTGTGAGATTTGACACCCAATGAAATTAATTTTGGACTTCTGATCTTCAGAACTATAAGATAATAAATTTGTGTCGTTTTAAGTCACTAAGTTTGTAGTAATTTCTTACAGAAGAATAGGAAACTAATACTGCTCTTCAGTCTAGGAAGTATTTCATTGTTCAAACTATGTTACTTACATAGCCATTTATGCTGTGTAATAATGCAAGAAGATTCCGACAAATGGGTGAAGAATCAAGAAATGATCACATTCTTTTAATGATACCTTTGGTTTATCCTTCTGCACCAGTGAAGGTCATCAAAGGGGCTTGTGTTTACTTTCCCAACTCTTAAATGGATGGATGGTGGCCCAGAGGACCCCATATGCTGGCTACAATAGATATGATCCGTCTCTCTAGACCTGGAGGCACTTAAATTTTGGGGGGTATGGAATACTTTATTGAGAATCTTATAAAAGCCCTGCCAAGATATTGTGCACTCACAAATTTTTGCACATAATTTCAAGTGGTTCAGAGAATTCCCTGAAGCTGAGCCAGAGGCACATAGATGTCTCTGAATCTCAGCTTAAGGATATCTGCTCTGATGACAAAAGCAACCTTTTTCTCACTCAGGTGGTCATACTACAGAGCTGCCTTTTAGAATCTGACCCTGCAAGCTTGATGATAACAAGAGCTTGAGATGCAGCTACAGCTACAGAGGCTGTACCCAGAATCCACATTTGAAGGGCCAGGAACCTGGGGCAAGCATGACACCAGGAAGAGGTGAGATTCATCCACTAGCATGGGTTGGAGTAGAAATAATCACTTGGATTTTCTTTTTGTGACAACCATGTTTTAAGTAGTCACGTGTACTTTCCAGTCCATTCTGCATGCCCTGCCACGTGAGTCTTTCTACATCATTGCATTGCTGCTGTTTCCCTGCTCTTCAAGAATATTAAGCAACTCCCCATTGCTTCCTGGAGAAGGTGAAATCTTCCTAGATATGGCCCTAACCTATCTTCTCATTCTTACCTTCATTGTCCATTTTTGAATAGCTTCTCCTCCAGCCAAACTAATTTTCTTTGTTTCTTAAACATCCACACACATTACTATATCTGAGCCTTTCCTTACATCTTTTCCTTCCTTGATTTATCTATTGGACAATTGATTTGGACCTTTTGTCATTTAACAAAAATTTATTGAGCATCTATCAGGTACTGGGGTAGACACAACAGACACTTTGCTGAACAAAAGTTTTCTGCTCTCAAGGAACATAAGTCTAACGAGTGAAGCAAATATTAAACAAATAATAAAGCAAGTGCAAAATGAAAAATTGTGATCATTGTGGTTATGAGAGAGATTAAATAGAAAACAGATCTCGACTTGAGGGTTAAGGAAGATTTCCCAAAAGAAAGACTGTCTGAGTTGAGAGGTAAATAATATGCAAAAGTTAAAATGGATGAAGTTAGGTGTGAAAGTGTGTATGTACATATGTGTGCATATGCATTTGTGTGTGTGCTTGCATGTTTGCATCTGTATATGTTTTCTGTGTGTGTGTGTATGTGTGCATATATGTGTGTGTTTGGAGAAGGTGTAGAGGGGCCTTCCAGGGTGGTGGGAAGAAAAATAGCTTGTCTGAGGAAGTGAAAGAGAACCGTTGAGGCTGATACATAAGGAACATGGCAGAGAGGAGTGCTAGAGAGGGCTGTGTAGAGAGACCAGCCAGGCTATGTGGGACACACTAACAGTTTTAAACTATGTTTTGGGAGCAATGAAAAATCATCTCTGGGTTGTAAACAGGATAGGTGACACGGTCAAATTTCCCCTTTTAAACAATTATACCAGCTAAGTTGTGGAGAACAGTAAAAAGTGGTAGATAGGACACAAGAGGCTCTGGAAAGAATCTTTTCTGTATTCCAGGCAAGATATCATTGTAGCGTGACTTTACAGGGCTTCAGCCTGGTGTGAACCAATTCAGTCATGGCTGGCGAAAGAAAACTGGAACAGACCAGAATTTTTAAAATTTGGACGATCCAGAACTACAACTGGAATGGGAAAAATTATGGGTCGAAGCCCTGGAATGGTAGACTTAGAAGAGGTGTAGTAAGCTGTCTCAGGAGTCTGACGCATGAGATTGGATTACACCTTCTCCTCACTTATTGATCTCATTGTCTGACATTTAGGATGATAGTAAAAAATCTACTATCAGATTATGTTGTGCATTAATGACGTACATCTGGCAGTAACAAACGAAGGGCAAGGTGAGAGTAACAGTGGCTTTGATGGTTAAGGTTACGTGTCAGCTTGGCTGGGCCGTGATTCTCAGTGGTTTGGCAGTTATGTAAAGAAGTAACTTGACAGTTATGTAATGATATAATTTTGCAGTTATATAGTGATGTGGTCATCCTCCATTTTGTGATCTGATATGGTCATCTTCCATTTTTGCATAACACCAATTTTGTATAACTACCTGGTCTTTGGAACATAACCATGTCAATAAGTGAAGAGAGGGTATATTGCTAGGACTGAGGAGAGTGACACACATTCAAAGTGGTGTGGTCAACTGCCATCTTTGAGCCCGGCGCTGCTGTTTCTGACTGCGCAGAATATGACGGGCAAGAGATTTAGTTGCTACACCATGCATACATTGCCCTTGTTTTCTAAGAGGGAGATTAAGTTTCTAGCTGGGCTTCGACCTGTAATTTTTCCCATTCCAGTTATGGTGCTGGGTCACCCAAATTTTAAAAATTCAGGTCTGTTCTGGTGTCACCTCTTTGTCTATGACTGAACTGGGAAGAACTAGTTTGAAGCCCTGTCACTATAGTAGAACTCTGGAGCCCTGGATGACACAAACCATTAAGTGCTTGTCTACTAATCAGAGCTCAAAGGGAGTTATAAGTTCAAGTATCTACCACTACCATTTTACAGGTGAGGAAACTAAGACCTGGAGAAGTTTCTAATTATGTCAAAATTCTACCTTTTGTTCAAAGGCTTCCCCCTCCTTTTTTCCTCTTGCTTCTTTTCCTCTCCTTCCTCCTCCCCATTCTCCTTCTCTTCTTCTTTTTTCTCTATCTGGCCCTCTTCCTCCTCTATGAAGCCTCTTTGCTTTGTACTCAGGGACTAATCTTTCCTTGGAATTACTACCATCATTATAGTCACTCTGGAAGGCCCTTGAAGTGATATTTTATTGTGACAATCTTATAGGTCAATTCCTCTCAAGACCAGGCACTGAGCCCCATGCCTCTTGGCATTCCCAGCATCTTGGATATTCTTTGCCCATAAGCCTAATCCTTCCAAACATCTGCAGGATAATGCATGAGATGAAGATAGAGCCCTATTTCAAAAGTAGACAACTAAGGAAATACACCTCCAGAAGGAATTCACGTCTGTAAAATGAGAGAGAACTAGGCAAAAACTCAGCAGTCTGAATCTGCCAGCCACTCCGTGAGAGGAAGATGTGGCAGTCTGCTTCCATAAAAGATTAGAGCCTAGGAAAGCCTATGGGGTAGTTCTACTCTGTCCTACAGGGTTGCTATGAGTTAGAATTGACTCGATGACAATGGGTTTTTTGGTTTGAGGGTACCCCTCCAGGAAGCGTGATCTGTAGCCAAAGATTAACCTGGATTACAATAATTTATTTTCCTCGTGACGTTAAAGAAACGTACATGGCAGGCAAAGCACAAGCCAAACCTGACACACAACATAATATGCAACTTTTTTTTATTAATTGTTGCCTCATTTATTGTCTATCCCCTTACTGGATTGTAAACTTCCTGAGGGCAGGGACCTTATCTGTCATGTCATATACTGTGTCTCCTGACATGCTGTATTGACCTGGCCACACCTGGTACTTTGCTACTTTTCTGAATACAGGAATAAATAAAATAAGTTACATTTTTTCAACATATGTAAAATCATAATCTCTCTTCACCCAATTCTAGAAGGCTCCCAGTACACCACCTTAACCACCATAACTGCATCTTAAAAGAATGAGATGAAGCAAGACTGTCAAGGCAGCCGGGGAAGTCAGCAATCTTTGCCACTAATTCAGGGATGTTCATCTTTCAGCTCCTTTTCCTAGTTTTCCATTTTGCCCTTGGCATCTTCTGATTTTTAGCACTTGCTGATAAGCACTGAAGGATCGGGTTGACCTAGACATTTTGATGTCTAAATCACAGCTGGGATCCTCCTTCATGTTCAACTTTAACATGTCATCTGAATACCAAAATTATATAGATCGTACATCTCAACCAGGGTAAGGTTAAAAACATTCTAAGATAATAGTGGAGTGCAGACTATCACCAGGTGGCCCAGAGAAATCTAGTAGATAAGAGAAGACAGAGGTCTGAAATGTCACTTAAGACAAAGAGAAAAGAATTTTAATAAGAATAGATTTGTCACTGCTTCTAAAGGAAGCTGGTTATAAGGTCTCAATTTCAATAGATTATTATTTTTGTTATTTATTTAAGCTCACGAAAAACTTATCTCTGGCCTCTATTTTTTATTCTAAATTGAGATGGTGGAGCTAGACATTCTCTGATTCTTCTAATATTCCATGAACTTTCCATCCAGTTTAAAGAGTCACAGATTCTTGTTTGTTCCAACTTCTGGTGCACAGTTTATTATAGTAGCCTCGTTACTTTACCTACAAATCTGTGAACTTAATGAAGGCAGGCAGTAGCCTTTTTTGTTAACCAGTGTATCCCTGGCACCTATCACAGTGCTTGATACATAGGAAGAAATCAATAAATATTAGTTGAATTATTGAGAGATACAATTATGCAGAGCCTCTAGTCACCATATCTAGTAGGAATAAATAACCAATAAATAGGGCCATAAGATGTTACCATTGGGAAATATGTATCAAGTTTTTCTAGCTGAATTCTCTCTCTTTCTATATATATATATGTTATTATTGTTAAGTGCCCTAGAGTCAGTTCTGGCCCATAGCAACCTTATGAACAACAGAACGAAACACTGCCTGGTCCTGCACCATCATCAAAATCATTGTTACACTTGAGCCCATTGTTGCAGCTACTGTGTTAATTTATCTTGTTGAGGGTCTTCCTCCTTTTCGCTGACCATCTACTTTACCAAGCATGATGTGCTTCTCCAGGGACTCGTCCCTCCTGATAACGTGTCCAAAGTGTGTGAAGCAAAGTCTCACCGTCCTCACTTCTAATGAATATTCTGGCTGCACTTCTTCCAGGATAGATTCGTTGATTCTTCTGGCAGTCCATGGTATATTCAATACTCTTCGTCAACATCATAATTCAAAGGCATCTATTCTTCTTCAGTCTTCCTTATTCATTGTCCAGCTTTCACATGCTTATGAGGCAATTGAAAACATCATGGCTTTGGTCAGGCCCACCTTAGTCCTTAAAGTGACATTTTTGTTTTTTTAACTCTTTAAAGAGATCTTTTGCAGCAGATTTGCCCAATGCAATGCATCATTTGATTTCTTGACTCCTGCTTTCATGGACATTAATTGTGGATCCAAGTAAAATGAAATCCTTTACAACTTCAACCTTTTCTCCATTTATCATGATGTTACTTATTGGTCCAGTTGTGAGGATTTTTGTTTTATGTTGAGGTGCCATCCATGTTGAAGGCTGAGGTCTTTGATTTTCGTCAGTAAGTGCTTCAAGTCTTCTTTGAGCAAGCAAGATAGTGTCATGTGGATAACGCAGATTGTCAATGAGTCTTCCTCCAATCCTGATGCCATACTCTTCTTCATATAGTCCAGGTTCTCAGGTTATTTGCTCAACATACAGACTGAATAATTAGGGTGAAAGGATATAACCCTGAAGAACATCTTTCCTGAGTTTAAACCATGCAGTATTCCTTTGTTCTGTTTGAATGACTGCCTCTTGGTCTAACTACAAGTTCCTCATGAGCACAATTAAGTGTTCCAGAATTCCCATTCTTCACAATGTTATCCATAATTTGTTATGATCCACACGGTTGAATGCCTTTGCATAGTCAATAAAACACAGGTAAACATCTTTCTGTTATTCTCTGCTTTCAACCATGATCCATCTGACATCAGCAATGATATCCCTGGTTCCACGTCCTCTTCTGAATCTGGCTTGAATTTCTGGCTGTTCCCTGTCGACGTACTGCTGCAACCACTTTTGAATGATCTTCAGCAAATTTTACTTGTGTGTGATATTAATGATACTGTACAATAATTTCTACATTCTGCCAAATCACTTTTCTTTGGAATAGGTACAAATATAGACCTCTTTCAGTCAGATGGCCAGGTAGCTATCTTCCAAATTTCTTGGCATAGACAAGTGAGCGCTTCCTGCGCTGCATCTGTTTGTTGAAACATCTCAACTGGTTCTGTCAATTCCTGGAGCCTTGTTTTTGTGCCAACGCTTTCAGTGCAGCTTGGACCGCTTCCTTCAGTACCATCGGTTCCTGATCATACACTACCTCCTGAAATGATTGAATGTCTACCAATTCTTTTTGGTACAGTGACTCTGTGTGTTCCTTCCATCTTCTTTTGAAGATTCCTGGGTCGTTTAGTATTTTTTTCCATAGAATCCTTCAATATTGCAACTCAAGTCTTGAAAATTTTCTTCAGTTGTTTCAGCTTGAGAAATGCTGAGCATGTTCTTCCCTTTTGGTTTTCTATCTCCATGTCTTTGCATATTTTATTATAATACTTTACTTTGTCTTCTCTAGCCACCTTTTGAAATCTATTCAGCTCTTCGACTGCATCATTTACTCCTTTCACTTTAGCTTCTCTACACTCAAGAGAATCTTTCAGAGTCTCTTCTGACATCCACTTTTTTATTTCTTTCCTGTCTTTTTATTGACCTCTTGCTTATATAAAATATAAAAATATATATATATTTTCATATGTATACAAGAACAAATTGAGTTATGTCTAACTAAGTATCTTGAACAAGGTCCTCATACATTTATGAAGTGACTGAAAAGGGCTATGGTGGTGCTGGTTTTCTGTTCCTAAACACTAAAACTTAAGAGAAGGTATTTAACAATGCAATTATAGTGAACATAATGGGATCATTTCTTAATCTCCAGCCCTGCAAACTCCTGCAGTTTTTCTGGATCATTTTTGGGCATGGTAATTCTCATAGAGAGATGTCCCAGTTAATACAGGCCTAGATTTTTTTTAGAATTTCAGGTGACAGAAAGCTTGTTTTTCTTCTCTGGGTCAGCAAAAAAAAAAAAAAAAAAATGCTGCTCATTTGAGTTGTAGCCAGAGTCTCTGAGTTAATAGATTAAATTGCTGCTAGTATTTATTTTATACTTACCTTGTGCTGACACTTTTCAAAGTGCTTTATGTGAATTAACTCATGTAATCCTTATGGCCACCCTGTAAAGTAGGTTATATTATTATCATCTTCATTTTACAGATGACTAAACTGAGGCAAAGAAAGGTTAAGTAACTTTCCTAAGATCATACAGCTAGCTAGTGGCAGAGTCAGGATTTGAAACCAAGCAGGACATTTAAAGACGATAAAGAAAGCAAAGTATTCTCAATCTAGATGAAGGCTATGTCAGGCTCCCTTCCCTAATCCTTTGCAAAGTGAGTTGGCCTTCTCATACCCACAGATATACCTTTGACTATTGAGTTACATTATTCTATAAATTCTCTTTTGTAATTACTTCTGTTGGAGCTGGATTTTCTGCTACTTCCCCCCCAGCTTTTCCTAACTGATATAGTTTTCATGCTGATTGAATGAAATTATGTGTACTTGGAGGGCTGCATCATATCTGGGACTTATCAAGTGTTCAATAGCTGGTATCCAACTTCTTTATAATCAGGAGGCACTCTCTTTGGTTCTCAGAACTTTTGTCTTCATTCTCACCTCAAGGCTCTGCTCAAGTTCTTATTCCCTCCGAAGCCCTCTTGGCCTATTGAAATCTTACCTACAGTTTACAATTCACCTCAATTTCCTTCTCTTCTCCAATGCTTTCACCCAGATGTCTGGTCATCTGTCCCTACCAAGCCTGGGTGAGATACTCAGGACCTCTTCTTCTGTGGCCACAAAGCACCCTACTCTTCTGTCTCTGAACACGTGGAATTGATTCTTTGTCTCCACACTCCTTGAAAGCAAAGGCTGTGCTTTCTATGGCTGTATTCCCTTCCAAAATAAAAAAAACCCATACCAGTTGTGTTCAAGTCAGTTCTGACTCATGGTGGCCCCATGTGTTACAGGGTAGAACTGTTGCATAGGATTTTCTTGGCTGTAATCTTTATGAAAGCAGATTGCCATGCCTTCCCTCCACAGCATTGTTGGGTGGGTTCAAACTGCCACACTTTAAATTAGACAAATAGTAGGTACTCAATAAGTCCATAAACGATCAAATGAGTGGGTTTTATTAACTCATCTCAAAAGTGACTCCCATGGAGAGAGAATGGGATGAACTTAAGAAGGTCTCCCTGATAGATCAGAGTCACATTAATAATTTATCACTAACCAACAGAGGAACAACAAACCAGAGGATGTTTTCTCAACTACATACTACTGAAAATAGAGGGGGATTCATAAACTGGGTAGTAATTATAAATGTATAGTTATTGGAGTCTTTGATAATGATTTGTAAATATCCCTGATTTTTATTTGTTAGAAAAGTATTTCCTCATCCATTCACCCTAATGCATCATATTTAAAATTCATTTCTCAAATATTGCCTAACTGAAAATCCAAACAGAGGCTCCCAACCCACCCATGTAGTCTTTTTCCTTATCATTTCTTCCAGCAGTTTTAGTTAAGGATGGGGGAAGGGGAAATTCATTGCTTTGGTTGCATCAGTAGGGAAAACTTTAGGTCAGATTTTTCTTTTTAAATCCTCCAGTTGAAAGTAATCTCCACATTCTGTGAAAGGACTGGAGATAAGAAAGAAGTGAGGAGACAGTAAGGGGGAAACAGCTCCTCAAACAGTGCTTTCCAAGGAGACTGATTAGGTCTCTTGTATTGCTCAAAAGGAAAAAAGGGAGCAGAGAGGTGTTTGATGCAGAACTTGAGCAGGGTCTCTTTGGGATCAAAAATGCATCTATCATCTACTTTGGTTCTTGAGGTCAACTTCAAAACTTTGCTTCCTGACAGAGAAACTCAAGTAAAAGAGGCTCCTCTCCCTCATGTCCTGAAGAAAAGCAAAGCAGCTTAGAGTTGCCTTCTTTCATTGAATAAAAATATTCTCTTAACTGACTAGAAGTCAGGAATAAGAAGCAAGGACAATGCCACTATCTAAGCCCAAAGAGCATGAGAAGGTCATGAAATATAAGTATTTCGGGTCTAAATGAAAAAAAAAATTTGAATATCACAATCCTATGCTTTTAACCATTATTCATTGTCTCTGGTCTTAACACCCATTGCCACTGAGTCAACTCTGACTCATAGCAACCCTACAGGACTAAGTAGAACTGCACCATAGGATTTCCAAGGCTGTAAATCTTAATGGAAGTGGACTGCCGCATCTTTCCTCCCCAGAGCAACTGGTGAGTTAGAAGCACTGAACCTTCAGTTAGCAGCCTAGTGTTTTAACTACTGCACCACCAAGGCTCCCTTTTCTAGTCTTAGTGTTGTTCTTATTGCTAAGTGCTTTTGAGTTGATTCTGACGCATAGTACAACAGAACGAAATACTACCTGGTCCTGCATCATTCTCACAATCCTCGCTATGTTTGAGCCCATTGTTACAGCCACTGTGTCAATCCATGTCATTAACGGTCTTCCTCTTTTTAGTGACCCTCTACTTTACCAAGCATGGTATCCTTCTCCAGGGACTGGTCCTTCTGAATAATATGTCCGAAGTATATGAGACGAAGTCTCGTCATTCTTGCTTCTAAGGAGCGTTCTGGTTGTACTTCTTCCAAGACAAATTTGTTCTTTCTTCTGGCAAGTCCATGGTACATTCAATACTCTTCATCAACACCATAATTCGAAGGCGTCAATTTTTCTTCAGTCTTCTTTATTCATGGTGGAGCTTTCACATGCATATGAGGTAATCGAAAACACCATGGCTTGGGTCAGGCGCACGTTAATCCTCAACGTGATATTTTGATTTTCAACACTTGAAAGGGCTTTTGCAGCAGATTTTCCCAATGAAATACATAGTTTGATTTCTTGACTGCTGCTTCCATGGGTGTTGATTGTGGATCCAAGTAAAATGAAATCCTTGACAACTTCAATATTTTCTCTGTTTATAGTGATGTTGTTTATTGGTCCAGTTTTGAGGATTTTTGTTTTCTTCTTGTTGTGCTGTCATCCATACTGAAGGCTGCAGTCTTTGATCTTCATAGGTAAGTGCTTCAAGTCCTCTTTACTTTCAGCAAGCAAGGTTGTGTCATTTGCATATCTTAAATTGTTAATGAATCTTCCTCCAAACCTGATGCTGCATTCTTCCTCATATATATAGTCCAATTTCTCGGAATATTTGCTCAGCATACAGATAGAATAAGTATGGTGAAAGGATATAACTTTAAGGCACACCTTTCCTGAGTTTAAACTATCCCAAACCCATACCAAACCCTTTGCCATCGAGTCGATTCCGATTCATAGCAACCCTATAGGACAGAGCAGAATTGTCCTATAGGGTTTCCAAGGAGCAGCTGGTGGATTCAAACTGCTGACCTTTTGGTTAGCAGATGAACTCTTTAACCACTGTGCAACCAGGTCTTCTTAAACCATACAGTATCCCTTTTTCAATTTGAACAACTTCCTCTTAGTCTATGCATAGGTTCTGCACGAATACAATCAAGTGTTCTGGAATTCCCATCCTTCTCAATGTTATCCATAATTTGTTATGATCCACACAATCGAATGCGTTTGCATAGTCAATAAAACACAGGTAAGCGTCTTTCTGGGATTCTATGTTTTCAGCCAAGATCCATTTGACATTAAAGAGATAGAAAAACTAATGATTAACTTTATCTGGAAAGGAAAGCGGTCCCAGATAAGTAAGACACTATTGAAGTAGACTAAAATAAGATGGCTCACACTACTTAACCTTAGAACCTTCTGTACAACTATGGTAGTCAAAGCAGCCTGGTACTTGTACAAAGACAGACACATTGATCAATGGAACAGAATTGAGAACGGAGTTGTAAATCCATCCACCTATGGTCACCTAATCTTTAACAAAGGCCCAAAGTTCATTAAATGAGGAAAAGATAGTCTTTTTAACAAATGGTGCTGGCAAAACTGGGTGTCCATCTGTAAAAAAATGAAACAAGACCTCACATCATATACAAAACTAATTCAAAATGGAAAAAAAAGACCTATACATAAAACCAAAAATTATAAAGATCATAGAAGAAAAAATAGAATCAACGCTAGAGGCCCTAATACATGGTGTAAATAGGATATCAATCATAACTAACAGTACACAAACACCAGAAGATAATCTAGATAACTGGGATCTTCTAAAAATTAAACACTTATGGTCATCAAAAGACTTCACCAAAAGAATAAAAAGAGAACCTACAGACTGGGAAAAAAATTTAGCTATGACAAACACAACAAAGATCTAATCTCTAAAATCTGTAGGAAAATCCAACACCACTCCAACAAAAAGACAATCCAGTTAAAAAACGGGCAAAGGAAATGAACAGACACTTTACCAAAGAAGATATTCAGGCAGCTAACAAACACTTGAGGGAATGCTCATGATCAGTAGCCATTAGAGAAATGCAAATCAAAACTACAATGAGATACCATCTCACCCCGACATTACTGGTATGAATCAAAAAAAAACAGAAAATAACAAATGATGGAGAGGCTGTGGGGAGATTGGAACTCTTATGCACTGCTGGTGGGAATGCAAAATGGTACAACCATTTTGGAAAACGATATGGCACTTCCTTAGAAAGCTAGAAATAGAAATGCCATATGATCCAGCAATCCCGCTCATAGGAATATATCCTAGAGAAATAAGAGCTGTCACATGACTAGACATATGAACACCCATGTTCATTGCAGCATTATTCACAATAGCAAAAAGATGGAAAAAACCTAAGTGTCCATCAACAGATGAATGACCGAACAAACTATGGTACATACACACAGTGCAATACTATGCAACCGTAAAGAACAATGATGAATCTGTGAAACATTTCACAACATGGGTGAATCTGAAGGGCATTATGCTGAGTGAAATAAATCAATCACAAAAGGAAAATACTGTATGAGATCACTATTATAAAAACTCATGAAAAGATGTAAACACAGAAGGAAACAATCTTTGATGGGTACAAAGGAGAGGAGGGGAAGAGTGGGGAGGCAAAAACACTAAATATACGATAGATAAGTGATAATTTTGGTGAAGGGTAAGATCATACGAAATACTGGGAAGTCAGCACAACTTGACCAAGGCAAGGTTATGGAAGCTTCATAGACACATTCAAACTCCCTGAGGGACAATTACTGGGCTGAGGGCTAGGGACCATGGTCTCAGGGGACATCTAGCTCAACTAGCATAACATAGTTTATGAAGAAAATCTTCTACATCCTATTATGGAGAGTAGTGTCTGGGGTCTTAAAGGCTTATGAGCGACCATCTAAGATACTCCACTGGTCTCAACCCATCTAGAGCAAGGAATAATGAAGAAAACCAAAGACACAAGGGAAAGATTAATCCAAAGGACTAATGGACCACAACTACCAGCTGCCTCCAGCAGACTGAGTCCAATACAACTAGATGGTGCCTGGCTACCATCACCAACTGCTCTGACATGGATCACAGTAGAGGGTCCCAGACAGAGCTGGATAAAAATGTACAGAAAAATTCTAACTCACAAAAAAAGACCAGACTTACTGGTCTAACAGAGACTGGAGAAACCCTGAGAGTATGGCCCTGGACACCCTTTTAACTCAGTACTGATGTCACTTCTGAGGTTCACTCTTCAGCCCAAGATTAGACATGCCCATAAAACAAAATAAGAGTAAATGGGCACACCAGCCCAGGGGCAAGGATGAGAAGCAGGAGGGGACAGGAAAGCTGATAATGGGGAATCCAAGGTCGAGAAGGGGAGAGTGTTGACACGTCATGGGGTTGTCAACTAATGCCACAAAACAATATGTGTATTAACTCTTTAATGAGACACTAATTTGTTCTCTAAGACTTCATCTAAAGCACAGTAACAAAAAGTGAAAAAAAAAAAAGATCCTTCTGACATTGACAATGATATCCATCATACCACATCCTCTTCTGAATCTGACTTAAATTTCTGGTGGTTCCCTGTCGATGTACTGCTGCAACTGTTTTTTAATTGTCTTCAGCAAAATTTTACTTGTGTGTGATATTAATGATATTGTTCAATAATCTTTGCATTCTGTTGGATCACCTTTCTTTGGAATGGGTACAAATATGGATCTTTCCAGTTGGCCAGGTAGCTGTCTTCCAAATTTCTTGGCATAGATGAGCGGGCACTTCCAGTGTTGCATCTTTTGTTGAAATACCTCAGTGGGTATTCCATCAATTCCTGGAGCCATGTTTTTCACCAATGCCTTCAGTGCAGTTTGGACTTCTTCCTTCAGTACCATCGGTTCTTGAACCCTAGACTAGGGTTTGGATTTGGTTCTGGCTCTTAATAGCTAACAGCCTTGGGCAAGTTACTCAATAGCTCCAACCTCACAGGGTTGCTGTGAAGATCAAATGAGACAATAATTTATAGAAGATAAACTATAACTGACATATGACTATTTACTCACAAGTAAATGGAGGTTGTGGCAGTCACTTCCATCATGCCAAGTTTTATATTCCCTTCATTCTAGAAAGAATCTCATTATTCTGGCCTTGAGGATTGTAATAGTGACATAATTTATCCCTCACCTACCCTCAGCTTAACAGTCATTCCTGCTCCTTTCCATTGTGGAGACAAAAAACTGCCTGTGAGTGGTAGAATTGGGGAGTAGTTCTCACCCAAAACCGAAACTGTTGTGATCGAGCTGAGTTCGACTGATAGCGACCCTATAGGACAGAGTAGAACTGACCCACAGGGTTTCCAAGGAGTGGCTGGTGGGTTCTAACTATTGATGTTTTAAACCCATATCCCTTTTACCGGGCCCAGGTGCTATGTCTGTGGTTTGCTAATGGCTTGTAACTGCTCGCCTTCCCCAGAGATTTGCCAGAGGCCAGTGGGAGTCATCTTGCCAGGGGTGCCTGGGATGTTATGCCCACATCCCCTCACCACAGATTATATCTCTCAGCTAATGATTGACTGATACAGAGGAATAAAAGCTTGGTCCCTTTGTCTCAAGGTGGCACATTTTTGTGGTGCCATTCACGCCGTAGAGCTCCCTGTGGGATCGGGTTGAGTCTTTGCCTAGCTCTTCTTTGCACTATCCTGCTTTCCTCACTCCCCTACAGATTTCATCCGAGAGTGCTCCCTCAGTAGACGACTTGTACAAGAATCCTTGTCTCAGAGAGTCTAGATAAGCTGACCTGAGATAGCAACCATTCATGAAAAATCCCATAGAGTACTGCTATCTCTGTGTCCTGCCTCTTAGCTTAGGGGGTTACTCCAGAAACAACAGTTCATTTTGGCTTTCAGCTGGTGGATGGTTTGCCAAGAAACCTGAGATTGGCTTGTTGTAGTAGACATAATGCCGTGAGGGTTAGGGGGTTAGGAAAAGAGGGAACAAACCATGATCCTGTCCCAGACACTGTGCTCAAAACTTACGTGTACTTTATCTTATTTAAATTCCTACAAGTCTAAGAGAGAGTTTAGTAGTTTCATCCTCATTTTATAGATGAGCAAACTAAAGCACAGCAAGGTGAAATGATTTGCCCAGAGTTCAAGAAGTTTGCATGTGGCAGAAGAAGGACTAAAACCCAAGCTTAGTTAACAGGATTCTTTCCACTTATCCATATAGCTTTCTTTCAAGACTAATCTAATTTTTTTTTTTTTTAAGGGAAGGAATAATTTTTCTTTATACTGCTTGTCTTCACTCAAAAACAAGAACCTAATAGTAAGTTTAGGAAAAAATTGGGGCAGTAATTCTATTTAGGAACCTCTGCCTATCTGAAATGCAGGGTTTTCAGCAATGTTATTTCTAAATCCAACATGCATAGTTTCAGAGGAATAATTTTAAAACATTACCATAGCAACTTATGTGATTGTGCAGATACTGAGAATGTAAATTCACACAGATATTGTTAGGAAGGAAGAATTTAACACATAAATAGGTAGAATTAAATAAAAATGGAATGGCAATTTTGGATGGTGATGATATGCAGAAAGAGTTAAATAATCTGAATTTTAAAAAATTTTTAATATAAGAAACTCTCTAAGGGAAATTGAATGCAATATGACAAGTATAAAAAAATCCTGAAGAAAATAGCACTGTGTAGCAATGTAAGACAGAGGGCTGTGGGAAGCGTGTGCATATTGAAAGCATGTTGAAAATCACTAGTAGGTACAGCTGGTGAACAATTCAGAAGGTTAATAAAAATCATCAATAATATGACTATCAGGTCATTTCCTTCCTGAGCCCAATATGCCCAATTTGGGAGTTTCAAAGCTAGGGAACTAAAGACCATTAGAATAGAAAAGGTTCTTAGAGGTCATTTATGATGCTTAACTCTCCCTGCGAATTATTCAGTAAATGACTATGCCCATACATATACGAGGTGGATACTGGCTATTTTGCCTATTCCTCCTTTGTAGGGTAACATATACTATAATTTTCTTTGGGAAACCACCCTTCTTCCTCTATCCTTGTGATTAAGTGGGGCTGAATCCATGCTGCCGCCAGGCTCCAGGTAAGGAGGCCAGTTGAACCAGCTGCTGTCTAGTCCTTTCTGACTCGTGGAGACCTCATGTGTGTCAGAGTAGAACTGTGCTCCAAAGGGTTTTCAATCATTGATTTTTTGGAAGTAGATTGCCAAGCTTTTCTTCTGAGGTGCCTCTGGGTGGACTTGAACCTCCAACCTTTCAGTCAGCAGCTGAGCATGTTAATTGTTTGCACCACCCAGGGACTCCCCTGGCTAGTCAGGGTAAGCATCCACCTGGTGACAGCAATGGGTTCAAACCTGATCAAGGGCTGAAGTTCAGCAGATAAGAGCTCACTCAGAGATATTTGCCGTAATTCTTGGGAAAGAGGCTCTTTCTTTCCATTGGATTTGCTGAGCTGGTAGACTGTATATCAGGAGAAGCAGGTAATCATCTTGGCACAAAACAGGATTGTCCTGTCAAATAATGAAGGCAACATCCAGAAATATGACCCAAACCTCAAGTCAACCCTTGGCAATGCCTGGCAATTCTAATATATTTTCCCGGTCAATCCACTCTCTCATTCTCGGAGAAGACCATTTCAAAACTTTTTCTCTCTCTTCAAGCTTCCAGTACTTTCTCTCTCATCCACTTGCAGCTGATAATCTTGCTTCTTATTCACTGAGAAAATAGAAGCAATCAGAAGATAACTTTCTTAAGTTTCCACAGTCAAATCTAACAACCTTCCAGCTTCTGTAACCATATATTTTACTTTCCTTCCTTACTACAGTGAGCTGTCCCTACCCCCATCTAATATCAACCCCCTCTCACGTGCACTGACTGCATCCCAAACCTTAGCACCTTCTACTCAGAGAGATTGCTCCTGCATTTACCCCTTGCTCTCTTTCATCATCAATGTTCCCGTCTCTATTGTAACATTTCCATCAGTTTATAAACTTGTTGTGATTTTTGCCAACTCAAAAAAACAGAAACTGAAACAAAACAAGAGGACGTTTTTTCCTTTAACTCCCACATCACCCTTCAAGTTCTGCCCCAGTTCTCTACTGCTCTTTACAGTAAACTTGAAAATATTATCTGTGTTTCCTCTCTCCTTTCTCCTCCCGTATCCTCTTTAACGCTCACCAATTAGATTATGATTCTATCATTTCAGTAAAATCCCTTGTCAGGTTCTCATCTTACTCATTGTTTCAGTGGCATTTGACACCGTTGATCTCTATTGCCTTCTTGACATGTTGACTTCAATCGACTTTGGGGACATCTTTTTTTCCCTTGTCATTTGTTCCTTTATCATTTCCATGTCTTGATCCTCTTCTTCTTTCTGACTAGGACTCAGTCCTAGATCATCTTTGTTTCTCTGTCTATACTCACTGCCTATGACTTTAAATATGATCTCTCCATCAATGGATGTGGGAAACCCTGGTGGCAAAGTGATTAAGAGTTTGGCTGCTAACCAAAGGGTCAGCAGTTTGAATCCACCAGGTGCTCCTTGGAAACACTATGGGGCAGTTCTACTCTGTCCTATAGGGTCACTGTGAGTTGGAGACTTGATGGCAAAGAAGTTTTTTGTTTGTTTTTTTTTCAATCGATGGATAAGTCCCATGATTATATCTTCAGCCTTGGCTTCTCCCCACTGAGTATCAGACGGTTTAATGCACATCTCTGTGAGTCTCATACTGTGCATGTATGAATCAAAACTCTTGATTTTTCTGCTTAGACCTGAGAATATCTGAGTTAATATTGATGCCTCTCTTTTTCTTAAACCACTCATCTAGTCCATCATTAAATCTTGTCGGTCACAAATCTAACCATCACTGTGCAACTTTCCTGCTGTATCTTGGCCCAAGTCACCATCATCTTTCACTTAGATTATGACACTAGTCTCTAAGTGGGCTCCCTGCTCCTAGAGTATCTTTTCCCCTTAAGTCAGCTCTTTACTCAGCAGGCCCATGAATTCTTTAAAAATATAAATCAAATCATGTTATTACCCTGTTCAAAACCTCCAATGATTTTCTATCAGTCTTATAATAAAGTGCAAACTACTTATCCTGGCTACAAGGTCATACTTGTCTTGGTACCTTTTCCCTCCTCAACTCCTTTCTTACCACACCCTCTCACTCACTAGAGTCCTACTATGCGGGACTCCTTGACACTCCTCAGACAGGCAAACATGCTGCATCTCAGCACCTGTGCACTTGCTATTCTCTCTACCTGGAATGCTCTCCGCCAGGTATTTATGTAGTTTGCCTCCTGCTCAATGTTACCTGCCTGATCACCCTACCTGTTATAATACAAAAGCCATATGGAAGGGGTGAGGTTGGCCCGTCTGAAGAAAAGAAAGAAGGCCAATGTGGCTGGTGTGGTACAAAATAAGCCAGAGAGGAAGCCAGGAGCCAGATCATGAAAGTCTTATTATATTCTAAGGTAGTTGTAAGGCACTTCAGTTGGACAGTAACATGATTTATGTTTTAAAAATATCACTCTGACTACTATGTAGAGCATAGATTGTCAGGGCTAAGAATGGAAGCTGGGAGACCATTTGGGAATCATCCCAGAAAGAGATGTAGTTTGATGTTACCAGAAGAGGTGGCTATATTTTGAAGGGCACATTTTGAAGGCTGAGCCAATAGGTCTTAACAATGGATTAAGTGAAAATATTGAGGAAAAGAGAGAAATTAAGAATGATTCCTTGGTTGGGAATATGTGCAACTAGGTGGATGGTGATGACATTTATTGAGATGAAAAATAATGGGGTAGAGCAGATTTGAGAAGGATCTGGGTTGCTAGTATCAGAGAAATGGAATAGTAAATCCTTTCACATCATTTTAGTAGAAGTGAAAAAGCAATCTACCCGGTGTTAGGAAAACAGGTCTTTATTTCTAGGTCTCTTGCAGATGATATGCCTGATCCCAGGTACTCCCCACATCCATCCCCTAAAGAAGTCTTAGATTTTTTATTCTTTATGTGAGAGGATTAGTCTAGGTTGTATCAAAGTTTCCTCCAAGCTCCTCTTGTCTCTTATTTCCAGCAATACCTTCTTTTCCACAGCCCTACACTCACAGGCTACAGTTTTCCCACAAAGAAGACCTTGTTCCCAAAGTGAGAGCTGGGCATGCTCTTCCTTGCTCCTTCACTTTAACTGCATTATTTTGCATTTCCTGCCTTTGCCAGGCAGCTGACCAAATAACAATTTATATGCATGTATTTCCTAGCTTTTCAAGCTGCTTAAGCTCATCCCTTTAAAACATAGACTTGAAATAGCTTGCTTTATTCAAACTGGTTCTCAAAACAGAAGACGTATTATTAGAGGCCTGTGTGGAATTGACTCAACAGCAATGGTGCTTTTTTTGTTGTTTGTTTGTTTTTGGTATATGTATGAGAAGCCCTGGTGGTGCAGTGGTTAAGCACTCGGCTGCTAACCAAAAGGTCAGCGGTTGGAACCCACTAGCTGCTCAGAGGGAGAAAGATGTAGCAGTCTGCTTTTGTGAGGATTACAGCCTTGGAAACCCTATGGGGGCAGTTTTATTCTGCCCTATAGGGCACTATGAGCTGGAATTGACTCGACGGCGGTGGGTTTGTTTTGTTTTGGGGTGTGCATATATGAGAGAGTCCTATATACTTCTTACCACTCACAGTTCTTTCTCTAGTGGTCAAATCGTCCAAACAAAAGACATCCCAGAAATGGTATAACTAATTGTTAATAAAGAAGGAGGAGAGTAAAAGTAAACAAAGTAAGGAAGATCAATGTACCCACCTTTAGGAGTAATGTGCTGCCTGCCTGAAAAAGAACCGGACCCTGTTTCCAATAGTGCTTTCATTAATCAAAACCTTGGAGTAACTGCATAATAAGTCAAAGAAACTAATGGATATTAGCATATTTCTATACTTTCTTCTTTGCTGCCATGAGGGGCAAGCTCAGGGTCTATATGTGTATCATTATTTCTGTCCCAAATATAGCCAGTGGAAAGGAACAACCATTCTAGCAATTCCCGAATAGGGTTTTGCAGACCGACTGATCAGCACTGAAAGATGCTTCACAGAAGATAAAACTGTTTCTCTGTTAACACATACAGGAAAACTTGCATATTCTAAACTCTTCTTGGAGATTGACAAAGCATACTACCTCACAGTAAAGAGATCTACTTACTCTTATTTAATGCAAAGTTTCTGAAAACTTTGCTTTTAATTTTTTGCCCATATAAGTAGCTGGAATATACTTTGAGAAAGGTAGAGCTACTCTGTTATTAAAGTCCCTGCAGGTTTCTGTGATGAGAGCTCCACAAGGCTTCTATAGCAAGGTGTTTATGCCATCTTTATCTAGGCACAGTGCCTGACACACAACTTGTGCCAATTTAGTCTCAAGAAATATTAACTCAATTTCAATACATGAATTCTAACAATTTGCCTCTTTGTGAGGTGAGTAATCTTTCTCAGTTTCAGTCAAAGTGTAAGCCATTTTCCTGACTGATCCCTTTATTTGGAGTCTATCTTCTAGAATACATTTTGAGCTTATTTAGGGGCTCCAAAAACAACAATAAAAAGCCCAGAAAAACTCACTGTCATTGAGTCAATTTGGACTCATAGCAATCTTACAGGCTCAGCTTCAAGAAAATTCCATGTATTTATTTCTCAGCTTAATACACAGAATTACCTTTCACTTGTTTAAAGCCTACTGTTTTTAAGCTTCATGGCATTATCTCTGGTCTTAATTGATATAAAGTGTTCTTTTGGTTTGGAAGAAAAGCTGCCATTTTAAAGTTTCTAGCTGCCTTCTTTGAAGGTGGCCCATTTTGGAGCAGTTTTATCTGCTCTAGGAAAAATCACCTGCTGGATGTGGAGGTCCAGTGGAGTTGTGGGAACTGTGTGATCCTGACGAGCCTCTGAGTGGAGCTGCTAGCTGGGGAGGAAGCTGGTTGATTTCTATGTTGAACCATTTTGAACCATTTGAACATGAGCCTTTTGAGAAGAAAGGGATGGAAACCAACCTCTGCCCTTTTGGAGAAATTATTAGAAATTCTCTAATAAATTAAAATGGTTTCGCAAGAGGTTTGCTATCAGAGACAGGGTTTGAAAAAGGGGAGTTTCTGCTTATGGTGATGGAAAATTTGGCAATATTGGTGATGATTACATAACATGATTGATATAATTGGCACCACTGCATTGTACATGTGAACGAAGTTTAATTGGCAATTGGTGAGTTATCTATATTTTTACAACAGTTAAAAAAAAAAAAAAAGAATTAATCCCAAAGATTGGGGAATGTTGCCTGATTAGGAACAAGGCAGTCATGAGAGCAAACTAGTTTGGGCATAGAATAGGTGGCCTTGAAACCCAGTATTACAGCTCTTGGGGCAAACTTAGGAAACAATGGCTGAATTTTCAGATCTGAAGGGATCCCACAGGGACCTGAACCTGCAGGGACATCAGTATAGCACAGAATATGGGCATATTATACTATGTGGCACTAATTTTGAGTAGTTGTACCATGTGGCAATAATAGAAGCACCTGTGAATCAAAAGCTTGAAACTTTAGTAGAGAGATAAAATTTTCTAATTCCTTCTGTCTGGAAATGGACTGCCTCATTTGGCTTAAGTAAACCCCTAGTGACTTGTGAATTTGTGCTAGGAATTTGAGTGACTCATAGGCTATTGACAGGACATGTGACTTTATTTAGTATTTGTTCATATTTTGTTTCCAAGTCCACCATGTCTTCCCAGGGATCATAGCCTCCTTAGCATTTGCCTTTATAGCTTCATAAGTCCATTTGGCTCTTACTCATAGACCCTAGCCTTTTCCTTGGATCATTTTATATATCATGTTTCCTATGGATATAATTTTCTTTTTTTCATGCTGAAGCCAGTTGAGAAACTGTAAGAAATCACAAAGAGGAGCATAATCCTTTTACTGGAAGTTTCCCTTATCTGGTAAAAATGCAGATTATGTCCAAATTCCTTCCTGGGTTATTTAATGTAAAAGCTTTTTTATGTACCAAAGGAAAAATATTTATTTGCCATTTTATCCAACATCTAGGAAAAAATATCTGCATATAATAGATATTTAAAAATAGGGCAGTAACAGAATTATGTACATACAGAAGAAAGGCCTTGCAATCTACTTCTGAAAGTACACAGCCACTGAAAATCCTCTCTCCAACCTCTACTTCTGTAACCATATCTTCTTCTCTGACTCTGACCCTCTTGCCCACTTCTTATAAAGACCTTTATGATTACCGTGGGCCCACCTGGATAATCAGAATAATCTTTCCCTCTCAAGATCCTTAATTTAGTTGCATTTACAAAATCTCCTTTGCCAGGTGAGGTAACATATTTACAGGTTTTGGAATTAGAACATAGACATTTTTAGGGGGTCATTATTCTGCCCACCTCATACACTTTTTGATATGTAGCATTTCCATTTAATTTTTTCCTTTAATTTCCACTTCTTTGCTGAAACTGCCCATCTGTTCATGTAAATTTCTGCCATTTCCATTAAATCCTTTAATAAATTAATCTTACTTATTTTAAAGTCTATGTCTGAAAGTTACAACATATGAGCTATCTCTGAGTCTGGTTCTTTTGATTATTTTGTCTTTTGTTTTTTTCCTTACTTCTTTGTGTGCCTCATTATTTTTGTTTGAATGCTAGGCATCTTGTGTAGACTAGAAGACACTTAGTTGAATAGCATTTATACCTGGAAACGAACATGTTTCTTCTCATGCAGCAAGTGTGGGGGATTAAATCAACTTAGTCAGAAGTTCAGGGTCTGAATCTGTGCAACATCTTCTCAACCGGTCTTATACCTCCTGGGTTTACCATAGAGTCCCTGGTGGTATAAATGGTTAAATGCTTGACTACTAGCCAAAAAGTTAGTGGTTCGAACCCACCCAGAGGAGCCTTGGTAGATAAGCCTAGCAGTTTACTTCCGAAAGGTCACAAACATGAAAATTCTATGGAGCAGTTCTGCTCTGTACAGATGGAGTCTCCATGAGTCAGAATCAACTTGACAGCAACCAACAACAACAGTGATATTTTTACACTGAGCTAGAATCATCTTTCTAATATGTTAATCTTATCCTATTACTTACCTGCTAGAAACCCTTCAGTGGCTCCCCCTGCCTCAGAAAAATGAACAAACTATTAAGGAGCATTCCAGTTACTCTTACTGCATAACAAACCACTGTAAAACTCAGTGATGTAAAGCAACCATTTTACTATTTATAGATCTGCAGATTAAGATTTCAGAAAAAAGTACAATGGGAATAACTTGCCTCTGTGCCACAATGTCTAGGATTTCATTTGGAAAGAATCAAAGGCTAGGAGTAACCTGATGCCTAAGGGCTGGTATCTGGAAAATAATTCACTCACATGTCTGATAATTAATATTGATTGTTGACTGGATGTCAGTCAGTGATTAGCCAGAATACTTATATTTGGCCTCTCTTTGAGGTTTCTTTGCATGGGATAGTTAGGGCTTCCTCACTGCATGGTAGCTGGGTTCCAAGAGCAGTGTTCTCAGAGTGTAAAGTGCAAGTACATGATATTTTTATAATCTAGTCTCAGACATCAAAAATGTACACCCAGGTTTAAGGGCAAGGGGTATAAACTCCATCATTTGATGGGATAAATGGCAAGGTCACATTTCAGGAAGATATGTGGGATAGGAGATATTTTTCCAGTCATCTCTCTGCTGCAAGTTGCTTAAGGCCTTTCATGACTTGATCGCTACTTGTAGCTCCCTGACACTGCCGCCACCTGCCTTGACATCCGTTCTCCAGATATTCTGAACTTTTTCTTTTCTCCAAATCTACCATACTCGATTGTCTTTCCCGTTACATCCTCCCACCCTCCCACCTTTTCCTGTGTAACTTCTTCCTAGAGGCTTTTTCTTATTTCCTACCCCTCCTCCAAGTCTAGGTTATACCCTACTTTCATCATTTCCAGATTATCCAAAATAGTGCTTAGTACATGGTAAGTGCCTAATCAATAGTTGTTGAATGAACAATGGGTGCACAAAAATAGGGACTTATTAATGTCCTGTTCACCATTGTATCTCCTGTGGCTACAACAGCACTAGCACAAGGAAGGTGCTCAAAAATATTTGTTGCAAGAATAAACTACTGTGCCTTCTTGGCAATCTATTGCAGTTTGGTTGGAGAATTCATGGGACTAAGTAGAGCGCTTTGAGAAAGCTCCATGCTGTACCTTTTTATGGTAACCATTTCTGACAGAATTCTTCAGAGCTAAGTCATGAGTCTACTGTGTTGGCATACCAGGGCTTTTGCAAACTGATTCTCTCCATCTGGATTCAATCAATATGGTCTCAGCTCAAAGCAAAAAATAAATAAATAGGCCTTGTAAGAACTTGCCCAACAAAGAACATCTGAAAATTGTTGCCCAAAATTCTCAAACTGGGTGATAGAACTATGTGAGCTTCTTAGTCTTCCTATAAACATCGCTATGGTAACTGAAAGGTAATTAACTGTTTATCAAATGCACACACACACACACACACATATTCAGTTTCAAGTTGGAGTCCTCTCATTGCAACAGCCTGTAAACGTAAGGAAAGGAAATTAATATGCAGACTATTCTTTATCAGTATTTGGAGTCTCCTCATTGTGAATCTTCTGGGAAAAAAAAAATTTATTGTATAGGCAAGCATTACTGAAAATAACCATATCTTCAACTGTCTCTTAAACATTTTCCTTTCATTTCTCCTTTAAAATTAGAATTTGAGTTTAGAGATTTATCTTGAAGTTTGAGCTAAGGCATTGACAGAGAGATAATAAAAGCTTCACAAATGACAAACTTATCTTTAAGGAAATACTCAAAGAAACCAAATTTTCTTTCAGCTAGAGGTCGTAATGACTAATTGTTTTCTTTCTGTTCTCTGACATACTCCTTAGCTCTAATCTGAAAAAGGAGCAGACAAGGCAGATACTAAAAGAGAGTAAATTGCTTATTTTGGTCCTAATCTATATTATTTTATGAGAAGAATACTAAAACCTATTGTGCATTTTATTCACATAATTTGTGAACATATTTGTATATAATAACCTTCCACCCATGTGTAAATTTTGCCTCATTTATGCATAATCAAAAGAGACATTTGGAAGAAAAAAAAATTCGTAATAAGATCTGCAATCGAGATTAAGATGGGTCTAATTTATATTTTTAAGGTAGAATGAAGTCTTTCTCAATGTATACTTTGTAATTATGTCATTCAATTTTCTCGATACACAACTTTATTGAAAAACAAAATGAAACAAAACTTTGAAACAATTGCACAATTATCAGAATATCTGTTTTGTCTTGTTTAAAAGAACATGAGAACAGATGTTTTTAATGAAGACAGAACCTAAGCTAGCCCAATATTTATTAAATGATAACACATATCATACATCAAATGAGTTTAAAGAGCATATTTTAGAAATTGTGCTAATGTGTCTCTCAGCAAGGAGCCCAAGTTCCTTGATCGCTTCTCGCAAGGAAGCCAAGCCTGGTGTTATACATTAGCAGGGAGTGGGTTTGAAGAAGACAAGTCATCAAGACAGAGGCAGGAAAGCTACTTTGTAAACTCTTGAAAGGAGTAATGATTAGAAATCTGAATGTCTAATATGCCTCTCAACAAACTCTAACAACCTAGGTTGTTACAGTTTACCCCTAGCCATATTAAACAGAAAACAGACAAGGGGTTTGGCTGCTGCCTCTGGAGAGTGACACTTGAGCACTATCTTGACAGTTAAAGTAAGAAAGTAGCGTCACCACCTCCCTTTCCATCATTTTACCTCCAGAGTTCCCAGTGTCAGCCTTTGCCACCAATTACATGAGACTGCTCATTTGGACTCTCTAGATTCAAACACCCACCGGGAAAGAAAATAATGGGCACCTACAGCAACTCTGGGTGGTGCAAACAGTTAAGAGCGTGGCTACTAACCAAAAGGATGGCAGTTCAAACCCACCAAGAGGCACCTAGAAAGAAAGGTTTGGCTATCTGCTTCCAAAAGTTCACAGACATGAAAACCCTTGGAGCACAGTTCTACTCTGCAACACGTTTAGTTGCCATAAGTCAGAATTCACTCTATGTCAACTCATTTGGTTTTGGTTTTTGACAGCTACACTGGTGGCTTATAGTTTGGTAGGAAGAGTACACTCACAGACACACACACACACACATGCACAGAGTTGAGGTTAAGTTTGATTTAATTAGAACAGGGCACAATTCTCATTGGAAACAGCAAATGCAACATAACTCAGTACTGCTTCCCTTGGCCCCCAAAGTTACTGATGAAACTTCAGTGGACAGTGATACTGTCCATTCATAAGGGATCTTGCTGCATCTGAAAGCTTCTGTCTTGCCACATTACTGCCCTTTTATACTTAGGGATCCATCCAGAGTTATGCTAATAGTCCTCCTACTTTGGATTAAGGGAATGTTTACAAATATGTAATATCCCTTGATTTTTAGGATCAGTGCAATTAGAAACTCAATTAGGGTGGGGACGGCGGTATGGGGAGAGAAAGCAAAGTCAGTGTCCAGGTTCCCTAAAAAATATCTCTGCCTCCAGCTTTCTCACCTCCAGAAAAAAACCATTTTTTGTGTACTATTACTGGTGACACAGTGGTTAAAGTGATCAACTGCTAACCGAAAGGTCCGCTGTTTGAAACCACCAGTGGCTCCGTGGGAGAAAGATGTGGCAGTCTGCTTCTATAGAGATTTATAGCCTTGGAAACCCTGTGAGTTGCTGAATCAGAATCAGCTCAACAGCAGTAGGTTTATTACTCCCTCAGGGCAAGTTCTCCACTTTCCAATGTGATAGTTCAAAACAAAGGTAATTTCTTATCCTTTTTATTATAATTATGACAGGGTTGCATGGTATTATTATGCTCATTCTTCCAGTTGAGCTGAGGAACTCAGTCCCTTACTCAAATCACAGTTCCATATTCTAGACTTGAACCCAAGTCTGGCTAACCTCAAAGCCCAAGCCTATGATTCTAATACAATAAATTCATTCAGAATATGGAACTAACCTAATAAATGAACCTAGATTCGTGGATTAACTACTAGCTTAATAAGGTATTCCTCTCAGGCAATTCAATACTTGAATCTTAACAAACACTATTTAGCTGTAGAGGTCTTCTCAAATTGGAAAGTGAGTTTTTGGCCTTTGTGATTAGATGTGTAAGAAAGGCTTTCTGCAAGAGAGAACAGTCAAAGACTAATGATCAGGTTTGTGGCTTTTCCAAATCAACTGAAAGGATCCAGAAGACAAAATTCCACTTCTAAAAGCTGGTGCATTAAAATTAAAAATTATAGGTGTGTTTAGAGTGCTAAGATTATGGTGTGTTTTTCTTCATTTTTCATTGTTTCTGCAATGTTATTAAATTCCCTTCATGATTAAAAAAATACAGCAATGTTTATTGAGAATTTATTATCAAGTTCTCAATACTTAATGCATTATTAGCTCTTTTAATCCTTATGACAATCTTGTGAGCTAATTATTATCATTACCTTTGTTTTTCAGATGAGGAAACTAGTCAAGTAGGAGTAAGTGGCAGAGCCAGGATTTTAAAGTTAGGCAGTCTTTCTCCCAAGCCTGTGCACTGAACTCCTACAATATGCTGTGTTTTTTTGTTTGGTTGTTTGTTTTTGTTTTTTGTGTTTGTTTTTTGATGGCATGAATCCAGCAGAAGGGAGAGTTCTGGAGAGTTTGGAAGTCTGTGATAGGTGAGGAGGAGAAAGAAGCAGGACAGGACAGCTAAGAAGCTGGACAAAGACCCTAAATACCTGAGGAAGAATCGCCTCTGGTCCAAAAGAGGTGGCAGAAAGAGATTTGTTCTGTGGCAGTCCTCTTTATAAAAAGCTATCTTATCATGCTAAATTAATTCCCAGCCCTAAAATAAATAGTGGTTTTATGTCCTTATAGCTTCAGCCACAATAATCATATTCCATGCTTTACTTCACTGAGAGTCTATCATTATGAATTACAAGGTAAATGTTGTTTATGGGTATGCTCTAGCCTCATAATTAGTCACCTCACGTAACAAACTATTTATTAGGTAGTCCCATACAGAAAAGGCAACAGCTGAAGTATATGCTGGTTAGTAAATAATAGAAACAAAATATGTTGTTCAGAAGCCAGGGCAATAAATACTCAGGTCAAGCAAAATGACTCGCTGATATTTTGTATCATCCAATCGCCCCTCAAAAAATAAGTCTATAAGTAATATTAGTTAGACACAAGGTGTGATAACAAAAATAATACAAGTCATTTTGGAAGAGCAAATATCCACTTATTGTATATTTTAGTGGTTTCACCCAGGATAAGAAATTCTGCCATATCTGAGGAGAGCTGTTTTGGGGATGTTGGCAAAATTACTATTTGGTTTGACTACAAAGTAAAAGAGACTAAGTTCCTTCATTCATTTATTCAATCATCTTCCCATCCTATTTCGTACACCCATTTGTTCCTCCATCCATCCATCCACCCTTCCATTCATCCTTCTGTCCATCCATCTACCCTCCTCCACTCATCAATCTAATGAGTATTTGTTGAGCGAGTACTCTGTGTATAGCTCAGTCAGGAACTGTTCCGTTTGCTGCTGTGGATCTTTTTTGGGCATTTCCTCTTTTTTGCTCTAGTCCGTTATTTTATTTTATTTTTTTCCCAAACATGGTCTGTGGACTACTTGAGTCAGAATCTCCTAGGGATGTTATTACAAATATATACTCCAGAGAGCCATCATACCTGCTGCTGTTGAGGCAATTTTGGCTCATAGTGATCTCATATGTTAGAGATTAGAACTGTTTCACAGGGTTTTCTTGGCTGTAATCTTTAGGAAAGCAGGCCATTCTTCCATGATGCGACTGCATGGGTTTGAACCACCAACAACCTTTAGGTTAGTAGTCGAGTGCAAAGCGTTTGTATCACCCAGGGGACCTAGAGACCCATCATGTTGTTTTTGTTGTTGTTAGGTATCCTTGATCAGTTCTGGCTCATAGCCACCCTACGTACAACAGAACAAAACATTGCCTGGTCTTGGGTCATCCTCACAATAGTTGCTATGTTTGAGCCCATTGTGGTAGACACTGTGTCAATCCATCTTGTTGAGGGTCTTCCTCTTTTTCGCTGACCCTCTCCTTTACCAAGCATGATATCCCTCTCCAGGGACTGGTCCCTCCTGATAACATGTCCAAAGTACTTGAGACAAAGTCTTGCCATTCTGCTTCTAAGGTGAGTTCTGACTGTATTTCTTCCAAGACAGATTTGTTTGTTCTTCTGGCAGTCTGTGGTATATTCAATATTCCTCACCAATACCATAATTCAAAGGCATCAATTATTCTTCAGTTTTCCTTATTCATTGTCCAGCTTTCACATGCGTATGAGGCAATTGAAAATACCATGGCTTAGGTCAAGTACACCTTAGTCCTCAAGGTGATATCTTTGCTTTTTAACACTTTTAAGAGGTCTTTTGCAGCAGATTTGCCCAATGCAATGTGTTTTGATTTCTCGACTGCTGCTTCCCTGGGTGTTGATTGTGGTTCCAGGTACAATGAAATCCTTGACAACTTCAATCTTTTCTCCTTTTATCATGTTGCTTATTGGTCCAGTTGTGAAGATTTTTGTTTTCTTTATGTTGAGTTATAATCCATACTGAAGGCTGTGGTCTTGATCTTCATCAGTAAGGGCTTCAAGTCCTCTTCACTTTCAGCAAGCAAGGTTGTATCACCTGCATATTGCAGGTTGTTAATGAGCCTTCCTCCAATCCTGATGCCACATTCTTCTTCATATAATCCATCTCCTCAGATTATTTGCTCAACGTACAGATTGAATAAGTATGGTAAATGGATGCAACCCTGATGCACACCTTTCCTGATTTTAAACCAAGAGACCCATCTTAGACCTATTTTATTAGAATTACTAACAGGAATCTTCATTTTTTAAAGTTCTGCAAATAAATGTAATCCCCTATAGGTTGAGAAACACTAACCTGGACCAACTATGCTTCACGAGATTTCTTCTAAAAAAAGTTCAGAGGACAGAAATAACTACAGTCATACATTCAAATGTATATATGATTCTAGATGCAAGGAGTTATTGATGTTCTAGGGGTAGAGAAGTGTGAACAGGATGCTGAAGACATTGAAGGGACATTTTGAAAACTGGTTTTTTTTAGGCTGACCTCCAGAGGTAAGAGGTTAGATTAAGAGGGGTAAAATCATGACCTCTGAGTTCCTTGAGACTTCTCAGGTAACCTTGGCTATCTGTTCATTCATATCTGATGACCTTCTCTAGCCTGGGACCATGTACTATGCACATTAGAAGCCTTTATGTTCTACTGTCTCTGAATTTGGAATCAGAATCCCAGATTACTTGTATGATCAAAGACAGGTTGCCTAACTTCTCTTATCTTTAGATTCCTTATCTTCAAAATGGAAAGGATTACACCATGTAAGCTTCAGGCTATTTTGAAACAAATGTTGACTGTTACATTTCTTTAGGTTCTCTCGCTGTGCTGCCCACCGAATTATGTTGTGGATGGTAGTGCCCAGCTGCCTCCAGTTCCTGGCCATGCTGGATCTGTTTATTATTTATTCCCTCTCTCAAGGGTCTCCCCTCTCTCTAACCACCTACCCTTAATAGCCCAAACCTCTTCTTCCACTAAAATTTACTGTACTAGAGTGTGATATGGAGAGTTGTTTATGCATATACCTGCATGTTAAGAGTCTAGTTGCTCCTCAGAAGCTGAATTTTGAACAATTCAAAACAGGATTTCCTCCCACATATATTACAAGACAATGAGGTAGCAACCAATGTAGTTTTATACCACAAAAAACAAAACAAACAAACTAAAAATCCCACTGCCATCAAGTCGATTCCGACTCATAGCAACCCTATAGGGCAGAGTAGAACTGCTTCATAGGGTTTCCAAGGAGCAGTTGGTGGAGTCAAACTGCCGACATTTTGGTTAGCTGAGTTCTTAACCACTGCACCTCCAGGGTTCCTATGTAATTTCATAATACATGGCATTACAAAAAACAAAAATAAAACAGAAAAAGCAACAACAACAAAACCATACTAAATATGAACGCTTAATTCCAGAAATGCTTTTGTCTTAGATTCCTAGTGCTGCTGTAACACAAATATCACAAGTGGCTGGCTTTAAAGAATAGACATATATTTTCTCACAGTTCTGGAGGCTAAAAGTCCAAAGCAGGGTGTCAGCAATGTTGATTCCTTCCTTGTCAGTAGCCACAGGTGTTCCTTAGTTCCTTGGCATTCCTTGGCTTGTAGTGATCCTCATATGGCATCTGATTTCCCCTGTGTGTGTATCTGTGTCCTTTCTGATCTTTTTGTAACTCAGAAGTGATTATATTTAAAACCCAACCCTACTCATGTATGACTTAATTCACATAACAAAGAAAATCCTATTTTGAAACAGGATCATATGTATAGATATGAAAAAACAAAAAACCCATTGTCTGGGAGTAAATTCTGACTCATAGGGACCCTACAGGGCAGAGCAGAACTGCCACATAGGGTTTGCAAGGCTTTATAATCTTTACAGAAGTAGACTGCCTCATCTTTCTCCCAAGGAGTTTCTGGTGGGTTTGAATTGATAACCTCTCAGTTAGCTCTTAAACACTTCATCAGCAGGGCTTATTAATAGGTATAGGGGCCAGTATTTCAATGCAAATCTTTTGGGGGGACACAACTCTATCAATAACAGCTTCTTGTACAAATGTCATCATCAAATCATCCCAAGATATCCAATTAGTTAGTCATTCACTTATCTTTAATATATTAAATTATTTATTGAGCTTCAATGTGTCAAACTGCAATGAATAAAAGAGTTAGGGCTCCTGCTCTCATAGAGTTTTTAGTCTATGGGAAAATAGAACAATGATATTTTATAGGTATGGACAGAAAGGCAGAATAGGCCCTTGAGAATGAAGGTTAGTGGTGTCTCAGCAAGTCAGATTTTTCTATGGGTGGGGATTAAACTTGAGACACTTTGTAGATATATTAAAAAAAAAAAAAAAAAAAAAAAAAAACACTGCCATCAATTCTGACTCATAGCAACCCTATAGGACAGAGTATAAATGTCCCATAGGGTTTCCAAGGAGCAGCTGGTGGATTCAAACTGCTAACATTTTGGTTAGCAGCCAAGCTCTTAACCACATCACCACCAGGGCCCCTATAAGGGATGGAAAAAGGACAGGATGGAGAAAAAAAGAGTTCGAAAGAGAGGTTTATATTTTTATGAGAGAAAAGGAGATCCTTTTTAGGACTCTATGTCCGCTGTCTAGATCTACAATGATTGCCTTTTATGGAATTAGCACAGAACTACCAATGATCATGTCCACAATATCTCCACTCAGAGACTTCCAGGCAACTTGGTGCTATAGACAGAAGCACCATGCTGTCCCTCCACAGCAAAAACCCAAAAAACTAAGTTAAACAGAGGTACATGTCAATCCTGAAACCCTAAGCACCAAATGAAGAGAACTCAGCCAAGCACCAAATGGAATAAGAAACTGACAGAGAACAGAGAACAAGGAGAGATACATGCAGAGGTCCCCTATCAGCTAACTCAGATTGGATTTTCCATCTTGGACTCCTGTTGGAGATCAGTGAACGGGGGTACAGGAAAGCAGCTTCACAGAGCTTCCACCAGGAGATAGAACAACTGGTTACCAGCAATATATGCTTTGCCACCCCCCCACCCTTCTTCACCCTCACTCAGCCTCCTCTGCTTCCTGCAGCCACAGTCTCTTGGCCCGGAAGCACTGGCCCCTTGGATTACACCTGCCTGCACTGGCCAGCTCCCTGAGTGCTATTTGTTGGCTGCTGGTGTTGCTTTTTTCCACTTGTTTAGATTTCTTCCTTACCTCTCACCACCTCCCCCTCCTCTCTCTCAAATGCCTGGCTCCATGTCCCATCTTTGCTTCTTCCTGAAAGGCTAAAAAACATGGCTCAACTGTGAAACTGCTTCCCGGCCTGTGACACCACACTGGTGGGACGCCCAGGGCTTTTTGTTTGTTTGTTCTGATTTCTTCTGTTTTAATTGTTTGTTTTCTTTTTATTTTCTCATCTTGGGACCCCTTCTAGCCAGGCAGTACTCTGTGGCTTGGGAGCTAATCCCTTACTCTGCACACGCACGCAGTCGCATCCCTGGGGCCATTTCATTTTTTTTTGTTCTTTTTTGTTTCTTTGTTTTGTTTTCTTCTCTCTCTTTTTCCCGTATTGTCTTTCTTCATTTCTCAGTTTCTCAACTCTCTGTACTTACCTTCTCTTCCCATCTCCTGAATAATGGGTGTTGTGTGACACCTCTACCCTTCTAGCCAGGCTGTGCTTCATGGCCTGGGAGCAACTTCCCTAGTCCTCACAGCTGCACTAGTGGGATCCCTGAGAGATTTTTTTTTTCTTCTAATTTTTATTTATTCTTTTTTTTTTTTTATTTACCCTTTTTCTTTTCTCCATTTCTCAGTCTCTCATCTCTCCACTCCAACGGCAAGCTCCCTTAGCATCTTTTTTGTTTGTTTGTGTGTGTATGTTTTTGGCCCCTGTTCCTCTCTCCTCTTTGCCACACCCATTTTAGCTCCACACATCACAATCTCCCCCTTCCTTCCTGCCTACCTGCACTGTGTGCTGAACATCACACCCCCAAGCAACACAAGCACGGCCTACTGTAACCTGTCCTGCACTGATTTCCAGCCCACCCTGTGAGCCCTAGTATGTACCACAAACAACTCATTCCAGCAATTACCCTTCAGCTGGACCTGCCCTGCTGTACCATACCTGAGTGACTGACCCTGCTCATTAGAGAAGGAGGTGAAAACTATCATGTCTACAGACAAGCAAACAACAAAGAACGCACAGCCCACCTGCTCAGACATAACCAAATAAAACAAAAATCAGGACAAAACAAACAAATCTGCAATCAATAAATGAGGAAAATAACTACTGAATGCCCCAAAGACAGCAGACAATACCAAAACATATACAAAAACAGGACAGGATGGTTCCAGTAGGCATCCAAAATAAAACACCAGATGACTTTGCAGTGGAAGAAAAGGCACTAGAACTACCTGATAGGGAATTCAAATCTCTAATATTCATAGCTATCCAAGAGTTGAAGCAAAAAGCAGACAAAAAGGAGGAAAAAATAGACAAATTCATGGAAAACGTAGAAAAATTCATGGAAAATACAGACAAAAATGGGAGAATTCAGGAAAATAATGCAGGAACAAAATGCTAAAATAAATTCACAACTAGAAATCATACAAAAACAACAATTAGAAATCCAAAAGATAAACAGCAAGATCACAGAAATGGACAGTGTCATAGAAGGGCTGAGGAGAAGGTTTGAAATGATGGAAGACAGGATCAGCAAAATTGAAGACAAAGGCTTGCATAAAACTCTGAGGAAAAATCAGAAAAAATAATGAAGAAAAATGAAGAAACCCTGAGAATTATGTGGGAAAAAATCAAAACCAAAAATCTTCGAGTGATCAGAGTTCCAGAACAGGGGGAGAAAACAGAAAACACAGAGAGGATCATTGAGGAACTGCTGACAGAAAACTTCTTCAATTTCATGAAATATGAAAAGCTGACCATCCAAGAAGCCAACAAACCCAACATAGGATACACCTCAATAGAAAACCAGTAAGGCATATAATAATCACATTCCCTAAAACCAAAAACAAACAAAGAATTCCGAGAGCAGCTTGAGAAAAACAAAAAGTCACATACAGAGGAGAAACAATAAGACTAAGCTCAGATTATTCAGCAGAAATCATACAGGCAAAAAGGCAATGGGATGACATATATAAAACCTTGAAAGAAAAAAAAATTGCCAGCCAAAACTAATATATACTGCAAAACTCTCATTCAGAGATGATGGTGAAATTAGGACATTTCCAGATAAACAGAAAATAAGGGACTATGTAAAAACCAAACCAAACTTACAAGAATTATTAAAGGGAGTCCTTTGATCTGAGAACAAACAACATCAGACCACAGGATGAATCTAAGACACAGGATTGTACCAGCCAGATACCAATCTAAGAAATGAACTCTCAAGGACTGTCCAAAACCAAAAGAATTATGAAAGGGAACCAGAGAGGTTAATCTGTAAATGACAACATCATCAGAACAAAAAAAAAGAGGGAATAAACCTTGTACCTTGTAGGTATAGAACCTTCTAATAGAGAAGAAGGCAAGGTGATACCAAGTAATAATAGACTAGTTCAAACCTAAGAAGATAAGGGTAAATTTCAAGGTAACCACAAAGAAAGTTAACAAACCTACTCATCAAAATAAAGAAGAAAAACATAAAGCTGCAGTAAAAACAAACCCTACCAAAAAAAAAAAAAAAAAAGGAAATGAAAAAAATCAACAAACAAAGGGAATTCAGCACAGGAGAGTAAGAGGAACAAAGAAAACATCAGCATCACAAGAAAAAGCGCTACAAAATGACAGCAATAAACTCACTCCTATCAATAATTACACTGAATGTAAATGGCATAAATGCAGCCATAAAGAGATGGAGAGTGACAGAATGGGTAAAAAAACAGGATCCATCAATATGCTGTCTACAAGAGACACACCTTAGAAACAAAGACTTGAATTTATTTAAAATCAAAGGATGGAAAAATATATATAAGCAAACAGCTACCAAAAAAGAGGAGGAGTGGTATACCAATCTCAGATAAAATAAACTTTAAAACAAAATCCACCATAAAAGACAAAGAAGAACACTATATAATGATTAAGCGGATGATCCATCATGAAGACATAACCATAATAAACATTTATGCACTCAATGACAGGGCTCCAAAATACATAAAACAAACTCTAACAGCACTGAAAGAGAAACTGACACTTCCACAGTAATAGTAGGAGGCTTCGACACACCACTCTTGATAAAGGACAGAACATCTAGAAAGAAACTCAACAAAGATACAGAAGACCTAACTGGTACAATCAGCCAACTTGACCTCATAAATATATATAGAACACTATCCCCAACAGCTTCAAAGTACACATTCTTTTCCAATGCACATGGAACGTTCTCCAGAGTAGACAACATCTTAGGCCCCAGAGAAATCCTCAACAATATCCAAAACGTTGAGATAATACAAAGTATATTCTACCACAATTCTATCAAGTTAGAAATTAACAACAGGAAGAGAAAGGAAAAAAAAAATCATTTACATGGAAACTGAATAACACCCTGCTTACAAACCACTGGATAATAGAAGAAATCAGAGATGGAATAAAAAAATTCCTAGAACCAAGTGAGAATGAAAAAGTATCATGCCAAAACCTTTGGAACACAGCAAAGCAGTGTTTAGAAGTCAATTTATAGCAATAAACACACACATCAAAAAAGAAGAATGGACCAAAATCAAAACATTAAATATACAACTCAAACAAAGAGTAAGAGAACAACAAAAAAAGCCCACAGCCACTGGGAGAAAGGAAATGATAAAGATCAGAGTAGAAATAAATGAAATAGAGAATAGAAAAACAATAGAAAGAATCAACAAAACCAAAAGTTGGTTATTTGAAAGGATCAACAAAATTGACAAACACTAGCCAGACAGACGAAGAAAAAACAGGAGAGGACACAAATAACCCAAATAAGAAGTGTAATGAGGGACATTACAACAGACCCAACTGAAATAAAAAGGATCATAACAGTATTATGAAAAACTACACTGCAACAAATTTGAAAACCTAGAGGAAATGGATAAATTTCTAGAGACACATTACCTACCCAAACTACAACAAAGTGATGTTGAAAAGCTGAACAGACCCATAACAAGAGAAGAGGTTGAAAAGGTAAAAAAAAAAAAAACAAAAAACCGAACAACAACAACAACAACAAAAAAAAAAACCCTGGCCCAGATGGCTTCACTGGAGAATTCTAGCAAATGTTCAGAGAAGAGCTTATACAAGTAATACTCGAACTCTTTCAGATCATAGAAAAGGAAGCGACACTTTTGAATTCATTCTATGAAGCCAGCATTAACCGTGATACTAAAACCAAGCAAAGACACCACAAAAAAAGAAAATTACAGACCAGTATCTCTGATGAATATAAATGCAAACATTCTCAACAAAATTCTAGCCCACAGAATTCAGCATCATATCATAAATAAATAAATAAATAAATACTACACCACGACCAAGTAGGATTCATACCAGGTATGCAAGGATGGTTCAACATTAGAAAATCAATCAATGTAATTCACCACACAAATAAAAGAATCACATGTTCATCTCAATTGATACAGAAAAGGCATTTGATGAAGTCCAACATCCATTCCTGATAAAAAATCTCAATAAAATTGGTATGGAAGGGAAATTTCTCACCATAATGAAGGGCATCTATGCAAAACCAATGGCCAACATCATTCTTAATGGAGAGGGGATGAAAACATTCCCCTTGAGAACAGGAACAAGACAAGGATGCCCTTTATCTCCACTCCTATTTAACATTGTGCTGGAAGTTCTAGCTAGAGCAGTAAGGCAAGAAAAGAAATAAAGGGCATCCAAATTGGTAATGAAGAAGTTAAACTGTCCCTGTTGGAGGATGATGTGATACTATACATAGAAAACCCTAAAGACACCACTAGAAAACTACTGGAACTAATAGAAAGATTCAGCAGGGTAGCAGGATACAAGATAAACATACAAAAATCAGTTGGATTCCTATACACCAGTAAAGAGAACGATGAAAAGGAAATCAGGAAAACAATACCATTTATAATAGCCCCTAAAAAAATAAAATACTTAGGAATAAATCTAACCAGGGATGTAAAAGACTTACACAAAGAAAACTACAAAACACTGCAGCAAGAAACCCAAAGGGATCTACATAAATGGAAAAACATACCATGCTCATGGATAGATAGACTCAACATTGTGAAAATGATAATTCTACCCAAAGCAATTGACAAATATAATGCAATCCCGATCCAAATACCAACAACATTCTTTAAAGAGATGGAAAAACTAATCATTAATTTTATATGAAAAGGGAAGAAGCCCTGGATAAGTAAAGCACTATTGAAGAAGAATAATAAAGTAGGAGGACTCACACTACTTGACCTCAGAACCTACTACACAGCTACGGTAGTCAAAACAGCCTGGTACTGTATAACGACAGATACACTGACCAATGGAAAAGAATTGAGAACCCAGATGTAAATCCATCTACCTATGGTCACCTGATCTTCGACAAGGGCCCAAAGTCCATCAAATGGGGAACAGACAGTCTTTTTAACAAATGATGCTGGCAAAACTGTATGTCCATCTGCAAAAAATTGAAACAGGACCCATACCTCACACCAAACACAAAAACAAATTCAAAATGGATCAAAGACCTAAAGATAAAGCCAAAAACTGTAAAGTTCATAGAACAAAAAATAAGATCAATGCCAGAGGCTCTGATGTATGACATTAATAGGTTACAAACCATAACCAACAACGCACAAACTACAGAAGATAAGCTAGGTAACGGGGATCTTCTAAAAATGAAACACTTCTGCTTATCAAAGTCTTCACCAAAAGAGTAGAAAGAGAACCTAGAGACTGGAAAAAGAAAATTTGGACATTACAAGTCAGACAAAGGTCTAATTTCTAAAATCTACAAGAAAATCCAACACCTCTACAACAAAAAGACAAATAATCCAATTAAAAAATGGGCAAAGGAAATGAATAGACACTTCACCAGAGAAGACATCTAAACAGCCAACAGACACTTGAGGAAATGCTTGCGATCACTAGCCATTAGAGAAATGTAAATTAAAATTACAATGAGATACCATCTCGCCTCGGCATTACTGGCTCGAATCAAAAACACTGGAAATAACAAATGTTGGAGAGGCTTCCGGGAGATCAGAACTCTTATGCATTGCTGGTGGGAATGCAAAATGATACAACCATTTTGGAAAATGATATGGCGCTTCCTTAGAAAGCTAGAAATAGAAATACCATACGATCTAGCAATCCCACTCCTAGTAATATATCCTAGAGAAATAAGAGCTATCACACGAATAGACATATGCACACCCATGTTCATTGCAGCATTGTTCACAAAAGCAAAAAGAGGGAAACAACCTAGATGCCCATCAACAGGTGAATGAATAAGCAAACTATGGTACATACACACAATGGAGTATTAAGCAATGATAAAGAACAATGATGAATCTATGAAGCATCTCATAACATGGATGAAACTGGAGGACATTATACTGAGTGAAATAAGTCAATCACAGAAGGACAAATATTATATGAGACCTCTGTTGTAAAAACTCATGAAAAAGTTTACACACAAAAAGAAACAATCTTTGTTGGCTACAAGGGATGGGTGGTATGGGCGGGAAGTCCTAAACAGACGATAGATAAGTGGTAACTTTGGTGAAGGGTAAGACAGTACACAATACTGGGAAAGCCAGGACAACTTGTACAAGGAAAGGTCATGGAAGCTCCATAGACACATCCAAACTCCCTGAGGGACTGAATTGCTGGGAGAAGGGCTGTGGGGACCATGGTCTAGGGGAACATCTAGCTCAATCGGCGTAACATAGTATATAAAGAAAATGTTCTACATTCTACCTTGGTGAGTAGCGTCTGGGGTCTTAAAATCCTGTAAGCAGCCTTCTAAGATACTCCACTGGTCTCACCCCTTGGGGAGCAAGGGAGAATGAAGAAAACAAGATACAAGGGAAATATTAGTCCAAAGGACTAATGGACCACAACTGCCACGGCCTCCACCAGACTGAGTCCAGTACAGCTAGATTGTGCCTGGCTACCACCACTGACTGCTTTGACCCGGATCACAACAGAGGGTCCTAGAGAGAGCTGGAGGAAAATGTAGAACAAAATTCTAACTCACAAAAAATACCCAGATTTACTTGTCTGACAGAGACTGGAGAAACCCCGAGATCATGGCCCCTGGATACCCTTTTTGCTCAGTAATGAAGTTACTCCCGAGGTTCACCATTCAGCCAAAGATTAGACAGGCCCATAAAACAAAACGAGACTAATGGGGCACAACAGTCCAGGGACAAGGACTAGAAGGCAGAAGGAGACAGGAAAGCTGGTAATAGGGAACCAAAGTTTATGAAGGGACAGTGTTGACATGTAGTGGGGTTGTTAACCATTGTCATAAAACAATATGTGTACTAACTATTGAATGAGAAACTATTTGTTTTGTAAACATTCCTCTAAAGTAAAAAAAAAAAGAAACAAAAAATATCTCCACTCAGGCAGTTTTTTCAAAATTTTTTTTTTTTTGTTGAGAATATGCACAGCAAAACATACATAAATTCAACAATTTCTACATATACAATTCAGTAATATTGATTACATTCTTTGAGTTGTATAACCATTCTTACCTTCTTTTTTGAGTTGTTCCTTCCCCATTAACGTAAACTCACTGCCCCTAAAGTTTCTGTTTAATTGAGTTGCTGTTGCCAGTTTGATCCCCCATAGATAATTCTTAGATGAGCATAATTCTCAAGGTAGACAGTATTTACTAGTAAAGCTAAACTATTGTTTGGTTTTAAGAAGACTTAAGGGGATATTCTTGGTTTAAGGTTTAAAGATTACCTCAGAGCAATAGTTTTAGGGGTTTATCCAGCCCCCTTGGGTCCAGAAAGTCTGGAGTCCATGAAAATTTGATATTCTGTTCTGCATTTCCTCAGTTTTATTCAGGATTCTTCTACAGAATCTTTGATCAAAATGTCCAGTAATGGTAGCTGGGCACCATCCAGTTCTTCTGGTCTTGTGGCAAAGAAGGCAGTTGTTCATGGAAGCAGTCACACATTCCATATTCTTTTATTCCTGGCTCTCCTTCTTCCTCTGTTGCTCCAGGCAAATAGAGACCAATTGTCATGCCTTGGATGGCCACTTGCAAGCTTTTAAGACCTCAGGTACTACTCAATGAACTAGGTGGTAGAACAGAGGCACTAAACACGTTGTTTGGCCAATTAACTGGACTGTCCTATGAAACCATGACCCTGGTTTTTGGTTGTACATAAGCAGCCTCAGCAGCTACTTTTTTTTTTTGTCATTGTTGTAAGTATATCTATCACACGTTTGCCAATTAAACTTATTACAGGTGTGCGACTTACTGACAGCAATTACAATAATCAGCTGTGCAACTCTACCCTTAATCAATGTGATTTTTCCATCACATTAACCCACTCCTTTCCTCCTGCCTTCTGCCCCTGGTCATGACTAATAAACTTTGGTCTCTATACATTTGCCTTTTCTTGTTTGTTTGTTTGTTTGTTTTTTAAATATAAGTAAGGTCATACAATATATGTCGTTTTGTGATTTCACTCAGCATGTCTTCCAGCTCCATCCATATGTAGCCTGTAGCAAGACTTCATTTCCTTACTGGCTGAGTAGTATTCCATTGTATGTATGTACTACATTTTGTTTATCCATTCATCTGTTGATGGGCATTTAGGTTTTTTCCACCTTTTGGCAATTGTGAATAGTTCTGCAATGAACACTGGTGTACAAGTTTCTGGTTCACTCAGGTAGCTTTGATATGTCAGTTAAAAATGATGTGTGATCCCACAGAGGTTTTTGGTGTGTATGTTCATGTGTACAGGTGTCCGTATGTATGTGTGTGTGTGCACGTGTTGGAGTAGAGTAACCCATAAATTAGGGCTAAAATTACTGATCTGAAGCTAAATGACAAATGACCCGGCATGAAAGTAGGGGGAGGTGAAAAGAAAAAAAAAAACACACAAAAGCTAGCTCTAGTTCTAAATCCATATTTAAGCCAGCTGCTGTTGAGTCAACTCTGACTCATGGCAACCCCATGTATGTCAGTCACAGTACAGCTGTCGTCCATAGGTTTTCAATGATTGATTTTTGGAAGTAGATCACCAAGCCTTTTTTCCGAGGTGCCTCTCGAGGGACTTGAACCACTAACATTTTGGTTAGAAGCTGAGTGCATTAACCATTTTTTACCACCCAGGGACTCCAAATTCATATTTAAAACCAGATAAACCTCTGGTTGCCCAATGGTTAAGCACTAGGCTGCTAACCCAAAGGTCTGTGGTTTGAACTCACCAGCTGCTCTGGGGAGAAAAGGCCTGTCAATCTGCTTCCATAACGATTACAACCTTGGAAACCCTATGGATCAGTTCTACTTAGTCATATAGGGTCATTATGAGTAGAAATCGACGTGACTGAACACAACAACAACAAATCCCTACTTAGTATTGGGGTCAGCTTACAGTTGTTGGGCTGGTCCCCAGAAGCAGTGGAATATACAAAACTGTCAAAGGGCGCTTCCAAGATCAGCTAGTTCTCATGTCTAGAACAGGTAATTGACTTATCCAGGGTCATGCAGGAAGTTGGCCAGTGAGCTAAGGTGAGGTGCAGGTCTCCCAAATTCTAGTCTAGTGTTCTTTCCATCACATCTCACTGCCTCCTTGAATTGAAGCTTTATACTACTGCCTGAGAGTCCACTCATCCTCTGGAGCTCCCTCCAATTACTGCTGATGGATAACCCATTTTTCACTAAATAAGTAACCTGCAATGGGACTTATATACATATCAGCCAATTTCTGTATTCCATGATGAAGATGTACTGCCTAGAAAGAGATGCTCTGAATACGAGGCTGCTGCTCACATCAAAAAAGGCTCCACTCAAAAGGCTTTGTGCCATGGAAATGATACCTATTATCCTTATTACAGTTGTTAGTGTCAATGTCATCAACATCACCCATGTAACTAACATTAACGTGTGCCAGACACTTCATATGATTAAGAATTCATACATATATACTTACCTTAACATGCATGAATTCCACTCTGTGCAGTTGTTCCTTGGCCCTACAAAAGGAAAAAAAAAGTGTGTAGGGAGAGAGAGAAAAACAGAAGAGGAAGAAAGAGTACACTAAATAATAATAGTAATTTCACCCACTCATCCCCAAATGTCTTTGCTGCTTGGCAGAAAAATGACTAATTTTAACCATTAGATTCTTCTTTTCAGATAAAATTTTTGGCAAATTGCACAGTATCTGGCATGAAGGAGAGGTTATAACATTGAGTACCAACTTCAAGCCAGGTACACTCTGAAAATCTCTCTTGTACATTGTCCCATTCAATCCTACCAACAGCCTTATAAGCCAACTGATAACCTTGAATAGCAAAGGTCCTAAAATCATGAAACAAAGAAAAAAATTATATAACAATACCAGCTTTTATTTGTGCCTGGACTTCTGGTTTTCAAAGAGTATCCACATCTATAATATTACTAGCTTAATTATTTTACGGTAAAGGAAACAGTAGAAACAGTGGTTGTTTTTCTGACAAACATCCTTTCCTTTCATGAATATCTCCTTACTGTTTTGGTGTGATCTTGGTGGAGATGTCCATCATGGTGCTCATGAGCTGTTGCTCTACTCTACCATCATACCAACACACAGGCTGAGCATGTTACCAGCCTGGCTTCTCAGATTATCATATTCCCCTGGTTCCTTGAGTTTTGATATACAGACCTAGGAAAGAAAGAGAAGTCCTTCTTCCTTTTGGATAGTGAATTGTAAGTTTAACAGCTTGGAGTTACCAATGACCATATTTCCTACCACAGTGGAGAGACTCAATATGAGAAGACGGTCTAATTAAAAAAGGTTAGACTTTGGACTACATTGAAAGAAGGAAGATTGAGAGATGGAGAGGAGACAAAACTTGGATGTTATTGATAAACTCTTGAATTCAGCAATGCCTGAAGCTTTCACCTCCCTGGAACTTTGATTACATAAGCCAGTTGATTTCCTTGTTTTTTTTTTTTCTTCAGCTACTTTGATCTGGGTAACTTCTAACCAAAGGAATCATGACGAATGCACCTACAGAACAAGGACTAGACTGGAATTCCAGCCTTTTCTGATGTTTAGTCCAGTGTTCTTTCTTCAAAACCGTGAAGATATCCAGGGAAATCTTGAGCTTGAGAAATCATCCAGTGCATGCATATTCAGATGGAGCAGCAGAGTTGAAAATACTCTGTGCTTAAGGGAAGAGGAAGAACAACAGTGTAGGACTGACTGCTCAAGTGGGAAAGGACAAAATGAAAAAAGAAGTAAGCAGTCAACACAATGAGCACAAGTACACTTCTTTGCTAAATTCACCAGGAGTTACCCCTAAAAATTATACTCAGCTGCCACCCACTGCTGACTCCAGGGCAAGGATCCTTGTCAAGGAATTCACAGCTTCATTAGTTAGGCACAGTAACTAAAATGGGATTGGTTTCACCTTTCTTTCCATCTTCATTACTGGTTTCCACAACCAGCCCTTCTGATCTGCTTAGAATATGTTAATTTACAGAGTGTAGTCATTTCCCTTATCAGCTCCTCCAGGCAGTAGGCAAGAAGTATTTTCAGCTACAGACCTTGCAGTCAGCCACCCAGACCTGCTGGCTTCCTGGGCTCTGAAAGATAGAGCTAATTAACACTCAGTAGCTTTTATGCATTATCTCCAGTTCCAGAACATCCCTCTTTAGAGGGGCAGATTTGCCTCCACCCCTAAAGGACAAGAGGAAACCCTCAGAGATTTGGAGGTTAAATAACTTCCTAAAAGTTCCTTTCTCTATCTGCATTCTACTTGTCTTTTAGTGGTCAGCTCATGTCCCATCTTTTCTGAGTAGCCTTAAGGGACTATGTCAACCTGCTTATGATATTTTCTTTGACACGTAGACCTGTACATCATTTTCCTACCACACGATCCCCATATACAATGCAACAATTGGTAGCATAATCCTTATCCATCCATCCATCCATCCATCCATCCATCCATCCATCCATCCAGTTAACCAGCACTTTATTAAGTGCCTACTATGTGTCAAGGAGTAGGTGGTGCAAACGGTTAAGGTGCTTGGTTGCTCACTGAAAAGTTAGCAGTTCGAGTCCACCCAGAGGCACCTGAGAAGAAAGATTTGGTGATCTACGTCTGAAAAATAGGCCATTGAAAACCCTATAGAGCACAGTTCTACTCTCACACTCACTGGGTTACCATGAGTTGGGGTTGACTCAATGACAACTGGTACTGGTATGCCATAGAACATTGGCCTTCATGGATTTAACAATCAATACTTTTGTTAGTTCTAAGAAATCCTAATATCCCATGATATGATAGTTTTAATATTGTGGAAGCAGCCACTTGAGTGCACTATAAGGATGATGTGTAGCAGGGAGGCACTTAACTGGTGGATGGTTCTTCCCCATTCTGTTTCGTCCAAGAATATGCAGTAACTTTTGTGGAATGTTTCTCTGGAGGCTAAACATACAAAACATATGATGCTCCAGGGAACTGTGATTCAGAAGCAATTTTTCTGATAAATAGATTCAGAATATGAAGCAAATACTTATATTTTTCAAATATTACTGCTTTTTCAAGGGATGTACATACTATGGGAATATTTGAAAATTTCTGAAGGTCCATAGATCAGCTTCTCAGAATATCAAGGTCCAATGTGTGGTTATTATTGTGTGCTGTCGAGTTGATTCCAACTCATAGCCACCCTATAGGACAGAGTAAAACTGCCCCATAGAATTTCCTATACTGTATTCTTTACATGAGCAGATCACCAAGTCTTTCTCCAGTGGAGCTGCTTGTGGGTTCAAACCACTGACCATTTGGTTAGCAACCAAGTACTTAACTATTGAGCCACAAAGGCTTATAGTATATCTATAAATGAAGATTTGGGAATACTCATCACCAGGCTCCTTCAGTGAAGCTGCCAGATTTTGTACTGTCAATCTCACTTCTCTGCATTTACATATGAAAACCTAAATTTGATTACAGAATTCAATAGCCATGAACTCCATGCTGAGATTAAATAAATTAAGCCATGCAAATTTTTGTAATTGGCTCCAAATTTGGTACCAAGATCTTAGAGGCATTAAAATATTTGGGAGATTTTTTTGTAAAAGGAAGAATGGCAAATTGGGGTAAGGCCCCTATCCTTAGAGGTCATTGGGTGGAAAGAAATGCTTTTCCTGACTTTTCAAGAGAAATTCCTGTCTCTAGGGTCTCACTGGAGTTGATGCTGGTTGGGGGAGTCAACAAAATTCACATAGTCTCCAGCACCGAGAGCTAAAACCAAAAAACCCATTGCCATCGAGTCGATTCTGACTTATAGTGACCCTATCGGACAGAATAGGACTGCCCCATAGGGTTTCCAAGGAGCGTCTGGTGGATTTGAACTGCTAATCTTTTGGTTAGCAGCCTGAGCTCTTAACCACTGTGCAACCAGGGCTCCTTAAATTGGAGAGAGTACCACCCCACTACTGTACCCTTTATACTTGTCCAAACCTCTCCTCCTCAGCCTAGAACTTACCTGCATTAGGTTTCATCCTCTTTGGAAGGCAAGGCTCATCTGATTATTCTCTCATTGTCTTAGGCTGGGTTCTCTCAATGAAATGGCTCATGTGCTTGTAGAGGCTGGCAAGTCCCAAATCTGAGGGTCAGGCATCAGGCTGGAGGCTTCTCCTGACTCACGGGATTGCAGGAGCTGATGAACCTGCAATCGGCAGGTCAGATGGGAGGTCACTGGCTCACAGGCCTGCAGAAGCTGGTGAATTCCAGAACAGGCAGGTCAGAGGACAGGCTGCTAGCTCAAGTCCCAAGAACCAGGAGGACAGATGATGATGAGCCGAATGCAGGATCCGGAGTGAGAGAGAATTTTGCTAGAGCATCTAATATATGTTAGATACAGCCACACCCTCAAGGAAACTCCCCTTGCATCAGATGAATGAGGTGACTTGAGTAAGGGTGAGATTTGCATAAAGGTGCAACTCTTGTAAGGGTGTGGCTCAAGATACACCCCACCCTAACCCTGCCTCATTAAGATTTACAATGCAGAAAATGGAGGATAGTCATATAATATCATAAAAATGGAGGATGCTTAGATAATACTGGGAATCATGGCCTAGCCAAGTTGACACAAAACTTTAACTCACTGTCCACCCCTAATCAACTTGGCACCTTTACACATCTCCTTAAACTATGCATAATCTCTAAATAAAGACAATTATAAGGTCATACTTGCTAACTTAATACAACTAGCATGTGTACAACCAAAAGGCACTAACTAGCCCTATTTACATCTTATATTTTATAAGTGATGGGATAAGGGAGGGAAGAAAACAAAAATATTTGCTATACACACACATACACACTTCCTTCTCACTTATTGACTGTCTCGTTATCTGACATTTCGTATTTATGACAATAGTAAAAACTTTACTGACTATTTTGTGCATTAACAATGTATGTCTGGTAGTAAAGAACACCAAGGTGTGAGGCAAGAGTAATGCTGGCTGTGATGGTTAAGGTCAGCTTGGCTAGGACATGATTCTCGTGGTTTGGCAGTTATATAATGATGTAGTCATCCTCCATTTTGTGATCTGATGTGGACATTCTCCATTTTTACATAACGCTGATTTTCGCATAACAACCTGGTCTTTGGAACCAAACCATGTACATAAATGAGGAGTGGGTATATATATTTATATATACACACACATACAAGTATAATATAACAAGGAAAAAATAGTCACAACAATTACAGTCCTTGGTTCTTCAACTGGTCACACATGGTTGTAACTGGTATTTAGAACTACCTTTTTCCACGACACTTTCCCTAGCTGGTCATAGTTCTTTGCCTGGTAAGGTGACCCAAACTGTCATTCTTGAGGGCCATTAGTAGTCATGTCAGAATTGGTTTGCTGTAGTTTTCCATTGACTTTAATCACAGGGCATGGTAATACTAAGAGATCCTAAGATATCTCCTGTATTCCAGACATACTCTTCTTTACCTCCATTTTGCAATATCAATCCAATTTCCCCTTGGTAACCAAGATAAGTCACACTAGCCAATATGGTAACTCCTTTCTTTGCTTGTTGATCCAGAGGCATGAGGAGCCCGTAATGGTTGACTAGCATTCTTAACTTCTGGTTCCATAGAATCAGTGATGTGTCTCCAGGTGGGAACATTCCTCCCTTTGGAACTAAGAACTTCAGATCCACAGAGCATAGGGTCACAGAAATAGGAAACAAAACTTTTGAGAGTCGCTCACTAGGGGTAGTAACGAGTGGTACCACTCCCATCTCCACTCCTTAATTTCTGGACCCATGAATCCTGGCTGTGGGAGAATCAACACCATATATTGGATTCTGGTTTACAACATATACAGCCTCCAGGAGAACATTGCCCCAAACCTGCAATGTATCACCACCTAGCTGGCACCATAATTGTGTCTTTAGGAGGCCATTCCATTGTCCTATGAAGCCACTTAATTCAGAGTGATGGGGAACATGGTAAGATCGTTGAAATCAGTGAGCATAGGCACCTTGCCACACTTCATTTGCTGTGAAGTGAGTCCCTTGATCTGATGTAATACTGTCTGGGATACCATGATGGTAGATGAGGCATTCTGTGAGTCTACATTTGGTAGCTTTGGCAGGAGCATTACATGCAGGGAAGGCAAACCCATATCCAGAGTAAGTGTTTATTCCAGTAAGACTGAAGTGCTGCCCCTTCCATGATGGAAGCAGTCCAATGTAATCAACCTGCCACCAGGCTGCTGGCTGATCACCTCAAGGAATGGTGTCATACTGTGGACTCAGTGTTGGTGTCTGTTGCTGGCAGATTGGACACTGAGCAGTACCTGTAGCCAAGTTAGTCTTGGTGAGTAGAAGTCCATGTTGTTGAGCCCATGCATAACCTCCATCCGTGTTGCCATGGCCACATTGTTCAGGAGCCCATTGGTCAATGACAGGAGTGGTTGGGGAAAAAGAATGGCTGGTTTCCACAGAACACATCATCCAATCCACTTGATTGTTAAAGTCTTCATCTGTCAAGGTCACCCTTTGGTGAGCATTTACAGGAGACACAAATCCTTCACTTCTTTGGCCCATTCAGAGAGGTATAGCCACATACCGCTTCCCCATACCTCCTTGTCACCAATTTTCCAATCATGTTCCTTCCAAGTCTCTGACCATCCAGCCAAACCGTTGGCCACAGCCCATGAATTAGTGTACAATCGCACATCTGGCCATTTCTCCTTCCAAGCAAAGGGAACAACCAGGTGCATTGCTTGAGGTTCTGCCCGTTAGAACAATTTCCCTTCACCACTATCCTTCAGGAAGGACCCAGAAAGAGGCTATAGTGCTGCTGCTTGCTGTCCACTTTTGAGTGGTGCCTGCATATCATGCAGAAGCATCTGTAAACCAGGTGTGACTTTTCTCTTCCTCAGTCAACTGATCATAAGGAACTCCCCATGAAGCCATAGGTGCAGACAAGGAGAGAGAAGGTAATGTGACAGCAGTGCATACACGGGCATTTGGGCCACTTCCTCATGCAACTGACTTGTGCCTTCAGGGTCTGCTCAAGCCTGATCTCGTATATACCACTTCCATTTAATGATGGAGTGCTGCTGTGCACATCTGACTTTATCACAATACACAGCTCAACCATAATGGGCAGTTCGGGCTGCCTGGTGACTTGGCAGCCCATGGTTAATCTTTCATTCTCTACTAAGGCCCAATAACAAGACAAAAGCTGTTTCTCAAAAGGAGAGTATTTATCTGCAGAGGATGGCAGAACTTTGCTCCAAAATCCTAAGGGTCTGCACTGTGATTCACCTGTAGGGATTTGCCAAAGACTCCAAACAGCATCTCTGTCTGCCACTGAAACTCCAAGCACCATGGAATCAGCTAGATCATATGGCTCAATTGGCAGAGTGGCTTGCATGGCAGGCTGAACCTGTTGCAGAGCCTTCTCTTGTTCTGGGCCCCACTCAAAACTAGCAGTTTTTCAAGTCAGTTGATAAGTAGACGAGAGTAGCACACCCAAATGAAGGATATGTTGTCTCCAAAATCCAAAGAGGTCCACAAATGTTGTGCTTCCTTTTTAGTTGTAGGAAGGTCAGCTATAACAACTTATCCTTCACTTTAGAAGGAGTATCTAGACATGTCCCACACCACTTGGCTCCTAGAAATTTCAATGCGGTGGAAAGCACCTAAATTTCTGTCAGATTAATTTACCACCCTTTAGCATGCAAATGTTTTACCAATAAGTCTAAAGTCATTGATATTTCTTCCTTACTAGGTTCAGTCAGCATAATGTTATCGATGTAATGATCCACTGTGACATCTTGTGGAAGGGAAAGGCAATCAAAATCGGTGCAGACAAAATTATGACATAGTGCTGGAGAGTTGATATTCTCCTGAGGTAGGACAGTGAGGGTATATAACTGGCCTTGCCAGCTGAAGGCAAACTGCTTTGGGTGTTCCTTTGTGTGGAGAAAAAGCCATTAGCCAGATCCATAGCTGCAGACCAGGTACCAGGAGATGTATTAATTTGCTCAAGCAATGAAACCACATCTGGAACAGTAGCTGCAATTGTAGTCACCACCTGGTTAATTTTATGATAATCCACTGTCATTCTCCAAGATCCATCTGTTTACTTCATAGGCCAAATAGATGAGTTGAAGGGGGATGTGGTGGAAATCACCACCTCTGCATCCTTGAGGGTAGTACTAGTCTCTGCAATCCCTCCAGGAATATGGTATTGCTTTTGGTTCACTATTTCCCTAGGTAGAGGCAGTTCTAATGGCTTCCACTTGGCTTTTAATACCATAATAGCCCTTACTCCACATGTCAAGGATCCAGTGTGGGGGTTCTTCCAGTTGCTGAGTATGTCTATTCTAATCATGCATTCTGAAACTGGGGAAATTACTACAGGATGGGTTCAGAGATACACTGGACCCACTATGAGATAAACCTGAGCTCCATATGCCCCTACCATGACTGGGGGGCCACAGTAATGTTTTGGGTCTCCTGAAATTAGTGTCAGTTCAGAGCCAGTGTCCAGTAATCCCTGAAAATTCTGATTATTTCCGTTTCCCCGATGAACAGTCACTCTCGTAATAGGCCTAGATCTCTCTGGGAAAGGATAGGATAAAGACTAACAGTATAAATTTTTGGCAGTGCAGTGGGCTCCTTCTTCAGAGGGACTTGGTATCCCCTTTGTTCAAGGGGTTGTGAGTCTATAACTAATGCAAGTCTGGGAATTGAATGAGGGGCCGTGACTCTATTCTGGCAATTCAAGTTAGACTGTCATTCACTTGACCTAGAAGTCTTCCATTTGTGCAGATGAAGTAAATACTTAATAGATTTCCCATCTATTTCACTCCTAGGGACATCGTGAGTAAGTAGCCAATGCTGTAAGTCCATATAAGTAAGACTCTTCTGATTACTGCTTGGACTTCACTTTCCATGATAGTAACCATGTCCACCTTGTCTTTGTCAGTTAAATGCTGCCACTTGCACAGTAGCAAAAAGATGGAAACAACCTAGATGCCCATCAACAGATGAATGAATAAACAAACTATGGTACACACACACAATGGAGTATTATGCAACAATAAAGAACAAAGATGAATCTGTGAAGCATCTCATAACATGGATGAAACTGGAGGACATTATGCTGAGTGAAATAAGTCAATCACAAAAGAACAAATATTGTATGAGACCTCTACTGTAAAAACTCATGAAAAAGTTTACACACAAAAAGTAACAATCTTTGTTGGTTATGAGGGATGGGAGGGATGGGGGAAATACTAAATAGACAACAGATAATTGGTAACTTTGGTGAAGGGTAAGACAGTACACAATACTAGGAAAGCCAGGACAACTTGTAAAAGGAAAGGTTATGGAAGCTCCATAGACACAACCAAACTCCCTGAAGAACTGAATTTCTGGGAGAAGGGCTGTGGGAACCATGGTCTAGGGGAATATCTAGCTCAATTGGCATAACATAGTTTATAAAGAAAACGTTCTACATTCTACCTTGGTGAGTAGCGTCTGGGGTCTTAAAATCCTGTAAGCAGCCTTCTAAGATACTCCACTGGTCTCACCCCTTGGGGAGCAAGGGAGAATGAAGAAAACAAGATACAAGGGGAAGATTAGTCCAAAGGACTAATGGACCACAACTGCCACGGCCTCCACCAGACTGAGTCCAGTACAACTGGATGGTGCCTAGCTACCACCACTGACTGCTCTGACCGGGATCACAACAGGGGGTCCCAGAGACAGCTGGAGAAAAATGTAGAACAAAATTCTAATTCACAAAAAAAGACCAGACTTACTGGCCTGACAGAGACTGGAGAAACCTGGAGAGTATGGCCCCCAGCCACCCTTTTCGCTCAGTAATGAAGTCACTGATGTTCACCATTCAGCCAAAGATTAGACAGGCCCATAAAACAAAACTAGACTAATGGGACACAAAAGTCCAGAGACAAGGTCTAGAAAGCAGGAGGAGACAAAAGCTGGTAATAGGGAACCCAAGGTTGAAAAGGGACAGTGCTGACATGTAGTGGGGTTGTTAACCATTGTCATAAAATAATATGTGTACTGTTTAATGAAAAACTATTTGTTCTGTAAACTTTCATCTAAAGTACAATTAAAAAAAAAAATAAAATGCTGCCACTTGGCTTCTATCACCATGGGTTCCAATCAGTGCTGCTACTACAGAAGTATCAAAAGTAATGGCTTTAACAAACAAATTTATTCTCTCACAGTCTAGGAGGCTAGAAGTCCAAATTTGGGGCACCGGCTCCAGGGGAAGTCTTACTCTTTCTGTCAGTTCTGGGAGAAAGACCTTGTCATCAATCTTCCCTTGGGTCTAGGAGCTTCTAAATGCAGGGACCCTGGGTCCAAAGGATGCACTCTACTCCCAGCTCTTTGTTCTTGGTGGTAGGAGTTCCCTGCCTTCTTTGTTTGAGTTTCTCTTTTATATCTCAAAAGAGATTGACTCAAGATACAACCTAATCCTGTAGACTAAGTCCTGTCTCATTCACATAACTGCCTCTAATCCTGCCTTATTAACATCATAGAGGTTAGGATTTACAACACAGGATAATTGCATCAGATCACAAAATGGTTAACCACCACACAACACTCTCCACCAATGGGACTGGGCCTTGTATTTCAGCCATTCCCACATAAAAGACGAGTTGACCAGGGTTCCCAAATTGTCAAGGATTGAATTATGTCCTCCAAAAAATGTGTGTATCGATTTGGCTGGGCCATGATTCCCAGTATTGTGTGGTTGTCCTCCATTTTGTGATTGTAATTTTACGTTAAAGATGATTAAGGTGGGATTGTAATACCACCCTTACCCAGGTCACATCCCTGATCCAATGTAAAGGGAATTTCCCTGTGGTGTGGCCTGCACCACGTTTTATCTCTCAAGAGATAAAAGGAAAGGGAAGCAAGCAGAGATTGGGGATCTCATACCATCAAGAAAACAGTACCAGGAGCAGAGTGTGTCCTTTGAACCCAAGGTTCCTGCACAGAGAATCTCCTAGTCCAGATGAGGACCTTCCTCCAGAGCCGACAGAGAGAGAAAGGCTTCCTCTGGAGCTGATGCCCAGAATTTGGACTTCTAGCCTACTAGAATGTGAGCAAATAAATTTCTCTTTGTTAAAGCCATCCACCTGTGGTATTTCTGTTATAGCAACACTAGATGACTAGGACACAAACCCAATATCCCACATGCTTCTAGAGATGATTCCTGATGCCTGGGGATCATCCTTTCTTGGATGTATCTACCAAATTGCATAGAAATCCACTCATGTCTGACAGTGTAATATTATATTGTGCACATAGATGAGATCCACATAGTTCTTAAGGTTGGCAGGGGTAATGAGAGACCTATACTTCCTTCAATGGCCAAAAAGTTTTCTTTTAAAAACTTTTTTTCCAGCAGGAAACTCTTTAAATTGAGAGCTAGATACAGAAATAAGAGTTTATAATAGTGTCTTCCCTTTCTTCTTATTAATTCATACATGGCTCCTTTCTGGAACACTTGTGAATAAATAGGAATTTAATGGGGTCAGAAAAGATCAAGCTGGAGCAGTTGCAAGACCAAAATACTGGAGAAAAGGGGATTGAGGCATATAGGAAGAAAGAGAGAGTTCTGTGAGGCTAGAGAAGTATTCAGTCAGTGAGATGTAGGAGGAAGTACGCAGGGGAGAATATTTATTGGGGAGTGGTGGCACAGTGATTAAAGCGCTTGACTGCTAACGAAAAGGTTGGCAGTTTGAACCCTCCAGCCGTTCCCAGGGAGAAAGATGTGGCAGTCTGCTTCCACGAAGATCACAGCCTTGGAAACCATATGGGGCAGTTCTACTCTGTCCTGTAATGTTGCTATATATCCCTCAATGGCACTGGGTTTGGTTTTTGGTTTCAAGCATTTCAAAAGCTACAAAAACAAGTAGAAGAGGAGATAAGAGGGAGGGAAGGAGAGAGAGCGAGAAGGCAGAATTAGACCAATGAATGTGTGCCAACACCCAGGGAGATTGCTGAGGAGTTCCAACCTGCAGATCCATCTGTCTCCTCGAATTCTAGGGCAGACCTCATTAGTGTGAGGCAGCACCCCATGGCTCAGTCCCTACCCTGGGGACCTCAGATCCCCATCTGGCAAGCTAAAAGAACAAGAGTGTTTGCTCTGCCATGAGGTTTGGATTCTCTTGCTCACTCTTCTCCTAATAAGAAAAATATATCTTTTCCACTGTTTATTAGCTTTTATTGGGTGTATCGTGCTATGTTATTCTAGCTTTAGGAGTCACATTAAATGCATTTTAAGTTGATTGCTGAAGAATGCCAATAACTTAACTCTTTGTGTAATTGAACTCTGCAGTCCTCGTTCTCAGTCATCTGACCCTGCAGGAGCTCAGAGACATCCACTAGGCTTCCCAACTGTGGTTCCTTGGATACAGGCCAGTTGCTGCAGGCTGGGATTTCTCACAAGGCTAAAGTGTCACGTGGGGAATGACATGTTCTGTTCCTTCCTGCAAGGAAAGAGGGTACATTTATGAGGACACTGAAAAGCTAGAGATCTATATTTATAGAGATGAAAAATGCCATATAGAGGAACCCACAAGGAAAGCCTGAACAATATAACAGAAATGTATTCAAGAAGCATCCATGCACATTACCAGGGCTTACTACTGGGTGATAATTTAAAGCTCTCTTAGGCGAGCTTTCCTCTGCCAAAACAGCAAATTCATTCTTATTAGGTTCTTATGGGCTTGGCATTCTGTTTTTGGATGTTTAACTTATTTATTTTTCAACAGATGTGTAGCAACTTCTTACCCAATGCCAGCATTGTTTAGGTACTGAGACTAGAGTTATGTTAAAGAGAGATATTTTTCTTGCCCTCGCGATGCTTCCACTTTCCTAAGATAATTGAGCTTGGATAAGAGCAGGGGAATATTGTTAAGTACATTTTCAGCAGATATAAATTGCACTCCTCTTCTTTGGGATAATTGCAGACATCACTCTAGGTTCCTCCTTGTCCTCCACTCACCGGAGAGTCGAGCAAAGGAAAGGAGATGGGACAAGAATAGGATATCTGAAGTTAACACCCACCTCCTCTACTTATTTGTTACCTAATCTTGGGCATGTCATGTAACCTTTATGAGCCTCCATTGCTCTCATCTATAAAATCCAATCTGCCAGATGTACCTCACAAAAATTCTGTGCAGCTGAAATAAAATTAAATAAGGAAGCACTTTGTAAATGGCAAGGCATTACACGAACGTAGTGTTCTTTTCTGCCCCCCTTAACTTTGGTGTCGGGACAAAGAAGGATCAAACTCCACTCTGCCACACCCACCTGTGTGTCTCAGGTGTTTTTGTGTGACTTTTTGATCCCAGTTTCCTCATCTGTAAAGTGCATATTATCACATTTAATGCATGTGATTGCACATTCTAAAAAGGTAACAAATGTAAAGCTGCACTGTGCTAGGAAGAAATTGGACCCTTGACAAAGGTTAATTTATCATTTTTCTCCTTATTCTGCCCTCTTTTCTTTCACTGTTTCACTTTACCCCTAAAAACAATTAACAAAGCAAGATCAAGGTTGCTGTGGGTGGAAGGGGAACTATATGAGTTCAGCTTTTCCTCTCAATAATAATTCTTAAGCCTCTTTCTTCTCTGGCAAAGCAGTAGTCACTCTAATGGAGGTAACAATAGGTGGGATAATAAAAATAGCTAATAACTGTTAGTACTTACCATGGGATGACCATCTAAGCAAGTCATAAGAATATCTCATTTAATTCTCCACATTCTGAATTAGGCAATGTTATTACTCACACTTTGCAGATGAGGAAAATGAGGCACGGAGAGGTTAATAACTTGATAGAGGTCATATTGTTAGAGTCAGGTAGTCTGATACCGAAGTCCCTGGGTGATGCAAATGATTAATATGCTTGGTTGCTAACAAAAAGGTTGAAGAGTTGAGTCCACCCAGAGACACCACATAAAAAAGGTCCGGAGAACTACTTCCAAAAAATCAGTCATTAAAATCCTATAGAGCACAGTTCTACTCTGACACACATGGGATCACTATGAATCAGAATTGACTAGACAGCATCTGGTAAACTGGTAGTCTGATACCAATATCTATGCTCTTAACCACTTGGTGTACTAGGGTCCTAGTCAACATGTTTTATAAGGCCTGAGTCAATCAAGAAAAATTGACACTGTTTCGGGATTTCTTATCCAGTTTCTGCAATCAAGGTGATTGTTAAGAACTAAATATAAATATTGGATGGATGGATAGATGGATGGGTGGATGGGTGGGTGGATGGATGCGTGGATGGGTCCCTGAGAACTTCAAGGCGTGTGTGGTGTTTCCAGGCTCCAAGTGATTTTCAACTTTCTCAGTAAAATCTATCATGTCCCAGTGTTCCTTTTTCCTTGCTCTTTTTGGTTTCCTATTTTTTCTCTGTCTTTGTTTCAAAGGTAAACTATCACATTCAACATCCATTCTTCTTCATTTTTTAAAAATTTTTTCCCATACAAAAATTTATACTTACATTGTTATGTGACCCTAATTGCTCTCCCCATACTGTGACAGCATACTCTTCCTTTCCACCACTGATTCTTCATGTCCATTCAACCAGCTCCTACCCCTCTCTGCCTTCCCAGCTCACCTCCGAACAGTCCCTTGTATCTACTTGAGCTAAGAGGCACACTCTTCCTGAGTGTCACTTTATGCCCCACAGTCCAGTTCAATCCCAGTCTGAAGAGTTGGCCTCAGAAATTGTTTTAGTTCTGGGCTGATAGAGAATCTAGGGGCCATGCTTTCTGGGGTACCTCCAGTCTCAGTCAGACCATTAAGTCTGGTCTTCTTACTAGAATTTGAGTTCTGCACCTCATCTTTCTCCTGCTCCATCAGGGACTCTCTATTGTGTCAACATCCATTCCTCTTATAGAAAAGTCACTTGATGCTATCATCACAGCTTCAGCTGTTATTCTCAGATGCTTTATTCAGTTCCTTGGACCCATTTGGTTCAAGTACTACAAACCAGTATCACTTTGTTGTTCAACTCTAATTTCTGGTTGGAATAGCAGAGAGGCTGTGAACAATCAATTAGTTATTAATATAATTAACGATTATCTGAGTGTCCTTTGGAAATGATGCATGCATTGTAACAGCTGCTTTATCTTTTTCTTTATTTCGTCTTCTTGATGTTCCTTCTGGGTATTATTTCGTCCATTTTACAGATGAAGGCATCAAGTTCAGTGACCACAGCCACAGCTAGTATGTAGTGTAACTGGGCCCCAAACCGAAGTCTGGGCTCTTTCTTCTACATTGAGCAACTTCCATTGTCCTGCAAGCTTCAACTTGATCAGTAAAGGGTTAAATCATTATCTCATTTTTGGAGTCAACATTGTCCTCTTGAAAGGATGCAAAGTTGCTTTTATCTATTTCTATTCTGGAAATTATTTTTTCATTTGTTATTAAAATAGGAAAAGAGCCATCTCTTAATTCTGGTATTCTCTTTAGACCAGTGACACCTGAGAGATTTGCCTCAATCCTACATTTGTATTCATATCACTTTTACCCTTGCATAATGGTTACATACCTATTTTAGGGTAGGAATGAAAAAAAGGGCATAAAATTATCTTCTTTACCATGAATGACGTGTTGCGACAATAGAACTATAAATAGCTGAATTTATTCCAAGTGTCATATCTATTTCAGCAAATACCTGTTGTGAATGTTTATTATAAATTCTGGAATACTGATCTCACCTCTCTACTGGGCAGGAAAATCTGGGACAGAAGATGTGACCTTTACTTTGGCACTTACAGCCTATAGACACTAAATGTTTAGACACCTTTGTCTTGTACTCCTTGGGAGAAGGACAGGTGGATGAGAATGAGGCAAAGTATTCCTTTTCAGAATCTTCAGGTAAAAGTGATGCTTCATTTTCTGGTGGCACAATGGTTAAGAGCTCAGCTGTTAACTAAGAAGCTGACAGTTTGAACCCACCTAGTGGCTCCATGGGAGAAAGACCTGGTAATCTTTTTCTGTAAAGATTCCAACCTAGGAAACCCTATGGGGCCATTCTCCTCTGTTACATTGGGTTTCTATGAGTCGTAATTGACTCAAGAGCACCCAACAACAACAACATTTTCTGTCCTCTTCCTGTCTCTGATACATCAAAGGTATACGTGGAAAGCTGTTAAAGATGGCAGGTGGCCCCATCTTTGAAATGGGAGCTGTATTAGTTGGGTCCTCTAGGAAGCAGATGTGTGTATGAAATTAGGGATATGAGAGGTTTATTTGAGTGTAAAAGATAAAAGGGAAAGAAGCAGCATTGGGCAGGGAAAGCCTCAAAATACAGCACAGATATGAGAAAGTCTTTGTCAATCCCATGGGAGATATCTGGAGCAAAGATTTCCCATTAGAGGAGCCTCAAGTTGAGCAGAAATTTCCATGCCCTACTACTCCCAGCATGCTCAGTCTTTGACTGAGCTAACATGGAAGAGCATGGCCTCAGCTTGAAAGCACTCCTTGAAACAGAATGGCAAGTTCTTTCTTGAGGGAGATTCAAGTGGTGCACTTCCATGGCTGCCACAGTAGTCCAGGTCTTTTGATACTGTTCTCACATGTCACTGCCTAGCGACCCCCCCATCTCCTAAAGAATTCTTCAGGATCCTGCATTGTCTTAAACTCGTTTTTACTTATACTTCATTGCATTTTTTAAGTGGTTGCCTTATGGATAAAAATATACATCCTTAACTTTTCATATTTTACCTAGAGATAATATTGTACCTCTCCACACATTATAAAGAAGTTTGCAATCTTATATCTCCATATAACCCCCTCATTTCTTTTATAGTTATTGTACATATTATATGTTATAAATCCCACCAATGTTATTTTTGTTTTAAACTCTCATATAATTGGTAAAGAAATTATGAGAAAGAAGCAAAAAGAAAAAATATAGTCTTTTGAATTTACCTAGATATTTACAATTTGTTACAGTCAGTGTTGTCTGAGGATCTGAACTTCCATCTCACATCATTTCTTTTTAGTGTGTAGAATTTCCTTAAGCATTTCTTGCAGTGAATGTTTGCTTGTAAAAGATTCTTTTAAAAAAATCACATGATTATCTCAATTGATGCAGAAAAGGCATTTGACAAAGTCCAACACCCATTCCTGATAAAAGCTCTCAATAAAATAGGTATAGAAGGGAAATTTCTCAACATAATAAAGGGCATCTATGCAAAACCAACAGCCAACATCATTCTTAATGGAGAAAGGCTGAAAACATTCCCCCTGAAAACAGGAACAAGACAAGGATGCCCTTTATCACCACTCCTATTTAACATTGTGCTGGAAGTTCTAGCTAGAGCAGTAAGGCAAGAAAAAGAAATAAAGGGCATCCAAATTGGTAATGAAGAAGTTAAACTCTCCCTGTTTGCAGATGATATGATACTATACATAGAAAACCCTAAAGACTCCACGAGAAATTTACTGGAAGTAATAGAAAGATTCAGCAGAGTAGCAGGATACAAGACAAACATTCAAAAATCAGTTGGATTCCTATACACCAGTAAAGAGAACGATGAAAAGGAGATCAGGAAATCAATACCATTTTCAATAGCCCCTAAAAAGATAAAATACTTAGGAATAAATCTGACCAGGAATATAAAAGACCTATACAAAGAAAACTACAAAACACTGCTGCATGAAACCCAAAGGGATCTACATAAATGGAAAAACATACCATGTTCATGGATAGGCAGACTCAACATTGTGAAAATGGCAATTCTACCTAAAGCAATCTACAAATACAATGCAATTCCGATACAAATACCAACAACATTCTTCAAAGAGATGGAAAAACTAATTATTAACTTTATATGGAAAGGGAAGAAACCTCGAATAAGTAAAGCACTACTGAAGAAGAAGAATAAAGTTGGAGGACTCACACTACCTGACTTGAAAACCTACTATACAGCTACAGTACTCAAAACAGCCTGGTACTGGTACAACAACAGAGACATTGACCAATGGAACAGAATTGAGAACTCAGATGTAAATCCATCCACCTACGGTCACCTGATTTTTGACAAGGGCCCAGAATACATCAAATGGGGAAAAGACAGTCTTTTTAACAAATGGTGCTGGCAAAACTGGATATCCATTTGTAGAAAAATGAAACAGGACCCATACCTCACACCATATACAAAAACTACTTCAAAATGGATCAAAGACCTGAATATAAAGCCTCAAACTATAAAATTCATAGAAGAAAAAATAGGACCAACACTTCAGACCTTAATACATGGCATTAACAGGATACAAACCATAAACATCAACACAAAAAACCCAACAGATAAACTAGATAATTGGGATCTTCTAAAAATCAAACATCTATGCTCTTGAAAAGAGTTCACCAAAAGAGTTAAAAGAGAACCTACAGACTGGGAAAAAATTTTTGGACAGTACAAGTCAGACAAAGGTCTAATCTCCATAATCTACAAGAAAATCCAACACCTCTACAACAAAAAGACAACCAATCCTATCAAAAAATGGGCAAAGGAAATGAACAGACACTTCACCAAGGAAGACATTCAAATGGCCAACAGACACATGAGGAAATGCTCGCGATCACTAGCCATTAGAGAAATGCAAATTAAAACCACAATGAGATACCATCTCACCCCGGCATTACTGGCACGAATCAAAAACACTGGAAATAACAAATGTTGGAGGGGCTGCGGGGAGACGGGAACTCTTATACACTGCTGGTGGGAATGCAAAATGATACAGCCATTTTGGAAAATGATATGGCGTTTCCTCAGAAAGCTAGAAATAGACGTACCATTCGATCCAGCAATCCCACTCCTAGGAATATATCCTAGAGAAATAAGAGTCATCACTCGAATAGACATATGCACACCTATGTTCATGGCAGCATTATTCACAATAGCAAAACAATGGAAACAACCTCGATGTCCATCAACAGACGAATGGATACACAAACTATGGTACATACACACAATGGAGTACTATGCAACGAGAAAGAACAATGAATCGGTGAACCATCTCATAACATGGATGAAACTGGAGGACATCATGCTGAGTGAAATAAGTCAATCACAAAAGGACAAATATTGTATGAGACCTCTATTGTAAAAACCCATGAAAAAATTCACATGCAAAATGTAACAATCCTTGTTGGTTACCAGGGATGGGGGGGGGGGATACTAAATAGGTAATAGGTAAGTGGTAATTTGGGTGAGAGATGAGATAGTACATAGTACAGGGGAAACTAACACAACCTGCACAAGGAAAGGTCATGGAGGCCCTATAGACACATCCAAACCCCCCGAGGGACTGAGTTGTTGGACGGAGGGCTCTGGTGACCATGATCTCGGGGAACATCTAGCTCAATTGGCATGACACTACTTATAAAGATAATGCTCTACATTCTACCTTGGTGAGTAGTGTCTGGGGTCTTAAAAGCCTATGAGCGGCCATCTAAGATACTCCACTGATCTCATCCCTTCGGGAACAAGGGAGAACGAAGAGAACAGGATAGAAGGAAAAGATTAGTCCGAAGGACTAATGGTCCACAGCTACCAAGGCCTCCACGGGACTGAGCCCAGTACAGCTGGATGGTGCCCGGCTACCACCAATGACTCCTCTGACCAGGATCACAACAGAGGGTTCTGGGCAGAGCTGGAGTAGGATGTAGAGCATAATTTTAACTCCCAAAAAAAAAAAAAAAAAGAAGACCAGATATACTGGCCTAAAGAATACTAGAGAAACCTCGAGAGTGTGGCCCCCAGACACCCTTTCAGCTCAGAGGGGAAGTTAATTCAAGGTTCGATGTTAAGCCTGGGAATGGACACCCCAGTAAAACTAAATGGGACTAACGATGTACAGGAGTCCGGTGACAAGGACCAGAAGGCAGAGGGAGAGTAGGAAACTGATGATAAGGAACACAAATTGAATAAGGACACTGTCGATGTATTGTAAGATTGTTGACCACTGCTATAGGGCAACATTTGTAGTAACTATTAAATGGGAGGCTGTTTTGTCCTGTAAGCCTTCATCTTGGGCGAGAATGGCAGCACAATTGGAAGAGCATAGTCAATATCACTTAAATGTGTAAGTAAAACGTTTTGAAATGGTGTTTAAATAAAATAAAAATAAATAAATAAATAAATAAACAAATGAGACTAAAGAGGTACAATAGTCCACTGACAAGGTCCAGAAGACAGAAGGGGACAAGGAAGCCCCCTGGTGATAGGGAACACAAGGTGGAGTAAGGATATTCTTGATGTGCTGTGAGATTGTTAACCATTGTCATAGGGCAACATGTGTAGTAACTGTTAAATGAAAAACTATTTTGTTCTGTAAGCCTTCATCTTAAGTGAGAATAACAGCACAGTTGGAAGAGCGTAGTCAATGTCACTGAACTGTGAATGTAGAAAATTTTGAAACGGTGTATCTTTGGCCATCTGTAATTTTCATCAAAAAAAAAGGTTGAGAATTTAGAGGCTTAATACGTTGTGGGGTTGTTAACCAATGTCAAAAAAAACAACATGTGTACTACTATTTCATGAGAAACTATTTGCTCTGTAAGCTTTCACCTGAAGTACAATAAAATATATATAAAAAAAAAAAAAAAAAAAAGATTCTTTTAGTCTTCTTTTGTCAGAACCTAGCTTTTATCTTACCTTTTAAAAAAGGAAAAGGTCATTTTCTCTGGATATAGAATTCAGGCATGACTTTTATTTTTCTTTAAAAACTTCAAAAATTTTATTCTACTTTATTCTGGCCTCTTAGCTTCTAGTGGGGAATCAGCTGTTAATTGGGTTATTGTTTCCTATATGTAATATGCCATTTTTCCTTTGCTGCTGTCAAGGTTTGTACATTTTCTTTGGATTTTAACTGCTTGACTGTAAAATATATCTCAGTGTGTGGACCTCTTCATGTTTACTCTGCCTTCTCTTCATCGTCCATCTAGTATCTGGAAATATCTCAAATTCCATCAAGTTCGGGAAATATTTTTGCAATTATTTTTCAAATAATTTTTCTACCACATTTTTTTTCTTTCTTCTCCTTTACATATTCCAATTTAATGTGTATCGAACCATTTGATATTATTTAACAGGCCCCTCAAGCTCTATTCATTTCATTTTACTTTATTTTTATCTTTATCTGTTCTTCGAATTAGGTAATTTCTACTAATATATCTTCAAGTTAGTTTACATTTATCTCTGTCATCTCTATTTTTTAGGCGCATTTCAGTGACCTTTTTTAAGTTTAGATATTTTTCACTTCTAGATTTTTAGTTTATTTTTTGCCACTTCTATTCTTCTGAGATTTGCTATCTTTTAATTCATCGAGAACGTATTTTGTTTCACTTCACTGAGGATATGTATAGTAACTGCTTTAAAGTCTTTGTTAGGTCTATCATCTGGTTCATTTCAGAGTCAAACTCAGTTGATTTTCTCATTTCTTGAGAATGTGTTTCACTTTCTTCGTTCTTCATATATCAGATAATATGGGATTGGATCTTGGACATTATGAATGTTATGAATGTTAAGTTGTATTATTTTTCTCTAATGAATGTTATGTATTTTGTTTCAGCAGGTAATTATCTGGGCTGAACTTGAATTGAAATCTCTGTTTCTCTGGTGGCAGTTTGGATCTTTGTCTTTAGCTGAGTTTCTTTGAGTGTAGTCATTCATGTGTGGTTCAAGGATCAGTGAGAGATGCGGGTAGAAAGAATTTGGGGATACCCTCTTTTTCCCTTCTGGAATTCCTACACTCTCGTTAATAGTCATAGTTACTGAAGTCAGAAACACTGCTTTTTTTTTTTTCCCCACAAGAAATTTGCCACCTCCCATGAGGTGCCAAATGCACTTAGACCTAGATTAAAAGCTATGAAAATGGGAATTTACTTTACAGCTCTTCTCCTTCTCTGCTGCTAATGTGTACTCCCCACCAGAATTCGTTTCTGTTCACTCTCCAGTGCTCTCAGATAGATGATCGTTGAATTATGTCCAGGTAGTATAGCCCTTTTTTGCAGGGGAGTCACGTGTTAGGGTCTTACTTGCCGTTATCAGATGTTGCTAACCAAAGGCTTTTTAAAACACTCCAGCTATGATTATTCTACTGCTTATATATCTTTGTTTATTTTTTTCCCTGAATACCTCTGGAATGTGATCACATCTCTCCAGCTTGACAGCCACCTCAATAAACCACCTTCACCTCTGTTCTGTTCTACTGGTTCTTGAATCGATTTAGTTTGAAGACTCCCAACTCTAAATAATTCTCCACACAATTGTCAAAGAGACACTATTACAGTACAAATCTATTTTACTCTCTTATTTAAAACCCTTCAATGGATCCCCACTACTTTCAGAATAAAAGTTAAAATCCTTAGAGAAATAAGACCCTGTCTAGTATGACTGTTGCCTGTTTCTCTTGGCTCAACCCACCTTATAATTTCTCGCGCTTTCTGATGGTCTTCTTTCTTCCTTTCAGTGGCATTGATTTTCCTCCTATGGAAAATCAGATGCATAGGCAAGTTTTTGGATAGGAATAGTCTTCTATTGTCCTTGTGAGTAACTTCCATTCCTCTTTGAGATCTCAGCTGAAATATCAGCCCCTTCAGGGAAGGTTTGCCAGCCCTCCGGATTAGAATAGGGCCCTTGTGGTAAATTCTCAAAGCCCATAATTCCTTGACTACCACCAGATTATTTTGCCCAACTTATTCCATTTGAAACAACCACCTTCCAAAATAGTAAATTATTTGGTTTTATATGCTTAAGATTTTGAGCCGAAGTTATTTCTGAATAGATTTGAGGCCCTTTTCAGTTTTTATAGATTAAGACTACCTTTCTTGGAATGCAGTCTTACTGAAGTGTTAGAAGAATCACACTTTATAGTTATTAGGGAATTGAACATTTTTGACATTCAAGGCATAAGAGTGTACTGCCAATCAGTGTTGCACACCACTGAAATTTAGACCTGGTCTTGATTGTTCACTCTTTATGGCTTTCAAACGTGAATATCATTTGAGTCTTGGTGACTCTGAGTATGTGGTGTAGTGAATTACTTAATCTTTTTAATTCTCACCAAATGATTGAGTAGGCCTATGCAAATGAGGGGCTTGTGGCCCACCAAGGGGGTTAGATAGCTTTCTAATAATGTAAATAGGGTGCATGGCACTCTTGTGGGGGTGGGATCATGCAAGGTGTATGGAACCCTAACGAGGGGATTGGTCAGTTTTGTCATCCTGCTAGGCTTAAAAGAGAGCCAATTCCAGAGGAGAAAGAGGATCTCACCACCACCAAGAAGGAAGAGCCAGGAGTGGAGCATGTCTGTTGGACCCTGGATCTCTGCTGTAACACTGAAGACGGTGAGAGATAGTGAGAAACAGCAGCAGAGAAATGGTGGCAGCAGAGGCAGCAGAAAGAGGAGACAGCAGGAGAACGTCAGGAGATAGTGCAGTGGGCTTCCCAGCCCACAAACTGAGAAAGCTGAGCCCCTTTGGGCAGGAGATTTGCTGGAAGAGTAGAGTGCCTCTAGGTACTTGGTGGAGCTAGTTTTCTTGACCCAAGGAGCTAGAGCTGAGGGCCTTCTGTCCAAGGCTTACTGGCAGAATGGAGTGCCTTTGGGCACTTATCAGACGAGCTAAGAGAGCTTTTTAACAATTGCTTGATCAGGGAAGAAGCCAGACCCAGTGGCCAAGGGCCAGGTGAGAGGCTTACCTGAGGGCACAGCTGAGAAAAAACTGTCCTGATTGAAAAACTGTCCTGATCGAAAAACTGTGTCTTGAGTGTTCCTGAACCTGAATCGTAATCTGTTACTTCCCGAATAAACTTTTAACTGTGAGTATGGTCTGTGAGTTCGGTGTTGCCATTGCAATGAATTATCAAACCTAGCAGAGAAGTAGAGAGTGCTGTGGGAGGGACAGTTGGTGTCAGAACTGGTGAAAAGGTCGGAGAGAGGAGATCTGTCTGACCTTCGCTTCAGGCAAATAAGCCTTGGGCTGTTGATCTTGATTCTCTCTCCCCCTCATGAAATTAGAGGAGGTCAGTTGCTGCCTCCACATGATTTTTACAGAGTGCTTTTATATGATATAGACCCACGGCCAAACGATCTTTATTTAATATTTTGATTTTTGAAAACAAATTAAACCATCTTGGGATTCCAAAAACTTAAGTTTAAAAAGATCTCAGTTTACAAAATTGTAGCTGTGGGAGCATAAACCTGTGGACTAAAGCCATTTGAGTATATAGGTGAGATGGGAGAACTGAGTTCTCCTTCCTATAACAGATTAGTTGAAGAACTTGTATCTCTCCTCTCCACACTTAAGGCAAAGTATCTTTTTACATTCCATGAAAAATGAGTCGAAGAACTCAATTAGCTACCCTACAAATGTCTTTGATTTCAGCTTTTAGGTTCCTTAGGAGGACTAAAGAAATTTCAATATTCCAGACACATTAATATTGGGTACACTTACTTAATAAATGAAAAGACAGTATAGTGAAATTTGGCCTAATTCATTCTTGCACGCCAGTACTTTCATTTTTATAAACATTGCTATCTTTTGGAAATCAGATGTTTCTTTTAATTTGCATTCTTTGTTCTTGGAAATCAAACTTGGCGTTCTACTGGAGTAAATATTGACATTCTCTACTATAATACACTACACTGTTCTTTTGTTCCACCATCCATTAATTCCATTTTAAAATTGTAGCTTTTCCCATAGAAACAGAAGTTATAAATAGGCATAGCTCCATATTTGCCATTATGGTTCTTAAATTTTATTAAATGTCAAAATAAGCACTTACAATGTTTACATGAATGTTAGGCTATTATAAAACACACTATGATAGTTCTAGGAAGTACCATTAGTAATGAACATTTTCACTATATCGAATACCTAGTACTTTTTCTTTCTTTCTTATCAGTTCTTAAACATTATTCTGAAATTAATGTCCTTTGACTACACTTTATATAATACAGCATTTCTACTTAATTCCATTTATGTTAAGATAAAATGGATAATTTTTGACTTAAAGTTCCATACTAAGCACAAATAAGTGTCTATTTAATTTATATTTTATGAAATGTTTCAATGGTGACATTAAATTGTAAGTCTAGGGAAGAAGTGGCTCTAAATATATGAAGTTTTTTTTCACCAATGCCTAGGTTTTTATTTAATTATTATTATTGTAAACATATATATGACACAACATTTTACAATGTGAAGTTTTTAACATGTACAATTTCACAATATCAATTACATTAATCGTGTTGTACTTGTATTACCAATAATGATTGCTGAATTTTCCATCACCATGAACAGAAATTCACTGCTTCCTAAACAATGACTCTCCTTTTGCCCTCTCCTCCTGCCCCTACTAACTACTAATAAAACTTGGGTCTCTATATCTTTGCTTATTCTAGATATTTCATATAAGTGAGATCATACAATGTTTGACCTTTTGTAACCGACTTACTTCATGCACATGTTTTCAAAGTTCAACAATGTTGTAGCATGTATCAGGGCTTCATTTCCTTTTATGATTGAGCAATATTCCATTGTATATATGTACCATATTTTGCTTATCCATTCATCTGCTGATGGACATTTTAGTTGCTTCCATTTTTGGATATTGTGGGTAGTACTTCAGTGAACATTGGTGTACAATATACAAGGATTTATAATCTAAGAATAGCTTGAAAAACAGCTACAGGAATTAGTGGAATCTGTCAGTAATTGTAAATCTAATTTTGCTGTATTTACTTCCATTTTTGGTAATATGATTCGATAGATATTCGACCATAATCTTCTGCTGTATGTATGTGCATATGCAGTACACATACCTATGTACACACATACACACACATATATACGTAATATATGTGTGTGTAAATACATGCATGTGCACATCTGTGTGCACATATACTTGCACACACACACGCACACACACACACATATAATGATAAAGAAGCAAAAATTTATCAGGCAAACCTCTAAGTCAAGAGTGGGCAAACTACAGCCTGTGGGCCAAATCCAACCTGCTATCTCTTTTTTAATGTGATTACATTAAATGTTTTTACATTTTATTTTTAAATCATTGGGAAAAAAGTGACACATGAAAATTACATAAAATTCAAATTTTAATCTCCATAAATGAAATTTTATTAGAACACAGTCATGCTCATTTTTCTGCCTTTTGTCCATGGTGGCTTTCACGCTGCAATGACAGAGTTGACTAGTTATGCCAGAGAATCCCGTGGCTCACAATCAAAGCCTAAAATATTTACTATTTGGTCATTTACAGAAAACATTTGCTGACCTCTTCTTTAAGTGAAGGCTAGGATCCAGGGTGGTAAAGCACAACCCTGAGATTGCCCTTGACCTGAGGACGTTTTGAAACTGGTTTATTTGAGCTTCAGATTTTTAGGAACTTTTGGGAAAAATTGAAAAGGGAGGCTCTAACAGGAGACTTTCACAGTATACATCTGGGACCTCAAAGGCAATACTTTTAGTGTAGGCTATGAACTATAAATCAACAGCTCCCCTAATCCCTAAAAACAAAACCCCTTGCTGTCAAATCGATTCCGACTCACAGTGACCCTATAAGACAGAGTAGAACTGCCCCATAGGGTTTCAAGGAATGACTGGTGAATTTGAACTGATGATCTTTTGGTTAGCAACCAAGCTCTTAACCATTGTGCCACCAGGTCTCCATTCTCTAGGGACCATAATAAATATTACCTTGCTGCTAGCCAGATCTCTGGGGCCTAGTGGTGCAGTGGTTAAGAGCTCAGGCTGCTTGAGACTTGAAGAAAGATACAGAGAAAGCTGGTGAGCTTTGCCAGAATGCCCGTATATATATTGGATGCAGGCCACACCCCCAAAGAAATTTCCCTTACTACTGATTGGCTGATCACATCAGATTACATCGTAGAGGATGACTACTTCATTACATAACTGCCAACTTGTGTCATTACATAACTGCCAAACTACCGAGAATCATGGCCCAGCCACACTGACACACAACCTTAACCATCACAAGGTTAATAAATATTTTTAATGCTCTGTTTTAATGCCTCCGTTGGCTTTTTGGAACCCTGATGGTATGGTGGTAAAGACCTTGGCTGCTAACAAAAAGTTTGGCAGTTCAAATCTACCAGCCACTCCTTGGAAACCCTATAGAGCAATTCTACTCTATCCTAAAGCGTTAACTATGAATCAGAATTGACTTGACAGCAACCAGTTTGGTTTTGGCTTTTTTGTTGGCTTTTTGGCTAAGCCTGTTTTTATTTTTTAGTGGTTGCTTTAGGGATTGCAATATTTATCCTTAACTTAATATAGTATTTTTAGAGTTAATTTTGCATCACTCTGTGTAAAAGTAAGAATGTTGCAATAGCATAAATTCAATTACTCTCTGGCTTTTGTGCCATTGTTACCTAATATATGACATTGGCATATATTACATAATAAACCCCATAATACATGTTATGATTTTTCTTTAACAGTTGTATGTTCTTCAAAGAAATTAAGGGTAGTAAAAATAATATATTTACCATTTTCAGTATTTTTTCTTCTTGTAAACATGTTTCCATTCAAGCAGCTACTAAATCAAGTATCGATTGATCAATCCATTCTCCACACTCACACTAAAACAATCTATGCAAAACAGGTCACTTCAACATATACTGTTTAATGCCACTCAATGGTTTTCCAATGGACCTAAGATAAAATGAAACCTCATTTTCAAGGTCTACAAACCGTACCATGTTCTGGCCCTCTCCTCCCTGTCTAATCTCATTTCTTACCACTGTCTCACTTTTTCATTATGCTCCAGTTCACTGACCTTCTTTCTGTTCCAAGAATATTCCAACCTTATCCTGACCCAAAGCTTTTTTCACTTACTGTTCCCTTTGTCTAGAATGCTTTTCCCACAATCTTTCACTTGGGTATCTCCTCATCATTCAAATCTCAAAAGCTCCCCCCTTCAGAGTTTTTCTGTAATCACCACCTCATATATTACACATATGCCAGCATCCCACCATCACACATGAACTCTGTTTAGCACGTCACTCTACTTTTTTTACTCATAACATTATTGCTTCATGAAGTCATCTTGATTATATGTTTTCTTCTTTGTGGTCCATTCACATCATAAAATGTAATCTCCATAGTAGGAGGGATCTCGTCTGCCTCGTTCACTATGTCACCTTCAATGCTTATAACAGCACCTGACAGACACGTGGAGGGATTCAATTAATATTTAATTAATGAATTAATTTAATCATCACAACCAAACGAAGGGTGATTGTGAATATTCTGTCAGTTCGTCATCTGAAGAAGTCAAATCAGTTATGTGGAATCATGAGGTGAGACAGTTTTTCTTCTGGTTCTGCAAAGGTCAGGCCACAGAAGTATAGCAACTGTATAAGAAAAATAGCTAAGGGCCTTTCCAAGTTGTCTTATTGCTCTTTTGCTCTTCTTAAAGTAGAATTTATACATGAAAATAAGAACCATTAAAGTTAATGCTCTCTTGCATCCTGGCCACATTGATTTTTCTCCACAATTGATCTCATTCATTCTGAGCATTTACTATTTACTGGATATCCATTGAGGGGCAGACATTAACCTCTGTATTCACTGGGATCATTTTCGTTGTTCATTCTTTTATACTGGGTTGCTCCCAAAACACTCACATGAATGTATTTGGTAATTTTTATTCTAGGACGTGTCATTTCTTCAAAAGGACATTTATTTATAAACAGGATAGCCAGTGTATAGCACCGGTTGAGCATTTATGCTACTTATTGTGCACTTGTGCATGGAGAGAGTATGAGAAGACATCTTCACCTCCAAGGCTTTAGTAGTGTCATGCAGAAATCAAGACAAGCACAAGTTTAACTAATGGTTCACTGACTCCTTCTATTTGATTTGCATATCTTTTAGCCCTTGGAGTACAAATGGTTAACACACTCACCTGCTAACTGAAAGGCTGGAGGTTTAGTCCACCCAGAGGCACCTAGGAAGAGAGGTCTGGCAAGCTACTTCCAAAAAATCATCTGTTGAAAACCCTATGGTGCACAGCTCTATTCTGACACACATGGGACCGTCATGAATCACAACTGACTCAATGGCAACTGATAGCAACGGTGGTGGTGGTAGCCTCTGGAGTGTTACCCTTCTTTTCATGGATTCCAACAAGACACAGAGGCTCTTATTCTGGCTTCCTTCTGCGAAGTGTCATATCTCTGCATCTTCACATCTTCTGGGAACCACAGCTGTTTATATGTGTTTGCTGCTTTCTCTGGGCACTATCATATGCTGCTGTCCCCATTGTCACTCTTGCTCACTAACAGTGTGCTGGCCACCAGAGCTCTTCAGGGGCAAAAGCCACACTGTTTCAGGCAGAAGCAGAAGGATCAGCTCCCCATTTTTGTAGCCCACTTTGCCACATGGCCTTCGATCAAAAGTCCAGTACCTTACAAAGTTTCCCGGTGAGTTAGCTGCTTCTTATTCCACTCAGGGTTCCTTTATCCAGATTTTTGCATAAATCCACAGTAGAGAATAAATTTAAGTTACAATTCTGTAATAATTGCACTTCTCTGATGACTAAGTCCTTGTTACTGAACCAAGCCCATCTACCTGACTCAAAAACAACTACTAACATTTATAGAGCCATTGCCATGTACTTGACACTGTGCTAAGTGCTCTATGCTTTAAAATCCAGAGCTCAATCCTGTAAGGCAGATATTGTTATTATTTCCTGGAGGGCAGGTTTTTTTTGTCTCTTTTGTTCCCTGCTATTTCCCCAGCATCTGGAACAGTGTCTGGAACAGGAAAAGAGCTCAATAAATATTTGTTGGATGAGTGAATCTCCACTTCATTAATGAGACAATTGAGGTTTAGCAAGGTCAAATAACTTGCTTAAGAACACACAGAGCCAGGATTTGAATTCAGTCCTATCTGTATGGTACATCCAGAAACACCTGAGGGTTCCTTGGTCTCTCAGGCAAAGAGGTTTCTGTCAGACTCATCTCCTTTACTCACCCATGTCTAAATCTCAACATGGAGCGTGGACCAGCTCCCACAAGAACACAGCTATACTCAATCTGCTAGGAAAATTGATTTGTGCATTTAGAGTTGCATGATTTAAAAAAAAAAATTTTTTATTGTACTTTAGATGAAAGTTTACAGAACAAATAGTTTCTCATTAAACAGTTAATACCCAAATTGTTTTTTGACATTGGTTAATAACCCCATGACATGTCAACACTCTTCCTTCTTGACCTTGGGTTCCCTATTACCAAGTTTCCTGTCCCCTCCTGCCTTCTAGTCCTTGTCCCTGGGATGTTGTGCCCGTTTAGACTCATTTTGTTTTATGGGTCTGTCTCATCTTTGGCTGAAAGTTGAATTTCAGGAATGACTTCATTACTGAGCTAAAAGGGTGTCCGGGGGCCCTACTGTTGGGGTTTCTCCAGTCTCTGTCAGGGCAGTAAGTCTGTTCTTCTTTTGTGGGTTAGAATTTTGTTCTACACTTTTCTCCAGCTCTGTTAGGGACCCTCTATTGTGATCCCTGCCAGAGCAGTCACTGGTGGTAGCTGGGCACCATCTAGTTGTACTGGACTCAGTCTGGTGGAGGCCGTGGTAGTTGTGGTTCATTAGTCCTTTGGACTAACCTTTCTCTTGTATCTTGTTTTCTTCATTCTCCCTTGCTCCCAAAGGGGTGAGACCAGTGGAGTATCTTAGAAGGCTGCTCATAGGATTTTAAGACCCCAGACTCACCAAGGTAGAATGTAGAACATTTTCTTTATAAACTATGTTATGCCAATTGAGCTAGATGTTCCCTGAGACCATGGTCCCCACAGCCCTCCTTCCAGCAATTCAGTCCCTCAGGGAGTTTGGATGTGTCTGTGGAGCTTCTATGACCTTGCCTTGTACAAGTTGTGCTGGCTTCCCTAGTCTTGTGTATTGTTTTACCCCTCACCAAAGTTACCACTTATCTATTGTCTGTTTATACCCCCTGCCCACCCTTTCCCTCCCTTGTAACCATCATAGATTGTTTCTTTTTGTGTGTAAATTTTTTCATGAGTTTTTACAGTAGTGGTCTCATACAATATTTGTCCTTTTGTGATTGCTTTATTTCACTCAGCATAATGCCCTCCAGATTCATCCATGTTATGAGATGGTTTGCAGATTCATCATTGTTCTTTACCATTGCATAGTACTCCATTGTGTGTATGTACTATAGCTTGTTTATCCATTCTTCTGTTGATGGGCTTCTAGATTGTTTCCACATTTCGCTATTGTGAACAATGCTGCAATGAACATCAGTGTGCATATGTCTATTCGAGTGACGACTCTTATTTCTCTAGGATATATTCTTAGGAGTGGGATTGCTGGTATTTCTATTTCTAGCTTTCTAAAGAAGCGCCATATTATTGTCCAAAACAGTTATATCATTTTGCATTCCCATCAGCAGAGCATAAGAATTCCAATCTCCCTGAAGCCTCTCCAATATTTGTTATTTCCAGTTTTTTTGATTCATGCCAGTAATGCTGAGGTAAGATGGTATCTTATTGTGGTTTTGATGTGCATTTCTCTAATGGCTAGTGATCATGAGCATTTCCTCATGTGTCTGTTGGCCATTTGAATGTCTTCTTTGGTGAAGTGTCTGTTCATTTCCTTTGCCCATTTTTTAATAGGATTATTTGTCTTTTTGTTGTAGAAGTGTTGGATTTTCTTTTAGCTTTTAGAGACTAGACATTTATCTGATTTGTAATGGCCAATTTTTTTTCCCCCCAGTCTGTAGGTTCTCTTTAACTCTTTAGGTGAAGTCTTTTGATGAGCATAAGTGTTTTATTTTTAGAAGGTCCCAGTTATCTAGTTTATCTTCTGGAGTTTGTGTGTTGTCAGTTATGGTCTGTATCCTGTTAATGCATTGTACTAGAGCCTCTAGCATTGATATTGTGTTTTCTTCTATGAACTTTATATTTTTGGCTTTATATTTTGGTCTTTGATCTGCTTTGAATTTGTTTTTGTGCATAGTATGAGGTATGGGTCCTGTTTCATTTTTTTGCAGATGGACATCCAGTTTTGCCAGCATCATATGTTAAAAAGACTGTCTATTCTCCATTTGATGGGCTTTGGGCCCTTGTCAAAGATCGGGTGACCACAGGTGGATGGATTTACATTTGGGTTCTCAATTCTGTTCTATTAGTCAATGTATCTGTCATTGTACCTGTATCAGGCTCTTTTGACTACTGTAGCTGTATAGTAGGTTCTGAGGTCAGATAGTGGGAGTCCTCCGACTTTATTTTTCTTCCTCAATAGTGCTTTACTTATCTGGGGCTTCTTCCCTTTCCATATAATGATTAGTTTTTCCATCTCTTTGAAGAATGTTGTTGGTATTTGGATTGGGATTGCATTGTATTTGTCAATTGCTTTGGGTAGAATAGTCATTTTCACAATGTTGAGTCTACCTACCCATGAGCATGGTATGTTTTTCCATTTACGTAGATGTCTTTTGGTTTCTTGCAGTAGTGTTTTGTAGTTTTCTTTGTATAGGTCTTTTACATCCCTGGTTAGATTTATTCCTAAGTATTTTATTATTTTAGGAGCTATTCTAAATGGTATTGTTTTCCTTTCCATCATTCTCTTTATTGGTGTATAGGAATCCAACTGATTTTTGTATGTTTATCTTGTATCCTGCTACTCTGCTGAATCTTTCTATTAGTTATAGTAGTTTTCTAGTAGAGTCTTTTGGGTTTTCTATGTATAGTATCATATTATCCATAAATAGGGACAGTTTAACATCTTCATTACCAATTTGGATGCCCTTTATTTCTTTTTCTTGCCTTATTGCTCTAGCTAGGACTTTCAGCACAATGTTAAATAAGAGTGGTGATAAAGGACGTTCTTGTCTTGTTCTTGTTCTCAAGGGGAATGTTTTCAGCCTCTCTCCATTAAGAGTGATATTGGCTGTCGGTTTTGCATAGATGCCCTTTATTATGTTGAGAAATTTCCCTTCTACACCTATTTTATTGAGAATTTTTTCAGGAATTGGTGTTGGACTTTGTTGAAGGCTTTTTCTGTGTCAGTTGAGATGATCATGTGATTCTTTTGTTTATGTGGTGGATTATGTTGATTGATTTTCTAATGTTGAACTGTCCTTACATATCTGGTATGAAAGTTACTTGGTCGTGGTGTATTATTTTTTGATATGATGCTGAATTCTGTGGGCTAGAATTTTGTTGAGAATTTTTGCGTCTATATTCATGAAAGATATTGGTCTGTAATTTTCTTTTTTTGTGGTGTCTTTGCCTGGTTTTGGTATCAGGGTTATGCTGGCTTCATAGAGTGAATTCGGAAGTGTCACTTCCTTTTCTATGTTCTAAAATAGTTTGAGTAGTACTGGTGTAAGCTCTTCTCTGAATAGAGTTGAATGTTTTTAATAAAAACGAAATATTGAAACTTAGTAAGAGAAAACCAGTCTGACCATCCGCAGCTCATTATCTTGCCCTTCCCAGTATAATTTCCCGTGCTGCTTCAGCCTGGCCTCAAAAAATATCAATGCTTCTGTTACTCCTTCACCTGGATTGCCTTTCTCCTTCCCCTCTCTCCAAATCCTTCCCATCCTCAAGAATCAACTGAAAAAGGATCTGGCCAGTACAAACTTGACTCCCTCAGTGAGAAGACATTAACTGGCTTTTTTCATTGAACTTAGTCTTTGCCAAAGGTTATTGTGAAACAGCTGAATAAATGGTGTGTTAATTAGATCAAATTGTGTAGAATTTATCATATCACTTGTTTGTGAATTGCATCCTACCTTGAATTTCATTTCTCCTCATCTTCTCTCTTCAGTCAAATGTCAAGAATCTTCAGGACAAGGATTGTGCCTGTTTTGCTTTACATTGCACAGAGTTGAGACTTGTTAGCATTCACTCAACACTGACTTTTTGCTATTGACTACAACTGACTGGCAGATATGGTGATTAAAACTGGGCAGAGTCTTGGCAAAGGGAACTTACATCTTTGTCATTATCATGCTTATCTTAAGATTCATTGTTATGATTCTCAAGGTCCACATAATTCAGAGCCAGAGAATAAGATCCCCTAAGTTAGAGAGTTTTGCATCTTAATGATTTTGTTCACTCAAGACTTTAATTTACAATGAAAACTTCAGTACTTTAGCTATTGGTAGGCTTTCCAAAGTACCTGTAGTAGTGTTTTGTAGTTTTCTTTGTATAGGTCTTTTACATTCCTGGTTAAATTTATTCCTAAGTATTTTATCTTTTTTTTGGAGCTATTATAAATCATATGTGGCTGTGGTTAAGCTTTTCGGAGGAGGAAAAATACGTAGGCAGAGATTTTGTCCAGGGAGACCAGGACACTGATTCTGCTTTCTTTCCCCATAGTGATTTCACCTTGCTTCGTTGAACATGGCTCAAGAATAAGAAGAGTCTAGAGCTCTGGTGGTTAAGTGTTCAGCTGTTAACCAAAAGGTTGGCTGTTTGAAACCACCCAGTGGTTGCACAGAAGAAAGATCTAGCAATCTGCTCCCATTAAGTTTACAGCCTAGAAAATCTATGGAGCAGTTCTACTCTGTCCTGTAAGGGCACTGTGAGATGAAATTGACTTGAGGGCACCTAATAACAACAGAATGTATCACTACTTGTTTGTAAGTTTGTCCGACTGTGGTGATGTGTGTATTGCTGTGATGCTGGAAGTTATGTCATGGGTATTTCAAATACCAACAGGGTCACTCGTGGTGAGCAGACTTCAACAGAGCTTCCAGACTAAGACAGACTATGAAGAAAGGTCTGGCAATCTACTTCCAAAAGTTAGCCAATGAAAAACGTTATGGATCACAACAGAATATTGTCCTAGAACTAGAAGGCAGGAGAAGACAGGAAAGTTGGTGATAGAGAATCCAAGGTTGAGAAAGGACAGAGTTGACATGTTGTGGGGTTGTTAACCATTGTCATAGGACAATATGTGTGCTAACTGTTTAATGATAAACTATCTGTTCTGTAAACCTTCATCTAAAGTGCAATAAAAAAAATTAAAAATAAATAAAAAAGTTCAAATCTAAAAAAGAAAAAAAGAATATTGCCCTAGATTGTGCTGTAAGATGAGCCTAGGTTGGAAAGCACTACACAATAGCAGCAACGATGAACTCAAGCACACCAACAATATTGAAGATTGTGCAATTCCAGGCAATGTTTCTTTCTCTTATATTATCCATAAGGTCACCATGAATCAGAGGCAATTAGAAGCTAGTTCTTGGCTGCAGGTATAGGCCTTAATCTTAAATTGCATCATTTCAAGACGTTCTATAAAGCTGCCATCTCATAAATGACAGTCCTAAAATGACAAACTTGGAAGCAGACAAAAATATGTTATCCAGATCAGATCACCTCAGATAGGAACTCGGGGAGAAAACCCAGATTAAGAAATAAATGGCAAACACAAAAGAACACAAAGTTGCTAAAGAAAAAGCACATCCTCACCCTTGACAGAAGGACACTGGACACTCAGATTTCTAAAGTCATCCAACTCACAGCCATCTTATAGAATAAAATACACGGAGCTTAAACCAAACCAGTTGTCATCGAGTCAAATCTGACTCATGGCAAATGGTGACCCCATGTGTATCAGAGTAGGACTGTGCTCCATAGAGTTTTCAATGCCTAATTTTTCAGAAGTAGATCATCAGACCTTTCTTCTGATGTGCTGCTGAGTGGATTTGAACCTCTAACCTTTTGGTTAGTAGCTGAGCATATTAACCGTTTGACCCACCCAGGAACTCTACATGGAGCTTACAACCTGCATAACACCTACCATGTATTACAATTTACAAATATCTTTTATGTATGCTATTTAATTTGATCTTTAATTTAACTTAATTTGATAATTACTGGTGTCTGGAATGCAAAAGTTGGAAAATATGGCTTTGGTGATAGAAATGATGCCAAAGATAGCATTATAGAATTTTACAAGACCAATGACTTCTTCATCACAAATACCTTTTTCCACCAAATAAATGGTGACTGTACACTTGGACCTCGCCAGATGGAATATGAAGTAATCAAATTGTCTACATCTGTGGAAAGAAAAAGACAGTGGAAAACTCAATATTATCAGTCAGAACAAGGTCAAGGGCAAACTGTAGAACAGATCATCAATTGCTCATATGCAATGCAAGCTGAAACTGAAGAAAATTAGAACAAGTCCATAAAAGCCAAAGTACGACCTTGAGTATATCCCACCTGAGTTTAGAGACTATCTCAAGACTAGATTTAATTAATTGAACCAAAGACCAGATGAGTTGTAGAATGACATCAAGGACATCATACTTGAAGAAAGCAAGAGGTTATTAAAAATACAGGAAAGAAAGAAAAGACCAAAATGGATGTCAGAATAGACTTTGAAACTTGTCCTTGAGTGTCGAGTAGCTAAAGCAAATGGAAAAAATGATGAAGTATAAGAGTTGAATAGAAGATTTCAAAGGGTGGCTCGAGAAGACAAAATAAAGTATTATAACGACACGTGCAAAGAACTGGAGTTAGAGAACCAAAAGGGAAGAACCCACTTGGTATTTCTCAATCTGAAAAAACTGAAAAAAATTCAAGCCTCAAGTTGCAATATTTAAGGATTCTACAAGGAAAATATTAAACAACTCAGGAAGCATCAAGATGGAAGGAATACACAGAGTTATTGTACCAAAAAGAACTGGTTGATGTTCAATCGTTTCAAGAAGTAGCATATGGTCAGGAACCAATGGTACTGAAGGAAGAGGTCCAAGCTACAGAAGGTATTGGCAAAAAACAAGGCTGCAGGAATAGACAGAATACCAACTGAGATGTTTCAACAAATGGATTCAGCACTAGATGTGTTCACTCATCTATGCCAAGAAATTTGGAAGACAGCTACCTGGCCAATTGACTGGAAGAGATCCATATTTATGCCTATTCCCAAGAAACGTGATCCCACTGAATGCAGAAATTATCAAACAGTATCACTAATATCACACGCAAGTAAAATTTTGCTGAAGATCATTCAAAAGCAGCTGCGGCAGTACATCAAAAGGGAACTGCCAGAAATTCAAGCCATATTCAAAAGAGGACGTGGAACGAGGGATATCATTGCTGATGTCAGATGCATCATGGCTGAAAGCAGAGAATACCAGAGAGATGTTTACCTGTGTTTTATTGACTATGCAAAGGCATTCAACTGTGTGGATCATAACAAATTATGGATAACATTGTGAAGAATGGGAATTCCAGAACACTTAATTGTGCTCATGAGGAACTTGTACATAGCCTAAGAAGCAGACCTTCAAACAGAATAAGGGAATACTGCATGGTTTAAAGTCAGGAAAGGTGAACGTTGGGGTTTCACCATACTTACTCAATCTGTATGCTGAGTAAATAATCTGAGAAGCTAAACTATATGAAGAACAGGGCATCAGGATTGGAGGAAGACTCATTAACAACCTGAATTAAGCAGATGACACAACCTTGCTTGCTAAAAGTAAAGAGGACTTGAAGCACTTACTGATGAAGATCAAAGATCATAGTCTTCTTTATGGATTACACTTCAACATAAAGAAAACAAAAATCCTCACAACTGGACCAATGAGCAATATCATGATAAAAGGATAAAATATTGAAGTTTTCAAATATTTTATTTTATTTGAATCTACAATAAACACCCATGGAAGTAGCAGAAATCAAACGAGGCATTGCATTGGGCAAATATGCTGCTAAAGACCTCTTTAAAGTGTTAAAAAGCGAAGATGTCACTTTGAAGATTAAGGTTTACCTTACCCAAGCCATGGTGTTTTCAATCACCTCATATGCATGTGAAAATTGGACAATGAATAAGGAAGACCAAAGAAGAATTGATGCCTTTGAATTATGGTGTTGGTGAAGAATATTGAATATTCTATGGTCTGCCAAAAGAAGGAACAAATCTGTCTTGGAAGAAGTACAGCCAGAGTGCTCCTTAGAAGCAAGGATGGCAAGATTATGTCTCACATCCTTTGGACATGTCCCTGGAGAAGGACACAATGCTTGGTAAAAGAGGAAGAACCTCATTGAGATGGGTTGATACAGAGACTGCAACAATGGGCTCAAGCATAACAATTGTGAGGACGGCACAGGGCCGGCCAGTGTTTCGTTCTGTTGTACATGAGGTCGCTATGAGTCAGAACCAACTTGATGGCACCTAACAACAATAGCAACAATTCATCCCTTAAAGCTGTCAGCATTATATCTGTGTGAAGATACGGAGATTGAAATACGGAGAATTGAGCATGGTATTGAAAACCCGTAAGTGTTGTGACTCTGTCAGATACCTCGTCTAGCTATGAGTTGAGGTCCAATTTCCTGTTGTCATTGACCCAGTTTTCTTATCTCTTACATGAGGACAACAAGACCTACACACCCAATTGCTGTAAGGAATAAATGAGTTAAGGTGTGCAAAGTGCTTACTTAGCACAATATCTGGCACGTAGTACATGACCTGCTATTATTGACTCTTTCAAGGTTACTAAGCTAATAAATCACAGAGCCAGGCACAAGACATCACTCCTTTTTTAAGAAGTTAATAGTTTAGATATTGAAACTCAGTATAATATTATCTGTCCATTTACCCTTGACAACTTTTTGAAATTGATGTCAGTGATTTCCACTACTAGCACTATACTATAGCTGACACTTTACATTTGATGTTTGCATAAAGGATTCCTGGGGGTGATTCCATTTTTCCTTACAATAATCCCATATTGTCAGGGTACAGCATATATCCAGTTTGCAGACAGATCAGGAAATTAAAGTCCAGACTCACTAAGTTTTTTGTCCAAGGTACTCAGTGGGTACAGTAGTGGAACTGGATGATACTGTGAGAACAACAAGAATTTTCCCCAGTGCCTCTTCAAATTTGAGATTGAGTTTGAATGGACTTGCTTTCTCTTATCTGACCCTTTCCTGAAGGTACGTTTTTGGAATCTACTTTTAAAAGGAATTTTAAATCCGCCCTCCTCTTTTCATCCAGGTCAGAACCTTGAACCAAACCGTGGTTCTCCCCTGGGCTTCAGCAATATTTACCTAAATGGACTCCCTGTTCTCATTTTTGTTTCCCTTCCATCCATTCTCCATACTGCAGCCCAAGTGACCACATTTAAAGCTAAATCAGAGTCCTACACTTCTTGTGGTCTCTCTTACAACAAAGATCTGAAAACACAAAAGAATTGATTATATATGACCATCTAGGAGTCTTGAACATCGAAGACAAAATTGAGGAGTCAGAATGAGTGGCAGCCGGAGGGAGAGACAGTTTGGAAGCAGCAAGGATTTGCAGACCTGACCTGGCTGGCAGCCTGCAGGCTGGATTGGCCGGTGTGCGCCGGCTGAGGCAGCAGTAGCACTTGGTACGCATTTTCCACACTGGGAGAAACGGAGTAGCAGAGAGTCTGCTCAAGACTCCAGAACAAGGGAGAAGCAGTGCTGAATCTGTGAAAGTTGCATGCAAGCACCTAATCTACCACGTAGGATCAAAAAAACCCTTCCCCCTCTGGGAAGTACCTCTCTCCCATTTAACTGCCCCCTCCCAGCTCTGTTCCAGTCCTGGTTCAGCTTTAGTGGTTGCTGCGCCCTCAGGGTCTGAAGTGGGACCTGTAGCCCACCCTGAACCATTCTGCTGGCTTTGGAGAGGGAACAAATTAACAAACAGGAAAAAATAACCTGCCAGCTCCCCTTAGCTGGGAACTCAGGGCAGGCACAACTCCTTTGCCTAGGCACAGGTAAAAGGGGTCCACAGACTTTGAATGCCTTTAATCCTGCCTAGACCTTTGGGCCCATTTCAACAGCATAGGTCCTTATTAGCACAATACAACAGGGTGTATACCTGAAGCCTATTTTCAACTGCAACAGTTAAGGGGTCCTCACCTACCCATATCAGGGACCTGAGGACTGGTGGCTCTACCTAAGTCACTTAGCCACTGGTGACATGGGTCTGAGAATAAGTGGTGCCTCCCAGTCCTTACAGTGTACAACACTGGGTGGCCAAAGTCCAGCTGCAAAACCCAACCACCTACATGCTCTAGGGAACAGAGATGTACCTTCCACCCAGGCACTCAGGGGCAGCCATCAGCCCCCTACCTTGCTCAGCACATAACACCCTACTGCAGCCAGATACCTGTGCTTGCTCCAATCACTGCTATGTAGCCCTGCCCATCTAGGACTGTAGATAAGTGCCTGCACCACACGCTTGGTCACCAATGACCTGAACATCTGAGCTGCATCCACACAAGAAAAGTAAACAGACTCCTGGGCTCACAAACCTAGTAACAGCTCTAAACATCTGGTAACAGGATACAAGAATTTCAAAGATGCAAATAATTAAAGTAGCTTTAGTGACTAGCCTATTTGGGCACATCAAAACAAAACAAATCAAGAAGCTAGGACACAGTAAGCAAACACAAAATAAATACAATAACTTACTGATGGTTCAGAGACAATAGTCAATATCAAATCACATAAAGAGGCAGACCATAATGGCTTCAGCAAGTGACCAAAATAAAGAACCAAGAAACCTTTCAGAGGAAGAGAAGGTCCTGGAATTACTAGAGTTAGAATACAAAAGATACAGATCATACAGAACTCTTCAAGATATCAGGAAGGAGATCAGGCAAAATGCAGACCAAGTCAAGGAACATACAGACAATGAAACAGAGGAACTTAAGAAGGTTACAGAAGAGCATAATGACAAATTTAACAGGCTGCAAGAATCCATAGAGAAACAGCTAACAGACATCCAAAAGATTAAGAATAAAATTTCAGAATTAGACAACTCAATAGAAAGTCATAGGAGCAGAACTGAAGCAATGAAGTCAGAATTAGTGAGATTGAAGATAAAGCACTTGACACCAATTTATTTGCGGAAAAATCACATAAAAGAATTTTTAAAAATGAAGAAACCTTAAGAATTATGCAAGACTCTATCAAGAAGAATAACCTAAGAGTGATTGGAGTACAAGAATGGGGGCAAGGGGTGGATAACAGAAAATACAGAGAGAATTATTGAAGACTTGTTGGTAGAAAACTGTCCTGATATCATGAAAGTTGAGAAGATAGCTATCAAGAAGCTTTTTGAACCACACACAGGGTAGATCCCAAAAGAAAGTCATCAAGGCATACCATAATCAAACTTGCCAAAACCAAAAATAAAGAGAGAATTTTAAGAGTGGCTAAGGATAAATGAAAAGTCATCTACAAAGGAGAGTCTGACTACTCAGCAGAAACCATGCCAGCAAGAAAGCAATGGGATGATATATTTAAATCCTTGAAGGAAAAAAAAAAAATTGCCAGCCAATAATTATATACCCAGTAAAACTGTCTCTCAAATATGATGGTGAAATTAGGGCATTTCCAGACAAATAGAAGTTAAGGTGATTTGAAAAAAAAAAAAAAAAAAAACAAAATTAGAAGAAACACTAAAAGTAGTCCTTTGGTTAGAAACTCGATAACATCAGATAACTATCCAAGACTAGAACACAGGACAGAACAACCAGATATCAACCAGATAGAGAAGTCACAAAAATAAATAAAAGCTAAAACACTGAAAATAGGGAGAGACTTCAATACATAAAAGATGACAACATTAAAACAAAAAAGAGGTATAAATAATGTAGTCATAGAACTTTCATATGGAGAGGAAGTCAAGGCAATATCAAGAAATAAAAGACTGGAATAAAGTTAGAAAAATAGAGGTAAGTATTAAGGTAACCACAAAGGAAACTAACAATCCTACAAATCAAAATAAAAAACAAGAAAAACATAAAGACTCAGCAAATACAAAATCAACAACAATGAAAAAGAAGAAAAGAAAATACATAAAGAAAAATGACTCAGCACAGAAAATTAAGTGTAACAAAGAAACTGTCAATGACACACAAAAAAATACATCAAAATGACAGCACTAAATTCATACATATCAATAATTACACTGACTGTAAGTGGACTAAATGCACCAACAAATTGACAGAATGGATAAAAAAAAACAATCCATCTATATGCTGCCTACAAGAGACACACCATAGACTCAAAGACAAAAACAAACTAAAACTCAAAGGATGGAAAAATATATCAAGCAAACAACACTCAAAAAAAGAGCAGGAGTCGCAATACTAATCTCTGACAAAACAGACTTTAAAGTAAAATCCATCACAAAGGATAAGGAAGGACACTATATAATGATTAAAGGGTCAATACACCAGGAGGACATAACCATAATAAATATTTATGCAACCAACAACGGAGCTCCAAAATACATAAAACAAACTCTGACAGCATTGAAAAAAGAGATAGACAGCTCCACAATAATAGTAGGAGACTTTAACATGCCACTTTCAGTGAAGGACAGAACATCCAGAAAGAAGCTCAATAAAGACATGGAAGATTTAAAGCCACAATCAACTAACTAGATCTCATAGACACCTACAGAACAACTCACCTACAGCAGCCAAGTATACTTTCTTTTCCAATGCACATGGAACATTCTCCAGAATAGACCACATATTAGGCCACAAAGCAAGCCTTAACAGAATCCAAAACATTGAAATATTACAAAGCATCTTTTCTGACCAAGAAGCCATAAAAGTAGAAATCAATAACAGAAAAAGCAAGGGAAAAAAAAATCAAATACATGGAAACTGAACAACAACTTGCTTAAAAACTGCTGGGTTATAGAAGAAATCAAGCACAGAATAAAGAAATTCACAGAATTAAATGAGAATGAAAATACACCCTACCAGAACCTTTGGGATACAGTAAAAGTAGTGCTCAGAGGTCAATTTACAGCAGTAAATACACACATCCAAAAAGAAGAAAGGGCTAAAATCAAAACATTAACCCTACAACTTGATGAAATAGAAAGACAGTAGTAAAAGGAGCAGTTGGGCACTATAAGAAAGGAAATAATAAAAATAGAGCAGAAATAAATGAAATAGAGAAAAGAAAAACAATTGAAAGAGTTAACAAGACCAAAACCTGGTTCTTTGAAAAGATCAACAAAATTGATAAACCATTGGCCAAACTGACAAAAAAAAAAAAAAAAAAAAAAAGGAAGGGAAGCAAAAAACCCGAATAAGAAATGAGATGAGTGATATCACAACAGACTTAACTGAAATTAAAAGAATCATAACAGAATACTATGAAAAATTGATCTCCAACAGATTGAAAACCTGGAGGAAATTTCTAGAAACACGCTACCTACCTACACTAACACAATCAGACATAGAACAACTAAATAAACCTATAACAAAAGAAGAGATTGAAGAGGTAATTAAAAGACTCCCAACAACAACAAAAAGCCCTGGCCCTGACAGCTTCACTGGGGAATTCTACCAAACTTTCAGATAAAAGTTAACACCAGCACTATGAAAGGCATTTCAGAGCATAGAAAAGGATAGCGTACTCCCAAACTCACTCTGTGAAGCCAGCATAACCCTGATACCAAGACCAGGTAAAGATACCACACACACACAAAAATTACAGACCAATATCCCTCATGAGCATAGATACAAAAATCCTCAACAAAATTCTAGCCAATAGATTTCAACAACTTGTCAAAAAAACATAATTCACCATGACCAAGTGGGATTCATACCAGGTATGCAGGGATGGTTCAACATTAGAAAAACAATCAATGTAATCCATCACACAAATAAAACAAAAGATAAGAACCACATGATCTTATCAATTGATGCAAAAAAGACATTTGACAAAGTCCAACACCCATTCATGATAAAAACTCTCAGCAAAATAGGAATAGAAGGGAAATTCCTCAACATAATTAAGGACATTCATACAAAGCCAACAGGCAACATCATCCTATATGGAGAGTATGAAAGCATTCCTCCTGAGAACAAGAACCAGACAAGGATGCCCTTTATCATCACTCTTATTCAGCATTGTGCTGGAGGTCCTAGCCAGAGCAATAAGGCTAGAAAAAGAAATAAAGGGCATCTATATTGGTAAGGAAGAAGTAAAAGTATCCCTATTTGAAGATGATATGATCTTATACACAGAAAACCCCAAAGAATCCACGAGAAAGCTATTGGAACTAATAGAAGAGTTTGGTAAAGTATCAGGATACAAGATAAACATACAAAAATCAGTTGGATTCCTCTACACCAACAAAAAGAACTTTGAAGAGGAAATCATCAAATCAATATCATTTATAACAGTCCCATAAGAAGATAAAATACTTAGAAATAAATCTAACCAGAGATGTAAAAGACCTATACAAAGAAAACTACAAGATACTACTGCAAGAAACCAAAAGAGAACTACCTAAGCGGAAAAACATACCTTGCTCATGGATAGGAAGACTGAACATTGTGAAAATGTCAATTCTACCTAAAGCAGTCTACAGATATAATGCAATCTCGATCCAAATTCCCATGACATTTTTTAACGAGATGGAGAAGCAAATCATCAACTTCATAAGGAAAGGGAAGAGGCCCTGGATAAGTAAAGCATTGCCTCACACTACCTTATTTTAGAACCTATTATACCGCCAGAGTAGTCAAAACAGCCTGGTACTGGTACAACAACAGATACATAGACCAATAGAACAGAATTGAGAATCTTGTTCATAAATTCATCCAACTATGAGCAGCTGATATTTGACAAAAGGCCCAAAGTCCATTAAATGGGGAAAACACAGTCTCTTTAACAAATGGTGCTGGCATAACTGAATATCCATCTGCAAAAAAATTAAACAAGACCAATACCTCCCACTATGTACAAAAACTAACTCAAAATTGATATATCAAAGACCTAAAATATAAAATATAAAACGATAAAGATCATGGAAGAAAAAATAGGGACAACATTAATAGCCCTAATACATGGCATTAACAGAATACAAAACATAAAAAATAATGCACAAACACCAGAAGAGAAACTAGATAACTGGGAACTCCTAAAAGTCAAACAGTTATCCTCATCAAAAGACTTCACTAAAAGAGTAAAAAGACAACCTACAGACTGGGAAAAAAATTTGGCTATGACATATCCAATCAGGGTCTAATCTCTAAAATCTATGAGATACTGCAAAACTTCAACAACAAAAAGACAAATAACCCAGTTAAAAAATTGGCAAAGGATATGAACAGACACTTCACAGAAGAAGACATTCAGGTGGCTAACAGATACTTGAGGAAATGCCGTTAGCCATTAGAGAAATGCAAATCAAAACTACAAGATACTATCTCACCCCAATAACGCTGGCATTAATCCAAAAACCACAAAATAATAAATGTTGGAGAGGTTATGGAGAGTCTGGAACTCTTATACACTGCTGGTGGGAATGTAAAATGATACAACCACTTGGGAAATCGATTTGGTGCTTCCTTAAAAAGCTAGAAATAGAAGTATTATACGATCCAGCAATCCTACTTCTTGGAATATATCCTAGAGAAATAAGAGCTGTCACACAAATAGATATAGTCACATCCATGTTCATTGTAGCACTGCTCACAGTAGCAAAAAGATGGAAACAACCTAAGTGCCCATCAACAGACGAATGGATAAACAAATTATGGTATATTCACACAATGGAATACTACTCAACGATAAAGAACAATGATGAATCTTCGAAACATCTCACAACATGGATGAATCTGGAGGACATTATGCCAAGTGAAATCAATCAGCTGAAAAAAGAAAAATATTGCATGAGACCACTATTATAAGAATTCAAGAAAAGGTTTAAGCATAGAAGAAAATATTCCTTGATGTTTATGAGGGTGAGGAGGGAAGAAGACAGGAATTCACTAACTAGATATTAGACAAGAATTACCTTAGGTGAAGGGAAGGAGAACACACACTCCAAGGGAAATCAGCACAAGTGGAGTAAACCAAAAGCTTAAAAGTTTCCTGAATACAACCAAATACTTTGGGGGACAGAGTAGCAGGGGCAGGGGTCTGAGGACCATGGTTATAGGGGGCATCTAGGTCAATTGGCATAACAAAGTTTCTTAAGAACATCTTTTGCACCCTACTTTGGTGAATGGCATTTGGGGTCTTAAAAGCTTGCCAGCGGCCATCTAAGATGCATCAATTGGCCCCAACTCACCTAGAGCAAACAAAAATGAAGAACTCAAAAGACACAAGGAAAATATTAGCCGAAGAGACAGAAAGGGCCACGTAAACCAGAGACTCCATCAGCCTGAGACTAGAAGAACTAGATGGTGCCTAGCTACTACCGGTGACGGCCCTGCCAGGGAGCACAACAGAGAGTACCTGATGGAGCAGGAGGAAAGGGTGGTGCAGAACTCATATTCATGTAAAGAGACCAGACTTAATTGCCTGACTGAGATAAGAGCAACCCCAGAAGACATGGCCCTCAGACTCTCGGTTAACCTAGAACTAAAGCTATTCCCTAAGACCCTTGAGACAAAGATTAATCTAGAGTATAAAACATAAAATAATACTCATGAAGAGTGTGCTTCTTAGTTTAAGTAGATACATGAGGCTAGGTAGGCAGCTCCTGTCTGGAAGTGGGATGAGAAGGCAAAAAGGGATAGGAGCTGGTTGAATGGACATGGGAAACCTGGGTTGGAAAGGGGGACTGTGCTGTCACATATGGATTACAACTAGGGTCACATAACAATATGTGTATAATTTTTTGTATGAGAAGTTAACTTGAGTTGTAAACTTTCACCTAAAGCGCAAAAAAAAAAAAAAGTTAAGTTATATCATGTCTCCATCTCCATCCTTCAGTGATGCAAATCCTCACTGTGGCCTTGAAGGCCCAATGTGTTCTGACCCCTGTTCCCCCTTCCCTTATCTCAAGCCACTGTCCACCTTACTCACCAAACTCTAGCCACATTGGCCAACTTTCACTTTCTTAAATTCAGCAAGACACTTCCCATCTCAGAACCTTTGTAAATGATGTTCCTTCTCCTTAAATTCCTATTCTCCCAGCCCCATCCGCCAACCCTCATTGATATGATTAGTTCTTTCCAATCTTTCAACCTTTGCATAAACGTTATCTTCAGTGCAGCTGTTCCTGAACCCCCTGACTGAAGTAGGTTTCACAAGGTTATTCTCTCACGGTTTCCTTAGCATTTATCATTTTATTTGTGTTTATTATTTGTTGTCATGTCTCCCCACCTGGACTGAAAGCTCCTTGCGAACAAGGACCAGCTGTGTTTAATTCATCGCTGTATCTCCTGTAGCTGGAGTAGTACCTTTGATGGATAACTTCATGTGTTAACTTGACTAGCCTCTGATGCTCAGTTATTTAATCCAACACTGATCTAGGTGTTGCTCTGAAGGTATTTTGCAGCTGTGGTTAACATCTATAATCAGTTTCCCCTCAATAATGTGGTTGGGCCCCGTTCAATCAGCTGAAGGCCTTAAGAGTAAAAATTGAGATTTTGCAGAGAAGAATTCTACCTCTGGACTGACACATGAACTCCTGCCTGAGTTTCCAGCTGGCCAAGCTGACCTACAAATTTTAGACTTCCAGCTCCCACAATTGCATGAGCCAAGCTAGTTCCTTAAAATGAATCTCTTTACACACACACACACACACAACTTATTGGTTCTGTTTCTCTGTAGAACGCTGACTGATACAATACTTTTTACTACAAATACTCAAAACATATTTACTGAATGAACAAATTAATCAACACTCAATTGTTGCTTTGTTGGGCTACACATTCTCAGGGTCTGAAGAGGACCTGGAGGTCCAGTAGGTACCTCCTTGGTTCTGTGTATGTGTCTTAAGGTAGGGCTGGTTTCCAAATGTAGTTGTTGTTCTTAAATGCCATCAAGTTGATTTTAACTCATAGCAAGCCCATGCGATAGAATAGAATTGCCTCATAGAGTTTTCTAGGCTGTAATCTTTATGGAAGCAAATGATCAGGTGTTTCTCCCCTAGAGCTGCTGAGTGGGTTCAAACTGACAACCTTTTGGTTAACAGCCAAGTGCTTAACTGTTGCATCACCGGGGCTCCTTGACTTCCAACTAGGGTGCCATAAATTGGCCCAAGATGTGCCCAAACCAACACTCCTCAGTCCTGGAGTGGCCCTACAGTAGTAGTAGAAACCCCCAAACCAGTAGCCTTAAACTGTCCTACCAGCAGCTTGTCCATTTACCTCTGTGACTACACAAATATTATCAATTCCTATGTGCACTTGGAGGGTTTGGTTTAGGCTGACAGTGGGGAAGGCTATGAATAGAAAGTTTGGGGCTGAAGAAATCTTCTTTCCCCCTCCTACTGTTCCCCTGGCCCCATGTTCAACCCGAGAACTGGAGCATCCATACTCTCATCAGCTTTATAAACTGGAGATACTGGCTAAATTTCACTCCACATCTTTTTTTTTCCATACAAAGGACTTTGTTCCTTAAAAGATATTTTGAAAAAATAATATTCAAAGGGTCTCATTTCACAAATACGGAAACTGAAGAAGGTTATCCTCTGTGCTGGCCTATTCTTTATTTTCTTTCAAAAAGACATTATAAAGCAGTGGTTTCCAATGTATAAGGCTGCATGGTAGAATCTGCTGACAATGAAGAAGCTCAATATCACCAGCTAGAAGAAGGCCAGGGGCCTACTGTGGAATAAAGCATCAATTTCTCATATGCAAGTTCAAGTTGAAGCTGAAGAAAATTAAAACAAGTACACAAGAGCCAAAATACAACCTCCTGAATTCAGAGACCATCTCAAGAATAGATTTGACACATTGAACACTAATGACTGAAGACGTCACACATGAAGAAAGCAAAAGGTAATTAAAAAGAAAAAGAAGAAAGAAAAGACCAAAATGGATGTCAGAAGAGACTCTGAAACTTACTTTTAAACATAGAGTACCTAAAATGAATGGAAGAAATGATGAAGTTAAAGAGCTGAACAGAAGACTTCAAAGGTTTGGTCAAGAAGACAAACTAAAGTATTATAATTAAATGTGCAAAGACCTGGGGTTAGAAAACCAAAAAGGAAGCATGCTCAGCATTTCTCAAACTAAAAGAACTAAAGAAAAATTCAAGCCTTGAGTTGTAATATTGAAGGATTCTACAGGCAAAATATTGAATGATGAAGGAAGCATTAAAACAAGATGGAAGGAATACAGAGAGTAACTATACTAACAAGAATTGGTTGAATGTTCAACCACTTCAGGAGGTAGCATACGATCAAGAACCAGTGGTGCTGAAGGAAAAAGTCAAGGCTGCATTGAAGGCATTGGCAAAAAACAGTCCTCAAGGAATTGATGGAATACCAACTGAGATGTTTCAACAAACAATGCAATGCTGGAAGTGCTCACACTTCTATGCCAAGAAATTTGGAAGAGAGTTTCCTGGCCAACTGACTGGAAGAGATCCATATTTGTGACCATTCCAAAGAAACGTTGTTCAATAGAATGTGGAAATTATCTAACAATATCATTAATATCACACTCAAGTAAAATTTTTCTAAAGATAATTTAAATTGGTTTCAGCAGTACATTGACAGGGAACTGTCAGAAATTCAAGCTGGATTCAGAAGTGGACAAGGAAAAAAGAATATCACTCCTGATGTCAGACGGATCTTGGGCTGAAAGCACAGAATAACAAAAAGTTGTTTACCTGTGTTTTATTGACTATGTAAGGCATTCAAATGTGTGGATCTTAAGAAATTATGGATAATATTGCAAAGAATGGGAATTCCAGAACACTTAGTTGTGCTCATGAGAACCTGTACATAGACCAAGAAGCAGTCGTTCAAACAGATCAAGGGGATCCTGCATGGTTTAAAATCAGGAAAGGTGTGTGTCTTATTCAGTTTGGATGCTGAGGAAATAATCTGAGAAGCTAAACTGTATGAAGAAGAACGAAACATCAGGATTGAAGGAAGACTCATTAACAACATGCGTTATGCAGATGACACAATCTTGCTTGTTGAAAGTAAAGAGGACTTGAAGCACTTTGATGAAGATCAAAGACTACATCCAAAAGACTGAGTCCAGTACAGCTAGATTGTGCCCAGCTACCACCACTGACTGCTCTGACCGAGATCACAACAGAGGGTTCTAGACAGAGCTGGAGAAGGACGTAGAACAAAATTCTAACCCACACAAAAAAGACCAGATTTACTGGCCTGAAAGAATCTGGAGAAACCCCAAGAGTATGGCCCCCAGACATCCTTTTAGCTCAGTGATGAAGTCACTTCTGAGGTTCACCGTTCAGCCAGGAATTAGACAGCCCCATAAAACAAAATGGGACTAATGAGGCACAGCAGTCCAGGGACAAGGACTAGAAGGCAGAAGGGGACAGGAGAGCTGGTGATATGGAACCCAAGGTTGAGTAAGGACAGTGTTGACATGTAGTGGGGTTGTTAACCATTGTCATAGGGCAACATGTGCACTAACTGTTTAATGAGAAACTATTTTGTTCTGTAAGCCTTCATCTAAAGTGAGAATAGCAGCACAGCTGGAAGAACGTAATCGATATCACTGAACTGTGCATGTAGAAATTTTTGAAATGGTGTATCTTTGGCTATGTATATTTTCACCAAAAAAAAAGGTCTAGAAGGGAGAGGGTTGACATGTTGTGGGGTTGTTAACCAATGTCATAAAACAATATGTGTACTGACAGTTTAATGAGAAACTATTCTGTAAACTTTCGCCTAAAGTACAATTTAAAAAAAAAATTAAAAAAAGATCAAAGACTAGACTTCAGTATGGATTACACTTCAATGTAAAGAAAACAAAAATCTTCACAACTAGACCCAGAAACATCATGATAAACAGAAACAATATTGAAGTTGTCAAGGATTTCATTTTACTTGAATCCACAATCAATGCCCATGGAAGCAGCAGTCAAGAAATCAAAGTACGTATTGCACTAGGCAAATCTGCTGCAAAAGACCTCTTTAAACTGTTAAAAAGCAAAGATGTTACTTTGAGGACTAAAGTGTGCCTGACCCAAGCTGTGGTGTTCTCAGTCACCTCATGTGCAAGCAAAAGCTGGATAATGAATAAGGAAGACCCAAGAAGAACTGATGCCTTTGAATTATGGTGTTGACAAAGAATATCGAATATACCCTGGACTGCCAGAAGAGTGAACAAATCTGCCTTGGAAGTAGTACAGACAGAATACCCTTAGAAGCAAGGATGGTGAGACTTCATCTCAAGTACTTTGGACATGTCATCAGGAGGGACCAGTCCCTGGAGAAGGACATTAGGCTTGGTAAAGTAGAAGGCCAGCAAAAAAGAGGAAGAACCTCAGTGAGTTGGAGTGACACAGTGGCTACAACAATGGGTTCAAACACAGCAATGATTGTGAGGATGGCGTAGGACTGGGCAGTGTTTCTTTCTGTTTTACGTAGGGTCTCTATGAGTTGGAACTGACTCAGTGGCACCTAGCAATAACAGCAAAAGAACCTGCTGGGATATTTGAAAATTCCACAACCCAGTCTATAGTCCATATGAATTAAATCAGAATCTCTAGAAGTTGAGCCCAGACATGAGGTTTGATTAAAAATCATAAATGCTTGACATAAGTAATCATAATAATAAACCAAATTTCCTCCCAAAAAGATATTGTGAAATCCTAACACTTGGTACTGGTATATGTGACCTTGTTTAAAATAAGGTCTTTGAAGATATTATGAGTTAACATGAAGTCACACTGGAGCAGAGTGAGTTCTAATCTCAGCTGAGTGGTGTCAAATAAAAACGCAGAAGAAACACAGAGGAAAAATGGCCATGTGCCAATGGAGATAAGCTGCAACCGCAAGCCATGGAACGCCTGGGACTACCAGAAACTAAGAAAGGATCTTCCTCTAGAGCCTTGGGCGATAATGTGTCCCTGAACTTGCATGATTAGCCTTCAGAACTGTGAGACAATAAATCTCTGTTGTTTAAAGCCAGCCATTTTGTGGTACTTTGTTAAAGCAGCCTGAGAAAACTAACACAGGTTGTGACAAGTAAAGAGATAAATAATTACGAACTGTAGTAAGTGCTTTGGTAGAAAAGAACAGGGTAACATCGGAAAACATCTTAGGGGACCTACTTTATGCCCCTTTGGTGGGGCAAAGGGGTCTTAAAAGGCCTGTTTCAGGAGAAGATGCTTATGCTTAGACCTAAACCTGTTGCTATTGAGTTGATTCTGACTCATAGCAACCCTATAGAATAGAGTAGAACTGCCCCATAGGGTTTCCAAGTCTGTAAATCTTTATGGAAGCAGACTGCCACATCTTTTTCACACGGAGCACTGGTGAGTTCGAACCACGAACATTTTGGTTAGCAGCTGAGAGCTTAACCACTGTGCAACCAGGCTCCTTTAAGCTTAGAGCTAGAGAAAGGGAGTGACATGGTCAAGAAGAAGGTGTAGAGAGCATAGGAAGAAGAAACACACGCGTGAAGTCCCCAAGGAAACTAATCACCTTGGCAAGACAGAGGAAATGAAACAGAGCCAAGTGGCTGGTGTAGAGATAGAAGGGCCTGAGACGAGTTTGGAGATGTAGGTTGATCAGACAAAGCCTCCCAGGATATTGTAGGGAGTTTGTTTAGTTGAGTAAGATTGGAGACCAACCAGGTTTGTCATAGCTTCTCAAGCTTTTAAATCTCAAACCATTAATAATTATTGACCAGGCATAGCGCTAGGCACTGCTTCACAGAGAGATGAAAAGAGCGGACATCAGGTGAGTACTGGTGAAATGGACTGTCGCCACCTATGGATAAGAGAGATTTAGCACTCTGGGCCAAGGCTACAATGCCTTCACTCTCAACCCAACTACTCATCCTTGGTCTCATTAAAAGCTTTCAGAGGTACAAATAGCCTCATCTATTCTCTACTCATTATTAGTAAGAGGAAATTACAAAAGGGGAAAAATGCCTTCATCAGAAGAAACATCTTTAATCTAGTTCATATTAGATAATGTTTTACATCTGCTTCCAAGGCATCCCAAAGGGAAGACTTTTATTATTAGAATTGCTGGAGTTGTGCTAAGTGTGTTTATGCCAAATGCTTTGGAAATCCCACTGACAGCCAGGGCTGCTGTGATGTTTGAAAATTACAAGCAGTGATAAGATGTCAGGAGTCCCACCTACTTCAGCGAGTTGGAAGAGGCTAAAATAGTACTTCAAAGGTAATAAGTGTGAAGAAGAATGTGAAGCTTTTCCTTGATGCTTTGGGAGAGGGGAGGGAAAAATCTAAACATTTCTATAGCCATTTTCCTCTTTGGCCTGGGACGCTGTATTTTAAAGGCTTGGGAAAGCAAAATCTGATTTAGACTTTTTTCCACCCTGCTCGAGCATTTGCAGAGCTTTTCCAGCTTTAATGTACACATGACTCACCTGGGGATCTTGATAAGATGCAGATTCTGTTTCAGGAACCTTAGAGCAAGGCCTAAGAGTCAGCATTTCTAAAAAGATCCCAGGGATGTGGGAGGTGCTGATCTGCGGGCTACAATTCGTAGAAGCTATACAAGTTATACTAGAAGTAGGGCAATGCAGAGTTGTCAAGAGATATTAAAAAGACATGTCTGTCTCTAAATATCTTTTTGAAAGTCAGAACCTGAAATGCTCCTAATAAACGATTTCCTTCGGTGTGTTTTACCTCTTTTTTTTTCCTTTCAAAATGCAAAAACTTTATGAGTGGAAATATATCAAAGTTCACCAAATTCTGTTGAGTCTACTTCCTAATATCTCTATCACAGCCTCTTAATTTTCTATGCCCTTTTTCACACCCTTATCTTTTTTTTTTTTTTTAATCTGAGTAGCTTCAACAGCCTATTAACTAGACACTCTGCCTCTTGTCTCCCTTATGGTTTTGCATTCAACAGGCAGAGCTTATTTTTTTTCTAAAAGGCAAACCCTATCATGCCCCATCCTAATATCCTTCAATGACTTCTTATTGCATTCAGGATAATATTTAACAAGATTCTGAGAGAAATTTTTCCTGTTATTCTAAAATTATGACGAAGATACAAGGCATTCAGTTTCTTACGTCCTACACACAGATAGCCACTAGGAGAGCTTAACAAGATGATGTAGATAGATAGAGGTATAGACAGATAGAGAGAGAGATAGAGAGAGAGAGAGATGATAGAGAGAGAGAGAGAGAGATGATAGAGAGAGAGAGAGAGAGATGATAGAGAGAGAGAGAGAGAGATGGAGAGAGAGAGAGAGAGAGATGATAGATAGAGAGAGAGATGGAGAGAGAGAGAGATGGAGAGAGAGAGAGAGAGATGATAGAGAGAGAGAGATGGAGAGAAAGAGAGATGGAGAGAGAGAGAGAGAGAGATGATAGATAGAGAGAGAGAGAGATGATAGATAGAGAGAGAGAGAGATGATAGATAGAGAGAGAGAGAGAGATGGAGAGAGAGAGAGATGATAGATAGAGAGAGAGAGAGATGATAGATAGAGAGAGAGAGATGATAGATAGAGAGAGAGAGATGATAGATAGAGAGAGAGAGAGATGATAGAGAGAGAGAGAGAGAGATGGAGAGAGAGAGAGAGAGATGATAGATAGAGAGAGAGATGGAGAGAGAGAGAGATGGAGAGAGAGAGAGATGATAGATAGATAGAGAGAGATGATAGAGAGAGAGAGAGAGAGAGAGATGGAGAGAGAGAGAGATGATAGATAGAGAGAGAGAGAGATGATAGATAGAGAGAGAGAGAGATGGAGAGAGAGAGAGATGATAGATAGAGAGAGAGAGAGATGATAGATAGAGAGAGAGAGATGATAGATAGAGAGAGAGAGATGATAGATAGAGAGAGAGAGAGATGATAGAGAGAGAGAGAGATGATAGATAGAGAGAGAGAGAGATGATAGATAGAGAGAGAGAGAGAGAGATGGAGAGAGAGAGAGATGATAGATAGAGAGAGAGAGAGATGATAGATAGAGAGAGAGAGATGATAGATAGAGAGAGAGAGATGATAGATAGAGAGAGAGAGAGATGATAGAGAGAGAGAGAGAGAGATGGAGAGAGAGAGAGAGAGATGATAGATAGAGAGAGAGATGGAGAGAGAGAGAGATGGAGAGAGAGAGAGAGAGATGATAGATAGAGAGAGAGAGATGATAGATAGAGAGAGAGAGAGATGATAGATAGAGAGAGAGAGAGAGATGGAGAGAGAGAGAGATGATAGATAGATAGAGAGAGAGATGATAGATAGAGAGAGAGAGATGATAGATAGAGAGAGAGAGAGATGATAGATAGAGAGAGAGAGATGATAGATAGAGAGAGAGAGAGATGATAGATAGAGAGAGAGAGATGATAGATAGAGAGAGAGAGAGATGATAGATAGAGAGAGAGAGAGAGATGGAGAGAGAGAGAGATGATAGATAGAGAGAGAGATGATAGATAGAGAGAGAGAGATGATAGATAGAGAGAGAGAGAGATGATAGATAGAGAGAGAGAGATGATAGATAGAGAGAGAGAGAGATGATAGATAGAGAGAGAGAGAGATGGAGAGAGAGAGAGATGATAGATAGAGAGAGAGAGAGATGATAGATAGAGAGAGAGAGATGATAGAGAGAGAGAGAGATGGAGAGAGAGAGAGAGAGATGATAGAGAGAGAGAGAGATGGAGAGAGAGAGAGATGGAGAGAGAGAGAGAGAGAGATGATAGATAGAGAGAGAGAGAGATGATAGATAGAGAGAGAGAGAGATGATAGATAGAGAGAGAGAGAAATGGAGAGAGAGAGAGATGGAGAGAGAGAGAGAGAGATACAAAAGGAGAAAGGGATTTCTTACAGGGAATTGACCTTAAGCAATTGTGGCAGCTGGTTAAGCAGTAAGGCTGTTGTCTCTATGTCTGGTGTTGGAGCTTGAAGTCCATAGGGCCAACAGTCAAGAAGGTAGAATGGATGTTAACTAGGGGAAAGGAGCAAGCTGGAAACCACCAGCTCATGCTGCAACACCATAAGGACACAGTAAAACTGTCAGTTCTTGTTGTTTCTGACATTAGCAGCAGTGATATCCAGTAGAAGCCAGGGCCTTTCATCACGAAACTAAACACACGTGATGCAGAGATCAGAAAAGGTGAAGAAGGATCCAGGGGAAGGGAGGGCAGTATAGTCTCAGCTGCTACTTCACACAAACATGGTGAGTCAGTAGATCAGCAAGTAGGTGTATGAGCTAAATAATGGCTACTGCTTCCCTCTCCAGATCTCCCAAGTACCTTCCCTGGGGCACACCTTAACTGGAAACATACAAGAAAGTGGATTCTGGAAAATATAGTTCAGCCTAGTCAAGTTGATTGCTACGAGTCAGAATCGACTCAATGTAACTGTTTTTTTTCTTTTAAAGTCAAGTTGATGCATTATAAAGTCATCATACAGGTTAATTTTTTAATAGCCTCATAGGATCATATTTCTTTTTTTCAGAGCACTTACCTTAGAACTTATATATTTTTCCTTTATTAGTCAATGAGCTTCTTTCAGGCATTGAGTGATTTTGTCCCCCATTCTATCACAGTGACACAGAAGGCTTCACGTTAATAGACACTCATATTTAGTGAATAATGAATGGATAAATGCAAAAATGAATAAAAGGCAGAAAATATGTAGGAATAAAAAATAAATTGGTGTGTGTTAGGATTCTAAAATGTTTAGGTCTGGGTAAAATGGGACGTTTCAAATAATATATTCAAAAAGAGTCCCTTTCAGGTGTAGATTTCTGATTCCAGCCAATATGTAGTAAGAGGGTCCATATTTAACTTCCCACCTAAAACCACCAAAAATAACCACACAAAATATATGAGACAATAGTTTTCAAGACACTGAACATCAGCAATGAAAAACAGTGATCCTTGAGGGACAAGAAATAAATGAGGTGAACTCTATGGTTGCCTCAGCTTATTGCCTTGAGAGAGAGAGTTTCCAGTTCAGGGTGCAGTGAGAGGAAATACAGGCAGAATCCAACAGACTTCTCTGAGATGAGGAGACTGAGCTGAGAGTCCAAGGAGACCAAGACAATCAGCGTTTCCAAGAGAAAGTACTGGAGAGAAGAAAACTGCACAGAGAGATAACCACAGAGATCTGCAGAGGATCCTCATTAAGTATCCAGTAGAGTACTGATCTGTGCATGTATATAGAGATTACATGAGATCAGAGAAAGTAAGAAAATGGCATACCAATATCCCTTATGAATATAACCCCAGAAGTCTTCAACAAATACTAGCAAACCAAATCCAGCAACATATAAAAAGGATTATGCATCAAGTCCAAATGGAATTTATTTCGGGAATGCAAGGTTGGTTCAACATACAAAAATCAATCAGTGTAATATCCCTTATTAGTAGCATAAAGGACAAAAACCACATGATCATCTCAATCACTGCAGAAAAATCAGTAGTCCTGAGTGATCATGGACGTCTAATACATACATGTATTATTTATTAGCTATTTTTATTATTTATTTACAGGAATAAGTTCTAGATGTGTATGGCACATAATTTAAAAGTCACAAAAAGGCCTCCAGTAAAAATTGCCTCCCTCCCAGTCCTGGCCCCTGGCACCCAGTACCTCTGTCCAATGGCCATCAATGTTATTGTTGACGTAGTCTACGCATACAAGGAACATATGAATGTGTGCCCTTTGTTTTTTAACACACATATTAACATACTATAAACATTGTTCTTCACCTTACTTTTCTCATGTAGCTTGGAGGTTATTTATCACTACGTACAAATATCCCTGTTCTTCTAAGCTATTGCTTTGTTTTTTCATCATATTAATGTGGACTATTTATTTCACTGGGCACTTATTAATGGATATTTCTATTGTTTCTAATCTTTAGCTGTCAACGATACTTTAATGAAGTTATTAAGTGTAATATGCCTGTGGTATCTCTTTTGGAATACATTCCTAGGAGTGGAATTGCAGGTGAAGATATTTAAAAAAACAAAAACAAAAACAAATTCATTGTTGTTTACTGGATTCTGACTCATAGCAACCCTATAGGACAGAGTAGAGCTGCCCCAGAGGGTTTCCAAAGAGTGGCTGGTGGATTCGAACTGCTGACTTTTTGGTTAGCAGCCAAGTTCTTAACCACTGCACCACCAGCGATATGGTGAAGGTACATGCATTTTTAAACAGGACAATATTATGAAATTGTCCTACTGGGAGGTTGAGACCAACAAAAGAAGAATGTGATTGTTAATCCATACTCTTACCAATGCAGTGGTCGAATAAACTCTGATCTTTGTCAGCGTCAAAGGTGGAAGTAGCAACTTAAGGTTTTTTTTGTATTGAGAATAAGATTGAAAAACTTTTCAAATATTTAAAGATAATTTATGACTTTTTTCTGTGAACGGTGTTAATATCATTTACTCATTTTTCTACTATGACTTCTTTTTTTTTCCTGTTGATTTGAAGAAGTTGTTGCATATTTAGGAAATTAGCCCTTTGTCTGTGATACTTGGGAAGAAATTACTTCCCCAGTTTTTCCAGTGTGTCTTAGTTTTGTTTACTGGTGTGTATGTGTTATCTTTTTACCCTAAAGAGAAATTTTTTCAAGTGTTTGTGTTTGTGTTTGTCAATCACTTTACTTTATTGGCCTTTGAGCCAGACTTAGAAATGTTTCCTACTTTGATATTACTAAGAAAAAATGCTTCTCATAGGAGAAGACTCTTGAATGCCAAAAAGAAGCCGTGGATGATATATTCCTAATGCAGCAGGGCCTGCTGGATCTAGAAAGCTGAATTATGGCCATACCACATCCCTTTTTGACTTGCTGCTTTTATCATCACTTTAAGTAAGATGCACACTTAAAAAACTAAGTATTTTTATTTATGAAAATATATAGAAACACCGAGTTCTCCTGTATAAGCTCCTCTATGCTACCAGATCCAAATTATAACCTGTGGTAGCAAAGTCAGGTCAGTGTCCAGGTGTTCCTGAACAACATCGCAGTATAGGAAAACCTCCAGTATTTTATTTTTCTGAAAATTCATTGCTCTTCAGCTATCCATTTGTGTCTACATAATACACCACCAACAAATTTTACCCAATTATTTGAAATGCCTTCTGTAACAAAGACAAAATTTCCTTGCTGTTGGGTTGGATTTCTGGACTCTTCTATTTCATTTAGTTTTCTGTCTAGTCCTAGATTGCTACCACAGTGCTTTAACTATGGTAACTTGGTATTATATTTTGCTCCCTTGTGGTGTAGTAGTTAAGAGCTCAGCTGTTAACCAAAAGGTCAGCAGCCACTCCTTGGAAACCCTACGGGGGCAGTTCTACTTCGTCCTATAGGATTGCTTTGAGTCAGAATCAACTCGATGGCAATGGAGTTTGGTTTTTGGTTTTTTAATAGAGCTACTTTTCTCTCTTTGCTCTTCTTTTTTCAAGAATCTTCTTCATAAGCTACATAACTTTTTTTTTCTACATAAACTGGATATTTTATTTCCACATTCCAGGTACTGAAACTGAAGAACAAAGACATAAAATGTTTCACTGTAAGTCATATGGCTGGTATGTATCAGAGCAAGGGCTCAGGTGTTTCTGACACCAAAAATCTGGCTCTTGGATCTGAAACCTATTTGTTGTAAACCTATTTCTTTGCATTTTTGTATTTATGCTGTATTTTTGTACGTTGTGTATATTTTTAACAGCTTTATCAAGGTATAATGGATATACAATGAACTGCACAAATTTAAATGCATAATTTGCAGCTTTCTCATGCCTAGCATTCATGAATAAGGGCTTATGGTAAAGGTGCTCTAATTGATTTTCTTCCACAGGTTTTTTTTTTTTGTGTGTGTGTGTGTACTGTGCCTCAGATCAAAACTGGACTCTGTGCTGCTAAATCTGAGCATCCTGGATAAAGTTAAAGGGCACTGGAAACATGTTGGTGTCCCCCTTTCTGAGAGCCCAGTGGCTGGTGAGCTGAGTCAATTCTCCTGACCAACACTGTGCTGTTTTTGTGTTGATTATTTAAACATTGACTATTTCTCTTCATTGTCTGTGGTATATGCCTCTGGGTTTGATTTGTTTTACAATTCAGGGTTCTCACAAATGAGGCAAGAGTGGAATAACGAGAAGATTCTCCTGGCTGGTTATTTTTTCATGTTTTCCCTTACCATTTGAATATGGAATACTGTTAGTTGTTCAACTAATATCTGGGTCATTGTCCACCTTCTGGTGTCAATAATAGAAAACTGAAAAGGCTTCAAATGTGTGACCTCAGCTTCTATTTTAAGAAACTAGAAAAAGAAAAGAAAATTAAATCTAAAATAAGCAAAAGGAAGAAAAGAATCAAGATTAAAGATCTTGATTAATCTTTAATCAACATTAAGGATTCAAGAACCAAGATCAATAAAATTGATAATTTTTGGCCATACTAATCAAGAAAAAAGGAAAGAATACACAAATTACCTGTATTACTAATGAAAGAGGTGATATCATTACAGATTCTACTAATAATTATTAATAAGGAAATATTATGAATGACTTTTCCCCTAAAATTTAACAATTTAGAGTAAATGGATAAGATTCCTGAAAGACACAAACTACCAAAGATCATTCATGAAAAACAGATAACATTAGCACTATATCTATTTTAAAAAATTGAAAGCTCTAAGTCGACTTGACTTGACTAGTGAATTCTGCCAAATATTTAAAGGAGAAACAATCAATATCAGTTTTATGCAAAATCTTCCAGAAAATTGAACAGGAGGGAATAATTTCCTCCTCATTCTATGAGACCAGTTATGAAAAACAGTCAAAGACACTACAGGTAAATAAATCTGTAGGCCAATATCCCTCATAAACATAAATGCAAATATTCTAAACAAAATGTTAGCAAATTGAACCCCAAATTATAAAAGCATAATGCATCACGGCCAATTGGGGCTTATCCCAAGAATACAAAGTTGGTTTACCGTACAAAAATTAATCAGTGTAATTCCCCATGTTGACTGACTATAAAATAAAACAAATATAATAACCTAAACGACAGAGAAAAGCCTTTAACAAAAATCCAGTATTCATTTCTGATAAAAAGTCTCAGCAAAGGAGAAACAAAAATGGAATTCTCAACCTGAAAAAGAACATATACAAAAAGCTTAAAGCTAACATTATATGCAATGGTTAAAGACTGTATACTTTCCTCCTAAGGTCAGCAACAAGACAAGGATGTCTGCTCTCACCACTTCTAGTAAGCATTATACTGAGAGTTCTATCCAGTGCAATCAAGTAAGGAAAAGAAATAAAAGTATCGAGATTAGAAAGGAAGAAGTGAAACTTCTTCTATTTGTAGCTGACACGAAAGTTTATATAAAAAATCTGATGGAATTTATAAGGAAATCTCCTAAAACTAATAAGAGTGTTCACCCACACTGCAGGAAAAAAGGTAAACACACAAAAATAAATTGGATTTCTATATGCAATCAATGAACAATCCAAAATTGAAATTAAGAAAGCATTACCATTTACAATAATATTAAAATACTTAGGGATGAATTTGAGGACATAATAATATGAAAGCCCTGTTCCACTGAAAACTGCAAAACACTTCTGAGAGAAATTAAAGAAGACCTAAAACAGTGGAGACATAGACTGTCTTCATAGGTCAGAGGGCTCAATACGATTAAGAAGTCAATTCCTCCGAAACTGATCTATAGATTCAACACAAAACCAGTAAAAAATGCAGCAGGCTTTGTTTCTAGAAATTGACAACTGAATTTAAAATCACTATGGAAATAAAAAGACCTAGACAGAAAAAACAACTTTGAAAAAAACAAAAAACAAAGTTGGAGAACTCACATTACTTAATATCAAGGTTTACTTCAAAACTACAGTAATCACAAAGCTTTTTTGTCACAAAGATAGACAAATACGTGAAATAAAATACGTATATGAAGCAACTGATTTTTGACTATGGTGCAAAGGCAATTCATTGGAGAAAGTATAGCTTTTTATCAAATGGTGCTTGAAAAATTCTATATTCACATGAGGAAAAAAAAAAAAAAATCTAGTTTGCACCATGGTTAGAAATTTAACTTAAAGTGAGCCATAGAACTAAATGTAAAACTTGAAATTTTAAAAATTTTAGAAGACAACATGAAACTTTGAGTTAAACAAAAAAAAAAAACTCTTAGATGTAACTTCATATCAACCAAAATACCAAACACTATCTCTTTTCAGAAACAGACTTCCACATCTTCCTCCCATGGAGTGGGAGGTGGATTTAAGCCACCACCATTTCGGTTATCAGCTGAGCACTTAACCACTGGGCCACCATGGAACCTGTTGTAACTCTATACACACAATCCATAAAAGAGTAAATGTATCAATTAGGCTTCATCGAAATTAAAAGCCTTTATTCTTCAAAAGGCTTAGAAGAATGACGAGAAAAGCCATAGGCTGCAAGAAAATTTTGCAAAGCATACATCAGATAAAGGACTTGTAACTGGAATATAATAAAATTCAATTAGAAAACAAACAACTCAGTTTTAAAAATGGGCCAAAAAATTTGAGTCAATAAATAAACTCATGAAAAGATCCTCAACATCAGTCGTCATTGGGGAAGTGCAAACTAAAACCACAATGGAAAACCAGTACACAACTTATAGAATGCTTAAAATTAAAAAGACTGACCATACTAAGTGTTGGCAAGAATGTGGAAGATCTTGAACTCTAATACACTGGTGCTGGGATTATAAATAGTATATCCCCTTTGGAAAACAGTTTGATAGTTTCTTAAAATGTTACACATATTCCTATCATATAATCCAGCCATTCCACTGCTGGGTATTTACCTTACAGAAAGGAAAGCATATATTCCTATGAAGACTGGTACAGCGAGGTTCCTAGCAGCTTTATTTGTAATAGCCCCCAAATTGGAAAGTCAAATGTCCATTAACAGGTGAACAAATAGACAACTTGTGGAATATCCATTCAATGAATTCTACTGAGCAGTAAAAGTGAATGGACTACTAACACGTACCACAACATGAATGAATCTCAGAATAATTATTCTGAGTGAAAGAAGACGGGCTTAAAAAGAGTATATACTATATGATTCTATTTATATAAAACTTTTGAAAATGGAAGCCAATGTACAGCAATAAAAAAGAGATTGGATGTTGCAACAGGGTCAGGGGTGCAGGGAGGGTTGGGAATGAAGTATTACAAGGGGGTGTAAGGAAAATTTTTGTGGGTGAGATGTTCATTGTTTTGATGGTAGTGGTGATTTCACAGGTTTATAACCAGTCGCTGTTGAGTCAATTTTGACTCACAGTCACGGGTTTATAGATAGGTTGAAATTTATCAAATTGTACACCTTAAATATGTGCTGTGTATTCTATGCCAATTATAAGTCAATAAAGCTTCCCCCCGCCATCCCCTTAAGGATCTGTTTTGGTTACAGACAAACCCACTGCCGTCAAGTCAATTCCAACTCATAGCGCACCAATAGGACAGCGTAGAACAGCCCCACAGGGTTTCGAAGGAGTGCCTGGTGGATTCAAACTGCTGATCTTTTTATTAGCAGCCAAACTCTTAACAACTAAGCCACCAGGGTTATAACCAAAAGGTTGGCAGTTCTAATCCACCGGGCGCAGCTTGGAAGCCCTAAAGGGCAGTTCTATTCTGTCCTATAGAGTCGGTATGAGTTGGAATCAACTCGACAGCAGTGGGTTTTTTTTTTTTTTTAAGGATCAGTTTTATCCTTCCAGGTACCACAACTTTTGAATGAGTCTAACTCTGTTATTTGATTCAAACATAAAACTTTGAATTCAGTATTGGAACTGACACTGAAGAGCTCAAATTTTCATGACTTCTCATTATCTTCTGTCTGCAGAATCCAATAAGGCAGCTCGCCACAAGTCCAGTCAGCTCCTCTTAGAACTTTAAGATTTAGTTAAATGATTTTCCTTTTTCTTTTTTCACTGACGTGAGGAGTGAACACTGGCAAGGATTTGAAATGTTATTAAAAGTATTTCTGCAACTTCATTTTCAGTCTTCATGCCTATATGAAGTTCTTTCCCAATTTAAATTTAAACCCCAAGTTTTCCATATCAAATTTTGCACAATACCTATTAATTCCTCATATGCTATTATTTGAATAATTGTAGCATTACAAATATCATTAAAATAATAGAACAGCTATTACGGCATTACTGAACAAGATTTGTATTTATATGTATTTCACATTTGGGCATTTCATATTACTAAGACTGTCTTAAGCTCTTGTGAGTTAAAAAAATATATATAAAAGAACATTAACAATAAAAATAAGCCAAAATGACTCTGTTTTCTGCAATGGGACATGTTCAGCACAAAGATGAACTGGTTGTTCCCTACCGGTACAGCTGTGATGGTCCCATTAGTCAATGTTCTAGCCTTTTAGTTGATCTATGTTTATTACTTCCATACCTAGTCAAAATGATTTATTGTACAATCCTCCCTTTTTATTATCACGTCTCATACATTTTTCAGTAAGAGGCTAACCGTAATTCCTTACAGTTGTACTAACAATAAAAGAAGGCTATCAGATTGGCTTTCTCCAGGGACCGTTTAAAGTTTATAATACCTGGATAACAAGTGATTTGTGGATTGCAAGTTATGGAGGAAATCCTGCAGAAAAGTTTCAACTGGAAATTTAAGATGTAGGTGAAGGTGACTTGTTATTACATCAACTAATTCACTGAGACTTTGAAACAGGGATTTAAAATAAGTTCGAAACAAAGCAAGGTAAGTCCATTTTGGAGTTGTACAAATCTTATAATTTAAGGTTTATCTATCATGTTACTATTGATGTTGTTAGTTGCTGTTGAGTCAATTTCAACTCATGGCAAACCCATGTGTGCAGAGTAGAACTGCTCCATAGGGTTTTCAAGGCTGTGACGTTTGGAAGCAGATTGCCAGACCTGTCTTCCAAGGCACCTCTAGATAGGTTTAAACTTCCAACCTTTTCCTAGTAGTCGAGCTCTTAACCATTTGTTCTATCCAGGGACTCCCTTTATCTATCATATGTACCTACATATAATTAAAATGAAAAAGTCAATAATTCCTTTGCTGGCATAATTTCATACTATTAATTCATTCATTTAACAAATATTAAAAACAAACTTACATTATGCAAAGTGCTATACATACAGCAATAAACAAATCAGATAAAGTCCCTGCCATTGGGGAGCTCACTGATTATATTGGTGAAGAAATGACCAATATCTTGTACAGAAAGACTCCTAGAGTATTGCTGTCTTGGGGGACACGCAGAGTGGTACAGTGGCATGATTTTCAATATCTATCATCTATCTATATGAGTTGGAATTGACTCAACAACAACAGGTTTTTGGCTTTCTTAAATCTCTATCTATCTATCTATTTAGTCACCAAAAAAAATTGGGGATCTCTTCTCAGCTCACATTCCCAATCAGGGTATTATTTTTTTGCCAGTAAAAAGGAGAATTCACCATTTTCTGTGAGAATCACAAGGCAGCCACTAGTTTCTGAGATCTGTGAGACAGAAAGCTGAAAAGTCACCAAGGAAAGGCATTCCTGAGTAAGGAGAAATTACTGGCGAGGGACTTGAAGAACACATAGTTGGGGAAAAATCACACAAACAAAACATCTTCGTCATATATATGATGAAGATAGTTACCTAAAGAAATTTTGAATAAAGTCATGAATGAATGGAGTAATGCAGAATTGAATTCTAGTACTGGTTTGGACCATGTTTCCATTCCACTCCACTCTACCCCTCCAGCTGCAGGACCATGAGTAATTGCTTAATCTCTTAGAGCCTTGGTTTGCATTCTCTAATTTCACAGAATTGTGAGTGTTGGATGAAATGGTCCATGGAATGTGCTTAACACTGTGCCTTACACATAGTAAGAGTTAATAAATATTTACTGAATGAATGGCCACTATTTGATACAACAAGTGCACACACACACACACACACACACACACACACACACACACACAATGAATACAATTACAGAAGATTTGAACACTAATACGTTTGATTCTTTCTTTTTCTCTCTTTATATCTGCATATCTGTATTTCTATATAAACACTACATCCAATAAGTGCAAAATACACATTCTTTTCAAGCATGCATGAGACATTTATAAAAATTAACCCTAAGTGGGGAATAAAACAAGTCACAATACATTTTAGAGGATTAAAATAATTTCAATGAGCACAATGCAGTTTTGCTAGATGACTAGAAAGTATGACTTGAAAATTAATTCACATTTGGAATTTAGGAGATACTCTTCTAAATAACCTATGGGTAAAATATGAAATTTTAATGGAAATTAGACAGTATTTTAAACCACAATATGTTACTAAAGCAATATATAAAAGGAAATTTTAATTTTAATTCATATAGGACAAAAGAAGAAAGGCTAAAAATTAACGAGACAAGCACTCATCTTAAGAATTTATAAAAATAACATCAAATTAAATCTAAAAAACATAATAGGAATGACGTTATAGAGATAATAAGCAGAAATTCTAGAAACAGAAAACAAACCATACAGAAAAGCATCAACGAAGCCAAAAGGTGGTTCTTTAAAAAGATTATAAGATTGATAAACCTTTAAAAAACAAACAAACAAACCCGTTGCTGTCGAGTCTATTCTGACTTATAGAGACCCTATAGGACAGAGTAGAACTGCCCCATATAGTTTCCAAGGAGCACCTTGTGGATTCGAACTGTCAGTCTTTTGGTTAGCAGCCATAATTCTTAATCACTACACTGTCTTTAGGTGAGACTAATTGAGAGAGACACACATTCACAAAATAATCATCAAGAATAAAAAAAGGGACTTCACTACAGACCCTATGGACATTAAAAAATAAAAAGCTAAGAAGAGGATATTATGAAGAAGTTAAAAATTAGATGAAAAAATATTCTTAGAAAATCAGAATTACAAAAACTAACACAAGAAAAAAAATTGAATGGACAGAAGGAAGACAGGCAGGTAAATACACTATTAAAGTAATCAGGAGTCCCTGGGTTAAGCTCTAGATTCTAAGCCTTAAGGTTGGCAGTTCAAACTCACCCAGAGGTGCTTCTGAAGAAACACTTGATGATCTGTTTCCAAAAGAGCACAGCTTTGAAAACCGTATGGAGCGGTTCTACTTTGGTTCCCATGGAGGTTGTCAAGAGTTGTGAGTCAGAATTGACTGAATAGCAGCTGGTTTTGTTTTTTATTAATGTAATCATGATATTTGATATATTTTGAAACTGCAAACGATGGCAGTTCTACTTTGGCACACTTGGGGTTGCTAAGAGTAAAAATTGACTTGATGGCACCTTTTTTTAAAATTAATCATCATATTTTATATATTTTGAAATTGCAAACAATGGTACAGGGCATGATTTCTTTTTTTTTTTTTAATTCAAAGGGAGAGTATCTTTTTAAAATTTTATTTATTTTGTTGTTAAGAATATACACAGCAAAACATACACCAATTCGACAGTTTTTACATGTACCATTTAGTGACATTGATCACGTTTTTTGAGTTGTGCAATCATTCTCACTCTCCTTTTCTAAGTTGTTCCTCCCCCATTAGCATAAATTCACTGTCCTCTAAGGTTCCTATTTAATCTTTTGAGTTGTTGTTATCAATTTGATCCCATATAGATAATTCTTAAAAGAGCATAATGCTCAAGGCAGATATTTTTAACTAGTTGAACTAAACTATTGTTTGTTTTAAGAAGACTTCAGGGAATATTTTTGGTTTAAGGTTTAAAGATTGTCTCAGGGCAATAGTTTCAGGAGTTTATCCAACTTTCATGACTCCAGAAAGTCTGGAGTCTATGAGAATTTAAAATTCTGTTCTACATTTTCCCCCTTTTGATCAGGATTCTTCTATGAAATCTTTGATCAAAATGTTCAGTAATGATAGCTGAGCACTATCCAGTTCTTCTGGTCTCATGGCAAAGGTGGCAGTTGCTCATGGAGGCAATTAGCCACACATTCCATATCCTCCTCCTATTCCTTACTCTCCTTCTTTCTCTGTTACTCCAGGAGAATAGAGACCAATTGTTGCTCCTCAAATGGTTGCTTGCAAACTTTTAAGATCCCGTGCACTGCACATGCTGAAGAACACTGACTTGTGTGTCACAAAAGTAATTTATAATGGGCTGTTTAAGAGGCAAACTGAAAAAACTCACTGTGCTGTATAAGCTTTCTGCTGTAAATGACTGAGGGGAAGATGCTTTAGGCCATATAAAATGCAACAGGTGGCAATAAATAGCAACCTGATTTTTTAGTAACTACTTCATGTTTTATTTTTACAACTCTTTGCTTATGGAAACTGAGGCTTAGAGAGGCCAGAAATCTTGCTCAAGGTCATTCAAGTGGTATATGGTAGGTGCTGCTTCTTAAGTAGGTTTATCTGCTTATAAATCCAGTGTTGTTTTAAAAAAAAATCATTCAACTCATTCATATGCAATTATGGTCCTTATATTGGTTTTCAATTAGGGAATTGAATAAAATTAATTTGTGTTTATGAATTAATTAGTGTTAGATAATTTTGCTTTGAGTTTCTCATTTTGAAACAATACATAGGTTTATATATGAGTCCTATTCAAGGCCAATTTTGCATTGATTTTGGTTCAGCTTTCGTATTCTTTTAGTTCTTAGGAAAGAGAGTCATCTTTAGAGATGCCAGTTGAAAATGGAACTAATCTTAGTCTGTTTCCTTGTAGCTAGCACAGGAATGAGGACTTTAGCAAGTAGAGATGTGACTTTTTTTTTTTTTTACTTACTTCCAGGCCAATTTACCCAGCGGTATTTGTTCTTCCTTCCTTCGTTCCTTCCTTTTTTCCTTCATAATTTCCTTCCTTCCTTCCTGTTTATGTCTTTCTAACAGTTTATATCTATGGTTTTTAAAATCCATTTTTAAAATAGAAGGCATTCTACTTGTTAGCATTCAAAGTGATTTATGGGAAGAACAAAAGTCCCAGCTGAGTGTCAAAGAACATAAGAAAGAAGCCCTGAATTCAAACATAATATGATAAGGAATAGGACAAGTGTCCAGCATGGAACAAGAAAAAAGTTTAACCCCTCTATTCAGAGAAAAGAGAATGATTTTTCAAAAAGACAAATGTAAACAACTCAGCCAGTAATTTAAGAGTGGGTTTTCGAGAGACCAAACCAACCTTGTTTCACTCAAAAAAATATTTGTTCAACAACCGCTGTGAGGCCTGATACTTATTTAGTCATTGGGAATTCAGCAGTGACCAACACTGAACAGGTCTTGTTTTTGAAGGTTATATTTTAATGGGAGAGTTGAACAAGAAACAATTAAACACCTAAATAGATATGTTATTAGTTGCTGTTGAGTCAGTTCCAATTCATGGAGACCTTAACTACAACAGAAGGATGTGTTGCCTGGTCCTGTGCCATCTTTATGATTGTTGGTAAGTTTGAATCTATTGTTGTGACTATTGTGTCAATCCATCTCATTGATGGTTTCCTTTATTTTCTCTGATCCTCTACTTTACTATATATATATATATATATATATATAACCCATTGCTGTCAAGTCAATTCCAACTCATAGTGACCCTATAGGACAGAATAGAACTACCCCATAAGATTACCAAGGCTATAAATCTTTATGCAAGCAGACTGCCACAACCTTCGCCCATAGCGATTAAGGCGTATGATATAAATTGATCCAATTTACCACTTCAACAAGTATTTAGGGACCCAGATTCTTTAGGGATACAAACCTGACTAAAACACACATGGCCCCTGATGTCTCAGTGTTTCACAGTGTACTTATCATTATTAAAGTGGTCCCTGTACTTGCAAGTGGAGTAAAATTATTTTCAGATGTTACCAGTGTAATGAAATTTGAATCACATTAGAGTCAAAAGGTCTGGGTTCAATACCAAACTCCATCTCCTACAAACTGCTTGCAACTTTGAATAATTCATTTATCTTCTCAGGTTTGTAATCTCTAAAATGAGGCTACTAATACCTTCTAAGTTTATTTCACAGAGTGCTGAAACCATTGTTATAGCGGTAGAATAATATACAGTAAAATGATTAGAAATAATAAAGTTTGTTAAAGAGCAAGGAAGTACAATAATAACATCAATGATAGTACTAATATTAATAGAAGCAGTAGAATATGGGAAGTAAAAGTAAACACCAAAACTCATTGCTGTCGAGTCAATTCCAACTTACAGTGATCCTATAGGACAGGGTAGAACTGCCCCATAGAGTTTCCAAGGAGCAGCTGGTAGATTTGAACAGCTAAGCTTTTGGTTAGCAGCCTGAGCTCTTAACCACTGTGCCATCAGGGTTTTGAGTTCAAATCCCAGCTTGGCCAAATTCCTTAACTTCTGCAAACTTTAGTTTTGTCAAAAGTAAAATGAAGATAATTATGGTGCCTACTTCTCAGAATTGTTGAAAGACCATTTTTCCTGAAAGACATTTATGAGATAATGCCCATAAGTGTTTAGCAGAGTACCTGGCAAGCATTAAATGCTTAGAAAACTTTCACTATTAGTAATGATGAAGATGATAGTGATGATTACACTCCTCACTAGTCATAGCTGCAAACAACACAAACCACTTCTGGCTGATGTAAGCTGAAAAGTAATTTATTACAACAGTAAAAACACAGAGTGAAAGACTGCAAAATTAGGCTCTGAAAACAGGTGAGAATAACTGAAATCTAGGTAACCAACATCATATAGCCAAAATTACTCTACAGAACCAGGTGCTGAGGCCAGCACTTTACACACGATGTCATGCCTTCCAGCATAGCGACTAGCGGGACAAAGCAGAGGTAATGGTCATTTTGCACAGATGCTACTGAAAATTTGTTACCGCTACTGCTTTTCTGTTCCCCTTTCTTTGAGTCACTAGTTGCTATTTAAAGTTCCTTGTTATTGCTTTTGATAAGCCAAGCCTAGGTCACATGTCTGTGTCTAAGTCGCAAGGAGGCTGGGAAAACCCTCATCTGGGTTTCTTGTTTCTCATACAGAGGCTCATAAAATGGAAAATTTCCTCCAGCACAAGAAAGAGCTTTCAATTCCGGGAAGCCAAAATAAGAAAAGACCCCCTAAAATACTGAGGGTAGTAATGATGAAGATGACACATCCCCATGGTATTCAGAGATAGCCCTGAATGGCAGCAGAAATGAACCACTTGTTTGAACCTTGTTTGCTCTTGGTTTTGCCACTAGCTGGCTGATACTTCTTGTTCCTCCTTCCCTAGGACCATGTTGTAAGTATTTAGCAGACAGCCTTTTGGATATTCTGTAACCATGTGCTATTTCCTTGTGGCAGTAGATGGCATGGGATCCTCTATATAAATCATAGTTTATGGACAGTATTTTCACTTAACAGAGTGCAGGAGCAGCAGACCAAGTAGCACATCTGTGTTTGGTGGGAAGCGATTTTAAACAAATCGTTAAAAAAAAAATTAAAATACATTACTAACTCAATACTGCTTTAACGTAGTCTATAGTAATAATTTCTAAATTTCTTTCCTAAAATATATTTTATTTTAATGAAGGTTTTTAGAACAAATAGTTTCTCATTAAACAGAGTACGCATAGTGCCTTATGACAATGGTTAACAACCCCACGACATGTCAACAATGTCCCTTCTCAGCCTTGGGTACCCTATCTCCAGCTTTCGTGTCACCTCCTGCTCTCTAGTCCTTGTCCCTGGACTGTTGTGCCTCATTAGTCCTGTTTTGTTTTATGGGGCTGTCCAATCCCTGGCTGAACGGTGAACCTCAGGAATGAATTCACCTCTGAGCTAAAAGGGTGTCTGGGGGCCATACTCTCAGGGTTTCTCCAGTCTGTCAGGCCAGTAAATCTGGTCTTTTTTTGTGAATTAGAATTTTATTCTACATCCTTCTCCAGCTCTGTCCAGGACCCTCTGTTGTGATCCTGGTCAGAGCAGTTGGTGGTGGTAGGCGGGCACCATCTCGCTGTACTGGACTCAGTCTGGTGGAGGCTGTGGTAGCTGTGGTCCAGTAGTCCTTTGGACTAATCTTTTCCTTATATCATGTTCTATTTATTCTCCATTGCTCCTGAAGGGATGAGACCAGTGTAATATCTTAGATGGTTGCTCACAGGCTTTTAAGACCCCAGACGCTACTCACCAAGGTAGAATGTAGAACATTGTTTTTATAAATTCTGTTATGCCAATTGAGCTAGATGTTCCTCAAGACCATGGTCCCCACAGCCCTCCACCCAGCAATTCAGTCCCTCAGGGAGCTTGGTTGCATCTATGGAGCTTCCATGACTTTTTCTTGTACAAGTTGTGCTGGCTTCCCCAGTATTGTGTACTGTCTTACCCTTCACCAAAGTTGACACTTATCTATTGTCTATTTAGTACCCTCCTCCACCCCTCACATCCCTCGTAACCAATAAAGATTGTTATTTTTTGTGTGTAAATTTTACATGAGTTTTTACAGTAGAGGTCTCATACAGTATTTGTCCTTTTGTGATTGACTTATTTCACTCAGCATAATGTCCCCAGTTTGATCCACGTTATGAGATGCTTCACAGATTCATCATTTTTCTTTACTATTGCATAATACTCCATTGTGTGTATGTACCATAGTTTGTTTATCCATTCATCTGTCGATGGGCATTTAGGCTGTTTCCATCTTTTTGCTATTGTGAACAGTGCTGCAATGAATATGGGTGTGCCTATGTCTATTCGTGTGACAGCTCTTGTTTCTCTAGGATATATTCCTACGGGTGGTAATTTCTAAAATTTTGGTAAATTCTTACCTTCTCCATAAAATTCTTCTCTGGAACCTGGAGCCTGACACATAAACACTCCTTTTGTGGTTGCCTGTAGTATTTCCAATCTTCAATTTCCAGCTCCTGCAGGAGCAATACACAGTGGGTGACTTGTCATTACCATTCAGGAATGTCCATGGAGACCTCTTAGTTTCTGAGTAGGTGAGCAACTACTGAAGTCCTTCAGTCAGAAAAACAAACAGACAAAAAACACTGGCACCACATCCTTACCCGTGGTGGCCTCTAAATCCTGATACTTGAATAGAAAGAGTTCTCTATTACTTGTATGGAAAGAGAAAGACAATCCTAAGCTAACTTGCCAAATAGATATCCTAAAAAAAATGCCTGTGCACCCCAAATAAATGTATGGTTTAAATAATTAAAATAATTTGAAAAATGTTATTTTAATTGGGTTACACTCCTTGCTGCTATTGCCATTTCCTTTATTAATCAATGCAAGGAGTGTGTCACTAGCCAATTCCACTCAGCCCCTCCAAAATAGAAGTAGAGACTTCCCTCCTTCACACCATGTTAGGTAATGAAATTTCCACTCTGTATTTCCATTTATCCACTTATTCAAACTCTTTTTTTTAAACATTATGTGCCAGAAACATTTTTAGGCATTAGAGATACAGCAGTGAATAAGACAGACAATATTCCTGCCATCATGGAGTTTAAAACCTAGTGGAGGAGACAGTGTACTGGTAAGACATTAAAATGTCCTGAGCAAGAAAGTGACATAATCTGTTGTAGATTTTGAAAAGATCAGTCTGACTGCAGTGTGAACAGTCTCTAGATGAGAAAGAGTAGAAGAAGGGAGATAAATTATTGAGGTGGCTTCAGCTTGGGTGACCAATTACGAAGGTGATGAAAAATGGACAATCTTGGGATATATTTTTAATATAAAGTAAACTGAGATTTACAATAGGTTGTATATACTTGGTGAGGTAAAGGAAAGGAGAAGGACTATGACCATAAAAATATTTATAAAAATAATGGTTAAAATTGATGAAGACCATCAAGCCATAGAACAGGATAAAGAGTCTTAAACACTCCTAGCTGGATAAATAAAAATAAACTGACACCTAGACACTTCATAGTTCAAGTCATTAAAACAAAAGAAAAGAGAAAATCCTAAGAGCAACCAGAAAAAGTAGATTATCTTCAAAAGAGCAACAATAGAAGGGACAGCTGACTTCTCAACAGAAATAGTGTAAGTCATCAGTCAATTGAAGTCAATGACATTTTAAAATTGTGAATCCAGAATTCTCTATTAAACAGAAAAAATATTATTCAAAAATAAAGGTCAAATTAAAGTATTTTCAGACAGACAAACACTAAGGGAATTTCTCACCAACTGGTCTGTGCTAAAGGAAATACAAAAGGCAATAGGAAAATGATCCCATAAGGAAAGCAAAGATATAGAAAAGAATAAAGAACATATAAAAGGTAAAAATGTAGGTAAACATAAACAAATATTGACTGTATAAGCAGTGTTAATAATGTCTTTTTGGGTTTAAAATACATATAAATGTAAAAGATATGAAAAATGTCATATAAATCAGAAGAGAGGTATATAGGGTTAAAGTGTTCTAAGGTCCTTTGTTGAGCAGGAAGACGATAAACATAGTCATTAATATTAGACTTTAATATGGCAAGAATAAATGCAAAATCTTTAGAGTCGACACTAAATGGATAGTAGAGACTATACTATCCTTCACACTAATAGAGGGAAACAGTCATTACTTGCAGACTGAGGTGGAGGAAGGGATAGATTACAAACTTTTATTATCTGGATTATGATGATGGTTTCACAAGTGTGTACATGTGTCAAAGCTTACAAAATTGCACATTTTATGGATATATTTTTATATATGTAATATAGATATACATATACAGATATACATCTGTATATGTATATCTATATATGTTACAGACATTAACTAAAAGCAAATTAATATAGCTATAGTGATATTGGAAAGTAAATTTTAAGGCAAAAAGCATAATTAGAGTTAAGAGGAATACTTCCTAATGGTAAAATTTTCAATTCTCCAGGCAAATATAACAATTCTACATTGTATTCAAATTTTGACATAACTAAAACAAGAAATAGACAAATCTACAATCATTACGGGAGACTTTTAATCAGTTGTATCAATAACAGAAAAAGCAAACAAAATAAATAAAAATATAGAATATTGAAATACACAATCAGCAAACTCATCCTAATAGACATATATAGAATACAACAATGAATACCCATTCATTTCCAAAACAAGAGGAACATATCAAAAATTGACTATATGCTGAGTTGTCATGGATTGAATTATGTCCCCCCAAAAATGTGTGTATCAGTTTGGCTGGGCCATGATTCCCAGTGTTGTGTGGTTGTCCTCCATATTGTGATTGTAATTTTATGTTAAAGAGGATTAGGGTGGGATTGTAACACCCTTACTAAGGTCATATCCCTGATTTAATGTAAGGGAAGTTTCCCTGGGGTGTGGCCTGCACCACCTTTTATCTTACAAGAGATAAAAGGAAAGGAAAGCAAGCAGAGAGTTGGGAACCTCATACTACCAAGAAAGCAGTGCCAGGAGCAGAGCGCATTCTTTGGACCTGAGGTTTCTGTGCAGAGAAGCTCCCAGACCAAGGGAAGACTGATGACAAGGACCTTCCTCTGGAGCCCACAGAGAGGGAAAGCCTTACCCTGGAGCCAGTGCCCTGAATTTGGACTTCTAACCTACTAGACTGTGAGACAATAAATTTCTCTTTGTTAAAGCCAAACACTTGTGGTATTTCTGTTATAGCAGCACTAGCTGACTAAGACATGAGCCAAAAAGCAAATCTTAAAATTTTTTCCAGGGATTGAAATTTATACTAATGTTATCTGGCCATACTGGAATGCAAAATTATAACTAGGAGTATTTCATGTGATTGGAAATTAAGAAATATTCTTTTTAATAATCCCAAATGCCAAAGAAGACATTAAAATAGAAATTAAAGTATATTTTATATTGAATTAGAATGAATGTACCACATATGAAAAGTTGGGGGATACATCTAAAGCCATGCTTACAGAAAAAAATTAGACTTTTAATGAATATATTATTATATGTTATAGGATGAAATCAATAAGCTAAGCATCCAACTCAAGAAATAAAAAAGACATCAATTTAAGTAAGGAAAATAAGTTAAAAAAAAGATAAACATAACATAGACTGAATTAACATAGCTAAAACTTGATTATTTGAAAAGACTAATGACATTGGTAAATTCTAGACGAGACAAAATAAGAAAAAAAAAAAGAGAAATCTTGAAATATCGTTCTGGATATTCAGTTTGACCCAAGGGTGTTTTAATAAATAGACTTTAGTTGCTTGATTTTTTTGTTTTTTTTAATTCTAGGTAGGGGAGCCTTTTGGATTTGTTTGTTTTCAATCTTGCTATTAATTTCTAGGAGCACTGGTGGCACAGTGGTTAATAGTTCAGGCTACTAACCAAAAGCTCAGCAGTTTGAATCCACCAGCTGTTCTTTGGAAACCCTATGGGGCAATTCTACTCTTTATTGCATTGTGATCATAGAAATATTTGCATTAAGTTTATTTTTGGCTATGTCATCAATTTGCACAAATATTCCACACTCAGTTGCAAAAATACAATCTCTATTATTGAGGTCCATATTTTTATTTACATCTATTATCATTATCTTATTGATCATGTTGTTTAGGTCTTCTATATTCTTAATGATGTTTTCTTTCACTTAGTAGCCTGCTTTGTCTATTTCTCTTTGCATTGCTTGTAATTTCTTCATTATAAATTTGTGGCTATGTTCTGTAGTACACATATATTCATAATTGTGATATCTTCTTTGTGGATTGTGATCTTCAGTATTGTAAAATATTCTTCATTGCCTCATTTAGTATTTTTGGCCTGTTTTCTCTCATGTCTGATGGCAAAATAATTACCCCTGCTTTCTTTTTAAATGAATTTGCTTACTATATATTTGCTCTCTTTTTATTTTTATCTTTTGCGATTCTCTTTGTTTAAGTTGTTTGCTCTTGGTTTTGAAATTTTAAAAATAATTTATTTAGAGTATACATAAACTCTTTCACTGTGGTCTATTTTCCTGTTTCAAAAATTTCCTTTAATATTTAGGAAAGTTTGCATTTTTATTATCTTCATTTCCTTGGTTTCTCTTTTACTTTAGTACTTTCTAAAGTTTTCTAATATGAACCACAATCAAGTTAACTAATAGCCACCTCTTTCTTCCACTAGCTGAAGATGGAATAGTTTGAGCTTTACAAAGAAAGATGACAAAAAAATTCTTTTTTAACTTTTTAAATAGTAATCCAAATAGCAAACTCCATACTGTGGAAAAAATATACAGTACTAAAAAGCCAGTTTCTGCAACAACAACAAGAACAAAGAAACAAACAAAAACAGCAAAGAAAGGAAAGACATGAAGGGGAATCCTAAAATTTAAAAGGGAATTAGGAGATAACAATGTATTGATCTTATTTCTATCCTGACTCAAACAAAATAGAAACACATACGAATACAATTGTACAAGAAGTGGAGAAATACTGACTGGTTATCTTATGCTTTTGAGAAATTATTGTTAATTTTTGTTAGTTTTAATTAAGGTATTGTGGACCTGGTTTTTATTTTTTAATGAGTCTCTTTTCATTAGCGATACATATTAAATGTTTATGGAAATATATAATATCTAGAATTCATTTCAAAATCATCTGAGTTGGGGGTATAGAATGTAGGCCTATAGATAAATAAAAGACTTGGCATGAGTTGCCAATTGCTGAATCTTGGGGATGGATACATGGGGATTCATTATCTATTATCCACTCGACAATTTTAAATATTTACAGTTTTCAATATTAAACAGTTACAGAAAAGAATAACGGCTGCAATTCCTTAAAATACACTAACTATATAAAAAAGCCTTGAGTTCATAATAAGACATACCCCCCATACACAATATTAGGAATTATTAAAACAAAATTTAAATCATTGGACAACAATGAAGATTACTAGGATACTAGTCATTAACCTAAACATTGATAATTAAGGGTAAATAAATATTTATCCTACTTTTACACTATAAACTATATGTTAGGGGGATAAATAGCCCTAGTGAATGAGAGAAAAAACATTTTTTTATACAGAATTCCAGCTTATAAATGCAAAAGGGATGACAGAATTAGAAATACCACCATTTTGCAATGCCTAGTAAAACAGCTGATTCAAGCAACCCTACAGGACAGAGTAAAACTGCCCCAAAGGGTTTCCAAGGAGTGGCTGGTGGATTTGAACTGATGACCTTTTGGTTAGCAGCCAAATACTCAACCACTGTGCCACCAGGGCTCCCATAAAATAACAGTAAACCATTAACTGAAAAGTTTAGTTTAATGAGGGGCTTTATAATGAAAGAATCGAGCTGCCACCACCTATAACCACTGATCAGTCCTACCATCACTGAAAGTGAGACAAGCACCCCTCATATAGCTCAATAGAAGGGTACAACACCACAATGAATTCTTGAACATTAAAATTCCTCCTGAATTTAATCAAAGTTTAGCTCTACAGTCCAGTCTACAGAAAACAAAGCCAAGATAAATAAGTTCAACTACAGCAAGAGGAAGCAATCTGCCAAATTCAGAATGCAGAGCAGCGTACCTTATCTGGACTCTTTACCAAGCCAGTGGCATAAAAAGTGGGAGTGGAGAGGAGGGAGTGTTCTTTACTAAAAGACACGTAAATGTCATTTTTGAGATGCATATTAAAGTAGCTAGTAGGTAAATGATACTATATCTGACATTAGGTCTCTAGGTGGGTTACTGTGGAAGAAAAGGTATGGCGATCTGCTTCTGTAAAGATTACAGCCAAGAAAACCCTATACAGCATTTCTACTCTGTAACACATGGGGTCATCATGAGTCGGAATTAACTCAGCAGCAACTAACAACAGCTTCTAAAATAAACAGTTTAAAAAATTGACCAAAATATAAAGCCTGTCTGGTATGATTTACAAACAAACCCCGATAGCTGAGACAGATATAAAATCAGTTTATAACACTTTGTTAATGAAGCCATTACTCCTCACACTCAACCCCTGGAAGACACATGCACATACTCACACATACAAACCCAGGACTGCATGTTCTCTGTTGGAGATATTTATCACTTCCAATGAATTCAGTTCACCGAAGTTGAGAAGAATAAATCACAATTGTCCTGTGGCAAGCAGTTTGAAACTTGACATTTGGTGATAAAGAATAGGCATGAAGTCTGAAAACATATGCTCTAAAGAACTTATGGCTTCCCTCCCCGCTAAATAAACCCTATTCATGCAATCAAAAAGAAAAAGGAATTGTTCAATGACCTAAAATATACAGTGAAAGCCAGCACATGGATATACAGAATATATGCAACCTGTATAATGTCTTTCTAAGGTAACTGTTCCTTTTCATTGGAGTCAAGTCCAGATAATCAATTGACAAGATCCTTTCTTTTTATTTATTTTCAAAGTAGTGGAATTTTTTCCTTCTCCTAACAGAATTTTATAAGGCACAGAATAATGTGGAGAGAGTTTAGACTATTGAGTCAGAAATCATGAGTTTGAGATGTTTTTGCCTGTCGTTAGCTGGGTAAGCCTTAAATGCTTCATCTACAAAATGGGTATAATAATAATTGCTTTACAAAATAATGGTTAAGGGATTAAATAATTACCCCAGAATATATTTAGGGTAGCACCTGACACATCCTAAATCTTCAATGACACAGAGCTCTTGTAACTTCCTTAGCAGACATATCTTTTGATTTCGCCTGTCTTGGACACATACCTCCTTTCTCTGGTAGCAGCATTCTGATTTTCCTTCGGAAATCTTCCCCTTCCACCTGCACTTTCAGCCACTGTGTCCTCGTCTCCCGTTCCAGGAAAGACATGAGTTCCTGGTTTGACTAATCAGTCTTTCATTACTTTGGCTACAACACGGTTTTTCGACCTTGGCACTACTGAATTTTGGGCTGGATAATTCTTTGCTGTGGGGGACTGATCTGTGCATTGTAGGATGTTGAGTATCATCCTTGGTCTCTACCCACTACATGCCAGTAGCACATCTGAGTTGTGACAACCAAAAATGATTTCAGACGGCTAAACACACACTGGGGGGTAAAATCGACCTTGGTTGAGATCCACAAGGTGATTGTGATTGGCCTAGGGATGGAGCATGTGACTCAAGTTGGTCCTATCAGAGCCAACCACTGGAATTGCTGGTTAGAAGACTCACTCTTTTTATTGGGTTTGCCTAGCTGTGGGACAGTAAGATTGAAGCTACAATGGATTTCTTGCCACTAGGTGGCAAGGCCTTTCCTGAAACTGGAAAAAAAAAATTAAGTCAAGGAATGGAGAAAGAGGAAAAAAATATTAGTCTTGATGACCTTGTTTAAAAGCCTATATCCAGACATTTCTGAGGAGTGTTATCCCTGGACTTTTTAATAACACGAGTCAATACACTGCCTCTACCTCATGAGCAGCCACCACCGCTCTGGCAGTGGAGGCTTGTGTGGTTGCTCTGATGCTGAACAGCTTTCACTGGAGCTTCCAGACTAAGACAGAGTGGGAAGAAGAGCCTGGTGATCTACTTCTGAAAATCAGCCGATAGAATCCCTATGGATCACAATGGTCCAATTCCCAGCCCATCATGGAAATGGTGCAGGACCAGGTAGTTTTTCATTCCTTTGTGCATGGAGTCGCTATGAGTTTGGCGTCACTACGTGTCATGTGTTGGCGCTGACTTGATGGCAGCTAACTACTTCCTAAATCAGCTTAAATTGGGTTTGTGGTAGTTGCAAACCAGAGACTAGCTGTATTGGAACTGCAGAGCTAGTAAGAACTAAGATTCAGTATTTTATGAGGCAGCTTGCTATCAGCAGATCTTAACATTTCTGCTGTATGGATCCTTATTAAATTTTAAGAAAAGTTTTGGAGGCTTTTTCCTAAAACATAAAGACATGATTTTATACCTAATTTCATAGTTCTCAGGGACAGCTTGCCAAAGCCCTGAAGAGTCTTGGTTTCAGGTGTGAATTAGAGAGCTTTCCATTCTGAAACAGGCTCTGATGCCAGCACACAGCCTAACAGATTCAGACAAATTTAATTATGTATCTAATATTTCTTTCTTAAAGATACAGAAGGAGAATACAAAGTCATCTTTTGCAGTCCCCGGAGTCCCCATTCTTAGTGTCAAAGCCAGAAGATGATCAAGATGAAAAAGAGAGATCATTTGTTTCCCTTGTGTTAAAAGAGCAACAGTCTTACGACTGACTATGGTAATTATTCCCGGCCACACTGAAAATGCTTTAACAATCCGTGAGAGTTTCATTGAACAGTTCTCTGGGCTGCTGGCACAGAGACAGCACTGCGTGACCCCGTGCAGTCAGCAGAAGCACACGCGAGTAAATACAGCTGCCTGCTAGCGGCACGTGGTGCGCCCTATTTCAGCTCACCTTGGACAATGACGGAGCCGGAAGATTTTTTTTTTTTTTTTTTTTTTGCCTAAGAATTGGAGCATCAAATAGGAGGCCTCCTCAACTTCCCGTTTTGGAACACTGGGGATTACTAAACAGCTTCACAGTAACCTTCTGCGTCACCTTTGAAATAGGCCCTCATCCCTGTGGTCTGCTGGCTCCAGCTAATAACCCCACCCTCTCGTTTTTCTAGTTTTAAGTACATGCTACTTTAGTGCTGGGCTTCTGAATCCCCTACTGCCATGGACATATTTCTGTTATATGGCTTGTGTGACCTCTTTGTGATCTAGGGTCAGGAACATATATCTCAATCACTAGCTCACTCATGAAATCCCATGTCCCCTCTGGGCCTCAGTTCTCCTGCCTCTAACAATGAGCGGTTGGTAGCACAGTGCCTGGGGTAGAGTGGGAGCTCTAAATCTGCTCAGTGCTCCATGTGTGTTATGGATTGAATTGTGTCCCCACATATGTGTTGGAATTCTAGCCCCTAGACTTGTGAATGAAATAGACAAAGAAGGATTCCCCCTAGGGCCACACTCTGAATTCAGACGTCTAGATTCCTGAACTGTGAGAAAATAAACTTCTTGTTTTTAAAGCCATTCACGTATGATATTTCTATTACAGCAGCACTAAACTAAAAAAAAATAAATAAAAACTCTCTGCCATCGGGTCGATTCCAACTCATAGCGACCCTATAGGACAGAGCATAACTACCCCATAGGGTTTTCAAGGCTGGAAATCTTTACAAAAGTAGACTGCCACATATTTCTCCCATGGAGCTGCTGGTGGATTCCAATGGCTAACCTTTTAGTTAGCAGCGGAGTGCGTAACCACTGCGCCACCTGGGCTCCTTCACAGCTGCGCTAGGAAACTGAAACAATGTGCATTACATCATTTGAGCCTTACTACACCCCTACACGTCAGGTAGGTTGTTATCCCTATTTTAGAGGAAACTGAGGCACAGATACGGTAAGTAACTTGCTTGCAGCTACTTAATGGTGTGATGGAGAACCACACTTCTAACTAGGCCTGAAAGACCACTTTCTTACCCTCTTTGCAATATCACCTGCATGAATTCAGATCCTGTCCGCTTCTCCAGCCACATGTCCCTGACAACTGTCTTTAAGATTGACATGTAAATAATGCTCCTTTTAGCGAACATCTTTAACTACTCGCTTCAGGGAATGCTATCTGTGTGGTGTACTTGTAACCCTAATGTCAGACATCAGGAAGACCAAAGCCTTTCATTTATTTGTTGAGCTTATTTTGATCCTTTGCTTTTAAAATATGGCCTGAATCCCAGGTTTGGTGGAAAGTTCAGCATCTTCCTCACTACCTCTGTGTTTCCTTGTGAGAATCATACTTCTGGCTATCTCTTATTCTGAATCTCTGCTTCCACTACTCTCTATCTATCTTGTGTTTCTTCTTGTGGCTACTCCCTTTTTTTGGTAATTCTCATCAAGCAAATGTAAAGCATAATCCTCTTCCTTCATTTTCCATATGCCACTTACATACAGCAGCTTTGTGTAATCAACATTTTTTTTTTTTTTTTTTTAAGATTCAGGATAAAGACGAGGGAATTATAACATGACACAACACAACACAGCAATCAAAAACCTTAAAGTTGAATATTAGACATCCTTGCTATTAGGAAGGTCCCTGGTTGGTGCAAACAGTTTTTGCTTGTCTACTAACTGAAAGGTTGACAATCGGAACCCACCCAGTGGCATGGCAGAAGAAAGGCCTAGTTCTACTTCCATAAAGATTACAGCCAAGAAAAGCCTATGGAACAGTTCTAATCTGTAACACATGGGGTCAACATGAGTTGGAATCAACTCAATGGCAATGAGTTTGTTTGTTTTTTGGTTTCTGCTGTTAGAAATTCCTTGGCTAGTCCTCTACTCTTGCTATACGCCCCAGGCTTCTGCTGTTGGTCTGAGCTCTCTCTCCTCCCTGCTACTGTCACTTCTCCCAAAGACTCCAGTTACCAGGCGCCTTCCTCCCTCCCTGTCAAGGTGTCTCCCACTCCCAACCCAAGGGTCTGCTTTCTTTATTTTTCAGAGAAATCCAATCCTCTTTGTCCTCCTCTTGCATATTCTAAACATGCCTGGAGGGCAAATGTTCCACCACCCACATGGTCCATCGAAACATTTTGCCAAATAAAAGATGACTCTTTTCCGGAAGAATTCTGCCATCTACTTTACAAATAATATTTTCTCCTTCCTACCTTTAATGTTAAAACTAAAGGTTTAGAGAGAAGTAAGGTAAGGTGGGACTTAAGGGTATTGTGGTTTAAGTGTTAGAGTTCTTGTCTTCCATGCGGGAGACCCAGGTTCCTTGCTGACTAACACACCCTCATGCACAGCCACCACCCATCTGTCAGTGTAAGCTTGCGTGTTGCTATGGTACTGAACAGGTAGAGGTTCCAGCAGAGGTTCCAGATCAAGACAGACTAGCAATAAAGGTCTGGAGATATACTTCAGAAAATTAGCCAGTGAAAACCCTATAGATCATAGTGATTCCATCCCACCCATGAGCCAAGGACTGACTTGACAGCAGCTAACAACAACAAGGTAAAAGATGGGATAGTATGCTCAATCCAGTGCAAAAAAATATTCAGAAGGAAACAAGATAATTTTTAAAACACAAATGGAGATGCTCAGATGAGGACATGTGTAAAAATAATCCCCAATAGCACAATTATTCAACAAATATTTCTTGACTATCCTCTCTGCGTCCGGCACTGCGCAGCGGTACGTAGAGGTGCTAGGGAAATAGGGGTAAACCAAATGGACACGGTTCTCCCTTCATGGAACTTCCAGGCCAGTGGGAGAGACAGAAAGGAAATAATTAAAAAGTAAACATATTCATAATTGTCAATAGAGAGAAGTGTTAAGAAGGAAAAGAATAAGATGCCTTGATAGAGAAAAACAGGGGGATCTGGCTTTAGATAAGAAGGTCAGGAAAGTTCTAATGATGTAAATATAAGGTGAAACTTAAAGGATGCAAAGAGAGGAAAGAGTAATAAGATCATGTGTAAAGACTGATGCAGGGTAGAGCTTGGCTTGTTCGGGGAGTTGAAAGAGTTCAGTGAGGCAGGAGTGTAAGCTGGGAGAGGGACATTTAATGATGTTGAAGAGGGAGCTGGGGTTAGATGAGGTTAAAAAAAAAGCGGGTGGAGAAAAAACCCCACTGCGTTTGAGTTCATTCCAATTCATGGTGACCCTGTGTGTTACAGAGTAGAACTATTCCACTGGGTATTCAGTTAAGCGCTCAGATGCTAACCAAAAGGTTGGGGGTTCAAACTCACACAATGGCTCTGCAGGAGAAAGACCTGGTGGTCTGCTCCCATAAAGATTACAGCCTAGAAAACTCTGTGAGGCAGTTCTACTCAGTCACACGGGTTGCTATGAGTTCAAATCAACTCGACAGCACCAAACAGCAATCTTTACCTAAGCAGATCACCAGACTTTTTCTCCATGGAGACAATGGGTGGGTTTGAATTGCCAACCATTAGGTGAGCAGCTGATAGCAAACTGCTTGTGCTACGCAGGAACCCCTGTGGAAAATACTTTGTTCAATGTCACTATACTCACAAGTTCTCAGTGAAGGACGGTTTGGAGCAGAGCACAGACCAGACACTTCTAATGGCGTGATCAACAAGTGTTTATTACTTACAGAATAAACAGGACAGGGATGAGTAGAACAGTACACATTATCCATCTTCGTCACTGTAGGTTCCCCCAAGTTAGGCTCCCATCCACAGGGTTAGATTGCATCCAAGCACACCGTAGTTCACATCTTGGGAGGAAAACACCTAAGTTCTTCTCTCCCAGGATTAAATACTAATTGGACAGCCAAGTCTATGTGCCAAATAGTATGTACAGAAAGCAGGAAGGGGAAGAGACAATAAAAGGTATAATAAAAGGTAAAAGGTAATAAAGCAGAAAGTCCCCTGCAGGCAATGGATATCATTTATTGCCCTTGTTCAGAGTTGGCTAGATTTACTGGTGCCAAAGAACGGCCCTTCCTCCTTTACCCTTCCTTTAAGATAGCTTAACAGAGTTCTAGGTTTCTTCAGAGGGCAGTCATCTCCTCCTAAAGCATGTACTTTATGTCCATTAGTAGCTATTACGTCTGTTAGCAGCTAGGGAGACGGTGAGGGGTACAATTACAATATAGCACACCTGTGCATTCAGCACTTTGGCCATTAGGGAACTTTGGTGGGATTTTAAGTGGGGGATGAAGTATCTCCTATGCAGAGTGCTTATATATATATATATATATATATATATATACACACACACACATATGATACTAGAGAAACTCCAGGAAGTAGTTCAGGTGGCTATCCTTGTTGTTGTTGTTATGTGCCATCCAGTCAGCTCCAATTCATAGCGACCCTATGTACAAGAGAATCAAACACTACCTGGGCCTGTGCCATCCTTATAATCGTTGCTTTGTTGGAGCCCGTTGTTGCAGCCACTGTGTCAATCCATCTCGTTGAGAGTTTTCCTCTTTTTTGCTGATATTCTACCTTATCAAGCATGATGTCCTTCTCCAGGGATTGATCCCCTCCTGATAACAAGTCCAAATGTTAGATGAAGTCTCCCTATTCTCACTTCCAAGGAGCGCTCCGGCAGTACTTCTTCTAAGACTGACTTGTTCTTTCTTCTGGCAATCCATGGAATAGTCAATATTCTTCACCAACACCATAATTCAAAGGCATCAATTCTTCTTAGGTCTTGTTTATTCATCGTCCAGCTTTCCCATGCATATGAGACTATTGAAAATACTATGGCTTGGGTCAGGCGCACCTTAGTTCTCAAAGCGGTATCTTTGCTTTTCAACACTTTAAAGGGGTCTTTTGCAGCACTTAATGCAATATGTGATTTGATTTCTTGACTGCTGCTTCCATGGGTGTTGACTGCGGTTCCAAGTACAATGAAATCTTTGACAACTTCAATCTTTTCTCCTTTTATCATGTTGTTTATTGGTCTAGTTGTGAGGATTTCTGTTTTCTTTATGTTGAAGTGTAATCCATACTGAAGGCTGTGGTCTTTGATCTTCATCAGTAAGGGCTTCAAGTCCTCTTCACTTTCAGCAAGCAAGACTGTGTCATCTGCATACTGCAGATTGTTAATGAGTCTTCCTCCAATCCTGATGCCCCGTTCTTCTTCATATAGTCCAGCTTCTCTGATTATTTGCTCGACATACAGATTGAATAAGTATGGTGAAAGGATACAAACCTGAAGCACATCTTTCCTGATTTTAAACCACACAGTATTCCCTTGTTCTGTTTGAATGATTGCCTCTTGATCTATGTACAGGTTCCTCATAAGCACAATTAAGTGTTCTGGAATTCCCATTCTTCACAATGTTATTCATAATTTGTTATGATTCACACAGCCGAATCCCTTTGTATTATTTCCATTGTATCGACCAGAAAATTGAGATACATAGAGGCTAAGTGATTTGCCCAAAGTTGCCGTAGCTAGATGACAGAGTCAGAAGTTCAAATTCAGGGTTTTGACTCAAGCCCAAGGCAATTAGCTCTACCAATTCAGCCATGCATTTCAAACCGTGGCTCCAATCAGCCTCACCAACCACAAGTGATGCTTTTAAAATTGTACAGTTATCCATGTCATTCCCTGGAATTTAAGGACCAGAATCTCCAAGAACTCTTTCAAGGATGTGTACTTTTAAAAGGCTCTACTATGAAGTTGTGATGGAACTTTTGAAAAATTTGCCCCCAGGCCCCACCCACAACAATCTGATTGAGTAGGTCTTAGGAGAAGTCTAGGAATCTTATGATCACTCTCTCAGGTGTTATCCAATGCAGGTGCTTTACATTCTACTGATCTGGCTCTTAGAAATTCAAAAGCTCTCTCAGAATTTCATTTAGAAATTCAAAATACTCTTCCTTCTAGTCACTGAACTTTGTTATTGTTAGTGGTCTTCACGTTGATTCTGACTTAACGGTGAACCCATGTGTGCAGAGTAGAACTGCTCCATAGGGTTTTCAGAAGTAGCCAAGCCTGTCTTCCAAGGCACCCATAGGTAGGTCCAAACCATCAGCCTTTTAGCTAGTAGTCAACCACTTAGCCATTTGTGCCATTGAGGGACTCAGTCACTGACCTAGGGGGATAAAATAATGTATCATTAAATATGGGTCACTTTGTGGGTAAGAGAAGAAGGAAGCTACTAATTATAATTACGCAGGGAAGGCTGGTGTAAACTGGAACTGGCCAGGACAAACAGGGACGTATGGTTACACTGTCAATAGGTTTGATCTTGTTAACCCTTGTCTTAGTTTCCTAGTGCTGCTGTAATAAAAATACCACAAGTGGGTATCTTTAAAGAATAGAAATTTATTTTCTCACTCTTGTGGGGATAAAAGTCCAAATCAGGGTCTTGGTCATGGCGATTCCTTCTGTGAACCTCTCTCCTAGTTTCTGGCGTCAGCTGGAAATCTTTGGTTTTCCTTTGCTTGTAGATGATTCTCGCATGGCATCTGTTTTCCCCTTATGTTTGTGCCCCTGTGTCTATTTTGCAAGCCCTGCTGGTGCAGTCGTTAAGAGATTGTCCACTAACCAAAAGTTCAGCAGTTCGAATCTACCAGCTGCTCCTTGGAAACCCTATGGGGAAGTTCTACTCTGTTCTGTAGGGTTGCTATGAGTTGGAATCTACTTGATGGCAATGGATTTGGATTTTGGTTTTAGAAATCTATAATTATTTGAAAATAAAAAGATAAAAAAAATACGTATCTTGGCATGCATGTTAACTTCCAAACTCAAAACCTTGCATGACTTTCCATTCCTTTTACGTAAATTTCAGCCATACATCCCTAAATGTGGCCCAGAAGACCCCAGATGGCCTGGTCCCTGGCCTCCCATCTCAGGTCTCTCTCCTTCTCTCTCCACCTCTCCAGCTACAGTACCTGCCTTCTCCCAAGAACTGACTGTACCATGCCCATCCCTATCAGAGCATCTTCACAATGTGAAAAATAATATTGAAAAGTTCTCTGTACTTGTCACCTGGTTTCACCCAATGGTTACATCTTATATGACTATATAGATATCCATTTTTTAAAAGAAAGCTCATACTCCAAAATACAATAAAATATTGCATGAATCTGCCTGAAACTTGGAGCAACCATGAGTCAGAGCCAACTCTATGACAACTAACAACAAAATGGAACTAATTGTATTTGCCTAAAAGATTACTAGGGGAACAACTTGAAACAAGAAAGTCCCTGGCATGTAGCGTAGACTCCAAAAATATCTCTCAAAGTAGAAGTTGTAGCATCTTATGAATTTTTTGGTATCTTTTAAGTGCCAATGATTTGGCAGGAAAGGGCCTATTTCTAAAAGTAATTTCCATCCTGTAGGATTGACAATGATAACCTGACATGCAAGTGCCTTGTTATTTACATCTACTCTGCCAAACCACCAAAATAAATTAATAAAGACAAAGCTAGGTAAATATACACCTGTTGGATTAAAAGGAGAAACTTTCTTCTAACTACATAAACTATGTCTACCCACTTCAACATTCTGGCCAAGAACTTTTGTAGTATATCTGGAAGTGGAAATGGAATTAAATACAATAGACAAAGGCTACTGATTTTTCTCTGAGGCAACACTGATTTTGAATAATAAATTCTAGGAATTCAGATGGGAGAAATCCAAAGCAACAATCTATATTTAGAATTTACTACCTCTTTCTTGAACTTCCTAACCTACTAAAAATATGATAGCCCTTTTATTGGTTGGAGCCCTGGTGGCACAGTGGTTAAGAGCTACAGTGAGCTACAGCTGCTAACCAGAAGATCGGCAATTCGAATCCACTAGCCGCTCCTTGGAAACCTATGGGGCAGTTCTACTCTGTCCTGTAGGGTCGCTATGAGTCGGAATTGACTCGATGGCAACGAGTTTTTTTATTGGTTACTTTGTCAAATTTGTATTTCACCAATTCAGCCTATACAACTTCATTTATATAAAGTATAAGAGGTAAATGTGGAAGTGGATGTGTGAGAGGTAGATATTAGTTAGTATTTTGGACAAAAACTCATTACTGTTGAGTCAGTTCCAATTCATGGCAACCTCATGTGTGTCAGGGTAAAACTGTGCTCCATAGGGATTTCAATGGCTGATTTTTTCAAAGTATATCGCCAAGCTTTTCTTCCAAGGAGCCTCTGCATGGACTCAAATCTCCAAAGTTTTGGTTAACACCTGAGCATTTACACTGTTTGTACCACCCAAAGACTCTTATTTTGGTCAAGGATTCTGGAGTACCAGAATTATGCCTCCAGTTACAGCCTGCCTTCCTCTCTGTCAGGTTCCCAATAGAACTACAAATGACTAAAACAAAGTCCAAGGGTCACTTCGAGATTGTGATGAAACTCTAGAAGTGGAGTTGTCTGGTAAACTTAAATGTATTTGGTTTGACTCAAACAGGCCTGTGGGAGCTTTAAATGATCTTTTATGTGTGGGTGGCATGAAGAAGTGAGAATCACACAGGAAGATGAGAAAATAAACAGAATTTATTACTCACAGGTCCCAGCAAGGAAACCAAAGCACACCTTGAGGTAGGGTCACACAGGGGGTTGTACTCAGGGATAAGGCAACAACAAACTGGAATTATAGGCGAGGACTTATGTATGGTAAGTAGGGTGGAGTTAGCTAGGTTTCATAGACTTCCTGGGGATTAGACGTTTTGAATAATTCGGTAGCTCAGTGAGCATAAGGATGGTCCCTAGTTGTTGGATACCTTGTCTCCGGGCAATTAAGACAGGTGCATAGTGGCCCAGGAGTGTGAGAACCTGCTAAGGGGAGTGGTTAGAGAGTGGACTTAATCAGCTGTTCAAGAAGGGGAATGAACCTTCCTCCAACCAGGGCCTCAAAACTACATCAAGACAGCATTTAAAGGAAAGAGTATTACATAAACTATAGTCAGGGCTTCCAACCGGTTCAAATCGGTTCAGTCATGGTCAATGAAGTGAAATCAGAACAGACTGGATTTTTTTTTTTTTTTAAATTGTGCTTTAGGTGAAAATTTACAGCTCCCCAAGTTAATTTCTCATATAAAAATTTATACACGTATTGCTATGTAACATTAGTTGCAATCTCTATAATGTGACAGCACACTCCTCCTTCCACCCCAGGTTTCTTGTTTCCATTCAACCAGTTCCTGCCCCTCCTGCCTTCTCATCCTGCCTGTGGACAGAAGCCTCCCATTTGGTCTCTTGTATCTTCTTCAACTAAGAAGCATACTCTTCACAAGTATTATTTTATGTTTTATAGTCCAGTCTAACCTTTGTCTGAAGATTGGGCTTCAGGAATGGTTTTTAGTTCTGGGCTAATAAAGAGTCTGGGAGCCTTGTCTTCTGGGGTTCCTCCGGTGTCTGTTAGACCATTAAGTCTGGTCTTTTTCTGTGAATTTGAGTTCTGCTCCACACTTTTTTTCCACTCCTTCAGGGATTCTCTGTTGTGTTCCCTGTCAGGAGAGTCATTGATGGTCGCTGGGCACCGTCTAGTTCTTCTGGTCTCAGGCTGATGGAGTCTCTGGTTTATGTGGCCCTTTTGTCTCTTGGGCTAATATTTTCCTTGTATCTTTGGTGTTCTTGATTCTCCTTTGTTCCAGGTGGGTTGGGACCAATCAGTGCATCTTAGATGACTTCTTGCTAGCTTTCAAGACCCCAGATGCCACTCATCAAAGTGGGATGCAGAACCTTTCTTTAATAAACTGTGTTATGCCAATTGACCTAGATGACCCTGGAAACCATCGTTCCCAGACCCCAGCCCTAGCTACTCTGTCCCTAAAAGTGTTTGGTTTCCTGAACACAAACAACACAACCAGACCCGAATTTTTAAAATTTGAGAGAAGTGGAACAATAACCAGAATGGGAAAAATTACTGGTCGAAGCCCTGGAATGGAAGACTTGGAAGATGTGTAGTGAGCCCTTTTAGGAGCCTGATGTAGGAGATTGGATTATTGCCAGGATTGTGGAGAGTGACATACATTCAAAGCTGTGCAGTCGCCCACCATCTTTGAGCTTAGCATCGCTATTTCTGACTCTGTTAGTCAAGAGATTTGGTTGTTATGCAGTGCACATGCTGTCCTAGTTTTCTAAGAAGGAGATTAAGTTTCTAGCAGAGCATCAACCAGTAATTTTTCCTGTTTTGGTTATCGTTCTGGTTCACCCACATTTTATAAATTCGGGTCCATTCTGGTTTCACTTCGTTGACCATGACTGAAATGGGAAGAATTGGTTCAAAGCCCTGACTATAGCACCTGACTTATGCCAAAGATCTAGGGAACACTCCTTTCTCCTGACTTCACATTCTCATCTCAAATATCTCCCTGCCCTCCAGTCTCAAAACACAAGTGATCAGAGAGAGAAGAAAGTAACTATCCTATGTATTGTTCTTTCAATACAGTGACCACGCGTCTCCAGGAATGAAACCCAACAAATGTCCCAGAATCTCACCAATCAAATGGTCTTTTCTTTTTGGTTTAGAAAGGAAGAGAGTGATAAAAGATTTACCAGAGGTAGGAAGAAGAGGAAAATACTTCCTCTAAGGCCCACTCCCCATCTCTGTTATTGCTCCAAAGTCTGGACTTCACAATAAGAAATATGAAACATATATGTGATATCAGGTAAATACGGCTTAATTTATTGTCATCTTGTTGTTTTCTAGGCACTTCTCCTACTAGTAAAAAAAAAAAAAAAATTAGGTTGATAAGAACACTCTTAATGCAAAATATATCAGACAGTAATATACATTTTGAAATATCTTACATAATAGGTAAGCATGGAGAAATAGTTTCTCATGCTGTATTTTAATATTAATGTACTTGGGGAAGCTGTGAAAAAGCCACTATCTGGGAGGCAATGTTATTTTGAGGTTCCATTCCTAATATCGTATGTGATTAATAAGCACAAGGAAATTCAATTCAAACAAAGTGCTTTGCATAGTAAAAACAAGGCCTGTACATATACCATGGAAATGAGTTTTAAATGAGACAGTTACCATCAACTAGGTTTGTAAATGAATTATTATCACCAATTTGAAGCTTTTTAAAATCTTTTGTTGTTAGGTTTCTTGGCTTTAAAAGGTGTATTAGGGATGTAAAAATATGTTCAACTAACATAGCATGACCAAAAGATGCTATTTAATTTTATTTCTCCTTTATGCATACAGTCTTGGAAAAAAAATTGATTACCAAACTGGCCCAGGGCAGAGAATAGAAGTGGGAGAAAATTAGGTTTGGGGAGACCTCTACCTCTTCTTCCTAAACTTTTTGCCCTTTTTTTTGGTATTGAGCTATCTCGTTTCTTCTGGCTGATCACAATCTGCTCTTGGGAAAGCTATGAAAGAAATTATTTTCAGGTGGCTTAAATATTGATCTCTATGTTTTCTGCTGTTATGGAATGAATTGTGTCCCCTCAAAATGTGTGTCAACTTAGGCCATGATTCCCGGTATTGTGTGGTTGTCCTCCATTTTGTGATCTGATGTAATTATCCTATGTGCTGTAAATCCTAACCTCTATGACGTTAATGAGGCAGGATTAGAGACAGTTATGTTAATGAGGCAAGACACAATCTACAGGAGTAGGTTGTATCTTGAGTCAATCTCTTTTAAGAGATAAAACAGAGAAACGAACGGAGAGGAGAGGGACCTAACACCACCAAGGAAGAAGAGCCAGGAGCAGAGCATGTCTTTTGGACCCAGGGTCCCTACACTGAGAAACTCCTAGACCCAGGGGAAGATTGACGACAGGGATCTTCCCCCAGAGCCGACAGAGAGAGATAGCCTTCCCGTGGAGCTGGCACCCTGCATTCAGACTTCTACCCTCCTAAATGTGAGAGAATACATTTCTGTTTGTTAAAACCAACCACTTGTGGTATTTCAGTTGTAGCATCACTAGATAACTAAGACACCTGCCCAAGGGATATTTTTAATGTCTTTTGAGATTTTGGCTTTGTAGTTTAAATAACTTCAAGCACCAATAAGCAGATGGGGGAGAGTTTCTTAGAAGGATCTTACTATCCAAGATATTAAAACAAAAGACAGGTGGCATTTACTTATTTTTAATTCTGCTGAGATAATCAAAGATTTTTCATATTTTAGCTCAAAACAGCAGCACATTACCTCAGAGTGGTAAGATATTATCTTCTCATTTTATATCCTTTTTCAAGAAACAAAAAACAAAAACCAAACCCGTTGCCATCGAGTCGATTCTGAGTCATAGTGACCCTATAGGACAGAGTAGAATTGCCCCACAGAGTTTCCAAGGGGAGGCTGGTGGATTCGAACTGCTGACATTTTAGTTAGCCAAGAAATGATAAGTAGATCAAATCCTAACTGAACGTTCTTTTAATGACATCATACATTTACTCTTGAACACATCTGGCGAGTTATTTTATTTAAAGTTCAGAGGGGTTGAGTGGCAGAAGGGGACTAATTGCCATATTGCAAAATGTCAATGAGTCCAACTACAACCATCTTCTTGCTCCTGACAAGAGGGACTCCCACAGAAAGACTGTTGGACTGAAGGGCAGAAATAAATCTGTGTAATCTCATTTTGATAATGACTTGAATCATCCTCAATCATCATGAATGTACCCAGAAAGAGGAACTTATTTCCTCTACATTTTGCAAAATTCCAATGTACATTTAAGCTTCTAGGTTCCATAGTGTTAGATGATAAATAATTGCTTGTATTTAGTCAGCGAAGCCCAAATAATTTATGTTTACTGGGTATAGTTGTTAAAAATGATCCTAATCAATGAAACCACTAAATCAGCAAACACGTTGTCATAAATAAGTAAGCAGGAATTGTCAGTATTCCGTTTTGTAATCCATTAGGCATATCATATTTGCTATGGTACAGAGTTCCTAGAAGGGGAAAAAAAAAATGCACCATCTGAGTGAAGCCAGCGCTAAGAGCTTGAGGCTTCGGAAATATTTTACTAATGCCTCAGGGAATCAGTTTCCAATCTGGTGTTCCTGTTACGACATTCCTGGAGGCAACACATAGGAGGCATTATGTGGTTTGGCAGATAAGCAATGGTTAAGACTGTATGCTTTGGGACAAGCCATGCCCTGCTTCAAATCTTGTCCCCTCCAGTAACTAGCTGTGTGTATTGGTTAGGCTAACACTAACTGCTATAACAAATAAACCGCCAAATCTCAGTGGTTTAATTCAACAGATCTATTGTTCTCTTATGAAAAGACCAAAACAGTGCCCCTGATTGGTTAGTAGCTGTCTGTCGAGTGGTGATTCAAGGCTCCATCCATCTTGCAATTTTGCCATCCTCAAAAGAGCCTGGGTGGCGCAGTAGTTAAGCTCTTGGCTGCTAACTGAAACGTTGGCAGCTTGAACCCACCAGCTGCAACATGGGAGAAAGATGTGACAGTTTACTTCCCTAAAGATTACAGCCTTGAAAACCCTATGGGGCTTCTAAAGTTTATGGTCACCACCAGTTGACATCAAGTTGACTCCGACTCATGGCAACCCCATGTGTGTCAGAGTAGAACTGTACTCTGTAGGGTTTTCAATGGCTGATTTTTCAGAAGTAGATGCCTCTAGGTAGACTGAAACCTCCAACCTTTCAGTTAGTAGCCAAGCACATTAACCATTTACACCACGCAGGGACTCCAAAGTTTACAGTAGAAGGAGGACAAGCATGAAGGGCCAAATATGGGATGTTATTATGACTCAGGCACAGAAGAGACACTCATCATTCATCCCACAGTGCATTGTCTAGACTCAGTAGCATAGCCACACTCACCTGAAAAGAAGGCTGGGAAATCTAGTCAGAGTGTTTCCAGGAAGAAGACAAAATAGATTGGATAAGGAGATAACTGGGCACTGCTACTGTGTGTGACTGGCACAATACTTAATCTCTTTCTGAATTATTTTCCTCATCTATAAATGGGTTTAAAAATGCCTGTCCCACAGGATTATTGTGAGGAGCTTATCACAGTGCCCTGAAAATAGCAGTAGGGGCTATTGTAATGAATAACACCCCACTGAACATTTTTTCTGTGTTGACAAAGGTTTTATTAATTCCCCTTTCCCCTCCTCCTTGGCTTTTCAACATCAAACATTAATTCACAATTCAAAATTTATTATTAGAATGAATGAATCCTCCTCCTCTACCCTAGCTGGAATCAAGCAAAATGAGAATTATGAAGATGGTAGAGTGGCAAAGGACATAGAATTTATGCACATTCAAATTATACACAGCAGAAGGGAGAAGTGCTATGATATTGACTAAAGCAGTATACCTTTTCTATGATCCTAAGGAAGAAAAAGGCTTGAGTAATTTTGTGGGAATTTTCCATCACCTACTTACAATAAGCATGGTGAAGATGCTGTCTAGAGAAAATCACAATGCTTTCGTCAGAATTTCTACCTCCACTTCTAACTTGCTTTCTTTCCTTCAGTAAGATATAAAAATTTGAGCTTCCTAGTTGATGATATTTTTCCAAAATTAAAAATCAAGTCGAACCTAGTTAATTGAGACTTGTAGATTATATGTATATACATAAAACCTTGGAATAATTTTTATTTTTATTTTTCTCAAACAAAAATTTATACATACATTGTTTTGTGACCCTAATTGCTCTCCCCATATTGTGACAGCACACTCCTCCTTTCCACCCCTGATTCCCCATGTCCATTCAACCATCTCCTAACCCTCTCTGCCTTCCCATCTCACCTCCAGATAGAAGATGCCCGTTTAGTCTCCTGTGTCTACTTGAGCTAAGACGCACACTCCTCACGAGTATCACTTTATATACCACAGTCTAGTCCAATCCCTATCAGAGGAGTTGGCCTCGGAAATTGTTTTAGTTCTGGGCTGATAGCGAATCCAGGGGCCATGTTTTCTGAGGTTCCTCCAGTCTCAGTCAGACCATTAAGTCTGATCTTCTTACTAGAATTTGAGTTCTGCACCCCGCCTTTCTCCTGCTCCATCTGGGACTCTCTGTTGTGATCCCTGTCAGGGCGGTCATTGGTGGTAGCCAGGCACCATCTAGTTTGTCTGGTCTCAGTCTGATGAAGTCTCTGGTTTATGTGGCCCTTTCTGTCTCTTGGGCTAATACTTTCCTTGTGTCTTCGGTGTTCTTCATTCTCCTTTACTCCAGGTGGTTGGGACCAATTGATGCATCTTAGATGGCTGCTTGCAAGCTTTTAAGACCCCAGACGCCACTCACCAAAGTAGGATGCAGTACATTTTCTTAATAAGCTTTGTTACGCCATTTGACCTAGATGTCCCCTGAAAAACATGGTCCCCAGACTCCTACCCCTACTACTCTGTTCCTCAAAGTGTTTAATTGTATGCAGGAAACTTCTTAGCTTTGGTTTAGTCCAGTTGTGCTGACTTCCCCTGTAGTGTGTGCTGTCCTTCCCTTCACCTAAGATAATTCTTATCTACTATTTAGTTAGTAAATAACTCTCACCCTCCCACCCCACCCTCATAACCAACAAAGATTGTTACTTTTTGTGTGTAAACTTTTTCATGAGTTTTTACAATAGAGGTCTCATACAATATTTGTCCTTTTGTGATTGACTTAGTTCACTCAGCATTATGTCCTCCAGTTTCATCAATGTTATGAGATGCTTTACAGATTCACCATTGTTCTTTATTGTTGCCTAGTACTCCATTGTGTGTATGTACCATTATTTGTTTATCTATTCATCTGTTGATGGGCATCTAGGTTGTTTCCATCTTTTTGCTATTGTGAACAATGCTGCCATGAACATGGGTGTGCATAAAAATCACCAGTTTTAAAATCAAATTATGCTCTATTCCAAATTCCTAACACAGGATTAAGAAACAGTGTTTGTACCAGTAGGCTGTCCACTAACACCACACTTGTATACAAGATGTTGCCCTGGGTTGCTGTCTAAATAATCCTTTATGAGATGAAAGGTTAATTACCAGCTGTTCTAATGGTTTGTTGTTATTAATTTAAATGCTCCATTAGTTTCAATCACAATTTGTATGATTTTATCCTACAAAAATCCCCATTAACCCAGTGAAGAAAATGCAGTTCCCCTATCAAGTAAGCTTTCTAAAGGGAGGAAAAAAGAAAAGGCACTTTGGTAAACCATCTCAATAGAAAATTTCCTATGGTTTGTGAATGTTTATAACTCCACGTGGGGACAGAATTAATAAGATTAAGCTTTCAGTACCATTACCTTGCATTTCCATTATTAAAACATGATCATGCACATTCAAGTTTCAATTTTACAACTCAGAAAAATGTTGACAGGGAGGTTAAGTGATTGTCCAGATACACTCAGTGAATTAAACTCAAAGACAGGCTAATAATTTAGGTCTCCTAAGTCTTCGTTGTGTATCTTTTTCCCATCCAGAACATACACACACACACACACACACACATGCACGCACACACACACACAACTAGGGAACCCCTGTAAGCATTGAGAGAGGCAGAGACTGTAAATATATTATACATAAATAATAATTTTTTGGTCATTACCAAAATAGATAAACTTGGAGGAAAAATTTTGGGGAACTGCTCCATGAAAATTTCCTGTCTTTTTTTTTTTTTTTTTAATTGGAAGAAAATACAATCAGCTATGAAGGGCTCTACGAAATGCAATAGGACAGCTTTGCAAAAAGCAGATGGAAGCTCTAAGGGACCCAGAAAATTCACTGGTTTTTAGTACCAAGATGTGGCATTTTAGGCTCTGAGATTTCCTTTTTTCTGACAATTCTTCTAAGATTTGTCATCAGGGTGTCTAAGTAAAAGCAATTTAAGTGCACTCAGGCACCATCTTAACTCCGGGCCTTAAGTTCGTTTCCTATATTGTAAGATTTGTTAAGAATTAAGCTTGATTAAAATCTGTTTACTAGTTATATGAACATGTAACTTATTTAAATACTCTGTTATCTATAAACAATTTTAAAAAATATATTTATTGTAGGGTTGTTGAAAGGTTTAAATGCAATATCCATGAAGCCCACTGTACGGTGTTTAGCATACAGTAAATATTCCACAAATGGTAGTTGCTGTTGATGCCATTGACAGTACACCTACTCCTCACTTATCGACTATCTCCTTATCTGACATTCCACATTTATGACAACTTTGAAAAAATTCTCAGGTGGTGCCTCCAATGGTCTGGGCCCCACATGGGACCACATCCAGGCCTGGGATGTCCTCTGCGGGGCACCCTGAATGATAAACCAGAGGCCTCGGTAAAGATTGGGCCACACGAGGGACAGCAGCTGACCAGCCACCACAGGACTCCTTCTGATGTTCATCAGGGGCATCTTGGCCTGGTCATGCAGGGTGTGGGGCAATGGCGGTATGACAAGAGGTGGTGAGCAGGCCAGGGAAGGCCAGTCGAGGGCCCGAAGGTGCCAGGGAGGTTAGTGACTGGAGGAGAGAAGGAAGGTGGCCACACAGGGCTGTGGGGCTGGGGCGGACAGAGGACTGAGTGGGTGTACTAACTACAAACAAGTGGAGCTAACAGAAACTCACAGGGAAATGTGCGTAATAAAAGGTTAACTATAAAGTAGTAGATTTACTTTATTTCCTCTTTAAACTTATTGCATGGATACATTCAAGAATAACTCTCTTAAAAGTAGTCACATTAGGCAGTTTACACTTATTCCAATGACGCTGCTATTACTTAAAATGTTATTAGAACACATCAGTGGGGCCAGGCCACTGAACCAACTAATAAACTGGATGAAAAGAGTATATCTTACCATTTTCTATCTACAGTTTTTGCATTCACATGGTATCGGGGTTTATTTCTAAGGGTACCAGTATCTTCTCACCTCATTTACTGTAAACCATTTGTTTTCAACTGGTTTTAGAGGACAAAAACTCCTTTGTGAATTAAAAGTGGTAAGAATTAAGCTGGCACAGGACTGGACAGTTTTGTTCTGTTACATATGTATAAGGTAGCCAGGAGTTGGAGCTGACTTGACAACAACAACAAGCAAGGAAAACAGAGTATTTGGACCTGGGCAGCAAGCATTTCTCTCAGTAATTTAACCAGTACAAGATTTGGGATTTCCACACAATTTGGAGTATGCTTTCTGGCCTGCTGATTTCTCTATGACAGTTTAGAGAAACAAACAGCAAGTCAGGTGGACTGGGCACTTTTGTTTTCGTTCTCTCATTTATCCCTGCTGCTCGCCTGTGTCTCCTTAATTCTCTTCTTTTGGCAGATAGGCTTTGTCTTCTTCCCCTGCCCAAGATGCAGAGTGGCTGTCATGTGGTCTCCCACTTTACAGCTCTTCAATTCAAGCAAGCAGAAAAGATGACCAGCATCTGCAAATGCCAACACCAACCTCCTGGGAAACGGAATCTTCTCATTCAGAAGGTTCTAGAGGACGTCCAGCTGAATGCAGACCTTCTCCTTCAGCCTACTTCTCCCCACCCTTCACGTCCCTAAAGGTCTCAGTTCTTTCTTTTATTTTTCCTCACTTTTTAATGTCACGTTTCCATCCCTTGAGGTTCAGTATCAGAATGAAATCTTTACCTTGATCATGTACTTTTGGTTGCAAGTAAGGGAAATCCACTCAAAGTACATTAAGTCAAGGGGGCAATTTGCAAGTAAGCAGGAGTGTCTCACAAGAAGGGTGGAGCAGTCCAGTCTTAAGAAGGATGGAAGTCAGAAAACAGATGTCAAGCTCCAAGGGAACTAATGCCCATTCTTATCTGTGTATCTGTCTCTGTCTCTTTGGAGCCACATCATTCATCTCTGCTGCTCCCCTGTGTCTCCTTCATTCTTTGCTTTTGGGAGACAGGCTTTGTCTTCTTCCCCTGCCTGAGATGCAGAATGGCTGCATGTGGTCCCCTACCTTATAGCTCTTCAATTCGAGCAAGCAGAAAAGTTGATCAGCATCTGCAAATGCCAATGGCAACCTCCTTGGAAATGGAATCAAATTGATCCACTTAGGTCAGATATCTGCTTGTTCCAATAGCTTCCATCTGGGAGACTGGGTGAGTAGAATACAAATTAAGAATTTAACACCTTTCACACATTCACCCTTAGACTGTGGGTAGAGGGCACAATTTTCAAAAAGCTTAAAGTGTGATGTGGGTTGGGAAGACAACCTGTACGATATCTACGTTCTTGTTCTCCATTTTGAAAATATAATTTCTGATTCACAGTCTTTCCAAAGAAGATTTTTTTCCATTCTTATTACTGCAGGGGGAATGTGAAGTGGATAACTCTTGCCAAGCAATGCCAAAGCTATTCACATTTTCGAAAGCCAATGAAGACACCACAGCTAATCTCTGAGAAGCATCTTGCACAGTTAGGTGATGTCCAACAAATGAATTAATTTGGGTAAAACAAAACCTTCCAGACTAGCATCTGATAGTCATGCTGAGCAGCCTCTTGACTGTCTTCGCTCTTTTGGATAGTCGTGCTGATGTCATGGAAAACTTCAAGCACTCATTCCAGTCAACACCAGGTTTCTAAACACACACACACACACGCATGCATGCAAAAATGCATTTTTTTTAAAGCAGTAGAACTTAGATTATTACCTAACATTTGGCATGCTAGCTAACGGCCACTGGATGTTGTACTCTACAGTTCATGCAATTGCTAGTAAATACTATTTGAGGTTTTGCTTGTCCCAGGCAGTGTGCTCAGTCCTGATGATCCAGGAGTGCACAAAGTCTGACCCTTACCCTTAGAGAGGTCACAATTTAATGAACGAGAGGGTTAAGTAGACAAGTTATGAAGAAGCAGGAGATGAGTTTTAGGACAGGAGAAAGACAAGGTGCTTTGGATGAATGTTTCTGTGGTAAAACCTGAAGGATGTTTGGTTGGGAGTAAAGAGGAAAGCATAAGTGAGGCAAAATACTGAATTGAGGGAGCACATTGATTAAACAAACAGCTTTGTGTCAGGCTTTGTGCTATGCACTGGAGATTCAGTGGTGGACAATTCACATCGTCTTCGAATTTAACTGAGTGGGAAATCTGTAGAGTACTCAAGTCTCAGATGTATTTACAAATGGTGGTGAGTGCCAGGAAAGAAAAGTAGAGGGGAAAATGACCTAGTCAGAAGATGGGACAGCTTATCTGATTTTTTTACTTATTTAGCTAAAGAGGGAATAGACCCAATAGGCTAAGTGGGAGGGAGGAGAGGCACTCAAGGTCAGATTGGATAGAAGAGGGAGCTCCGGGGTAATGTGGTACAAGATGAAGTGGATGGATGGGCAGGGCCCTGTGGGTCAGGTTCAATATATTGGAACTATCGTAAGAGCAGTAGGGTTCTACCAGCGGGTTAGGCAGAGTAGAGATATGATTGTATTTTATTTTTAAAAGAGATCACATTGGCTCTGTGGAGAGTGCATTAGTAGTCAGGAGTGGGTAAGGTAAGAATGTGAATTTAGGGAATAAATTCAGTCTGATTTGAACTTAAGAATGGTATGGGTGGAGAGTGCTAAGGTGTGAAAGGCTAGAGATGTAAACTGAGACCAGATCTAGAGTATATTGTAATGACGTGGGAAGAGTAATCTGTGATTGAAAGCAATGGTTGTTCAGTGGTAGAATTCTCCCTTTCCATGCAGAAGACCCAATTCTATTCGCAGCCAATGCACCTCATGAGCAATCACTACCCATTTGTCAGTGGAGGCTTGTGCATTATATGATACTGAACAGGTTTCAGCTAAGCTTCCAGACTAGGAAGAAAGACCTGGCAATCTACTTCTGAAAAATAAGCCAGTGAAAACCCTATGGATCGCTATGGTCTAATCCTCAAGCGATCAGGGGAATAGCATAGAATTGGGCACCATTTTGTTCCATTGTGCATGATGAGATCACCATGAGTTAGAAGCCACCTCTACAGCAGCTAACAACAATATAAGATCAACAACAATTATGCTGAGGACATTCATTTCTTCTACCTTTCCCAAATACTTTTTGTGTAAGATCAGGCCTTTGACTACATTTAATGCCCTCTTTCCACCAAAACAATTCCTCCATGCAAATATGGCTTTATAAAAAGCTAGTGCTTAAAGAGAATATCTTTGATTATAAATCTCATGACATAGCTAACCCTAAGTGATTTGGCTGGATCTATTTAAAAAAAAAAAAATTGTAAAGAGACTTTTTTTTTCTTTTAATGCCAAGCCTTGTCATTGTAATTACAATTCATTTCATAAGATAAACCTTTCCAGAAACTAATATCACATTAGCATTTGCATTAATTATTCTGATTACACGTTATCTTGAAAACACTTCAACGAAATGTTTGAGCCTTTTCTCCCCTTTATTTCAGCTTGTTTGTCAGGAATCCAGAGACAGTGTCAAATGAATGTCATCTCTCAACTCAAAAGTATTTAGACATTTTACTCTCTATGCTTTACCAGGGCAGAGATGTGAGCTCAGTGCAAGAATTTTCAAAAAATAGTGAGTTCCACATTTCTGAACATGTTTGAGCAGAGCCTGGAAGATGACCTGGGAGCATAAAGGCTAAGTAGATGCACTAGAATAAATGACCTTAAAAAAATCCCTCCCAACCATTCCTCTCCGTGGTTTATTGTTACGCCACTACACCCAAAGACCTATCTCTAGATCTACCTCTATTTTAGTTTTTAGGCTTCATAAATCTCAAGAAACTGAAACTTATTTTTTTTTTTTTACCACTTATGGTTATTTATCTCCACTTGCAGAATCTTATATGGCTATTGTGTTAATCTTGTTTATCCTGTTTCTCCAAAGTGCATTTTATTTACTGAGAATTAGATGAGGTTACTTCTGAGCTATTATAATGTATACTTTGCCCAGGTGATGTCAGAAGGTGTTAAGCTTCTGTTTCTGCAAAATCAAGCTTCTGAGTAAGACCTCAATCTCTTTGTTTTACTTAGGAGGAATCTGAGAGTCTTGAATCTTGAAAACGGGCAGTAGATGGTATAAATTATCTCAGATTCTATATCCATCCCATGGCAATATCTCACTATAACATGTAGAAAGTGAATAGATTTTAGAGATAGACGAGTTTAAATCGCTGCTCTGCCACTAAATGTGTAATCTTGGGTAAGTTATTTAACCTCCCTGAATCTCTAATTCTTTATCTCTAAAATGAAAATGTAGTTTTTAACTCATTACCAGTATTACAAGCAATTCATGATCAATGCTTGGCACATGCTAGGCACTCAAAATGGGAGCCGCTATTATTAATAACGATTCTCATGCTCATGATAGCAATCTCTGTCGTATCTCCCTTTCTTTCTCATTTCCTTTCTCTCTCCACCTCTTGTTGCCTGGGATCAACTTTTTTTATTGTACTTTAGATGACGGTTTACAGAATAAACTAGTTTCTCCTTAAACAGTACAGGTATTGCTTTATGACATTTGTTAACAACCCCTCAACATGTCAACGCTCGCCCTTCTTGAGCTTGCGTTCCCTATTACTGGCTTTCCTGTCCCCTTCTGCCTTCTTATCTTTGCCCCTAGGCTGTTGTGCCCCTGTAGTCTTATTCTGTTTTATGGCCCTGTCTAATCTTTGGCTGAAGGGTGAACCTCAAGAATGACTTCATTACTGAGCTAAAAGGGTGTCTGGGGGCCATACTCTCGGGGTTTCTCCAGTCTCTTGTCAGGCCAGTAAGTTCTGGGTTTTTTTTGTGAGTTAGCATTTTGTTTTACATTTTTCTCCAGCTCTGTCTGGGACCCTCTACTGTGATCCCTGTCAGAGCAGTCAGTGGTGGTAGCCGGGCACCATCTAGTTGCGCTCGACTTAGTCTGGTGGAGGCTGTGGTAGATGTGGTCCATTTGTCCTTTGGACTAATCTTTCCCTTTCTTTATTTTTCCTTGTCCCCAAAGGGGTGAGACCAGTGGAGTATCTTAGATGGCTGCTCACAGGCTTTTAAGACCTAAGGTCATCTTTTTGAACTTTGTCTCTGCTTGTCATCTCATTTCAAGTGTGGCCAGGGCAAGATCTGCAGGCCCAAATTAGGAGTAGTGGTAGGAGGGAGATAGCCGCCTTTCTTTTGATTTACTCCTGAAGCTGGGAAGGCATTGGCTTCTTCCCAATCATCCTACTCCTTTCCCCAGAACCCAAGCCCTAGCACATATGACAAATGCTTGAGATCCTAAGAACCAGTATGTTCCAGTGGACATGGACAAGTCATGTGCCATCCTTTGTGTCTAAAGACTTTCTGTTAAGTGATGATTCTTAACAGATTAAGAATAAAATAAATAAAATACAGTGTCAGCAGGAAAGGCAACATATAAATGTCCTGATTCCCTTTCCACTCCCACCCCAACCCCAAACTCATTTCCTCACCACACACACACACTCCATTTACACCAGCAATAAAATCTTGTTCATTCAACATAGTTAGCTGGGAGCAGACTGGACTAGAATTAGGGTTTCTAAACCCTTAGTCCATGGTTCTTGTTACTGACTTCTTACTCGCTTAAAGATAGTCTCATATAGAATTTGAATCAATTCTTTTTTTTTTCTAACTTAAACACAGTCAACACTCAATTTCCTGCACTGATGGAGAGAATAATTTATAGTTGATGTCAAAATACATTGTATAATGGGTGTTAGTTTTCTGAAGATATACTTTTCTAATTATATTCTGCTGAAGGCAGTGTAGTGTAATAGGGCAGCAGCTTAGGTACCAGGTATCAAGTTATTATTTTGTACACTCTGTCTACAGCATCTACCATTTGACCTTGAGATGACAATTTGTCTCTCCAGTATCCTTAGAATTTTCCCCTTTGGGTGCATTTACATATATTTAGAGAAATATGTCTTATTGGAAAGAGTGCATTCTAATGTCAGGACACATTGTATATATTAACCTGAGGACCTTCCGCATGTACCACAGAGCCTGGAGCATAGTAGATGTTCAGTTAATGCTTGTTGAGCAAACAATATGCTTTTGCCTCTGCTGCTGACTAGTTGTACAATTTGTGACAATTGACCTCACTTCTGTGTTTTAGTTCTTCCTCTGTTAAATAGGGATTAAAAACCTTCCCTAATTAATAACAGCAGCAGCAGTAAAAATAATAATAATGGCAACAGTAATAACAGCAGCAGTTAACACACAGCACACATACTTTGTTAGGCATAAGTCTATGTACTTTCTTGCTTCATCTCATTTTTTCCACACAACTTTATGCAGTAGACATTATATCTACTCCATTTTGCAGATACGGAAATGGAGGCCCAAAAATTTAAATAAGTTATCCCATCTTGAGACTTATTGTAGAAAGAGTTTTGACTTAGCTCTTCAAATCTGGGATATATTAATATGGCTTTTCATTCTCTGAGCACATCACCATTGATGAGAGATGGAAGATGATTGCAAGTCAGCTGAATATAATCCAGAGCCCTTCGGGGAGGAAAAATATCATGTGGAGATTGTAAGTTCAGATGTGGATAACTATGAATATTGTCTCCTGACTTAGCTACTCAGGGTAGGCAGAGATATTAAAAAACTCAAAAGATATTCCTTGGATGAGAAAGGCATATGCATGGGAATAATAAGGGAAAGAAAGGTAAGAGGAAATTATTGATGAGGAGAAAGCATGATGGGAGACAGAAAGCCTGGGGCCTATTGGTTAGTAGTGCAAGCTCTGTGTGAAACTATATCCTTTACCATATTATCTGTGACCTTGAACAAATTCCTGAACCTTTCTGAACTTCTCATTTGTAAAATGGGGATAATAATAATCCTTATCTCCCTCAGTGGTTATAGGCAGGAGGTGGATGATGCAGGTAAAACACTTAGCACCAGGCCAGAGACTTAATAAGTGCTCAGCAAATATTAGCTGGAAACAGTGTTAGTTCAGTGGGAGAATTATTTTCTTTCATGCAGGAGATATAGGTTTGATTCCCAGCCAACGCACCTCATGCACAGCCACCACTTATCTGTCAGTGGAGGCTTGCATGTTGTGTAACGCTGAATAGGTTTCAGCAGAGTTTACAGACTAAGATAGACTAAGAAGAGAGGTCTGATGATCTGCTTCTAAAAATCAGCCAATGAAAACCCTATGGATCACAATGGCCTAATCCGCAACTGATCATGGGGCTGACACTCCATTGTTCATAGGGGTTCATCAGCCTCTACAGCACCAAAAGTTCTGGATTCCATGAGAATTTGAAATTCTGTTCTGCATTTTCTGCTTTTTGATGAAGATTCTTTGGTAAAATCTTTTTTTCTTTTTTTTAAGTGTTGTACTTAAAGTGAAAGTCTACGATTCAAATTAGTCTTTCATACTAAAATTTATACATACATTGTTATGTGACCTTAATTGCTCTCCCTATACTGTGACAGCACACTCCTCCTTTCCACTCCTGATTTCCCATGTCCATTTAACCAGCTCCTGACTTGACCTAAGAAGCACACTCTTCGTGAGTGTTATTTTATGTCCCACAGTCCAGTCTAATGTTTGTCTGAAGAGTTGGCCTTGGAAATGGTTTTAGTTCTGGGTTGACAGAGAGTCCGGGGGCCATGCTTTCTTGGGTTCCTCTAATCTAAGACAGAGCATTAAGTCTGGCCTTTTTACTATAATTTGAGTTTTGTACCCCACTTTTATCATCCTCCATCAGGGACTCTCTGTTGTGCTCCCTGTCAGAGCAGTCATTGGTGGTAGCCGGGCACCATCTAGTTCTTCTGGTCTCAGGCTGATGGAGTCTCTGGTTTATATGGCCCTTTCTGTATCTTGGGCTAATACTTTCCTTGTGACTTTGGTGTTCTTCATTCTCCTTTACTCCAGGTGGGTTGGGACCAATTGATACATCTTAGATGGCTGCTTGCTAACCTTTAAGACCCCAGACACCACTCACCAAAGTGGGATGCAGAACATTTTCTTAATAATTTTTGTTTATGCTAGTTGACCTAGATGTCCCCTGCAAGCATGGTCCCCAGACCCCTGCCCCTGCTACCCTGTCACTCAAAGTGTTTGGTTGTATTCAGGAAACTTCTTAGCTTTGGTTTAGTACGGTTGTGCTGACTTCCCCTGTAGTAGTGTGTGCTGTCCTTCCCTTCACCTAAGATAATTATTGCCTATTATTTAGTTAGTAAATAACCCTCTCCCTCTCTCCCCACCCTTGTAACCATCAAAGAATGTTTTCTTCTGTGTTTAAACCTTTTCTTGAGTTCTTATTATGGTGGTCTTTTACAATAATTGTCCTTTTGTGACTGACTAAATTCACTCTGCCTAATGCCTTCCAGATTCCTCTATGTTATAAGATGTTTCACTGATTCATCTTTGTTATTTATTGTTGTGTAATATTCCCTTTGATAGAATCTTTGATCAAGCTGTTCAGTCATGGTAGCTGGGCACCATCCAGTTCTTCTGGTCTCGTGACAAAGGAGACAGTTGTTCATGGAGGCAATTAACCACACATTCCATTTCCTCCTCCTATTCCTGACCTCTTTCTTCTTCTGTTGCTCCAGTTGATGGGCATCATTGATACTAGGACTGTGACTATCTTTCTGCCTCCTTCAGAACAATCCCTGAGGCTGTGAGGGGATCTGAGATTTATTTTCCCATACAGTAGTAAAACTGTCCAACACTGTCTTTCTCTTCTTGGGAGAGAATAATGCAGCCCTAATAAAAAATCATGAGAACACATTAAGTAGAGCACTGCAATTACCCTTTCCTAACATTCATTAGTTCCTTCATTGAGGTTTGAGGAACAAACTGAGAGCTCTGAAGAGCACTTAAACTTCCCCACATAGAACTCAGAGCTAAACGTCGCTGTGTCTTTCATATAGATGCCATTTAACTTATTTTTATCTACTGTCTTTTGCACAAAGTATTTCAAATGTTTTACAGTGAGAGAGATAAGAAATATGATGAAGGTGGTTGGGAGCAGTTACTGCTGGGGTAACAGAAAAAAATGGCAAAGCAATTTATTGAGAGTGAGACAAAGACTATAAATAATGGGTCGATTTGGAATGCTATCCTGGTATAAACTTTGTTCATACAATATTTTTGGGTGATTAAAAAGGGAAATGTCCATACAAGTCAGAGAAAATACCTATGATACCTACGTGGTTTGAGTGAGATTGAAAGTGAATAGACTATGACTTCACAAAATAAAATAAAGAGTAGAAGGTGATAAGAGAAAGATAATAGTTTAGCTGGAATAAAAATATACTTATATAAGTAACTATATATTGTTATTACATTTTTTCTCATTTTTTTTTTTGTTGTTGTTGGTATGTGTTTTCAGTATTGGAATGCATGCTTACTAATTGAGTGTGTTTAAAGTTTTGGTTGGTAATATGGATTTTGAGAAATACAATCCAGTAATACAAGCTACCAATGAGGCGAGTGGCATTGTGGCGCCACTGTTCTGTGGTATGACAGTATAACAATGAGAGCTGTATATTTTTTGCTATAATTTATTGTGAGCACCTTTCCATTAGATTACATGGGGAACCTCTGGTTTTCCAAATATGATACAGAAAAACCAAAACAAACCCATCAGTTCTCCCTAACTACCACACAGGAAAGCTATAATTATGCTTGCAAGCCTTATCGCACAGAAATAAAGGAATAAAGGAAAAATGGCAAAAGTTTACAAAGCTAACACATCCAGGAGCATCACCTAATAGAATGCTCAACCTACAAAGAAATGAAGCGCCAACTCCAGTATGCTAAGCTTCACGCATTTCAAAAGGGACCCACCTTGACCCTCAGTGCATTAGAATGATAATAACGCCTTACCTCTGAAGTCCAAGGCATAAAACCCAATAGTAAGGAAAGAGTTAAAGAGCAGAGTCAGTGAGAATACTCAGTGAACAGTTTGCATGGGTCAGGAGTAGAGTTCCTGCTTGGTTGTTCTGGACAGAAATTCATCTGACCAAAGTCAGGCCATGGATGATAAGTAGAGGTAGAGATTAGAAATCTTTGTCTTTTACCCAACCAGGACTCAAAAAAGGAATATCTATGAGACTTCCAATCACTTACTTTGGATATGTCATCAGGAAAGACCAATGGCTAGAAAAGGGCATCATTGTTGGTAAAGCAGATGGTCAGTAAAAATGAGGGAAACCCACAATAAGATGGATTGACACAAATACCACAGCAATGGATTCAAACATGCCAATGATCATGAAGCTGGCATAGGACTGGGCAACATTTCATTCTGTTATACATAAGGTCACCCTGAGTCAGAACTGACTCAGTGACAACTAGCAACAACAATTGAGAAGAAACGTGGCTAAGAAAAGGCCCAAAAGGTAAGACACCCTACTCCAGAGCTCCAAAAGAGTGGAGGCACAAAAATCACAAGGTTAACTCATTAGGCACAGAGGCAGTCCTTTCTGAAGGCCTTAAACACTAACTTGCTCTCTCAGCCAGTCTACTATCTGTGAGGCGCTTACTGGGAGCAGAGAAGGCAGAAGATGCTACCGGATCTTCCTAAAGCCAATAGCTTTTGAAGCTCTTGTCTTTCCCTGACTTCCTTTGCCTAGAAAGAGCATTCCTGTATTGTTATGGAGTCTATGGGGTACAACTTGTATGTGCCAGGTTTTTAAAATTTATTATCTCTAATCTTCATCCCACACTACATGTGTTTATTCTGTTTTCCAACTGAGTTCTGAGACTTGGAGAGAATAAATAACTGCCCAAATCCACATATGCTAATGATTGGTGGAACTGGGAGCAATTAGGACACTATTGGCAGACTTGGCTAACAGTTCTGACTAATAAGATTCCAGGAATTCCTTTTTGCAACTGGAGTGTGGTTACAGAACTTATCTTCACCTTATAGAATATTCTCTGGGAAGTGCAGGAGCGTGAAAGTCAAAGATTTTGGGTCTAGTGATGTTACCATCACATATGATTTATTTGATCTTAGAGAAGTTATTTAACCTTTCTGAGCCTCCCTTCACTTATCTGTAAAATGAATTGTGTTTATATAGAATCATATGGGGGTTAGATTTTACATTGTCCATGGAAGTCCTGTGGCTATGATTATCAGTTCTGTATGTAGTTATTTTGAACTATGGGGCCGGACTTTGTCAGCACTACATCTCTGTTCTTCCTTTGTTCAGATGAATCTCCAATTAATATGGTATGTCTTACTCAAGATGCAGAAATAGGAAATGATTAATCTAACAAAAGCAAGAAATAAAAGCTCACTCAAGCTAACTTAATAGTGGGGGGTTTATTATAAGGATACTGGATATCTTGAAAAGCTTAAGAGGTAAGCTGTCATGAGGACAGCTGCCAGGAACATTTTATCCTCATCCTTCAGCATTTCTATCTTCCAAACAGCTCCTTAATTCTTTTCTCTTACATACCAATTTCTCTGTCCACTCATCCACGTGCACATGCTGTCCCTGTGACAACTGCATTCCCTAAAACCTACGTGACCCTCCATTTTGGCTGCCCTAGATTAACTGCATCGATCTCTCTGTCTCATTGCCAAATTTCCAAGAGAGACTGTATGATGGGTTCAGGTTAGTTCACCTGTTGATCTCTGTGTTCAATCCCTTGCAAATAGAGGCTCAGTGTCCAACGTGTGTAAGGCTGCTTTTTCTAGCATATGATAGGACTTTTTTCACAAGATGGAATTGTGGGTGGGGAGGAGAGGGTTGTCATGTCTACTCTAGATGTGCAGTGTACTGTACATTTAATGAGAGAAACTCAAAATATTTGCACATATTACTGTTATACATAGAAATCCATTTCTGAGATTCAAAAAATAAAGAATAAGAAAAGGTGACTTTTAATCAATATTACCCATTGCTGTCTAGTTGGTTCTGACTCATAGTGAGCCTATAGGACAGAGTATAACTGCCTCATAGGGTTTCCAAGGGTTTAATCTTTGTGTGTGTGTGTGCTCTTTAAGTGAAAGTTTACAATTCAAGTCCGTGTCTCATACAAAAATTTATACACACATTGCTATGTGACCCTAGCTGCTCTCCCTCCTTTCCACCCCAGATTTCCCATGTCCGTTCAGCCATCTCCTGTCCCTTTTTGCCTTCTCATCTTGTCTCTGGACAGGAGCTGCCCATTTAGTCTCATGTATCTACTTGAGCTAAGAAGCACTTTCTTCACAAGTATGATTTTATGTCCCATAGTCCAGTCTAACCTTTATCTGAGGGGTTTCAGTTCTGGGCTAACAGAGAGTCCAGGGGCCATGTCTTCTGGGGTCCCTTCAGTCTCAGTCAGACCATTAAGTCTGGTCTTTTTACTAGAATTTGAGTTCTGCACCACACTTTTCTCCTGCTCCATCAGGGACTCTCTGTTTTCCCTGTCAGGGCCATCATTGGTGGTAACCGGGCACCATCTAGTTCAGTTCTCAGGCTGATGGAGCCTCTGGTTTATGTGGCCCTTTCTGTCTCTTGGACTAATATTTTCCTTGTGTCTTTGGTGTTCTTCATCCTCCTTTACTACAGGTGGGTTGGGACCAATTGATGTATCTTAGATGGACACTCGCTAGATTTTGAGACCACAGATGCCACTCATGAAAGTGGGATGCAGAACATTTTCTTAATAAAATTTGTTAAAATCTTTATAGAAGTTGACTGTCACATCTTTCGTCCACGGAGTGGCTGGTGAGTTTGAACCATCAACCTTTTGGTTAGCAGCCAAGAGCTTAACCACTGAGCCACAAGGGCTCCTTTTACCAATATTACTGAGGTATATGTGGATCTAATTATGCCACTGGCATGTGACCTGATGTCACTAGGGGGGCATAATAAGACATTTAGCACAACAGACATTATCTTTTTGCCGTACAGTACATGCCGTCTCCATACCCTACAATCACAACCCCCCAGGGACTTCCACAGTTCTAACCTTCTCTGATGCTGAAAATTTTCCTTTTGGGATACTTAACCTCCATGGACCAGTGAGCTCAAAAGGAGTAAATGTGATTTTCCTTTTCCTTCTGACATCTGTACAGAAATCACTGTAAAGAGTATTAAACCTCTAACATTTAAAATAGGCAAGCGAATGATTCTTTAAGGATCATAAAATTCCTTTGTCTCAATTGACAAATTCATTATTTAAAACAGGACAATTGCTACAGTGTTTAAAAGTTGAGTTCTCCTCCAGGACCTGGGCCTCTTGCCAGGACTGAGCAAAGGGCAATAACTTAGAAAAGGCTAATAACTGTGAAGTGTTATCACATTATTTGGACACTGCTCTGAGGAGACACTAATAGTGGTAACTTTAATATGTGAACTGCCGAGCTACAGAAGAGAACAGAACTGGATCGCTATCTATTAGTAGCTCCAGGGGTAGCAGATCTTATTAAATTAACCTGTGTCAGAACCCCATCACAATCTGCAGGCTCTTGGATTGCCCCCAAAAACTGCCACCAGCTCTTTCCCATCTCATTGCGTTTCTTTTTTTTTTTTTTTAATTTTTTTTTTTATTGTACTTCAGGTGAAGGCTTACAGAACAAATAGTTTGTCATGAAACAGTAGTACACATATTGGTTTATGACATTGGTTAACAACCCTACAACATGTCAACCCTCTCCCTTCTAGACCTTTTTTTTTTGGGGGGGGGGGGATATACATAGCCTAAGATACACCATTTCAAAAATTTCTACATGCACAATTCAGTGACATAGACTGTGCTCTTCCAGTTGTGCTGCTATTCTTACTTTAGATAAAGGCTTACAGAACAAAATAGTTTCTCATTTAACAGTTAGTACACATGTTGCCCTATGACAATGGTTAACAACCTCACAACACATCAACACTATCCTTACTCAACCTTGGGTTCCCTATCACCAGCTTTCCTGTCCCCTTCTGTCTTCTGGGCCTTGTCCCTGGACTGCTGTGCCTCATTAGTCCCACTTGGTTTTATGGGGCTGTCCACTCCCCGGCTCAATGGTGAACCTCAGAAGTGACTTCACCACTGAGCTAAAAGGGTGTCTGGGGGCCATACTCTAGGGGTTTCTCCAGTCTCCTTTAGGCCAGTAAATCTGGTCTTTTTTTTTGAGTTAGAATTTTGTTCTACATCCTTCTCCAGCTCTGTCCAGAACCCTCTGTTGTGATGCTGGTCAGAGCAGTCAGTGGTGGTAGCCGGGCACCATCTAGCAGTACTGGACTCAGTCCGGTGGAGGCCTTGGTAGCTGTGGTCCATTAGTCCTTTGGACTAATCTTTTCCTTGTATCCTGTTCTCTTCATTCTCCCTTGCTCCCGAAGGGATGAGACCAGTGGAGTATCTTAGATGGCTGCTCACAGGCTTTTAAGACCCCAGACGCTACTCACCAAGGTAAAATGTAGAACATTGTCCCCATAAACTGTGTTATGCCAGTTGAGCTAGATGCTCCCTGAGACCATGGTCCTCACAGCACTCCACCAAGCAATTCAGTCCCTCAGGGAGTTTGGATGTGCCTATGGAGCTTCCATGACCTTTCTTTGCACAAGTTGTGCTGGTTTCTCCTTTATTGTGTACTGTCTCACCCTTCACCCAAGATACCACTTATCTATTGCCTATTTAGTATTTCCCTCCAACCCCTCGCATCCCTTGTAACCAACAAAGATTGTTACATTTTTTGTGTGAACTTTTTCATGGGTTTTTACAATAGAGGTCTCATACAATATTTGTCCTTTTGTGATTGACTCATTTCAGTCAGCATAATATCCCCCAGTTTCATCCATGTTATGAGATGCTTCACAGATTCATCAATGTTCTTTCTAGTTGCATAGTACTCCATGGTGTGTAGGTACCACAGTTTGTTTATCCATTCATCTGTTGTTGGGCATCTAGGTTGTTTCCATTGTTTTGCTATTATGAACAATGCTGCCATGAACGTAGGTGTGCATATGTCTATTCAAGTGATAACTCTTATTTCTCTAGGATATATTCCTAGGGATGGGATTGCTGGATCGTATGGTATTTCTATTTCTAGCTTTCTAAGTAAGCACTATATCATTTTCCAAAATAGTTGTATCATTTTGCATTCCCAACAGCAGTGCATAAGAGTTCTGATCTCCCCACAGCGCCTCCAACATTTGTTATTTCCAGTGTTTTTGATTCGTGCCAGCAGTGCAGGGGTGAGATGCTATCTCACTGTGGTTTTAATTTGCATTTCTCTAATGGCTAGTGATCGCGAGCATTTCCTCATGTGTCTGTTGGCCATTTGAATGTCTTCTTTGGTGAAGTGTCTGTTCATTTCCTTTACCCATTTTTTAATAGGATTATTTGTCTTTTTGTTGTAGAGGTGTTGGATTTTCTTGTAGATTATGGAGATTAGACCTTTGTCTGACTTGTACTGTCCAAAAATTTTTTCCCAGTCTGTAGGTTCTCTTTTGACTTTTTTGGTGAAGTCTTCTGAAGAGCATAGGTGTTTGATTTTTAGATGATCCCAGTTATCTAGCCTATCTTTTGGGGTTTGTGTGTTGATGGTTATGGTTTGTATCCTGTTAATGCTGTGTATTAAGGCATGTAGTGTTGGTCCTATTTTTGCTTCTATGAATTTTATAGTTTTAGGCTTTATATTTAGGTCTTTGATCCACTTTGAAGTAATTTTTGTATACAGTGTGAGGTATGGGTCCTGTTTAGTTTTTTTACAGATGGATATCCAGTTTTGCCACACCGTTTGTTAAAAAGACTGTCTTTTCCCCATTTTGATGGACTTTGGGCCCTTGTCGAAGATCAGGTGACCGTAGGTGGATGGATTTACATCTGGGTTCTCAATTCTGTTCCATTGGTCAATGTGTCTGTTGTACCAGTACCAAGCTGTTTTGACCACTGTAGCTGTATAGTAGGTTCTGAAGTCAGGTAGCATGCGTCCTCCACCTTTATTCTTCTTCTTCAGTGGTGCTTTACTTATTCGGGGCTTCTTCCCTTTCCATATAAAGTTAATAATTAGTTTTTCCATCTCTTTGAAGAATGTTGTTGGTATTTGGATTGGGATTGCATTGTATTTGTAAATTGCTTTGGGTAGAATTGTCATTTTCACAATGTTGAGTCTACCTGTCCGTGAGCATGGTATGTTTTTCCATTTATGTAGATCCCTTTGGGTTTCTTGCAGTAGTGTTTTGTAGTTTTCTTTGTGTAGGTCTTTTGCATCCCTGGTTAGATTTATTCCTAAGTATTTTATTTTTCTAGGGGCTACTATAAATGGTATTGCTTTCCTGATTTCCTTTCATTGTTCTCCTTATTAATTAGTGTATAGGAATCTAACTGATGTTTGTATGTTTATCTTGTATCCTGCTACTCTGCTGAATCTTTCTGTTAGTTCCAGTAGATTTCTCATGGAGTCTTTAGGGTTTTCTATGTATAGTATCATATCATCTGCAAACAGGGACAGTTCAACTTCTTCATTACCAATTTGGATGCCCTTTATTTCTTTTTCTTGCCTTATTGCTCTAGCTAGAACTTCCAGCACAATGTTAAATAGGAGTGGTGATAAAGGGCATCCTTGTCTTGTTCCTGTTTTCAGGGGGAATGTTTTCAGCCTCTCTCCATTAAGAATGATGTTGGCCGTTGGTTTTACATAGATGCCCTTTATTATGTTGAGAAATTTCCCTTCTGTGCCTATCTATTGAGAGTTTTTATCAGGAATGGGTGTTGGACTTTGTCAAATGCCTTTTCTGTGTCAGGTGAGATGATCATGTGATTCTTTTCTTTCCTTTTATTTATGTGGTGGATTATATTAATTGATTTTCTAATGTTGAACCATCCTTGCATACCTGGTATGAATCCTACTTGGTCGTGGTGTATTGCTTTTTTTGATATGATGCTGAATTGTATTGGCTAGAATTTTGTGCAGAATTTTTGCGTCTATATTCATGAGAGATATTGGTCTGTAATTTTCTTTTTTTTGTGACGTCTTTTCCTGGTTTTGGTATCAGCATTATGCTGGCTTCATAGAATGAATTTGGAAGTGTTGCTTCCTCTTCTATGCTCTGAAATAGCTTGAGTAGTACTGGTACAAGTTCTTCTGTAAATGTTTTGTAGAATTCTCCAGTGAAGCCATCTGGGCCAGGGCTTATTTGTTTGGGAGTTTTTTTATTACCTTTTCAATCTCTTCTCTGGTTATAGGTCTTAAGATTTTCAACATCACTTTCCTGTTGTTTTGGTAGGTAGTGTGTTTCTGGAAATTTATCCACTTCTTGTATGTTTTCAAATTTATTGGAGTATAGTTTTTCATAATATTCTGTTATAATCCTTTTTATTTCATTTGGGTCTGTTGTAATGTCCCCCATTTCATTTCCTTTTGGGTTATTTGTGTCCTCTCCTGTTTTTCTTTTGTCAGTCTGGCCAGTGGTTTGTTGATTTTGTTGATCTTTTAAAGAAAGAATTTTTGGTTTTGTTTTTCTTTCTATTGTTTTTCTGTTCTCTATTTCATTTATTTCTGCTCTGATCTTTACTATTTCCTTTCTTCCGGTGGTTGTGGGCTTTTTTTTACTGTTCTCTTTCTATTTGTTTGAGTTCTGTAGTTAATATTTTGATTTTCACACTTTCTTCTTATTTGATGTGTGCATCTATTGCTATAAATTGTCCTCTGAGGAGTGCCTTTGCTGTCTCCCAAAGGTTTTGGTATGATGTGTTTTCATTCTCATTTGATTCTAGGAATTTTTGATTCCATCTTTGATTTCTTCAATTGCCCACTGATGTGTAAGCAGGGTGTTATTCAGTTTCCATGTAATTGATTTTTTTTCCTTTCTCTTTCTGTTGTTAATTTTTACCTTGATGGCATTGTGGTCAGAAATGATACCTTGAAATATCTCAACGTTTCGGATCTTGTTGACGATTGCTCTATGGCCTAAGATGTGGTCTATTCTTGAGAACGTTCCATGTGCGTTGGAAAAGAATGTGTACTGTGCAGCTGTTGGGTGGAGTGTTCTATATATGTCTATGAGGTCAAGTTGGCTGATTGTGCCCTTTAGGTCTTCTGTATCTTTGCTGAATTTCTTCTTAGTTGTTCTGTCCTTTACTGAGAATGGTGTGTTGAAGTCTCCTACTATTATTGTGGAACTGTCAATTTCTCTTTTCAGTGTTGTTAGAGTTTGTTTTATGTATTTTGGAGCCCTGTCATTGAGTGCGTAGATGTTTATTATGGTTATGTCTTCATGATGGATCATCCCCTTAATCATTATATAGTGTCCTTCTTTGTCTTTTATGGTAGATTTCTTTTAAAAGTCTATTTTATTTGAGATTAGAATTGCCACTCCTGCTCTTTTTTGTATTTGTTAGCTTGGTATATTTTTTTCCAACCTTTGACTTTTAATAAATTTACATCTTTGTTTCCAAAGCGTGTCCCTTGTAGACAGCATATTGATGGATCCTGTTTTCTTATCCATTCTGTCACTCTCCGTCTCTTTATGGATGCATTGAGTCCATTTACATTCAATGTAATTATTGATAGATGTGAGTTTGTTGCTGTCATTTTGTAGTGCTTTTTTTTTTTTGTGGTGCTGATGTTTTCTTTGTTCTTCTTACTCTCCTGTGCTGAGTTACTTTTGTTAGTGGATTTTTTTTTTCATTTCATTTGTTTTTTAGGTTTTGTTTTTGCTGAGACTTTATGTTTTTCCTCTTTATTTTTATGAGTATGTTTGTTAACTTTCTTTGTGGTTACCTTGAATTTTATCCTTATCTTTCTAAGTTTGAAGCAATCTACCATTATTTGGTATCGCCTTGTCTTCCTCTCCATTAGAAGGGTCTATACCTATGCCGTTTATTCCCTCTTTTATTGTTCTGATATTGTTGTCATTTACTGATTAACTGCTCTGATTCCCTGTTGTATTTCTTTTGGTTTTGGATAGTCCTTGAGAGTTCATTTCCTAGATTGGTATCTGGCTGGTATGATCCTGTGTCCTAGATTCTGCCTGTGAGCTGAAGTTGTTTCTTCTCAGATCGAAGAACTCCCTTTAATATTTCTTGTAATTTTGGTTTCGTTTTTACATATTCCCTTAATTTCTGTTTATCTGGAAATAACCTAATTTCATCATCATATTTGAATGAGAGTTTTGTGGGATATATTATTCTTGGCTGGCAATTTGTTTCTTTCAAGATTTTATATATGTCATCCCATTGCCTTCATGCCTGCATTGTTTCTTCTGAATAATCTGAGCTTAGTCTTATTGTTTCTCGTCTGTATGTGACTTCTTGTTTTTCATGAGCCGCTCTCAGGATTCTTTGTTTGTCTTTGGTTTTGGAGAGTGTGATAATGGTATGCCTTGGTGATTTTCTTTTGAAGTTTATCGTATGTGGGGTTCGTTGAGCTTGTTGGATGGCCAGCTTTTCATCTTTCATGATATTGGGGAATTTTTCTGTCAGCAGTTCTTCAATGATCCTCTCTGTGTTTTCTGTTTTCTCCCTCTGTTCTGGAACTCTTATCACTCATAAATTTTTGCTTTTGACTGTATCCCAGATAACTCTCAGGATTTCTTTATTTTTCTTTGTTCTTTTTTCTGAGTTTTCCTGAAATGGAGTTGTATCCAAGTGTTTGTCTTCAATGCCACTGATCCTGTTTTCCACCATTTCAACTCTGCTTCTCAGCCTTTCTATGGCACTGTTCATTTCTGAAATCTTCTTGTTTATCTTTTGGATTTCTAATTATTCTTTTTGTGTAATTTCTAGTTGTGAATTTATTTTGGCATTTTGTTCCTGCATTATTTTCCTGAATTCTTCCATTTTTTGGTCTGTATTTTCCATGAATTTGTCTATTTTTTTCCTCATATTTGTCAGATTTTTGCCTCAGCTCTTGGAGAATTCTGAATATCAGAGATTTGAATTCCCTATCAGGTAGTTCTAGTGCATTTTCTTCCACTGGAGAGTCATCTGGTGTTTTATTTTGGATGCCTACTGAAACCATCCTGTCCTGTTTTTGTAAATGTTTTGATATTTTCTGCAGTCTTTGGGGCATTCAGTACTTATTTTTCTCGTTTATTGATTGTAGATTTGTTTATTTTATCCCGCTTTTTTAAAAATTTGGCTATGTCTGAGCAGGCTGGCTGTGTGTTCTTTGTTGTTTGCTCATTTGTGAGCACAATATTTTTTGCGTCCTTCTCCAATTGGCAGGGTCAGTCACTCAGATATGGTACGGCAGGGCAGGTCTAGCTGAAGAGGAGTTACTGGGATGGGTTGTTTTGGGCACTTACTACAGCCACCAGGGTGGGTCGGTAATCAGTGCAGGGCCGGTTCCAGTAGGCCATGCCTGTGCTGCTTGGTGGTGTGATGTTAAGGGCATGGTGCAGGTAGGCAGGCTGGAGGGGGGAGACTGTTATGTGTGGAGCTAAGATGACTACGGGAGAGAGGAGAGAGGAACAGGAGCCAAAAACATACAAACAAACAAAAAAGAATGCTAGGGGAGCTTGCTATTGGAGTGGAGCGATAAGAGACTATGAACTTGAAAAAAGCAAAAAGGGGAAGAGGAAGAAAGAAAGAAAAGACAAGAAGGAATAAATAAAAATCAGAAAGGGAAAAGAATGGCAAAGTTCCCACGGATCCCACTGGTGTGGCTATGAGGTCTGGGGAAGTTGTTCTCAGGTGTTTCAGTACAGCCTGGCTAGAAGGCATAGAGGTATACAATGCCAGGTATTCGGGAAACAGAAATATAAGGAAGATATAGAGAGATGAGAAAGTGAGTAATGAAGAAAGACAGAAAGGGAAAAGAAAACAAAAGAAATTAAAAAAACAAAACAAAACAAGAAAAGCCCCCACAAAAACATAAAAAAAAAAAAAAACCCAACTAAAAAAGAAATGCCTTCAGGGATCCCTCTGCATGTCTGTGCAAGCTGAGGGGGAGGTTCCAAGCCATGCAGCACCACCTGGCCAGAAAGGGCTCCTAACTCAAGAAAAGGAAAAGAAAACACACAAACAAGTCAAAACAAACAAACAAAAAAAAAGCCCCAGGATACCACCAGCACAGCAGCCCAGATCAGGAAGCAGCTCCACACTTGAACGGAGGTCCACACCCCCTCAGGAAGAAGCAAAGATGGTGCATGGAGCCAGGTATTTGAGCAAAAGGAGGGGGAGGTGGTGAGAGGTAAGGAAGAAATAGAAAGAAGCTGAGAAAAAGCAACACCAGCAGCCAACAAATGGCACTCACAGAGCCAGCTAGTGCGGGCTGGTGAAATCCAAGCAGCCAGTGCCTCCTGGACAAGAGACTGTGGCTGCTGGAAGCAGAGGAGGCTGAGTGGGGGTGAAGAAGGGTGAGAGGTGGGAAAGCATATATCACAAATTACCAGTTGTTTTGCCTCCCATTGGAAGCTCCGGGAAGCTGCTTTCTCGTACCCCCTGTTTGCTGGTCTCCAATAGGAGTCCAAGATGGTGGATCTGCGCTGCGTTAGCTGATAAGGGACCTCTGCATGAATCTCTCCTCGCTCTCTGTTCTCTGTCAGTTTTCTCACTCCATTTGGTGCTTGGCTGAGTTCTTTATCTCTTCGTTTGATGTTTTAGGGTTTCAGGATTTTTGTTTTCTCTGTTTGGCTTAGTTTTTCAGATCTTTGCTGTGGAGTGATGGTGTGGTGCTTCTGCCTAGAGCGCCGTTTTGCTGGAAGTCTCTCATTTTCATTGCATTTCTTGTCAAAAGCACTGACTTTTTTTGGGAGGGGTCAACTTAAGGCCGATGGAATTGATTTTTAAAATTTTCAGAAAAGAATAGTTTGGGTCTCTGTTATGAAAAAGAAGCTGAGAGTGAGAAATAGTCATGGGGCATATAATATATGGGGTCCTTGGGTGGTGCAAACAGTTAATATGCTTGGCTGTTAACTGAAAGATTGGAGGTTCAAGTTCACCCAGAGGCCCCTCAGAAGAAAGGCCTAGAGGTCTACTTCCAAAAGATCAGCCATTGCAAATCCAATGAAGCACAGTTCTACTGGGATATACACGGGGTGGCCATGAGTTAGAGTCGACTCCATGGCAACTGGTTTATACTAATATACAACTTTTGGGGCAGCATCTCAGTCCCATTCTCTCTGAACTTGGCCAGAAGTGATTTCCTGGCCAAATCTATCTGGACCAGGAGGGAAAACCTGACCAAGATAGCCCCATCAAATTCTCTCTTGAAAGAGTTTTCAAAGATGTTTGTTAGGTCCTTTTAGTATTTGAAATCAAGGGGCATTTAACTTTGGGAGCTGTGTGGGTGGTCCTTTCTCATTATGTTCACAGAGTAGTGAAAATATGAGGAACAGAGAGGGAAGAATGATGCAGATGTACAGAAAGAGAAGCAGAGAAATTAGTTGATATGTTCCCAGAGACAGAGTAAGTAGGAGAGTAGTGGCCCTGCTCCCTGACAGCTTTACTGGTTCTAACTCGCTGTAAAGCATTTCCTGCCTTTAGGTGCTGGGAGATAACCTTGAAATTTCAATAATAAACAAACAAAACTGTAAACTATTCAAATGTGAGTTAGTGTGAGTGAGTTTCTGTTACTTGCAACCGGAGAAACTTTGGATAAGACAATTGAGAACAGTTTTATAAGCCAATGAGAATTGTTGAAGATTAAAGAGGCCTTTTACAAGATTTCAAGATTTAACGTTTACATCTAATTTATTTGTCTTTCAAGGACCAATTTTAAAAATTTCATGTTTAAAGGAGAGAAAGCTGAAAGAGACAAGTAATTGAGTTTCCCTTCACCAACATAATCCTAAACAAGATCTTAATTTTGGGGTGAAAATTATTAAACTGACTTAAAAAAATGTTTCAAAGTTAATACTTGAATTGAGCAGACCACCCAGAGATTTCTTTTCCTTGGCAGTCACTGCAAGTCAGAACGTGAGAAACAATCTCAAGACAGAGTCCAAGCTCTTAACCACAGCAACCATGGCCCTAGGAAGGTTTTTATCTCACAAAGTGTGACTATTTTTGCCGGATTATGATCCTAATTAGTCATGAATCAGTTTGAAGAGATCAACTGGTAAAATCACTATTTACTAGGAGGAAACACAGATCATTGGAGTAGATATATTTAAAGATGGAACCATTTCTCTTGAGACATAAATGGAACAATCACAGTCAACTGCCTTAATTTCTTGTGTAAAATCAGTGTGGTGATCAAGAGTCAATAGACTATCAACAATATAATGGGAGAGAGGTTTAATGGGGGAAGGCCATATTTTCTATAGGAAGAGGCCAAAGAAGGTGTTAAAAGATAAAAAACTATTTTCTCGATATGGAATTAGACTATATTACCTGTGAGGAAGATTAATAATAGTTTTTGTAAGCAGTTACTGCTAAAAAGAACCTGCCTGGCCAAGTCTAACCAGTGGGAATTTTCATCTGGAATGGGGGACCCACAATCATTGTCATTTATGACCTTTGAAAACCACCTACCATGCTGAAGGAGCAGAAGAGTACATTGTGAACATTTTGCTGAAACCTGAAGCACTGTTTGCCCTTGCAAAATGCAAGAAAAAAACCAAGGGACAAACCTCCAAGGAAAAAAGCAGGATCACCAGCTGCATGAGGCAGTGGAAGTCAGATCATGGAATGTGAAGAGAGAGAAAAGTCAAGAGTGAATGGTACTATTCACTTGGAGCAATAGAGGAAGGAGAGTCAGAAAAAGGAAGAGGAAATGAAATGTGTGGTTAATTTCCTCCATGGACAACTGCCTCCCTTGCCATGAGACCAGAAGAATAGATCAGTGCGCGGCTACCATTACTGACCATTTTGATCAAAAAAACCTATAGAAGAATCTTGATCAAAAGGGGAAAAATGCAGAACAGAATTTCAAAGTCTTATAAAAATCCAGATTTTCTGGAGCTATAGAGGCTGGAGGAGCCCCTGAAACTTTTGCCCTGAGATAATCTTTAAACCTTAAATGAAAAATATCCCCAGAAGTCTTCTTTAAACCAAAAAGTAGGGTAGTTTAATTAGAAAAGAATATTTGCCTTCATCGTTGTATTCTTTTAAAGAACGACCTGTATGACATCACATTGACAACTCAAAAGTTCAGATAGTAAACTTAAAGGAAGTAAGTTTACTTTAATGAGGGAGGAACAACTCAGAAAAGGAGGGTGAGAATGCTTGCACAATTTGATGAATGTAATCAATGTCATTGAATTGGACATGTAGAAATTGTTGAATTGGTGTATGTTTTCAACAACAAAAACAACAAAAAGAGTGAAGGGTACTTACATGGGAGACACTCTGTCTGCTGCAAAGGCCTAGATCTGGGAGCATCACCTTACCACTCCTTTGGGGTACAAGGCAACAGCTAAGAAAGTTACTATAATACCTTTCTGAGATTTTCTCATTCCATAAAGAAATTGCACGTTGTAGCCCAAATGGAATAAAATGATAAGGACAGGCCCAGTTTGATCAGCTCTATTTCCTTT